>OX439139.1:186218894-188618894 GCA_949318255.1 Pollenia labialis | reverse complement strand
AATAAACTCTCTATATGCTCCATACTCGTAGCACAAAAAAGTGAATATAGAATTTATTTACTGAGTTGTAGGAACAAATAAAAAATCAGTCGAAAAAAAACTATATTTTACCAGAACGAGAAGAAAAAAGAACGAAGAACCTAATTCAAGTTGAGAACAAATATGTATGTATATGGAAGAGGAATTAAGGGAGATGCGTTCAAGCGATGCAACCTTGTATTCCAGAAAAGAAGGGGCAGTCACAACGTGCAAAATGTAATAAAAAAGAGGAAAGCAAAATGTGAAAAGTGAAAAGAGACATTCACGTTTTGTGTGTAGGACCCAACTAACTTTAAAGCACAGAGAGAATAGAGACACTTTAAAAAACAAAAAAAAAAATAAATAAAAATAAGGTATAGTGAAGGAATTGCAGGAGATTTAGGAGGGAAGGTGGAGGAAAATAGTTAAAAACTGGTTGAGGAAGGTTGAGTTCTACTGCTGCAGCTACGAGCACTGATGATTGCACTCAAGATGATAATGGCGAGGTTTAGTTTGCAATTTAAACAAGTTTCAGTAGAAAAGGAGAGTAACCAATGTAAAGAGATGGAAAATAAATATACACATGGTTAATGAGTGCTAGTGTCGTGGCTGCTGATTATAGTGTATTACAAACAAATACACACACATACTCATATTAAATTGCAGCAGCAATATCCAAACGAAACGAAAGAACGAACAAAAAAAAAAGCGAACAACAAACGAATATACAAACCAATATTACATAACATCCTTGAACTTGAGATGTGTTTTGGGTCGGTCGGTCTCTCGGTTGGTAGGTCTTCTTCTCTACAACAACATCAACAAATGCAACAACGACAACAAGAAAATAAAAATCACACATAACTGAATCGAATTTATCAGCACAAACAACAAAACACTTCACTACAATTTATATGAGTGAGTGTTTGCAAGATGATAAACGGATGGATGTGGAGGGATCTACAGCAGGCTTGCCAGAAGAATTCAAATTAAAAGTGCTTAATCGACAAAAAAAAAGTGCTAAATTGTTCTACAGTTAATAACAAAAGTGCTACTTTTTTAACATTGATTTTTATGAATATAAAAAAAAACTTTACAATTGAGAGTTTTTTATATACATTCATTTTGTTTAATATAACAACCTTTTTTAATGTTACAATATAATATTTTAAATTAAGGTAGAATAAGTACAAGGTACACTGATAGAAAAATGCATAATCATATTGATGATGCCCTAACATCAGAATTGTGACATCAATGTTACTACAAATGGCATCAATGATGCAAAAAGTAACATCAATCCAATGACTAACGTGTTCGTACAATTTTGTCATTTTTTACGTGTCATCTATTTTATGACTATAGTGACATCAATTCGATGCCATATTTTGTATATTATTAACATTATTTTCATGACTACAATGTATTACAGGAAGCAAAAATTCCTATACTCTATTTTTTTAAATTATTTAGTTAATTCAACAAACGTGAAACAAACATATGTAACGGGTAAATAATTAATAAAATTCTCTCACTTAAGTCAATTCCAATGACATTGACTTAATGCCAAACTGTCATTAAATTGATGCTAATGTGTCCTTTCTCCGATGTAACTTCGTCATCGCAGTGAGGACATGTTCGTCACTTCTGTGATGCCGATGTGTCATCCCATTGATGACATAATTTCATTTTGACCCTGATGACACTTTGGCCAAGGGATGTTAAGGTTGACATCACAATGATGTAAAGTGTCATGGGGTCAAAAACGAAGACACAAAAATACATCTGCGTTATGACGCCTTTTCTATCAGTGTAGGTTCATTAGGCAGAGTTGATATTATCTACCCATGTAATGTCAAATTAATTAATTTAATTTTTGACGCTTGTTTTAATTTTTGTCCCTATTTTCTTTTGTTTGACGTTATATGGCTTTTCAAATTGCGAACAAAATTTCTAATGACTATACCTTGTACTTATGCCCAATTTTCAGGATTGTATTTAAATCTATATTAAGTTAATTTTCATAAAAACTTAAATCGTATTTAAATACAGATTGGTTTTTTGAGTTTTATTTGAAAAGTCTTATTTAATTAAGATAAAAGTATGGTAGCACTACTAAATACAAAAAAAAAATATAAACAAGTGTAATTATTTACAAGGTGGTCTGAAAAAACAGCTGACTGTTAATGCTTTGTTGCCTGTGTTTGTTGTATTGTTGTGATATTGAGGCCACCTTGCTAAAATATTACAATGGAAACTTAAGTTGAAATTAAGTGTACCACATCGGTGACTTAAGTTCCACTTAAGTTTTTAGTGAAGAAGAAAATTTTGTATTTAAAACGATTTTAAACATAAATGTGTTTTAATATCAATTCTGAAAATTGGGCATTATTCTACCATATGGTTAAAACAAAATTTGAATCATGTCATTTTCATATTTTTCAAATACCAACTAATTTTGGTCCTGTTCAGATGAACCAATTTTCACAATATTATCCGATTTAAAGTGTAGCAACAAACCTTGTCTAATTTTGAACCTTCTCTTATGCGTATAACTTAAAATAACAGTTCTGGGGGCAAATTTTGGCAATCGTGATCGAATACTTTTTTATTTTTTTATTTATTTATTTGAAAAATAAACAGTAAAACAAGACTTAATCTTATTTAATAGTACTGGGGAGATAAAGGCACATTAGATTATAAAATTTACAAAGGTTTATCTTAAAACTAAGAACAATTTAAAAACAAATTAATTAATTATGAGTTACAAATTTTTACACAACAGAAAAGTAAACCAATAAAAAATAAAATATTTTAAAATAAACTTTTTAGTTATGTACATACATATGGGTAATTCCATGTCAAAACGACCAAGAGTGGGACACGACCTCTTCAGATTGTAATGAAATTTGGTGAGAAGGTTCCTTTTATCTTATAAGGAACATATATGAACGAAAAAAAATTTTAAAATTTTTTTTCAAAAGTTATGTCATATTCAAAATGTCATAATTTCGCAGATTTAGCCGAATGTGTTGAGCTTATTTCTTCAATATCTCGAAAACTACTTGACATACGAAGATGATTTAAATGTCATTTTAATGAGAATACTTGGGACTACAAACCATATACTCAAAAGAAATAATTTTTTTGAAAAATGTAATATCTGCAAAATATTAAATTTTAAAAACGGACTAAGTCAAAAACCTATTTTTTTATTTGGCTGATTTTTTTTTATATAATACCCCAAACTGGTCTTAAAAAAACCTGAAACTTTGAAGGAGGTGTTTTTTTTCTTTTTTAAGATATGATTTTTTTTCTTTCGCAACCTTTGAAAAAATAATCTTAAAATAGAATTTTAATATTGTAATTTTGAGCAATAAGTACACTGTGCTAGTTGCAAAAAACAGACCAGCCGCGCACCCTGCATTTTGCCTTAATTGGGGCACGCTGAATCCAGTGGGACTTACCGTTTTTTTAGATTGGCTCTTGTTTTCAAGAATTACCGTTATTTCGAAAATGTAAGAGGCTGCACAGCATATATTTGCGTAAATCAAAATCGGTTTAGTTAATTGAAATAACTAAAAAAAACCGAAATTCGGCAATAAATAATAAAGTGGGCTTGGTCATACATTACCAAATTTCATTACAATCGGAAGAGGTCGTGTCCCACTCTTGGTCGTTTTGACATGGAATTACCCATAAGTGATTTTTCGTTAACCCAAGAGGGTAAATATTTCGCATTGCTTATTATCTGTTTTTATTGCTTTTTTCGATTCGAAAGCAATTTAATTTCTTATTCTTTCTGTCCATACTTCACAACACTGAAAAAATAATAACGATTCGTTCAGTATCGACTGAAATAACATTGCTTCCGAATCTAAGAAGTATTCGATAACGACTGCCATAATTTGCCCCATGTTTTCATTCTAGGTCTCAGTTTACTCAAGGCGAATTGACTAGTAGGGTCAAGTCAACATATCGTGTTTTTTTCGGTGGTCGACTTGTCAAAGTTTGTATACAAACTAGTTTTTTATGTTAACATAAATATTTTTGACAATCCGAACACAGAAGCAGTGTAGAGCTGACATCACCTTCGACTTAATTCGCCTTAAGTTTACTTTTTATTAAGCCCAATAAACAATTTAATTTATTTGTTCATAAGAATAAAAGTAACTGTATTTGTTTCTTCTATGTACACTACAAAAAAGGAAGTATGTGTATATGTTTGAATTTTTCTTGATACACGTAAAGAATTGATACTTTACTGGAATCGATTATGTGGGTTTTTAGTAGTTTTGGGATCTAAAAAATTTGCTAAAAATGCTAAATAATTATAAAAATGTGATAACTGCACTTAGCACTTTTTTTTGAAATTCTTAGTGCTAAATCAGACAAAAATGTGCTAAATCTAGCACCAAAAGTGCTAAACCGGCAAGCCTGATCTACAGATATATGGTTGTGTTTCTGTGTGTGAGTGTGTGTGGGTAAGTAATAATGATTGTAGTGCATGCAGTGCTCAGAATGTACTTTTTGCAACAACCAACCACATTAGCAAGTAGCCTGCCTTTTTTATAAATGCAATTTATATAAGTATGTGTTGATGTGTGTTCTAATTCTTAGAAAATGCAAGTCCCCAACCATTTATCGCACCATCTAAAGCCAGAACGTTTAAAGAATTTTATTGCATTATACTCCTGGTGGTTAATTTTGGCAGTCTTGATCGAACACCCTATCGATTCGATTCGACAATTTTATTTCTAATGCTGGGTACACACTATGCAATGCATTTACGCAATCTAGCAAATTAAATTCATTTTCATTCATTTTTTATTCATTCGAGATTGCATTGATGTAGATTGCTTTGATGTAGATTGCACTGTCTGTACCCAGCATAATTCTTTCAGTCGTAACTGAACGAATCGAAATAAAGCATTTATTTGAGTATCGGCTGAAAGAATAAAAAAAATTTATTCGAATTAGCCCCCTGAACTTTTTCTGGTATCAACTTTTTCATTATAGAAATTTTTTAAAAACTATTAATTTAATTATTTATTTAATAATTGAGCCCTCGATGTACTTATTTGAACCTTATCTTATTGACTTTGTGTCAAGCACCTAAAGATTCGTCAAAATATTTTTGAAAACTCTAATGGTTAGGGGATACAACTGTTTAGGTATCTCCTAAACTGTGACGCCCAGTGTATGGATTTTTCCATTTTTGTATGGATTCATTTAAAATAATTTACATGTAGGGACAAAGGAAAGGATGTCTCATTTTTATTGAATTGTAGAGATTTTTCAAATTGTAAACTGAAACATAAAAAAAATATATATTTTTTTAAGTGTATGATTATAAATTCGTAAATCTGGCAATAATTTAATAATATGAAGAAAATAAATATGTGGCATAATTATTTAAAAAGAATGGCTAAAGTGTAATTGTGGCATGAGAACATAAACACTAAATATCGCTCCTTAAGCAGCCCATACACTTGCAATATTATTGTATTTGATATTCGCCTTATCATATAAATATAACCTATAGGAACAACATAAACAGCATTATACAATTTTGCCAACACATTTCATATTCTTTTCGGTGTGCAATAAAAATCAAAAGTCTTTTGATTGTTGTTGATGTATTGTGCCACCTTCGAATATCACATACACATTGGCGATATAATTGTACATTACGTAAAGTTGAACAATTTTATTTCAAGTGTATGAACCGCTTTAGTGTTTGGTTCGTAAATTTGTGAAAAACACAAACGCTTATAGAGTTTGTGTAGTAAATCATTAAAAAAAAACCTTGTCCTGTTTATCATTTTTCGAACACAAAAATTTTACTTTTATTATCCTCATCTCAACAAAAATATGAGAACATTTAATTCCTTTCGGTTTTTTTTTTGGACCACAAACTTCATGGTGTTCGGTTCAGCTCATTACTGCTCGTTCGTTTCTGTTGTGCTTAGCGCCCTTTTGGCTGGTAAAAAAATAAACATTTTTTGCAAAAACAAACACAAAAAGTCAGCAAAAAAAATGACACAAATAAAACATACCCACCAATGCGAATTAACTACAGATGGTGTCGAAACGCCTTCTGATTTTGACAGTTCGAGCCTATTTGTTCTGATTTGTTAGTGTGTTGCTAAGATTGGTTGACATTTCGAGCCGTTAACACCTACAATGCAATAACCCCTATGTTGTTTCTGTTGTTTTTGGATTGTTGTAGTTCCGACACCACCTGTAGTTGAATTCGCCTTGACACCATGTTATGAAATATAAATTGCGAAATCTGGTATTTATAATAGTTACCAGAAATGTAAATAAAAACATGTTACCAGTTGATTAAAAAAATATAAAAAACAGAGTGGACTATAAGCGAACATTTTTGCATAAGGAATTATATTCGCATGCTAAGAAAATTTGGCTTTTAAACGAAAATGGACTTCAAGCGAAATGGACCTTAGGACAAATAATTTGTATGAAATTCGAACAAATCTGCATGTGAATATGACTATTTTGGGTTTTATCCGTTTTTGGCCTTTAAGCGGAACGGACTATAAGCGAAAAGTACTGTATGTCCACGAAAGAAAAGCAGACCCTAACGAAATAGCGTGTTTAATGCTAGTAGAGGTATATTTTAGGTCCTTGTGAGGAAAAAAAGAGTAAAACGCAACGCACAAAAATTTAATTGAAAGCAAAAACAAATTCTAAAATATTTTATAATTTTGTTGTTGCTTTCTATAGAAATTCATATTTTGGTTTAAAATTTAGTGTTTGAAATTTGAAAATTCGATAAACAACAAAATTATTATTAAATATTTTTGAATTTGTTTTTGCTTTCAATGAAAATTGAGGAGCGTAACGTGTTTTTTACGAATAAAAAATCGATCGATCGACCTCAATTTAATATCTTTCCGATATAAATTTGTAAGTCCTCCACAAGACACGTAAACGATGTTATTTAAAAAAGCTTTCTCACAGCCGGGGTAACCAAATATACCATGAGCTCCCAAACGAGGTGGTAGATTTATTGCATATTCGTTGGCCTTTCATTGGCTCTCTGTAAGCCAATCATTTAACGCGAGTATTATTAACTTAGATAGTTGAGATGGACTCACGAATCCACCTGAACTGTTTTGAGGGCATTGTGCTCTCGCTATGATGAACAGAAGGCAGGCTTTCAACTTATGTTCTATAGGGAACAGATTAGAGCAGTGATGACTCGGCACTGGTCTATAGAGACTCATGCCTGGATAATTGATCTGAAATTTAATGACTAATACAGAAAGGAAAAGAAACTGGATTGCATATTCTGTGTGATCTGGAAATACTTTGCACTTAGGTTTAATAGAGAACAGATTTCAACAGTGACCTCAGTGATAACTTCCCAATAAAAAAATTTTATGATTTTGCGAAGCACTAATGGTACATTTAAAAAAACAAGCGCAGAATTATTCGCTACGCAATAAGACAATTAGTGGAAGAACTCTCAACAACTTTTATAAAAAAAAAATAACATTTCAAGTGCTACGGCATTCCCTTACCACGAAGCAGGTTTGTAAGGGAGAATAATAAAAAATAACTGTATCAAAACATTCAGGGTTTAAGGCCGATCGTTACATACAACAATTTTTATATGTGCTGAATAATGCGCTTTATGTGTCAAAAATGTATTGCTTCAAAGTGGGAACTCGCCATATAAAATTCATGTCTCCCGTCAGCGCAATGGTAAGCTAAACGTTTATGTTTCTCCCTTACAAACCAACTTCGTTGGAAGCTCCATTTTTTATTGGGTTAGCACTATGCTATAGGAAATCATGCAAGGAGAATGGAGTTGAATTTCAACGATTTCTACAGAAATTGTCATGACGAGAAGCAAGAGGAGACTGTATTCATTTTCTGTGTCAGTGATCTGGAATTCAGGACATTAGGCAGAGATACCTTGGAAAACCCTGTATTTGATTGGATGATTTAAGATACAAGTAAGGAAGAAATTATGATTGACGCTTAATTGAGTAACTTCTCTGTAGCATGAGCATCACAAGGGGACCACTGAAGAACCCAAGTGAGCAAGCAGCCCTCTTGATGGCTGCCCAAGGAACCTAACCTAGTCCTTCAAATGCTTTGTTTGAAGCTGGTAACTGGAATGTTAGATTAGGTTAGGTTCCATGCGCAGCCATCGAGAGACAGCTCACTTGGGTCCTTCAGTGGTCTCTTGGTGATACCCAGCACTAATGCCCATCCAATATAGCAGTTACTCAGATGCCTTCCTTGCAAAGTTTAACCAATTCGCCTTTCTAATGAAGAGAAGAAGTTCTTTCCTAGATAAATCCTCCAGGCAAACAACGGTTCCCCCAAGTATTTTCCATGACGCCCCGTATCGCACCCGTCCCCACCGGCAAGTGCCCAGTTACACCTGATAATTTCTCGGTTCTAATTTGGTCGCTATACAAATTAAGTAGAGAGCTAGTTCTCTTTTCATCATATCCAGGCCAAAGTATCCTGGATATGGAGCAGATGAACTCACAGGTCCACCCCAACTGCGCAATTCTATAAGACTCGCGCTTGATAAGTGACTTACAGTGAGCCATCGAAAGGCCAACGAATTGATGAATTAATGTTTCATCCATGCCACCACATTGTCTGGCCAGCTATCTGATTGCCTGGGCATTCTGAGTGCCCTATCTATATTAGCGGAATGTTGAATCTGAATTTTGTGCGAATCGATTCATGTTTAACAATAACTCGCTCATAAAAATCAAAAAATCGCCGTAATTTGCTTAACTTCCACTTAAATAATTCTATAGAAATGGAATATAATCAACAATGATAAAACCGCAATTCTTGCTTACAGATTCAAATTTGGCTATTTTAGGCTTAAGGCGGAAAATTAAGATAATCAAAAAAAAAGTAAGAAACAACTAAAACCACACTGCATAATTTTTTTTAGTTACACAATAAATTGTTTAAATTCTTTCAAGGTTTTGCATTTTAGACCAACAACCAACAAGACGAGTTACATGTCCAACCTTTCTTCTCTTACATTCGATATACCGCGTTCATTCGTTAGATATTCTTATCTGTTAGAAAAAATATATATTCCTGCAAACAAACCAGCTGACTTCATAACAGACTGGCTGACTGACTGTCATATCAGAAGGCAAACAAAACCACACAAAAACCGGCTGTCTCTAACTTGCAGGCTCTTTGCCTGGTCGTTGGTTGGTTCTGCTTTTCTCTACTCTACTCTTCTGTTTTGTTTGGTTTGTTTGAATGAATAAAATAGAAGGAATGAAATGGAAAAATGGATATGGATTGATGACTTACTACTACCACTACAGCCAGTGTTCGTTTAGTTGATGACTTTTCTGTTGTTTGTTGGTTGGTTGGTTGGTTGTTTGGTTCGTTGGAAGAATTTTGTTTTTTTTTTTTTGTTTTATATTATAGACTTGATTATAAGTAGTGTAGTGCAGTGTAGAGTAGTAGTATTTTGGGTTTGCTGGATACTTGCTATATTCCTAGTTGCCATTGAAAGCTCAACGAGCAAACTGTAAGCACAACAAACGCAATTTTATAGAGAATCAAAGAAGTTTTAAATAACACAGTGTTACTGTTACTCTTTTTTCTATTATTATTATTAAACAATGTTTATTTAAAAAAAAATTATTTACAATACATTCAAACAAATTTAACAATTTTTAAAAACAAACAAATTTTTGAAAAAAAATAAGTTCAGTTTTTTTTTTTTTGAAAATGTATGAAATGTGTTTGAAATAATAAAAAATGACATCAACTATTTTTATAATTTTTTTTTTTTAATCTAAAATAATTTAAAACAAATCAATTAAAAAAAAGACATGAAAAGTTAAGATACAAATTAGTGAGAACTTGTTGAAAAAAAAAATTAACTATACAACAATAATAATGACACATTAAAACTAAATAAAAATTTTTAATAAAACAGAAATTCAATTTCCTTTAAAAAAACAAAAAAGTGTTGGAGTGATATTTAATTGTTATATTCATTTACTTTGTGGCCTAAAAGAACACCGAAATACTTAAATCATTGTTTTAAACTTTTCTATTTTTTAAATCATCATCATTATTATTATTTTTATTTATGTAAATTAACAAAATAAAAACAATTACAAATTTTATATAATTAAATACCTATGTCAATTGAATGAAATCAAATCTAAAATTCATTTTAGAAACGTTTCAAACAACTGCCAACACTCAATTAACAACAAACATCAACGTCATCGGCAACATTACCAAAGCGTTTTTTAAGCGATTCCTCAACAACCAACAAATTCATGTTCAAGGTAAATTATTAATTATTTTGTTTTATTTTATTCAAACAAAACAATCTTATCTTTATGAGTCTTAATGCAATTTAAAATTGACTTGAAATAAAAGTGTGCAAATTATTTTAAAATTAGTTGGAGGTTTTTTTCAGGTTTAAAAAAGATTTTTTGATAATTTTATATACTCTTTTACAATGAATTATAGTATAAAGAAAAAATTGGGTAAATTTCTTTTTTCCACATTTCGTTAATAGAATAGAGAATTTCCTTAACAATGAAATGACTGTGAAAAAGGCTGCACTTAAAATACGACGCATTTAATGCAAAAGTTGCTTAGATATGCTCAATTTTAAAAGGGCGTGGCCTGAAATTTTTTAAATTCTTTTTTAAAACAAAAGTTTGTATGTTTGGAAATTAATAAAAACAAAAAACAATCAACCTATTTAGGAATAAAAATGTCTCGGAAATTTTTTCCATTTTTTCTATTTAATTTCAATTTTAAAAATTGGAGTAGGGAAACACTTCCGTAAATTGTTTTTATTCATAATTAAGCTGAATATAAAAACCGTTAACAAAAACAATAAATTATTATTTAAATTTAATAAAGTTAGACTTAATATAAAAAAATTCCTTAAACTTCTGTAAAAACTCAAAAGGCCCGAACTCAAAGGGCCTGACAATTTCTGTTCGTTTTAAATATACAGTGCACATTGCCTACTCTAAAACGTCAACCCAATCACAAAGCTCTAAAACGTCAACTCTGAATAAAACAAAACTTTGAATTTAGCAGCTGTTAAAATGCACACATTTATTTAATGAAATCATTTCAGAAATTGGGGATTCCCCTTATAAGTAGAGTAGAAAAGAAGTTACAACTGTATGTATGTATTGTCTTTTTATTTATGTTCAGTTGCTTTTTTTGATCGACGATGAGGAGAACGATTTAGATACAAATGTGCAGACAAAAAAACCAAGCGAAGCCGTCGAAATATTATACAGGGCTTTGGATTGGGCTCAATGCGGGAAAGTTGAGCAAAATGACTTTAATCGATATGTTTTTTATTTAAAAATTTTACGTTCGTTAACGTCAACAATTTGTTAAACGTCAACACCCGCGGTTTTAATTAGTTGACGTTTTCCCGAGTGCACTGTACATAGTTCGTTTTATTCTATAACGAAAAATTGTATCAACAAGTTTTATAATTTTTCGAAAACGGATAAGTTGTAAGAAGTTTCTGTTTATTTTGAAAAACCAAACATTTCCAAACCAAACTAGATATAAAATAAATCTTTGAAATATTCATACAGAATTCAAGATGAACCCCCATTAAAATATCTGAAAACACGTGTATTCAGGAGAATTCATTAAAATCGTAATAATTTGGAAAAAATTGATGAATTTTTTTTCTGTTAGGACCAGCACTCAGGGGATGAATCCTACTAATGCATTGCATTTTGTTGGAACTAGGAAAATTGGATTTGGGAAGTAGGATAGAGGGAGTTTTTTGTTAAACATTCGACTTGATCTTATTGATGTTGTAAGTGAGAGGGAAGACTTCAGCAGGAAGGATATTCCACATACGAACAGTCCAGGGATCAACGAATTCTCTCTGTAATGTGTTGTATGATTCATCTGCCAATCGACCACAAAAGGGTGGGCTCTTGAGGAAAAACGTGTATTACGAGCAAACGTACGGGTTTCGGGAACCACATCTCTAATTTTGTCAGAACATATCCCATTGTAATAACGATAAAACAAGCAAATACAACCCACATTGCGACGGTGCTCAAGGCAGTCAATAGAATTGGATACCCTACTATCACCAATGAGAACCTTCGCCACCTGCTGAACGCGGTCAAGAAGCTCCAAAATAGATTGTAAATAAAATAAAAAATGTTTAAAAGATTTATCTTAATATTTTTTATTATTAAAGAATGTTCTATGGCAATTATGTGTGAAAAAAAAATATCGGCCAAAGGCTTCGATGACATACCTCTATCCGATGGTCCATATTTTCAATGTCTCTGAGACATAATTGAGTTTTAATGTCGTTAATGTGCCGAATTGTCTCATCCTTTCGCTCTTGAATTGTTCTTGGCTTATTGACGTACACTTTTCTTTCAAATATTTTCAATTTCGAAAAAGTACATCCCGATGACGCTGCTTGCCCGCTTAACCGCACAGTTGAATTTTTCAAACACTGAAACAAAGAAATCTCAAATTAAGTTGGGCAAAAAAATTTACGTTAAAGTGTTACTCACTCAATGTGTTAGCATCGTGCATTATGGTTGGACCAGCCTTTAATATAAAGTCTGACTTGAATACACAAAAATGGAATGTTATTAAAAACAGAACATGAATAAAAAGCCTACAAAACACTAGCAATAGAAATATTTTCGAGTGAGGACTCTATTTGGGACCCATATTTTAAAAGTTATCGTTGCCAAATTTAAAATCAATACCAACATTTCTAAAAAAATTATAGCACTTGAAACTACTTTCGGAAGTAATAATTGTATGAAAGCTTTATCGACCAACTTAAAAAAAATTTAAGAAAAAAATTGTTTGGGCAATAATTGAAGCAAAGCCGCGAATAACGTTTTAAAGGCAAATTTTGCAAAACCTGTTTTTTGCAGATTGCCATTAAAATAACTCTCTTACATTGCCTTTACATCAAATCAACCAGAGTTTTGCACTTTATCGCCGACGAAATGCAATTACAAGGAGTTAGGCTGTGGAAGAACGTTGTTAGTTACTTTGAAAATGTTACAAACGAATTTGTTGTACAACATAAAACAACTATTTAAGCGCAGTGATCTTTTGCGTAGTGAAAAAAACCGTTTTAATTGACATCGCAATTTGGATATGAAACGTTTTTTCCCAAAAAAAAAAAAAAAAATTCCAAACACTAAATTTTAATGTAATTGAAAATTAAAATTTCTTGATTTTTTTGCATAAAAGCTTTTGGTTTTATTATTTTTGCTAATTTTTCAAAAGAAAAATTCAAAAATAAATAATCTTTTCTTTTAAAAACGTTATTTTTGCTCTTCTTAAAAAAAAATATTTAGTTCGTTAAAATGTTATTCGCGGCTTTGCTTCCTTCTTCCATTGTTGCAATAAAACAATTTTTAAGCGAAATTTCATCTTTATAAGAAAATTTATATTGTGCCCATAAATAAGTTTTTAAAGACCATCCCGGAAAGAAGCTTCTTAAGGTGGGGAGACGGAATGAACCGATTATTGCCATTTTCAACAGGTCTCGTCCTTACGACAATCCAAACGTTTGTACTAAATTTTATAAAATTATCTTCAAAATTGCGACCTGTACTTTGCGCAAAAGGTGACAAACATATGAGGACAGACAACCAGCCGGAAAGACTGACGGACATTGTTAAATGGACTCATAGAGTGATTTTGAGTAATGGCTCTTAAAAAAAGATCCAGGAAAGTTTTATAGGAGGTCTTTCAAATAAATGCCTCCAAAAGTTTACCGCTGGGATATTTTGATAAATAACAAATTTTTAAGGTTTCTGCTTATTTGTTTCACATATGTGATCAAAAAATGTCTAATGGTGTTTTCTTTCCTACAAAATATGTCACATTTTATTTAAAAAAATGCAATTTGGTGTTCGATTCTTAAAAATGCTTTGCTGCCTAAAAGGGCAGCGTGTTTTATTCTAAAAAAATTCACCCTTAAATGTCAAAAGGCATTGCACTTTACGCCCCGTATATATCGAGAGTGTTGACAATGCCCTGTAAAAAGATGGCTTCTGTTTAGATGTATATAGGGTTACCGGACGAAGTTGGGGAAAAAAGCGATTTTTGTAGTTTTAATAGTAATTTTTTCTTTTATTTTATAGTAAAAACAATAGAAAGCATTACATTGTTAATAGTAGATTGTCAGTGAATAAATTTAATTGCACACTGCAATTTTACATGTTAACGCGATTAGTCGTTGTGTGTTTTAATATTGTAACTCGTATTTTATTATGCCATCCAAAGGATGGGGAAATATTGAAAACAAAATATAATAAAGAATACAAATTTATTAAAAATCAATTGTGGCCTCGAGCTTGTTTATTAACATTTATTTTTTCATCTACTCATTCACAACAACTAAATTAATTAAAAAAATTAAAAAAAAAATTATGTATTTTTTATTCTTTTGAATATTACATATTGAACTAACATATTTCAAGCGCGTTGGCATCCCTCAATTTTGACTTGCTCTATACTGTGAAAATTTCATCCAAATTGGACGACACGCCAAAAACCATTTTTTGCCGCGGTTACTAAAGGGCTGTCTCACTGTGCGTCGCCAGCAAGCAAAAAAGCTTGTATGTATATTGGGCTGTTGTGTAAATGCCCGTTTTGTTACTAAATGTAGAGCTTGTTGCGCTTTACAACCATCTTTTGGTAAATTATATTTACATATAAAATTTTTTCAGATATAATTTCAATTCTTGCTGGCGGTAAGTTACAAAAACTAGAATTTTCGCTGGAAATGCCCATACATTATATATTATACAAGATTAATTGCTTGGTGGCTTGACGTGACACATTTTTGGAAGTACCCCCATATCCACAAAAAAGCACTCATGGCAAAATGTAAGCAAAACCAGCATAAACAAATCGTTGTCATTTCTAAGAAAAGCGTTTGGTACGAAACAAAAAATAAACGTTTATAAAGGAGCACGGGAAGAACACGAAATCGTTTCAGACATAAAATTTATCCATTAGAGATTTTAGCGTTTTATAAGGCAGCGTTTAAAAAACTGCAGTCAAAGTAGAAAAACTGCCATTTCTTCCACTTCTTCATTTGTCGTTGGCCAAAGAAAAAAAGACTTTTGCTTTTACTTTTGATTCATTAAATATAAAATCGAACCAATTTAACAAGCGAAATGTTGTACACAAATTTTCGTTTTTGTTCGACATTTTTGGTTTCGACTGCAATTTTTTAAATCCTGTTTTAAGGTTGATGTATAAAAAAAAATTCTTAAAAAAACTAATTTCCTAAAAAATTTTAATAAAAATTGACAAGTATCAGGACGGATCTGAAAATCGCTTTAATTCAAATCATGTGTGCTTTTTAAAATCCCACGTTTGATATTGTGTTGTTTGGTATGATTTCCAATGGCCCAAAAGCACACAAAAAACGGTTTCTAGCTGTGAAAAGGTCCCTTGCCAATATTATTTGTATATATCATACCGACAAAGTGCGGCGGCAACGCTTTGCAATTGAAAAATCCGATTTTGACAGCGCGTTTAATTGTGAAGTTGGCCGCGATTGTTAATAAATAATGGCAATTTAGCTATTTTTAGGTCAATATGGCGGTTTCATCTCCATTTTTTATTTCTGTTATGTGAGTCTTATTAATAAGAAAGTTAACAGTACTGTTTGTGGCACAACGTTGACGCTCTTGTATAGGTATGACATATCAGCGTTAAAGCTAAGCGTAAGAAAACGTTCTGCCTTCCGCTTTTGTTTAGGTTCGGCTGCAACCCGCCCTCATCATCTAATTATTTATTTGCCGTTTATCTGCTTTTACATCTATTTTGAGAGGTACTGTCAGCCGCAAATAATGTTTTTGTCGGTTTATTAAGAAAATTTACAACCGTTACGGGCAGTTTATCAGTCTTATGGCCAAATGCAACATGTTCAGTTTAAGCTAACTATTACTTTAACTTCCAGTTTTTTTTTTTAAAGTTATAACTGAAAGTTAATTATAACTGAACTTGGTGAAATTGGCCGTTATAAATTTTTAACGATATTTAGAAACAGGCAGTTTATCAACAAATTGAGAAAACGGCCATCAATAACAAAAAAAAAAACAATAATATTGCATCAATACAGCCCACTGTGCTTGCGTCAAGTGAATTTCAGTTGTGGATGTACTTACAAACAATTCTTTTCCTTGTTTCATTTCTATTTTATTTCAAAATGCACCCAACACACACATACACAGGCCTTGCAAAGTTTTATGAAAGGGTTTGAGTCTGGGTTAGGAGAACACAGCAACAAAAACAACAACAAGACCTCATAAGTAAAAAGGGAAAATTTACTATACACATAATGTGAGTATATAAGCTTGTATGTATATACAGATGTTGTATATAAATATTTTGTTGTTTGTTTTTTAAGTTTGGTGAGAATGTAAACGCGCGTGTGTGTGTGTGCGGGTATGTATCTATGTGAATAGTAAAAAAATACAAGGAAAGCAAAAGTAATACCAACACTAATGCCTTAAATCTTTAAATAAGAGCGAAACTTTTTTCAAATGTGTACACACAAATGAGAGAGATTAAGTTTTTTTTGAAAAATGTAAACAAAAAATACAACAAGAGTAAAATGTTTTCGATTCAGAGACTAAATGTAACGAGTACTCGAAACAAAATTGAGCGAGTAATTTTGTTTTGCTAGGATTTCAGATAACAACAATTCGTTTGCTCTTGCCGAAAAGAAAGCAAAAAGCAAAATAAAAATTAAGAAATAAAAGTTTGGGCCAGAGGGTGTCATTTAGAGGAGACAAAAAAGGGCCTTCTAACAATTCTTAACGAGTCTAAACCGGGTGGCAAAAAGTAAAACTTGGACAGAAGTAAGAAATCACGAAAAAGAGAAATAAACAAGAAATACCTACATATAAAATAAAGTTAAATAACACGACTTTTTTAGTCAGTCTGCATGTATGTAACAGTAATTTAATCGATTTTTAGGGAATCTAACAGATACTGTTTTATTTTTTTAAATTTTACTTTTTATTTTTTTAAATTTTAAGCAACTCTGGAATTTGTTTTGTTATTATTTAAAATAATTGTTAGTTTTTTTTTATTTTGTTCCTAAAATTAAAGCAACAACAATTGAATTCCTTATAATAAAAACAAAAAAATAACTTAGAATGAGTACTAGACAGTAGAAACGATTTCAAACGAATCAACGTCGCTAGTTGTTATATATTTTTTGTTTTTGTTTTTTTTTTGTCTGTTCAAAACGAAGGTAGAGAACTAAACTAAACTTTCCATATGGTCTGCTGGTGATGACTGTGGCATTGAGAACTGAAACCTTTGTGTGATCGTACGAAACGGATACAAGCGGCATTTAAACAACAATCAAAAAAATAATAGAATACAAAAAGAAACCCAAATACTAAAAAAATCTCAAAAATAGTTTTAAATAAAATAAATAAGAATTAAAAACAAAAAATGAAAAATTTTGCCAATAAAACAAACATCAAGTTAAAGGAAGAAAAACAATTTGTACCAAAATATTTTATAATATTTGAAAACAAAAGGGAAAATTTATTTAAAAAACAAAACAGTTAAAATTATTAAAAACCAATAACAGTTAATTAGCTATATTTTTAAAAAAATTAGTGGAAAATTTATAAACAAAACTTTATTAAAAAAAAAAAGAAAAGACAGATAAGCCAGATAAGCCAGACCCCTGCAAGTAAGTGAAATAAACAAATAGAAAAAAAAACTTTACAAAAAGTACACAGAGCAAAGTATACGAAACCCTTATTGCGTCGTAAACTAAAAAAATTATCGAATATACAATAGAAATTTGTTTTCTTTTTATTTTTTAAAATATTCCGACAAACAAACATTCGTACGTGATTTGAAAAAACAAAAAAAAAAAAAGTGATGAAATTTTGCTCAACGTAATAAAAATGACAAATGTGAAAATAATGAAAAATTATTTAAACTATTCTCTAGTTCATGAGACCATATAAAGAACAAATAACAACCGAAAACTTTTCATAGCAAAGATTTGTTTAATTAAGTTAATTTTCTAACAGGAAAACCTTTGTTAACATTTTCCAAAAAAAAATATCATTTTATTTTTTAGTACAGTCATAATATTTTTTCAGATTCATTAAAATATTAAACAAGTTTTAATGGAACTTAAGAGCTCCTTGGACTTTGGGAAGCGTTAGCGCAGATAGTGGAAAGTATAACACGTTGTAGCCTCTCCGAACTACAATACATATTTCAAAAAAAAAAAAAAAATAATAATTAAGAGACCGATCTTATCCAGTATCCAACGTTTCAAGTTTTCTAAACAATTTTCGAAGTTTTTTCGAATTTATAACATTTTAAGCCTACAAGAGATAAAATATCTTTAATTATGGTCACCTCTAATAAAACTATTTTTAAAGAAAATTTTAATCATGTTCCCTCGTATTCATAAACGATTATTAAATTTAATAAGCGTTTATCAAGGATAATTTTCAAAGTAAATTTGGTCTTTAAAACTTTATTAAATTTAAAAAATTGTTTATGAATACAGGCAATTAAGTTTAATTTAATTACATTATTGTTTGCGACAAACATTTTATGGTTAAAATAGTCGTCCATCAAGAACCCACAATCATATTTTGGTTGCCTCTAAACATGTTATGGCTAAATATGACAATAATTTGTTTTTTTAATTAACAAAATTATTTTCCCCTTTGACAAGAGCAGCCATAGCATGTTGAAAACCAACCATGCTATTGTAAGTGTTAAACATATTTTAGCTAACCATAATATGGTTGTGGCCTCTTGATGGAGGACTATTTTAACCATAATATAGTTGTCGGTAATTAAACATAAAATGTTTAAAATTTTCTTTAACAATAGTGTTGTTGGAGGTGAACATATCTAAACATGTTTTTTCTCTGGGTGTATACTGGCCCTTCCACATAAAAGCTCTCTTTTTGTCACGTAACGACACCAAGCAATTAAGCTTGTTTTTCTGGCCCATGTTTTTAAAATTTTGCCACTCGTTCACTTAATATAAAGCTAATTGCACCACAAAAATATGATTTATATTTATTTATATTAATTAATCTCTGCTTAACAATTGGGTGGTTTACGGAAGTCTGGTTATCAGGTTATATGGTTATTTAGTTATATAAACATGAATAAAATACATTTATTTAATTTTTTTTAAATATATTTTGTTGCTTTTAATGCATACAACTGCATACATACATAACCTGATAATCTGCCTTCCGTGGACAACACAAATTAAAAATGCTTGGTGGGGTAACGTGACAGAAAGACACCTTTTCTGTGAAAATTTCCATGAACACAATGACAAAAAAAAAATAAAAGGGGATATCGTCCTTCTAAATAACATGTCGTAGAAAATTTTGCATTGACTTTTTATTGACGTATTCATAAAAATATTTTTTATTAAAAAAGTTTACAGAACAGATTTTCTATGAATAACTTACTAAATAAACGTTTGTTAAATGGAATAATCTTTTTATTAATGCCGCGGTTAGGGATGAAACATACCGTAAGTCTCTGGGGAATTCCTAAAAATTTGGACGTATAAATCGGCAAATAAGTACCTGTTTATGTGGGAAAATGTACAAAAAGTTTGGTACTCAATTTCCCCTGATACCAATCTCCTTAATACAATGAATAAGAGATGCGAAGATGTAATAAACATTACCAAATACTAAAATTCTTAGCAATATGGAGAACAAGTGCTTGATTAAAGTTTAGCTAAATTTTAGTTAATGGCACCTCCATCATGTTTAAAAGTACACTTGGTCAAAGTTTTAATAATTTTGTACAACTTTTTAGGAAGCTTCCGATCTGTGATAACAGGAGTACTTAGGGCCTATTTCACCAATTGTATTTAAATGGCAATTTATGCTTAAAATTCATTTTAAGTGTCAAATAAAAATAAAAAAAATTATATGAAAATTTTAAAATAAATTTTATGAATTAATATTTAAATAGAATATTGGTAAAAGAAGCTCTTAAAAAAACTAAAAAAAACTATTGCCGCAGAGAAGGGATGAGTTTAATGTGTGGTTTTATATAATAAAGTGCAACAGAAACTCAACTGTTCGAGAAAAATGTTAGGGATTTCATTAAAAAATAATTTTTTTGACCACACGGAAATTTCTTAACGTGAAATTTTGATTTAATTTAATTAGCCTGCAGTTTATCGAATTTTTTCTCGCATTTAAGCTTCTCATAAAAAACTGGATATTGATAAAATTTTACGAAAAACTGGTTTACATTCGATACAAATTTAACTTATGTATTTGATGTTGGGATAAACAAATAAAAAAAAATTTTGATGAAAGAACTAATTGTGGAATTATGCAAAAGAATAATCGGTTATTTTCGTAGAAAAAGTTTTAGCAAAATAATTTTTTTTCCTATATTTTTATACCCTTCACCGAAGGTAGAAAGGGTATATATAACTTTGTCATTCCGTTTGTAATTTCTACAATATGGATCCTACACCCTATAAAGTATATATATTCTGGTTTACTATAAAAGCAGTTTCAGAATTTTTAGACGTTAAACCAGGGGCCAACACACGACATTCGCAATCGATTTAAATTACAATACAATTTAAATTGGAATTCCATAACTAATCTTAAAATATTATTTAGATAGAACCAATAAAAACATTTAGAAATATTTTAACTTTTATAAAATTATTTCCTTTGCAAACATGTTTATATTGGGTCAAGGTGAATTCAAATAAGGTGGTCTTATTTTGAAACGTTTACAACACTGTAAAATATTTTAACGTTGTGTCAAAAATAATACAACACTGTATTAAACAATTTAAACAAATATTTCATATCTTTTTAATTTTAAATTGTTTGTTTTGAAATAAAATAATTTAAAAAAAATTTTATTTTAATAATTTTAAGCGAAAATTATAGAACTTAGTCAATATTCCCCAGAATCACATGAACGGTATATCATTTTGACACAAGGTTAGTAGTCATCTGTTGCTTACGTAGCAAGATAAGGTCACCTGGTGTAAATACGCCTTGTATTGGGTGTAAAACTTAAATATGCGACATAAAAAACAGCTGACGCATCTTTAACACATGTCTATCTCTTTTTATTTTTACTTAACGGCCAAATAAACAACACAAACATGTCCAAATTTAACGTTTGTACAAACGTTTTGCGTTGTTAATTGGGGTATTTGACAATCGTTTGAAGAAAAATCGAAATATTGAATATTTTTGAAACTGTTTGGGCTGCCTATCGCTAAAATTACAAAAACAGCTTGGCAATCGTGTTAAAATTGTACGTTTTTTGCGTTGTTAGTTGGGGTATTTGACAATCATTTGCCGTTGGGAAAATATGGATTAAATGCATTTTTAATTACATACAGAACTTTAGGCCGTATTGGCTAAAATAAAATCTAATTTAATAAAATGTTGAATGTTTGCAGAAAAATCGAAATATTAAATATTTTTGAAACTGTTTGCGATGCCTATCGCTAAAATTACACAAACACCTTGGCAAACAAGTTAAAATTGTACGTTTGTACAAACCTTTTACATTGTTAATTGAAGTATTTGACAATCGTTTTCAGAAAAATCGAAATGTTGAATGCTTGTAGAAAAACCAACTTCTTGAATATTTGTCAAACTGTTTGCGTTGACTAGTGCTTAAGTCATTAAATCATTTTAGCGGAAATTTTGCAAAGTGAATTAGAATTTATCGAAAAGTTAATAAATATGTTTGTAGCGTCTGTTTTCAAACAGAAAGTGTGTGTGTTTGCCACGCCTTTTGCGAAGTTTAATTGGCCCTTTAATCATTAAACTTAAAATTTCAATAATAGAAGTTATTATTGCATCGAAAATTTCGAGATTTAAGCCAACAATTACAAAAAAGCCTGCTAATGCACATTGCTTGCTCAACCAAGCTTAAAGGCCAATTAAAAGACACAAGCAGTTTAATAACAACAACAAGATATTTAAGTGAATACTAAAAACTTTTAATATTCACACAAACATGCTCCATATTCTTTGCATATGTTTGTGTTGTTTATTTGGACCATTAGACTGAAAATCTTCTAACGATTTCAATGTGCATGAAAGCAAAAATCGGCAGGTCGGCAAAAAAATTTCAAAAATAATAAATTGAAAGTTTTATCTTTTAAGAACTGTTGTCATACTCAAAAAGATCTTGCAAAAGTATTAAAATCATTTAGGCAGCAATTAGAATGCTTGCAAGCACAAGATTTTTCCAAAAGCAATGAAATTGGAAACCACACAAGTGGAAGCCGAGAGACTTAAAAAACGATTTCGAATTTCTAAAATGCTACCTGAACATCATAAAAAAAGTAATTTTTGCATTAAATTATTACTGGAGATAAAAAATGGACCCGTTACAACAAACAAAAGCGCAATAAATCATATGTTAAGCTGTAGCAACGCCAAGGCCGGATAGCAATTGCGTCATTTTCTCCATATTTTGCTCCGTATTTTGTGGGACCAGAATATTGCCATCTAATTTGAAATGCTGAAATCGAACTTGTAATCGTTTGGTTCGATCACAATAGGTTTGCTTGCAGCGAACATTGGCCAAAAAATGTCCTGAACGTGTTACCACATAAAAAACATTAATATTTCATTATGACAACAATCGGTAAAATGTGGCATGACCAGTTAAAAAAAACTTTGAAAATAGTGGTTAAGAAATTTCGCGAAAAATCTTGCATTTTTAAGTTTTACACCCAATACTGCCATTCAATTTGTAACAAATGTTAAAACATTTTTGCCAATCCGATTAATATTCAAAAATTTAGTAAAATTTATTCAAATCCTTTGTGACAAACAACAAAATTAATGCAATTAATAACTAAAATGTAGAAGAGAGAAAATGCCTAATAACAAATTTTTAATCGTTTTATAAGCAAAAAGCATTATAAAAATTTTATTGAATTTTTTTTTTTTTTTGCACATTTTGCCAATAAATTTGTACTAAAAGAAAAATTTGCATTATTTATTTTAAAGAAAAATAAACATTTGCTACAAAACAATTTAAAAAATAAACAAAAAACACAAAAATATCTTGAATAAAAAGGAAAAGATTTAAATTAAAAGCAGAAGCAACAACAGCACCACCACTAGCATTTGGAAGAAAGAAACAAGTAAAAAAGAATAATAAACAGAATTTTATTTTATAATTTTATTTTTTTTTTTTAAATAAATAAATAAAGTACACATCCGGTAGCAACGTCCAATAACTGAAAATGCAAAAAAAAATTGCTAGAAAATTAAAAAAAAAAATACATAATAAACTGGAGACAAGGTTGCAGGGCATGTCTGCTGTTGCAGTTGCAATAAAAATGTAATAAACGGTAACAAACGGAAAAATAAAGTTTAATTAAAAAGTTTATTAAATTAAATAAACTGGAAAATGGTTGAAAGTTATATAAAAAGTATTATTCTGAATGAACAACTTAAATAAGAAACAATTAAGATTGCTATACTCGGCTATGCCGAATCTTATATACCCTTCCCATTGGTGCGATAAGAACGGAAAGTTATATAAATACCGTTCGTTAAATAAAAATAAATCTTTTTCGTGACACGCCCACCCACATTTTATCGGATGTTGTGTATGGATAACCCAGATGCATGTACCAGATTTGAAACTTTGGCTTTTGCCATTTTCCAGAAATACAGAAATCTAAAATGTCTTTGTACGGAAGGTGCCTCGACCACTTGTCTAATTCCGGCCCTTTTTTAAGAGAGGTTATGAATTGATAACCAAGCTATGTGTACCAACCAAGTTTGGACAACTTTTTCTCTTACTTCTTCTTAAGATGTAAATAAATATATTTTGCGCCACACCCACTTTTCCAATCCCGGAGAATTTTGTCGGATGTTATGTATGGATAACCAAGATACTTGAACCTAATTTGAAAACGTTGGCTCTTTCAAAGTGTTCCAAAGTGCTAAGTACTTAAGTACTATTTTAGTTTAAATAGAACTGATTTGAACAGTCTGTTCCATTATGATATGGTTAGTTTGTGAAAACAATAATATTATATGGTAAAAAATATAAAAATTTAATTGTTTATTACGTTAATAAATAAATAATTAAAATAAATATTAATGACTTAAAATTGTAAACAAAACCCAGCTAAAAAAGAGCACACTAAAAATACATACATACATGTTTAAAATATGCATGCAAATATGCCCATATAAAAAATATCATATTTTAATTAGTATAAACCCATCTCGAAAATCGCTTTAAGAGGAACAATTAATGTATATATTAAAATAATATTCGTTACAAAGGTCTGTGATATCAATCTTAACCGCGAAATATAATTTTTTTCCAGGGTCCATGATTGGCCATGGCTTCCAAATAGAGAACACTCTCGAAAATGTTAGGGCATTTAATTGTTGGGCTTTACTGACTATACTTTCTTACTGGTTGCTTTATCGTTTTTGCTGCCAGATCTAACTTTGGTTTCATTTTAAATCAGCCTGTTTTATAGAAGCATTCACATTCAGATAAGATAAATCCATTTTTGTTTCAAATTTTACTCTTAAAATTAGTTCTGTCAATTGGGGGATTCACAAGGTAGTCATAAAGTCATATGTCTTAAAATAATAACAAGAAAAAAATATGAGTGCTGTGGGCAACCCTCACAATTTGGATTTCTATTGAGTAGATAGGACAAAACTATAAACACAGCATAAAAAGTCCTAAAATATTAAGACTTTTTATGCTGTGTTAATAATTTGTTTAAACTATTGTAAAATATTTGTTTATTTGTTTATTAAATTAGTTGAGTTTTTGAGCCCTTAGGGGCCAATTCATCAGAAAAATATAACAAGTGGCATATATGTGACATTCCACGAGAAAAGTGAGAAGGTCACATATAACACAAATTAAAAATTAACCTATTGGAATATGTAATTTTGGATAGCAAAAATACTATCCGAAAAGAAGGAAACAAATTATTTAATATTATGACAATATGACTTGATAGCACACCTTGTGAATGCCCCAAATGTGTTGATTCTTGAAAATGATTCTGGAACTTCTCTTTTCTATTCTCAATTCTGTATGAAGGTTGTCGCTTAAGCTAAAATTGTTTTCGCTATAAAATCGTAACGGTACCTTATCTGACCATGACATTTTAGCAGATGATGCAAGTGTTGCCAATAAATTCACTAATTAGAAAAAACCAAAATTGAAAATGATGTCGCTTAAGCTATTTTTGCGCTAAGGGCTCGATATTTTACAACTTTTAACTAAATTTAAGGTTAAATTTTTATTTTTTATTAATACAAAGTAATAAATCCTAATAAAGTTAATCTCTTTAAACTTTTTTTCACGTTTAATCAACAACTAGATAGATCAGTTTGTTTCATTTAATTAAAAAAAATTTTAACAACATTTGAAATCAAAAATACTGTCAATTAAAAAACTTGCAACTGATGATGACAGTTAACATATTGTTTATTAGAGTTGTTGACTCTCTTTTTACATTTATCGAAAACAAAATAAAGCAAAAAACTGAAATTAGAAAATAGTTTGTTTACGTAATAAATACTCCCATACATGATTACGTGTCGTGTTTTTCAAAAATAGTTAATTAATAGTTTTTCTGTGAATTTATTTTTTTTTTTTTAATATTCTGTGCATGTTTTAAAATTAGCAAGCCTTTTAGGAAGCATGAACTTATACGGAATAATAAATGCAGTTATATAATTAGATAAGTAGATGATTTAAGTGCAGCTAAGGCAACATTGTCATCAGTGCTGGGAATGCCTTATTAGTGCTAACATGTAAGCAATGAAAAGCGATTAAGACAATTTGGGAATTTGATTTTTAGTTAATTTAGCAAATTAAATAAACAACATACAAAATTAAAGCACGGGTTCTGTCAAATCAAGTCCAAAGAATTGAGCTACTTTCACAGGGGTGGGTTCATACACTTCCTCGACATACTTAAGTAGGGCTGGCTGAACAATTAAATGTATGTTGGGGGCAAGGCGAATTAATTTTTCAGGTGGCGATGAAAGCACAGCTGTGCTTTGTGTGAATTGTGTATATGTTTTGCTTGTATAAACTTATTTTACTGGCTTTTTGTTTTTTTCGTATGTGTATTTTGTGTTTGTAAAAAATTTTGAAACGAAAAAACATTAATGACCTGAACCGAACACAATGAAGTTTGTGGTTTAAAAAAAACCGAACGAAATTAAATATTTTAATTTGTTGTTGAGTTGGATAAGAACAGCATTATTTTTGTGTTCAAAGGATGACACAAACACTCATCTAACACGCGTTAGCGTTTTCCACAAATCTACCGAACCGAACACAAAGGAGCGATATTTAGTGTTTATTTCCGAACACTGATTTTAACTATATTCATACATACATATATGAACAATAACACATATCGTTAACAAAAATTTGAAAGGTTTTAACTAATAAATTTTAATGAATTTTTTTTTTTGTAAAATAATACGGATTGAATTATGAATGAATTAAAAATTTGATACATTTTTGTTTAACTTTTCAAGGTTGCATTAATGTGACCCCTACTTTAAACGCCCTTTACAAATTCAATTAACCATATATTGCATTGTGTGATAATTTAAATACGTTTCTTGGGTTGTATAATCTAGAAAAATAATACACAATTATACTGGTACAATACTTCAGTATTATATAGTACACTATACTTTATAGTAGTATCGTATTTTAAAAAGCTTAATGATATTTAATCTCGATAATAGAATGCTTCGTTAATTCATGATGACGCTATTCCACAAATAAATGTTTGCAAAAAAAAAAAAAAAAATCAAAAATGAATAGAAGAAAAAAAATTGCAAACAACAAAATAGAAAACACACATTACAATTATTTATTTGGTTATAAATACGACAACGAACTTACGTACATATAAACATTTGTACATCCATTATATATAAGTGCTCAACGATAAATTACGTAAATGGAAACAAATATTCTAAACGCTGCACTGCACTACATACAGCGTTGTTGTATTGAAGCAACAAAAGAAAAACTGTATAAAAAATGCACTTAGAGAAGGGCTTTTTTTGCTACTACAACTATTTGTCAGACCTTTTGTAGTTTTAATAACTTTTCCTTTGTTTCTAATGAATTTCTTGACAAACGTTATTATTACATCATCATCTTCAAATGATGTGTGATGAAAATTGACAATGTCGATCAATAAATTACATGATCTTGGAATATTTTATTGCCAATATTTTTAATAGAAAATTTTAAAGACATAAACATATTTTAATGCATATAAAATTATGTATGTTTATAGAACAGAAAATAAAAGAGCTTAATATCAATCTTTTGTCATGCATATGTATCTTTTACTTCAATAGTGGCAATCATTTTTTTGGGATTACAAAATTTTTTAAATAACAATTTTTACTAATCACGACAAACAAAATCTTGTTATTTGAAAAATTTTGTATTCCCAAAAATCTACTTTGATAATAAACTGGCAAGCGCACGGCTTAAAAAACAAAACTGGCAACATGCTTTATTTTTTTGCGAAAACAATAAAGCAAGTTGTTGTTGTTTTTATTTTGTTTTCTCTTAACCTACTTACAACTACAATTAATGTTGGAAAAATTCCAAGTTGTTGTTTTTGTTTAAGCTTTGATATTGTTACAAGTAAAACTGTTGCTTATAATTCTTATTCGCTTTACAGTTTTATTTGTTTAATATCTTTAGTTTTTGTGATGATCTGGCCTAAGCAACTAGTGAAGTGCGCGTAGGAATAGTTTCTCACTTCAACAATAAATTTCAGCGTTGGGAATTAGGCACGACAAACAAAATCTTGTTATTTGAAAAATAAATTGTTCCTTTAAAAATTAATAAAAAATAAAAATGCGACAAAAGTCGCATGGTCCAAAAACATTTAGTTGAACATATTTCGAATAAAATGAGCATTTTTCATTGCCATCGCTGCACAACTTTTGATTTTGTGCACTATTTACTGAATTGATAATTCAATTCGATTTCAATTTTGTTCGAACAAACACATTAATATGTAAAAAGGACAAAGTGTATGGCAAGCTTAACAGATCAAGTTTGACACATATCACCGCTCCTTTATTGAAACAAAGTCATATCTCAAAAAATCCAAAATTCAGAATAATATCTGAAATTGTACCGAAGTTATAGCAAAATAAAATTTTTTAAATCTGTATACAATAAGGGTTTATTTCGAAACCCTTACCGCATTTTGCCAAATTTGAGCGATATCACAACTCACTAAGAAACTTTCAAAAATTCTTTACTCACTAACTGAAAATAAATGTCCTTATAGATAATTTTGAACGTGGGAATTGCTTCGATAAAACAGCCGAATCTAAACAAAAGCGGCAGGCATTTTCTAGTTATCAAAAATTGCCATGCCATACAATTTGTATAAAGCATCCCTAAATAGCGCGGCGTCAATGCTTTGCAATCGAAAAATCCGATTTTGACGGCGCGTTTAATAGTGAAGTTGGCCGCTATTATTAACAAAAAATGGCAATTTAGCTATTTTAAGTCAATCTAGCGCTTTTATCGCCATTTTTTTTATTTCCATTATGTGGGTTTATTAAACAAGAAAGTTGCCACTACTGTTCGTGACACAACTTTGACGCTCTTCTTTAGGTATGGCACACCAACGTTTAACAAATAAAATAATTGTTCCAGCTTTTCCTTAACCATTAGTTAAGCCCTCAAATATTATTGGTTAACTACTTTTAATTTTTTATTATTTATTATTGCTAATAATTTACTAATGACTGTAAATTTGAGCCTTAGTAAACCACAAACTTATGAATTGTATTGTATGAAAGAGAGGTGTTTTGTGGCACTACGGAAGAAGAAAAAGAAGAACAAGAAACAGACGACGCAAATTCTATGGCAACCGCAAACAACATCTACAGAATGAAAACACGTCGTATGACTATTTTTAAGTTAAACACAAAATACTGGATACATGAACAGAGTGCAGTCGACCAAGCCAATAAGTGAAATTAATTTAATTGACATTAAAATTAACAACAACAACACCAACAAAAAAAGACAAAAAAATTTGACTCATTTATGAAATAAACTGCACTTCCACATGTAAACAAACAATATTAATTGCAAAAAATTCATCTCTAACTATCGCAATAAAATAAAATTAAAATTATATTGTAACAAACAGGACAAGTATTTCTATGCACAGAAAAATGTTTAAAATATTCAAAGTAAAAAGCTTGAAAAAACGAAAAAATATACAAAAAAATGAGTTTATGACACTTAAGTGGTTTAAGCAGAAACGCGACGGTTTATTTTTTCCCCCAAGACCCCCAACCCAGTCGTAAAAGGCAACAACTAATATATTTTTTAAAAAGGTTTCGTTTAAATGTGCATAATTCCCATTTCATACTATTGATTAACTGAAATTTATTGTTGATGGGATAAGCTATTCACTTCATCCAACGATTTTAGAAAAACTAAAGATATTATACAAATAAAACTATAAAGCGAATAAGAATTATAAGCCCCAGTTTTACTTCTAACAATATCAAAGCTTTAAGAAAAACAACAACAATAAACAGTGAATTTATCTTTTCTTATAGTCCCGACTACAATTGGTTGATTTTTTGTCAACTCTAAATGTAGTTGTAAGTGGGTGAAGGAAAAACTTGGGATTCAAAGAATTAATTAAAAAGTTTTCGTTTAAATCTGCCAAAATTCCCATTTCATTTCCCATTGTTTGTCAAAAATCTGGCGAAATAAGCAAAAAAAAAATTTTTTAATGCGAAAACCTATAAATAAAAACTTGCCCTGATATTAAAAAATAAAACATGATGAAATGAAATAAAATTAATTTTTTGCTGACGTTAAATGACAAACGATGCATTCATTCATGCAAATTCCATTTATAATATTCTCTTTTTCTATACTATCTATTCTATTCTGTTCTATTCTGTATAAAAAATAAAAATAAAACTAAAAATAATGGTGAACTATTAATCAAATTTAATTTAAATACATATATAAAACATGCAATTAAAATAAAATACACATATGCACTAAACTTTTTATGCATAAATACGGTCGCAGTTGGAAATGGAAGAGAGGCAGTTTTCAGCTGAAATGTGAACGTTGTTCAGCTCATAAATGAACGTATGTTACTTACTTTAGCTACTAAATACTTAAATACGCAAATTAAGGAAGAGCCAATTAAAAGGCCTTCCATCCCCAAACTTCTCGAACAGGTTTTATTATAAAAGATTTCTTAAACCAAGTTTGCCTTTTTTCGAGATCCTGTCTCTGTAATTTGGGGATCTAAAAGGCCTTCTTTTTTCTTCGGCTAAATACTTTTTTCTGTGAAAAGGGAATTTATAAAAGGGCCTTTTGGTCTAAAATTTCTAATATAGATTCTTTCGTGTACTTGCCCAGCAATAAGTATTGAAAGGACCACAAAAGTAAGGCCTCTATACTCCTTTCTAAAAGATTCGTTTCTTATGATATGCTGCCTTCAGAAATATGTTTCCATTTGAAATTGCAATATTTTCTTTCCTCTTTCTCTTCTGCTTTCTATATTTTACATATAAATACAAATCATCAGCAGCCAACTTCAAGTTGAAAAGTGTGAGATTTTCAAAAGAAAACAGAATAGCAGAGTACATACAACTGAGCATCGCGCCCAAATCTGCTGATCTCTCTCTCTCTCTCTCTCACCAATAACTCAAGAATTGCTGCAACAAAAATTGCCGGTCTGGCCGATGGCTTAGCTCAGTGCTGCCAGAAGTAAAATTTTACCTTATTTTTAAAGATTTTTTAACCGAAAAAAGATTTTAAGATTTTTTCCCCAAAAACAAGACTTTTTGTTTTGTCTAGACAAAGGTTAGGTTCAGTTAAAAAAACCTTCTTTGTTCCCATTTAAAAATTTTTAAACTAAATAATACAATTTAGTATAAGAAATTAAATTTGTTGTGAGGTTTTTTTTTGTTTATTTTATGTATTAAATAAAATATGAATTTTTTTAATTATTTATAATAAAAAAAAACTACTTTTTTCCAAAAATAAGATTTTTTCTTCGAAAATAAGATTTTTTTTTGATGAAATTAAGATTTGTTGCTGAAAATTTCTGGCAGCCCTGGCTTAGCTAAACAACAACAGCAATTCTTTGCTGTCTGCTTAAGAAGAGAAAATCCCCAAAGTGAGATTAAGCAATTTATTTACGCTCTTTTTATCTGCTTTTTCTTATTATCTAGCCAGATATTAGGTTAGCATTCAGAAAGTTGCTGCAAAAGATGTAAGCAAAGCAAATATTTTAGTGCTGTTGCTAAAGAAAAGCAAGCAATTTAAACACTGTTTAAAAGAAAGTACTGTTTGTATTCTCTGGAGAGTACTGCCTCTAAGTTCTTGTTTTTTCCGATTGAATCAGGTGCAGTTAATTTCTTAAAATTGGCAGACCTCTTAATATCGCGGCTAAGCAGAGCTCCTATCTGGTTCCACTGAAGTCAGATGCTCATGGAACTTTGATTTAAGCCCGACTGTTGCATAGAAATCTTGAAATCTTGGTTGCGGTTGACAAAAAAAATGGTTAAATTAATCATAATATAATAAAAACATAATAAACGAATGTATTCAGGACGGAGGCGACATGTAATTTGAAATTTACATGATAATAACAGCAAATTTCGAACCACCAATACTACTGGTTAAAAGATTGATGTTTGACTGTTGGCTGGCGGGCACCGCAGTGGTGCATTAGTTCGAACTCAAAGATTTTCTGAAGATAGAATGTGGTGATTCTTGAAACATGTTAAAATCAACCCGGGTTCAAATCCCAGATCATACAAGAAAAATTATCAATAAATTTTAATAGAAATTCGAAGTTGTAAAAATTCCTTCGTCAGTGAAAATAATTTAATGAAAATTAAATTTGATGAACTCAAGCCTAATTAAAGAATATCAAGAAGTCATAATATGTTTAAAAAATTTCCTTAGAAATAGTTTTGTTGGAGTGGACCACATTGAGAAATGTTTTTTTCTTTGCGTGTAACTTCATAATTCAGCATAAAAACATTTTCGCCATATATTATTGAATTAAACTAATATTAAATATTGTTTTTATTCATTTTTATTTTGATTAACTTATAAAGAAAATACTTATAAACAAATTATATTTGAATGCAAATTAATTCAGAAATATGTTTAAATGTTTTTATTTTTTATTTGTATGTATTTAGATTGACTGTTTGTATGAGTTTGTATCACATTATTGATTTTTCTGCTTTTTTTTTTTTTTTTGTTTTTTTTTTATTACATATTTATTCCTTTTGCTATTCGAAGCACACGAGAATGAAAAATTCTTCGAAGACTTATCGTCACCTACAATCTTTTAAATTCAATTAGAAAAAAAATGATGCACACGATTGACATACTCGCGCATAAGGCATACATGAATAGCACTGATGACAGTTGTCAATTAGCAAAATTGATTTTTTCTTTATCGAATAACGAATATTTAAAAAGAGAATTCAATAGATCTATAATTTTTTGGAGGGAGACTTTTTTATTTGTAATTGAATGCAATTTTAGCCGTAATAAATAAATAAATTGTGAAATAAGCTTTTTTGGAATTTTTTATTTTTTTGTATTTAAGTAACAAGTGATACTTCGGTTCTTTGATGGGTTTTTTGTGATTTAAAGGAAAGCGTAAATATAGACCGCACTTTAAAGTTGAAATATCTAATGTTGGAAATTCCATAGCTTTTAACGGGGAATATCGACATAGATGAAGTGACATATATCAAATTGTTCCATTTCCAGTTAACCCTGACACCAAAATTGCCTTCTTACCCTACAATCATTCCTGAAGGTCCATTTTGTATTTCCCTTATACTATAAACAGTCCCATTGTGAACAAATAAAAAAATTTGATTCCCGCGGAATTTTTATATGTTCACACAGTTTGTTGCTAACAGATCAAACTTTTCGAAAGAATGTCAAGAAATAAATAAATCAAGAAATGTATAAATAAAAAAATTAAGAAGTTAAAAATACGTCTTTCGTATTTAGTAGACACTGTAAAGGGCACAACACACTGTACGGACACATTGCTTGACATCAAACTCGAATACGAGTGCTTGCCGAAATTTGTTTGATTTGCCTTTCAGCATCGTCGGTGTAACACATACAAACAAATTTAAACTAATACAACCATAATGTTTGACGAAAAAAACGACCAAGTTTTCAAGTTTTTTTGAAGAGCTTAAGAGAAAAACGCATAACTATGCGCTCCAATAAAAAAGCTTGTATGATGCAGTGAATGCTTATGAACAAAATTATTTGAAATGCTGATAAGAAAGATTAAGTTTTAAAGTGAAAAAATTTACAAATATTCTTTACACAAACACACACACAAACGTATAACAGCGAAAATCATTACAAGTTGATTATCAACGAATTGCGAGCTCTACTTTGCGCAAACGGTTTACATGGACAGCCATGAACTATTAATTCATAAGATGGACACAGATGCATTTTCAAAGCAGAATTTTAAAAAATTGTAGCTTCAAAATTTTAAGGTCAGAACGATAACTATTAAATAGAGAGGTTTTTCGTAGAAAATCAATCACTTAGAAAGGCTGACTTACAAAACGCAGTGTTACAAAGCATTAATAAAAACAAGGCACAAATTTCGTAGCCGTTCTGCAGTGAATACGGTCACCATGCAATAAAGAATTCAAAGCATTGTCCACTGAAAATAAGTGCAAAATTCGGATTGTCAAACTACATTCGGTCTTATTTTTCTTTCCAATTCCAAAAGTAATAATTGTAGAAAAAGGCCAAGTGCATTCGTTGGTGTAAAGTAAAGAAGTGACCAGCTTTGAGGCCATTGAAAGAAAGTATGGTACCGGATTAATCAGTAACAAACCCTTAGTTAATTAATGGGGATCTCTTGTAGCTTCTGTGCCTTTTTTACTGTTTGATTGACACTATGCTAAAGCCATGCTTATTATAAGGAGTGATTGAATCTCTCGATGGAAACGACGTGAACGATAGATTAAAATTACATATTTTGTTGTACACTTTAATTAGAATAAGACAGTTAAGGTGAATACACTAAAAAGCTCTGTATTATATGTTTATGTATTCTAAGCTTTATTTGGGAGAGTGAAGTTCCTATTAACACAACGATTCCTGAGAGAAACCCCCCAAAAAGAATTTTCAAAGAGTCTTTAAACCTCATCACGCTTAAAATATCCCACTTAACTGAAATGGTTTAGGGTGTCTCTGATCCGATTTTGTTGTGCTTTCAATGTTGTTGGGAATGTTAAATCGAAAATCAGGTACTTTTAACTTCCTTAAAAATAGTACGAGTTCAGATATATAAGACAGCAGTGCCAAGTGTTAACATGTGAGGTGACTTACAAACGTACGGCATGATTTTCGATCTGGGAGGAAATGGAAACAGATCTCTGTGAGATTTTTCGATAAGCAATGCAGGTAATAAACAAAAACCACAAAAAAAATATAAGTAAACTTTACAGCCGTTAGCCTCCATTATTATTAAGATAACAAAACCAATGGGTTTATTAATTGGCAAGACCAACAATAGTCAAAGAACGCAAATTTAAATTGAAATCTTGTGTGCAAAAAGATTCCTAGTCCAGTTACATATTCTTAACCAGCAAGTTTAAACTTTCCTTAAACTCCAAAAGACTATGATAGAAAGTGAGAAACATTAAGAAGAATTTAGAAATAATGAATATATTAAGGATATTTTAATCAGGCTAAAGTTCATCATATTTAATTTTCATTAAATTATTTTTATGAAGAAAGGAATTTTACAACATGAAATTAATAATTTTTTTTTTGTTCGAGCCCAGCGGCAGTCAAAAATGGAAATACACGGCACAAACGTTTTGATATATATAAAGATAAAGATGAATGCATTTTATGAAAGCTGGCAAAATAACAACCAATTTGGGTTTGCCAGCTTGGATTTATTAGCCAAAAAAAAATTCAGTCCGTGTGTTGTCATTTGTGAACAAGTGCAGAATATTTAGATTTTGTTTTCGGGATGGCGTAGTCCTTATTTCTATCATTATTGGGAGTAGTAGCAACTTTCCACGTCTTGCTGCCGTTGAATAGTACTGATTTTACACTTGATTTTGTGCTCTGTGGATATTTGTGACGACTGACATACTCTAACTATGGAAGCATATGCATGTCAAGCGTTATTATTTATTCGGCTGACGACATCAGCATCTGTTCTACCGTCTATGCGTATAATGCCTCCAAGTTAGATCAACTCAACCATGTCTTCCATCATGTTTTCCATAATGGGAGTATTATTGTCGGGGGGATATTCCTATTGTCTCCGAAATTAATGTTTAGTCCGACTTTAAGAACATTTTCGTATAGTTGGCTTATTTTGTCTTGTATGCCCATCACTGTGTCCTTCATCAAGCACAAAACATTAGCACAGTCCAAGTCGTGAAGGCGCTGGTTCAGGTGCCATTGGTTATTATCTGGAGCTTCCATGTAATTTTTGTTATAATCTAGTCTTATAAGAGTAAGAACAGCAACAGCGAGAGTACAAAGCTTTGCTTAGCTCCACAATGTACAAAGAAGGCTTCAGTGTCAATCCTCTTGAAATCATTTTTTCATTAGCGGATGATAATGATGATTTTATCCATAATGCCGATATTTTCAAGATTGTAGCCTAAAGTGTCCCGTTCAATAGCACCAAAAGCACTTTTGAAGCCAACAAAAATCAGAAACAGTGGATTTTTGCACTTAGTTAACTGTTCCACTATTATCCGCAAAAGTTTCTAGGGTCTACGAATAAACAGTTACTACGCCGACAGCTTGTTCTTTACGTAAACAAGATTCTGCAGCGGAGAATAAAGGATTTTAGTTCATTTTAATTAACTATTAAATTTAAACAATTTTGTTAAAAGTCCAACAATAAATGTCTGGCAAATATTTGGTCAGTAATTTCATAGTCACGTTTTTTAAGCTTTCAAACCCCTGTACTTCTTGCTGATGGTGTAAAACAAAAAAAAATATTTGTTATTTTAAGTGATAAAAGAAGCACATTTTTCTACACTTGTTATTAATTTTGTCAATATTTTTATAAAAAATAAATAAAATATAAATAAAAAAATCGCAGTGAATTCTTTTTTTCAACACTCGACAAAAACAGAATAAAATTCCCTTAATTTTGTGGAATTATTTATTATAAAACCGATTTAAAGGTAAATAAAAACAACAAAATTATTTAATAATTGGTATAACAACAACAGAAAATTAAAAAAAAAGGGAAAAAAGAAAGAAAGAATTGAAAAAAAAAATAAAATAAGTTACAAAAAAACAAACAAAATACATGCAAACTTTTGTTATGATGTACGTACGTACGAATAGCCAGAGAATTGTTGGTGCATAAGCGGTAGAAGGGGAAAGAGATAAGCTTTTTTGCTGCCGAGTGTCTTTATTAACGAGTACATAATAAACAAACAAATACTTACAGATACACAAACTTAAACACCAACCAGCCCATACATTCATATACTACCACAACAAAAAATTTATTTCAAGTTCAAGGTTAAGATACTAGTTATAGATACAAACTCGCTGTGCGCTGCTATTCTCTGTTGTTATTCCAGTCAGCTAAAGATATTAAATGAGAGCACAACAAAAAATTGAGTGAGCAAAAAAAAAAGTACACACACCAACAAAAAAAAAGCAACGAGTTTACTAGTTAGATTTTGTACTTTTTTATCAAACACGTTGAAAATGTTTTAATTTTTTTTCTTTTATTTCCCTAACACAAAAAGCTAAAATTGTACTCACAAATACTTACAACAAAAATTCTCTGTTTAAGTTTTCATTGTATTAGTTGTCATAAGTGTATACATTCGAATGTATGTTCATATGTATGTATTTTGTAAGTATCTGAAAGATATCAAAGTGTATCTTAATGTGTAACAATGAATAAAAAAAAAATGAAAAAGTAACAACAGAAATAACAAAAACACCACACAACGTAGTAATAAACAATTTATTGTACACGTTATAACAACCAGCAGTGCTGCCAGATAAGGCGGTATGTACATATGTCTCCGAATTGAGGATTTGAACGTTTATTTGGAGATTTTGCAAAAAGTGGGAATTTGAAAATTTTTTTATGTTCATTATTATTACAAAAATCGTTTTTTAAGTCTTAATTTCATTAAATCCCAGGAGTTTTAAATGTGCCTCATCACTGAATCACAAAGTGCACGATATGCATTTTAATTTGAACGCCCATTTTCATAATAATTCCTTGCTTGATTGGGTATCTTTCCATGGTTCAAATTGGGCTAGTCGGAAATTGAGAAATGTTAAATGAAATGCAGAAAAAAGCTTGACGTTTAGGTGTGGTTCACATTCAGCATCGACATTAAACAAAAAGTTCGCTATTGGAATATACTTGTAATTAAAACTGCTTTTTTAAAAGTTCTATTTACTTTTCCATAAAAAAAACCTTTTAACGGTCACTTTTCAATTAAGTCCTTTTTTTAAACAATGCTTTTTTGATAAAAAGGTACTTTTTTAAAAAAATTCCCCTCTTTGTAAAACTCCTTTTATAAAAATAAAAAATATCTTTGAAAAAGTGTTAAAATTTTTTTTTCAAAATTCTACTTTTCTATAAACCAATTTTAACTGCCACTTTTTGAATAAGTACTTTTTTTAAACTGTGATTTTTTGAAAAAAAAAGAAAGTTACTATTTTTAAGAAGTTATTTTATTTTAAAATATACGTGAATTAAACGGATCTTTCTTTAAGAATTTCCTTTAAAGAGAACCATTAAAAGGATCCCTTTAAAAAATAAATCAAAACACTTTTTTAAAAATACGGTTTTTAACTTTTCAATGTACTGTAACTGTACTGTAATTTAAATTGATTAATGTACTTTTATAAAATGTATTTTTTTTAAATTTTTATTTCGTTTTAGTTTTAGGCGACTAAATTGCCCTCAAACCCAAAAAGAACGGATGTCCCTAGAGCAAAAATTTTTTTTTTTTTAATTAACAAATTTAATAAAAAAACACTCTGCTCTTCCATGTCGGAAAGAGCACTCAATGGAATTTTATTTTAAAAATTTGTAAAATGTATAAAAATTCAATGAAAATTATTTTTATTTTGCAAACATTTTACAAATGCATGCAAATTTCATGAATAGTTAAATTAATTGTTATTGCAACTTTTAAAATCAGAACGTGATTTTTCTTGAATTTTTAATTCGTGAATTTTATATTTTCAAGCGAATTAAATGTATTAAATTTACATCTTGTGACGTGTACGTTTCCTTAAATAATTTTTGTTGCAAAAATGTGTTAGAAGAAGGTCAATAACATTAAAAGAATTAAGGAAAATAATTCGGTAAAAATATATATTTTTATTGCATTTAGTCCACAGAAAACATTTACTCATTATCGAAGTGATTCTTTTTCGGTTTTACGAAATATGTATGTCTGCAAACTTATAGTCTTGATATAAAATTTGAAAATCTCAAGTCGTTGAAATTAAAAGAGATTTCAACATAAAAGGAAACATTTTTTAAATTTCTCAATAATTTTTAATCCAAATTTTGATATTTTAATTAGGCGAAAGTTCAGCAAATTTCGTTCTACCAAACGTTAAATGCAATTTGGTTTAAAGATCCATGTTTGACTATTGACTGCCAGCAGTCGTCAATGGCTGTGAGTGTAAAACGGCAAAACCCTCTGAAGAGATTGAGTGGTTGCAATTGAAACATGTAAAGGTAACCTGTCCGTGAAAGCCTGTGTTCGATTCCCGCGGCAGTCAAGAATGAAAAATTATCAATAAATTTTTTTTTAATTTCATGTTGTAAAATTCGTTTCTTCAAAAAAATTATTTAATCAAAATTAAATTTAATAAACTTTAGCCTAATTAATATATCAAAATTTGAACCCATAAACAGTTCAACAAAATAACCACAATTCTAATTATTTCTCAATAGTTTTTAAAAATTTTCTTAATATTTCTTAATATCATGGACAAAAATTTTATTTTGTTAACGTTACATTTGTGCTTTCTGGGTTACTCTGAATTTAAATAATTTCCAATGAATAATTTGCATTTTTTTTCAAAATTTTTCTGAAATTTATTGAAAAGACTGGAGAAAAAACTCCCTTAAAAGAAAATAAAACATTAGAACAACAAAGTGAACACAACAACCAACTATACAAATTTCTTGCTAACACAATCATTTGGTTAGCTTTTTTGACATTTCAGTTTGGTGTTTCTGCCTCTCTCTCTCTCTCTCTCTTTCTATTCTAGTCGTTTTCAGTGTTGCCGTTTGGGTTACTTTTAACCAAAATTTATTACTTTTGTTTACTGTGAATATAATTTACATCAGCACCTACCATATGGCCTAATCTCATGTCACTTAGCCACTAGGTAATATTTAAGTGCCCCTGTGTTTGCTAGGCCAACATTCACACACAGGTCGATATTTGAATGTATTATCTCATAAAAATTGTACACTCGACCCTTGTTTAGGAGCCGGAGCTATTTACCCTTTACTGCTCAATTAATCGAGCAGCTTCTGTTGAAAAACAACAGCACCTAGAGAAACTTTCCCACAAGGGTGAAAAATTAGCCTTCCCCGAAAGTATCCCTCTAAAGAAATTTAAGGCGACCGCAAAGACTATCTAACCGAAAGACAAGATGTAATTCCTGCAAGAAGCAAACTAACGGAGGCTTTAGCCAATATTCAGACCTGTACCGAAGTAACGGGGCTACCGATTCCCGTTGTACCAGCTGACAATGGGGTACTGTGGTGGGTACCCCGGTATTAAGATTTTATATTTTTCCAAGCAATAAGAGGTGTAAATCTTTTTTTACAAACCATGATAGTGTTAGAAACCGCTCAAATAGTTTTAAAAATCGCTAATAAAGTACATTAATTATTAAAGAGGAATAGTTGTAACTACATGTTACATGCAGTGTTCGAAAATAAACACTAAATATCGCTCCTTAGTGTTCGGTTCGATAGATTTGTGGAAAACGCAAACGCCAATAGTGTTTGTGTAGTAAAGCATAAAAAATAACGTTTCCTTGTTTGTCTTCTTTCGAACACAAAAATAATACTGTTCTTATCCAACTCAACAAAAAGATGAGAACATTTAATTCCGTTCGGTTTTTTTAACCACAAACTTTATTGTGTTCGGTTCAGCTCACTAATGTTCGTTCGTTTCTGTTGTGCTTAGCGCCTTTGGCTGGTAAAAAACAAACATTTTTTACAAAAACAAAATACAAATACGAAAAAACAAAAAGACAGCAAAATAAGTTTACACAAACAAAACATATACACAAAACACACACAAGCTGTTCGTGCTGCGCTCGTTGCTAAAACTGTTTGCTTATTCATTATCAATGTACAAAAAGTAAAATTATAGAACATTGAAATATGTATAATGTTTGTCTACAGTATCACTACAATTGTTCTGTTTATTAATAAAGAACAGAACGGAACACTATATTATGTTCAGACCTTTCTTAAAAATAGTAACGAACGGTATTAAGGGTTGTGTTCGTCTACACAAACACTAAAAAAATACATATCGTTCCTGGGCGTTTAACCCGGACTATAAATAATGTTCTGTTTATTTTTGAACCTGGGTACATGTAGGTTAGGCTAGGTTCCATGGGCAGCCAGCGAGAGACAGCTCACTTGGGTCTTCTAATGGCCCCTTTGTGATACCCAGCGCCAATGCTCTGCCTTTAAAGCAGTTACTCAGATGGTGTCACTGCAAAGTCCAACCAATTCGTCTTCCTAATGAAGAGAAAAAGCGATTTAACTTCTATCCCAGATAGATCCTCCATGCAGGCAAACAACGGTTCCCCCAGGTATTTTTCCCTGATGCCCCGCAACCCAGGGCATTGACAAAGAAAGTGAAGCACAGTATCCTCTTCCTCCTCGTTTTGACAACTTCTACAGTAGTCGTTGAATTCCAGACCCATTCTTCCAGCATAAGTCCCAACCGATCTGGTCCGTCTTGAACCTTAGTAGATAATTAGTTCTCCGTTCATCATATCTAGGCCATAGTGTCCTAGATAGGGATGGGCAAGTTGAAAAAATATATCGATATATGTATATCGAATCGATATTTTTTTTGGAGTATCGATATTTATTATTTCAAAAATATCGATATATCGAAATATCGAACGTATTTTGCTGAAACTATTACCAAATTAAAAAATTCAGTATACCTTTGTACAAACATATGTATGAACAAATTAATTATATGTCATTACATTGTTACTTTTTATTGTTTCATTTTATTTAAAAAAATTAATAAAAACAAAAAAATTTAATCAAAACAAAAAATTCAATTATAAAAAAACAAAAGGGAAGAATACAAAAAAACCATAAGAAAAAAAAAATTACGAAACATTTAAATGGAAGTAAATAAGTCATGGAAGTACCAACTTTTCTTAAAATTTGAATTGCACCCCAAAAGTACCAACTGGTTTTAGTCAAACCAGTAATCATCAGATATGGACATCAGGTGCACTCTCTATTTTATGTGCACTCCAGACAATCTGCTTCTTGTATCCGGCACTGCTTCTTATAAATGCCAATTATTTTAGATCTTCATATTTGTTTAAAAAAAACATATGATGCATGCAAGGATTCCAATTCTTAAAAAAACATATTGTTGAAAAACGGCTAAAATTTTGAGTTCTTAATGAAGACTGACTTTAAAAACTATCGAATTCGATAGTCGTATTTCAATATCGATACATCGATATATCGGTATTTAAAATATCGGCGATATAAATCGATAATTTTTTTTTTAAATATCGATATTTTTATATATTTTTTATTTTTCCCATTCCTAGTCCTAGATATCAAGCAGGTAGGCTCACAGGTCCACCGCGTCTGTGCAACTCTATAAGACTCGCGTTTGATAAGTGACCTACAGTGAGCAATTGGAAGGCCAACGAGTTGATCAATGAATACGGCATCCATGCGATCACCTTGTTTAGCTAGCCCATCTGCTATCTAATTGCCCAGGCACACTTAGTGCCCCGGTATCCATATTCGCGTTACCCTTGAATGCTTCGCAATCCCATTCAAAGACATCCGACATTCAACAGTCAACCTAGATGTTGTGTAGACACCCGCCAGGGAAGCAAAGGCAGCTTTGCTGTCGGTAAATATACGTATATCCCCCGATATGCGATGATATCCCAGCCAATTTGCCACCCGCCTTTCAGCCGAGATCTTCGCCTGCAGGACACTACATCCATCCGGCAGACGAAAGGAAACTCTCACATTCAGTTCCTCTATGAAGAAACCCCCGCCAACCCTTTTACATGTATAAAATGTAACATATTTTTCTTCGAAAAGAAATCGCCATAAGTTTGAGAAGAATAACCTCAATATCAAACCGAGAAAACAGATTTTTCTTTTAATCATTTCACCATCATCTCATCAATTTAAATCCAAAAAAAAGCCGAATAAAAAATCTTTAAACTTGTAGGGAGGGATGCTTGAAGTTGACAGATATCAGGCTTTGCAATGAGTTTGACGTACATATCTACTCCCTATGCACATTTCAGCTCTTGTTTAGGCTGGTATGTAAGAATTTCATATTCAGCTTTGCCAAATCTTAAATGTATTTACCTAGTTAGAACTTTTGTGATAAATTCGACGAACCGATCTCCGTAAAATCTGACATAAACATTTCTAGTTACATACAACTTTATTGAATCGAATTTCACCTCTAATAGCGTTAAGCTGGGATCACACGATTGCCGCAAATGCACCAATTCTGATTTTGTTTTATTGACGCACAATAATGAAATTGCACCAATCAAATATTCTGAAAGCACACGGGCAATCGTGTCGCTAGTTGGTACAAAGCGAAATGGTTACAACAATTGCCGCAGCACAGTCACACGATTGTTCTTACTTGTTCTTACACAGCGAAAACAGCTGTTGTGGTAGCTTTTTTATTTGTTTGAAAGTGCTTGTTGGTTTGTTCATTGAAAAAAATTAAATTTGTCTCATATATTACATGACTAAAATGACTTTTAATCAATCACACCGAAAAAATATATCAAGAAAATTTTTAAACAAAATGTGTTGGTTTAAAAGATAATTTTAGGTCAACAAACTTTTTATTTGATTCAATGAAAAAATTTAGTTTATCTCTTCTTACATTCCCCACTACAATTGATGGGAATTCTTCCAACATTAATTGTAGTTGTCATTAGGTTAAGAAAAAACAACTTGCAAAAGCATGTTGCCAGTTAAGTTTTCTTAGGCCGTGCACTTGCCAGTTTATTATCAAAGTAATTTTTGGGAATACACAATTTAAGGAAAAACTTATCCCATCAACAATAAATTTCAGTGTTTTTATCAAGAATAGAAATTGGGAATTAAGCACGAATAACAAAATCATTTAAATTATTTCATTTAAATGAGTGCTATTTATGTAAAATTAATTTTAAATTCCCAAAAATTACTTTGATAATGAAATAATTAAATTAAATTAAATTAAAAATTTCTAAAAAAAAAAAAAAAAAAAATTGTATTCCCAAAAATTACTTTGATAATTTTTATAAATTCAATAAAAAAAAATATTTTCTTCCAAGTAAATTTGCTGATAATAACAGCAAATTTCGAACCACCAGTACCACTGGTTATTGATGTTTGACTATTGGCTGGCAGGCACCGCAGTGGTGCAGAGGTTAGAACTCAAAGAATTCTGATGAAAGAATGTGGTGATTCTTGAAACATGTAAACTCAACACAGGTTCGAAACCCAACTCAGCCAAGAAAATTATCAATAAATTTTAGTAAAATTCCAAGTTGTAAAATTCCTTCCTTCAGTAAAAATAATTAATGTAAATCTAATTTGATGAACTCAAGCCTAACTAAAAATATCAAAATTAAAGACAGTATTTTTACAATAATTGTACATTTTTTAATAGCTTTGATATCGTTGCAAGTATGTAGGACTTGAGTGTTTGTAATTGTCATTCGCTTTACAGTCTCATTTGTATAAAATCTTTAGTTTTTCCCGATGTCTTTGGAAAAAGGTTTCCTGCGCACAGGTACTAGCTTATACTCCAACAATTAGTTTTAGTGTTTTTGTCCAATTGGGTATTAAGAACATCATAATTAATGAATAAATTAATAAAGATTTGATAAACAATGTCTTTGATTTATTTATTCAACATTTCTAACAAATCATGTAAACATTTTGTTGAAAAAAATTATTTTGTGCAACAACTTTTTCTATTGACTCAACAAATTTGGTTGTTGACGAAAAATTGAATAACTATACCTACAAACTTTTTTTATCAATATAGCAAAAATCGGCATCGTAGAATGCTCAACATATTTTTTAATCAGATATGCGATCTTCGTATTCAAACATGAAAACTATTTTTTTTTTTTTGTCCAAGGAGCCAGAAAATTCTTAATGAAGCCTTAGATGAATATTTTTTAGTGTTAAGTACACACGAAATGATAAACTTATTATGCACTCATTCCCCATCGGGTTAGGGGAGGGTATAATAAATTTAAGAAATTAAGAAAAATCCATGAAAAAATAGAATTTTTAAAAGATTTTTAAATAAAGTTTACAATAAGTTTATTAACTCATATTTTTTTCTTCTTTTTTTATAGACGAATTCCGAACCATTCTGAAAATAAATAATCAAAAGTAACAAAGCCATATTCCCTGCCCAGATCTTTAAAACCCCGAATCCAAATCCAGAGCGAAATCAATAAATTGCAACGCCAACAACAAAATGCAGTATGATTCCTATTACGAAAAAGAAAGAAAACCAAAGAAGCAAAATGTGGCAAATCATTAGAACATCTCTGCAAGCATCCATCTAACAATTTAGGTATTGTAAATATTTACGATTATTGCGTTGTATCTACGTGTGTATGTATATTTGTATATCTGTAGAAGGAAAGGAAAGAAATTCAGCTCTATGAATGTTTTGGGGCAATATAGGTTAAGCATCACACACGCATACTTCCACCACAACAATGATGGTTGTTGGTTGAAGCTGCACTACTCATGCCCAGGATGCATTTAATGTCAAAGTACAACCATCAGCAGCAGCAGCAGCGAAAGTAAATGTGGAAAATGACTTTGACATGCGCAACTGCACTTGAACCTGAAATTTTATATTTGCCCATGGCTGGGTGGCCGGGTAAACACATTCAAATGTGGCAGCAACAGCAATAAAAACAACCACAACATACCTGAAATTGTGAAAGTGAAATTTTTTGGAATAAAAGTTGCAAGTGAACGGGAATATGAAAATAAACTTGGGTTTGCGGACTTTTTCTTTGGAAATCTAAGAAATTGAAAAAGAATTTGCCAAAGTATTTAAAAGAGAAGAGAAAATCAGAAGGCAGTACTGAAGTAACAAGTGAGTTAGGGAAGCCAAAATGGAGTGAGTATTTTAAATTGAATAATTTTTTTTAATTAATTTATTCAATTCAACAAAATTTTTATCCAAAAATTTAGATTAAGTTAAAGAATTAAGTTTTGTATAAAAAACGAACATCCAAACACTTAAACAATATTGAAATGAGTTTGAAAAAAGAGAAACAGCGCGAGTTTGTTCAAGCTCTCTTGGAGTTTAATTGTTGTATTATTGTTTTACCTACTCAAAGCTTTTTTGTTTTTGTTGCTTTTTTAAAACCATTTCCTACTCGTAAAAATGTATTTATTTGTGGAAATCAATTTCCAATCTCTTTTCATAAGTGTTTTTGTTTGTTTGTATGTATGTGTTTAAGCGAAAGTGTCAGTGTGTGTGTGTGAGTATGTGGGTGGAGGAATGATATTCCTACAAAACTTGTTTTGAAGCAGCAAAACAACAAATAGATGTATACAATGCAAACACTCACACATCCACCCACATACACACACCAACGTTAACAAATGCATACATACACACATACATATAAAACGAAAAAGCAATAAGACATTTTTCATTGCCTATCTTTTGGTGTTGAAACTCCAAGTATCCAGAACAAAGCCTTTTGTAGCATCAACACATACAGGTGTTGTGTGATGCTGTTAAAAAAATATAAAAATTTATAAAAAAAATTATTTTTGCTAATTACAAACATTTAATTAAAACTTTATAAAAATGAAAAGTGCTAAAAAATTCAAAAAAAAAAAAAAAAAAAAAAAAAAAAAAAAAAAAAAACTGCCTTTTTTAAAAAAAAATATGAATTGTATTAAAAATATTTTACAAAATCAACAGTTTCGGTGTTAAATAAATTATTAAAAACGGAAAAAAACAGATTTTTCTCTAACATATTAAAAACTTTTCAAGGTCAAACTAAAAACTATATAAATTTTTTTTGTATACCCGACGTGTTACACACACATTATGAAATTCAAAAAGTGAAAAATTTTAATTTTTGTTTGTTTTTTTTCTATTCATTATTTTATTTAAACAATTTGTGTATATATTCTAAAACATATTTACAATTTACAAATACCAATTACACTTTATACATATTTTTTTTTTTTTATTTAAGTATATAAAAGGAAAACGTAATAAAAATAAAGATGTATAAGTATATTTTTTTTTGTTTGTTGTTGAAAGCATCACACTTGTTGCCCCTTATTCCTGTACTCCGGCTGCTGTACGTACGACTGACTGACATATTGTTGGGTTTTTCTAAGCAGTGGGAAGTAGAATTACAGCAGTATTAAATTGCTAGAACTTAGAAGTGTTTAGAAAATGAAACTAGACAGACTTTAAAAATGTTAGTCTGCTTTCACACGTTTCATCTTTTGATGCTCAACTCTTATGTTTATAGGAGAGAGAAGAAAGAAGAAAGGGGGTTAGTACGGAGATGCCTGTACTCGGTCAGTACGCTTTGTGTTTTTATTCGTTGGTATATGCACAACGATGGCTGCATGTAATTTTTTTCTTTTATTTTTCTCTTTGATTCGCTATTAATAAAATTGTTGTTGTTTTGTACCGAAAAAAGTTGAAACCGATTGCTGCGTGTGAATATATTGGCATCTTTAAAAGGGAATTGAAAGGAAGTTGGGCATCAAAAGATGAAACGTGTAAATTCAGACTTAATTAAAAAAATTTTCAAAAATGTTTAAATTGCTGCCAAAGTTTTTTAAATCAATATCAATCAAAAAAAAATAAAATGAGATTTTTGAATCTCGATGGAAATTAATGTAGAAATAAGAAATAGGCGGTTAAGAAAAGAAAATAAAAAAATAATTAAAGAATTGCTGAAAAAACAATTTTGGCATATGAACGCCAAAAGTATTGAAATTTAATTAATCAAATAATTTTTCCCAAAAAGTGACATTGATTACAAATATGAAACATTTTTTTACAAATAGCTCAATTAATGGTGAAAATTAAAAAAGAGCCTAATATGCTAGTTCGATGTCCAAGTTTAATTGAAATACAGCGATAAAAAACTTAAAATACAAGTTGAAAGAGCTGTGCCATCTGTGATCCTTCTTTTTTCAATCACAATTCTGGATTGTTCGGTACCTCGGGCCTTATTGAAGGCCATTCACAGTAACCAAAACTTGCTTGTCGATTTTCGAAAAAATAAGTACCAAAGATCTTTTCTGAAAGAATAAAAGTCTCTTGTTTACACGAATGGTATAAGTAAAGTTATTAAACATTTGAGTTAATAACAAAAAAAAGCTATAATTCTGATGAAAGAATGTGGTGATTCTTGAAACATGTAAATTCAACCCAGGTTCGAGCCCCAGATCAGCCAAGAAAATTATCAATAAATTTTAATTAAATTTCAAGTTGTAAGATTCCTTTATTCAGTAAAAATAATTTAATGAAAATTTAATTTGATGAACTCCAGCCAGAATCTACTAACATACTTTTTGACTCAAGCCTAACTAAAAATATCAAAAACTATAAAACATATTTACAAAAACTACATGAAAATTTCATGAGTTGATTATGGTTGTTTTTGTAATTGTATAAAAATGTTAACACCTTCAATATAGTACATATGTTTATCCGTATTCTGTCCCTGCAAATATTATTGGACCACCTGATCCAATTTCATGAAATTTACTACACCATGGACTGGTCCGATGTAATGCAAGCATGGACCATGTCGTTGTTAAAAAGTGTTTGTAGTGAGACGACATGTCTTCGTTTTTTAACGACATGTTTTCGTTTTTAAACGAAGTTAAAACTAATCCTCTTGTGTACACAATGGAGTAGTTTTAAAATGACAGTTTCATAAATTAAACAAAATGTTTCCTTAAGTTCAATACGGTTTGCCTCACATAATTTAATCGTACTCGCACATTTGCTGAAGCCGACTTAAGCACATTATGGTTGTGCCTTAAGTATCGAAAAAACCTGTGAATTAAAATAATTTTTTATGGTATGAGGGTCCCATACACAAGCAAAGCCAAAGCCACTGATTTTTTTTATAATTTTGTAAAGAAATAACACAATAAAGATTTCTTCCAAAAAAAACATTTTAAATTATTTTTCTTTTACAAATATATACATATGTATGTTAGGCAAACCTGCAAAGAATTCTAATGAAGAGAATGTGGTTGTTCTCGACACATGTAAATTCGACTAAAGTTCGAGCCCTGGTTCAGTCAAGAATGAAAATAGTCAATGAATTTTAATTAATTTCATGTTGAAAAATTCTCTCCTTCCTTAAAAATAATTTAATGAAAATTTAATTTGATAAACTTAAGCCTGATTTAGATAATAACTAAAAATTTGATTTAAAACGAAGAACAGTTCATTAAAAAAAAAAATAAATAATATATTTGTATATTCATAAGTCATTTTACATATGGGAGTACCCTATACACAACCACTGTCAATGGCACAATTGTATTTGGAGTAAATGGATCCTCTTTTAAAAATAGATAACTATTTATTTCTTTTACGCCAAGTCGTGGTCGTTTAGTTACAAAATCGGTTTCAGTAGCAGTTGTGATTTGGGAGCAGTATGTGTTTAACCCAAGGTTGTTATGCCTGTATTCATAAGAAATTTTTGTATTTAATAAAGTTTTACAAAACTAATTTTCTATAAAAATTGTGCTTAATAAACGTTTATTAAATTTAATAATCGTTTATGAATACGGGGGGTTAGTCTTTAAATGGGGCTGCCAGCTTAAGTGTAGCTGAAAAGGCACAGCATTTCATAAAAAACCCGCTCGCTACGAGGTAGACGATTGCTTAAAGTGGGATTGTTTTGGCGCACCTACTCAACACGTCAGTCTAGCATTAAGTGCTTTCGCAGCTAACCTTTATATCTAAGGGCCGTTCACTATCCAGCGACGCAAAAATTGCAAGTCAATATTGTTCTAAAGAATGAAAAAAATTAGAAAATTTAAATAAAATACCTAAATTTTAAATACTTAGTCATAATTTATACTGGAGTACCCCATGCTAAAATAATACCAATTCTGTAAATGAACATCAGAATTTCTATTTCTATAGACACATATATTTTATATGTTTTTAAATAATACAAAGGCCAAAAAAAACCACGCAAAGAGCTTGACAAACAAGCCAAAATTTTACGTTTGCACAAACTTGTTCCTTGTAAATTTGGGTGTTTTCTTGGCTGTCCAAAAGTTTGAAGCATGTTTGTAATAAAATCAAAAATTTTTTTAGCAGACACGTAAAACATTTGCCAAACTGTGTGTGCGGTCTAGTGCTAAAGTTGAAAAAAAAAGTTTTTAATGTTAAACAAATTGAGATCTCTTTCGATAATTTTTTATACCAGTTTTTGATTATTTTCCTTAAATTTATAACTGAGCGAAAAAGTTAATGTCGCAAAAATTTAATTCGCTAACGAACAGTTTTTATTAAAAATTAAAAAATTTCTTTTGGGAAAAGGTGTTATGCTTGCGAGCTTATTTTTTTCCGTACTTATACGTCTTTAAGTACAACTACCATCATAATGTTTCATTTTCTTAAAGTCTATATCTGAAGCTATAAACTGACAGATCTCTTAAAGAGATCAAGGTATTTAAAAATACCACAGAATAATTTGGCTCCAAGACATTAAAGTTCTAGACTGACTATTGGTTGGGTACCGTCGGTAACTACGTAATGGCTGTGGCTTAAATCCAAAATCGATAAATCCGATCATTTTGGTTTTAATTCCTTTTTATAATACTTTCAATTAAAACATATTTACTTGTTACAACCGCTTTTGTCGCCCTGAGGCACTGTAAGGATCATCTGAAGGATATTTGATATTTTGGTTATACGATGAAATCAGGTCAGTCAATAGCTGGGATTCGGAAAAATCAAAAATTAACAGAACTCAGGAGATATTTACGATCTCTGGCTGGCCGGAGATCTTATCTGGTACCACGGGGGTCAGTAGCCCGCAATGACAAGTCACCGGACTAACTCTTAGTTGGGCCTCCATTCTTGGAATCTCCTTGTTGTCTTCTATTTCTATTTATGTCTTATAGGAAGATTGTCTTTGCGGAAGTTTTGCTTTTCCGTTGAAAGTCGAGTGTATAATCTTGCCGGATTATGCACTCAAATTGCTACCTGTTAAATTGTTAAATGCATGGTTTGTCGCCCAGTGGTTAAGATCCACCATGGAGTAGGCACTAGGGTAGGTATCAATGTAAATATTTTCGCTGGTTTTTTAATTTTTATAAGAGTCATAGCAGAGATTTTTTCAAAAAGAATAGATCTTGTTTCTTTTATTTTTGGATTAACAAAATATTTTATACATTTTTTTTTTTTTTTTTTTCAAAAAAATTACAGTATTGTTCTAAACCTAAGCAACTTTTCGTGACATTATAATAAAAGTCTTACATTTTATTTTTAAGTAGATCTAATAAAAATAATGCAGTTAATTTTTATTATTTTATGCAACTACTTTCTAACAGTAACTTCAAAAATTTAATCGTATTCCCTTGCAAAAAATAAACAAGTGAAAATTAAGTCAACTCTTTGAATAACTGTTCGAAACTGAAGCAACTTTCAGTACTTCGTATAATAGCTTTAGTCTCTTATGATATCCGCACATCGTTTTGACATAGAATCAACAAGATTTGTTGAAATTGTCGATGACGTTGATTCCCACACTAATTTTAAGCAATCCTGCTTATTTTTAAAACAACCAGATCCCACAGGCGCTTCAGAATGCCGAAAATGTTCTATAAGTTTTGTGATTGAGCTGGCCAATCCAAGACTCGAATCCTATTATCAGATAATTAATATTTGATTAGTTTTGGCGAGTGTTTTTGATCATTGTCTTATTGAAACACCAACAGAATTGGCACGTAGTTGGCTAACAAGTCCCTAGAAAGGAAATGGTTTATTTTTCTATGTATTTCAACAAAAGTGCTAACTCCACTCTTAGAAAAACGGAACCACGCTATTACATGGTTTATTGTGCCTTTACAATAAGGTGGATTTTACCATTACATGATTACCAATCCCTTTTGCTTTCGAGTGCTATACGCCATCTTAATTTAACAAGTTACATTTAGTCTTGTCGCTTAATAAAACAGTTTTCCATTTAGCTACAGTCCAATTCGAATAAGCTTTTTTAATATCCAATCTGAAATTTCTTCAAAATAATTACATATAATAATAATAATATACGGTTTTGATTACTTTATCAAGGCAAGTTGCTAAGTTTTCGAACAATACTGTATGTATTATGTATATTTTTGTAAAATCTTTCTCATTACAAAAGGATCGACCTTGTCTAATTAATCTAATTTATTTCATGTTACAATAGTAACAATCGACTTTGACATTTTTAACACTGAATTGTGGTTTCAAAAGTATTTAATTCCTTCCGGTTAAAAAAAATATGTAAGAACAAAAAATTAAACTGGGGAAATACCCTTTGACATTTAAAGAAAACTTTCAATAGCAAAAAACTTTCAAAATGCAGGAAAACTAAAGATATACACACAAAGCTAAAGCTTAAGAGAGTCGAAGAAAAAAAGAAAGAGACGAAACTTTTCAATTAGTAGTACAAGAGAGAGAGAAACAGGAAAGGGAAAACCTTTTTTTAACTGACTTGAAAACTTGTATGGCAGCTGTTGAAAACAAAAAACTTTACAAACACAATTACACTTTATATAAAAGAGAGAGAGAGAGAGAAAACATTTACACCAATACAAAATACACAAAAAAGCTTTTTTAAAAAAAGCCACCAACAGCTTAACTCAACAACAACAAGAACATTAAGAGAAACATAAAATAAACAATTAAACTTGAAAAGAAGAATCTATTCGTTTTCCACTTCGTATCTAATCACTCGTATTTTCGGTGCTTGTTGGTTTGTGGTGATTGTCTAAACTAATTAAATTCTTAATTAAAATTGAAAATGTGCAAAAAACCAGCAAACAATGAAAAAAGCTTTTTTGCTGAATGCAAGCAGTATCTTAAGTTAAAGAAAAAAATTTTATAACTATAAGAAAAATTTTAAATGTATTTATTGCCGGGATACACCCTGTGCTCGCTTTGAAGTTTAAAGCTAACAATATGATATCAGTGAACACAGCTGGTGGTATCTCAGTAGTAAATGACATAAAAATGCAACGATGAGATGGCAAAATTATGATGATGATGGCAAATTATGTAAATTATTGACATTTTGCCAGCAAAAGACTTAACGAAATAATTAAAAGCTTAAAGTAGAACAAACCTTTAAAGCTTTTTTTAAAAAGCTTAAAAAGCAGCCCATCAATGTCACGCAAAAGCGTTTAAAATTAAGGTAAGTTTTTAATTTTTGTTTTTTATTTCTTTCCTTTATTTATTTTGTTTTTTAATTTTTATTTAACAAATTTATTTTTATTTTAAGTTTAAGAAAAAAAACTTTTATCTTTTTTTTTAATTCAAAATAGCATAAGCTTTAAATTTTTTTTAAGTTTTTTTCTTCTTTTCTCTTTAATTTATAAAAAAATATATATATTATAATTGTTTTATTTACTTTTTTATTAAAAACTCATTTTATTAACAATTTAAATTCTAGTTACAATTTAAACAAATTTTAATTAAGTTTTAAGTTTAAAGCGCAAAACAACAACAAAAATTGTTTATTTTTTTAAAGAAAAATTGCATATTTTTAGCATTTATTTGTTTTTCCTTGTTTTTCAGTTAAATAAACAAAACAAAACAAAAAAAAAATTATTAATTATAATAATAAATCAAATTAATTGATTGATCGTATTTGTACAAAATTTTAAAACGAACATAATTTCATCTACAAACCAATTGGCCAATGTCCATGAGCACTTTATTTTCATTCAAAAAAGCTTAAAATTTATAATTTTTTTAGCCAAAACTTTTTTTGTTTAAAAAAAAAAAGTTCACATTTAAAAGATTTTTTTTTACAAGTTTTGTTTTTAATTTATAAAATTTAAAAGGAACTGATGTCTTAAAATATGTTTAAAAGTATTCACAAGCTCTTTTGGGTAACAGAAAAAAAGCTTTTTAAGGGGTTTCCTTATAACAGTTGTTGCTTTAAAAGCCCCTTGAGAAACTTATGTTACCCTCGCAAATCACTGCTTACGTAAGGGCGGTCCAGCCACAACGCTCGGTGTTAATTGTAAATAAAATAAAAAGTTTTCAGAGAATTATCTAAATATTTTTTATTATGATAGAAGGATCTTTGGCAATTATGTGTGAAACAAAATATCGGCCAAAAGCACGTCACCGCTTCGGTGTCTTCATTGCCTCTAAGACCTAATGTCGTTAATGTGCCGAATTATCTCATCCTTTAGCCCTTGACTTATTGCCGTACACTTTGTCTTCTAAATATCCCCAAAGAAAGAAGTTCAACGGTGTCAAATCACACGATAATGACGGCCCATTAACATTGCCACGACGTGACATAACACGGCGATTGAATTTCTCGCGCAAAAGAGCAATTGTTTCGTTGGCTGCGTGGCATCATCGTATTGGAACCAAATATCGTCCAGGTCCATATCCTCAATTTCGGTCCACAAGAAGTCCGTTATTAACTCGCGATAGCGAACACCATTCACGGTAACTGCTTGGCCACCTTATTTTCGAAAAACTACGGCCCGAAAACGCCGCCAGACCATAACCGCACCCAACAGTCACTCTTTGTGGATGCATCGACTTTTCAACAATCACTCGTGGAATCTCATTTGCCCAAATGCGGCAATTCTGCTTGTTAACGGGGTGAAAGTGTGCCTCGTCGCTGAAGATAATTTGCTTTGTAAAGTCACCATTCATTTCTGTCTGTTCAACCAACCATTGAATTTGTGTACCGCTGAATGATTGAATTAGTCAAGCACTGAAACAAAGAGATGTCAAATTAAGTTGGGCAAAAAACTTGACGATAAGGGTTGACTCACAATTAACATTGTGTATTATGGTTGGATCCCCCTTTATAATTAAAAAAAAAAAAAAATTCAAAAGTCTTCGTCTATATAGTGAAAGTACAAGTGCGGATCCAAGAGACGGAGGTTGTTAGGACCCCGCCCCTGTACTAAATACCAGAAATTTCGCGTTTAATGTGGGCGTGCAGCTTCCGTACAAGGAAAAAATTTCTCGCTAATTTATTTTCAACTAAACCTTTAAAATTAGTTTCAATAAAAAAAATTCTATCAAGTGAATTAAACATGCACAATTATTATATAGAACCCACTTCTTAAATATTCCTTCGTTCGGTGGAGGGTATCAAAGTTTCGACAAAGCCGAATATTACATTTTTACTTGTTTATTTTGTATTTTAATTTGGCTTTTTAAAGCTTTTACGATATAAAGGGTTAATATTTTTTTTTTATTATTATGACGAATTTGAATAGAAAAATGTAAAAATTGTTTTTATATTCCATTGCGGATTTACTGGAAAGTGTTGCCTAAACAAATTATTATAAATAGGATTTCTATAATGATTTCAGATATAAAAACCCTCGACAGCATAAGTCGAAATCATGCTAAGTAAAATGAGAATCATCAAAGTAATTTCGTGGCAATCCAAAAACAAACAAAAATTTGTATATCGTGCTTAATTCCCAATTTTATTCTTGTTAAAAGCACTGAAATTTATGGTTGCTTATAATTCTAATTCGCTTAACAGTTTTATTTGTTTAATATCTTTAATTTTTCTAAAATCTTTGGATTGAGTTTCCTGACGATCTGGCCTAAGCAACCAGTGAAATGCGCATAGGAATACCTTATCCCTTCAAAAATAAATTTCAGTGTTTTTATCAAGAATAAAAATTGGAATTAAGCACGATAAACAAAATCTTTTAAATTAAAAAACCGAGAATAGCTTTTTAAATTGTTTGAAACAAAAAGTTTAAGAAGAGGCTACTCAACAAAATAACTTATTTTTTATTTATTTCTTTCTTTTCGATGTCCCATACACAAGACTTAAGTCTTATATTGCAGTATGGAACTGAGCTTACATAAATACAATGAATCACATAACAAAACTGTATTATATATTATTAAGTAATTAAAAAATGAAAATAGGATTAATTTTAATTTAGTTTTATATGACAATCTTAGCAAAAATCAATATAAAGAACGTAAAGCATGCAAAAATATAAATTCAACGTGAAAAATGACAAAAAATATATTTCCTGAATTGTCGTGCGTTACTAATGGTCTGTAAACTATAGGGAATTCCGTTCCAGAGACTGATGGCATGAATAAAGAATTGATACTTGGAGATCAGAGTTTGATAAGCAAATGCGATAATTCGTTTACCTCTGGGAAGCGTTGAAAAACTTAGACGTTCATAAAGATGCTCCGGTTGATGTGTATATATAATTTTATGCATGAACAGCAAAATGCGCACCTTTAAATAATTATCAAAGCTAATGCCATAGAGCAATGTTGAGTAAGGGGAGATATGATCAGATCTTCTAAGGCCATATATATACCGAATAATGTTATTAAAGGTCACATATAGTTTTCTTTTACTTTTATTATCACAACTGGCAAATAGTTCACAGCCATACAATAAAATCGGTATTAGGTAAGATTTAGCAAGGAGAGTTCTAATTTTAATTGGAGTACAATACTGAGTTTGCCAGAGATTTCTTAACATTGAATACGTTCGACCACATACAAAATTAACGTGGTTAGACCAGGTGAGAGTGTTGTTAAAATATACACCAAGATTTTTGACCGAGTTAACAATATCAATGGACTGGTTGTTTAAGGACAATATAGGATTAAAATCAAGTTTCAATAACCTCTTTTTAATAATTAACGCTTTCGACTTAATAGGATTTATTGCTAGACCATTAGCAGAAGCCCAATCATAAACACGACCTAACTCCTGGTTTAGTGTTCTCACACATTCATCGACAGCAGTATTGCTGCAACTAATGTAAAGCTGGACGTCGTCAGCATACAATCTAACCCTGCAGTATTCGAGTTTAGTCTTTTAGCTTATGTTTTCTTTTATTAATCTTGCATTTGAAGATTTCAATAGAAATGAAATAGAAAAGATTTTTTTTTATTTTTCAAATTTATTCTATGAGCTAAATTTCAGTTATGTATTTTATAAAGCTTTTTTGTAATAGTCCTATTCCTTCAATTTTTCAGAAATTACTATTATATTGTATAAATTCGAAAAATAAAAAAAAAATGATGAATATAATATAAAGTAACCTTCGGAAGGAAATAATTTCCAGTTTCTATTTGAAATAGAAAAGTTTAAAAATTTTCAAAAAAAAAAATGTTTTGTGTATTCCTTCGCTTTGAAAATCTGCCAAGAATTCCATAAGGTCCACCCACTATGTAGCTAAGTTTAGATGGTATCAAAAACATTTCGTGAAAACACTTTAGAAGAAGTACAAGAATATTTAATACAAAAAAATAACAATTTTGCCAAAATACGACATGTAATAAATGCATTCAATCTACTTTCCGTTTAAATAAGGTCATTTAAGGAAATGCGTTGTTGTTGTTGTTGTTGTTGCCGATAAGGCCGAAATAAGAAACGATTTTGGCAACAGTTAGAACATGTTTTATGTCTCGGAAATTACAAGGCCGTTTCTAATTTTAAATGACATTACTGTCATTTATTATAAATATGTATCTACAAAATAAATTACATCCATTCATATAACAAACTTTTTGCTGTATGTGTGTACATATGTACATTGTACAACATACAGAATGAAAATTATAAACGAAAAGCGAGAGTTATAGAATATTTTTTATTTTTTTTTTATTGTATTTCTTCTGCTTCTTCTTACTATTAGTATAACATTGGCACAATTTTGGGCTTTTATTTAAACAATTTGTTGCTGTTTTTATTATTTTATGTCTTGTGAAAATAAAATTGAAAGAGTACAATGACAAACACTAAAGGATAATTGACGGTCATACTAAAAATAAAACAAATGGCAAAAATTTAAAAAAAATGCACATACATAAATCAAATCGAACTGATTTTTTTTTTTTTGCTTTTAAAAGCAAATGACAAATAATGTCACCAAAAAGTCTTACAAGAGCTGAAATAAAATAAAAAAAAATCGAAATACTCGTGTACAACAAACTTTTTAATTGCCTTTATATTATTTACACACACGGTTGCCAGACTTGGCGATTTTAGGCCCTTTGACGATTTTTCAAATCACAAATTTTGTATTAACTTACATGAGAAAGCACTTTTCCGACATAAGTTAAGGTCGTTCAATTACACAAGTCAACAGCAAAAAAGGTCTTGAATATCCACTATATCTTTTTGTTGATCCGCTATTGAACTGCAAAAATCATAATTTTTTTAAATTCTATGATGAGTTTTTTTTAAACTTTTTTTCTTAAATTTGAGATTTTTGAAGAGGCTGTTCCATACATTTTATCGTAACTTTGGAACGACGTACCCGATTTTGTTTTGCAATCCGACAAAACATTTTAAATTACGCCAAATTTAAGTTTCTCTAATGTCAATTTTTAATTTAGCCTTTATTTTCGGAGTTATTGAGGCCGAAGTGGCAAAAAAAATATTTTTTTTTGTTAATTGCTATTATTTAATTAAACTTGAGGTCTCTTTTTTTTATAAAAAAAAAAAATATTAAATTTAAATAAATAGAATCTGGGAATTTATTTCTCATGTTGAGTAACATTTTTATTATACAAATTTTCATATAATTCGAATGTGTATTCTTAGTCAAATTACAATCCTCAAAAGCTTTTATTCTTTAATAGTCTTATTCCTTCAATATTTTCCAGGAATATTTTGTATGCTCTATCAGAATTTTTGTTTGTATCAATATAAAATAAAATGCCCAAAAAATTAATGATATTTTATTAAAATTAGGCAACGAATTTTTATTCACTGCGTGGTCAGGTCTTGTAAAGATTGACTTTAAATCTAAAGGCTACTCTTGAACTATTCAAATAAAATTTGACGATTTTCGACACATTTTACCTGGCAACTATGTTTACACAAGCCAAATTTAATTCAAATTCTATTATTTTTCTTAAACAAAAAAAGCATCAGGGAAATGGTATGAGTATTATTCATATATTTATCTTTGAAATAAAAAAAAAATATCTTTATAATAGATATTCATTCGTTTCTTTTAAATATTTAAGACTTTTTCTTATTGTTTTTGTATAAAGAATATAAAAATGTAATAAATTAATGCGCTTTTCAGTGCAACAATATAATGGCATGATGCTTTTGATGTTTCCGATACACTTTAATAACTTTGAGAACCACCTCTATGTTTGAAAGTGTACATGTGTATGTGTTTGTGTGTGTGTTTCTTTAATACTTGCATCTGTATTTCAAGTAAAATATGTATGAGAGTGTCATTGTGTTTACAGTGTGTTTGACAAGTATGAAAACACATGGCTGATTTCATTTTCTTAATTTGTTTTAAGGAACAAAAGCAACAAATTATTTTTTTTTTATTATATTTTTAGACCAAACAAAGAAATACATTCTTTCTTTTTGCATAATTTTTAAGTTAGTTTTTAATACTTAGTTTAAGACATTTTTAGTTTTCTGTAGAATTGACAATAAAAATAATCGTCTAACATAAAGAAATTCAGTCTTGTAGGGATTTTGAACAATTTACTATTTCGAAAATAATAAAATGAAAAAAGGGATTTGGTGTGCTAGAGAGAATAATCAATAATAAACCATTCAAACATAAAATGTAATAAAAAAAAACCTGCACAATTAAACAGCAGTTAAAGTGCTTTAGAGTCCCTCTGAGTAAGTTCTAAGGGTCGCTCACAATTCTGAATACAAAGTTAAGTATAATCAATAAAAGTGCTTAAACTACAGTTAAATAATAAATAAAGGATTTGAAAATTTTGTGTTACAAATTTTGTTAGAAAAACTGTTTATTTTTCAACTACAATTAAATAATAATAATAACAACCGATAAATAAAGAGAACTGAGCTTAAGCTACAGTTAAGTAACGATATTGATTTGAAAAATTTTTAAATATTTAAGGCAAAATATTTAAGCTTTAGTTAAAGTTTTTAAGCTACAGTTAAATAAAAACAACCGATTAAAAAAGAGAATTAAGCTTAAACTACAATTAAATAACGTTTCTGAGTTAAAAAATATTCTGTTACAAACTTTGTTCCAAAAAAATACTAAATTAAACTACTAATAAGTTATTAAAACTACAGTTGAATTAAAACGTATATACCACCTCTAAGGCCAGGTTTTTGATATGTGGATAAAGTTTAGACTTAATTTAACGAAGTCTGAAACTCGGATTTTTCCGGCGAAATGGGATTTTTTTTATTATTTCATTAGAGACTAACATTTTTAGCCAAACTAATCTAATTAATCAAAATTTTGTATATAAACTTGGTAATGGCAGTACAAATCTGTTTTCAGATTAACTAAACGTAGTTTAACTGAGATCTCAAGAAGCCAGCCTAAACTTTAGAATTGAGCTTACACTACAAATAATTAACGACATTGAGTTCAAAAATTTTGTGTTAAAAATTTTGTTACAAAAAATATTAAAGGCAACATACTTAAACTTTAGTTAAGCTTTTTAAGCTACAGTTAAATAAAAACGTATATACCATATCTAAACGCATAAAATTTAACGTTTAAACTACCAATACAGGTAATACGAATTTAACAACATTCATCGTAGTGCTGCCACATTTTATTTTTTAAATTGCGTATATGGGACACTGGTTTACAGCTTATGAGTTTAAAATATGAACACATAAATTTAGTGTAGTTCAACTAAACCTGCGTTTGTTTAAATATTCACTGATTTTTTGCCATAACGAATTAAAAATAATCAATTTTACAATTTGCAAAAAATATACAAACCAGTGGCCTAATTCTGGCAGTCGTGATCGAGTACTTTCTCGACTTGAAAGCCATTTTATTTTAGTCGATACTTAACGAAGCGAAATAATTTTTTCAGTACTGTGAAACTCAAATTAATGCTTTATAACACTGAAAAAATAATTCCGATTCGTTCAGTATTGACTGAAATAATTAGATAATAAATTGCTTTCGACTCGAGAAATAACTCGATCACAACTGCCAGAATCAGGCCCCAGGAGTTTTTTATTGCCATGAAAGTTCTAAACAAAATTTCCTAAAATACTTTTTAAATTTTTTTCCGAGGCATTAATTTTTAAGAATCTTGTTCTAAAAATGTTTTTGACAAATCTATCTTTGATACTTATCTAACTTCAAGTTTATATCTCTGACTATCCGAAGTTTTTGGAAAGAATGAATTTAGATAAAGACTTTCGAAATTTTTTTAAGTTAAATTTTATAGAAAGAACTCGTGGTTGCTTTATTACGGCCAAGCCGTTCCGAGTAGTTTCAGAACTCACAAAAATAGCTAAAATCAATTCGTAGATCGACGAAGTATTATAATCTTATCCATAAATCGGCAACAGCAAGACAGTTAAGAACACTCTCCTTCTCTATTTGAACAAAAAATACACTACTTTAGAGGGTAAAAAGGGTAAAAACCAGGTCAATTTGGAAACTAAAACATAAAGAGATACAAAAAAAATTAATACTTATCGTTGTTCATTAGAAAAATAGGCGCATAGGGGCTTGGCACTTGTTTGAAATGTAATGAATGGAACTTTTTTGTTCTTTAGCTGGAACTTTTTGAATATTTCTAAATATTGGACCTAGAAACATAAAATTAAGCATTCATGGCCCTGAGTGAATAAACATATGTGAGGGTGAGCTTTTTGCTACTTTTAATGTTCTACAACTGGTACTTCTTTTTATTTTCGTTTAAAGATGAAAATCTATAACCGGAATTTTTTTGGTACTTTTTTGTACTTCAACTGGTACTTTTTGAATTTCCGTGGCCCTGACTAAATGAGAATCTGTACGAGGGAACTTGGTTCGTTTATATTTTGTTTACAGGCACTTTTTGAAGTTTTATTAATACTGAACCTGCACTGAAAATATTATGTAGTTGAATTCAAACGAAAATTCATTTTAAACAACTTTAAATACATTTAAAAACGGATCATTTACATTTCATTTAAGATAAATGAATTTAACATTAATTTCTAAATTTTTTATTTATTTTTGTTACTTTTAAAAAATTTATTTTGACCGACAAAAAATCAAACTACATAACAAAATAAGTACGGAGAAACATTATTTTTTAGAAGGTTTGTTTTTTGAATAAGAAACATAAATGTTAAAAAATAAAGTTATTTGTAAAATAACAAAATTTTTATTAAATTTTAACAATACGGAAAACCCGCAATCAGTTACTGTAGTAATTTTATGAGTATTTTTTATGAGTACTTTTTGGTATTTCAATTGGTACTTTCTGATGTTTGTATATTATTGAACTAACAAAATTAAATTAAACATTCACGGACTTGAGTGGATGTTAACATATACTGTTTTGGTTTCAAAAAATTTGGTCTCGGTGTGTTTGAGACCATTGGATTTCTTTGACTTGTATTGCATTATTTTAACAAATTTCCAAATTTCTTTTGAAAGAAAATATAAATATCGTGTTAAAAAAAAAAAAAAAAATATGAACATTTTTTCAAAACCTTTCTTTCTCAACCCACTGTCACACAACCATGTTTTTTCCTCCGCTTCGTCTTAGTTTCGCTATTAACTAATTATTGTATGAAGAGAAGGTCTATTTAATTTATTAAACGTAAATTAAAAGCTTTGTTTTGTTGTTTTTTTTAATTTTGTTTTTTTATTACTCTGCTTTTAGAGCGTTAAATACATGAATGAGTAAGCTGGTCTAAATCTATTTGGCAAAATCTAACTATATCTGTGTATGTGTATCAAGTATCTAGATACTTAACGTCAATTTTACAACTACAGCTTGATTAGATTTGCAATAAGCGAGTAATGAAGTAAATACGAAAAACAAAATGTACATATTTCTTTACAAAAATATTTAAAAAAGTTTTTTAGGTTAATGTAAAAACGTATTTTTAAGCGGAAATTTAAGTGCACACAATGATACATACGTAGTACTTTTAAAGATTCTAAAAAATTCTATCTATTGGAAATTACATTCGATATGTAATTTTTATTTAGTTGGAAGAGATAAAAATTTAAAAGAATTTATAATTTTAATGTTTTCTTATTAAGTAGTTTGCTGTAAGTGAAAAACTAAAATTTTAGTAGGATTTATTTCAAAATATTCAGTCCAAAAGTTATTTTCGGATATTCGCCTAAACTGTTGGATAGTTCTTGACTTCTTATGTTACGCCAAAGAAAAAAATCTGGCGAAGACTGTAACCAGTTGAAATCAGAAAAACGGGTTATTATTTGATCGCCAAAAAAGATAAATAGCTGGACGAGCTGTGGCTTCATCTTGTTGGCACCGCAATTCTGGATTTTCCCTACCTTGGGCCTTAAAAAATTTTCAATCGTTGCCCGGAATTGAATGCAATTTAAATTAACCGCAACTTGTTCACAGTTTTAGAAATAACATTGTCCAAAAAATATGTGCATCTAAGTGGGTGAGTGCATTTGATGTTAGTTTTTGGGTGCCCCATATTCTGCAATTTTGTTTATTCACGTAACCATTTTCCAACATGATTATTGTACCGGAAAATTCGAATGCTGACTTTCAAAATAAAATTAAATAATTTTGCTTCTTTGTTCTGTGCTGAGTCTTTCTCCATCATGAATTTTCCAAGTTTTTCAAAGTTAATTCCGACAAAAACAAAAAAAAACGTAAAAAAATGATTTCTTTATTTTTAAGATTTTGCTTTTTGTGCTAAATGAAATTTATTGTTGGAGGATAAGCTAGTTCATATGCGCAATTCTTAAGGTGCTTAGGCAAGATCATCAGGAAATCTTTTCCCAAAGGCTTTAGAAAAGCTAAAGATATTATGCATATAAAACTGCAGAGTGAATGAGAATTACAAGCACTCCAGACTTATTTGCAACGATATCAAAGCTTAAACAAAATACCAACAATAAACAGGGAGTAGTTGTAGTTACTTTATCATAATATTACGTATTCGCCCCCATGTAAATTTATTGTTTCGATAAATATTCAAATATTATAACGCAAAAGTATTACATACCTCGAAATAGTGCACATTGGAACCTGTTATAAAATTACATCTTTTCTCTTTTACAAAATTTTGACCTTTTTTGCCAAAAAAAAATTATTCAGGAAATTTTACAAAAAAGCCTTAAATTTTAGACTATTTTGTAAATCTAACTTGTCATTTAATGGATATAAATTTTTATCTAAATTGACCTAATTTTTTTAAATAACCAGTTACAACAATAAACACATGTAGTTCTAAGTTGCTTTTAATATTTTTATTTTTTTGTATATTTTATTTAATTCTTTACTACAAAATAGTTTTTCTAACCTTAACCTCAAAATTGATCGATAATTTCACATAATTGTATGAGATACAAAAAAAAAATAAAGACACAAGTTACAAACACTTTTTTAAAAACTAGCGAAAAAAAACAACAATAACAACTCATTGTAGGTAGAATGTATTTAGAAATGAATATTAATACAACACCAAACCAAAATGCACACTCACTCGTGAGGTTGTGTGTGTGTTGGTGTGTTAAACATATAAAAATAGTTATTGAATTTTTCTATACGAAAACTATTGCAAATCACCTTGAACATCAACGCCCAATGCAACTGGCTAGAAAAACCTAAAAAAAATAATAAAAAAAAAACAACACAGAAAACAAGGGAGTCCCCCTGAATGAAGAGTAAAATTTTATAAAAAGTTTATGGTTGGAGATAAAAAGCTTTTTTAAGTTTTTTTTTTAATTTCTCGTAAAGATAATGATGATGTTAAAAAAATGCTGCCAAATTTTACTTCCTTGTATTGAAAAGTTTTAAGAGAAAAAAGCTAAAAAAATTTAAAGAGTTTTATAGATTTCACCCAATAACTTAAGAGTGTTTTTGGCAAAGCTGTTTTATTTTTTTAAAACAAAAGCTTTTATTTTTTGTTTTTAGGTTTTCTGTGGTTAAAGCAAAAAATTTTTCCAAAAAAAAATATTTACAATTTTTGTAATAAAATCTTTTTGGTAGTATTGTTTAAACTTGAAAGACTAGCAGATGTGTTTATTTGTTATATAAAGTTTATATATTTTTTTGTTTTTGTCTAAAATAATATTTTTTTTTTTTAATTAAAAATTTATAAAATGTTTAAGCATGTTGTAGTATATTTCACCTTTGTGTAACTTTGAGAACCAAAAAACATGCACTTTTCTTTGAAAAAAAGCTAACAATTTTTCTCAAATATGAAAAAATAAAGAGCTTTACTTATAAAAAAAAGAGTCAAATTGTAAACGAAAAAGAGCGCAGTCAGTATTCTTCGTAATGCACTAACTATAACAACAAATACTCGAAAAATGCATAGAAAAAAATGAATAATGAAATAAAGACAAACCAACTTTTTATGGATGTATGTTTGTGGTACGTGTTGGTATATTTACAATTTAGGAAACAACAACAATAATTATAATTATAGAGAAGAAATAGAAGAGTGCAGTTACAAGAACAACAACAATTATTACTCATATACCTATTTAACAACAATTGTATGGTAGAAGCAACTAAAAACTAAGCACACGACATTTAAAAAACGAACATTTTACTACTGATACGAGGAAAGCATTAACAACACCCGATTGACTCCCCTTTAGAAAAACAACAAAAACCAAAACACCATAGAAAACGAATGAGTGAGAAAATCTTTATAAGTGTAAGTGAATGAGTGTGTGTAACACCATAATGATGATAATGGTGATGATGTTGTTGTTGATGACTACTGCTGCTACGACAGTTGCAGTTTTAGAAAAAAATTCGACCATCAGTGTTAAGTTATACATCGGAACAGCAACAGCCAATAAATTTTTACTACTACTACAACTTATTAACAAACAAGCAGCTGCTAATTTCAAATTAAATTAAAAGAAAAATTTAACAATAATTCTTTGAGAAAATATTTAAAAAATAACTTTTTTTAATTAAAAAAGACAAATTAATTAAAAGTGGCTGCTTTAAACGATTAAACAAGAAATATATGTAAAATCTTTATCAAAATTAAAAAAGAAATCATTTTTTAAATTAAATAACCTCAAAATTCTACGCCAGCCTTAAAATTTTTCAATGGATTTTTATTGATTTTAACAAAAAAAAAAGGAGAGCCGAAAATTAAAAACAATTTTAATTATTCTGATAGATGGATGGCCCGTGTTTGACAAAACAAAAACAGCTGATTATTGCATTTAACTAACGGGATAACCAACTTCTTTACAACAACATTTGCGGGGGCAAAAAAAGAGACAAACCGTTTTTAAAAATTAAGGATTAAGTGTGTTTTCCATAACTCATATCATTTCTTTAAAGACTTTTCTTTCAAAAAAAAATCATCATCATTATTTCTTTACAAAGAACTGAAAAACTGAAAAAGAACAACCTGAAAAAGAAAAAATATTAAAGCACGTGTCGTCTTAAAGCAAACGACAACAAAAAAGAAAAACTCTATAAAAAAAATGGGGATAAAAGTGTGTTAATTTAAAGCACTTGAGTAACAGCAAAAACAGCAAACAGTGACGCATTGTTTAAACAAATTAGAGATAGAAAAAATTTGTGGAAAATTATAGTATTTAAAACAAAAAACAAAACTCACATCATAAAAATTCATAAAAATACTTCAAGATAAAAAAATTTCAGTAATCAAAGCTAATTAACTAAAAAAAACTCTCAAATGTTTTTACTAAGCCTTTACCTAGATTAAACCTCAGCCGCTAATTAACCCAAAAACTTAAAAGAAAATTTCATTTTTTTCGTTGTGTAGTTTTTCCATTGATTATGCAATTGGCATAATATTCATTCACCTTATTTTCTAAATGCGATTATTTTTGTGTTTCGAGTGTGTGTGCATCATAACATGCATGTGTATCTGTTAAATTACAAATTTTGTTGTTATTTTGGTAATTTTCTTGCTTTTTTTACCAATTATACCCGTTAACAACATACAACCTTATGTTGCAATCTCTTACACAAAAACACACTTTCATACATGCTTACATACATGTGTATGTGATTTACCTTTTTAAATATGTGTGTGTATGTTGAATGCATAATTTCTTATACTATATAGTAGATATCTTTACTTACACACACACACACATTCTAACAAAATTACCTTCATATATAAAAAAAACAACCAAAATGTTGTTTTTGTTGTTGTTTTTAGAAATTTGTTCAAGCTAAAATTAAATTTATTTTTCTGCTGCAATTTAACACATTAAATGTCGGTGCATATCAATTTAAAAACAGCAACAACAAAAGCCAAAAATTTGTTTAACAAAAATGTAAAAACAACAACAACAAAAAGTTTAAAAGCAGAAGAAGAAATTATCTGATTTGTGCAAAAAAGAAATATAAAGCAAATTATAAAATGATATATTGATTTTTAATAAAAAAAAAAAAAAAAAAGAAATCAAAACACCAAGAATAAGTATTTTCAGAAGAATGTAGAACAAAAGAGAGAAGGACAAAATTTTAGTTCAGCAAGAACTAGAGAGAACTATTTACGGCGAAATGTTGTTTTTAAAAAGCCATTTTTTTCTATAAAAAAACACTCAGTTTTAAAAATATTTTCTATATAAAATTATTTGCGAAAATTTCAATTCGAAATTGTTGCACAGGCAGTAAATGTATTTTAAAAATTTGTTACAACTATATATTTTTAAAAGATAAAAAGGTAATTTTTAAAAAGACCCTGAGCAAAGTTTTTTCTAAAATGATACTAAACGTTGGATTTGGAAATCGATAAATTCTGTTTAATTGGTTTATTTTTTGAAGGCGTAACTGCTTTGATTTTTTTGAGCGAATTTTTTTAACTTAAAAAATAATGAAATTTCTTGAAGATCCAATTTTTTTTATTTCAAAATTATTGAACAGTTCTGCCAGTTTTTTGTTACGTGCTGAAGCTTTCCATCAAAAATTTCGCTTAATAAATTGCAAAGTTAATGATGAAAAAACCCGCAAAAAAAACGAAAACAAGAAATTTATTATCGTATTAAATCAAAACATTACTTATGCGCCACCGTGATATGTATGTTTAAGACCTTCATTTAAGGTGTGAAAAAATGGAGCAAAGTTTCTGTTATTGTTAAAAAAGGTACACCATTTTCAAACGTTTGGCATTCGAGTTTAGCTTTGAATCGTTTACAACTTAATGTTTACCATTTGTGTATTTACAATTTGGTTAATTGACTATTAAAGTACATAAAAAGAAACACATGCTCCGTTTTATTACATAATTTAAATAAAAATTCAGAAACAGTCTGAGTTACAAAACATCATAATACTTTGCAGTCAGAGTCAAAAATGTGCCATCAAATTTTACAATAATTTTTTTTTTTGCCCTTTGGGGTAAGATAACATCGTAAGATTTTACACTGTTGCTTATTAAGTAGAATGCTTTTAACAAAGCATTTTGCCTTGCAACTGATGTTTTGGCACCCAGCCATTCTTCCGTCATTGCAACAAACGTTAACCATTAGAGAAAGTCTTTAATTTTAAATCGCGTTTAAACAAAGATTTTTTTATTCTAAATAGTGACATAATTTTGGTACTTCTCAAACAAATCTGCTTTTATGAGTGATTTTGTCCAGCTTATAAAGAAATAAGTTTCAGTTTTTTTTTATATTTTTAGGAATCTTGCTTATATGGCTTAAAAAATTATTGAACGTTCTTTGGCTAGCAGTCATGAGTTATTTTCAACGAGTTTTAAATCTTTTCAATAATTATTTTCTTAAACTTCATACATATATTGGAATATGAACTAACAATAAATAATCAAATCTTAATCCAATTCTTAAGTTTACCTCCTTCCAATGCCGGACAAAAATTTTCTCCTTTTCCAGGCACTTATCGATTTCTTCCGCTAAGGTGTAAGTAAGGTGCTGTGTATCATCAAAAGACGACCTTCCATGTAAAAAGATTTAAGCAAATACTATCACGAGTTTTGAAGCAAAACCTACACTTAAGTCGTAATGTTTTAATAAACATTGCGGCTTTTAATAAAATATTGGAAAAAATGGCTCAAGTACAAATTTGCAAAGACCCTTCTGTTTTAGATTTAACACAAACAATTTTTAACGCTCTCACTGCTGTAAAATCTTAACAAAAAAACTAGTGACACATCACACCATCCACCAACAACAAAATTCCCTTTTTTCTATTTGCTTCTTGTTGTTTAACATTTATTTTATTTATGTATCTCTCATTCTCTATTACGAACAGCTAATTAAGCTTTTTTTTGTTGTAGTTTGAGTTTTTGTTGCTGTGTTGTTTTTTATGATGCACTTTTTTATTTTCGTTTTTAATGCCACATTATTATTGTTATATCACCACATCATCGTTTTGTTTTTAAGTTTGTATCTCTTTTGCTCTTCAATGACTTTTTTAATTTTCTGGCATCTCCTTCACCACCTTCTTCCTCACCTGGCTTTGACCACTCTATATTTTTTTCCTTGTTGTTGTTGTGTTGTTTTGTTTTACATTAATAGCAATAGCAGCAACAACAATTCACTCTTTTATATAAATTGCAATTGAGATTTGATGATTTAAACATATTTGTTGTATCTCTGTCAGTCTATCTGACTGACTGACTGTTTAGCAGCGTGTAAGTGAATGAATGTGTGTTGCGGTGGCCTTTCATGGATGTGCTATTTTAAATTTAGAGACAAAAACAAAAAACTTTTTGCTAGAAAAGCTTTTTTTGCGAAGGAAATTCTTTATTTTCATAAAATTTGTTTTTATAATTATTTTTTTCAAATACTGGTACTTTGTTCAAAATTTCCCGTGAAATGCTGTCAAATCGCATATAAAAAAAAACTTGTGCGGAATATCTATGAAATAATGTTGATAGAGTTGTACTTTTTTCATTATGTGAAAAAGTTCCGAAATGTTTCTGGCAACATATTTTTACAACTGCGAAATAATGTAAGCTGCACTTATTTCACGTGGAATTTTAAGCAAAAGCAAAAAATTATGAACTGAATTTTAAATGAGAAATAAAAAATTAAAACAACACAACCGGTTACAGTTTTTTATCCATATTTACTTTCTATTTTATTAAATTTTTTAATAAAAAAAATAATTATATTCAACATTTTTTATTTTTCGAATTTATTCTATGAGCTAAATTTCAGTTATGTATTTTATAAAGCTTTTTTTGTAATAGTCATATTCCTTCAATTTTTCAGAAATGGCTTTATACACTATCAGACTATTATATTGTATTTTCTTGTTACATTTTACCTTAGCTTTCCGTTGGAAAGCAATGAGGTATATTGTATGTACAGAAAAATTTACAATTATTAGACACCAGCAGAATGTAATGCATTTTCTGGCCCGCTACGGCCTTCGTCAGCATTCTTTGTGTCACACAGAAAGCTAAGGTAAAATGTAACAAGAAAATACAATATAATAGTCTGATAGTGTATAAAGTCATTTCTGAAAAATTGAAGGAATATGACTATTACAAAAAAAGCTTTATAAAATACATAACTGAAATTTAGCTCATAGAATAATTTCGAAAAATAAAAAATGTTGAAAAAAAATAATTTTTAGTAAAATACATGTGGGGTTTGTTTACATACGCAAAACAATGTCGCTTACTTTGCAGGAATAAAAACGTCAAATTGTACACACTCGCACAATAGGTAACATTGATACATATCAAAATTTTCGTGTGAAATAATTAATGTTGCACAACATTTTTCACAAATTTGAACAGAGTACTAGGCTTAAGCCGGCGATCAAGGTGAAACCGAGGTATTTAACTTAACAGCCCAATTATGAATGCCAATTCTCCGGGAGTTTTCCCCTTTCCCCAATTTTACAATTGAATTTACATAGGAATAGTGGGAGAAGGGAGAAAACTCACGGGGTTTGGTTTTAGGGGCAAGTTTCCTCCGCTTATAGCCATCTAATTTTCAATATGGCGTTGTAAAGGCCCACTTAAAATTGCATATCATTTGCATAAGTCGATGAAGCGTATTTTGATTTAAAAGGCACACCTGATGTGAAGAGCATATGCAGAAGGGATTCCAATACACTAACTACCCTGAGGCACACCACCCTGAATATTCTGTGTTCTTTTTAATACAAAATTAGTATTGTTTAACAAAAGCTTTTTAGAGTTCGAAAGAAACTACTGCTTGATCTAAGATTATCTTAAAGAGTTTTTATATTAAAAAAATATCAGTCATAGCTTTTGATTCTTATATTGTTTAAAAAATACAATTAAAAGTTTTCTGTGACTCCATTAGACTCCATTTTAGTTGTGGCAACAAAAACTCGGTCAAGACAATTAAAGTAAAGTTGAAGCTTGAAATTTAAGAAGCATTGAAATGTTTCTAAACTCATGATAGTAAATGCCATATTATTTATTATTACAAATCGACTATGCCTTACTGCTTAAATTTTATTTCAAATTAAATAAACTACAATAATTAACAAAAAGAAAACGTTTTTCGAATTTAAAACAGACAGCAAATAATAAAACAATTTAAACGAAAACACACCTGCAACGAAAAAGGGGAAATTTATTAACAATAAAATAAAACAATAAATAAAAATTTTACAAAATGATAAGATACTTAAACGGTAAATAAAAAAAAATTAAAAAATGTTTGCACTAAAATGGAAGAGGAAAAGAAAATTATAGCAAATTTTAGACAATAAACCAGAAAAACAAGAATCTTGTTTTAAATGTTTGAATTAGATTCAATTTTAAGGCAACAGATTTTTTTATCAATAGAAAAAGTCTGTAAAGAAATTAAAAATAATTTTCTAAAAACTTAAGAAAAAACTTCTTTATTTTGAAAAAAAAAACTATAAAAACAAAAAGAAAATTAAAACCCCCAGTAATTTGAGTAAAAGCAAACTCTTGAGAAAATACAAGGCGCTATTCCACAGATTTCTTTTAAAATAAAAATTCTTTAAAGACAAATTTCTGTTAATAAAAGAAAACTAAAACTAAACACGAATGATATAATATGACAAAAACAAAAAACAAACTAAAAAATACACATTTGAAATCAAGTTAAACTAATGACTTGACCTTGTTGTTGTATCTACGAAAAAAATTATAAAATAATGTATTTAGAAGCAAAAAATTCAAAAAATAAAAACTACAATGACAAGAAAATTGTTTTAGATACAATTCTAATAAATGTATTACATGACCAATATATAGTCACTCAAACTGTACACAGATACTGACAAGCACACACGACGCTTTAAATAATGCATGGGCGTTTTTAAAGGTGTTGGGGGTGTGTGTGTGTGTGTGGAAAAAATTATATAGTTTTTCTTAAAAAGCCAAATTGTGCATACACACACCTCCAACCAAAAGAAAAAATAAAACAAGAAAAATATTTGTAAAAAAAAAACAAATTAAAAAAAATTTATTACAGTCGAGTGCACAATAATGGCATGTCAAGGAAAATCGATTAATTTTTTTTTTTCGTTTTTACATTTCAAGTGTATTTCAAAAATGTTGGAAACTTCAAATACTTTTTGTTAAAACAACGTACAGTAATTAATTTCAATGATATTTTGAAATTACTTTAATGGTTTAATCAAGTTTTTGTTGTTATTACGTAAAATGTTAAACGATTCTATTAAACATTAAAAAGTAACTTCAGGATTTTGGTACAAAGAATAAAAACAAAATCAAGTTTTAGCACAGTTAAGAGCATAATAGTGGCATATCTAGTAATTATTTTTTGTTTTACTTTTAAAGATTTTCAGAAATAGAATGTGGGAATTATTTATTTTTCATAAATTATTTTTATTATATTAAAAATGTTTAATGAATGTGTATGCACAATTTAGCTCAATCCAAAAAGTATGTAAAATATTGAGGGAATAGGACTATTGTAGGAAAGCTTTATAAATTGCAGCACTGATCGGTTCTATTATTGTTCCGTTAGTTTAAGGGAAATCCTCTCTATAAATTTAATTCGTTTAGTATCGAATAAAATAATTAGAAATAACATTAATTGCGAATCGAAAAAGTATGCGATAACGACTGCCACGACTCTTCATATTTTCTAAAGATATTAAAATATTTTTTGATTTTTTAATATTTTTTTTATTGAACAGAGCGCTTTTAATAAATATTTTCTAAAGATATTAAAATATTTTGTGATTTTTTTATTTTTAAATATTTTTTTTTATTGAACAGAGCACTTTTAATAAACAGAACGCAAAAAGATAGCTGATTTTGAGTATTTGTCATCTACATATGTACCTTTGAAATCATTTCCGAAATCTGTGTAATGCAAGTGCAATGAGTCCATTAAATCTTCAGGTTCATTCGTTTGCTTTTTTAATTTTTTTTTTTTCATAAGTCATTTCGAATACTTAGCACAGAATTTTAATGATATCGTTAAATAAAAGCAATTTGCGAAAAAGTAATTATAGAATTTTAAATCAAAGTAATTATTTAACAATTAAAAACAAAATATCTCTAAAATTGTTGGATTAAACTTGAAAATGACTAAATTTTCAATTTAAATTGCATCATTATCTTGCGATTTTTTTTTTAATTTTTTAATTTATTTTAAAAATACAGGTTTGGAAAAAAGGAGAGAAATAGATTTTATTGTTGCTTTTTTATAGGAAAAGTAAACAGAGAATGCAGGTGTGTGAGTTTGTAGCGGCATTCATTTGAGCAGGAGTGTAAAGTGCACTAAACAGAGTTGGGTAAACGGATAATTTAAAAAAGTAGTGAATTAAAAGCAAATTGAATTTTTGCACATGTTAGCGAATTTCGAATTTTTTTATTGAAAGCAAAGGCATTTGTATGCTTAAACAAATGCATATTAATTTTTTGAAGTTATATTTCATTTACTTTTTATGTGGTTTTTTAAGAATTCTGCAAATTAAAAACATGTTTGTCTAAATTTCCGCCTAAAATTAGTTTAGTTTTTTGTTTAAGCGGATCTAAAACATTTTTTTTATACGTCTGTGCTCCTAAACAATTAGACTTATGCTTTAAGTTGGTAAAATGGTAAAACATCAAGGCCGTTTTATGTGGTACCATGGGAATATGAACCTTATATCTTAGGATTCTTAATTGGTGGGGGCCCTTTAGAAATCACGCAAGTGCTAACCGACATTTGTCTTATGACCTATTAACAAAGTTCAGACAAGTCTCACTGTAAGCTTCCAATGATATTTCTAAGCAGTGTAGACAGCAAATTAGGAAGGAATCTGTTAGAGCCAAAGTTATGTATCCGCTTTTGTGGATGATACTTAAAATAGTAAAGTAATCACAACTTCATGGCTTATATTTGATCTTATGTTGGCACTTATTCTTTTACAAGGATAATTATTCTATTGAAATTCAGTAGTGCCATCTCTTGCATACTGTAAATAGCTAATTTTGCAAAGGGTTCTATAGGGGAAACAGCATCACTAATCTTATAATGAGAAAACAAAAATTACATTAATAATATATTTTCCGTAAAATACTCTTGCACGATTTTGCTTTTGCAAATTAAAGTTTTGAAACCCTTAAAAAATATGTTTAAGCTTAGCAACATGTTGATACTAGCCCTTTTGCAAATAAATTTCCGTGCCAAACTCTGTATTTAAAAATTTTTCATTCAAAAAGTTCTCAAAAAAATACCTTTTATTTCGAATTTTATATAAAAAATGTTGCTGCAACATGTTGCTAAAACCTACTTACTTGCAAATAAATTTCCTTGCTAATTATTTTAAAATTTAATATATTAAAAGTTCATAAAAACAAATCCCTTTAATTTCGAATTTTATGTAAAAAATGTTTCTGCAACATGTTGCTTGAATCGACATATTTCCAAATAAATTTTCTTACCAATTAATTAAAAATGTTTATACAAAAAGTTCTTATAAACAAATCCCTTTAATTTCGAATTTTATATAAAAATGTTGCTGCAACATGTTGTTAGTATCTTCTAATTTAAAATAAATTTCCTTGCCAATTATTTGAAAATGTTATACACAACAAGTTATTAAAAATCCATTTAATTTCGCTTGAATCTACTAATTTCCAAATAAATTTCCTTGCCAGTTATTTTAAAATGTCTTCTAAAAAAAGTTCTAATAATTAACTTTTATTTAGAATTTTATATAACAAGATGTTAGAAAGAAGACTTATAATCCAATTTAAATATAAATTTTAAAAGAAAAGATGTATAAAAATTATAAAAACATTGTAAGAAATATCTTATTTAGTACGACTTTTCTTTCCAAAAATTGTATCAAAGTTCCAAACTTTCCAACCCTGCCTTGGTAGATCAAAAATTAACATTTAACTGCATTCTACAAATAAACTCTCTGGGTTTTTATAAAATTTATTTTTTCTTTCATTAAAAACCACATTTTATTTATAATCATAATAATAACTTTAACAAATTATACATATTTAAATTAAAAATTGTAGAATTTTTGTATAAACACATTTACACACACTGACAGGAAACAATATTGACTGCGTACAAGTCTGTGCAAGTTCAATGACTGTTTGTGATAAGCTGGAGCTTATTTAATTTTTTTTTTTTAATTTCTATGCGGCTGGAACTTTTTAATTCATTTTAAAATAATAATTTATTTTATCTACTTTTTTCGTTGTTGTTATTTTAAACATCAAATTAGAGGGTTTTCGGCCTTTTTTGATAAATTCAAGTGACAAAAAAAAGACATATGTACATACATACATAGGTACATACAAACATATGTATGTAAATAGTTTTTTGGACTTTGCTATTTTTGTCAGTGCTGATGAAAGATGATGATCAAATAAATTCCATTCAAAACTTATTTTTATTTAATTTCTAATTTATATTTAGCAGCAAAAAATCACTATATATGCAAAAGTATACAAAAACAGTCATAAAACTGATAATAAAATTTTGTTTTCTTAAGATATTTGTCTGCAAAAATATTATACATAAAAAAATAAATTCCGAGCATTTTTCTTTCTTAGCTAATTTTTGTTTTTTTTTTTTTATTAGCTGCAGCAACAAACATGGTTTGTTTATTTTAAAAATACAAATGTTTATAATTAATATTGAATATTATTGGAATATTTCATTTGCTTTAAGTAAAAAGGTCTTAAGTCAGAAACTGTAGTTTTTCGTAATGTTAAATTGAAAAATATTTGTTCGGTGTATTTCAAAGATTTTTTTCTAAAAAGCAGATGATTAAAGCCAATAATAATTTCAAAATTCGGTTTTTTGACATAAGACTCTTTTGACTAAAGGCAAAGATTTAAGCAAAAACAAAAAAATTTGCCTTTTGACATTCATAAAACTTTTTTTTAAAATATTAAAAAAAAAATGTTGCTACAAATGAAAAAGAATCATGTATGTATCTGCAACATGTCGCTTCAACATGTTGCTATAAAAAATTTTTTTATTCGCTTAAGATTTTTTTTACTACATAAGCAATATTGTTTGAAGATATTAATTTAAAATCTTATACAAAAAATTTTGATGATACATCTTGTTTACCAATAAAAATACCCTGCAAATTTTTTCTCAAAAATTTTTAATGCAATTAAAATACAAAAATATACCTGATGAATTTTTGTTACATTTATATCGGTTGTATTATTTCTAAAATGTTTTGTATTTAAATTTCTAATTAATTTAAGCATAATTTTGATTCCTAGAAGCATTCAAAAAAAAGTTGCTGCAATACTTTGTATTGAAAGTAAAATATAGCTGCATCATATTGCTAACAAAAAATGTTTGTTAAATTCTATCTTTTTAAAATGTTTTGTAGCGAAATAAGAAACAAAAAGATTTAAAGCAACATGCTGCTCGGCGATTTTGAATTTATTAAAAAAAAGAAACGAAAGAATGCTTATTTAGAAATATTAACTAAAATTCAAATTAAACAGAACTGAGTTGGTCTCAGTAAATTAATACTTCAAAATATTTATGGCTTTTATTTAAAGTCAAACATTTCTATATTTAAACCTTATTTCACCAACTCAAAGCCGGTTAAATTCCAAAAATATGTTCTGTAATTAATAAATCATAATGACGCACATTTTTTATTGCTTTATCCAAATAAATAACAAAAACTTAATTTAAATTTCAAAAAACCGGTTTAGCTAAACTTAACAAAACCACTGATAAAATCCAGACGTTGTTCAAATATTTTTCCAAACAAAATACAATTTTAAAACTTTGTTCTATGAATCACTCTTTATCGCACACAGTAAGGAAAAAATTCAATAAATTTTTTTCCGTTTGGCTGGCTGTTTCGTAGTATTTCATCAAAAAAAGAGCTGTTCTTCTTAAACCAAATAGCGATTATAAAAATTTGTTTTTTTTTTTAAACAATTTTTACCATATTTTACATGAATTTTGAGTTTCTGCCAATTTATGATGGTATTTTTTGCAGGTATATTTTTATTTGTTCAGCCCTTTTTCCTATTGAATGTTAGATTTTCTGATTTTCTAATGACCTTGTTAGGCAAAAGTAAAGGGCAGACAAAAAAAAATGTATATAACATTAGTTTGAAAAAGTCGATTTCAAAATTAAAATAGATTAAAAAAACTTTTGATTTGGAAAAGCTTTAAAAAGAAAACTCCTCTTATTTAGTACTTTTATATATATTTTTTTTTTTTTGTTAATGCGTCATAGTAAACCAAACAAAAAAAAGTCGGAAATGTGGGTCAGTGTCACGACCTACTTTAGTTAAATACACATAAACTGGCACATACTTATGCACACTCCCATTATTAATGATTGGTTTGTTGGTAAAAGGGTGACCCTGTACGTATTTGAACGATAAGTAATTGAAATACAATATATTTACTGATGTAAATAATAGCAAGCATTAATAACAAGTCATTAACTAGTTTTTGTTACTTAAGTATTGAGATGTAGTAATATTTATATTTAAGTGACTTAAACTGATTTAATAATCGGCAAAAATTTTCTTAAATTTTAAAATTTACTAAAAACGTTGCTGCAACATGTTTTACCCAACATGTTTTATTCACAAATAACAAAAGCAACCTAATTCTCTTTGTTTTTTATCTTTCTATCAAAAATTTGTTAAATTATTTAAGCCCATGTTGAGCATCATTGATTATTTCAAACAAAAATTTTGACATGTATTTTTATTCCTTTAAAGTATGCGACATTGTTTTACGTATGTAAACAAAACCCAAAAGTATTTTACAAAAAAGTATATTTTTTTAATAAAAATTAAATTAAAAATTAAGTTAAGATAAATGAAAAACTTTTCCCGGCTGTGTTATTTAAATATTTATTTTCTCATTTAATATTAAGTTTAAATTTGTTTCCATTTGCTAAAAATTCTAGGCGAAATAAGTACAGCCTTTATTGTTTCGCACTTGTAAAAAAATGTTGCCAGAAATATTTCGTTACCTTTTCACAAAATTAACAGATTACAACTCTATCAGCATTATTTCTAAGAAGTTACGCACAAGCTTTTTTTCATATTCGTTTTATTGAAACATTTTTATGTTTCAGCAACATGTTATTTATGTATATTTCTTCAATAATTTTTAGTATCCCCAAATTTTTTTTTATATTTTATATACATAAAGTAAAAGACAAGAACGCTTGCAAAACAAGTTAATGCTAACAAAATTTCATTGAAAATTCAATTGTTTTAGAACCTGTATTGAATCCAAGAAATACTGCTTAAACATGTTGCCTTAACGAATAAGAATTCTTTTAATCCAAACTATCATAATAATTTTATGTTAATGGAAACGTTAGCAAAAAAGATTATTTTCGACAACATTTGTCTGAAACATGTTGCAGGAAAATTCTAGAAGTTTTAGGTCTAAACAAAACTTGCCACATTTAAGTTCATTTCAATAATTTTAAAAATATTTTGCAATAACAAAATTACGTAAATTATATATTTTAAATGTAAAACAACACTTATTTCAATTGTTTTAAAACAAAAAAAACTTATAAGCAGAGTACAACTCTGTCAATATTTTTTCGAAGTTTTTTCTTTTTATATTAAGTTTGACAACATTTCGCTCGAAATACTGACTCTGGTCAACAAAACAAAAGTTCAAATATGTTGCTAAGAAAAAATTTTGCTTAAGTCTGGTATTTAGCTTTATAAATATATAGAAAAATGTTAAGCAAGATGTATTTCGAATGTTTTAAATACATTTAGGATACTAATCTTTAGAAATTTGGAATTTAAAACTTCTGTAAAACAGACAATCAACGTTATGTTTTAAGTTCCGGGGAATTTTTTATTTTTTATTCTTAAGGGAAAGTATGGTAGATTTTGGTGTAGCAAATTGAGGTAGAAATCAAACTAAAAGCAGCATGTTGCTAAGAAACAATTTAGTTTAAATGTATATCCCAATGTTGCGAAACCATTTAAAGAGCTTTACTAAACTATTTTTTTAAATATTATTGAATTGTCTTTAACCTAAATAAGAGTAATTCAAATTTGAAGAGAACAAAATATTTAGATTTATTTCATTATGTTTCACAAAGAGTTTCATAGAAACTTGAAATATTTATTAAGAACTTTCGAAAATATTGTTAGTAAATTCAACGTTTTTTGTGTAAGCATATTTAAATTTTTTATTATATGGAAGGACAACAATTGTTTTATTTACTTAAGTCATTGAGTTCTCAGAAAATATTCAAAACTTTGTTCTAAATTCACTTTTGCTCATGCAAAATTCAAATCAATTTCATTTAATAACTTACATAATTTATTACGTATTTCTTATTTAGGCCATTTACCACTTTTTTGACTTGAAAAAAAGTAATATTTGACCCACAATTTTTTACACAATTATAATTGGCAAGTAAAACATATTTCAGTCTTGTTTTCTGTCCCATATCGTCAGTGTTCCTTGTTTTTAAATTTATATAATAATTAAACATTATAAATGGTTATTGATTCTTGGCATATTAGAAAAAAAAACTAATTTAAATACTATTTGTGTTTGCCATGCAGCCGCGTGTATACTGCAGTAACATTTTAAATGCATTCAAGAATAAATGGTGCCAAATGTATGTTGTTTTACTTTTTATTTTTTGGCAAATTTCTTTCTTCGAGAGAATGTAGCTAGAAAAAAAATTGAATAAAAAAACTGCAAGCACTAAAGAAACAAACACAGACAGACTAGCGAAAATAGACAGCAACAAAATGGCATTAACGAAATAATGTCAAAAATAAGAGCACAAACACAATTGGCTAAAAGCCAAAGAGTAGAGAAAAATAGACACTAAAATAAAATTTAGGAATGAAATGCATTTTGATGAAACGTAAAATGCAATAGAATTGCATTTATGTAAACGTTTAGTTGGAAATAGAATTTAAAGAAAATGTGTTATTTGCATACAACTGAATCTTGTAACGTCCGTAAACTTTAAAGCTTCTCCCGCAAAACCCACTTATTCGACTACGTGTGTTCTGAAATTGAGCTGTCATTTTATAGAAGACAGAGATTTACTTTGATTAATATTTGGGATTTATATTTTTATGTATTAAGTACAATAGTTTATTAATTTTTTTCTGGTTATTAATTTTTTTATAAAAACTTTCATTACGCCAACGAAAGAGTACGTTTTATTGATTAATATTGGTTTCTAGTGTAGAAAACAATATTTGTCCTCCCTCTTTTTACTCTCTTCTTTTATAGAATTTAAACCTTTAAGTATTTGGTAGCCATGTGTTGGCAACTACAAAGAAAAGGAGATAAAAAGCACCCATCAAAATAATAAAAAAAAATGGCGTAGTAGCAAAAAGTGAAAATAAGGACGACCGATATATTTATGTATTGCCAACTGCAAATGCAAGCATGTGGTGTGTTATTGTTGTCATCGAAATTTATACACGTATTCTATTTGTGTATACATTTGTTTTTATTTTTGTCTTCATATACAATCTACATACGTTTATATACATACATATGTATACATAAGTGTGTTAGTAAACTCTAACACTTGCATGCAAGTATGTATTGCGCAATCATGCTTGCAATAGATTTTTTATGCACATGTACTAAAAAATGTATATAAAATTGTATACATACATGTAGATATACATATATATACAAATGTATATATGTATGTATCCCTCGTGCATTTGGTTGTAGTATCTTAAACCAATTTCCAACAAACTTGGCACTAAAAGCCATAACAAAACAACAACAATAACAAAAAGGAAAGTACAAAAAAAAAATCTGCAGCAAGAGAAAAAAATTCTAACAGACACATGAACGTGTTAAAAGACAAACCGTCTTACCAGAAAATAGAAATAAAAAAAATGACAACAACAATAATCGAAAGTACACCATTTCCGAAAAGGATGTTGGAAAATGTGAAATTTAAAATATTTCCTAGTGACCAAGTTCTACAAAGTCATTGAGAAATCAAAAATTAGAGAAAAAACCTTGTCAATCGTTCGCCAATTTAAGAAAAAAAGTAGGAAACCCCACATTCATTGAATAATTTGACGAACAGAAGCGGTGTCGAAAGTACGATAAGAACGGATTTCCTTTAATCAAGTACAGCATATTTGATTCAAGTACGTATTGTTCAAATGTTCCGTTCTCCAAATCATCAGAAAATGGGATTGTCTTAGTTACAAGTTAGATAAGCATTATCTCAAACTGAGCTATATTCCCTCATTTCTAAGTTGGTTTAATCCCGATTCGTTTAGGAAATAATCTAAATGTGAGATTAAATAGATTGATTCTTACCTTAACACTTAACCCAGAGAACCAGAGATAGAGAGAACATTATACATGTTTATTTTACTTTTGTTATACATATTCTAGCCTTTGTTTACATAAGAAGTCTCAATTATAAGACACCAGCACCATGTACGCTATAATTTTCGTAATCATTCTACTTTAAACTAAAAAAATTAAACAAACAGAATATGGGAATTATTGGTTCTTATTTTTTTATTTTTACATGAAAATAATCAATATTTTTCTTCTTGTAGTGTTGTTGTTATTTCTACAGAAAACAAACAAGTCGTTTTTTACTTTCGTTTGTAGTGTTGTTGTTTCTACAACAAACTTTTACAAAAACATGCGTATGCGCGCATATTTCGGATTGTTTGACGTTCTTTTTAGTGTTAATAGTACTTAAATTATTTAATTACGACTCGTACTAAAAGGAAGTAGAAAAACTTAAAATTAGTACGAGTTTTTATTTTCTGTGCGGCAGCATAAGAATAAAAATGATTGAATATTAAATAAAGTTCACATTAGTTAACCAACACATAAAAACCCATTCATTTCTTTTCACCATTCATTCCATTCATTCCTTTTCACCTGAGAGATCAACTTTTTTTTGCATAAGGCGGAGGGCTATCTTCTTATTTTTCTTTATTTTCCACCATCTTATAAAATCATGGCAAAAATTAAAGCGCTCCTAAAACAAAAATAGAGATGGTTTTTGAACTGAATTGCTGTTTATATTCTACCAAGAGTTTTTTTTTATTTAAAGTGTGATTTTGGCACTATGCGCCCACGATCTGGCGTAAAAGCGGCAAATAATAATTTAAATTAATGTAGAAGAAAAAAAATCTATTTGAATTTTTGACAGTCAGGCAAAAATATCTTATGTTATGTTTACACTTGGGTTTTTAAACGCTTTTAAGCATCTCGAACGTAGTTAAGCGCTAATCACATCAAAATCGAGATGATTTACCATACATTGAAGTGATTTGTTAATCACTTCAAATTGACATGATTAAAACTAAATCCATTCATTAATCACATAGAATCCCCTGAACATACAAAAATGTGCCTATCACGTGTACAACCGACCACGATTTCTTTGTAATGTTTTTATTAATTATTATTATGTGTGCTTAATTCCCAATATTCATTGATAAATGCACTTCAAATTATAAATTTCACATTTCACTGGATGCTTAGGCCAGATCATTAGGAAACCTTTTACCAAAGTCTTTTAAAAAGCACAAGATATTATGCAAATAAAACTGAAGAGTGAATGAGAATTACAAGCACTCACAGTCTTATTCGCAACGACATCAAAGCTTTTACAAAATACCAACAATAAACAGTGAGTTTATCTTTTCTTACAGGTCCCTACAATTTATTGGTTTTTTCCGACTCGAAGAGTTAAAAACAAATTTGTTAATTTTATTGTAAATAAAGTTGTAATAATGCAAGACTTTTTACATGGCCGATGAAATCCTACCTTTACCTCTCGGTAAGTTGTGAATACGGGGCTAAGGCTTGTAGGAGAGTGAAGAAAGGGCTAAAGATAGCGTATCGTTAACTTTTTAAGGGCCGTTTTAAAAAAGTTTATCTTTTTTATTTTAATATTTTTTTCCTAGAAACACTGTCAAAAGTGAACATTGTTTTCTGAACACGATTCTATACAGGACTTTTTTTTATAATTTTCTGAATGAAAACTCTTTTGATAAGAACACAGCAATAGAATAGAGAAAAGATAAAAAAAACACAACCAAGTGTCATTTTTGGTTTAGTTAAAACAGCTTGAAAAGAATGTAGTAAAAGCAAAAAAAAAAGACTTAAAAATCAATGGATGGTGAAAGAAAACTATAAGTACACACACAACTACTGATAAATATAAAAACCCACACAATTGCAGACATGCAAATGAAAACCAAACATGTAAAAAAATATAGAAAAACTATAATAATTTCATTGTATTTGTAGTTGATGTATTTGCCGATGTTTTTCTATACACCTAAATAATTTGTTTTTATTGTTGTGGTATTGGTTTTGTTTGCTGTTTAAAATGCCAATTTGCCAAAAATAAATTAAAGGTGGGCCACTAGTTTAAATCTAGTTGAGTTAAATTAGTTCAATTTATTGAAAGCGGACCTCTGGAAAGAACCAAAAAAAAAAAATTGGGATAGTTTTTAGTGCAATGATAATTTTTAGGGTAATGGCGTCGTTACTCATACGTTAATGTTGCGAGCTTTGCGGTCGTCTTCAATGGTTGGTAGTTACTAAAAATACGTAAGCGAGTTGAAATGTATTCAAAAATAAAAACATAAAATTCGTTAAAATTTTTATAATTTATAAATTTTAGCTTCTGTTTGTTGTGCGTTTTGTATACAAATATAAAAAACATCGTGTGCGTCCATGGAAATATTCGTATACGTTTACGTGAGAGTAACGATGCTTTAAGAATTTCAAAAAGTCATACTTAAAACGAGCTATTTGGACCAAGCAATACTTTCAAAACAAAGTTTTCCACACGTAAGCTAAAAGCATGATTCCTTTCATACACAAAAGGATATTACAAAAAATACTAAAACTTACAGCCTTAAAATTGAAATTTGCACCTAAAATCACTTAAAGTTAAAAATATTTCATTGCATTTTGAAAAAACCCTCGTATGATCTCTAAGGGGCATTTCAAAACTTTCTACCGTATTAATAAAAAATAATTTAGATTTCAAATATACATTTTTAAACTAAATTTTCATAAAAAATTTCCTAAAAAAAATAGATTTCAAAACTAATCGACTGTTTAATGAATACGGCAGTTTAATTTTATTAATTAAAATAAAATTACTGTCAGCCGTCGTTAATGGCGGCGAGTGTTAAACGGCAAAGATATCTGAAGAGATTGCGTGGTTACTATCGAAACATGTCAAATCGACATGTCCGCGAACCTGGGTTTGATTCCCCGGTCAGTCAAGTCAAGAATGAATTTCTTTCTATATAAAAATAATTTAATGAAGACTAAACTTCATGAACTTTAGCCTGATTAAAAATATAAAAATTAATAAAAACACTTAAAAAATGTTTAGTTTCTAAAGCCAGAAAGAAGTTAAATTGTAAAAAATAGCACGAGAAAAATATATTTTAATCAAAAAATAGCTCTAGTTAAATAATGTTTGGCATAAAAGCTCCGCAGCTGTTCTTAAAGAAGCTCATTCTGGACGTCCACTATTGAGCAATTTTTTCGAACAGTGCTGGCCGTATATCATGTCTAACACAAACAATTTCATTGTCAATTGTTGCTCGTTTATCAGCATAAGCCTGTTAATTCACGTAGCACCGCAGGAAATAATCAAGAAGTGTCAAATCGCAGGCCCTTGGAGGCCAATTGACATTAGTCCATTAGTCGAAATCTTCCTAACGCCAATGTTTTATTTCCATAAGTTTACCTTTCGCCGTGCCGCACAAAGCGTTTAAGCCACATTTCGCCTTGATCATTGTTATTCAATTTTCATACAAAAAACTAAAGATCATGGTGGGCTAACGATCTCCATTGAACGTAACGCAGGCTACAGCTTAATTTGTAAAGAAAAATGTGATACCGCAGGCGTAAAAATCACACTAAATTGTTATTGTTATCGCTGAACACGCCATAAAAATCACAAAGTCGGCTGAAAGTTGCACGAATAGCTCACAGGTATGCAAAATAAATTGGAGAAACTTTATACACCGATTGTTTTTTGACATCAGTGCTATGAAAAGTGTCATCGATGTGACTTTACTTGGCCAAATTGTCCTCAAGGTTATAAATTGAAGTTATGTCATCATTAGGATGACACATCGGCATCACAGAAATTAGTCAGTTTAATAAATCATGTCATCAATGCAATGGCTCAGTAACATCGGAGAAAGGACTCATTAGAGACGAAAAAAATGTAATTAAATTGACAGTTTGTCATTAAATTGAGCTTAATGAGTCATCACACTGAAGTCAAAGTGAGAGAATATTGTTTCACTTTTGTTGCATTCCTTTGTTTGCAGAAGAACTCTCAATTGTAAGACACCAACAGCATGTCCACTATGGCTTTCGTAATCATTCTACTTTTAAAGTTTTAATTAACAAAATGGGAATTTTTGGTTCTAATTTTATTTTTTAAACATAAAAATAATGTTAATAATACGAAAAATGTGGCATAGAATTAATGTCACTGTAGGCGTAGCATAGATGACAAAGTGTAATGATGACGTTCGTCGTTGGTTTGATGTCACTTTTTGTATCATTGATGCCATTTGTAACAGGATTGATGTCCCAATTCTGATGTTAGGACACAATCAATATGAAGATGCGTTTTTCTATCACTGTAGCGTTGTTCAAGCGTGAATTTTTGATCTTATCATAAATGTTACTTAACAAGCGTAGTATGTCACTTCGTTTGACAGTTGACAAGTTCTAATTGGGCTTAAAAACGCCATTTATAAAAATCTCTAATTCTATTCTTTATAATATTTTTCTGAGGTTTATAAAAACTTTAAAATTCGCATACGAAAATATACTTATTTTTAAGTAAAATTTTTATATTTTCGTACTTAAAAATTTATTTTTAAAAAATAATTTTAGAATGTCTTTTTATAACAACTCAAAAATAAACGAAATAATTTGTTGGCCAATTTATGCATCTGTTTATTGAGAAAAGGAATTTCAAAAATACTCAAAAACCCCCTGAAAACTTTCGAAAGTTCAAACAACACTATGAGCACTTTTTTAAAGATCTTTTTTTAGCTGTTGCCAAGTTTAATTTTAAACAAGAAAACACAAAATACGCACTCACAGTTACAATTTTTCATTTTATTTTCTTCTGCTTTTGGCGTGGAATTCCAAATAGCTTTCATTCATAAAAAAATATTATGTTTGTCTGCCAAGCAAATGCGTGTATTTTTAGAGAGGAGGTCTTAGTTTATGCATATATGTAGACACTATTCAAATAATAGAGATCTGACGTAGTTAAACCTTCTCTAAAAAAATTAAATTAACATTTTTTTCCTACACGTTTCCATATGTACATAGATCATGTGATAGAGAGTAAAAATAAAGGTATTTCGAAAAGTTCAATATATAAAGCAAATACATAATACTTAAAAAAAAACGGCATTAGCATTAAGCTAAACTACGTCATAGCGGAAGCGTCAAAAATTAACGTCATTTTTTTTTTCTTTAATTTATATTGAATAGAGAAACAAATAATAATAGACAGAGCAAAAAACAAACACTCTACACAACCACAAATATTTGCAAAACTAATTTAAGACTTTCAATTATGGGAAAACTGTGGCCAAAGAAAGAAAACTATACAAAAATTTAAATCACACCAATTAGAAAAAAAAAGTGATTTCATGATGGTGCTTCAAATTAATTTGAATCCAACTTGTAATTTAAACTCACATGAATTATAAATACGAATACTTTATACAAGAGATAATTAATTTAATTATGTTTGTCTGATGATATTTTAATTATGCGTGTATGTACATATGTATTTATTTATAGTAATTTTTTTTCTGTGGTATTTGACAGCGACATACTTAAAAATTCAAATGAAATTTTGTAGTTTCGCTAAAAAGTTTTTGTTGTCAAATTGTTCAAAATGAAACATACTTTAAAGAATAAAAAAAAACCTGGTGCCAATAACGGCATTCGATACAGATCGAAATTTCCATTTCCAATAATTTGGCCTTTGCTGGATTAAAAGGTAAAATCTGGGGTTTTTTATAAGCATTTCAAAGAAACTGCCTTCCTTTTGTATTGAGAACAAAAATAAATTGATGGATAACAATTCTAAGTACTGTCTTCGGCTTTGCCAAATCTTAAATGCCCTTCACCATAGTATTAAAAATCGTAGCCAACCTCGCAATCGGGAGTACACTTGTATAGATGCCAGATGAAGTAATAAACCGATTTTGTTTATTTCCAATATTAAATAAAAAAGCCATATGGTAACCAAAACTTTATCCATTTTTTGTTTGTTATACAAGGTTCTCACTTGGGTTCTTAAACGCGTTTAAGCAACTCGAACGTGATTAAGCTCTAATCACATCAAAATCGAGATGATTTAACATACATTGAAGTGATTTGTTAATCACTTCAAATTGACATGATTACAACTAAATCATTTCATTAATCACAAAGAATACACTGAACATACCTCAAACTGATAATAATGTAGAATCGGCCACATGAACGTGTGCAACCGGCCACAATTGCTGCTTAATGTTTTCATTTTTGTCCTTAAATAATTCATAAATATTTACAGTTTCATCATTAAAATGATTAAAATAATCTTCTGATAACTTAATAAAAGTATTTTTATCCATTTTTAATACTTTAAAGAAACATAAATTAGTTTGATGTGTTTTTTTCTTAATCATCTCAAAAGTAATGTGAACAGCTTTGATTAACAAAATCAACATTTTGCTTAAACGCGTTTAAAAACCCAAGCATTATAAAAATCAATTGCTTTTTTTTTAAATGTAGCAATCAAACTTAAGTAAACTGTACATCAGGGGTGCCCACTTCTCATATTTCTATACTCGCGAATATAGGGCAACACCATTCTGCCGCAGCGATGTCGACACACGCAAACTATAAAATTATTTGGTTTTGCTAATTTTCAACAAAGAGAATCAAATTAGTTGCCATTTAAATATCGTTGAAGTAAGATTTCGCTACGCAACTTTTTTAAGCTACACAAAACTTTAAATTCATGTTTTTCTGCTTCTACCACATGCACATAATTGTGATTGTGTATTTTTGGGCACCACTGCTGTATAAGAATCTGCAGACTTTTTTATTGAGAACAATAATTGATTGCTTTGAAATGTTAATATTTCAAAAAAAAAAGAAGATTCATATATGAATAAATCAAAATGTTGATTTAGACATTTATGTGCTTTTTATATAAATTTTAATACAGGTTCAAGCACTTGTATTGTGAAAACAACAGATTAGTTTTGAATTAAGACACTTATGGTGTTTTCTTTTCTAAATAATATAATACACACCCTTACAAAGGCTACAATTTTCTATATTTCAATAGAACAAAATAATCACCCATATCGTGAATTAATATTCCTTCTGAGTTTTTCCCCTCTTTCAATATTTCCTATGTTAATTCAATTGTAAAAATGGGAAAAGGGAAAAAACTCCCAAGGAATTTTTATTCTCGATAGTGGTGATTATTTGATTTATTTATTATCACCTCAATTAAAAACGAAAATTCCCATTTTTTGGTATTTAAATTTAATTGCAAAAATGGGAGAAGCGAGAAAACTAGCGAGGAATTTTAATTCATAATTGGATTGTTTATTTTTAAATGAAATTTGCAAAATATTTCATACAACATTTTTTCATTTTTTTGAATTTATTCTATCAGCTAAATTTCAGTTTCATAAAACTTTTACTTCAACATGCAGTTTTTTTAAGTGCACTTTATTTGATTCTGTAATTTACACACACGAATTACCTGTAATGGAATTGACAAAATAATGAAAAAAAACTTTAACCTTCTCAGAAAAACAAACAACATGTAATTACCAGATAAAGTTTAACACAATTTAGAATTTTAAATAGTTTCCGGCTTTTCTTAAATTTCATTAACACTCTTAAGAAAACGACAAAAAGTTTTTAACAAAAAAACAAATAGTTCTGACCTAAATCTAAAAACCTTTTAAATTAAAATAACTTTAAGATACTTTTTTTTTAACACAAAAACACGTTGTTTTTGTACATGTTACCATTTAACATAAATAAAAATTAGGTAACTGATACTAATGAAATAGTCATAAAAGATATGGGCATGGTGCTAATGAAATTAGAGCTTACAAATTAAGAAAAAGCGGTATGAGCAAACAGAAAACGGAGGCAAGAAACAAAAAGCAGATAAAAACCAAATGACAAATCATATGGCTATAACACAGCCCAAGTACATACATTTTTTTTTATACCTTGAAAATATAACTGAAAAATTAGAACATTACAAATTTCAAAAACGATCTAGATATTTAAACAGTTAACTTGCCATATTTACAGCGTACTGTAATAAAATCAACTTAAAACAAAAAAAAAAAAAAAAGAAAAGCAAACTGTGTGTGTTCCAATTAATAAAACACGCAGGCACACAACAACAATTTTAATTTTTAATGTTTTGAAATGTTTACGAGCAAAATAAAAAATATGTTGAATGTCGTTTAAACAATTTTTCAAACTGAAGATTTATATGGCATTTTTTACATAAACTATTTTGTTATACCCTTCATGTCATGAACGGGTATAAGAAGTTTAACATTCCGTTCGTAGTTTCTACATTGTAAATCTTAGACCTTAAAAAGTATAGTACGCAATCTGGGTTGTATGTTGAAATGGATTTTTCGAAGGCCACAGATATTATGGGGTCTAGGTTTTTATATATTTATATCACATATGCTCCAGCATAGATTGCTATTAAAATGCAGTCAGATTGGTTCACAAGTGGCTGGTATGTAAGCCAAAAACTGAAGTATTCTTTCTCTTAATCAATGAACTTAATTTTTTTTAATTTTACCTTAAAAAAAACTCAGTAGAGTACAAATAGTAAAAATAAACAATATCGGTTGCAAACTGACCGAAATATAGGCAAATAACTTTTCCAAAATAATGATTTCGGCACGAATGTGGGAACAGATTAAGATGAGCACCTGCCATATGACCAAATCTGATGGTGGATCTTAACCACTTGGTGACAAACAATGCATTCACCAACTACCCCCCAAATGTGTACACAGGTAGCAATTTCGAGTGTATAAATTATACTATCTAAGCTCCACTTCTAACTGAAATCCAGCAGTTTCTGCTGAATTGCAATAGAGCCTAAAGATGATGTGTCCCTCATGACACATCTTCGCGTGGTTTTGGGTGAAAACCACAGCCACAGCGTGATCCCCAAAAGCATCACATTCTCAGGAAAGTTCCCTTTTGTTGCCACTATTAATACATTAATACACCCAATTAAGACGGATAAACAACTTCTATGACAGGCAACTTGCATTTAGAAAAGCAAGGCTCCAGCAAAGACGGTCGTCCTGAAAGGCAGGAAGTTTTTTCCGCAAGAAGCATACTTAAGGAGGCCGCAATCAATATTCAGACCGGTACTTGCTTACCGGGGGATACTGACTCCCGTGGCACCAGATTTTAAAAGTTTTTTGTTGAAACCCCGGACTCAAAAAAATCAAAGGACTTTAAGAGCCCTGTAATTTTGAATGTTTATCATATTCAAGGTATACCGTATGCCTGACTTTCCCGAAAAGATGTAACAGCAAAAGGTGAAATATATTAGATATGATCACTACACCCCCGGGGGAAGGGCACAATAGCGCCCTTACCATAAGAGCTAGAAGGACCAAATTTGGCTTAGACATTTCTAAAATATTAAAACTATTTAAAACTGAAAACAGGCCACCTGGCCCCCATACAAGTAGCCTTCCGAGTTTAGATTGTTAAAACTAAGCTCAAATGTGCTCTGCAAGTATATAATAATTTATTGGTTTTAAAAATCATCTAAATTTACCTAGCGCTCATGCTATCGAAATAAGGATTTGACTTTGATAGCGCCCATACGATATAAGCCAGCGAACCATTGGCATTTTAAAACTATGGTGAATATACTAATATACAAAATTGCTTAACTTTAAAAACATTCAAAAAATTTATTCAGTAAAACTGGCCCGCAAAAAGTACATATATTTTATTTAACTTTTTCTCGATTTTTATCGAGAAACCGCATTTTAAATACTCTTTTTTGTAGTATTTTTTTTATGTAACCTTTGGCGGTGAGAGATTAAAAATAAAAAATTCTATATTTCTATGGATTATTTTTACTTAAATACAAATACATTTACAAAACGACGTGATAATTAACTTAATTGTTGCTTTTTGCACTTAAGTGTATTTAATTTAATGGAATGTGTAGAACTTGAAAACAATAAAAATTTGTAGAATTGGAGAAACAACTTTTTATTAAGTAAGATATCTTAAAAAGAATTTTATAACAAATAAATTTCACAACAAATTGAAAAGAAAATACATTCATATATATTTTGTTGCCACACCAAAAATTTTAAAAATGCTAAACAGTAGAAACTTGAAATTTATGACAAACATATTGCAATACTGGTAAAGATTTCTGAATAACCAAAAACAAATTTCAGATCCACGATGTTAATTTAGAGTTAATGCATTGTCATTAATTTATTTACACTGGTGTTAGTCTTGTTAATTGTGAGTAATGCGTGGTAATTATTCTCCTCATACAAAAAGTCCTTGTTTGTATTTGCAAATTACTCAGGCGTATGAACATTATTCAGATACAGATTAACAATTGACATGTTTTCGATTACATGTTAACTATTTACGAATTTGTAGAAAACTTGTTGTTAAGTGGAATTTGTTGTGAAATAAGTAATGAATAATTTCATTAAAAACTTACAAGTTAAAAATTTAATTTAATTTGCTAAATAAATCAAACGTTAAAAGTTATTAAATGAATTAGTGAATAATATTTAGGATACTGGGATAATTGACATAAAACTCAACAGATTATTAAATTTAATTAGGCTGATTCAAAAAAAAAAAATAGGAATAGGACTATTACAAAAAAGCTTTATAAAATACATAACTGAAATTTAGCTCATAGAATAAATTCGAATAATAAAAAATGCTTTTTTATATTATTTATTTACTAGCAAGTGCCTGCGGCTAAAATCATTTTCAACTTTGAGGACAGTATTAATTTTGCGATTAGAGATTACAATTATTGGCAATACTATCAAACGAACAATGTTTATATAATACGTGTTTTATTTAAGGTGGTTTTGTATATTTTAATGGATTTTTTTAAATTAAGCAATTTTTTAAAAGTTATTTTTTTTTTAAGCTAATAAAAAAAACGGAAACTGCTTTGAATCTATACTTAGATCGAGAATTGCCTGCTTGGCAATTAGTTATTTTAAAATGTTTAGTTTATTAATTTCCAAATGAACTGTCAAGACCGAATTTTAAAATGAGATTATTGTTTTATCATTTCAATAAAAATGACTAAAGATCCATAAATTCTAACCCACTTATTTTCTCAGATCCACAAATTCTATTCTCCTTATTTTCTAAAACACTTTAACTCCCCTTAATTTTTTACTCGGAATTTAATATGAGAAAATTTTCAACACAAGGTGATGGGATCTACTGATTTTTAAGGGTTAAAAACGGGATAAAATTGGTACTTTTTTATAGATAAATTTGGTAAACAAATAGATTTAAGCCTACATTAACATACAGTGTACTTTGGTACTCTTTAAGCTTTGGTACTCGTTCTTTTATCATTAAATTTAGTATAGAGAAAGCATGTGGCCCAGATTAAAATATAGTTTTAAATGCATAAAAATGGGGAAACAAATATTTTTCTTTTGATACTATTTTTGGTTTCTTTTTTAATAAATTGGATATAGATTAACATACAGTGTACTTTCTGTGGAACTAAATTTTTCTATTCGATAGGTTGTTCATTACAAAAACGAGAGTTTTTATGATTGATACTCTTTTTTCTTCGATAAATAGTTTACTACAAATGAAATATATTGTTTGTTTGTAACATTGTATATTAGATACATTAAGATGAAATATGGCTGAAGCCTTATGCCCAACCTTAAAATAAAGAGTGAACTTTTTTATATATCCAAAATAAGCATAAAGTGTACTTGATTCTTGTAAAACCAAAATGATTTTGCCTACAACGAGTTTTATAGACAAAATTTTATACTAAAAACAAAAATTTATTGAACTTGCGATCCGAATTTGTTCTCTGTCGCTCTTTCTCTGTTAGTTGTCGAAACGATGTCGTTTTGAACTTCTAATTTCTCTGTTTTTCTAAACACTATGGAGTAACCTTGTTTTTTTTTCAAAAAATGCATGGAATTATCTAGTTTTTACAAAAAAATTGGTATTTTTCTGATTTTTTGTTGTTCAAATAACTTTTAAATGAGAAACTATACCAAAATTTCGATCTGACAGAGTGATAGTTAATGAAACACGCTTTCTATTTTTGGTGTTATCTCAATTTTTGCAAAAAGTGGAATTAACAAGTTTTTCCATACGGCCACAGATATATAAATTCTTTATAGGGCCTAAGAACAATACTGTAGAAATTAGAAACAGAAAAAAAGGAAAACTCCTATATGATCAATCACATATTTTCTTTTCTTTGAGCTATTTAAAGCATCTAGCCAAAATCCCCCATTTCTCGTTTTATTATTTTTGAAATCAAACAACTAATAAAATTTAAATTAACCTACATTTGGCATATAAACAATGCCTAAACACTACTCATATGTTTCGAAAATTATTCCCATATGATATTTAAGTTCCTAAAGTAAAATCAGATTATAAAAACTAACTTTGCTTTCTTTCTTTCTTTGCGATAAGAAAATGTAGATTAAATATTTCAAAATTAAGAAAAAACAAAATTATAACAAATTTCAAAAGTTAGCAACACTTTTTAAACACAAATATGTATAAAGTTTTTCACTTTAGCAAAATATTTTAAAAGTTATTTTCTTTTTTTTTATATTTTAACGCTTATAGCGTGATTTGTTGTAATGTATTTAACATTTTTCTAATTATTACAAATAAAATATTTTGAAAAATAAAGCCAGTCATAACCTAAAAACCACAAAAATCACTCAAGCATATTGCAGAAACTTTTCTTTCACTGAATATACAAAATAAAACGGCAAATAATTTTAACAATTTATTAAACAATTAATTTAACAATTTAAAGTTTATTTATAATCTAGATTTCAAGATAAAGAAATATTATTTGGACTAATTGATTCAGTTGGAGTAATTGATTATTCTCCTGACATCTTTAAATACTGGAGCTAACAAAATAAAAAATATATACCAAAAAAACTTCATTATGATTCTTTTGACTGGTTTCTAAGAAAATTTTTCATTAATAACTCGAAAAAAAACCAGAGTTTTTCTTATCAATTTTATAAAAAATATTTTGTTATCGTTTGCGATTAAGGAATGAGACTCTGTTATAACTTTTGTTCAAATTTGATATGCTTATACATTTTGTATTGACATTTTATTATTAGCAGAAAAGTTTAAACAAATTAAAAAGTAATTTATTGATTTAAACTATCAATGAAACATGGTTAAAAGATCGATTACTGTCGATAAACTAAGTTTCGGATCAATAAAATGAGATCGATAGACTTAACATTTTAATAATTTGGGTACAATAGTTTTTATTTAATGCTAACAAATCTATCACATTATCATTTATTCACAACATACTTTTATCTGTTAGACAAATTACCATCTTTCTAATCTTATAAAGTGTATAAAGTTCCACATTTTTGTTTAAACAAGGCGTCATATTTAAAGTTTCAAACACAGCTGTTAAATGACGATTACGATTAGTAATCAATTAGATTATTTTCGAAAATAATCGTAATTATAATAATCACTGATTAATAACGATTACAAATAATCTTAAAATAATTTCAATAATAACTTTATCGTAAAATAATCCAATATTAACCTAATTATTTTCAAGATGACTTTTGATTAGATTTCAAACGCTTGAAAATATTTAAGTTTAATTTTGATTATTTTAACAATTTCAACCTTTAACCACAACTTTTTGAAAGTTAAAGCCAAAATTATTGAATATTGACATTTTTAGTAGACAAGTGTTAGAATTATTAAACTAATTAAAGTTCGAATTGAAAATCGTTGAGTCTTTGGAAAATAATCGATGATGTATAAAAGTAATTTTTAAAATATTTCAATAATAAAGTTTGATTATTTCACGAAATTCTTAAGTAATCGTGATAATTTTGAGACGATTTGTAATCGTACATTAAGTAAACGGAAAAAACTAAAAGTAATCGTTTTTAATCAATTACTTTAACGATATTATAACCTTAAAGTAATCGTATTTAATCAATTACTCTTACGGTAAACTAAGCTTTTCGATATAGGATTCAGATAATTTATAATCGTAAATTATTATTAATCGAAAACAAAATTGAAAGTAATCGTACTCAATCAATTACTTTTACAATAATTTAAAGTAATCGAGATTATTCTCTGATCATTTATAAACGTATTCAATTAGTAATCGGAGAAAAACTGAAAGAACTCGTATTAATCAAATAAAATCGTGATTATTTTTAGATTAATTGCAATCGTGTTTAGTTAGTAATCGGAAAAAAAATTAAAGTACTTGTTAATTAATAAATTTTACGATAATTTAAAGTATGTAATCTGGAAAAACTAAAAGAAATCAATTACTTTTACCATAATCGAAAGTAATCGATAATATATATAATACGATAATCTAAATTAGATCATTCATAATCGTATTTAGCTAGTAATCGAAAAAAAATTAAAGTAATTGTATTTAGTCAACTTAGTTCATGATAATCAAATGAAATCGGGTAAAATCTGAAAGTAATCAATTACGTGTACGATAATCTAAAGTAATTGGAACTAATTCTAGATAATTTTTAATCGTATTCAATTAGTAATCAGAAACACTTAAAGTAATTGAATTTTATCAATTACTTTTACAATAATTTAAAGTAATCGGGATAAAAACTGAAAGTAATCAATTATTTTTAGTTAGGCTTGAGTTCATCAAATTTAATTTTCATTAAATTTTTTTACTGAAGAAAGAAATTTTAACAATTTGGAATTTTTATTAAAATTTATTGATAATTTTCTTGGCTGAGCTTGAGCTCGAACCTGGGTTGAATTTCCTTCATTAAAAATAATTTAATGAAAATTAAATTTGATAAACTCAAGCCGAACTATAAATATCAAAATTAAAAATTTACATTTCAACTAAAAAATCACAATCGTTCGTAATCAATTACTTTTAGAATAATCTAAAGTAATCGGAATTATTTATAGATCGTTTAAAATCGTGCTAAGTAAGTAATCGAAGAAATAGTGATAATTGTATTTTATCAATTACTTTTAAGGTAATCTAAAGTAGTCGGAAATAATTTTAGATCATGCGTAATCGTATTTAATTAGTAATCGGAAATAACTAAAATGAATCGTTTTTAATCAATTACATTTACGATAATTTAAAGTAATCGAAAAAAAAACAGAGAGAAATCAATTACCTTCACGATAATCTAAAGTAATCGGAATTAATTCTAGATTAGTATTAATCGAATTCAATTAGTAATCGGAAACACCTAAAGTAATTTTTTTTACTCAATTTTAGCTGATTTATAGTAGTATTCAATAATTAATGGGATTGTAATCATTTTTAATCAATTCTTTTACATTTAAAATCAAAACAATCTAATTACTTATTAATCTTATTACGATTAGTAATCATGACTTAACAGCTGCAATTGCAAAATACCACATGCGTACACTTTTATCCCCTATTTTGTTTTATATTTGAATAAATTTGTTTTTAATATAATTTCGATACTTTAAAAAGCTGTTGCTGTTCCAATAGACCTGCTGGATATTTGACATCAATTCGTTTTTTTTTTTTACTTAATTTCTTTCTTATTAAGTGCAAAAAGAATAAACCCTTTTGTGTCCTTAAGTTTATTTTTTTTTTTAACATTCGTTTCGTTTTGGTTTATTTGTTTGTATGTTTGATTTGTTATTTTTCGTAAATATATTTTATTATCCTTTGTTTTGGAGTTCGTATCAGGGGTGACATTTGCACTGGGTTTTTAAGTAGTTTGTAAATGCACTATCTGGTACGACACGCCATTACGATCAATCTTCTGGTTTGATTTAAACACACTTAAACAAAAATATGATTAAAACAAATAAATGGAAAATAGATTTTTAAATAAAATATGCAATTTTTCTTAAAAAAAATATATATGAAAAAAAGTGCTTTTAGTGTTGAATGAATTTCATTTAAGGTATTTATTATAATTATTAAGTTTTCTTTTTATTTTAAGGTACGTTTAACTTGTTTATTTAATTTCTATTTAAATAAATTTTAAAATTATTTTTAAGAATTTTTTATGAAAATAAAGAAAACTTTTTTAATAAAAAAAAAAAACTATAAAAAATAATTTGTTGTTTTATTACTTTTTATATTTATTAATTAAATCTTAGCAAACATTTTGAAGAATATTTAAATTAAAAGGGCTGGCTGATATGTGAATAATTAAATGCATAATTAGATCAAGTCTGGGTTCACATTATGAAAGTGGTCTTTCAGAAAGTCTGAGTTTACTTGGTGAGAGGGGAAAAAAGAATATCCTTTTCTTTTTCCCCCTCTCACCTATTAAGTCAGACTTACTAAAAGAAACCTTCCATCGTTTCAAAGATGAAAATATATTAAAAAAAAAAATCCTGCAACATTTATTAATGAGATTTATGAATAATTTTGTAACTTGTATTAAAAGAATGCTTAAATATTAATGCAATTGCAAAATTCGCCTGCCAATTTTAAATTTGTATTGTCCTTTAAACAATATTCAACAATTCTTTTACATCTCGGTCAATTTCATTTAAATTTTTAAAGAAAAAATACAGGCATCTTTTAATAAAAATAATCTTCTAAACTCAAGCAACAAGATAAAAAAAATTAAAAATCAGGAAATATTTCATTGAAATTATTTTAATTTGAAAACTGTTCTTCCTTCCACTTAAAGTTTCATAACCAAATTGGCAACAAAAACAAACGAAAGAAACCCTGATATGTGAAATGACTTTTCCATTTTCGCATTATTTTTTTGTTTTTGTATAAAGTATGTACCTACACACCTTAACTAGGTCATTATCATAACGTTGCAACAATATGTATAAGGAGGTTGCAGCATACTTTTAAAAATTCTTAAACGTTTGATAACCTTGCTTGTAACCCCGAAATGACCTTGAACTCATTTCTTTTTTTTTATTTTTTTTTTTTAGTTACAACATCTGAACTTTTTTGCAGTTCCACACCACCCAGCCAAAATGCATACACAATGTATGTGTGCATGTGTGTGTATTTATGTTTGCAGTACTCTTTCAAAAAAAAAACTATTGCATATTTTCTAGCATAAAAAAGCTTTAGCATTACGCACATATGTATAGCATAAGTAAGAGAGCATATAAGCAGACAGACAGTAAAGAAAACCCAACATACTAAATACACGTCAGATGGCGCCTGCTGAAGTAAGTTTGTGACAAGAACGAGTGGGTAGCGTAAAAATGCATGTACATGGATGCAAAAAGCTATTTAGTTTTAGAACAACCGTTAAAAAAACATCTTAAACATAATTCTAATTCAAATATTTTTATTTGTATAAAAAGAAATTAAATTTCATGAATTATGTTTAAAAAAAATCGGCTAAGCGCTTTGGCAGTGTGGTTAGCTGGTTGTGTGGAAATTACTTCACAGCCACTATCTTCACTGCCGCCGCGATAAGCTGTCACAACATTACAGAGCAAAGGTAAAATCACCAAAATTAAGGTAAATTTTAATGCATTAAAAAGTTAAATTATTAAAAAAAATAAAAAATAAGAATATTTGATGCAGCCGTTAAACTTTAAAAGTAAGTAATAACTTGTTTAGTGAATTATAATCTATAATAAGATTTGTGATATGTAATAATCAAAATTTCAATAGAGCAATGTCTTTATAAATATGTCTCTGTATAATATATGTACATTTAACCTTCGTTTTCCCAAAGATTTTAAAGTCCTTCGTTTACCAACCCGGGTGGTACTTGCACGTATAGGCCAGGAACCAGTTTTCCTTTCTTTACGCGCTCAACCACCACTATAGTGGCGAATGAGGGTATACAAAGTGGTCATTCCGTGTGAAACTTTTTTTTATCTAAGACCCCATAAAGTATATATGTATGTACATTCTGGCTCCTTGAGTAATTCTAAGGCCCGTTTTCACAACTTACCGATAGCTAAAAGTAGACTTTAACCAGCCTTATAAAAAGTGTTCCATTATGAAAACTTTACTTAACTTAAAGTGAGCGATAAAGTAAATTAAGGTTAATCCTACCAGGTAGGTTTTAGTAAAGATGTAATAATGGAACACTTTTTATACGGCCAATAAAATCCTAGCATTAGCTATCGGTAAGTTGTGAAAACGGGCCTAAGTTGAGTTAGACATGTCCGTCTGTCTGTCCGTCTGAAAACACGCTCACTTTCGAAAAACTCAAAAGAAATGAACAAAATTGGTGTCAAATTGCTTGTAGTTATCCTGAGCAGTTTGGGATAACAATCTAGCAAAATCGACTCAGTAGGATCAGAGCTATGAAAACCAATATGAATAATGCTATCATAATAAAATTTGGTTACATCACAGTTTTATAGGATTAGAAATTCCACTGTCAAATTTCTTGAAGATCGGTCCATAATTTACTATAAGACCCATATAAGCCATACTCCCGGGAAAGCGGTTTATTGCGCCTAAAACCGTAATGCAAAATGCTATCAGAATAAAATTTAATATTTAACAGGTTTATAGGACTAGAAATCACACTAATTAATTTCGTGATTATCGGTCCATAATTTACCCCATAAAAAGCCCACATATGGACAGAAAAAAAATCATGCAATTTTGTGATACATATACGGTACATTACACTGTGTCACAAATTTCCAACAAAGTGAGAATGGTCAAAAGTTTAAAAAAATAACTTCAAAAGAGCAAAATTGAAAAAAATCATATTATTTTCAAAGAAGTTTGAACTTTTGTGCCCTGTAACTCTGTCATTTCTAGGCCAATCTTCACTAGCAATCCATTGTTATTTTATTAATTTTCTTATCTTTCATTAAAAAAAAGAAATACATGCATTATCCCTGTAATATTTTGAAGATATTTGCATTTAAATGATATCATCTTTTTCAAAAACACAAATAACTGTTATTTTGAAATATGGGCAAATCCCAGAAACAGTCCACCAACCAAAAATTTTTTAAATGAATTTTTTGTTAATGGAATATAAGGCCAGATGTATAATTTAATTTTTATATTAAAAAATATGTATTTCGATGATCATTAATACAATAATTTTTACCAAATACCAACGCCACCCCTGATTTCTTAATGTTATACGTGAATTTAGCATTATTTTAGGTGATTGTTGTGCTTAAAATAGCACTTAAATATATCAGACTCATTGAAAAATAAATTTCGTTAAAAAATAAAGTTCACATTCATTAGTTAAAAATTTGTTTAAGAAATGCAATTCAAAAAAATATAATTTGTTTTGTTAAAATAAATAAAATATAATAAACTGGAAAAACAGTTGCGTGCGTTGTGAGGCGTGCGTCACAAAGGGTTCGCGGCTTTCGTCAAAAAATCACAGCATTTTTTGGCTGCGAATAAGTGATTTTAGAATTCTCTTATAGTCATCTTTCTTTTAGGAATTAGATTTTGTATACCTTATGACGTAAAATTCGCTAAAAATTAGGAAAACACACTTCAACCTTTGAAGTTACTTCCACTTTTTGTGGCGTGCGTCACAAAACTTTGTGATCAATTATTTCGCAACAAATACTTGCTAAGAAATTATGATAGTATATGCCATTCGTAAGTACATATTAATGTCACTTAATACTGTATATAAGTTAAAGCTATCTCTTTTGAAAGACCAAAAAATGTTTACATGTATATCAATCAGAAAACGCGTACTAATGTAGATTTCGTCACGCAGGATTTGCTCATATCTCAAAAACTGTTCCATTTTTGAGCATTCTGAATTCATGTTCGGATTCAGCGGGCAATTTTAAATAAAGATTTGGTGTCGAATGCATTTGGTCAAAAAACTGCCCCATAGTGTTATTTACCTTAGATCCCATATTTAGCAGCCATTCGAAATTCACAATAAACGCTAAAATGAATTTCACTGCTGTATTAAAATTAATTAAAATTTATGTTTTTTAATACCAGATATCAGACTACAGGATCTAGGTCCATAATTTACCATAGCTCCAATATAAATTACCCTCCTGAAAATCATTTAAGTTCCGTTTAAACTCTTACGAAACATGATATTCTACTCAACTAATTAAAACTTTCTGATTGTCGGTCAATAATTTAATAAAGGTCTAGACCGCAACCAATTTTAATGCTGACGTCTGTTTTTATAAATTTTAAAATTAATAATAAATAGATTTCATATAGATCCCAGTCCTGAAATATTCGAACTGTCGGTGGAGGGTATCAAAGATTCTGCACAGCCGAATTTAGTTCTCTAACTGGTTTTTTTTAAGAACTAAACAATTTATTCACTCAGTAAAAATTTCGTTTTAACTGAAGCAACTTTAAGGAAGATATTAAAGAAATAAAACCGAAATGCTCTCCCGGGTTGGTATGGGTAAGGCGAAGGTTAAATAAAAAAGATCGTTAAACACGAATATGATATTCCATTGATTATTCTTAATTCACGAAAAGAAATTTTCTTTTTGATTTTTTTTTTTTTGTTTATTAACGAAAATTTCGAGAATGATATATCTGAAATAAAATAAGTTGTACTCGATGAAATTGGTCGGATAAAGTTGTTTTGAGTTGCAGGTAGGGATGCCAAGCGAAACCAGGTTTTTTGAAAGCCGGGATTCGGGAATTTTAATTCAAAAAACGGGATCCCGGGACGGATCGGGATTGTTAAAATTCATATAATTATAATTTAATGGTTATGTATAAGTACGTGGCCCAAAATTACCGAAGGGGTTTGAATTGCTGATTATTTTTTTTATTGTATTTTTTTTTCTTTTCTTTTCAGAATTTTGTAAAGAAGACTTGGGAAATTTAAAATGGAGCAGTACTCAATTGAACAACGTGCCCAAATTGCTTAGCTTTATTTTTCAAATCAACGATCCATTGTTTTGACGAATTATTTCGCGTACAAGTGATTTTAATTGGCCTCCGCGTTCTCCGGATTTAATCGCCCCAAATTGTTTGCTTTGGGGTTATTTGAAAGGAAAAGTCTACATTTATATCAGCCTAGATCCATCCAGCAATTAAAAAGCAATATACACGACGAAATAACCAACATAACACCTGAAGTTTTGCGAAAGGTTATGGAAAATGTTTTGGAAAGAGCACGAATTTGCGTAGCAGAAAATGGCCACCAGTTGCGAGATACTATTTTTCATAACTAAACTAAAAATATTCCCCATTTATAAACTGTATTTAAAAAAAATTATTAATTATTTCTTAAATAAAAAGTTATAACGAATTCAAACCCCTTCGTTAATTTTTGGTCACCCTGTATTAAAACAAATTAATAGCAATAACAATCAGCTGTTTTTGAGACCACCTTGTAAATAAGTATACTTTTTATGATTTTTTTGTATTTAGTAGTGCTACCATACTTTTATCTTATTTAAATAAGACTTTTCAAATAAAACTCAAAAACTCAATCTGTATTTAAATACGATTTAAGTTTTTATGAAAATTAACTTAATTTTGATTTAAATACTATCCTGAAAATTAAAAATGTTCGTTATTTTTTTTTTGTTAATTTCCGCCAATTTGTTTTTTTTAAACGAATTTCAAATTAATTTTAGGGTTTCTTTCCAAGTTTGCAATTTTTCTCGAATTTTAGCCATGCTCGCGAAGAAGCGATTTTTCCGTGTGAATCTTTACAGCTTAAACGATTTTTAATAAAAAATAGACTGCTATCATACCGCTATTAGCAAATTTTTGCGAATTTCCACTAATTTAGCAATTTTTATCGAATATTTGCCATTCCTTGTAGTTTTAGACACTTTTAATAAATTTTATTGCCAAGGGTGCTACGAAATATGGCCCCAGGAAATATTACCACAAATTTGGGGCTATTTTTCATAATGCAACATGACCCCATTTTCTTAATGAAAAAAACCCCAAAAAAATGAAAAATAACCCTAAAAATAAAATAAAATATAAATATGGTAATTCTTCATTATGAAAAATCACCAAAAAATTTATAATAAACTTTAACCCCAAAAAAGAACACAAAGAAAGTTATATTAAAAATGTTGGGTGGAGTTCAAAGGCCCGAAACTAAAAATCTCAAATTTAGAATATTGATTTCAAAATCCGAATAATTATACAGTTTTGGTTTTAAAAATCGTACGATTGATAGCATGGTTAGGCTTTCGGCCATGCGAAAGGATTTTTTCCTCTATGGTATAACGAACACTGGATTTGCTTACTAAAGCTTCACGTTATAGCCAGAATTCGGCCGGCCGCAAGGATTTACTTCTCTATGATATAACGAATACTGGCTTCGCTAACTAAAGCTTCTCTATTTAGCCGGTCTTCGGCCGTGTGCAAGGATTTTCTTCTGCCTTCCCTCACTATAGCTGCACTTCATAGCAGGCCTTCGGCCGGGCGCAAGGATTTTCTTTTCTTTTGTATGACGAACACCGGCTTTGCTCAGTAAAGCTTCTTTTAATAGCCGACCTTCGTCCTGGCGCAAGGATTTTTTTCTATATGGAAGCATCTCTGCATAACCGGCAAGGATTTGCGCTTTGGTATAAGAATTCGGGTTTTTTAAACAATTCCTTAGCTTTTACATACAACTTTATATAATTTGTGTAACATGTTTGGGATGATTTTTCATTTCTTAAAATTTGCATTTTTTATTAGTAAACGAAAAATTGTGATTTTATTTGGGCCATTTTTCATTCCTTGATATTGAGGTCAGTTTTCATTGCACTTAAAATGCAAAAACACCCTAACGAAAAAATTAAAAATAACCCCAAAAAAACAACAAAATTGCCCCAAAATTGCGTGTTGTTGTGTCACATGTAAAGTTTTGGGGCCGTTCTTCACTTTTCTTTTGGGGCCATATTTCCTGGGGTAATTTTGCGCACCGCCGTTTCCATTTTAGCCATGTTCCCGCTACCCATTGTCTTCCAGTTGTTTTTTACATTCTCCTGTTCTTACACTATAAGAGATGCTGCTCCATAGAATAAAACAAATAAATTTGCTTCTGCGCTCATTTTTACTATTTGTGAAATATATTTTTATTTTTGAACACTTTCATTAAATAATTATTTGTTGCAAATATTTGTTTAAGGCTGAACGCATGGCAAACAGGATTTAATTTACTTTATTTAACACTATTTGCCAACTGTTTCAACAAACAAAAATTGTCAAATATTTGAGCTTAGTTTGAACATTAAACCAAAAAAAAAAAACAGAAGTAAGGAAGAACATGTAAAATCAATTAAAATAGATAATCATTCAAAGCAAATTTCGATCAACCAAAGGTTAAATACAATTTGGTCTAAAGATTGATGTTTGACTATTGACTACCAGCAGTCGACGATGGCTGCGAGTGTTAAACGGCAAGCCCCTCTGAAGAGATTGAGTGGTTGCAAACGATACATGTAAGGGTAACCTGTCCGTAAAAACGCCTGGGTTCGAGCCTCACTTAGGTCAGTCAAGAATAAAAAATTATCAATAAATTTTAATTAATTTCATGTTCTTCATAAAAATAATTAAACAAAATATTTTTTTGTTTCACACAGATTAAAGCAAATATCAGAACAAATATTTTCGTCAAATATTTCATTAGCCTGAACGTACCTTTACATTCCCCACTACAATTGGTTGGAATTCTTCTAAAAACTAACACTAAAAAAATTTAGTGATATTGCAAATTGTTTCACTATCACTAAACGCAGATTGAATGCAAAAATTGAACTCAATTTAAAAAGTGCAAGATTTGGACTTGCAATCAAGTTTGGTTGCATTCAAATGAGTGAAGAAAAAAAAGTAGCAATAAACTGATAATAAAATAATTAAATCAAACTATTTTATTTTCACCAAAATTATTGCAATATTTTTGCACTATCACTAAGTGTGAGTTGAAACTGCACTACCCCATCTATGATTATTATTCACTTAGAAAAAAGACCACACCGAACTTTATCTTCTGATTTTGTTTTCTGTGGTACAAAATGCATTGCATGTAACATTTATTCACTTGTTCCGTAACGTTAGTAAGAACTTCTCGCATCGAAAAGATATGAAACAAAATATTTCATTGCTTCTCGCAAAGTGAGAAAAAAGTGTGTCTGTAACTCATGTCAAAAACCTTCAAAAGAGATTACGTCGTTACGTTGTAAATATTATAACATTGCACTCGAAGCCGATGTGATTTTGCAGACGTTGAGAACGCCAGTCAAACACATCGTTGACGACGACCAAAATTTACTAAAATTAAAATATTATCAACGACGGTGGCTTTTTGGTAGTGAAATGCCGATATCGTGATCAAAACAAAAATGCAAAAAGAGCAGCTTTTGAAGAAGAAGACTGAAAACAAAACAATATTTTCTGTCTCGTGACGCTTCTGTGGTTTATACGTAGCCTATTCGCGAATAACAATTATTTGCGATTAACTAAGTGCCGGTTCACACATGTCAAATTTGACTCGTCAAGTCTTGAGTTTTTATGAGAAAGGGGAATAGAAATGGCATTCTCTTTGAAAATGTTAGCGGGGTGTGAAGTAATTATGTTTTTATTAGATTGGTTTTTTTTTAAATCGAACAATAACACTGTGCAAGAAATTTACACTTTTTTTAGACAAGCCGGGCTTGAGTTTTTTTAGATTGGCTCTGGTTTTCGAGATATACTGTTATTTATAAAATGGAGGAGGTTGCCAACATACAGGGGTGTGCTGGAAATCGCAAACGTAAAACGCAAGAAGTCGTTTTTAAATAAGATTTCTGTAATAAAAGAATTTTATGACAAATATTAAACAAATATTTCCCTATTAAACAGGATTTTAAACCAAAAAATTAAAAGAATTAGGTTAAAAGTTTATTAAAAACAACTTCCAAATTCTTGCGTTTTGCGTTTGCGATTTCTAGTACACCCCTGTGATATTCGCGTTACTCAAAAACGGCTTAGTTTATTGAAATTACTAAAAAAAACCGAAATTCCGCAGCAAAATTTTCTTTAAGAAAAGTAAATTTTTTTTTCTAATATGAGGAGTCGTTTTTGAAACATAATAAAAAAAAATCATATTTTTCCCAAAATTTTGATATTTTTGTTTTTTAAAAATTCATAAGAATTTGAAAAGGCAGCTGGCTTCTAATTTTTTGCAGACATATGTATAAAAAACGAAGCTGCAAACAAAACAATGATAAATGATTAAAATCTGTTAGCAATTTTTTATGTTATTCACAAAAGTCGAAAATTTTTTGTAATTATGTTTTAAAAACGACTACTCATATTAGAAAAAAAAATTTACTTTTCTTAAAGAAAATTTTGCTGCGGAATTTCGGTTTTTTTTTAGTAATTTCAATACACTAAACTTTTTTTGAGTTACGCGAATATATATTGGCAAGCTCATCCATTTTAGAAATAACGGTATATCTCGAAAACCAGAGCCAATTTAAAAAACGGCGAGCAACACTGGATTCAGCGAACCCGAATAATGTTAAAACGCCAAGTGCCCGGCTTGTCTGTTTTTTCAACTAGCATAGTGCAATTGTTGCAAAAAAAAAACTAAATTTAAGTTGTTCACTTTTTTGACGATTTTTCAAAACAAGAAAGTCGTTTTTTTATTTTTTCTCAGCAAATTGACGATTTTTTCACAAATTTGTTTGGCAGACCTGCTTATAGCCATGGTACAATTATTAAGGTTTGCCTTGTTGCAAAACTAGGGAAACCTTAATCACTGCAAACGGCTGCGCTTGTGAGGTCACTTTATAAGTACATTCTGATACATATGTATGTATGTACTATTATTTGTAAACAAACAAAATTGTCATCCAATTGTGACATTAGTTGTTTTCATTTACTAAAAATTGTTAGTAATTTGAAACAATTGATACTTTTAAATTTACTTTTAACATTGACTTGTAACATTTACTTGTAAGTGCTGGTTCACCCTCTTTAAGTCTTAGCCGTCAAGTCTTTAGTTTTTAGAAGAGAGAGGAAAAGAAATGGTATTCTCTTTTCCCTAAAACTTGAAGAGTGTGAACCAGCACTAACAATTGTTACAAATTTTTAAGTTTTTAGTTAATTAACACAACTATGCTCGTAAACAATCACCTTATTGGTTGAACGATGCATGTACATCTATCTGTATATACAACAGCAATACAACAAGAAATGCAATACACAAGCATATACATAGGAACAATAATATCCCAGCAGGAAATGTTATCTTACCTGTTGACTGTCATAAGAACATCGTCTTCCGTTCAGTAGCACAATAACTAGGTATAACGTTACAAAATTTTTCGACAATACACGACGCTACAAGCACTTTTTCTATAGTCTTTGTATCACAATTTGTTTAATGTTCCTATCTGAAACACAATTTACACATTTTTTTCTTAACACTGTATTAAACGACGAAAATATTTTAAACACATCAAGCACTTTTTGAAACAATTAAAAACATCGCACTGACCGCTGCCGCCAACATAAATTAATACATTGAAGAAATCTTCTTACTAGATTGCAATTCAATAAGAATTGATAGATATCCAGAGATGTACAATATGCATGCATTTCTTGTATCAATATAAATCTTTACTTTTTAAATAAGATATTTTTAAACTTGTTACTTGTTACTGTATTTTTAATACATACAGTAAAAGAAAAAATTATAGCTTTTCATCAAAAAGAGAAGAACAATCGATATGCAATCAGTAGAAATGCTATTTGAATGAAAATAATAAAATATAATGTGAATTAAGTTTTTATTTTACAAAATACAAAAGCCCAGATGGATAAAATTATGCTAAAATTTGGTTTAAAAAATATAACAAATCCGCTTTGTGTTGAATAATTTGCACTATATTGTTCAAGTTTGCTTAAATTGGCTTTAGAATGTATTTCTATCCGAAATTAAGTATGAATACGAAAAAGTGCGTATTCTAACCTCAAACTTTGTTTTGCAACAGGGGCCAAGTGGATCCAAAAACAAGTAAGAAAGTACAGTCGGTTAAGAACGACTATATGATACCCTTTACCACAGTAATTTAAAACACATTAACGAGAGTTCACCCTATTCGGGACCCATGGAGAATCATGATTGTGTCCATAAAAGTATGAATCTATCTATGTTTTAAATTTCATTAAAATCGGTTATAATGTTTGTGAGAGGCAGAAATTGCCCCTAAATCTCCTTGTGGTCCTATTTTTCAAAACTGCATAGCTTATGTAGGTATATAAATATGTATCTATCTATGTTTTAAATTACATTTACTTATGTAGTTGTCGGTTGAAAAGAGCGACGCATAGCATATAGAATGTTTGTTACTCGTTCTTTAACAAAATAAAATAAAAAAAGGATATTAAAACCGCTAAGCGATTTTTTATTTTTTTTGGAAAATTTCAAAAAAAAAAAGTTTTGGTGATTTGCTAAAAGAAAAAAAATGCGAAAGACAAATGTGCAAACGCATTAAAGAGTAATCACTTGATTCGCTATTATTTTTCTTTTGCATCGCAATAGAGAGTAGCCCCCCAGGTGTAAGTTAAGCTTCCAATAAGTCTCGAGCCTTGTGGATTATATTCAACCAGCTGCCTTGTTATGTCTCTCGAAGTATTTCTTATGGTATGACTAAGCCATTTTAATTATCTCCATCTGAATACTGCCTTTAAAGGTTTTGACATTTGAAGTTTTGACATCGACCACATTTCGCAACCGTAGAAAGCAACAATAAAATTACAAAATATTTATGACTTTGTTTTTGCTTTCAACGTAATTCGTTTTCATTGCGTTGCGTTTTACATAATTGAATGCGTTATCTTGGTTTCTTTGTATCATGCCAGTTGGCTAAAGGTGTAGTCGTCATCAATTTGCTGGCATATTAGTTAGAATTTGTCGGTGTTTAAAACATGAATCCGCATAGACTTGGAGTTATAAATCTTAAGACCAGCCTTAGCATCCCGTTCGGCAAAACTCTGAATTTTATAATGTCATTTGTATCATGGTCCTGATTTTCCCGGAGAGCCAACAATATTTGACGATAACCGCGCATGGAGTAATACATAACAACGTCTAGAACTATGTTGAACAGAGTGGCGATAGAACGCAAGCTTGTCGTACCATCACGTTAATCTCTATTGGTTCGCTAACCAAAATTCGAAAGTTCGCATCTTTGTACAGTTCCTATATAAATTTAATTAATTTTACAGGTACAAATAAGCCAAGTTTCAAGTCTACAAATTGCAAATAAAAAATAGATCGCCACTCAACCGATTGTTTGACAACCACTCTAAGGGGCCAAATACAACTGTCAATTGCTTGTCATGCAGGTGAAACCACTCGTGTACGTGCGCTAGACGTTATATTCGCCGTCATAGTTCATTTTTTTTTTTAATTTCCATCCAGAACATTTTCACTAATACTACCACAATGCTTGAAGAGCATTTTGATCAGTATATTTAGGCCTTAATGCTGTTTATATATAAACACTAGGGTGTTCAGTCGATTAATTCTTGTTCGTTTAATCGAACAATTTAAGACGACTAATTGTTCGAATAATTTAAAATTGCTAATTTCGATTACAGGATTAATCGAAGAATTTTGCCGATTAATCGAAGAATTTTACCGATTAATCGAATAATAATAATATATAGTATTTCTGATAAATGTATAATTTTTTTGAAGTTTTAAGTCGAATAAACAAACCAAATGTATGTGTCCGTAGGAATTAAAAAAACAGTCATCTTTAGTAAGTAAATTATTAGCTTAAATTTGTGGAACATTTTCTCAACACAATTAAAAAATTAATTTAACAAAAGAAAAAATGACAATGGTATGTTAAATCAAAGATTTATATTAATTTATCGGGTATGTTCTAGAAATAGAAATAAAGTGAAGTTGAAATCGAACGATAATTTAAATTCAATTATTTACAGAATGACCATAGTTTAAAAAAATTGCTGGATTTTAAATCAACTTCATTTAGATTTCTAGAACACGCCCGTATTTTTTGTCAAAATAGTTCATGCGTTTCTCTCTTTAGAAAGTGTTTGGCTTAAAAATATTGTACAAAGGATAAATCTAATAATGCTTAATGTAACACATGTCCAAAAACGTATTAACCTAAATGTTCTTCACAACTTTACTTATTTACAACTAACAGAGTTACTATAAAATAGAACATACTTGAAGAATATGCTGCACTAACAAAATCAAAGGGGTTGCAAGTGGTCTATTGAAGAAATATTTTTAATAAGATACTTCGATCGATTCTATAGAGGAAATTATTTGCAGAAGCACAGCAGATGATGGAATGTCCGTGAAAAGTTTCAAAAATGCCAAAGTTATATTGCCTCTTTTAAAATGTAAGTGCCAGAGAGTAAAACAACAATTTGGAGCAACACTGACAAAATTAACACTTAAGTGCTAATTTTTTTTCGAATTATCGGCAAAAAAAATCTCGTTATTTATAAAAATTCTGAATTGATAATTATTCGATTAATTTTAAAATTTTATTCGTTTAATCGAATAAGTTAAAAATGTCAAATATCGATTAATCTTTTAATCGAACAAAAATAAAACCCGATTAATTGAACACACTAATAAACACACATGTAATGTTTGATATGAAGTAGGGCTTCAATTTAATCGCAAAGTTTCATAATCCTGATTCCGATTAAAAAAAGGTTTAAATAGCGATTATCGGTTAATTGCATATTAAGTTTTAGTAAATGTTTCATATATTTATTTTAAACATAAATAAAATTGGTTCATTAGCAGCGTTATGTGGCCCCCACACGTTGCGACTTGTTGTACAATTTGATTAAGTTATTCCACCAATTGTTATGACAGAAGTGTTGTTGGTTTTCATTTAGCTGGTATATTCAACTCAATTGTACGACCAGTTGCAACTTGTTTCCCCATCATTCCTCCTAAAATTTTTTGGGAGATGTTCGTTTGTCCAAAAGTGATTAATTAATGGATAAAGTTAGTGGAACATCGACCTTTAAAATTACTTAATACTTTAAGTATCATTTATCTTTATCAGAACTATTCGTTAAATTCCAGAACAGAGGTAATTTAAAAAATGTAGTATCTGAAAATCTCCATCGATTTATATTTCCATACATACAGTAATGTATGATTTCATTCTCCAACTCAACCGGGCAAGCTCATTAAGCGCCAAATACACTTGCTAAATGCTTTGTCACTCAGGCGAATTTACTCGTGTACGTGAGCTGATCGTAATATTCGCCGTCTAATCTATTTTCTTCGTATCGCAATTAAGAGTAGCTCTCCTGGATGTTAGCTCTACGTCGTATTTTGCGGAGGATAGAATTTAGAGCTGGAGGGTTGTAATTGAGCACTCATTTTCTGAACATTGGTGTATAGAGTTCACTATTAGGGAAAAACTGCATCCCGTCGACTCTTTAACAGGACAAAGGTCTCTGGGGAAGACTGGGAGTGGGAAGCCTATTTAGCCCAACTCAGAGCGTATAAGGGGATGATAAGATCCGCGAATCGTTCATCGTTGTAACGCTTCTGAGAGGGCATTGAAAGCGTTTCCGAAACATCTCGATTGACATGGATTCTCTCTGCGAGACCTTGCTCATTGGGATTTCTATAGGGTCTGGATGGGACTTGGACAACATCTTGTGGGGAATCTCTAAAAAAGTTGATTGACACTCACTTTCCGGACAGTCCCGATGAGCGACCAGAGTCCGGGGATCCTGGCCCTGCATTGAGGATTGTGAACTTGCATACACTACTCTGGGCAATAACGATCATCCCTGCCTGGTGGAGGGAAATTATAGTTGCATTTATCACCAAAGTGGGAAAACTCTCACATGACACAAAAGAGGAGGGGCAAATCGGCTGTGCAGAGAAGCTTTAGTTAACAAACCCGGTCTTTGTTATACCATAGAGTAGAAAGAATCCATGGACACTATGACACTGGACGTTATGAAATGCCACCGTATAAACTATCCCTTTTTAAATACCGTTTAAAATGTTAAACAATTTTAAGAAATTGCAAATAGTTGAAAATGAAATAACTCCCACAGCAAATGAAATAACACCGAAAACCAAAATAAAATGAAGTAACTTCCACGTTTATTTTTCGGAGACTTATTTCATTTGGATTTTATTTCATTATGAAATAACTCCCAGGCAAAAAATTAAATAACTCCCAGGCAAAAAATTAAATAAAACCGAGGGGGCTGGGAGCTTTTTCATATTGAAATTACTCCCACTTTTGTATGAAAAATTGTTGGGTCTTATTTCAATTTTTCCTTGGGACTTATTGCACCTGGGAGTTATTGCAAGGAGCCGGGAAGGCAACCGTTACTCTGTAATCCTGCAAAATGGCCGTTCGCAAAAAGTGGTGATTTACCCCAAGTATAATCCACTGGATATTTACGACCATAGTTCGTCCAATCATTCTATAAGGCTTACTCGTATGGTGGAAAAATGTGGATAGGTCTCGCTGTTGTCTTTTCCTTAATTTTTGCTTATGTCATCAAAAATAAATGTTGATGGCAAAATTCAAGCAACACGTTGGGTATATAAGTATGTAGATTCACTTGTAGGCATATAAAATGTGGCCACCCCAATAATGAACAAAAACTCGCCTATGTAAATTCAATTGTAAAAATGTAAAGAAAGTTCATAAAAATATTCCATTTTATATACTTCATACTTTAAGTACCAATTATATTTACAAGAACAACTCTTAAAAACAGGAAAAACTATAGTCATTTTGTAAATAATTGAAACTAAATCTCGTTCGATTTCCACTTCATTTTGATTTGTATTGCATATTTACGGCTTCTCTGTTCATTCTTTTATGACAGTTTAGTTTAGAGGAAGAAAAATGTTTAATTTTGATCATTTTGTAATTTTTTTTTTACTTGTTAAAACGTCGCAACTTTTATAAAATTCAACCTGCTTTCAACCATGACGCCATTTGTCAAAAGGTATTGTATATTTTTACTCCATACCGACAATATATCCAGCAATGCACTTGCTAGTGTTTTGTTAGTATGCAACTTCTAGACCAGGTTTTGAGATGTGGGTGCATATTATGAACTTAATTCGATTTTCGACAGCAGTCGTATTAGCCGATCGAAAGAATTTTCATTTGGTATTATGGGGCGCATTCGATAAAAATTTACTATTGAGATTTTGTTAATTCACAGTAGTACTTTTTCTATCAGCTGTCACTTAAAATAAAAAATTTTTGTTTACAAATTTAAAAAATAAAATTTATGTTAAACGTGACCACGGCGGAATTATCGTTGTTCGAAATAAATGTATTTGCACCGTCGAAAGCAAATTTGTTATCGTTGAAAAATTCGATGCACCACGAAATTTTCGACGGTGCTGCCAACTCATAATGCCAAAATAACATTTGATAGTCGATGTTCGATAGCCAGCGAAAATCGTTTATCGAATGTAACTCATAATAGGGGATTAAGTTTAAACTTAGTTTATTCACCCTTATTGTGTTTGGCGTATTTTAAATGTACTCTGAAACTAGGAATTTTCCGGCAAAATGTAATTTTTTTTATTTCATTAAAGACCAACATTTTAAGCAAAACCAAGCTGATTTTGATTAACTGACACTTCATGTAACAAAATTAGACTAACAATTCAACGAAAAACAATTCTAGACTTTAAAAAAATGACAGAAAAAAGGAAACTGCATAAAATAAGCTGTGAGATAAAAAATAAGGACAAGTTTTTGTTTTTTTTAGTTTAAAATGGTTGAAAAGCAAACTTTTGCAATAGATGATTTTTATTTGTTAAGGAATAGCGTTTTGTCTTTAAAATGATTCCAAATTCTTTTCAAAGTTCCTTTTAGTTTTATTTGTAGAGCTTTACAAATAAAAAAATGCACTGCATAAAATAAGCTGTGAGCCACTGTATATAGAAAGACATACAAAACTTTTAAACACGATAGGGGTAAATATTAAACACCCAATTTTCACGAAGATTTTTTAGCCTATTTTAAAAATCATGTCTTTTTTCGTTTGATAGCGAGCGAGAATATAGAAGTAAGCAGGGTAGAAAAAACCATGAATCTTATTTTCCGTGTTTCTTTTTTGACATTCCTCTTTGCACTTATTTGTGTTTGTTAATTAATATTTTATTATTATTTCAAAGCGACAAAATACACATAGAAAAAAATAAAAAAATTCAATTTAAAAAAATGTTATAGACATTATAAATTATGTGGAATAACTAAATTTTAAATATATTTATACGAATATGGAAATAAGAAATTATGAAAAAATCAACTCTGACTGAAAAAAAAGAAACATGGTGAAAATGTAATGAGTTTTTGGAAGTTTCTTTGAAAAAGAAATTAAATTAAATTATAAAGACATGCCTTTAAAATAATCGTGAAAATTGGGTGAAATAACAAATATCCTGGAAGATGTGTATGTGTGTTGACTCATGTGCATGTGCAGAATTTTGCTTACAATTTTCTGTTTGGTTCATAGCAGGTGTTGAATATGGGCCGTCGATACTTATAAAATTGTTTTTTTTCTTTAAAGAGTAAAAAACTTTTGGTTTGTTTTGTTGTTTAATTTAGAATAATATGGCCGTATATTTTTTTCCTTTAAATAAAAACTACTTTTTTTGTTAAATTAAAAAGACAATGAAAAAAGAGAAAATAATTTAAAAAACTAATAATAAGATCTGAAATTTGAATATTTCCATGTTTTCTTTTTTGTTTTTGTAGAAAAAAACTTCCTTAAAGGAATTTTGTTGTTGTTTTATTTCATGCTTGAAAATGAAAAAATAAAGAGATGAAAGTTTATATATAATTTTTTTTACATAAAACTTAAATTAGTAATGTTGTTAGTTAACATTGTTTTTGTTTTTATTATTATTATTATATTTTAATTTACTTTTTATTATATTATTTTAATTAATTCTTTTTTTATCAAATTAAGTGCTGATTTTATTTTTAATATTAATTTTTAATTACTAGTAAAACTTTTTTTATTTTATTTAGTTGTTATTAATTAATAATAATAATTTGTTGTTCTTATTTCAGTTGCATTCATTTCCTGTTTTTTTTTTATTTAATTTTTAAGATTCTAATATTAACTTTTACTTTTGTTTGTTTTATATTTTTCTGTTTAAATTAATATTATAATTTAATATTTGTAAGTTAATTTCTTGTGTTTTTTGTTTTGTTTTTTTAGGTATTTTATGTTTTACTTTAATTTATATTTTAAATAATGTTTTTTTATTTTAGATTTTATTTGATGTTTTTTCTCATAAAATTTTTTTTTATAATTTTTAATATTATGTATGTATATATAAGGATTTTATAAAATTCTTCATTTATTTTATTTTTAATTATAATTTACTTTTTCGAATATTAATTAAATATTATTTTAATATTCATTCTTTCTTTTCTTTCCGACAAATTTTTGCAATTTGCCTTCATAACGAAAATAAGACAGAGAGAGTGTTTTTGTTTTGAGTGTTTTTTTTTAAATTTTTTATTTCTCCTTTATTATTTTGTTTTAATAAATTATTAACATTTCTGTGGGTTTTTTGTTGGTTTAGTTTTAATTTTAATTAATTAATTTCTGTTTTTTATTTTTTGTTCTTGCAACAAGGAGAAAGTTGTTTTTTTTAGGAAGTTAAGAATGAAAGAGGAACACAAAAATGTGTATTACACAAAAAAAGAAAATTATGTAAATAATAAAAAAAATTTATTTTTGTTTTGTTGAGTAAGGAAAGAAATGAAGGATAATTTCTTTATGTTTTGATGAGAGTGTGTGAGTTTTATATGAGTGTATATGTGTGTGTATGTGTGGAGGGAGGTTGTTGTTACATATTTGAATTTTATATTCTTTAATGTTTCTTTTTATTGTTGTTAATGCTATTCATTACCCTTTAACGGTAAATTAGGAAGTTCCATTCACTAAAGTCTCCTTTTTATCCTGTGTATGCTGCTGTTGCGATTGCTGTGGCTGTTGTTGTGGTGGCTTTTGCTGTTGAAGATCATTTGCATGATTCGGTTGTTGTTGCTGTAGATTGCGATTTTTATTATTACGTCTGGCTTTTGACTGTTGATTGTTTTGTGGCTGTTGTTGTTGCTGTGATGCCACATAACCTTGTTGCTGCTGCTGTTGTTCAGCTTTATTTTGCGTTAAATTATTGGCTTCTTTATTGGTGCTACTGTTGTTGTTATTATTATTAAGACTCTGCTTTGATCTATCATTAGCACTGCCAGAAGCACCACCGCCAACACCAACACCACTACCGCCAGCTCCACTGACACTGTTTTTATCGGCATTATGTTGTGGCGGTTTACTATTTTGCTGTGATTTGTTATTGGCCACTCCACCATTTGCTGCAACAATAAAACAGATTGAAAATTTATTATTTGCTTTAATTCCCCACAAAAAAAAAAAAAGAAGAAAAACAATGATTTGCAATTATATGATGATATTTAAACAAAAATATTAATTAATAAGAGAATGAATCAGATGAAAAAAGTATTCGTGACATCATACTCACTGTTATGGGGAGCGTTGCTTTTTTGCCTTCTACGTCTGCGAGAGCTGCCTTCATATGATGAAATACTTTCAGCTAAAAAATGAAATATAGACTTTAATAAAAATATAAATTTAAAGATTCTTAAATTTGCAAATTTAATAAAGTTTCTTAAGAAAAATAATAACTGCATATTAAATTTTGAAGAAAAATACATAAAATTTTAATATGAAACTGAGCAACTTTCCTTTGAACTATCAACAAGACATTCAGCCCAATTATTATTAAAAATTCCCTGGGATTTTTCTCCCTTCTCCCATATAAAGTCAATTGTAAAAATGGGAAAAGTGGAAAAACTCCCGGGGAATTTGTATTCATTATTGGGCTGATTAAAAGTTTGTATATAAAGAATATGAGGCATCTTTAGTCGAACTTCTCTATAACATTATAGAGAAACTTCGTTACAGAGAAGTTATCATCTTTATTACGTCAGCTCATAATTGTTTTGGCGCATATGCCAAAAAGTCGTAGTAGAGACAAACGATAATGATGGTTGTCTTTGTGAAAAGTTCTAAAAATTTTCCCAATAGAATTTTTTTGTATTTTTACCATGCTTCTGGCATATGTGTTGAAAAAAAATGTAAATTTTTGTGAACGTTCATTAACGAATTTTGAAGTTAATAGTACTTCATTGAAAGTGAAAATTGTTGTTTTGTGACGCATACGCCACTATTCTAAATTTTTTTCTAAAAAGTAGCTTTTTGTGCTGCACGTATGCACATACTAACGCTGTATATTGAGTTGTTGACATTTTATTTTGGTTTTGCTTTTACTAATTTTCGCTTTAACTACTTGTTTTTCTAACGGCAATGAAGCAAAGCCAAATCGAAATTTATTTTGTACGTTAAATTATTACAATTTTTATTTAACTGCCTGTTTGTAGAATACGAGCGCAAGTCACGTTCGTTTTAAAAATTTTGTTTTTTGTTTTAAATGTTAGTTAAGCGAACGAGTCTTGCGCTCGTGTAAGATAAACGAGACATTTTAACCTGAACCTCAACTGAACCATTCTTAGTTCTTAAGAATGTTTAGCAGTTCTTGAGGATCCCAATTCCGTAGTCTACCGGTTATAGTAGCAGCGTTGCGAGAATGAAGATTTTCTTATTTTTGAATATTTTTTTTCTCAAATTAAAATTTTTTATTTTTAAAAATAAAGATTTTTAACTGTTATTTTTTACAGTTTGTTGTCTTTAAGTTTTTCACACTTTTGTACATACTTCTGGCCATACAAAATAAATAAAAAAAGCATATCTCATATTAGCGGTTGCTAATTTTGAGAACATTGATTAAAAATAATTATTTGTGAAAAGAAAAAAAAGTATGCTTAAAAAGTTTCATATATAAAAGAACAAAAAAGTTCATGTATTTAGTCACAAAAAGTAAAACTAATGAAACTTAACCCTAGGACTACCGTCTTGGCTTGACCAGACCAAATTTGTGTTTCGCTACCAATTTTTTCGAATATAACAAAAAAAAAATCCAACAAACATGTGTGTGAAATAAATAAATAAATTCTATAAATGTTATGTGCTGAATCGAATGAAACTAATTTGGATTCGATTGCAGTAAATTATTGGGATGAAATTCCATTTTTATGTAAAAGCCTATAAAATTATCCAAACAAAGTATGTATACATATATAAATAAGTTTAAAAGGTGTACCAACATTATTTTAACAAGTATTCCATTAGGAATATATATAGGAAGATTCATATACAGTCAAACCTCCATTAACCGGGCCTCTATTAATCGGTTACATCTATTAACCGGCATGCGGTTCTTTTTATTGCTTTACCTCTATTATCCGTGCTTTAGATTTATACCTCTTTTAACCGTGCTTTACATCTATTTTTATTATGTAAATCTAAGTCCGGTGTTTCCCCTTTATAAGTTTATGTGCTCACACATAAGAACATACATAATTGCGTTTTTATTCATTAAGTAAGTGAAATTTGATCTGCTACTACCTGTAGTGGAATTATGGCTCCTTCAAATAGTAAATTAACAAAAAGAGCAAGAAAAGTACATCCATACTTTCAATTAGAGACAAAATTGCTTTGATTCATGACTACGACAAAACCATATCTATTAAATTGCTGTCTGAAAATTATGGAGTTGGTAAGCAAACTGTACGCGATTTGGCGAAAAATAAAGAACAAATTTTGCTATATGGTTCTAAAAGTGATTCAATTGACGGTTTAAAAAATAGATATACACTCAAAAATTCCGAAAATCCGAAAGTAGATTTTGCACTAAACGAATGGTTTCGGCAAGAAAGATTCAAGGGAACACCAATTTCAGGTAAGTCAACCTTAAGACAAGCTATACATACATAGTACGGAATCGGCAGCAAATTTCTTAAAAATTTTAGGACAGATGATTACTGAAAAAGCTAAATTTGTTCATGCTAAATTGAACATTGATTCCCAGTGTCAGTATTCATCTGGTTGGCTGGAAAAATTTAAAAAGAGACACGGAATTCGAAGACTGAAGTCAACGGGAGAAAAAGAGTGTGCTGACTATGTGGCTGCTACAATTTTTGTGGAGGATTTGAAAGAATATTGGCAGAAGGAAAAACTTACAAACGAACAAATTTATAATGCAGACGAAACTAGTCTATTTTGGAAATGTTTGCCTCAATATTCTTTAGCCAGTGGAAGGGAACATTCCATGGAGGGATACAAAGAGTCGAAAGAAAGACTCACAGCCCTATTATGTGCCAATGCCGCTGGAACTCATAAGTGCAAATTGATGATTATTGGAAAAAGTGATAAACCAAAAGCTTTAAAAAACGTTCAAAACCTTCCTGTAATTTATAAATCTAAGAAAGAAAGCTTGGGTAACGCAACAAGTTTTTCTGGAGTGGTTTAATAACCACTTCGTACCTGAAGTTAGAGAACATGTGGAACGAAATGGTTTAGAAAGAAATTGTAAAATTCTGTTGTTATTGGACAACTGCCCAGCTCACCCAGATGTAAGCGAAATGATTTCAGAAAATGTGGTAGGAAAATATATTCCGCCAAACTGCACATCGTTGATTCAGCCAATGGACCAGGGAGCGATTCGAAGTTTTAAATGTAATTATCGCAAGTCGATTGTGCAAAAACTTTAATGTGCAGGCAACAGACATGAATTCGTTAAATCAATAAATATAAAAATAGCGATATGGGTAGCAGCTGTTTCTTGGGATGCTGTATCCGGGCAGGTCTTACAGAACGGTTGGTCTTATTTACTAGCTGTTGAAGATGCAGTGAGTGATCGTTCTGTAATACAATCAGATATAGAAATACCGTTTGGTTGTTCCCCTGATGATATATCAGAGTGGATTGAATGCGATACAGGTGTCATACCGTTTCCAATTTTATCTGATAATGAAATCGTTAGCATAGTCAATCAAGCTGAGGAAAACGATAACAGCACAATTTCCGAGGATGAAGAGACTGAAATAGAAACTCCAACGTTGGCACAGTCGATAGAGGCCTGTAATGTTCTGTTAAAGTTTGTAGAGAATTCTCCAGTTATATCAGAAGCAGATAAAATCCAGATGAATCGTTTTCAAAACCAACTATTGAAAGAAAAACTAAAAGCAAAGAGGCAAAGTTCTATAAAAGAATATTTTAAATAAGCAAATATTTCGTCAGAAGAAATGCAAAATAAATATCACTTCTTTTAAGTTTACAGGAAAAGCTGTAAAATGTACAAATTTTGTGCAGACATCTAGTTTGATCACTCAAAGCATACTCAGTAAAAATTCCTATTTTGATGATACATACATACATATTTGATTCTACATTCTCTATGGCGATTTTTATGTTTTGTATAAAAATATGTGGTATAATTGAATCTGTACTTACATAAATCGAATGTTTAAATAAAAATAAATAAAAAAAATTAATTTCTGTATATTTTAATATAACCTCTATTAACCGTGTATTTCGGTTATCCGTGCTGGTGCCGGTCCCACGAGAGCCGGATAATCGAGGTTTGACTGTATTTTCATATTAGAGCCCTCTAATAATGAGATATGTATGTAGAAGTTGTTAAAACGAGGAGACTTCTTGCTCAATATTCCGCACTCTCTAAGCTTCTGTACTTTGTAGGGAATTTTTAGGTGGATTGGAATATTTATCAGAGTGCAATGTAAAGAATAAAACTAAAACAACCAAGCTTAATGTAAGCTTGGCGAATGGGATGAGGGTTGGTAAGTGTGTGGCTGGCTTTTTTTTTCTTTTTTTGTTCTGTCACAAAAGGATCGAAATTAAAGGAACAAAGTGAGTTTGTCTGTAAAACAAAATCAGTTCAAATTAAACAATATTCGATAGTTTTCTAAAAAAAAACTACATACAGTGGACTTCCGATAATTCGTAACCGCAAGGGACCGGCCATTTCTTACGAATTATAGGGGTTTTCGATTTAGCGGGGTTTCGATTTAACGGGGTTTAAAAAAAAATAAATCAACGGGGTTTTTCAATTTATTTACTAAAACGATAAAAAAAAACAAATAACACTTCAAAAGCAAAATCAAAAACCCATGCAAAAAATAGCGGTAATCAAAAAATCATTCTTTTAATGTTTCTGTTATGTTTCTGTTATAATCGGTAGTTACCTAACAATTACTATTTTTAAGAGGTAAAGAAGATTTTATTTGAAAAAAATTACGAATTAGCGAGGGGACCAAAATGTATGGAAATTTTACGAATTAACGAGATTTATTCAAGAGACCGACAGTTTATTACGAATTATCGGGAATTACGATTTATCGGGGCACGAATTATCGGGAGTTGACTGTATTTGTAAAAAATGGATGAAGAGTGTACTTCTTCTTTTAAATTCATTTTGAAATCCACAAATTTCTTTTCCACAAATTCAAAAAATTGCCCTCCATTTAAAGCAAAAGCTTTCCTTTTGAGAACTCCATTAACGCTCTAACCTTAAATTCATACCTCTTTCAACACTGCTTTGCTCGCGAACTTCCTGTACATTATCGTTATGACTATAGTACTGATGATCCCTGCCATTTTGTTCGCTATTCCGATTGTTACGCCTTTGGCCACCACGACGTTCGCCACGATAACCACCACCTCCACCACCACCGCTAGCGCTATTGCGATCGTTGTAACGATGATCACCGCGGGAATTGTAATCGTCATCGTCACCGCGACGACCTGTAATCAATAAAAACTATTAATATTACACTTATTTCATTAAAATAAAACATATCGAAATAAACCTTGATTATAACGTTGATTGACACCACCGCCGCCACCACCATTACCGCCGCCTCCGCGACCCCGTCCTCTGCCGCGTGGACCACCTCGACTTGAGCGCACCGATTCAATATCACTGCTATAACCACGTTCAGATCGACGCGAGGTAGGGAAATTTTGTACAGAACCCATAGAAGACTCCTGTATGGCTCGCAGTTGTTGATCGATTACTAGTTTTTCTTGGCGCAACTGTTCCACTTCCTAAATGATATAAAATCCAGCTAATATATTAAGAAATGTTTAAGCAAAATCATAAATTTTGTTTTACCTTTAAATGAGCCAAGTGATATTCCAATAATACTTTGGCATTTGAAATACTTTCAACGGTACCAATGAACACAAATGGCACATGTCCTGGCTCGCGAAATATACTGACATCGGGTTCATCATCGCCAGCGATCTAAAATTGTTTATGTGAGAAATTTAATGTAATACAAACCAATTCCGTTTATTAGTTTTGAATAATTACCACCTTAATTCGAAAAACACCACTTTTATCGACAATCTCTTGTATTATACGACCATTTTTGCCAATAACCTTACCAACCAATTCTCTGGGAACCTGAAAGAATTCCTCAGCATATTCTAGCATAGCTCGTGCTCTCTGCACCGCCTCCTTTGATTCGCCGGTTATTTTAAAAGTACACGATTTCTCTTCCAGTTCAATATTGGTGACACCGTCAAGTAGACGGGCTGCTTGTATGTTGGCACCATGTGAACCAATTGCTAAACCCATTAAATCCTCACGTACGTGAAATTCATCAGTATACCTACATTTTTATTCATCGAAATGGTAAAATATTTACATTTTATAATTTTAAAGGCTTATTTAATTTATATAAAATGATGTTAAATGGAAGGAAGTCCATTTGTTGTTATTGTGTAGTATATTGATGAATACACCGACTTTTGATACACTCACCCACGGTTTAGTAGTTTAGTAGATTCCAATTGACGAGCAGCCTCTTCAGTACGTTTTAAAAGCATAACCTACAAGTAGGAGAAAATCAAAAGTAAGCAAAATTGTGGTAAAATTACAAATATTTTGGATATTAAGTTCGAAAAATTTCGATCAATATCTTGATTTAGCTCGATCATAATTAAAGATTGCTTAAGTAGATTTTCTCTTTTCAATTCTGTTTTTGTTATCGCTTTTGCAATATATCTATCGTTGGAATATCAAACAAATCTGTAAAATTCCTTTTTTATTTTATACCGTAGGCTCGCTCTCCCATGTAGGGGTATATTGCAAATATGAACTTTAGTTAAGTTATTGACTTCAATTAAAAAAAATTAAATTAAATAAGTGAAAATACGTTCATTGGTAACAACTAGACCCCAGCGTCCCCCAAGTTTGAAGTAAAAAAAGCACTTAAAAATTCAGGAGCATTGAAAATTTTATCTTTAAAAAAATATTTATAAAACTATGCAAAAACAAACGTTTTTTTTTAATATATAAAACATGCCCTGAAAATAAGTAAAATATGAATTTATTTATTTAAGGACAACCAAATCGATTAACAGACCACTGTATTTGATATTAAAATATTACTGAAAATATTAAACCTCTGTTTGGTTATGTTAATGTATTCTTTCTAAAAATTAATTGGAGTAATTGTAATTACATTATGCAGTAATAACTTAAAAATATGCTCAAAAATTGTTAAAAATATACCCTACAAAAAACCAAAATGGCTTATTTGATAACAAAACTTCCAACAACTAAATAATACTAGTATTTGCCTTGTGGTCAAAATTCGATCACAATTATTCATGCAAATATGAAGAAAACATACATATAAGTATAAATGTTATTACATGTTTCGAGCATTTAATTTTTCCCTTTTATTGAAACGATATAGAAAAGGATCAACCTACGTTCCATATGTAATTTCCCACCAATTGAAAAACAAAAGAGTACCAAATATTCTAGAAAATTCAAAAAGTACTACTTGAAGAACGGAAAAGTCAAGGAAAGAAATTTAATTTCTCATATTTCCCCTTTATGATACTTTTTTTTCTCCCCACTGAAGTATAAACAATTTTAATATTGTAGTGGGAGCCTGTAATTTAATATTTCAATGTCAATGAATGGAGAAAAATGTTTTGTAAAAAAGGTACCAAAAATAGATACGATTTTCACCCTTCAAACGTTCGAATTTCGAAAAAGTATCAAACTAATATTTGTATTTTTTAGATAAGTTACGAATTTTCTAGAACCTTTATTTCTATGTTTATTGGCTTAAAAGATAGATGGGGCGACAAAGAAGTTCCAAAATACCGGTTATACCCGTTTACTCCCTAAAAGGGCTGAATTTCAAAAAAGTACCAGGATCAAGTGAAATTGTTGACTATACATATTAAGTTATTTTTGTTTAGAAATAACAGTAGGTAGGTAGGTAGGTAGGTAGGTAGGTAGGTAGGTAGAAAGGCTGGTGTGAAGTTTCCTCCACACCTTCACCCAGAGACCAATATGGTCCATTGCGATGCCTTAATTAGGATAGATAAGGTGAAAAGGAAAAGGTAGATGAAAAAGAGAATGATAGCCCGAGAATAAGACCATAGATATAGAAATAAAGCAAAGACCAGAAATAACAGTAGCTTTTGTCTGATTTTAAGAGTATCTTTAGTAGAGACATGTGGTACTCAAAGGGAGGAAATATTTTTATGAACTTCTAAAACAGGATCATGTTCAAAATTTGTTTGACTTCAATTTCTTAGCAATATTAGCGAAAATCACTATTTGTTGCAAATACCCTTGCAAACCTTGCTTATTTTGGAAATTTGGCATTAGTGCTACATTTTTTCTGTTGTTGTGTTCTTGCATTAACATATAGCATTTATGCTAGATTTGCAATTTATGCAAGGGTAGTTTGCAACGAAAAGTTATTTCCACTCCTAAAAAAAACTTACTTTTTGTGATAAATTACGAAAATGCATATCTTTAAGCATACTGGCGCGTTTATGAGTCATTTCCCATTTGGAAATTACAACTAAAGCATTCAAATCAGGACTATAAACACAAACGCCAGCGCTTATGGTACGTTGAAAATCCTTATGAATGCCATCTTTTTGTGCTCTAAGAAAGAAATAAAAAATAAACAAAATTGCACATAAATTCAAATTTCCTAAAGAATCCATTAATCATTTTTTTAAATATATAAATACTTACTCCGCACGCAATTCCTCTGGTACGGGTATCGTAAACTGAAAGAAAGTTTTTGACGTAATTGGCGGATTGAGATTCTTTGCTCGCAAACGTTTAAGTTCTACAATTTCAGTGTAGGGTGTCTCAAAGCCAATATAAGCCACAGCACAGATTTCAGCCTTCAACATTTTAATTGTAGCAGTCCACCAGCCGCATACCTCCAACTCTGTCGAACGGGTAAATACTTCGACCTCCATACCTTCTTCAAAAGTAGGTGGCTCAGGTTGTTCATCTGGTGGAAAGCGTACATTTGCAAAGGGATATTTTTTAACTTCTGGGCAGCTGTTTAAAGCAAAAAAAAAGGAAACAAGAGAAGAAAAAAAAACAATAAGTGTTAGCAAAATATTTAATTAGATTCAATAAATTGTTAAACAAAGTTAAAGAACTTGACTAGATCTCATGCTGCATTCAATCAATCACATTAACACGGGTACAATAGCAAAAAATAAAAATCTCAAAGACAGGTGTTTAAATATTCAGCGTCATTAGCATACAAACAAAAAGACGTCTTTTTTAAGAATATTTGTATGTTGTTTTGAGAATGTGGGCCCATACGTGATGCATACTCTCTAGTCATATAGATTTATTTACAAGAATTCACTTGTGATGTATACAAGTGAATTTAGACATCTAGTATTTTTTCTTGCAGAACGCTGCAAACAAACAAAATGTTTAGATTATATAGATCGTGCTGTGCTAGTGAGGTAGTCGCAATTGGCCAAGAGCCAAAAATTGTTTTTCTTTAATTTAAATTTTTTTTTCGCAAGTATATCAACAACTTTTTATCAGCGGAGAAAAATATGTAAATTGAAAATATTTCGAGAAATCAGCCTAAAATTTAGGAATATGCGGAAATCTCATTTTACCATTTAAATTAAGGAAAGAAATAAAATTAATTTGTGTTTGTTTTTAGCAATTTAAAAACATTTTATTTTATGATGCATAAAATGTCACTATTATTTATTTAATTTTAGCAATGGCCTGATACTTTAAGAATTTTATCTGCTAAATTCATTGAGAAAATTACACTGGTCGGCAAAAAAATTGTTTTACATAGAAATATAGTTAGCTCATTATTGGCTTGGCCTACTGAGTTAGATATGGGATATATACATATATTTTAAATATCCCCTTTCTGAATACAAAACCAGCTTCACCAAATTTTTTATGGATTCCGAGATAATAAGCATTAATTTTGCTCCATATCAACTATTTTAAAGTTTATTAAGTATTGTTTTGCCCTACTCGCCACTGTTTAACGAATGCAGAAAATTCCTTATACAAAACCGTATAAAATAAATTTAACTCTTGCTTTGCTTCATTGTCGTAAGAAACAATGTAGTTAAAGCAAAAGCAAATTAAATGTAAACAAATCAATACACATCAGTAAGTATGTGTACGTATGCAGCACAAAAAGCTACTTTTTTTAAATAAATTAGGATGAGTGCCTTACGTTGCACATAACAATAATTTTAACGTTCAACAAAATGCTATAAATTCTATGTTCGTTAATGAACGTAAAAAAAATTTAAATTTTTCTTCTTCTAAGGAATAAGACTATTACAAAAAAGCTTTATAAAAAACATAACTGAAATTTAGCTCAACAAATTTACGAGAATATTGTATCTGCTTATAAGCAGAAACTCCGAACTAAATATAGACAACAACAAAATGATTATTAAAGCAATATTTCATACCATAATGTTTTACGGTTGTGCAGTAGGGTCCACGTCCGCAAAATGCCACTTAAGCAAACTACAGGTAGCCCAAAATAAGCTACTAAAAGTTATATTCAAACTACCCTGGCACTACTCCACCCGACGTTTGCATGCACTAGCAAATTTCGAGCTCGTTTATGATAAAATTGATCGACTGACAATACACCCATATTAATGAACTTATCTCAGCATAATTTTATCTTAACTACTTTAGCTTTCTTTTATCTTATAAACTCATGTTTCACAAAGGTTTTTGTATCTTTTTTCCTCCAATTATTAAAATAGAACAAAATGTACATATGTAAATAATACTAATTTAAAATTTATAATTAAGTAGAACAGGAACAAATGTTCTTAAACTCTTTACTACTTTAAGTCAATTGTAAATAATATTAATATTATATGAAATAAAAATGAAATTGAAATTGAAATTTAGCTCATAGAATAAATTCGAAAAAAATTAAAAATGTTGAATATAATAAAGTAACCTATGAAAGGATATAATTCCCAATTTCTATTTATATAGAATTTGTTTAATAATTTTTGAAAACAAAAAATAGCATTAAATTTGCATTGAAAAGAATTTTTACCGCCACTTCTGAATATCTGTTAAAATGTTGAAAATATGAAAAATTATTGTTTAAAAAATGTATCCAAATTATTTTGGACGAAATAAAAGTCATGCCCATAATAATGAATAATAAATAAAATAAGCATTTCGTCGGCTCGTTATTGGTTAGACCTACCGACCATTTATTATAAATTGAGTTAGGTATGGGTTATATACATACATATATTTTGAATGCGCCTTCTTTCTGAGTCCAAAACCTGTTTCATGAAATTTGGTTTGGTTTCTGAGTTATTAATCATAAATTTTGCTATTTTAAAGTTTATTAGGTATTGTTTTTCTCTAAACGCCACTTAGGGCGAATGAATCAAATTTCTTATACAAAATAAATTTCACTCTTGTTTTGCTTCATTGCAGTAAGAAAATAATATGTAGTTAAAGTTTCGCTTGATTTCCGTAAGAAGAAAATGTAGATAAGGCAAAAGCAAGAAAAATGTCAGCAAGTATACGTATGCTGCAAAAAAAACTACTTTTTAAAAATAAATTTAAAAGAGTGGCATATGCGGCACAAAACAAATTTGTTTAACTTTCAATAAAATACTGTTAACATGTAGACTTTCATATTGGTTTTTCTCCACTACGACTTTTTGGCATATGCGCCAAACCAATAATGAGCTGACGATTTTTTTCACCGATTTCCATGGTATATTGCCTGGCTTTCTGTTAAATGATAAAAATGTACAATTTTTGGTCTTATTTTTATCTTTTTTTTTAATTAAAAAAAAAAAAAAAAAAAAAAATGATCGCCTCTATTTTCAGAATAACTGCGAAACAGTTGAAAATATAAAAAAATGTTATCAAAGTTTTTCTTAGGATTCAAAAATTATTTAACAAGGTTTCTCTTAAATGAATTTGTATTTCCAATCATTTGTGTTTTAATCAAAATGAGACAAACTGTGCTCAAGTTATGATAAAATGTATTAGCATAACCGCCTTATTTCGGAATATTAGTATAGCCCATAAAACCAAAACTAGACGTGATTCAGCACGCTAAAGTCAATTAAAATCAATTAACAAAGCTTTGTACTCCCAACTTTTTTTTGCCGACCAGTGTTTTTTAAAACAATTACTTAGCTACTTCTCGTACTACTGCGGCTGTGGCGCCATAAATACAACATTAAACGTTTTTCTAAACACCCCGAGAAATAGAACTACAAAAACATTTTTTAATATTACAATTTCTTTTATCGCTTTGTAAAAAGAAAAGCATTAACTTTTTTTTAAAACACACAGAAATAAATTTAGTTATTTTTTATTTAAAGATTAAAAACAAAAAAATATAAATTTTGTGTATTTTTAACTGAAACTTAATAGTACAAAGGTGGCCAAAGGCGTTTTGAAATAAAAAAAAGTGTTTTTTCGAACTTTTATTTGTTGAAAAACTAACGATAAGAAGTTTTCGAAATGGTAAAACCACACGCCATGTTTTCTTGTGCATGTATTCATCAGTTTAAAGAATAGAGAGAACAAAATTTCCCGTTAAGTCGAATTTTTATAGTTTTATACTGGGGTCTAATCACCGCATACGATATCGAGCAAAATTTATCGAAATTATTTATTTTGGTATCATAAATCTTGATATAGTATTAAATTTATTGAATTTGAAATAATAGCATTCGATATCGAGTAACTCGACATTACATTTCTCGAGTTTTCATTCGATACGTCAGTGCCTATCGTATGCAAAAACATTCAAAAGTTTTTTCGATACGATAGTATCTTGAATTTTATGTTTCTAGGTCCAATACTAACGGAAATTCAAAAAGTACCAGTTAAAGAACAAAAAAGTACCAAAAAGTTCCATCATAGATTCTTATCCACTCAGGACATTACATGTTGAATTTTATATTTCTAGGTCCAATATTAAAGATAGTTAAAAAATACCAGTTGTAGAACCAAAAAGCTGAACAAAAATATCAAATTTCCCGTATTTTTTTTTATGGTGCTATTTTCCCCCCATTGAAGTATCAAAAATTTCAGTATTGTAGTGGGAGCCCATAATTTAGAACGAATATGTCAAAGAATGGAGGAAAATGTTTTGTAAAAAAAGTACCAAAAATAGTTACGATTTTCACCCCTTAAATGTTCGAATTTCGAAAAAGTACCAAATTCGTATTTTTTTGATAAGTTTCGAATGTGGTATAAACTTTGGTTCTATGTTTATTGGTTCAAAAGATAGATGTGGTGTCAAAAAAGTACCAAAAATCAGGTTTTACCCGTTTACTCCCTAAAAGGGCCGAATTTCAAAAAAGTACCAGACACCTGTCCGCTTATTTTTCTAAAGAACAACGATATGTATGTATTACATTTTTTTTTGTATCTCTTTTAGTTTTGGAGATATAAGGTCACCGTATTTTCCCGTTTTTTACCCTTTTTTACCCACTAAACATTTGAATTTCCAAAAATCCCGTCTTAGTGGATTGATTTGGAGAGTGACCAATCTCTGGTCCAAATTTCAAGTTTTTAGCTTCAGGCGTTTTGGCTGTGTGATGATGAATCAGTCAGTAACGTTACAATTTTATTTACATATATGTATAGATTAAGATAAAAGTTCTTTGTGCCGAATATTATTTAAATTATCAAAGTAATTTTTGGCAATGCAAAATTTTCATTGAATTTTAATTATTTACGTATGTTCCAACATCTACATACATATATGAGATTTTTTCGTTTCAAAGCGACTTTAGAGAGAGGGTTTATATGTGACCTTTGTTCAATTCTGGACCTACCAACACAATATTATGACACGACTAAGTAGTTTAAGGCTAGTTTACACTATCACACAAGTCTTACGTATTCCATAGCACTTTGTGAGATAGAAATATTATAAATTATTGCGATTGTCAAAAAATCGAATGTAACATTACAGTTTGTATTATTGTTTTGAAAAAACGATAAAGTCGTACGGGATGTCAAATTTTTTTTTCGTAATATTTGTCATTTTAATGACACATTGCATTGCCAGTATCACACTTTTTCATATTACATACTTGAGTTTTTGACATGTATTAATACAAAGTATAATAGTGTAAACAAGCCTTAAGTAACGTATGTACAAAATTTCATCAAAAAATTACGTGGACAGACGAACGGACATGGCTATATCGACAAAGAAAGTGATTCTGAGTATGAGCATGATCGTGTGAATTCTCATATACATACATGAAATATGTTTTATTTGTGGATTCGAATATTCGCGGCCAAAAATTCTTCGCTCGTCCCAGTTTTATTGCTAGGATTTCGTTTACAATTGATTTGTTGTTCAAAAAACCTCTTAGCAATTTTTTCCTTTCTCTTTCCCAAAACATATAAAAAATTCGTTAATTTTTTAAATCGAATTTTAAATTTTCAAATCGAATTACACAAATAGTTTTGAAAGTTTCTTAAATATATCTCTTTTACGCTTTATTAATTGGATATCATGTATCTTTACAAAAACGATATCACTTGCAGGATAATCAGCCTTATTGTGGTTGTCGTTTTCGTAAACAAACGTGTCGTTTTTTGTAGTAGATTAAAGAACACATGTTGTGTATTACTTTAATCTATTACACAGTCGTATACGACAACGACAACCACAATAAGGCCGATTATTTTTCAAAGCTTATTGCAAAAAATTCCCCAATAATATTCTGTATTTTTAGAAAAAAAAACAGTGAAATGCGCATAAGAAGAGCTTAACCCATCAACAATAAATTTCAGTGTTTTTATCAAGAATAAAAATTGGGAATTAAGCACGACAAACAAAATCTTGTAAATTAAAATTTTGTATTCCCAAAAGTTACTTTGATAATAAACTGGCAAGTACACGGCTTAAAAAACGAAACTGGCAACATACTTTATTTTTGCGAGAGCAATAAAGCAGGTTGGTTTTTGTTTTTATTGTGTTTTTTCTTAACCTATAGTACCTACTTACAACTACAATTAATGATGGAAGAACTCCAACCAATTGTTATTGTTATTGTAGATGTTTTTGTTTAAACTTTGATATTGTTACAAGTAGAACTGTTGCTTATAATTCTTATTCGCTTAACAATTTTATTAGTATAATATCTTTTCTTGTTCTAAAACCAAGTTTCCTGACGACCTGGCCTAAGCAACCAGTGAAATGCGCATAGGAATAGCTCATCCCATCAACAATTAATTTCAGTTTTTTATCAAGAATAAAAATTGGGAATTAAGCACGACAAACAAAATCTTGTAAATTAAAATTTTGTATTCCCAAAAGTTACTTTGATAAAAAAAAAATTATAATAATCGCATAAATAAAAAGTTATAAACCATTTAAACCATAAAGATCATTCTGCGACACCCTGTACAAGGGAGGGTCAATATCTCCGTGTCTTTTGGAATATTCCTCCTTTTAACAATGATCGTCCCTTAAAAATCTTGTTGATTTTGTGGTAGCAGCGAGAGAAAAGAGGCCGAATTGTATTGCCGCGAGGGGAGATAGGGGCAGTTTCTGTCCCTCAGAAACTATCAAACCGAGTGTATTGAAATTTGAAACATAGATAGATCCATATTTATTTGGACACATAAGCTATGTATTTTTTTAAAAATAGGGCCACCAGGAAAGATAGGGGCAATTTCTGCCTCTCAAAAACTATCAAACCGATTGTAATGAAATTTAAAACATAGATAGATCACTATTCATATAGCCATACACCCTCGAAAATTTGTTTTTTAATACTGTGGTGTAGGGTACTATATGGTCGGGCTTGACCAACTATACTTTCTTACTTGTTTTTTCTTACGGCAATGAAGCAAAGCAAGAGGGAATTGTATTTCCTTTTTGCCATTTGGTTTTGCTTTCGTAAATTGTTTTGAACGTTTCTGTATGAAAAGGAATTTACTGCATTCGCCAAACAGTGGCGTGTAAAGCAAAACAATACTTAATTAACTTTAAAATAATTGGTATGGAGCAAAATTAATGCTTATTATATCAGAAACCATAAAAAATTTGAGTTGAGTAAAAGAACGATGTAAATTTCCATATGGTGTCTACATTTGTAGACTACCGGACAGAAGATGGTGAAGTTTGAAAAGTAGGATCTGGGGGTGCTGTTAATTATTTTTTTTAACGTACCAGTGGCCAAAACTGATTAGAATTGATTTTTAGGATGTTACTGAAAATTTCGGACCCTGTTGTTGTGGAAATTTTTTTTTATTCAACTTTTTCTGCAAAAAAGCTACAAATGTAGACTACGAGCTCATAAAGGTAACTCTTTTTTAATGGTCGGTTGGTTTAACCAATAATGAGATGACGAGGTGTTGCTGAGTTAACAATGCTCGATCGGTGTTAGTTGTACTCAAGAGTCGTTCCGGTGCGTAAAACCGCTTGTCGTGAGAACAAGCACCCTGACTTATTGACCAGTTCTCGTATTTCGAGAAACATTTTGGATCATGTCAACCGCTTTTTGCAATTCCTTTGAATTACTTGTCTTAAACCAATATGGTCTCTCTACTTTAAATAAATTTCTTTTAAAAAATGTTGCAAATTAAAAAAAAACACAAGAAGTGGAAAATAGGCATAGAAAAAAGAGACAAATTATAAAATTCTAAAGGAATAAATTATACATTTTTGTTAACACTTATTAAATTAAAATTTTAAAATATGAGTGCTATAATCAAAACAGTCACGTTATGGCGGTCCTAATAAAACATCACATCCTCCGCTTTTAAAATGATATTATGTAAAGTTGGATTAAATTAATTAGAAGGCTTTTGAATTTTCATTTTGTTAAGAACGAAAAATAAAGGAATAAGTAAAAATTTGTATTGCGATAATTATAAAATTACTTTAAATGATTTTCCTTTAAAATTGCCAAGATTTTTGCAAGTTTAAAATTTTCCAATAATTTTTTATAAAATATTCAGCAAAATTTTCTTATAAAAAAAAAAAAAAAAATATAAAAAACAATTTAAAGCGCTATACTCAGCTGTGCCGAATCATTGATGCCCTTCACCGACAATTCGAATATTTCAGCAGTGGGCGTCAGCATTAAAATTGGTTGCGGTTTAGATCTATATTTAATTATTGACCGGAAAGCAGAAAGTTTTATGCTTCTCTTCTAAAGCTACGGTCACACTTATTAAATATTTGACCAAATAAGCGTAACCACTACTTTTGTTAACAGTTAGTGATATTTAACAAACTCTTAATTTTACAAAATAAATCTTATTATACTGCTAGACATAGCAACAAAACTGTTTTCTGTAAGATGTGGAATTATAATCATAATAAATATTGGAAATAAAAGAAATAATTATTTAGTTTGCTTGTTGGATCCGTTTTTTCGTCAAATATTTGACAAGTGTGACCGTGGCTTTAGAAATTTGAACCAGCTTGATGATTTATAACAGTTTTAGCCGAACATAAATGGTTTTCAGGAGGGGAATTTATATTGGACCTGTTGTAAATTGTGGAACAATCACCCCAAAATTCTGTAGTGTGATTTCTGGTATTAAAACCAAAGACCAAAAATAATGATTTTTTTTTCTTTTAAAGGTTCCTTTTATTTGCATTTGGTTATTTTCAACCATTATCGTTACATATATATTATTTTTGGTTATCGTAACCAATTGATGTGCCCGTGCAGAAAACTGAATTGGCAAATTGGTTTTTTTTGTTGTTTTCTTACGAAGACAGTAGAATGAAGCGGTTTGTTTTTTAAGTTTGCTTTTTCTTTTTACCCACTTACAACTACAATTCGAGTCGGAAAGAATCCGACCAATTGTAGGGGAATGTAAGAAAAGATAAACTCACTGTTTATTGTTGGTGTTTTGTTTTGGCTTTGATATTGTTACAAGTGAGACTTTGAGTGTTTATAATTCTTATTCGCTTTAGGGTTTTATTTGTATAATATTTTTGGCCTTTCTGAAATCTTTGGAAAAGGTTTCCTGATGAGCTGGCCTAAGCAAGCAGTGAAATGCGCATAGAAACTAGCTTTCCCTCAACAATAAATTTCAGTGTATTTATCAAATATGAAAAACAGGGAATTTAGCACGTCATACGAAAATCGTATTAATAATAAATTTTGTATTAATAATAAATTTTGTAATTTATAAAAATAAAATATATTAAATAATAATTGGTATTTAAAACCTTTACCTATAAATTATAGGCTTATATCTGAATTTTTTGTCGTTTCTCTTATAAAACAATTTGAATTTGAACAAATTTCAATACAGCAGTGAAATTAGTTTTAGCGTGAATTTCAGAAGGCTGATTAGTATGGTCCGTATATCACAAATTGCATGACATTTATTCTTTCCATATGAAGCTAAGTTCGAACAAATTTTACCGCATACTCTGTATCTTTTGCGGTTTTAGGCGTATTTAATTAATTTACCAGAGTGGGCTTTATATGGGGCCTATAATATACTATATATATCACGAAATGTATTAGTGTGATTTTTTTGTCCTATAAAACTGTGCAGTATTAAATTTTACTATGATAGCATTATTTATGACGATTTAAGGCGTAATAAACTGGTTTCAGGGAGTATGTGGCCCATAGTAAATTATGGACCGATCTTCACGAAATGTAACATTTACAATTTTATTACAATTGCATTATTTATTACGGTTTAAGGCGTACTAAACGGGTTTCCAAGAGTAGGGTTTATTAGGTGGCATGGCATAACGTCTAGTGTCATAGTGTCCATGGATACTATAACACTTTCAAAAGTGTCATAATGTCCATCAGAAAAGCGACATAACATCCACGGACGTTATGACACTTAGCAAAGTGTCATAATGTCCACAACGTATAATGCCAAAAAATTCTTGCAAGCGAAAATCTGAACAAATTTTGGATCATAAACGGCCTTCGGCCGGGCTAAAGGATTTTTTTCTCTATGGTATAACAAATACCGGCAAGGCAGATTTTAGAAGCATAATTAGCGAAACCGGTCTATGTTTTACCATAGAAGAGAAAATCTTTCCGTCCGACCGAAGGCCGGCTATACTAAGAAGCTTTAGCTAGCGAAGCCGGTGTTTGTTATACCATAGAGGAGAAAATCCTTGTACAAAAAAGTACGAAATAAATTTCAAACTTGCTTTGCTTCATTGCCGTAAGAGAAACAAGTAATAAAAGCGAAATAAAATGATAACAAGAAAATAAATTTTAAGATGAACTTTTATACCACTACCAACATTTGTAAGGAAGTTATGGCATTTAAAGTTGTTTTAGGGCGTGATATTTGTATGGAAGCTATGGCCAAATATGTACCTAGATCGGGGTCTAACCAATATAAGGCGTTAGAGACAGCAGCACAAACACGTAAAACCACATCTACGGATGGTATGTTAATAGATTAGAAATACAGTGACTCACAGTAAAATAGCATTGAAATGTAAAAAAAAACTAAAATTTATTTACATAACAGATTCAAAAAAAGTTATAAAATTCATTACAGGTAACAAAAAAAATTATATTAAGTCTTGGATCACACTATGAAAGTTTACTTTCAGAAAGTCTGAGTTTATTGGTGAGAGGGGAAGAGAACATGCTTTTCTTTTCTCCTCTCTCACCCATAAACTCAGGCTTTCTGAAAGAAAACTTTCATAGTATGAACCCCGACTAAGCAAACTATAAAACAAATTTATCTCACAATGAAAATTATCTGTTTGAAATAATGTTAATAAACAAACCAGGTTTTATTTGCATAGTTTTTATATTTTGTAGGACAGATTCTGAAATTTTTTTGTCAATTCCGAGCGTATTTTACATCATCTCTCTGAAAGAGCCCTTTAAATTTGATTTTGGTTTGGAATCAGATGTTTTCTTATTTCCAGGGTTGTGGAGTCGGTGTTGAGGTTTTTGTACCAGAGTCGTAGTACCCACAAAAACTCGCGACTCCGACTCCAAAATTTTTCGGCATAAAAACTTTTCTAATATTTTTCAAAATAAAAAATTTTTAAGAGATTCTGCTTTTAAAATTTGGCATTCAAAAAATAAGGACCACTCTAATTTACATATGAGTAGGTGAGGTTAAAAAATAAAAAAAATTGAGATGGCAATTGATTTTGACATATCTTTTAGCACTTTATGAAAATTAATATATAGATTGTATCGAAGCATATCCTTTTCTATGTTTTTATGTGTGCAGTTGGTAACAAACTGGTTCGATCCACTCACCAGACATTTTTAAAACTATCTCTGCATTTTCTGTAACAAAACTCGCTGGTTCACTGTTTGAAGTGCGCTATGGTATTGTTGATAAAATAGGGTCGAATTAGGGAATTTGAAAATGCTAATTTGTAAACCAGTTCGCTTGGTAATTGTTGTTTATTATAAATCGTATATTGAAAAATATTTTTGTAGCGATATCCATACATATTTATGACAGGAAATCTGCTGTAGCTTCTGTGGAGAAAGCAAAGTGAACTAAATTTAAAATACCAACCTTCAAAGAGAATGTTAATAGAAAAAAGGAAAAGGAACTCGGAAAAAATACATGAAATTGTTCTAGATATAATTTCCATCAATGTTGGGGTTAACCGGAAAAATTATTAGAGAATACTTTTATCTACTCACTTTGGGGAAAATTGGAGAGAAAATAAAGACTTGCAATTTTATATTTTGGTCTTGAAAAACATTTGGGCCTGTTCTGAAAATCACGTGTGATTTTGTGATGTTTTGAAATTTATACAGTTGTTGTGTTTCTCGGCGTGCTTTCTGCAATTGAAGATCACACCAAAACACACAAAACCGGAACGCTAAAATATCACACGTCTGATTTTAGTATTCACATGTGATTTGAAATCACGTGATTTTAGTTAAAGTGATTTTCAGAACAGGCCTCAATAATATTGATTATGGGACGGAAAAAACTGTGGCGAGTACACTGAAATATACTTTTTTAACTTTGCAGGTGGGAGATAAACTACACCAAGCCACATTTTAAAAACTTTACAGCAGACCGCAAAAAAAAAAGTTGAAAATCACAAATGCTTTTATTTCTGTATTAAAAATTTCTTTTGTTCGAATATTTTATATGACTAATATGTTTCTTTTATATCGATGATATCCTTAATAAAAACCCGTCATACAAGGTAACGTCCCTTTACTTATTGAAATCAAGTAACAACTAAAGGCACATCTGCATGTTTAAATAAAAATTGTCTACAAATTCAGTGGTAAACCGCACTAAATAGACTTAATGCCCTTTACGTCTAAGCAACTTGCTTGAGCAGCGTTACCAAATGTTAATTTTTGTTTGTTAAATAAATTATTATTTGTTAACAAAATAAGTTTTTTTGTAAATTGTTTTTTTTAAATAAGTTTTTTGTTTAAAAAATTACAGCCTGTTCAACGATTTCGAACGTCAACGTTCGCATAGAAAATTATATGTAAAACAAAAACAAACAAAAAAATTTGTTTTTGTTTTAAATGTAGTTTTCTATGCGAACGTTGACGTTCGAAATCGTTGAACAGGCTGTTAGTCTTTTTGAAAATTACATTAAAATTTTGGTATTATATTCCTTACGACATTTTTGATTTTTAAAGGCTTGCTCGAACTTCTTTATAATCCATTATTATGTAACATTGAAACACATAATCTGTCACATAATCTGTCAGGAAGAGCTTAACTTATTCAAGACTTTTAATATACATATGTCAAACTTGTAGGGACAACATTTTATACGCAAATATATTCTATACAGAAAAATAACTATAGAGGAGCCGCACAAAAGAAATGGTCCCGTTCAATGTCTCAACTGCCAAGAATTTGGCCATACTAAGGCATACTGCTATTTACCACCGGTTTGCGTAGTATGTGGTGAATTACATGGTACAGTCCAGTGCGATAAGTCTAAAAATGACCCCAATGTAAAAAAATGTAGTAACTGTGGCGGCAATCACACTGCAAATTATAGAGGTTGCCCTGTATACACTATCGTCAAACAGTCGGCTGGACCAAAAACTAATCCCCCTCAAACGCAGGTACCAAATCAAGTAAACACTAATGACATTCAGGCTCCGCAGCCTAGTAATAACAGAACCTCTTATGCTAATGTCCTAAAATCAAACCATGTGCCAATGCAAGGTGCTGATGAAACTTCTAATTTAAGTCGTCTAGAAAAAACTATGGAAACATTAGTGCAAACAGTGAATAATTTTACAAACACAATGGGTAATATGATGCAGGAAATTCTTAGAATGCAATCGATGTTATTGCAAGCTGTACTTAACAAACCATGAACTGTTTAAAAATTTGTTTTTGGAACGCAAACGGCATCCGCCAACATAAAAATGAATTAGAATACTTTCTTAAAAATAAACAAATTGATGTCATGATGGTTTCTGAAACTCATTTGACCTCAAGAAATTCGTTTAAAATCAATGGTTATACACTATATGATACCAAAGACCCTCGAGATAGAGCTTGTGGAGGTTCTGCCATTTTGATAAAAACCCGAATCAAACACTACCTAATGTGTGATCATCGTGAAGATTATCTTCAAGCAACAAACATTTGTGTTGAAGAGCTGAATCGAAACATATTAATCTCATCCTTATACTCACCACCTAGATTTGCAATATCAGAAAGCCAATATTATAAATATTATAAGTCATTGGGGCCCTGTTTCCTGGCTGCTGGCGATTATAACGCTAAACATACCTTCTGGGGGTCACGACTAATAACACCAAAAGGTCGTGTTTTGTTCAATACAATCTCTAAAATGAATTTAAATGTTGTCGCGAGCGGACAACCAACATATTGGCCTGCTGATCCGCAAAAAATTCCCGATGTCATCGATTTTGGCGTGGTTAAAAACATCCCCATAGAGGCGATTCACGTTGAAGCTTCGTTGGAATTATCCTCTGATCACACACCTACAATAGTTACTATAACAAACACCAATAGAATTGTATCTCCCTCTGGTTACATAGCGACGTCAGCTACACAAATAAATTGGTTAAAATATAAAAAATATCTCAGTACCCATTGCACGGAAAATATACCGCTTAGCACTCCGGAAAATGTGGATCTCTCTATTGTCAATTTTGACAGTTTTCTTAAACTAGCTGTTCAACATTCGAGCAAAACCCTCAAAAGAAACAATTATAATAAAATATATTTTACAGATGTCGAGCGCCTCTTGAATGAAAAAAGGAGAGTGCGAAGAGAATGGCAATTGCACAGATCCCCTCAACTTAAAAATGAATTAAAAGAGTGTACAAAAAGGCTAAGAAAATTTCTGCAGACCCAGAAAACGGCTTCCGTGGAAAAATATCTAAAGGACCTGGATGCAACTCCACAATCAGACTACTCATTATGGCGTGCAGCTAGAAAACTCAAAAGACCAGTTATCTCGAAACCACCATTAAGAAACCAGAATGGAAGTTGGGCAAGAAATGATAATGAAAAAGGAAACCTGTTTGTAAATCATTTGAAAAACGTATTTACCCCAAATATACCTGACGATATAGCGGACGAGTTGCCGCCTGTTTATGTTAGAGCAGCTATCCCCCTAAGATTTGAGATAAAGGAAATAGAAAAGGCTATTTGTGAATTAAACACCAAGAAGGCACCTGGTATTGATAAGATCAGTAACAAAATGCTTTTGGAGCTACCTCGCATAGCAAAGAAAATTATTCTTTATATTTTTAATGCTATTTTACGCCTTGAATACTACCCTCAAGATTGGAAGGTCTCTTTAATAACGATGATACCAAAGCCAGGAAAAGATCACACAAAAGTTGAGTCATATAGGCCTATTAGCTTATTACCTAATATATCAAAGCTGTTTGAGAAGCTCTTAACGTCAAAATTAACACCAATTTTAAATGACAATGGGTGTATACCTAATCATCAATTCGGTTTCAGAAGAGAGCATAGCACAATTGAACAAACCCATCGGATAGTAAACGCCATAAGAAAAGCCTTTGAAGAAAGAAAATATTGCTCCGCTCTCTTCATAGATGTTTCTCAAGCTTTTGACAAAGTCTGGCATGTAGGCTTGTTACATAAATTGAAGCTAAACCTACCGGTTAATACACACAAGCTGTTAGAAAGCTACCTGGTCGGTCGAAAATTCATTATTAAAGAAGGTGATTTTTTAAGTTCTCCTCAGCCAATTGAAGCTGGAGTCCCTCAGGGAAGCATCCTGGGCCCACTTTTTTACTTAATATATACCTCGGACATGCCAACAAACAATTACACCCTAACCTCAACTTTTGCTGATGATACAGCTTTTCTAAGCGTACACGAGAACAGTCGTGAAGCATCTCGATACCTGCAGGATCATATATTTCAGCTCGAACTATGGTTAAAGCAATGGAGGATAAAGGTCAATGAGCAAAAATGCGTACATATAACTTTCACCTTGCGTCGGGAAACATGCCCCCCTATTAAAATCAATAATCAACTAGTGCCTCAACAATTGCATGTCAAATATCTCGGAATTCATCTAGATCGGCGTTTAACATGGAAATACCATATAGAAGCAAAATTAACCCAAATGAAACTAAAAGCAATTCAAATTAACTGGCTTATTGGAAGAAATTCTGTTCTTAGTCTCGATTGCAAACTACTACTTTACAACGCTATTTTAAAGCCAATATGGTGCTACGGTATTCAACTATGGGGCACTGCCTCGGCCTCTTATATCGAAAAAATTCAAAGGCGCCAAAATAAACTTCTTCGAATAATTACAGCTGCCCCATGGTATGTTAAAAACTCAAATATCCACAAGGATCTCAATGTGCCACTGGTAAAGACTATTATTACGAAGTATGCGGTAAAATACTTAAAAAGGCTAGAGTTGCACCCAAATCCACTAGCTCGAAATATTTTAAATGATAGCGGCCACTCTCGCTTAAGGAGAAGAGACACTGCAGCACTTACCCATTAAGATGAGCGATAAACACCTATTTATGTGAACAGAACCCGTGATGAAGAAAATTTTTGTCTGGCACTGGCGGGACATAAAATAAAGTATTAGGTTAAGATTTGATTAATTATTGTTAGTTCATATTTAATATATGAAGATTCAATAAATAAATAATGAAAAAAAAAAAAAAAAAAAAAAAAAAAAAATTTTATACGCATGGGGTCTTAGAGATGTTAATCTGTGAGACGATTTTGGTGTTTATTTTTATAAGCCTCAATGAAGAAAATGAAGATTCACATATAAAGGTTGATCCAAACATTGATACATCTTCTGAATCTACTGAATTGTTTTCTTCCGTACGTGTGTTTAATATGCAATATTTTCGAAAAAAAAGGATTATGGCAACGCTGCAGAACAATGAGAGCGGGAGAGTCACTTAGCACTAACATTCTTATAAAATACACATGTATGTGTTTGCCTATCTTTGGTTTAGACGTATGCACCACCCTGACCTCAAATGTGGCAATACCACTCTAGTTCAGCGTGGTAAGTCCCGTTCTTCGTTTGCAACAGGTGGGGGACGATCTCCTAAAATAATATTTTATCGGTGGCTGTTTATTGCCTTCTCCACCGACTTCCTATGAACTTCAGCCAAAGTTGCCCTATATGAGGTGTGGTCTGTCATAGACCCAATCCTGTAGTTTAGCTTGGTTTGTTCAATCTTTTTTTTGGTTGACAAATAATTTTTTTTCGCTCTGTAAATAATAGGGGTTTCCCCTTTTTTGGCTTATTTATTTTAGGTCCCTGATTTTTAAAATGATTAATGATACATAGTGCGGGAATTCTTAACAATTTTTGCAAATTCTTTCTGACTTTTGTTACTTTTATAATGGTAAATTTTTAAATTTCTAATTTCAAGCGTTGAAATTTAAAATTAAACAACTGTTGCAACTGCTGGCTGTTGCATTAAGTCTTTTAATAAGTAATTCGATTTTTTTATGAATTTTAATTGTGGACCATTCAAATGTTATGGAATTTTTCAACTTTTATTTATATATTTTATAATCAAAATTTTGATATTTTTAATTAGGCTAAAGTTCATCAAATTTAATTTTTTGAACCTTCTGAAGATATTGAGTGGTTAAAATTAAAACAATGTAAGAGTAACCTGTCCGTGAAATCCTGAGTTCGAGCCCCGCAGCAGTCAAGAATGAAAAATTATCAATAAATTTTAATTAATTTTAATGTAAAATTCCTTTCTTCATAAAAACAATTTTATGAAATAAATTTTGATGAACTTTAGCCTAATTAAAAATATCAAAATTTTGATTTAAAACCATAAACAGTTCAACAAAAATAACCTCAATAGTAATTATATTTTTTATCTGCCTTATTTATAAAAAACAAAACATGTTAATAAAGGGTTTATGAAACAGATTTTGTATGAAAATCCAATTTATAAACTCTTTATTAACCTGTTTTATTTTTTATAAATTAGGCCGTATATATTTATATTTTATATGTACCTACTAAGGTAACTTATCTAGTTTTTTATTTTTGTTTAGTGTTTCATTTAGTTTTTTTTTAATTTTAAAGTTCTTAATCACAGATGAAAAAATTTCACTGTGAACCACTGTATGTATTCCAAAACAATGTAAAACATTTATTATTAAGATCTAAACTTAAACTGCACAATTACTCCATGGTTATGGTTGACTAGTTGAATTATCTATTATTAAACTTAGCCAAAAAAAATCGCAGACTTACCCGTCAACTTCACAACAGACACCATCATCATAGACAGTTGAAACCATACCCTAAAAATATAGAATAACAAAAATTAATCAAAAAAAATACAAACATATGCAATAAATTTAATATTAAAAAGCTAAGTAAAAGGCATAGGAATAAACTTATTATTGAAAACTGATAGATATAATGAGCAGCAACATTATGTGCTAACAACACGCAAAAACAACACAGCAGGCAAAAAGGACGGACAAGATTTAACATACATAATTATAATTTTATTTCACATTATAACCGAAACGAAAGAATAGAATTTATTGTGATCTTAAAAATGAATGAGGTTCTATTTACTATTAATAGAAGTCATATGCATTATTGAATTCTCATTAAATATCATACAGCGGTAGAAAAAATAAAAATAGATAAAAAAAAAGAAAAATATATAAAATTTCGTGTTTATTTTTTGTAATTAAATTTTTATTTCTATTTGTTTATTTGTTTGTGTTTTTTCTGTTACTACTCTCATTCTTGTTTTTGATTCTTCATTGAAAGCGAAAATCAATGCGAAAATATTGAAATAAAACAAGAATAAGCCAACGAAACGAATGTTGTAATTAAAAATAAACAAAAAACCAATAAATAAATTAAATTGGTAATTGGATGTGTGTTTGAATGGCTGAGTGAAAATTAAGTGGAGAGGGATGTTCAATTGCTGTTGTATCTATTGTATTGTTGTGGAATTGCAAACTCTGCGGTTTATTTGTTTGAATACTCTGTTCTTTTTTGGTTTATTTTAGTTGAATTTAGTATGTTGTATACTAAAAAATGTAAAATAGTTTAGATTCTAAAAAAGGCCCATCAACTATAGACAAATAGACTGAGAAACAGTAAGACCTGAATAATGAAAAAAACCATGATAAATAAAACCGCAAAATTCTAAAACTAAAGAAAAATTCAAAGAGAAAAACTTAAAAAAACAGCTGAAAGGTTACAAACAAAATACGCAAAGTTCACAGTCGCATGCTCTATGACGAGACATAGGCAGCGCAGTAGCTTTGAATTTAGCGATGATGATGACATAAAATGACATAGACGTTGAATTTTGGGGTATTTGTGAGAAGTTTTATCAGCAGATTTTATTTATGAATCAAATAAACAAGATAGCGCAATACGCAGGTCCTTTTTGATGTTGATTCTTTAAGTGACGTAGAAATAGACTTTTCTGCAAGGCGAATTTTTGTATCAGGTGGTTGTGCTGCGGCAATTTTCCTCGCTATTTGTTTAAAACGGAGTAGAAATAGGAATAAAAGTAAACGAATTTGCAGGAAATATTAGTTTATTGTATCTCACACCTAATCTTTATGTAAAATTGTCTGGCGAATCCGAATATGACGTCGAAATATGTGTTTAAAGAAAATGATGTGACTTAAATGTAAATATCTTCAAAAATTTAAACCGGATTATGAATTTCTTTCTTTTTAGTGAAAGGTAATAAAATTACTGTGAAGATTAGTCAAGAAATGAGAGAGTTACAGTGGACAAAATTTGAAACTTCATGAAAAATTTGATGATTTTTGATTATCTCGAAATCTGTTATACTTTTGACAATTCTGACTTCATATTCGGATTCAGCGGACAATTTTACATAAAGATAAGGTGTCAGATCCATTTGGTCACGGCTTTGTTTGTTTTAGCACTTCTTCTTTTAATTCCTCAATTTTCAAAGTTTTCACTGAAATTATTACAATTGGCACTAGAAACCACAAAATTTCACAAAAATCCAACATGTCTGCCACAATCAAACAAATTTTAATTGCTTCGGAATGTTTGTCTTAACAATAATCATCCCAATAACATAAAACATTTGTACAAACGAAAAATGTTGACATGTTTCTCAAGCCATTTGTGTAGTTTATTTTATAGTTTTTTTTATTATTTACGACTTAAAAAGTAACTGAGCTGTTTTTTTAACTGCACCTATTTTGCTTTGTTTTGAAAACAAAATCTCACACAGTTTTGTCTACTGTGATTTCATGCACAGTAGAAAATTATTTTAAAAAGTGGAATGTGCCCCCTGTGATTGTTGCTTAATGTGTTTAATTTTTCAACAAAATAATTGCAAATTAAGATTTCTTGTAAGTACCTGTTTAAATTGTGCGATTTTTGTCCTGCGATTCTTACTTTATGGGAGGGGAGAGGAATTAAAAGGGGTACAAAAGCGAGTGAACTCTTCGATTCCCTTAGCATAGAACAGGTTATTCATCTCTCCCCTTTCTTCTTTCAGATTTTCTGAAAGAAAACTTAAATAGTAGGGGTATTCACGTCACAAGTTGCACCCTTGCGAAAAAGCAAAAGTGCAAAAATATAACAACAACTACACAGACAATAAGTTGTGCGTAAATAATTTTCTCTGTGGTAGTTGTTATGTGTTTGCACTTTTGCTTTTTTGCAAGGCTGCAACTTGTGACGTGAATACCCCTACTATTAAAGTTTTCTTTCAGAAAATCTGAAAGAAGAAAGGGGAGAGATGAATAACCTGTTCTATGCCCCTCTCGGCTATAAAGTCGGACTTTCTGAAAGAAAACTTTAATAGTGTTTGTCCAATTTTACGAAATAATTGCGATTGTCCTTAAATTTAACTTAAATATGTTAAATATTTTAAGTTTTTGTCGTCACTGTACATTTCCTTAAGTAGTAAAGAAACAAACCCTTTATCGCCAATGGTATTCAAATAGGTTTTCAGTTTTAGCCATATTTTAAATATAATCTTAGCAGCCATTTCAATCGATAGCCATAAAAATTTACATTTACTTATTAATAAGTGAAATTTAGTTTAAAAAAATTAACGAAAAATAAGTTAAAAATGCATTGCACTAACTTATTCAAAATTGTATACTGCAAGTGAATAAGAGTTTAGTAGGAGTATGACACGAATAAGCAAGGCACGACATTTTCCATACGATAAATATTGATGACAGATTATGAAAAAACATGATACAAGGGACACAAACTTTATAGATGACAGCCAGTTAAAATAGATGATTGTCCTCTAAAAAAGAGTACGTAGGGTCACCTTAACTTTTTTTAATATAAAAAAATGTACAATTTCTTAAACGCACTAAAGGCACCAATAAAAATGTAAAATAAGCTTTTTTTAATATGGCATCAATGCTCAAAATTTGACATTTTGAGGCATCAAAAAGCACTTAAAATAGTGCCAAAAGCGCTAAGTTGTCATTGCTGATTTCATAATCCTTCTACTTGAACATACATACAAATTACACAAATTTTCGACTACGTCCCTGCTCTCAACTAACGCAACAGAGCACGAACGTTTTCTTCTATAGAAAACAATAAAACACACCACCACCCCACGAGAAAAATAAAATTAAAAGAAAAATAATATTTAGAAAAAAAAACCTTAAATAAAAATAGAAAACAATTTTTTCTAAAAATGAAATATCTATACACATTTAATGCAGTACAAACTTACCTTGTAGTAGGCGCCATTATCAAGTCGAACTTCGACCAACAAATCATCCATATTGAGGAGACGACCGGAAAAAATAGCAAGAATCTGACGAAAGGAGCTTTACTGAATGTTGGTAATTTCTAAAGCAATCTTGACTGACGTACAAAAGACAACGGCGATGATGATATTGATAATTATCGAAAACTAAAAACACAAGAGGTAGAAAAGGCTGATTATGATGATGATGACAGACCGAGTGTTGTGGAAATTACTTCAACAATATTGTTATGATGAAGGATTTATAATAATGAACTTTCGTTGTGGAAATGACGTTTAGAAACCCAAAATAAAAACAAAAATAATAATTTGAGGTTAAGTTATCTGTTGTTCAAACGTTCTAAGCAATGTACGGAAATTCCCTTTTTGCAATTCTTTTAATGCAACGATAACGTTGTAGTAACTAAAATCAAACAATGGATGGATGATAAAATAAATAAACTTATAATTTTGTTTATTTATTTTATATTTTAATATGTTTTTGCTGATTATGGATAGTTGATTTGTTGGTGGTAATGATGTTCAGAAACAAAATCCACTTTGTTGTTATTGTTCTCTGCAGTTTTTAGGAGTAGTGGTGGAGTAGAGATTTTTTGTTTGTTGTAGTTGTAAGATTGGGTTCAGTCTTTTATTGTGGTCGTAGTCGTAGAAAATAAAATTTCGTCTGCTTTTTCTTAAACTTTTTTTACAGATGACGAAGATGGTGTTCTTCTTGTGGGCTGCTGCTTTTAGCTTTTCTATTTTCAAATGTTTGTTGAATATGTTTTTGTATTCCTTTTTATTGTTCGTTCTTCTGTCTATTTTCTCACCAAGTTGATGTTTATGTTGCAAATTTTTTATTTACTGCTTCTGAAATTATAAATTTTTTTTTTGTTTGCAAAAATGCATATTAAAAACAAATATTTAATACTTTGCTTGCAAATATACCTATTTTAAAGTTAAAATTTTGAAGAAAACAAAAAAAAGTACGCCCAATTCTACTTTTTAGGAATAACACAAAAAATAAATTCTAGTTTGTTTTTGTGCAAAACGCTTTTTTATATTACAGCTTCTTATAATTTTGCAGCGCTGCCAACGGTAACATTAGTAAAAAGTGTTGTCAACTCGATAGTTACGGAGAAATAGTTTTTCAAGATACAAAAAATAAGATATACCTAGTAGGTATCTATTCTTGCAATAGCATTTTCTCAAGTTAGAGACATGGATAATAAAAAATTGTAGAAGAAATTAGGTGTTTGTTTAGCTAGGGGATTAAAACGGTTTGCCATTAAAAAAGTAAAAATTTTTTTTGATTATCAAAGAAAAAAAAACTCCTTTTATAATAATTTATGTGCTGTGCTTGTTTTGTAATAACTAAACAGTAGAAATCTTTGCCGAACGGTTGAAAATCTTGGGTCTAACGGACAATTAAAGTTAAAAAGTCGCACATGTTCAGCCAGGTGATGTTATTTTTGCGCTCTAAAGGTTTGTTTCGTATAAACTGTATGAAAATGAGAAGTTTTGACAAACATAAAAGCGTTGTTAAAACATTTGCATTAATACCCGTGTTTTAACATAAGAAAAACTCTAACATGATGGGTCTTCATTTAACACAAACATCATAATAGTGTTAAAGTAAAGCATTTCTTGTCTCTTAAAACAAATCACCTAAATCCATCTAAGTAAACACTATCACTAAAAACATTTTTTTCATAATAAATATTTTTAAATGTTTTCCAGGCCCATATTAAAAAATTATCTAAAATATTTAATTTAAAACAAAATCGCCAAAATGATGATTTCACGTTAAGGTCGGCAGCGCTGCTTGAGTCTAGTATTTTTTCTGCTCTCATCTTTTATTTCTCAAATTTTTAAAATTTTTTTATTTCCTATATCAACTCTCATTTATTACTTCATTCCACTTGGTATTTTCCTTTGCATTTAAAATTTTTATTTGTCTTTCATTTTTTTTTCTTTTTGCAAAAATTTAAAAGAAAAACGCCGCTACAATTTGCAAATTCTTTTTTTATAAAAATTTAATTTTACGTTCGATTGCCGTCATTCTTTTTAATTTAGCATTTACATCAATAAACATGTTTGCATCACTTCCACTTTGATTTTTATGTTAAAACACACTTTAAAAACTTCAAAAATTATATATTTTTATGTTTTTTTAGATTTTCAAAAAAAGTCTTAACTCTTTCTTTTATCATTTATTTTTTCCCTTTTACTTTTTTGTCATCGTTTATTTTCTTTCATTCGCCGCCTTGCTTAATTTTTCTTTAACTATCGCTTGTTCTTTTTCTTCTCCTCGTTCAACCAACCGTCTTTTTTCCCATTGGCCCAACCAAAAAAATTTTCTCATTGCAAAATTTTTCATTCTAATTTATAGCAAGAAAAATGATTAATTATTTTAAGAATTTATACACTCACTATTTGCTGTAAGATTCTTTATGGAATTTCGTTTATTCTATTCAATTTATTTGCTTAAAATTTATGTAAAAACGTTTTTTAATCGCGTTGCAATTTTTTTTACTTCCCTGCTTGAAAAAATTCACGTACTTGGTGAGTTTTTTTTCGACACCAGCGTCAAGAATACTAACAGGGTTGTATTAAAAACAGTGTTGCCAGCTTCAGGTAATTAAACGAATTGTGCAGAATTTACTTTTGGGGGTAGAGTGTTCGATTCAAAACACATAATAATAAGTGCACACAAAAAATAATCTAGATTGTTTTACCAAGCCATGCAAAGATTTTTAATTGCGTTGGATAGTTGATAATTTTAAAAGTAAGTATTGCATAAGATTTATGTTAATGGTACTAATTGAGTTTATTTTTGATATGGTTCTATTTTATTTTATTTACAACAGGAATTTTTTGAGAAATACACGTTAAAATTTAAATATAACTAAGAAAAAATAAAAGTAAAATTTTATGAGAAACAAACTACGAGTATAAAACTTTGGTATGTATAAATAATTATGCATGTTAAATAAAAAGATATGATTTTACATTAAAAAGTTCATTTTCAGATATTTCAAGAAGGAAACTAAAAGAAAATCCATACCTTTGGATTGCTTTTTATGTACTGAGCAAAATAAAACTCTAGTTGAATCCGATGACGAAATTGATGAGATCATTAATTAGTGGGCGAAAACGCAGCCGAGAAACGGTAAAGTTATTAATTTTTCCCTCAAATATACAAATAATTTGGGTCAATATGAATATTTTCACTGGCTAAAGCTTTATAGAAAATAGACCAAGTATTTGAAGAAAACATACGGGAAAAGTTCGACTAGATCTGAATGGAAATAAATTGAAAACAAAAGATTTTGTATTCGCTGAAAATTTAGAGAGAAAGTGAACACCGGCGCAAATTATTAGAAATCTAAACTAAATTGCAAATGTTTAGAAGCATTGGCCGGTACGCAAATGCCATTAACTTGAGATGAATTGAAGGGAATCGGAAAGACCAAGTAAGCATTGATGATTCTGTTGCAGTACTTGTATTGAATTAAAGAAATTATTTTATTTTCAGATTAAATAACACCCAAAATTTAGACGGAAACTTAGAACCGATGACCTGTTACCATTACCTGAAGATACTTCAGATTTGGGAAGTCCATAAGAACTCCATCACAGCCAAAGTAGTCAAGATAATGAAATTCATGTTACCTTTTTAGTTTCTGATTGAATTTGACGTTTGATGATATAAAAATCTTAATATTATTTCCCGTGGAGATCACATTTTGGGAATTCTTATAATAATCTTAACTCCATAAGTCCCAATTTCCACAATGCAAGTCTTATTGATAAACTTATCACATTTTCTTCTTTGAATCAGCTACGGCGTTTTCACGTGTCAAGTCTTATTATTTATCTGTTATTCCATTTGTATGAATGTATATGTGCGTTTTGACATTTCGTTTAAAACATATTTCTTATTAAAATGTATTTAAATTCAAATTCGTGTTGAATATTTTAACAATTGTTTAATTTAAAATTAAAGTGGTGTAAAATGTTCTTTTAATTATAAATTTCTTTTGTAAAATAACAATATTTAAAAAAATTCACACACGCTACGAAGTTAACTTTGTACAACGAAATTAAATATGAAAGATAATTGTCAAAATCGACTTGCTGAAAATTACGAATGAGAAAACAAAACGCATATGACGAGTACAGCAAGCTGAGTACTCGTTTCTTTTCCCCTCGTCACTCTCGCCAACAAATTAGCAAGCTGATCAATAAGACTTGCATTGTGGAAATTGGGACTAACTTAATTTTGTTTTGTGGGCTCATAATTGGCCATGGGTCCCGAAAAGGCTTCATTCTTGGAGACTTGCTTCTAAGAACTGTGGTGTCGGGTAATGCATGTTTGGACTTGGCCGCCTATACTATCAGATGTTATTTCATATAAATTGGTTAATTTTGCTTCATCTTAAGTGTAGTTTGGAATTTTGCTGGTGTAACAAATTATAGTGGGGTAACTAATGTTAAAATTTTAATTTTATATCTACATAAGTATTTTTGCCATTAGGAATAAAAGATGAACGAATATGTAATACAAATTTTTATTAATTTGTTTTTTGTTTATTGTAATTTTACTAATTCAAAAATTTATTGATACTAATTTACATAATTTGTCAGATTTTTGTATAAAAGTTTTGTATTGTGGTGATTTTGTTTTTCGATTTAATTAATATGGCTTTTTTAGAATTTAGATAAGCAGATTTCGAGCAAACTTACATATTTTATTTTAAAAGTTGTTAATTTTAAAATACAGGCAAAGCCCGGTGTAACGAATGATATAATGTCAGCCACTTTCGTTAAACCGAGAGATTCGTAAAACCAAACTTGTTTTAAATAAAAATTTAGCTACATATATGATTAAATTGAGCTTTTTATGTTATTATATTAATGTGTATTGAATTTGCATACTACTTACGTGTTTGCATATTGGGGAAAATTATTTGTCTAAAAAATCAGTAATAAAGGATTGCTTGTATGAAGCTTGCAACATTTTTTTAACTGTTTTTTCTTGCATTTCTCTCATTAAGATTTTGTCAATCAATTTTATTTTATAACTTTTTTAAAGTGCAAATCGAAGACTTTGCTATTCCATACTTTTGCGATATTTAAGAACTTACACCTTTCTTACATTCTTTTATAATTTTTATTTTTTCACTGAATAATATTATTTTTCTTTTCACCATCTTGCTTCCACAACACTTCAAACAAAACTCTTTTATGATGCTTAAAACCAGTGTTCGAAAATAAACACTAAATATCGCTCCTCAGTGTTCGGTTCGGTAGATGTGTGGAAAAAACAAACGCTAATAGTGTTTGTTTAGAAAATCATTAAAAAAATAACGTTTACCTGTTTGTCATCTTTCGAACACAAAAATAATACTGTTTTTATCCAACTCAACAAAAGATGAGAACATTTAATTCCGTTCGGTTTTTTTTAACACAAACTTTATTTTGTTCGGTTCGGCTCATTAATGTTTGTTGTTTTTGGCTGTCAAAAAAAACCAAACATTTTTTTACAAAAACAAAATACACATTCGAAAAAAAACAAAAAGCCAGCAAAATAATTACGGCAATCGTGTGACTGTTTGCTATACAACCGCGCGTCAATAAAGCTAACAAAAATTCACTAATATTTACTGTGTTCAGGTGCGGCAATTGTGGCGGCAATCAAAGAGCAGAATACGCGCCAATATTTGCCTTTTTTTAATAAATTTCCTTTTCTATGTTTCTTTTAGTATGTAATGAAAATAAATATGTATTTATTAATTATGCATTTGCATTTTTTTTTAATTATTGCTATTAACAGAATATGTATGTCAGATATAATACATCATGGTAACTCTGATTGTGTTTATTTTTTTCCCATGTATTCTTTTTCCTTGCGTTTTCTTTTTCTTGTTAGAAATTTCCCTTGTAAATGTTACTACAGCTGGCAGCATTGAAATTAATGAAATGTAATTTTATATGGCAGCTTTAGTAAAAACATATTCTAGTATTGCCATAATTAAAATTTCAATTTCTAAAACGCTATAATATTTTGTTTGAAAATTAAACTTTAAAATCTGCAACTGCAATATTTACAAAAAATAATATATATATACTTATTAATACATATTAAAAACCAAAGAAATTAACATTTTTATTTTTTAGTTATTTTATTTGTAAAATCATAGTGCGATGTCAAAAACAGAAACGATACAAAACCAAAACAAAGAAACTTTTGACATCCAACAATTATAAGTTCACCTGTAATAAATTCGCCTTGAGTGTAACAAAATGTTTGTAAGTCGAACTTCCCTATAATGAATCTCCACGGGGACAGACAATTATTTCACTATATAGAAACTTCATTATAAAGAAATTTTTTTTTTTTTTTTATTTATTTATCTGATATTTTTGTTTGAATTACTGACTTGTTTTTTAAAATGTTTGATAATGTACTGGGAAGAAATACAAACTCTTTAGCTACTTATATCTTTTTTCTTTGATGTCCCTTCTTCAACTTTATTAATTACTAATAACTTTTTTCAAGAGAAATGCTACTCCGGTGCGTCATTTTCGTTCACTGAACTCGGGCAACTGGTGTTAAAAGTCAAATCATTAAAGTTTTTGTTTTCATTTACGGTACATTTCTTATTTTCTTAATAAATAGTGTTGCTAACAAGTGAAAAATAAAGCTGCAAAAAATAGTTCACTATATGGAGACAAAAACACACGTGAAATGTATTTTTGGTTCCAAAATTGTGTTTATTGTAAAGAAAAATTCACTGTATGGAAATTCATTATACGGAGATCAAAATACATTCAAAGTAGAACGAAAAAGTTGTGTTCTTGATTTAAGTTCATAATAAGGAGAACTTCATTATATAGAAGTTCACTATAAGGAAGTTCGACTGTATTATTTACGGCCAATATCACCAAGCTCAGTTATAATCAAGGCCCATCTATCAGGTCTGCTTACTTGTACAAAAACAAAAAACGATTCTTTTTAGTTGTCAAAAATTTACTACCCCATATAAAAAGCAAAAGGAAAAACGTGTATGTGTGGTATACCATTAACGTAAACAAACGTAAACATGCACATGTAAGCAAAATGTAAACAACTTTTGACAACTAAAAAGAACATAAACAACGATCATCAGGCTTCTTGCGCAGACCTTTTCAATGGGCCTTGGTTATAATTAACTATTGCTATAACTGTCAATCACAGAGAATAGTGCCGGTTCACACACGTCAAGTTTGACTCGTTAAGTTTTGTGTTTTAAGGAGAGAGGGGAAAAGAAATGGCAACGTCTTTTCATGTTTGAATTGCAACCTTTCAGTTCTTCTTAAAATTATTTAATGAAAATCAAATTTGGGGAACTTTAGCCTAAATAAAATATGGCAAAAAAACCAATTTTTTAGTTATTAATTAAAAACATTTTAAACATCTCCTTTTAATAATTAAGTTTTAATTTGGTTATTCTCGAAACGTACATTCAACCCGAGTTCGATCCCCAGCTCAGCCAAGAATAAAAATTATCAATTATTTTAACTATCCAAGTTTTTCTTGGGATTAAAGTTTTTGCTAAATTCCTATTTCATACTAGGTATGTATTTGTATTAATTTCATGTTGTAAAATTTCTTTCTTCGGTAATATAATTTAATGAAAATTAAATTTGATGACTCAAGCCTAACTAAATATAACAATTTTAAATATTTAATTAATTTAGAAATGTCTTTAATTTTCTGATCCACTATCTATTTTAATTTTTATACAAATTAATTCCAAAGTTAATGGACACACATTGCTGAATGCATTTTCAAATATTCCACATCAAAGTGATTAAATCAAAAAGGTGTTTTTTATGACAGTTTTAAGGGGGCAACTTGACAAATCACATTTATAAGCACTCGAATTTGTAAATTACAACATGATAAAATTTTTTCGCACAAACTTGTATTTCTTTACAATGTAACACAATTAACAAATACTTACATAAACTTGTTAAAAGAACTAATGTACTACTTATTATTTATTGTTACCGTTTGTTCTTGTTGTTTTTGCATGCAACTTACATTAGTTGGTAGGGTTGTATGCAGAAACAACAGCAATAACCAATCGTTGTAATTCGTTATTTATCTAATCTTTTCAGTATGCCTGTCAGACTGTTGAAGTAGTTTTGTCTTCATGTGAATGAATAAATGTGTTAAAAGTTTGATGAGTAGAAACTGGGAATTGGGAAAATCCAAGTTAAAATTTTCTGAAAAAATAAAATAAATAGACTTTTACTTGGTCATGGTTGACTGAATGACAGTGTGACTTATTTAAACAATTCACAGTTATGTGTTATTGTAGTTTTTTTTTTAATTTTAATAGTGTTATTTAAAAATTTTTAAAAATAGGTGTAGCTGTCAGATATTTTTGTATTGATAGTAATAAGAATTATTACCTTAACTTTATAAGTTAAAGGAAATTATTTTAAATTAAAAAAAAAAGTTGTGAATATAAAATGTTAAACTAAAAATATAAAGTCCTCCTAGTCAAGGTTTCTATTGGGAAATTTTTTTTCAGAAATTCAAGAATTAAATTTTAAGATTTTCTATTTAAAATTTCATGTTCTTTTTTTTTGTTCCTTTTCACTTGTTAAATGTGTTATCAAGGCCCATCTATCAGGTCTGTTTACTTGTACAAAAACAAAAAACGACATAATGTCCCCTGCAAATAATAGGACTAGTCCAAACACGCGTGTAAAGAGTAGCCCACAAGGGACTAGGACTAGTCCAAAAGTAACCCAAACGTATGGAAAAAACATGGTCTATTTAACATTACGATATCCTAGGGCAGGACCATATAACCCATCTTTGGACTACAAAGGAGTAGTTTTAAAACTACTCCATTGTGTACACAAAGGGATTAGTTTTAACTTCGTTTAAAAACGAAAACATGTCGTTAAAAAACGAAGTCATGTCGTCTCACTACAAACACTTTTTAACAATGACATGGTCCATGCTGGCATTACATCGGACCAGTCCATGGAGTAGTCCATTTCATGAAATTGGATCAGGTGGTCCAATAGTATTTGCAGAGCGTTTATCCCTGCCACTTTTGGACTAGTCCTAGTCCCTTGTGGGCTACATGTTTTGGAGCAAAACTAGTTTTTGTTTGAGTTTTTCGAACATGAAAAATGTATGGGAAAACAAGTAGCAAAACACTTGTTTTGCTGCAAAACTAGTTTTGTGGCCCAAAACATGTAAGTGGAAACGCACTGTAAGGCAATACAATGAACGACCATTAGAGGCAAAGTCCTCTAAACCGATTACCTTTTGGGTCGACAAAACCAATTAAAAAATTATCTAAATTTGCAATAAAATATCGTATAGTCCCTGCTACTACGGTGCTTTTCAACTGCCAGTGAGTTATTTAATAACAGGAGAAACTGCCTTTATCCAAATTAGGTGGGCTGCTTGTGTTTTTACAAAAAAATCAGTTTCTTATAAAAAAGTTGATTTCTTTTTATTTTTAATTGTAAACTATGTATCTATGTACATATGTACATATCTATGTATTTCTTTAAAAATTATTTTTTGCTAATAACAATTTTTGTTACGAAGGAATTCTAATATGAATAATATTTTTGTTTAACCTGTTAGTTTAGTTCAATTTATTTACTTTTTTTTTTTTAATAAAATGTTATGTTTATGGTTTTCTTTTCAAATAGATCTTACCTTTTTTTTTTGAACAATACATTCTACATATGCATGTTGCAAATAGAATCAAGTTCTTAATTGGTATTTATGTATTTCGTTTTTTTTCAGTTTTTGAAATTAATTTTAGTTGTTAGATATTCAATTTTATTCTTAAAAAAAGAACAAATATGTATTTTTTAAGTGACATCAGTGCAATTTTTCAAAAACTCATCTAAAATAACGTGCAAACATATGTACATACAAACGTCTTATTTAAAATTAGTTAAAATTAGTACAAACATTCAGTCGATAGTAATATCGATGTCCCAAAATGCGTTATATGACTTGTAAAACCGAGAAATATTTTACTGATGACATAAAATACATTCCAAAATTTGCTCAACTGTTATAAAATTGCTTATATCGAAACAAAAACAAGACAAAAAACACAAAAGTAGCGCTTATAGACAAATTATACACTGCGATCGTGCCTGGTCGCACTGAGTTTGGGACCCGGATAGTGCAACGTGAATGGTAATGAGGTGGTGGGCGAACTTGGCAGAAAGTGCTCAAATCTTAACTTAGTGGTTAGGGACATGGAGGAGGTAAAGCCTCTTTTATGTCACTACTATGGGGTAACACGGAAAAGATGAGGCGATACCGTTTACCACTCCTGTAGGGATATAACGGATAGCAGGGTGTCTAGGGCATTATGGCCTGGATTGGACGCAGGGGCAACCAGGGTTCTATTACGATTGGATAGGAGTGGTCTCAGGACTCTTAAAGGGTTCTGGACGGGTCATTGTTCTGTGAGGGCCTTTACGTGGCAGAAATGGCTGGGATTTAGATTTCACGACCAACTAACGTGTATCGCCGTTGATCTACTGAGGTTTTACAAGGAAATACATACAAATAAACTATACCACAATTTTATTTTTTTTTTTATTAAAATACAATTTTTCTTTACTAAACTTAAAATTGTGTTATGTTTATATTATTCAGCTTGAGACCTGTTTCATAAAATAAAATAAAAACTCTTGTTTTGTTTTAATTTTTATTATTTAAGTATTCCAATATTTTGTCCTATATTTGGCCATCTACAGGGAAATAGTAATGATTTAATATTGCGTTGCGTTAGAGATTCGCTTTGACACCCAAGATGAAATATTTATACTTGTACGAAACATGTCACATGAAGAACTTTTAACGCAAAGCGAAGCGAAAAGTTAGACAACTCTCATCTTTTTGCGAGCTTTATAAAATACATAACTGAAATTTAGCTCATAGAATAAATTCAAAAAATAAAAAATGTTGAATATACTATAAAGTAACCTTCGAAAGGAAATAATTTCCAGTTTCTATTTAATTTTATTATGTAAATCGAATAAAAATTTCTCATAAAATTACTGCCAGGCCCACGATGTCGACAAGAGCATTTCTTTCATATATTTATATTGAAAGCAAAAATAAAAAACTAATAATTGTTTTTGTTTTTATTAAGAAATATAATAAGAAAGAAATTTTCTTTTCGACATCATGGGTCCGGACTCCGGACCTTAATTTCTAATTTTTTTTACATAGAAAAATTCTGATAGTGCACAGAAAATATTCCTGGAAAATATTGAAGGAATAAGACTTTTAAAGTATAAAAGCTTTATAAAATTGTAATTTGACTTAGAATACACCAAGATACATTTACACAAGGTAGACTCATTTGGGAGTGTAGATATGCTGCTCTAAAAAATACCCGACTTGTCAAAATTGTCACCATATAAAACAAAAACATTTTAACGCACACATGTACACATTTTGGCTCATACATACGAATTTTGACAATTGGAACTTATGTCAGTCCGCTTACGAGTCTACCTTGTGTAAATGTACCTTGGAATACACATTCCAATTAATATGAAAATTTTTTAGTTCTCATTCAAACAAATAAAAATTTCTAGGACAATTTAAGTTTTGTTGGTTTTCCGGATTGATACCCTGCAAATTAAATTGGACCACCTGATCCATTTTGATAAAATGGACTACTCCATGGACTGGTCCGATGTAATGCAAGCATGGACCATATCATTGTTAAAAAGTGTTTGTAGTGAGACCATATGTCTTCGTTTTTTAACGACATGCTTTGTTTTTAAACGACTTCAAAACTAATCCTCTTGAGTATACCATGGAGTTTGGGTTACTTTTGGACTAGTCCTGGTCCCTTGTGGACTACTCATTACACGCGTGTTTGGACTGGTCCTATTATTTGCAGGGTATATGCTTAATTGTTAATATTTGAAAATAAAAAAATGTTACAAAATACTGAAAAGTTAATGATATATCTACATATTTCCTTTATTTATCTAAATATTAATTATACTTAAATAAAGAGTTCACGAAGAACAAGGGTGTTAACAAATTCTCTCCATTCTCTTCTATTATTGGCAAGGACTTTAATTTGTCTCCATATTTTATAAGATGTTGCGAGTTCTTGTCTTGTGCAGCGTGTCCAAGTATTACGTGGTCGTCCCTGATTGCGGTGCCCTTGAGGGTGCCATTCGAGGGTAGTTCTAGCTATATTCATTACTGGACGTCTAAGAGTATGACCGATCCATGTCTATTTACGTCTTCTTATTTCTTGTTCAATGTGCATACTATTAGTCTGTTGCCACAGGATATTTGATTTGGCCAGAAGATCCGTAGAATTTGTCTTAGACAATGATTTAAAAAAGTCTGGATTTTGTTAGGGTAAGTCTGGTATAGCTCCATGTAGCACAGCCATGCAGTTTTTTTTATGAGATTCTGTTTGAGTGCCAAACCTTATATAACTTGTGAAAAGCAACGCGTTCAGAGATATCTTCATCCGAACCACCAGTAACGTTTAACCAACTTCCCAAGTAATTGAAAGACTGGACATCTTCGATTAAGTTGCCTTCCACTAACAGTGGTGTTGTCACATTAGTACCAATACGCATAAGTTTTGACTTCTTAAAATTTATTTTCAGTCCTACTTTCCTGGCATTTATGGACAGTCTCTTTTTTTTCGTCTCAATGTCTGTAAAACAATGTGCCATAAGACAAATGTCATCGGCATTGTCAATATCATTTAGGTATTGAACCAAATCCCAACGGATTTCAAAAGGTGCTTCGATATTCGTTTCTTCCATCACACTATCCAAAAGCAGAAGAAAAAGAGTTGGAGATAGGATACAACCCTGTCTTACTCCTGTATATGTTTCGAAGGGTTGGCTTTCGCTTCCACTAAAACGTACTGTACACTGGGAACCGGTATATAACTCACATCTTATACTCACAATTTTCTCTGGGATACCTTTTTTAATGAGTGTTGACCAAATTGAGCTAGGTGATACTGTGTCGAAGGCACGTTCAAATTCCAAAAAAGTTGGTAGGTAAATATATGAATTGTTTGTTCTATAATTATGCGTAATGCATTGATATGATCTGCGCATGAAAGACAAGGTCGAAAGTCGGCTTGCTCCTTCCTCAAAATATCATCCAACACAGGTGATATGCTTCGCAGTTTTATCGTGGCCATGACCTTACCTATGGAATTGCGTAAGGTGATACCTCTCCAGTTTTTACAGAGGGTTAGATCGGCTTTCTTTGGGATGGTAATAACAGCGCCTTCTTTCCACTCTGATGGCATCTGCTCGTTGAGCCAAGCATTTCTAATAAGAGGTGTGAGAAACTCTGCTAACGTTTTAGCACCATATTTCAGCAACTCTGCCGAAATGTTATCTGGGCCTTTTCATTTGTAGTCCTTCCTTCATTTGACTTAAAGCTGTGTCTACTTCTTGACTCATAGGGGGACCTGTTAAGATGTCTCTTCTCGGATTACGTCTTATTAAAGGAACAATATCGCCCTGGATTATATCATTAGAATCAGTTGACTAGACTGCAAAATGTTCACGCCACTTTTTAAGTTCTTGTTCTGTTGTTGTTAGAGCAGAACCATCGAATGCTTTTAAAGCTGCCATACTTCTTATGTAAAAGCCGCGGAGATTACCTGTGTTAGATGATTGTTCAGCTTGCTCAGCTATTTCATTGTAATATCTTTCACGATCTGCTAGGACCATGTAGTTTACTTTGCGTGCTGGTAAACGGTATTCTGTCTTAGCTTGTGCCCTTTTTGTAGGGGATTTGGCTCGTACCCGTGCATTGTGATTTCATTAAAATCAGTTTGAAAGTTTGTAAGAGACAGAAATCGCCCCCTAACTCCCCTTGTGGTTCTATTTTTTAAAAACTTTTTTTTAAATGTGGATCTATCTATGTCTTATATTTCATTTAAATCGGTTTGAAAGCTTCAGAGATGTAGAAATTGCCCCTATCTCCTCTAGTGGTCCTACGATTCTGGCCATTTTTCCGAAAAAATCCCTACAAAAAGGGAAAATTCCCTACTGTTGGCATCACTGGGCGTTGGTATAAAAATGACACTCAAACATTTTGTAGTTTTAATAGAAAATGAAAAAAAAAAATTATGAAATAGCATGAGTTGGTGTTTGTATTAAACATTTTTTAACTGCTTTAAAAGAATTGCAGAAAATATTTCGAACTCAATACTGATTTTGTAAGTTTAGTACTTGATTTAATGGTTGTCCCTAGAAAAAATAATAATAAAGAAACTTAAAGACTTTTGCCTCTAAATGAATTGACATACGGACAAAATCTTTCTTGTACTAGAAGGGTCTTTATTGTGAAATAAGTTGTTGAATCATTGAATTTAATCATAAATTGGTATACAGTGTAATCTTGTTTACCGTCCACTTGAGTAGTCCACTTGCTAAGGCCGCTAAGTTACAAAAACAAAATTCTGAGAAAATCGATTAAAGCAGTTTTTTAAAACTAAAATGCCAAACAATAGAGAGTTTGCAGGAGTATTGAACATTAAACAAGAAATTGCGGTTAACTTACCGAGTTTTGACGATGGGTCATTCAAGGATCTTGGATGAGATTGGCCTTGGTCGTTATTGCTACGGATCCACGGATCATGTGGGCACAAGGGTTGACTGTAAGCATTTGCCAAGGGTGGAATTACCGTCCAGGTGGTGCTGGTCAGGTTTGGATTTGATATTTATTACTTATTTATTTGTTTAGCGTATGGATTTAAAATACAGAGCAAATATACATAAACATACATACATATATACATATATCTATTTTTCTTTGTAAATAGTTAATAAATTTATTCTACAAGTTTAAAGAATTTAGCCAGGATATGACTTCTGGGTTTAGGTTCTTGATTTCTTCAGTGTTTCCTGGAAATGACAGGAGTGGGCAATTATGAAATGTTGTCAACTGTTTGTAAGGGATGGCCGCATGGACAGGTGGCGTCATTGGCAAGTCCCCACTTGGTTAGGGAATCCATAGTACACCAGGTTTTGCGTGGAAGATAAAAATCGGTGGTCCTATCGCCTGGGTTGAATAAGGGACTGCTTCGACCCGAGTCGTTATACTGCGATGACCATGCGAAGTATAAATCAAAATTATCGTCACGCAGTTTTTTAGCCAAGAGCAGGGGTGGGTTTCTAGATATTAATCTTGCATCGTATTGAGTGGAAAGTTTAGAGTTGAGTGGGATGTGCGGGTTTGTGCTGATCTTATTGCTTGCCTTCGTCATAGGTCAGGGGGCAGAGGTTTGCTAACATTGGCCGTATTCGGCAGTCGAGTTGACTAATGCTATTGCAGAAGCTCGTAGGTAGTTTGCGGAAGCACCCCATCTTGTTCCTGTAAGTTTCTGTATGATGTTATTTCTCGTCTTTATTTTCTGAGCGGTTTTATCTACGTGACTTCTATACGTTAACGTTCTGTCTAGGGTTATGCCAAGATATTTCAAATAAAAATTGTGTGAGAGGGTGGTACCATTAAAACGTATTGATAGCTTCTTATCAGAATCTCTATGGGTAAGGTGAAAGCGGCATACTTCGGTCTTTGTAGGACTTGGCTTAAGTCTTCATTTGCTGCAGTATGGTGTTATTTTGAGTAGGTCGGCTTCTAGAACTCTCTCTAGCTTTTCAAAACTCTTATATTGAAAAGCAAAAGCCAGATGGTCGGCATAATTAAATTTGGGGGACATAGAATTAGAAAGATCGCTGATGTAGAGGCTAAAGAGAACCGGGGCTAGAACTGAACCTTGTGGTAAGCTATTGTTGAGCTTTCGGGTGGTATCATAAGCAGCTGTTAGGTCCACACATGTAACTGCAGGGCTGAGATTTTCGATTTCTTGAACATGCCAGGAAGTTGATCGGATTGTGATATATCTGAGTAGAATCTAGCAAGCCAAATCTTAGTGCGAGGTCCACTCTGTTTTATAAACTCGGGGTAGATGCAATCTTCTCCTGCTGCTGTGTAAGAGTCATTTGGAAATGTGTGGCTTCTTAGTACTTTAAGTTCCGAGTTGAACTTTCGTGTAAATGGTTTGTTATGATCTGCTTTAGATACGCTTATCATGTGACGGGCGATGATGTTTGGGTCAATTTGACGTCTTCGATTGATGGAAGGGTTGGCTGCTCCTAGTTTTCTGGCAGACCCCAAGCTTTACGACTGGAGTGTTTGAAGTCCATGTTGATACGGCGTTGGACCACTCAGATTTTCTTGCTTTATCCAGGTTGGATTAAAACTTTTCATAAAGTCTTTTGCTGTCTACATTCCAGCAAGGAATGCACTCTCTGCGGAAATCCCTGGGAATGCACTACGAAACGCTCAAAATTGTAGACGGTTGGTGGGATACAGTGGATATCGTTGTTGAGTTTGGTGGTGTATTTTAGCCAGTCGGAATTTCTAAATCTCCATCTGGGCTTTGGTGTAGTCCGTACGACGGGTATAGTTACGCCGATGTTAATAATAGATGGGCGGTGTTGGCTTTGCGGAAAGTTTGATTGTTATGATCTCGCTGCTGGAATGTTTATGTCATGGGCACATGAGGCGAAGCAGAGAACTGGGTTTGACTCGCGTCTCCATCTGACAGAGTGGAAACTTCCGCGGTATTTGGCGTCGAACAGAAGATGCAATCTGTGGTTTTCCGACCATTCAAGAAGAGATCCGCCAATTTCATCATCGGTTGCGTACCTCCACGTGCTATGGTGGCTATTAAGATCGCCACAATATACCGCGGGATGGGGATAAGAAGGCAGTACGTGAGCTGGACAATTTGTAGCAGGGGTTTATTAATATTTATTATATGTAAGCGTTGCACATTTACTGCAATGAGGAAGATGTCGTCAGTTTCGTCGCAGGTAAGAACTTCAGCCCCTCGGATATCGTTCTGGATATAAGTTGCAATGTCATATCTGAGTGCTCGGAGGTCAATATATATAGCTGGGCGGCTCTTATAGCCAGGATGGTTTTTTAAAATTCCAAGCTATAGGAGGATTGCAGAAAGGCTTCAAGGCAGATCTAACGGGAGTATGTAGTGAGGGTGCCGGATGATTGCAACATAACCTGATGAGTTGGGTAGACTGGACTGATCCTAGCCATGTGGAGGCAGTCAGGCTTCCACTGGGCTTCTATTTGGGTAAGATTAGGTAATTGGCTTTGGATAGGGCTAAGCGGGCCTGCAGGAATATAACGACCTGCAGAGTATCACGGACGTTATGTCCGATTCTCGGGAAGACCGATTCTAGTTCACTAATAGGCAGGAGTAAGGCCTGAGCTAGAACCATGAGAGGTGTTACCAGGGGCCACATCATGATACACAGGATATCAGTGTTATAGGAATCTAACTCGTCGAATTTATGAAGTTGTGCGAGGACACAGAGGAGATAAGACATATTTTGTGTCTCTGTCGTGGATTGCAGAACAGCAGCCTAAGATGGCTAGGTAGTAGGTTCATGAGCGAATTGGGATATCTGTAGTTCAGGGTTTGAGAACAGACGTGGTTCATTATGGGCATGACCTGGCAGTGTATCAGGCGGCTGGGAACTTAATCTATGTAAGACGTTTCTGCTAAGGAGGATTGCCTTTTCTTCTTGTGTGATTATAGTTTCCACTATTTCTTGTGCTTTCCCTTTCCTTCTTCTTATTTCCTAATATTTTGAGTTCTCTTTCTTCTCAAGGCGTCACAAGAGACCATACATATCTCTAAATAACGGAGTGTGAAGTTTACCTTTACTCTAGCCTTTTTACCTACTTATCAATCTTCTTTAAGCGGACATCCTCCTTTTAAAGAACGATGTGGGCTGAGGTTATCGATCATGAGTGATTTCACTGTAAATAAAAAGATAGGAAATAGTTGATTATTGATTTCTTCCGTGTAGTACGTCAATCTGTTTTTAAGATTTTTCATAATAAGATGAAACATTACCCAGCGGTAAAAATAATAAGTAAATAGGCCTAATATAGGGCATTATTTAGCAGACACAAACACTCCTCGCCGCTTTCTATACATATTTATTCCACACTCTCGTCCTTTTACACGCATTCTAAAGCCTTTAAGATAAAGGACCTTCAAAAGGGCATGTGTAGTGTGTCTTTTAGCTTTTCTTATTTGTGCTTTTTGTGTGAATATATAAAAAAACGTTGTGTGTGTCGATAGAATGCGTAAAAACTTTTTGCTAAAAAGGGAGAATTATAATTATTATATCAGGTTTATCCTCAACGCAACGTCACGTTTACGTTACAGTACAGATTAAAAAAAAAAACAAAATATAAAAAGTGAGCAACTTCTTTCGCTAGATTCAGACGGTGATTTTTTCCAAGTTTTTTTAAAACATAATTTTTTGTGTTTGCAGGCGAACGGTGTAGAAAAAAAATCAAATTTTCTGTTCTTTGTGCCTTTTTTTAAATTTTATTTTCATGTTTAAAAGTATTAAAAATAAGAAGCAAAAATTCCCAAATTCTCTTTTTAAAAATTTTTCCTGACGGTCTGGCCTAAGCAACCAGTGAAATATGCATAGGGAATAGCTTATCCCATCAACAATAAATTTCAGTTTATCAATAGTAAATAATGGGAATTTAGCAAATTAAAACGAAACCTTGTTAATAATTTTTTTTAATCCCAGTAAAAACTTTGATAAAAATTTATCAGTTTTTAAAATTATTTATTTTAAAACACCAAATTTTCAAAGTAAAATAAATACGAAAACCATATCGGGATGCTGCTGGTGTCTTATAATTGAGTGTTTTACTGTAATCAAAGGGCGAAATTCAACAAAAGTGAAACAAACATGTGTAACGGGTAAGTAAATAAATATATTCTCTCTTGCACTGCTTCTCTTACTTACCCTACAACTTAGAAAATCTTTGAATCAAGTACGTTTGGGATTAACTTTTATCTCACTTTCAATAGAGTCAATCACGTTTTCGGATTATTTCAAGTACACTCAGAAAAAAATATCGGTAGTTACTTTGCTTCATAGTTACCTCATGTTAATTTAACATAAATTTACAATCACTTGCAAACAACATTATTTTCTTTAAAAAAAAATAATAATTCATGTTAAATTTAAAATTCCCGTGAAGTTAGAACAAAATGACATCCATATTAAAATAACACTCTGAATCACGTTGAATGAAAGTTATTTCAAGTTGAAATAACGTGAATTTCATGTAGAATCGAATTGGATTGAGTTTGAAATAACAGTGAGAAGAAGCTTCAGAGACAACACATGCGTTAACTTAAGAAGCATTCTAAACACTTACCCGCGTAGCCAGAGAGAGTGAGAGAGAGAATATAATTATTTATTTTCCTGTAACCAGTGTTGCCAGTGAAATTTCGAGAAAGATACATTTAAGTTTCCAAAATGATAAACTTTTTCTTAAAAATATACATTTTGAAAAAAAAAACTTGAAAATGCATTTTTAACGTTTAACATAGCATTTTAATTTCATATTTAATGAATATTGTAAAGAAAATATTGTAAATCAAGGTTTCGACTCGAATTGATTGGTGTTCTCAAATCCACATGTTTTTGTGTATTCGAATTTTTTGTTCGAAAAAAGTTTAGTTGAACTAAAGATCGCTAATTTGCAAACCGCAGTATGATAGCAAAGTCTAATATTTATTTAAAATCGTGAAAGCTGTAAAGAATAAAAGGGAAAAATCGCTTCTTACGCAATTGCAAACTAAACTAAATATATTTGAAATCGCTAAATGGGTTAAAAAACAATTCCAAAAATAGCGACAATTTTTAATATTTCAAACAAGCCATAAAATTGATTTAAAGTCCCTAAAAAATTAAGGAGTGGCAACGTTAAAAATTGCTAAAATAGCGGAAACTCTCATAAATTTGCTAACAGCGACATGATAACAAAGTCTTCTTATTATTATTAATCGTTAAAGCTGTAAATAATCAGAAAACTTGCAGGCACAAACCGCTTTTATCGCGAACATGGCTAAACTCGCGAAAAATTGCAAAATTTGAAACAAACTCTAAAACAAATTGTCGGAAAATAACATAAAAAGCGTAAAAATAAGTTATAATTACATACATCAAAATCAATATAAAAGTCGATTTTAAATTTTGGGTTAGTTAGGGTAACAATATATTTTGATTAAATTAGAAATAGAAAATTTTAAACTAAAAACAAAATTTTTTCTTGTTTTAGTTGGCTAAAAATTCTCTTATATTTTATTTCTGTACATTTTGCGTACAGATTCAAATGATACGAAACATGCCAGGATTATACATGGTACCTGAAGTCATCAAAATATACGAAAACTGTATCTTTCGTATCCTAATGGCAACACTGCCTGTAACACATGTTGAATTTTTTGTTTTCCACTTTGTTTACAAAAGCCACCAACAGAATGAGCCGGTATGATTTTCGTCATCATTCTATTTTGATAATTTAAAAAAAGAATACGGGAATGTTTTTTGCTTTTTATAAATAATTTGAAACATGAAAATAAAAAAATTTATGTTTTCAATATTGAACAGTGTTATTTTAACATTTTTCTTTAAAAATTAAAATGAAACAATGATAATTTTAAATTATGTCCATACTTTTGCAGAAATTTACTAAGATTTTTAATCAACATTACGCAATGTTAATTTAACATTGTTATTTTTTTCTATGTGTACGGGGCACTTGAATCAAGTATTCTGTACTTGATTTAAGGAAATCTGTACTCACCGTACTATTGGCACCGCTTTGGCTTGATTACAGTACGTGTGGATTGATTTTCATTTTCAGTGTAATGAATGTCACTAAAAAAAATTAAACCTTAGCAGTTTCGTTTCTCCCTTCTTAAACAAAGAAGTAGCGAAGGTACAATGCATTTTTTGGAAGGACTTTCTAAAAGAAATTTAGGTACAAATAGAAGGCATATCTTTGTTAATATTTGCCACCGAATAAGTGTAACTACAATAAAAGCGGCCGGCAGCATTTCACATGCATTTAAATGACTTTTTTGAATTTTTTTTTGTTTTAAACTAAAATTCCCGCCAAGAAATTACTTCTCAATTAGAATTTCTTTGCTTGTTTGAAAAATTTATACTAAATTTGATCTTTTTTCCCTATTTCGTTTTATAATTTGTGATGTTTTTTTTTTTGTTGCTGTTTGTTGACGATATACTCATTTCTTTATTTGAGCTCATTTGATACTAATTGATGTAATATTTGTATGTAAATTCCACTATCGAATCTATCTATTTACTTACTTTACTTTCGACTTGGGCAACAAACAAAACTATCTAGAGATTGTAAGATTTAGTTTTTGTATAAAAAAAAACCTTGGATTAAGTAGTTTAAGTTAGTTTTCATCCCAGATGTGGAATATTTGTAGTATTTTTTTTTAAATCAACTTTTCTTTAATAGCGTTTGATATGAAACCGTCAAATTTGTTTTTATACGAGTATTGTGGCATTGTGAGGATGTTGATGATAATTATTTTCGATTTGAGATTGTATACACAAGTAAAAGTCACAACTGGTATGTATCTAACATGTGTGATGAAAGTGATGATGTGACGTGATTAATTGAAGTGGGTGAATTGTGTGAAATTTATTTTAACAAATTATACTTAATAAGATTAATTTGTATGGTGTATTAATGTAATAATCGGTAATTAATTATTAATCTGGAAATATTGTTTAGAAATCTAAAAAAAAAACAGGTTCTGAAGAAAATGCTTCAAAGACGAGTAATCAAAATGACTTGATAAGAAAGGTTCAAGGCGAATTTATGTAAACGGTGGTGTACATATCTACTACGCCAAGTACAACAACAAAAACACAACATTGTAATTTATTTGATACTTTCCCAGCAAAAACTTACATTGCAAAGTAATGAGTTAAAAAGCTAATATAACAACTCATCACTACTTATACATTGCCATTTTCACACATTATTTTAACACGGTGATGTCATTGGAGGCAAGTACTTACCACCCTCGCTTACAAATAGGGAGTTAAATAAGTTATTTCCACATTCTCCTACAAATAGAGAGTAAAATATTCCTTTTGGTGTTGAATTGCAATTCTGCGTTTATGAAGTCAGTCATATTCATACCCAACAACCTAGAGAACGATACGAATTCAAAGTCGCTATGCAGCGGTGTTTTGGAAATCAAAAACGCAAAATACGAGAATTTGGAAGTTGGTTTTAATTCACTTTAAATACAATTTTTTTTTAATTTTTGTTATAAAATTCTATTTAATAGAGAAATATTTCTAGTTATAATGTTTGTCATAAAATTCTTATATTACAGAAATCTTTTTAAAAACTGACTTTTAAAATTCTTGCGTTTAACGTTTCCGATTTCTAGCACACCCCTGTATATTTTTCATATTCAAATTTATTACAAATTGTTTTTTATTTATAACAAAAAAAAAAAAACAAATTGTATGAACAAATATTGCAAATCAATGTGTATTAGATTTGAAAAAATTAAACCTTAAATGCATTTTATTTTATTTTTGGTTAATTTCGTTAATCAACTCATACACAAGTACTTATGTATCAGATTATATTTCAGCCATTACTAAACTACTTCTATGTAATGCAGATGGTATGAAGTAGTCATTGAAAAGTAAGTTGTTCAGTAATCGCAAGTCATTACCAAGTTTTTGCTGGGTTACTCTGATTTGCTTGCACCACTTCGAAAAAATAACGACACATTGTCTTCAAACGAAGAAAAGTATAAAAGATATAACGATGAATTTTTTATACAATATAAAGAAAAAGATAATCGCGAACAATTCTGCATCACCAATTTCATGAGTTATGATGAAGTTGCAGCAAACGAGCCATATGATAACAGGCCTATTCCTATCGAAATGGCTTAAATTCATTGGCATCTTCAATAAAATTTTAATTTTTTGGAGAATAAAAAATTGGAATTACTTTTACTTGCGATTGGAATTGATTTCTGTGACAAGAATCGAAAACGATTAAGTTTTTTAAGATAATTTCTCAATTCTTCTTCAGTTAAATTTTAATTTTTGGAGGATAAAAGAATGGAATTACCTTTACTAAAGATTGTAATTGATTTCTGTGACAAGAATCGAAAACGATTAAGTTTTTTAAGATAATTTCTCAATTCTTCTTCAGTTAAATTTTAATTTTTGGAGAATAAAAGAATGATATTACTTTACTAACGATTGTAATTGATTTTTTTGACAGGAATCGAATACGATTAAGTTTATTTTTAAATAATTTAGCAAAATAAAATAAAAATTTAAATGACCTGATACAGTATTTTTCGCTTAGCTGCACATTCAAGTTTGCAAGAAAATTCGTGCAGGTACGCAAAATATTCTGTTACGCAGTATGTATTCACTTAAGGCCGTTACACACTGTCCCCCAAAGTCTTACGTATTTTATGAAAATGCTTCCCTGATCTAATTACTGTTTATAGATGTTCAAAAAACAAAAACAACCCTACAAGAAATGCATAACCAAAACAAAAAAAATTACTATTACTATAACACTATATTGGTCAACACTACCGGTCATATAACTAGTAAAATGACCGGTAGTCTTCTTGTAGGGAACTTATCATGACAGGGTTGCATTTTCATAAAATACGTAAGACTAAAAATTGTTTAACAAATTTTCTTACGAAAAACGCCTCAATATAAATAAAAACTTACGAAATTTATTTACTAAAATCGCTACAGGAAGAAAATTTATGATTTAGACGTAAAGAATATGTAGTTTAAAAAATATGGTGTCACTTGCCACATAGCAATGAAACAATGGATATTTTGAAAGACAAGTTCGAAAATTGCATTATTTTTAGTTGAGGATAATTGAATTGGTCACCAAGATCGGGCAATTTGACATTTTTAGACAATTTTTTGTGGGGTTTTTTGAAATCGAAAGTGTACAGCAATAATCCGACAACAGTTCAAGAGTTTAAAAGCAACATTATCGAGCATACAACAGTTTATTAAAAAAATATATATATTGAGCATTTTGGTAAAACATTTGGAGCCAGCCGAGCCAGTGGGGGGGGGGGGGGAGGGTCATTTGACCGACATAATTTTTTATTTTTAACCGGAGAAAACGAAAAACAATTATTTCTAATATTAATAACAAAACTCTTTTATTTATTCAAATTAAAATGATACCTAAATTTTTGGACGCCTTTAAATTTTTAGTAACAATTAACAAAACATAAGAAAAATCTTGGAATAACGAAAAGCTCAAATTACACTAGCCAGCAAGGTTTTGGACTGTAGCAACCAAATATATTCCCTAGGGCAATTTGGTGGGCTGAATTTGTAATTGGTTTTACTCTATCACGTCATGTTTTCGAGATACAAAAAAATGTTTTTATTCGTTTTTTACATAAAAAATCACTAGTTTATATAAAAATCAATGAATTTTCAAAAGCAAATGGCGTCGTTTTTATTTTGTTGTTTGGTAGGATTTGTAGAAAAAAATCCAAATGCGCACAGAAAAAATTTTAGCAAAAAATTATTCAATTAAATAATTAATTGGTGTACATTAATTATTCAATTAATTTTTTGTTTGCTGCAATTAATTTTTTTAATCAAAACCCATAAAATTAAATGTTTGTGTATATGTGGTGTATTTTTTGTTTATGCAATTAATTTTTTAATTGCATAAACAAATTAGTTAAATATTTAATTGTCTGAACGAATTGTTTAATTAAAGTCGATTTTCTATTTTTTCTGTGCGAATGAAGGAATTTCTGACTGTAAACCCAAAATAATTTAAATATTTTGATTCTGATATTGAATTTCCTTTTTTTTCAACCAAATATTCACCACACACAATCTCCCTGACATGTTTAAACGCTACTATTATGAAGATTTGCAATGACTTCTGTCAAATAAATAATTGTGAAATTGTAGTGTATTTACAGTATTGCCAGCATGCGATAAAAAAATTAACAAGACGTGATTTGCAAATTTCCAGACCAGTGTTATCGTCAAAATCATTTTAAGGGCCGATGTTGAATGTGAACCATACCTTAACGTCAATTTTTTTTTTGTATTTTTTTGACTTTTCTCAATTTCAGGCTAACTCAATTTGAACCATCGAAAGAAACACAATCGAGCAACGTGTTAAAGTTATTCAGGCTTATTATGAAAATGGGCGTTTAAATCAAAATCCATATCGTGCACTTCGTGATTTGTTCGGTCAATTAAATCGTCCAAATGTGCGTACAATCTGAAAAATCCTGCAAAAATTTGAGCAAACCGGGTCTGTAGGAGATGTGAAAACACCAGTGCAGCTCGTACTGCAGAACATATTGCTGCTGTTTGCGATAGTGTGGCTAAAGAGCCGTTGACCTCAACTTGTCGTCGCGCCCAATAATTGCACCTCTCACGCTCGTCGTTGATGAACATCAAGCATAAAGACTTGCATTTACACGCTTACAAGGTGCAATTGACTCAAGAACTAAAGCCTCTTGACCATTCCAAAGGTCGTCAATGGGCAGAATGGTGGCAAGAAATGGCAACAGTGGATGATCAATTTTCGTAAAAAATCATCTTCAGAGATTTGGCACATTTTCACCTCAGTGGCTTCGTCAACAAGCGGAATTGCCGCATTTGGGCGAATGAAGTGAAAATTAGCGAAAAATCAATGCACCCACAATGAGTGACTGTTTGGTGCGGTTTATGGGCTGGCGGCATCATCGGGCCGTATTTTTTCCAAAATGTTGCTGGTCAGGCAGTTACTGTGAATGGTGTTCGCTATCGTGAGATGATTACGAACTTTTTATGGATCGAATTGGAAGATATGGATGTGGACGATATGTGGTGTCAACAGGACGGTGTCACTTGCCACACAGCTAACGAAACAATGTTTCTTTTGCGCAACATATTTAATTGCCGCCAATAGCATGTGATTTGCCACAGTTGGACTTCTTTCTTTTGGGGTTATTTTAAAGAGAAGGCGTAAATCACTAAGCCAGAAAGAACTAAAGTATGAGATAATTCGGCATAGAACCTCAATTATGCCTCAGCGTCATCGAAAATTTGTACCATCGGATGGAGGTGTGCCACTTGGCCGAAATTTTGTTCCACACATAATTGTACCATACCAGTATTATCATAATAAAATTTAATGACAATAATTTCCTAAATAATTTGTGTTTTATTCAAAATCAACATCGGCCCTTAAAATTTAATTTACATGGGTTCTAATTGTTTCAAGACCCAGGGCTATTGAACATCGTAACAAACAGTTTTCCGAAATAGAGCCCTAGTGATCATAAATAGTTTAATTTCTTGCAAATAAACCTGCAGCTAACTTCAGGTAAAGGTTTAAAAATTCGTCAATAATATAAGACGTGCTTCAAAAGATTGCCTTATTTATACGTTTATTGAACAAACTGTTATGATATTATTCAAAGTGGAAGGCCATTCACTGAGAGTGCAATGAACTCACAATTGAATTTTGTGTCAAAATTTTAAAATATTTGAAGAAGTTTTTTGTTTCAAAAACACAAACACAAATTTGTGTGTATTTGAACATTTGTCTTTTCAAACACAAAACTACACCACACAACCCTATAAAAAATTGTTTGTTACAATTTACAGAAAATGTAATATAATTACAAGTTCGTGTTTTAAAAAGAATTTAATTGCACCCACATGCAATTTGTTGCTTTCTATTTGTAATTTACTGGATTTTATCCAAAAAACAAAAAAAAAAAAAACAATTTTTTTGTTTCTCTCTTGTTATAAAAATTTATATAGAACAATATTCAGTTGCATTTCTTTGTCGCATCGTATGTGGCTTCCAAATCGACAGTTAATTGTATGTAATGAGTTCATACTCGTTTAAACGAATTTTAATTTTAAATGATTTTAAAATTAATGATTAAGTGCAATTTAGAAAAAAAAATCACATACTCATGCACCCATTGTGCACACTGGAAATTATTGAGATAAAGTGATGGAAATGCATAAGTTGTTATTAAAAACAATAGAGGTGTTTTTCTTTTGGTATAACCTGTCTTGGAACGAAGGTAAAAACGTTTTTGTTTTCAATCGCCATTTGAATTTATAACAAATTCGGAATAAGAATATAAAAAGATTTTTTTTTAAAAAACATTAATCACGTTTAAATTTCTCATAAGATTAATGAAAATAATAAAAACAATAAAGTTTAAATAACAAAATGTTATTGTTACAATTATATAAATAAAACAATAAAACATAGTGCATACTTACAAACATACGTATGTATGTACAAAAAAGGTGTACAATCGCTCTAGTTTAAATCTAATTCAATTATCACATGTGTCAATTTAAAACAAAATAACGAAAATAGAGGCAAAAAGAATTGATGTCTAAATATCCGCATGCTTATACCCAGCAAACACAAACGGTAGAGAAACAACGAATATTATTCAAAATGTCATCACAACGAAAACTCACTGTTTGTTGTTGGTGTTTTGTTTAAGCTTTGACATTATTACGGGTAAGCAGTGTGGCCATATCCAAAAATATTTTACAGCTAAATCGGCTTTGAAAGAATGCTAAAAAATGCTAAAAGAAATCCTTAACTGCCAAAAAATAATGCTTAAATTTAAATTGTATTATTTTTTTGTTTTTTTTTAGTTAATGTACCTTTATACATGATTTTTTTTACATAATTCTTCCTTATAAACTCACATCATATCAATAAAAAAACTGATTAAAAAAAAAATACAATAAAATTTTATTAAGCATAAAAAGTCTTAAAACTATAAAGAAATATATTCAGCCTGTATATACGTACATAAAAAGTTTTCAAACAAAAGGGACCATACCATAACAAAAAATCAAAGGAAATTGACCCATATATAAATGGCTATTATTTGAAATTTCATCACAATTTATACCTTTAACATGTTTAATACAAAAGTTTATTTTATAATTTAAATACGTCATCAAATGAATATTCTTCTTCAGCTTCTAAAGAAGCGATCGAGATATCATTATAATATATGTACATATGTTCTTATCACATTTTTAAATGTTTGAAACTATCGCAACATTTTAAACCACGTCTAATATAAATAAGTGAATCATAGTCTTTAACATCGTTCTGTTTAGAATACGTTCGGGTTTAAATTAAAAAAATGTATCACGTTTTTCAGTAAACTGTTGTCAAAGGTTGACATCTGCTTGGTAAACTCTTGAACTATTGTGGGATTATTGCTGGTCACTTCCGATCTTAGGAACACACAAAAAATTTTCTAAAAATTCCGTGTGACAAGTGGCACCATCATATTGAAACCACATATTCTCTACGTCTAAATCACAATTTTCAAAAACACCATAGCGATTTCCATTGACCGATAATACCCAAAATTCGGATGCCCTTTAGATTTTAAGTAGACTTCGCTAAAATCTAGTCACGGAGTAGATTTTATTTTGTTTGTAAAATGTAGTCAAAAACAACTAGATTTGGCTCCAAATCCCGTAAGTGCTATTTTCTTTGTCGTTACGCCTTTATAAATTTAACTATTTCCTCTCCTCTCTCTCTCTCATAGTCACTATTTGTGTCGCGCATTGATCGAAATATTTTGCGTACGATTTTTCCTTCAATTATTCTAAGGCGCTGCTTACGATTTGAATGTTTTGTACTTGTCCTCTTAATATTTCCATTCGCTGACATTATCATGTACTTGGTTTTTCGTTTATGAGGGCGACATCATTCGCTTAACAAAAAGAGTTGGGCAAAATCGTTCTTTTTGTGGAATCATTCTTACCGATCCGAAAGATTAACGGAACTAGGTGGTTCCCTTCGTTAATTGTTTCTATGTTTTTTTTTTTTTTTTTACTTTGAACAATGAATGAACGAGGAACGAGAAAACTTTTTTGTAGTGCGTAAAAACGTCAACGAACAAACATTTGTTATTGTTTGCTTTAATTTTTTGGCGTAACAACTATAAAAAATAAAATAATCTGCGATCCCTAAAAAATTAAAAAGTGGATTAATATATAAAAAAAAGAAAATCTGCGATCCCTCAAGTTATTTACCAAAAATTGATTTTTATATGAAAAATTACTAAGTCGAATTATTCGTTAACTAGAGGTCCTACAGCAACTTTAATGAAAATCTGTGATCCTATATCTATATTGCAAATGATTTTAAGAATTTCGTAAATTTGTACCTGTTTTAATCTACGCGTACCGCATTTCTGAATAGACCCAATGTTGAACAGGTAAGTCCTGTTCAACACTGACCTTTGAGAATATTCTAGAACCGGAAAATACATGCGGGATTACATTCCTATCAGTGCTGTCAAAGGCTTGATTGATGCCAATAAAGAGTAGGTGCATGTCTATGCCACACTCGTAAAATTTTGGGCAGTTATGTTTTAAAAGGATAAATTAATCGACTTTCGATCTGCCCGGTTGGAACCCTCCTTGATATTTACCTAATATGTAGGCAGCATTGATTAGTTAATCGGAGAGTATATTTGTGAAGATTTTATAACAGATTTTCAGAAGTGTAATTCCTTTATATTTTAATTTTGTAACCAATTAGATATCAAACTTAAATATTTGGTAAAATTTTGTTACAAAATTCTTCGAATAAATTTCTAAATCATAATCAAACTACAGGTTGGCCCAAAATAAACAAAGGGGTTCGAATTCGTTAGAACTTTTTATTTAAGAAATAATTATTATTTTTTTTAATACAGCTTATAAATGGGGAATATTTTTAGTTTATATATGAAAAATAATATCTCGCAAGTGGTGACCATATTCTGCTTCGCAAATTCGTGCTCTTTCCAACACATTTTCTATAACCTTTCGCAAAAGTTCAGGTGTTATGTTGTTTACTTCGTCGCGTATATTTCTTTTTAATTGCTGGATGGTTCTAGGCTTAATAATGTTGACTTTTCCTTTCAAATAACCCCAAAGAAAACGGTCTGGGCGGTTAAATCCGGTGAACGCGGTGGCCAATTAAAATCACTTGTACGCGAAATAATTCGTTCACCAAAGATGTCTCGTAAAAGAGCCATTGTGTCCCTTGCAGTGTGCGCTGTGGCGCCATCTTGTTGAATCATACTTGCGGATGGTTTTCCACGGCTGGCCTTAAAAAATGTTTCCAACATTGTCCGATTTCTGACACCATTCACGGAAACGGCGACCCCGTGTTAATTTTCAATAAAATAAGGACCAATTTTCATTTCCGATGAAACACTGCAGCAAACCGTACGATCCCACTTAATTGGGAATGGGCTTCGTCGCTCATAATTAAATTATGATTTTCTTTTGCTTTTTCCCGGAAAAAACTGGATAATCATCTCGTTGCTCGTAATCTGTCGGTTTCAATTCTTGGACTAGCTGAATCTCCATTTTAAATTCCCCAGGTCTTCTTTACAAAATTCTGAAAAGAATAGAAAAAAAATTATAATAACAAAGTTATATGCATTTCAAACCCCTTCGGTAATTTTGGGCCACCCTGTATTCTCAAAACTTTGATTAGATTGACTTCAAATCATTATTTAATTGAGTTCAAAATTTTATGTTTGGTGGGTTTAGGAATTTTGGAATGTATTCGTGTATGTCTGTGGGTAGGTTTGTTGCCCTTTGTTTGTACAAAATCATTATCATTGTTAAACATTCCACCACACACATACGCTTTGTTTGTCAACAAGTTGGACTCAAACGTATGTATTTATACACACCCAAACAAACTGCAAATTCGATAAATCTCCTCACTAACACCAAACAAAAAACTTTATCTCGGATCAGTGTTGTTAAAATCAAAGAAAACGTCAAAAACATTAAACAAAATAGTTTAACTAGCGATAATCGTCCAGTTGATGTAAAATAAATTTCCGTAATAATTAAATGTTTTTATAGTCCCCACCACCCACCACTATTTGTTTGTCATTTCGTGTGAAACTTTTTTTTATATGCATTTAATACCCCTTAAAGCATATACCTACATACATATGCATATTCTGGGTTCTTGAGTACTTCTATTTAAACCGATTTAGCTTAGTCCGTTTGATTGTCTTTCTGTCCGCCGCACTGTTGGTAAATGTTGAATTTCATCCGCCAAAAGTCCAATTTTTCGCTATCGCCGATTTCAAAAATTTTAATGCCAGTTTATAGCAAACATATTAGAACTAAAGTAGCAAAAAAAAACTGCATCAAAATATTGGTAATTATGGGTGTGGCAAGCTGCTGTAAACAAATATTTAATGTTGTTTTAGAAAAAATTCAATTTTTGTAAATTTAATCGGAACTAAATTACGATTTCTCGGAAACTGTTATCACCAGGGAAATTATAAATATGCAATTGCATGTTTTTCCTTGTGCGACCATTGAAGGTAGAAACAATATATTTATCCATTTTAGCGCTTTTCATTAATTTTGGCATCGATTTGTTTGTGCATATTTAACCGTGTGCAGCCTTTTTTTATGCATATTTGGATACATACAAAAGCTTTCGCAAGAAATAAAATTTTTTTTTTCGAAATTTTGGCTTTTCTGTTTTAAATATCTATATGTATACCCGAGGTGTTTCCTCAATTTCGCCATTTACATATAATTTTAACTCGAAAATTGTAAGACAAAGCCGGATGTCATTAAAGATAAAAAATATTTTAAACTTTAAAATTTGAAATACATAGAAGTACAAATTAAGAATAAATGCAATTAAATACGTTTTGTATACCGATAGACTCAGAATCAATTTTTAAAGAGATCTAACGAAGTCCATCCATCCTTCTGGCTGGTTGTTTGTCCATGTTAACCTTGAGAACAATGTACAAGTTGCAATTTTGTAGATAGTTAGCTTAATCAATTTATGGTAAATACATTTTAATTGTGAATACTAAGAACGAAGTCTATGCAAGTGGTAATAATCGGTCTATAATTTCACATATTCCACATAAAAACTTCTTTCCAAGTTACACTCTTTGTGCTCGCAAACCATCTAATTATATTGGCATTTAGATTAAATTCGTCCTTAAAATATTTAACTGCAAAATTAATTATTTTCGAATCGGTCCATATTTGTGCAAAGCACCCATTTATAAAAAGCTTTAACTTCCTTTTAAATATTAACATTAGTAAACAGTTTAGCCACCATTACTAAAAACGCTTTAAGACATAAAATCTCATATGAATGTAAATATCCATATAATATTTGGCACCATGACCATGACATCTCGAAAATTCGTTTGTAAATACTATAGTGTTATAGGTCTGCGCAAGAAGCCTGATGATCATTGCTTATGTTCTTTTTAGTTGTCAAAAGTTGTTTACATTTTGCTTACATGTGCATGTATACGTTTATGGTATGCCACACATACTCGTTTTTTCCTTTTGCTTTGTATATGTGGTAGTAAATTTTTGACAACTAAAAAGAATCGTTTTTTGTTTTTGTACAAGTAAGCAGACCTTATAGATGGGCCTTGGTTTTAAGTTTTTTTTTTTTATTAAATGTTACCGAATTAGCAATTTTTAAATTTTTTAGGGCATATTTTTAAGTTTTTACTGCATTTTTAATGCACATTAAACGCATTACAGCATATTTATGGTTTTCCTGGTAATCACTTTTGGGTTGAATTTTTTGTTGTTATATTAGTGGCATAGTAGTCTTTAACAAATGGTTTATTACGTCCCTGTCTCATTTATACCTGATGTGTTATTAAATGTTTCATCAGGTTCTATATTTTAGTTAAATTCGAAATTCAGAAAAATTGAACTTGTTTGGGTCAAAAGGGGTTTAAGAGATTTTGGTACCATTAGAAAGCTGAAATTGTCCTCTTTAACCCTATATACTATAATTTTGCAACTGTTTGGAACTGTCTGTTGAGCACTTTTTTCTTTTTAATGAAATAAGTCGCAACATTTTTTTTGGCTCTTAAGATGTTTGACTGTTGGCTGGCACGCACCGCTGTGGTACAGAGGTTAGAACTCAAAGAATCCTGATGGAAGAATGTAGTGGTTCTTGAAACATTTTAATTAAACCCAGGTTCGAGCCCCGAGCTCATCCAAGAAAATTATCAATAAATTTTAATAAAATTCCAAGTTGTGAAAAATTCCTTCCTTCAGTAAAAATAATTTAATGAAAATTAAATTTGATGAACTCAAGCCTAACTAAAAATATCAAAATTAATAAAATAAGTTTATTAATACATACGGTGATTTCTGCGGATTAAAATTGCCTTTTAAGTTTGACCCAAAAAAAAAATATATGTACGGAGTAAATAATACCATTTCGTTTTTTTTTATTTACTTATTTTCATTTGTCTACCATACTAAGCTACCCAAGTAAGAGCGGTACGCGTTGTTTTTATGTCAAATCTTCTCGTATCATACAGTTTTTACGAAACAAACCTTTAGAACGTGAGTTCAACATCACCCGGTTGAAAAATCTTTTTTGACAAATCGCTAGTACGGTTTGTTTTTTTTTTCAAAATGTTGGCAATAGAATTTTAATGTTTAAATGTTTAATGACAACCTTGTTTAGATAGATCAGTTAATTGTTTAAATTTTTTCAGTTACCGATCTGTCAAAATGGCAACCGGCAAAAGTTGCCTTACCAAATATACATTTTTATTTGAGTTGCGTTTGACAACGCAACTTAAGTTCGCTTGCAATACATAATCGACCAATTAAAGTAAAGAAAATAAAAGATGTATTAAAATCTCTAAATCAATAACATTGATCATTAAAACATCATAACAGAACCAAAATCTATTTAATTAATGAATGTAGTTTTATTTTACAACCGGTTAGCATAATTTAATACACACATTCATACCCTGTAGGAAATGTCACTAGTGAATCTGTACTGATTCACTATTGACACAGTCACCAGTACTAGTGACTTATTATACCCCAGACAATGTTATTTACTATAGCCATTTAACATGTGCGTGTCATTGGAAATCTACTAATGACGTTGGTACTACTGACTAGGTACTGACTAGGTAGCTCCTTTGGGAACATATGTACCATTGGAACCAGAGAATCACTAGTACATTTTAGTAAATGTTGTATACACTTTTGGTACGAATACGAAATCATAACAATATTTTTTTATTATTTCTTCAACTTTTATAGGAATTGTACTTCTCAGTTGTTATTGATAAATTTTTTTTGCGTATTTAAGCCAAATATAGTGGCAAATGTAGTGAAGTGTAAACACTTTGTAGACAATGTCACCAAAATAGTCGACAAAACTGGTGACTTGGAGACACTTGCACCCAGGTTTCCTTCAGGGTACATTCTAACATACACAAACACCACACACGCATCAACACAATTAAAGAGATTAGACAAATGAAAATTAATTTTTTTTTGTTCAGTCAAGTCTCTTTGTTTTTGGCAAATTACAAAAATTTTAATATTTTGGCGACAATTTTGCTGCTGCATTTTTGTTTGATGTAACTGACGAATGGCGATAAACACTGTTTGTGCGCGGTTCGATGTTAAAACAAGTGTGTATTGATAGGCAAACATACATACATACATACATACTTATTTATTCTCATACCTTCACTCACACAGAAGTTGTAGACTGCGGTCTATCCAAACTATTCATTCAATCGTTGTTGATGATGATGATTCGTTCATTTATTCATTCATTAAAGTTTCTTTTGCTGTGTATTTTGTTTATTCTGTTGTATTGTAGTATTCACATAGGTATAAGTTCAATTTTATTTCAATGCATTTTCATTTCAATTGTAGTTGTTTTTACATGGGTGTAGAATGAACATACAAAAGTATATGTATGTATGTATGTTTGTATATCAGTATGTACAGGGTGACCCATTAGAAACGAAGAGGATTGAATAGTTTGTAATATAATGCACTTAATTAATAAATATATGAGGGGAGGAATTTAGTTAGTTAAGTCGTAAAATATCAAGCTCTAACCGCGAAAATAACGTAACCGACATCATTTTTAATATTCTTTATTTTTTAATAAATAACTGCATTGGCAACAGTTGCATCATCTCCAAAAATGTTGTGGCCACTTAAGGTACCCTAACGATTTTATAGCAAGAACAATTTTATCGTAAGCAACAAATTTCATTCAAAATTTATATAAAATAAAAAAAACTCTCTCCTGTAAAATTTGATTATTGGCGCTTAAGTTATTTTCGCGGTTAGTGCTGAACATAACGTCGAATAAGTGACGCCCATTCTTATGGGTCGATTACGGGTGGCAACTCAACTTTAGTTGCGTTTCCAGCAGCGTAATCAGGTAACGCTCATGGATATTAAGATGTACAACATTTTTTTTTAATTTTATATTTTAACATGAGCGTCGTTGCCTGATTTTGCTGATGGAAACTCAACTGCAGTTCAGCTGCCATACGTAATAGACCCATTGTTTTCGCATAGTCGCGTACGGTCTCAGACGTTTTCCATGACTTCTTTCAAGATTTTCGGAGATAACACTCAAACTTTGAATATCTATTGATTTTAAGTTGGGGTATGCTCTGTGACTTAAAAGAGCAACCAGTTGCGGTTCGATCCGGCGAAGGTCGCGGTCAATGTCTTCTTTCAAAAGAATGCGTATACCACAATGTCCTGTAGCAGCACGAGCATTTACGCCAATGTTGCAACTCTCCTTCGTCCACGGGTGCAATTAACAGCAAAACTCAGTGGAGATTTTATAGCTAAAGCTTCTAAAAATAATCTTGCCGTATTATGCACTCAAATTGCTACCTGGTGTTTTGGTACAAATGGGAACCATGGGAATTCTGTCTGATGATTTCTGTTGGGGATGCTTCTTCCAAAATTACTGCCGGCGGATTTCTATGTTTTCTGTTGCTTTGCAAAAGAAACTGTAATTTGCAGTGGAGCTTTGATAGCTCCAGTTCCGTTGCAATGGGTGATTTTACTTTTTCTGCCAGATCATAACCTTTATTTGCCACCTGTGTGTTAGTTGCGCTCGCACAGGAGTGGTGGTAAAAGCCTTGATTTTACCCAGTGCTAAGACCACCGTAAGTCAAGACACGTTTTTAAAGAACACACATCTTTATGAGCTATTTTATTGACACATCATTTGTGGGTGTGTATGCTCAGACATTTTCCAACATGCCTTGGTGATAGACTTTTTGGATGACTTTTTACACCAAACTGTTCACTTAATAAAATGTAATTGCCGATGATGAATTAATCAAGAACTTTCCGTTGCCCAAAACAAAAAGATTTTTCACACATTTAAGCAATTCGCAAAGTGTTCTATTGTGTATTGGTTTCATTTGCTATAGTTTTATGGATGTCGCATTGTAGCTCCCTGTATGGGAGCCCTAGGGATGGGCAAATTGAAAAAATATATCGATATATTTCGAATCGATATTTTTTAAGAGTATCGATATTTATTATTTCAAAAATATCGATATATCGAACGTATTTTGCTGAAACTATTACCAAATTAAAAAATTTAATATACCTTTGTATTTACATACATATTTCTGAAGAAACATATTATTTGTAATTACATTGTTACTTTTTATTGTTTCATTTTATTTAAAAAAATTAATAAAAACGAAAAATTCAATCAAAACATAATATTCAATTTTAACTTAAACAAAAGGGAAGAATACAAAAAAACCATATGAAATCAAAAAAAAAAAAAGTAAATTACGAAAAATTTAAAGGGAAGTAAATAAGTCATGGAAATACCAAACTAACCTTAAAATTTGAATTGCACCCCAAAAGTACCAACTTTAATTAGAAATATTTTTGATTGTTTTAGTCAAACTAGTAATCATTAGAGATGGACATCAGGATCACTTTCTGTTTTATGTGCTCTCCCGTCAATCTGCTTCTTGTATCCGGCACTGCTTCTTATAAAAGCCAATCATTTTAGATCTTCATATTAGTTTAGAAAAACATATCGACCCCTTTGCGTGAAATTATCGTATGTTACAAAAACCAAATTTTACAGGACAGCCATTTTTCTACTTTTTTCTGCTTTCGCTTGCAATATCAAAATGAAAATATACATTAAATTTTTGGACCAACGAAGTGTAATTCGCCTACAATATTTCGGCAGGTGACGTCTGTTTGAATGTAGAACAAGATTGCTCAAAAACTCAATTTCAAAAAAATTGGCATATACGATAATTTCGCGCAAAGGGGTCGATATGATGCATGCAATGATGCCAATTTTTAAAAACACATATTGTCTGAAAAACGGCTAAAATTTTGAGTTTTTAATGAAGACTGACTTCAAAAAATACCGAATTCAATAGTCGTATATCAAAATCGATACATTGATATATCGGTATTTTAAATATCGCCGATATATATCGATTATTTTTTTTTAAATATCGATATTTTGATATATCGATATTTTTTGCCCACTCCTAGTATACAGCCAATATGACACAAACGGATACTTTGTGATTTGCCTAATTGTCAGATTGTGTTATACTCGCAAAATCATAATTTTCTAAAATTCATTAATTTCATTATGGGTATAATTCCGTTTTTATATTACCACGTTTTTTTTTACATCGATCTGAAAAAAATAAACCATAATAATATAATGACCATTTAACCCCTTCGTTTCTTTTAGGCCACCCTGTATTAAGTAGTTGTTTGTGAAAATTACAAATAACATACGAACTTAGGATCGATTATAATGTGCGTTCGTGACGAGAGATGCGAAATATATGTAAATATAAACTATAAATTGTACTGGGGGTATTTTTATATTGTCTCATTCAACTTTTCAATCGTTTTCTTAGGTTCTAAAGTATTTTATTTCGGCGTGTTTGGGATTTTAAAGAGTAGAAAATTGGCGAGTAAATAGAGTAATCCTTAACTCTAAAGGCCCAACCACAATGTGCTTAAGTTGGTTTAAGCAAATGTGCGAATACATGTTAATTATATGAGGCAAACCGTATTGAACTTAAGGAAACTTTTTGCTAAGTTAAATGAAACTGTCATTGGCTTAAGCAAGGTGCGAATCTAATCGAAGCAAAGCAAAGTCTAAAGTCACATGAAAAAGACATTCATTGCAACGGTCCAATTAAGTTTAAGTCATTTGCTTTTAAACATTATGTTATTTTTTTGGAACTAATTTTGCAAAATCACAGCTGTTTTCCTAAATCCAACAACAATATACAGAGTGTTGCTGTTGGATTTTTTCAAGAGATACGAAATCTTGTGTTTGCTCTTTCGCAAGACCATTTGCACAAAACTCTGAACTCTGCTATTGTATTTAATACAATGATTTTTTCTTTATAAAAAGCGGAGTTCAGTTTGAGGCTTGCAAAAGAGGAAATGTAAAAATCGTTGCAATTTAATAACTTCTAAGTGAAACTCTGAGTATTTTATTGTTGGATTAAACAAGAAAGTTCCGCAATTTTGCATATGCACTTTTGCAAGCCTAATACTGAACTCGGTTATAGTTTGACTTGGATGTTGATGATGAAATGGCTTTTACATCTTAATTACCTTTTTAATGGTACATTTTCCAATACGAAGCGATTAGACTTAATTATAGCTAATTTATTAATTTTCAATTAAGTTATATAACAAGACTAATTACGACAATTAATTTAAATTACAAGAAATAAAACCTAAATAATACTTAATCGAATAATTTTACATGACTGTGTAATAAATATTCAGCAATGGTTCTCCCAGCCCAAAAGGTGATAGCAATATATGTCCAACGCATAAGGCGCCTGAGTAAAGGAATTTGGTGTTTCCATTGGGAGAGCCTTATTTCCTCGATCGATTCCAACGAACTTCACTAAGGTCAAGTTACGAAATTCCCCTTCGCAGTATTTCACGCTCAACTTGGTGAAACTTGGAGATAATATATGACATGGTGTTGTGGTTGACCCCGAGCGTTTTCACATGCAGGAATCTAATCATAGTACATATACGATAGCCAAGGGTCGTCAACGAGTAATTTGGTTTATATCTGCGATTCAAGTTTAGCGATTTTATTTCGGGCAAGTTTAAATTCGAAAAAGAAAGGCTGGCTTGCCTTTGCTAGTTTGATGATAGGGCTACTTTAAATGTGTCTAAAAACACACCAGCCAATCGGAAATGCTTCAGTGACTCCATCACACCATTCATCATCTTATTACTGGAGAGCCCTTCAGGCTACAGAGTTCCAAGAAAAGCGAGTTGATGACTTAAAGGCGCCAAACATTTGCCTTAGCGCCCAGAGTCTCTTTGGCACTCAGAATTTAACTCGATACTAGCGCAACCCGGAAATCCAACTGAAACCCTTCACTCCAGACCGGTGAATCGTCCGCGACTGTTAAGCATTTGCCGCAACCTGTGGATCCGCACGATAGCACTCAGCTGTGATTCACAAAGAATAACACTAATCAATATTTATGCCTCTTAAAATGGCCAATTTTACCCCGATGTCCGATAAAGGACCAAATACACATGTCAAATGCTTGTCATGCAGGCGAATTCAATCGTGTACGTGTGCTGGACGTTATATTCGCCGTCATATCAAAATTTTTTGATTTTCCATCCAGTATCGTCGGTGTGACACATACAAACACACTACCACAATGCTTGATGAGTATTTTGATTAGTGTATTTGGGCCTTAAAATATAAACTAATATTTCTTTAGGCAAAGCAAAAAATAAAATTGGATGCATAATTTAAAAATGCGGCAAATTTGAATCGTTTATTGTTTAACATTGGGACAGTAGAAATGTAGAAACGTTTTGGGCGGGTGGGTCAACTTTAGCTATGCCCTTTTTCCCTTTTTTTGGCAACAAATAAATTTCACACCAAAAAACTGGCCATTCTTTTAAGACCAACAAAGAATCAAGTCAATTTAAAATATCCTGTTTTGAAGAGAAACGTATTCCAGTGAGAGCGATCGGCATCGATTGAAACAAATGTTAGTCTGACAGTGCAAGACTTGGCTTATCAGACGAGCAAGGAAAAACTTTGAAAATTAGACTTATTCCGCTTGCTATTCGCTTCAAACAATTTAATTGCGATAGTTTGGTCATATTTTAGCAGATAATAATATCCAGGTCACTGTTACAGGGAATTAAATTAATGAAATGTTTATTCGAGCTTCACAAACGATCCATTTTTCTTGTGAACCATGGGGAAGGGTATATTGAGTTGCCATAGCCGAATATAGCACTCTTAATTGATTTTAACTGGTCTTCAGAAACACCACTTCAAAACCGCACATACTTACAACATTTTTTTCGGTTATAAAAATAAATTGAACACATACAGAATATTAAGAACGAAACAACCGATGTGCTTAAGCTAACATTTTTTTCAAGTTTTAATAGAAGGTGCAAGTAAAGTAAAAGATTAAAAAATACTGCTTGGCACTTATTATTTGTTTACACTATTTCGCTCAATCTCGAACCCCCCGTTTCCACATGCAAGTGCAAGTTCGAAAAACTCAATGCACTCACACTTTTTCCCTAACATTCACACAATTTTTGTAAATTCAGCCAACCGGCTGAATTCTCGATTTTTCGTTGATAATAAGTATACACTAATTGCAAGTAATTACTTGTATGTGGAAACGTAGGGTAAATGAGAATGTTTTCCCACGAAGTCATTAACGACACAAACCATATGTAAAAGATATGTAATTTGTATTTTTGTTTAAGTTATCTTGTAGAATTAGCAAAATAAAATAAAATTGTTTCAATATAAATTAAAAATTTTATCTAATATTGAGAAAATGTAAAGTCTTTTGGATCACTTAAAGGCCGGTATTCACTATCCTACACAAAAATATAACAGAATTCTGTCCGTCATTAAGAAATAACTAAAAAATCTGTTGTAAATGCTACACTATCATCCAAAAAATATGCATAAAGAAGGTGTACTTTTAACAAAAATAAAACTTTGGTCGCATAGAATCACATTATGAAAATGTTCATTAATCAGGAGGTCCAAATCAAGCGTTCAATGCGATTATGCATTTAAAACCAGGGCTGTGGAGTCGTTAAAAAAAAGTCGTAACTCCGACTTCAACCGCTGAAATTTTCAAGGTCCGACAAAAACTTCGACTCCTAGACTAACTTTGATGGTTAACGTATAGGAGACTGGTCCATATTTGACTTTAAACTCTATTTTTTAATGCATTCCATTAAAATGGTTAAATATAGCAAGAATATTATTATGTAAATGATATTTTAATTCTAACACGTGCCGCATTGAGGGTAAATATAGTTATTTACATATCGTACTGGTTCGTCTAAAAGGTAAAATTTATAAAATTTTGAGTAAACCTGTTTATTTTTGTATGTAATCTTATACTACAAAGGGGAAAACAATTGTATTCTTGCAAAATACTGGAGAAATTGATCTTTACAGTGCGTAGATATGACGACTGTACATCGATTTCTTGCAAAAAGTGAAAATTTAAAAATTTCGAGTTGTTTCTCTTTAGGGGAACCAGTGCGATATGTAAAGTAGAAAACATTTTGAAGTCGGAGTCGAGAGTTTTTGTGAGTACTTCGACTCCGACTCCGGTACAAAAACTTTAACTCTGTATCTACAACTCTGACGCATGCGTCTTGAAAAAAAGATTACAAAAATATCAAATGCATAGAACGTGTGCTGTGGGCCTCGAACTCATTCATTTTCAAGTCGAACAGACTTGCCAAAAATATCTGCCACTCAATTGCAATTTTTAGTCACACTCTCATAGAGCATACACGATTTTTTTTGACAAATCGTACTAATTAAATCGTGTGACGAAAATACTTCGCTGATCTTATTGTTGTTTAAAAATTTTCAAAAAACAATACAAACTTATCAAGTCAGTTCTTTACTTTCCTCAAAATACTTAATCATTTCTTGTAAAAGAGTGAAACTGCCTTTAATAGAATAGTGAATCGCCGGCTTAATTAAGTTTTTAATTGTATTAAAAAAAAGTACATTTTGTTCTATGAAACTCATCACTGGTTCATAAACTGTAGCATATATTTTGTATTGCATTTGTTGCTATTTTCTGTTGCTCATGTTGCTGTTGTTACAATTTGCTTAGTTGGGTAAGTGTGTGTATGTGAATTCTTTATGCTATTTGTGAGTATGTGTGTGAATCTGTGTGAATTTGGTTTTTGTTTGCTATTTATTTGCTGGCTGTCGTTTCAGTAAAGCGTTTGTTAATATTCTTTACTCTGTGTGTTTTTTGTTTTGTACATACTCACATTATTTTATTATTATTATTTTTGTTTTATTTATTATGTTTTTTTTTTAATTTTATTTAACGCCTCTCGACTGCTCGATTATTTTGAAAATTTCAGTAATCGTTCAGATTTTGAACGTAACAGTTAAGAATTATATTTAAAAAAAAAAAAAAATAATTAAATATAAAGTTTTGCATGAAATTCAAAACACTCACACTAAATTGTTAGACCTAAGAGAGGACAAACATTGAGTGGTGTCCAACCGGAAATAAAGATATTATTTTTTAATAACGGTTTTTAACGATTTAAATTTTTTATAAATAAATTTGCAATAAATAAAATAAATTATTTATTCAAATCGCGTGTTGTGGTTTATTAAAAAAAATATTTTATCTATTCGTATATTTTGGTGCAGAAAAAGTGCGTGTTTTTTTTAAAAAAAAAAGGATATATTTACAAACTGATGTTTTAATAGTGGCTTTAAAAAAGGATAATTAAAAAGTAATTAAGATTCTGAGCTTTAAAAAATATAAACAACATGTTGTCATTTGTAACTCTAATTGCGGGTAAATATTTTGAAATTTTATTTACTGAATTTAGTTTTATATAAAAAAAAAATTTTAAACTATAAGTTAAAAAAAATTATAAAACTGTTCTTTTATATATTTAAAAAAAATTATGAATAAACTATCGAGTCTAGAACACTCAAAAAAAAAATTAAATAAAAACAAGTTAGAGTGCTATATTCGGTTGTTAGGAGTTCAATTATTTCAGGAGTGATATCGACATTATATCTATTTATTAATAATTTATATTTATAATCAGCATAAAAATTGGTTGCGGTTTAGACCAACATTAAATTATTGACCGACAATCAGAAAGTTTTATGCTTGTTTTTAGAAATTTTAAGTAGCCAAACTTAAATGATTTTCAGGAGGGTAATTTATATTGGAGCCATGGTAATTTATAAACCAATCATACCAAAATTCCAGAGAGTGATATCTGGTATTAAAAATATAAATTTCAAAACAGCGCTGAGATTAGTTTTAGCGTTTACTGTGAATTTCAGAAAGCTGCTAAATATGGGATCAACGGTAAATTATGGACCGTATGTCACAGAATTGCATAATATATTTTCTGGCCATATGAAACCAAGTTGGAAGAAATTTGCCACAAAAAAATATATCTGCTACGGTTTAAGGCGTATTTAATTAATTTACCAGAGAGGGCTTCATATCGGGCCCATAGTAAATTATGGGTCTATCATAACGGAAGTTATTTTTGTTATTTCTAGTCCTATAAAACAGTGAAGTATTAAATTTTATTCTGATAGCATTATTAATTACGGTTGTAGGCGTACTAAACTGTTTTCCGGGAGTAGGATTTATATGAGGCCTAGGGTAAATTACATAAATTTATTTACCCTAGCACTGGGTAATTTTAGCTACATTTTAGGCCAAAATGTATTTCAGCCAAAGTGTTGGACCGATCTGGTTGAAATTGGGAACTTAAGAGTTTTTCATGGGCAGGCATGCTGGGCTTTTTGATTTTTGTAGTAGTAAAACTTTTTAGGGTTGCCACCTTATGAGCAAAAGTAAAAAATCTGAATATCTCGAAAATTAACAGATAATTTTTTGAAATTTGGCACGATGAAAGTACGCAAAGCTAAGACCCTTTTCACACTCGGCAAGTTACTTGCGCAACTCTTTTTTTGTAGACGTCAGCGGTAATTTCGGGGTAAGGACAAACATATTAAGTACAGACTTACTTGCGCAACTAACTTGCCGAGTCTGAAAGGGATGTAACAAAATGGCGTATAAGCGTATAAGCCGTGCAGAAAAAATCAGATTTGTTTTTGCTGATTAATTTTCCGTCAGCCTTGTGTTACCTTAACGATAGATTTTTACAGAAAATTTGTACTTGTTGCTTAAACAAAGCCAAATATTGTTTTGAAAAATTATTTAAATCAATTTCATTGATAAAAAAAATTGTAAAGAGCATCGTTTTTTTTTATAAATCCAAACATTAGAAAGTTTGCTTTACTTTAAGCGGAAAGAAAATGATATAAATAACAAACCGAAACGTAAAATAACAATCAATTAATTCAGAATTTTTTTATGAAACCTTTTCATTAATGAAAAACGCGACAGGCCTGGGCCAACATTATTAAAGGTTTATCTATGAGAAGTTCATATTTGTGGAAAAAGTTCACCAAAATATTTTGGTTGTTTTTAAATTACTTACTATCCCATCTTTTCTACATGTCATGCACGATTTCCTTCTTTTTATTTAATAACTTGAAAAAAAATGTTTTCATTTATATCAAAATTACACTTTTATGCTGCACTGTGCACAGAAAAAATTCTCCAAAACTTTTCACTAATTAAAGCTTTAATCAAAAATAAAATCAGTTCTAGTTAAAAATTTAATCAAGTGAATTAAAAGATAAATCAATTTAACTAAACGTTTTATTGATACTATTAATTTGTTAACTGGTGCAAATTTAATTAATTTTTTAATTAATATCACAAATTTTTTAATTGACATCTATTTTTATTTTTACATAATCTGTATTTGGATTTGCAGTTATTTGCCTTGATATATTCTTAATCGAACGTCCTAAACAAAAAACATTATTATTATTGTGACCTGTTGTGCACTGATTTAAAAATTAACCCTGCGGGAAAGTTGTGTCAATTGTTCCAACAGACTGTTCCTGGGATTTGTAAAAATAGAACAAGTACAAAGAGAAACAACTCATGACCAGTGAAAGGAGAACCAATCATTTAACTGGTATATGAAGAACAAAAAGGTAGAAAAAGTTATGAATTACAGTTACAGTCTTCACCGGTGGTATGGCACATTTTTGGGACTTTCTGGAATTTGGTTCTTAAATTTAGTTCTAGCTTGGACTTGTCTTATTGAAATAATACTACATTGTAGTAATTCTATTCATTGAGAATAGATCTGTGACTGGTCAAATGGTGTCAATTGACTCCCTCCAATGACAACCCCATGTAAAAGTGATAGGTCTTATTCATATAAAGTGTTAGAATTAGAACCGGTCTCTACCACCAAAGACCTATCACGGGACAACTTTGGTGTCAGTTCGCTTCCCTCTAGGGTATAAACAGCTACTAACGCTATAGGTGGGACCAAATAAAAATACTTAGTTGATATATATTTTGTTAATTATTTTTTGTAGATCTTAATTAAATTGGGATAAACTAATTTATACTCATAAAATGAAGAATATTAAATGAAAAATCTTGAATTAAACTAACGCTCGTTTTCACAACTTAAAAAGGAGTCCACTAGTATACATTTGGGGGATTCACAAGGTAGTCATAAAGTTGTAAAGTTGTAAAATAATCACAAGAAATTTATATGACTGCTGTGGGCAACCGCTTATAACTTAGATTTCTACTGTACGAATCAATGAACACAGCATTAATATTTTTATTTTGTTCGAAACACAACAATATTTTTTATTAAACAATTGTAAAATATTATTTAGGACATTATGACGATATGACTTAATAGCACACCTTGTGAGTCACCCATTTAATTAAACCTTCCCTGTAGGATGAACCTTCCTTTAACTTATCGCTTACTTTTGAATTAAGTAAAGTCGTAATATGGCAACACTTTTTGTACTTCCGATAAAATCCTACCTTAAGTTATCGATAAGTTGTGAAAACGGCCCTAAGGCTTTTATTTTTACTTCCAAAATAGATTCATGAAGAAACAAATAGATTTCAAAATTTGCAAATAATCTTTGAAACTAAATCTTTTTAAGAATATATTGATTTAATTATTGTTGAAATTCTTAAACATTTCACACAAATTTCCATTTATTAAACATGACATCGAAATGTTCTATATGACTTTCTCATAATCTCCATATTCCTAATACACATGTCTATTCATTTGTTTTACTTTCACTTATGTTTTCTTTGCTAAAAATCTCAATTTCTTCTATTTATAAACTTTTTCTACAACAATAAGAAAATAAATCTCTTGAGAAAGTATTTCGTTAGGAACTTTGCCAAAAAAATTATAAATAAAATTGGCATATAAAAGTCATCCTTATCTATAAAATAGAACAAAAAAAAAAAAAAAAAAAAAAAAAAACCAACTTTGCTGTCATTAAAAAACAATTTTATATAAATAAAAGCATAATTTATGTCTACTATTAAAACCTTATTAAAACTTTAAATAAATTAAAAAGAATGTTAGATTAAAAGAAATTGAAAACGGTCTTATAATATCGACCACTTTTTGCGAAGTGATCGTTAGCGAGATTTTGAAAAAAAAAAATTTATGATTGGAATTAAAATTTTATGAACCTTTCCATGTTTTCTTATCAACAAAATGTCCAAAATTGTTAACAAAGTCAAATTAATACATGTGTACAATGTACATGGTCGATTTGATTGTAAATTATGTTAGCAACTGTTTGTTAAAAGGGTGGTTAAAATTTAGGGGCCGATGTTGATTTTAAATAAAAGACAAATTATTTAGGAAATTATTGTCATTTCTTTTTATTAGGATAATATTGGTATGGTTCAATTATGTATGGAACAAAATATCGGCCAAAAGGCCGCCGCGACCTAGGCGGCACACAACAATCCGATGGTCCAAATTTTCGATGACGCTGAGACATAATTGAGGTTCTATGCCGTTAATGTGTCGAATTACCTCATCCTTAAGCTCTTGAATTGGTGGTGGCTTTTCGACGTACACCTTTTCTTTGAAATAACCCCAAAGAAAGCAGACCAACGGTGTCAAATCACATGATCTTGGCGGCCAATTAACATCGCCTCCACGTGAGATAATAACACGGCAATTCAACTTGTTGCGCAAAAGATACATTGTTCTGTTAGCTGTGTGGCAAGTGGCACCGTCCTGTTGAAACCACATATCGTCCGCATTCATATCTTCCAATTCGGGCCATGAAAAGTTCATTATCTTCTCACGATAGCGAACACCATTCACAGTAACTGCCTGACCAGCCTCATTTTGGAAAAAATACGGCCCGATGATGCCGCCAGCCCATAAACCGCACCAAACAGTCACTCTTTGTGGGTGCATTGGTTTTTCGCCAATCAATCTTAGATTAAAATTTTTTGGAGTACTTGCTTATTGACGAATCCACTGAGGTGAAAATGTGCCTCATCATTGAAGATGATTTTCTTCGAAACTTATCATCCACTGCTGCCATTTCTTGCCACCATTCTGACCATTGACGACGTTTTGAAAGGTCAAGAGGCTTTAGTTCTTGAGTCAATTGCACCTTGTAAGCGTGTAAATGCAAGCCTTTATGCTTGATGTTCATCAACGACGAGCGTGAGAGGTGCAATTGCTGGGCACGACGGCGAGTTGAGGTGGACGACTCTTCAGCCACACTATCGCGAACAGCAGCAATATTTTGTGCAGTACGAGCTGCACTGGTGTTTTCGCATCTCCTACGGACCCGGTTTGCTCAAATTTTTGCACGATTTTTGCAATTGTACGCACACTTGGATGATTAAATTGACCGAAAAATTCACGAAGTTCACGATATGGATTTTGATTTGAACGCCCATTTTCATAATCAGCCTGAATAACTTTAACGCGTTGATCGATTGTGTGTCTTTCTAAACTGAGTTAGTCTGAAATTGAGAAATGTCAAATGAAATGCAGAAAAAAATTTGACGTTTAGGTGTGGTTCACATTTAACATCGGTTCTTAAAATTTAACTTTACCATTTAATCTTAAGGGAAACACAATTGGAATTTGTGAAAAAAAATGTTCAATAATTGAAATAAAATTTTAGGTGGATTTGGAATGTAGACATATCAGAAGAGCCTCCATAGGTTCACAAAGTAGGGCGTCTCAGGTATTACAAACATTAAAAACAATCTAGATTTCTTGATTTTAGACCAGTTTGGAAAAAAATAAAATATTAAATATTGAACAAAGATCTAAAATCGTGCTCATAAACTTTTTTTATAGTTTTAAAACTTCCACGATCATTTCACAAAAACGGGACAACATTTTCTATTAGTGGATAAATTAAATGAAGCCAGTTGTTTAGTTTGATTTTGAGAAAAAAACCATGACATTATCGTCTACTTGTGTAATTAATATGAGATAATAAAATATTAATAATAGTTTTTCACAAAAAATTAACAAAATCTCATTTAACCCGAACAAAAAACTTTAATTTAAATAAAAAAATAACAACAAAAATTAAAAGTAATATAGAATATTTTTAATTGCTCCTACATTGAGAGGAAATTCCTAATTTGCTATAAAATTATTCGCAGTTCCCTTTATGAGGTTCCCCATTATTGACTCTTGATACGAGAACAATGACTGTCTAAATGTCGTATAACGAGATTTATCACATTTTAAACAAACAAAAAATTATATCCCACGAAGATAAAAGTGAATTATTTTATAGCAGCTATTATTTGTACGTACATATTTATCTTTATAAATCATTGAAAGTATCCGGCAATTCTGAAAGTAAACGCACGATTTTATGCGTTTATAAATGGATGGTTTATATGCTGACTAATTTATATATTTGTCGGCTTAAACTAATTTTAAACTAAAAAGAGAGGTTAATTTTAACTCCCTGCTATTGGCACCTTTTTGACACTTTGTTACCTAAATGGACACATTCAATTTCTGTTAAAATAATTCCTGTCGCAGATATTGTCTCGAGAGAATCTCTGGAGTATGTTTTTTTCCTTTCCTCTGGAGTAACTTTACTTGAAACACTTTATTACCAATACAGTGATACGCCTGGATTTCACCTACCACAATTCGGTCCATTTTATTAAAATATTCTGTTTGCTGGCCACATGATTAAATAGTACTTTAAAAATAATTGCCACAAACTTTCCGAAGGGATATTTCTTTATAGCAGACTGGCAACAAGGGCAAATGTGTCCTAGAACTTATCAAACGTTGTGGAAAGGATCCCTATGTTATAGGACAATTATATATTTTATTAGTGACACCTATTCTGGAGTTACATACGAAAAAACTGAAATTCGTACCCAGTAAAAACTTCGCCTACAAAATAATGTGTTGAGTAATCATAAAAACATAAAGGCACTACTTACAATTCTACTGAAAGAACCAATGAATTTTACAAGGGATGTCCCAAAATCAACGCATTCAAAAGTAAGTCATTATATTTTTTACTTAAATACATCCAGAAAAAAGGAGTTATATAAGTTGTTATAGAAATACATAGTTATGGAAGAAAGCTACTTAATAATTAGTGAAAGAAGCTAATAATTTTGAATAAGTAGGCAAAGTTTTTGCTGGGATATGAACACCTTCTTCATGGTGAATATTTTTAGACGTTGAAATTGTCTTCATACTTCGCAATGTTTAGTTTTCAGTTCCTATTTGCCCATCCAGAAATGCTGTATATGCCTCTTAAAATTCAATATTTTTGGTCCAGCTATGCAAATGTTAATCCTATCCACAGAATGAGCTCAATTTGTATACGTATATTGATATCTCTGGGCCTATTAAAATTTAAATCTTAAATTTTTCCGGCCTTATTTATAAAAAATAAAAGAGGTTAATAAAGGGCTTATGAAACGAATTTGGTATGAAATTTTTTTTTATAAATTTTGGCAGTTAATTAGTTATAAGAAAGATAAGACAAGAAATATTAGTTTTATTGGCGACTTAATTAACAGCCTGGCCCACAATGTCGAGTTCCAGTCAGAAATCGCCAAAAATCGCCAAACGTCAATTTTGTTCCGTTTTTGTAACATTTTATTATTTAGAAACTGGGAATTATTTCCTTCTGGAGGTTACTTTATATTATATTCAACATTTTTCATTTTTCGAATTTATTCTATGAGCTAAATTTCAGTTATGTATTTTATAAAGCTTTTTTGTAATAGTCATATTCCTTCAATTTTTCAGAAATGACTTTTATACACTATCAGACTATTATATTGTATTTTCTTGTTACATTTTACCTTAGCTTTCCGTTAGAAAGCAATGAGGTATATTGTATGAACAGAAAAATTTTACAATTATTAGACACCAGCAGAATGTAATGCATTTTCTGGCCCGCTACGGCCTTCGTCAGCATTCTTTGTGTCACACTGGATAGTGATACTTTATAATTTGAATGTATTTAACTCAACTATTTTAACAAATAGAAACTGGGAATTATTTCCTTCTGGAGGTTACTTTATATTATATTCAACATTTTTCATTTTTCGAATTTATTCTATGAGCTAAATTTCAGTTATGTATTTTATAAAGCTTTTTTGTAATAGTCATATTCCTTCAATTTTTCAGAAATGACTTTTATACACTATCAGACTATTATATTGTATTTTCTTGTTACATTTTACCTTAGCTTTCCGTTAGAAAGCAATGAGGTATATTGTATGAACAGAAAAATTTTACAATTATTAGACACCAGCAGAATGTAATGCATTTTCTGGCCCGCTACGGCCTTCGTCAGCATTCTTTGTGTCACACTGGATAGTGATACTTTATAATTTGAATGTATTTAACTCAACTATTTTAACAAATAGAAACTGGGAATTATTTCCTTCTGGAGGTTACTTTATATTATATTCAACATTTTTCATTTTTCGAATTTATTCTATGAGCTAAATTTCAGTTATGTATTTTATAAAGCTTTTTTGTAATAGTCATATTCCTTCAATTTTTCAGAAATGACTTTTATACACTATCAGACTATTATATTGTATTTTCTTGTTACATTTTACCTTAGCTTTCCGTTAGAAAGCAATGAGGTATATTGTATGAACAGAAAAATTTTACAATTATTAGACACCAGCAGAATGTAATGCATTTTCTGGCCCGCTACGGCCTTCGTCAGCATTCTTTGTGTCACACTGGATAGTGATACTTTATAATTTGAATGTATTTAACTCAACTATTTTAACAAATAGAAACTGGGAATTATTTCCTTCTGGAGGTTACTTTATATTATATTCAACATTTTTCATTTTTCGAATTTATTCTATGAGCTAAATTTCAGTTATGTATTTTATAAAGCTTTTTTGTAATAGTCATATTCCTTCAATTTTTCAGAAATGACTTTTATACACTATCAGACTATTATATTGTATTTTCTTGTTACATTTTACCTTAGCTTTCCGTTAGAAAGCAATGAGGTATATTGTATGAACAGAAAAATTTTACAATTATTAGACACCAGCAGAATGTAATGCATTTTCTGGCCCGCTACGGCCTTCGTCAGCATTCTTTGTGTCACACTGGATAGTGATACTTTATAATTTGAATGTATTTAACTCAACTATTTTAACAAATAGAAACTGGGAATTATTTCCTTCTGGAGGTTACTTTATATTATATTCAACATTTTTCATTTTTCGAATTTATTCTATGAGCTAAATTTCAGTTATGTATTTTATAAAGCTTTTTTGTAATAGTCATATTCCTTCAATTTTTCAGAAATGACTTTTATACACTATCAGACTATTATATTGTATTTTCTTGTTACATTTTACCTTAGCTTTCCGTTAGAAAGCAATGAGGTATATTGTATGAACAGAAAAATTTTACAATTATTAGACACCAGCAGAATGTAATGCATTTTCTGGCCCGCTACGGCCTTCGTCAGCATTCTTTGTGTCACACTGGATAGTGATACTTTATAATTTGAATGTATTTAACTCAACTATTTTAACAAATAGAAACTGGGAATTATTTCCTTCTGGAGGTTACTTTATATTATATTCAACATTTTTCATTTTTCGAATTTATTCTATGAGCTAAATTTCAGTTATGTATTTTATAAAGCTTTTTTGTAATAGTCATATTCCTTCAATTTTTCAGAAATGACTTTTATACACTATCAGACTATTATATTGTATTTTCTTGTTACATTTTACCTTAGCTTTCCGTTAGAAAGCAATGAGGTATATTGTATGAACAGAAAAATTTTACAATTATTAGACACCAGCAGAATGTAATGCATTTTCTGGCCCGCTACGGCCTTCGTCAGCATTCTTTGTGTCACACTGGATAGTGATACTTTATAATTTGAATGTATTTAACTCAACTATTTTAACAAATAGAAACTGGGAATTATTTCCTTCTGGAGGTTACTTTATATTATATTCAACATTTTTCATTTTTCGAATTTATTCTATGAGCTAAATTTCAGTTATGTATTTTATAAAGCTTTTTTGTAATAGTCATATTCCTTCAATTTTTCAGAAATGACTTTTATACACTATCAGACTATTATATTGTATTTTCTTGTTACATTTTACCTTAGCTTTCCGTTAGAAAGCAATGAGGTATATTGTATGAACAGAAAAATTTTACAATTATTAGACACCAGCAGAATGTAATGCATTTTCTGGCCCGCTACGGCCTTCGTCAGCATTCTTTGTGTCACACTGGATAGTGATACTTTATAATTTGAATGTATTTAACTCAACTATTTTAACAAATAGAAACTGGGAATTATTTCCTTCTGGAGGTTACTTTATATTATATTCAACATTTTTCATTTTTCGAATTTATTCTATGAGCTAAATTTCAGTTATGTATTTTATAAAGCTTTTTTGTAATAGTCATATTCCTTCAATTTTTCAGAAATGACTTTTATACACTATCAGACTATTATATTGTATTTTCTTGTTACATTTTACCTTAGCTTTCCGTTAGAAAGCAATGAGGTATATTGTATGAACAGAAAAATTTTACAATTATTAGACACCAGCAGAATGTAATGCATTTTCTGGCCCGCTACGGCCTTCGTCAGCATTCTTTGTGTCACACTGGATAGTGATACTTTATAATTTGAATGTATTTAACTCAACTATTTTAACAAATAGAAACTGGGAATTATTTCCTTCTGGAGGTTACTTTATATTATATTCAACATTTTTCATTTTTCGAATTTATTCTATGAGCTAAATTTCAGTTATGTATTTTATAAAGCTTTTTTGTAATAGTCATATTCCTTCAATTTTTCAGAAATGACTTTTATACACTATCAGACTATTATATTGTATTTTCTTGTTACATTTTACCTTAGCTTTCCGTTAGAAAGCAATGAGGTATATTGTATGAACAGAAAAATTTTACAATTATTAGACACCAGCAGAATGTAATGCATTTTCTGGCCCGCTACGGCCTTCGTCAGCATTCTTTGTGTCACACTGGATAGTGATACTTTATAATTTGAATGTATTTAACTCAACTATTTTAACAAATAGAAACTGGGAATTATTTCCTTCTGGAGGTTACTTTATATTATATTCAACATTTTTCATTTTTCGAATTTATTCTATGAGCTAAATTTCAGTTATGTATTTTATAAAGCTTTTTTGTAATAGTCATATTCCTTCAATTTTTCAGAAATGACTTTTATACACTATCAGACTATTATATTGTATTTTCTTGTTACATTTTACCTTAGCTTTCCGTTAGAAAGCAATGAGGTATATTGTATAAACAGAAAAATTTTACAATTATTAGACACCAGCAGAATGTAATGCATTTTCTGGCCCGCTACGGCCTTCGTCAGCATTCTTTGTGTCACACTGGATAGTGATACTTTATAATTTGAATGTATTTAACTCAACTATTTTAACAAATAGAAACTGGGAATTATTTCCTTCTGGAGGTTACTTTATATTATATTCAACATTTTTCATTTTTCGAATTTATTCTATGAGCTAAATTTCAGTTATGTATTTTATAAAGCTTTTTTGTAATAGTCATATTCCTTCAATTTTTCAGAAATGACTTTTATACACTATCAGACTATTATATTGTATTTTCTTGTTACATTTTACCTTAGCTTTCCGTTAGAAAGCAATGAGGTATATTGTATGAACAGAAAAATTTTACAATTATTAGACACCAGCAGAATGTAATGCATTTTCTGGCCCGCTACGGCCTTCGTCAGCATTCTTTGTGTCACACTGGATAGTGATACTTTATAATTTGAATGTATTTAACTCAACTATTTTAACAAATAGAAACTGGGAATTATTTCCTTCTGGAGGTTACTTTATATTATATTCAACATTTTTCATTTTTCGAATTTATTCTATGAGCTAAATTTCAGTTATGTATTTTATAAAGCTTTTTTGTAATAGTCATATTCCTTCAATTTTTCAGAAATGACTTTTATACACTATCAGACTATTATATTGTATTTTCTTGTTACATTTTACCTTAGCTTTCCGTTAGAAAGCAATGAGGTATATTGTATGAACAGAAAAATTTTACAATTATTAGACACCAGCAGAATGTAATGCATTTTCTGGCCCGCTACGGCCTTCGTCAGCATTCTTTGTGTCACACTGGATAGTGATACTTTATAATTTGAATGTATTTAACTCAACTATTTTAACAAATAGAAACTGGGAATTATTTCCTTCTGGAGGTTACTTTATATTATATTCAACATTTTTCATTTTTCGAATTTATTCTATGAGCTAAATTTCAGTTATGTATTTTATAAAGCTTTTTTGTAATAGTCATATTCCTTCAATTTTTCAGAAATGACTTTTATACACTATCAGACTATTATATTGTATTTTCTTGTTACATTTTACCTTAGCTTTCCGTTAGAAAGCAATGAGGTATATTGTATGAACAGAAAAATTTTACAATTATTAGACACCAGCAGAATGTAATGCATTTTCTGGCCCGCTACGGCCTTCGTCAGCATTCTTTGTGTCACACTGGATAGTGATACTTTATAATTTGAATGTATTTAACTCAACTATTTTAACAAATAGAAACTGGGAATTATTTCCTTCTGGAGGTTACTTTATATTATATTCAACATTTTTCATTTTTCGAATTTATTCTATGAGCTAAATTTCAGTTATGTATTTTATAAAGCTTTTTTGTAATAGTCATATTCCTTCAATTTTTCAGAAATGACTTTTATACACTATCAGACTATTATATTGTATTTTCTTGTTACATTTTACCTTAGCTTTCCGTTAGAAAGCAATGAGGTATATTGTATGAACAGAAAAATTTTACAATTATTAGACACCAGCAGAATGTAATGCATTTTCTGGCCCGCTACGGCCTTCGTCAGCATTCTTTGTGTCACACTGGATAGTGATACTTTATAATTTGAATGTATTTAACTCAACTATTTTAACAAATAGAAACTGGGAATTATTTCCTTCTGGAGGTTACTTTATATTATATTCAACATTTTTCATTTTTCGAATTTATTCTATGAGCTAAATTTCAGTTATGTATTTTATAAAGCTTTTTTGTAATAGTCATATTCCTTCAATTTTTCAGAAATGACTTTTATACACTATCAGACTATTATATTGTATTTTCTTGTTACATTTTACCTTAGCTTTCCGTTAGAAAGCAATGAGGTATATTGTATGAACAGAAAAATTTTACAATTATTAGACACCAGCAGAATGTAATGCATTTTCTGGCCCGCTACGGCCTTCGTCAGCATTCTTTGTGTCACACTGGATAGTGATACTTTATAATTTGAATGTATTTAACTCAACTATTTTAACAAATAGAAACTGGGAATTATTTCCTTCTGGAGGTTACTTTATATTATATTCAACATTTTTCATTTTTCGAATTTATTCTATGAGCTAAATTTCAGTTATGTATTTTATAAAGCTTTTTTATAATAGTCATATTCCTTCAATTTTTCAGAAATGACTTTTATACACTATCAGACTATTATATTGTATTTTCTTGTTACATTTTACCTTAGCTTTCCGTTAGAAAGCAATGAGGTATATTGTATGAACAGAAAAATTTTACAATTATTAGACACCAGCAGAATGTAATGCATTTTCTGGCCCGCTACGGCCTTCGTCAGCATTCTTTGTGTCACACTGGATAGTGATACTTTATAATTTGAATGTATTTAACTCAACTATTTTAACAAATAGAAACTGGGAATTATTTCCTTCTGGAGGTTACTTTATATTATATTCAACATTTTTCATTTTTCGAATTTATTCTATGAGCTAAAAATTGAAAAATTGAAGGAATATGACTATTACAAAAAAGCTTTATAAAATACATAACTGAAATTTAGCTCATAGAATAAATTCGAAAAATGAAAAATGTTGAATATAATATAAAGTAACCTCCAGAAGGAAATAATTCCCAGTTTCTATTTGTTAAAATAGTTGAGTTAAATACATTCAAATTATAAAGTATCACTATCCAGTGTGACACAAAGAATGCTGACGAAGGCCGTAGCGGGCCAGAAAATGCATTACATTCTGCTGGTGTCTAATAATTGTAAAATTTTTCTGTTCATACAATATACCTCATTGCTTTCTAACGGAAAGCTAAGGTAAAATGTAACAAGAAAATACAATATAATAGTCTGATAGTGTATAAAAGTCATTTCTGAAAAATTGAAGGAATATGACTATTACAAAAAAGCTTTATAAAATACATAACTGAAATTTAGCTCATAGAATAAATTCGAAAAATGAAAAATGTTGAATATAATATAAAGTAACCTCCAGAAGGAAATAATTCCCAGTTTCTATTTGTTAAAATAGTTGAGTTAAATACATTCAAATTATAAAGTATCACTATCCAGTGTGACACAAAGAATGCTGACGAAGGCCGTAGCGGGCCAGAAAATGCATTACATTCTGCTGGTGTCTAATAATTGTAAAATTTTTCTGTTCATACAATATACCTCATTGCTTTCTAACGGAAAGCTAAGGTAAAATGTAACAAGAAAATACAATATAATAGTCTGATAGTGTATAAAAGTCATTTCTGAAAAATTGAAGGAATATGACTATTACAAAAAAGCTTTATAAAATACATAACTGAAATTTAGCTCATAGAATAAATTCGAAAAATGAAAAATGTTGAATATAATATAAAGTAACCTCCAGAAGGAAATAATTCCCAGTTTCTATTTGTTAAAATAGTTGAGTTAAATACATTCAAATTATAAAGTATCACTATCCAGTGTGACACAAAGAATGCTGACGAAGGCCGTAGCGGGCCAGAAAATGCATTACATTCTGCTGGTGTCTAATAATTGTAAAATTTTTCTGTTCATACAATATACCTCATTGCTTTCTAACGGAAAGCTAAGGTAAAATGTAACAAGAAAATACAATATAATAGTCTGATAGTGTATAAAAGTCATTTCTGAAAAATTGAAGGAATATGACTATTACAAAAAAGCTTTATAAAATACATAACTGAAATTTAGCTCATAGAATAAATTCGAAAAATGAAAAATGTTGAATATAATATAAAGTAACCTCCAGAAGGAAATAATTCCCAGTTTCTATTTGTTAAAATAGTTGAGTTAAATACATTCAAATTATAAAGTATCACTATCCAGTGTGACACAAAGAATGCTGACGAAGGCCGTAGCGGGCCAGAAAATGCATTACATTCTGCTGGTGTCTAATAATTGTAAAATTTTTCTGTTCATACAATATACCTCATTGCTTTCTAACGGAAAGCTAAGGTAAAATGTAACAAGAAAATACAATATAATAGTCTGATAGTGTATAAAAGTCATTTCTGAAAAATTGAAGGAATATGACTATTACAAAAAAGCTTTATAAAATACATAACTGAAATTTAGCTCATAGAATAAATTCGAAAAATGAAAAATGTTGAATATAATATAAAGTAACCTCCAGAAGGAAATAATTCCCAGTTTCTATTTGTTAAAATAGTTGAGTTAAATACATTCAAATTATAAAGTATCACTATCCAGTGTGACACAAAGAATGCTGACGAAGGCCGTAGCGGGCCAGAAAATGCATTACATTCTGCTGGTGTCTAATAATTGTAAAATTTTTCTGTTCATACAATATACCTCATTGCTTTCTAACGGAAAGCTAAGGTAAAATGTAACAAGAAAATACAATATAATAGTCTGATAGTGTATAAAAGTCATTTCTGAAAAATTGAAGGAATATGACTATTACAAAAAAGCTTTATAAAATACATAACTGAAATTTAGCTCATAGAATAAATTCGAAAAATGAAAAATGTTGAATATAATATAAAGTAACCTCCAGAAGGAAATAATTCCCAGTTTCTATTTGTTAAAATAGTTGAGTTAAATACATTCAAATTATAAAGTATCACTATCCAGTGTGACACAAAGAATGCTGACGAAGGCCGTAGCGGGCCAGAAAATGCATTACATTCTGCTGGTGTCTAATAATTGTAAAATTTTTCTGTTCATACAATATACCTCATTGCTTTCTAACGGAAAGCTAAGGTAAAATGTAACAAGAAAATACAATATAATAGTCTGATAGTGTATAAAAGTCATTTCTGAAAAATTGAAGGAATATGACTATTACAAAAAAGCTTTATAAAATACATAACTGAAATTTAGCTCATAGAATAAATTCGAAAAATGAAAAATGTTGAATATAATATAAAGTAACCTCCAGAAGGAAATAATTCCCAGTTTCTATTTGTTAAAATAGTTGAGTTAAATACATTCAAATTATAAAGTATCACTATCCAGTGTGACACAAAGAATGCTGACGAAGGCCGTAGCGGGCCAGAAAATGCATTACATTCTGCTGGTGTCTAATAATTGTAAAAATTTTTCTGTTCATACAATATACCTCATTGCTTTCTAACGGAAAGCTAAGGTAAAATGTAACAAGAAAATACAATATAATAGTCTGATAGTGTATAAAAGTCATTTCTGAAAAATTGAAGGAATATGACTATTACAAAAAAGCTTTATAAAATACATAACTGAAATTTAGCTCATAGAATAAATTCGAAAAATGAAAAATGTTGAATATAATATAAAGTAACCTCCAGAAGGAAATAATTCCCAGTTTCTATTTGTTAAAATAGTTGAGTTAAATACATTCAAATTATAAAGTATCACTATCCAGTGTGACACAAAGAATGCTGACGAAGGCCGTAGCGGGCCAGAAAATGCATTACATTCTGCTGGTGTCTAATAATTGTAAAATTTTTCTGTTCATACAATATACCTCATTGCTTTCTAACGGAAAGCTAAGGTAAAATGTAACAAGAAAATACAATATAATAGTCTGATAGTGTATAAAAGTCATTTCTGAAAAATTGAAGGAATATGACTATTACAAAAAAGCTTTATAAAATACATAACTGAAATTTAGCTCATAGAATAAATTCGAAAAATGAAAAATGTTGAATATAATATAAAGTAACCTCCAGAAGGAAATAATTCCCAGTTTCTATTTGTTAAAATAGTTGAGTTAAATACATTCAAATTATAAAGTATCACTATCCAGTGTGACACAAAGAATGCTGACGAAGGCCGTAGCGGGCCAGAAAATGCATTACATTCTGCTGGTGTCTAATAATTGTAAAATTTTTCTGTTCATACAATATACCTCATTGCTTTCTAACGGAAAGCTAAGGTAAAATGTAACAAGAAAATACAATATAATAGTCTGATAGTGTATAAAAGTCATTTCTGAAAAATTGAAGGAATATGACTATTACAAAAAAGCTTTATAAAATACATAACTGAAATTTAGCTCATAGAATAAATTCGAAAAATGAAAAATGTTGAATATAATATAAAGTAACCTCCAGAAGGAAATAATTCCCAGTTTCTATTTGTTAAAATAGTTGAGTTAAATACATTCAAATTATAAAGTATCACTATCCAGTGTGACACAAAGAATGCTGACGAAGGCCGTAGCGGGCCAGAAAATGCATTACATTCTGCTGGTGTCTAATAATTGTAAAATTTTTCTGTTCATACAATATACCTCATTGCTTTCTAACGGAAAGCTAAGGTAAAATGTAACAAGAAAATACAATATAATAGTCTGATAGTGTATAAAAGTCATTTCTGAAAAATTGAAGGAATATGACTATTACAAAAAAGCTTTATAAAATACATAACTGAAATTTAGCTCATAGAATAAATTCGAAAAATGAAAAATGTTGAATATAATATAAAGTAACCTCCAGAAGGAAATAATTCCCAGTTTCTATTTGTTAAAATAGTTGAGTTAAATACATTCAAATTATAAAGTATCACTATCCAGTGTGACACAAAGAATGCTGACGAAGGCCGTAGCGGGCCAGAAAATGCATTACATTCTGCTGGTGTCTAATAATTGTAAAATTTTTCTGTTCATACAATATACCTCATTGCTTTCTAACGGAAAGCTAAGGTAAAATGTAACAAGAAAATACAATATAATAGTCTGATAGTGTATAAAAGTCATTTCTGAAAAATTGAAGGAATATGACTATTACAAAAAAGCTTTATAAAATACATAACTGAAATTTAGCTCATAGAATAAATTCGAAAAATGAAAAATGTTGAATATAATATAAAGTAACCTCCAGAAGGAAATAATTCCCAGTTTCTATTTGTTAAAATAGTTGAGTTAAATACATTCAAATTATAAAGTATCACTATCCAGTGTGACACAAAGAATGCTGACGAAGGCCGTAGCGGGCCAGAAAATGCATTACATTCTGCTGGTGTCTAATAATTGTAAAATTTTTCTGTTCATACAATATACCTCATTGCTTTCTAACGGAAAGCTAAGGTAAAATGTAACAAGAAAATACAATATAATAGTCTGATAGTGTATAAAAGTCATTTCTGAAAAATTGAAGGAATATGACTATTACAAAAAAGCTTTATAAAATACATAACTGAAATTTAGCTCATAGAATAAATTCGAAAAATGAAAAATGTTGAATATTTTATTATTTAAATTAAATTTTGCATACAAAAAAGCTTGTATAATATTTCAGTCAAAAATCGCTAAAAACTGAGATTTTCTCTTATTTTTTTTAAAATAACATAAAATGGAGATCATATCGAGCCTTAACCGCGAAAATAGTGTAAGCGACATAAATTTCAGTTTTCGTTTTTTTAATAAATGACTTTATTGGCAACACTTGCATCATCTCCTAAAATGTCATGGTCACATAAGGTACCGTTACGATTTTAAAGCAAGAACAATTTTATTGTAAGCGACAAATTTCATACAAAATTTATATGAAATAAAATAAAAAAGCTCTCTCCTGTAAAATTTGATTTTTGGCGCTTGCACTATTTTCGCGGTTAGGGCTCGATATATTCGGTTAAAAAAACTAAAATTAAGTACATAAGTCTACAAGATCGTGCACTACAGCCTCATCGATTTTATTACTAGTGTTTTGACCTGCATACATACATATGTACTTTTAGAATTAAATAGTGACTGAATAATAAATTTACTTTTAATTAAAACAAAACAAAAATCATGTGAAAAGAGTTCCCAGATTTTTTTTAAAATTAATTATGGTAACAAAAAATTACAAACTGTTAAAAAAATCGCTGAAATAATATAAATGGTATGGTAAAAATAGCGAAGTAAATCGCCAGTTACTTCACAAATCGCCAAAAAAGTAGCCAATCGCCAAAAATCCCACCGCCAAACACGTTTCAAAATCGCCATATCTGACAGCCCTGATGTCGACCACAATCATTCGTTAGCAATTTTAACGACAAACAGCTGATTTGGGCCCCACTGAGTGCTGGTTAACACACTTCAAGTTTAAGTCGTCAAGTCTTGAGTATTTAGGAGAAAGAGAGGAAAGAAGTCGGATAGTGTGAATGCAAGTGTGATGAAAATGACAAGTTTTATGAAAAAATGTTTGACATCCCATACGACTTAATCGTTTTTTGAAAAATTTCCGAACAATAATACTTTTCAGTGGATCAGGGTTGCATTTTATTTCATGTGTGAGTCTTTGTACTTTGTGTGAACACAAACTGTTATGTTAAGCTAGATTTTTTTGACAGTCGCAACAAAACTCATTAGATTTCTATCTCTCAAATTGTTTTGGAATATGTAAGACTTGTGAGATAGTGTAAACTAGCCTTAATGAGCATTTATCAAAATGAACTGCTCGAATACGATCGTCAGAACTGCAGGGTAAGAAATGGAGTAGTATATCTTATTTAGTTAAGTAAATAATATATATCATATACTATTAATATGAATATAGTTTTTTTTTACAATTTATGGAAGCAGTAGAAACGAAAAGTTTTAATGGGAAAAACTAACGTCAATGGAGGTATCCGAATTAATGACTATTATCCTTCAGCAGTAGGGCGGGTAAAGGGTTCTTTTAAACTATTTTAAGTTTATAATACTTTTTATTTTTTAATCTGGATTTTTGTTTTCTAGTAAAGCTGTCTCCCAAAAATATTATTTCCGTATTTTTTTACACCCGTTATTAAATGCGTTTTTCTTCTATTCCTTCTCCACCCTACAAAATTTTCACTAACATGATTTAATTAACAAAGTTAGTTTCGGGAATACAAAATTTATCAAATAATAACGAACAATTTTGTACAAACGCAAAATGTTGGCTAGTTTGTCAAGTTGTTTGCGCAGTTTATTTAGCATTAAGGAATTTTCAATTAAAAGTGTTTTTAAATATAAACCCAAAAAGTTTTGTAGAAAATGTTAAATTCTTAAACATTTTATTAAAAATAAAGTATGCCACTACAATTTTTTGTTTTCGTTTGCATACTTGGTATGAAAACTAAAAAGCAAACTAAGCCACAGGAATTGCTTGGTACACATGTCTTATATTACTTTTGTACAAATGTTTTGTGTTGTTAAGTGGAGTGTTTGCCATTGGGACAAACAATCAAAAAATTACGTTTTTACGAAAAGTACCAAAAATAAAAATTTTTACCCAGTTTTTTTCCCCTAAAATGTACTTTAATCGCTTGCTGCCTTTATGTTTAAAAATATAGGTTTCAAGTTTGCGCAAAATTATTTTATAAAAAAAGCGTTTTTGTAAAAAGTACCAAAAGTACGAATTTTAAGCCTGTTTTTGTACTAAACTTTGAAAAATCTAGAGGGGTTGTTGAATATTGTTGAAACTTAGATTTCAGTGAAAGGAGTTGAAAATTTAAACTAATAATTTTTTTATATCCTAGAGGTTCAATGTTGTGCATTGTTAAAACAAAAAACAAAAATTTTACCAGGTATTTTTTCTTATCATACAAAAAGTTTGTTCTTAACATTAATTTGTTTTAACATGTTTTTTTCAAAAATTTCAGCTGTTATTTTACCAGACATGGCTCATTCTAAAAATTGTCCATTCGATAATTTAAAGATGTACATTATTTTCCAAAGACTTAAATGAAAGTGGCTTCTTAAAGCAGATTTTGAAATTTTCAGAGGCCCAAAGAATAAATAAAAATACGAGTATTAAATATTGCAATATCTAGTCACTACACAACGCGAGATTTTCTTGCAAAACTGTGTTTTCTTAACTTTTTTATGGAAATTTTTCCATATGCAAGTTTTATATGGAATTTACTTAGAACACAAAAACATTTTTAATATATTATTATTGTTAAAAAAATCTACAGTAAACTGAAAATTGACCTTTTACTATTTTTTTTTTACAAATTAGCGTTTTAACGAAACATTAATTATGCCATTGTTTTTTTGTTTAAATTAAGATGTATTACTTTGTATTTTCCTATAGATGATAAATAAAATATGAAAAAATAACTAACAAATTAAATTTTCACCCTCATAACTTGATTAGCAAATTTTTTAAAATTTACACTTTTACAGCATTTAATGAACGTAATGTAACATGCATTATTCAATAATGTACAAAGGGTGTGTTCACAACTTTACAAATTTGAGATAATTTTTCAAAAACTTTAATTTAAAATTAGTCCCTCACATTTTAGAGAAAATATCTTGCTCTTCTAGTTTAGAAATATACAATTTAACATTTCTGAGACATTACCATGGCTTCGAAACTGGAGTTGAAGCCTTTTTTTTTAGGAAATCCCGTATAAAAAGCACTAGTAACAAGGCAACGATCCTTTTAGCGTTTAAAACAGATGTTGATGCCATATGGCTTAATTTTAATCGTGGTTTTAACAACAAAGTTAAAAAAGTGCAATACCTAGCCCATAGTTTGATCTCCTGAAAAATTAATTTTAAGACAAACGCTGTTACCAGGCCTGCCATATTTGCCGATTCATCGGCATTTTGCCGATTTTTTGCCCCTAAATTATCAAAGTGTTGATTTGCCGATTTTTTCTCAAAAAATGCCGATTTGTTGATTAACATCTAAACCAAAGTAACTTTTTGTTGGATTTAGTACAATTTATTAATTTTGGGTAACATTGAAATACGTGTTTCATGAAAAAGAGAGAACTGTTATTAATTAAGCACTTTTGCTAAGAAAAAAGGTTAGATTTGTCCTATATTATATGCAGTGTATGTTATGTATGTTTACCCAACACACACATGTTGCAATTTTAATTATTAAAAGAACTTGATCACAAACAAAAAAAAAATATCGGCAATTTTTTTTGACAAAAGCTAAAAGAAGAAAAAAAGTTAAATCAAAAAATATAAAGTACTTTTTATATTAGAATTTGGAAATAGATTTTTACTAACAAAAAAGTTGAGGCAAGCTAAATTCAAAATTCACTTTTAATGAAGAAACTTAAATCAAAAAATGATTTTTATAAGCGCATTTGAGGATGATGCAAGTACAACCGATAACCAATCTTTTGTAAGAAAGTCATGTAAATTAACAAACATTTTGACAACAATATTTAGATTTAAAAGTGAGAATTCTCCTGGTTCATTTCCAAGAAATTCACATTCTTCCGCCAATGTGGAAAAATGTTTAGCCAAACCAACCTTAAAAAAACGAAATTTTAATGAACCATGCAAAATTAATCTCTGCATAGAATTCATCATTCCAAAAATTATTTAAAATTTTAAGCTTTTTTCATGCTGATATTAAAATTAAGGATTTAATAAAAATGTCAAAGGGAATCTAAAATAACAAAAAGTACAAAACTTTAAAATAGTTTACCTTTAAGTACAGAATATACTTATACATTTTTGTTTCTAATTACTTACAATTTATTTGTAAAACGTTTATTTTTTGCTGCATAACACAGTACAACATTTTTCAGGTGATTGATTCGGGACTCAATTCTGATAATTGGTTATGAAAGTAGACCCAAAAAGAAGAACTTCTGCATCATTAGTTTGGTCATGGTACATCAAATAATAATAAAAATTAATTTGAAGTTATACAATACTTTATAGGGGAATTTGTCACGTTTTAGGCTCTTTTGATTGTCATAACTCGAGAACCACTAGTCCGAATAAGCTGAAACAAATTGAAAAAAAATACAAAATATTAAAAAAGCATCTTAGATAAGCGGTTGTTAATTTTGAGAATATTGGTGAAAAATAATTATTTTTGAAAAGAAAAAAGCATGTTTATAAAAATGCATATGTGTATTAAAGAACAAAAAAGTTCATCTATTTAGTATCAAAAGGTAAAACTAATGGAACCTAAGAAAAGAAGCGTTTAGTTTGAAAATTCGACATATAATGGTTTTTTAATTTTTTAACAAAGTATATATACATATTTAAGTGCTTAAGAATATCTTTTAAAGGTTGTACCAACATTATTTCAGTAACTATTCCATCAGGAATATTTTTAGAAAAGTCCATATATATTCAATGAGCTTTTATTAAATGCAATTTTCTCAAAATACCTTCGATATTACAACGGTATCAAAAAATATAATACATATGTACATTAGCGTGGCCGTTAGTTGTATGGAGAACTTTTTTTTTTGATTTCTTATATTCTCCCCCCCCCCAAATCGGTTCAGTTTTATGTAAAAAAAATACGAGAAGTCTAACTCTGAAACTTTTTGACCGATCTTGTTGAAAATTTTTGTCTAAACTACCATCCAATAGGACTAACCTTGGTGCAAATTTCATCCTAATCGGAAGACATCGATTTCAAAATTTTGTCACTTGACATTAAATCCGGCTTTTATATATGGGCATTTCCAGCGAAAAGTCTACTTTTTGTCATGTAACGCCAGAAGTATTTTAAATTGTTTCTCAAAAAATTTTATATGTATCGTTTACTTTTTTATATTTTTGTGTAAAGCGCAACAAGCTCTACATTAAGTAACAATAGGGATAACGATTGAACAACATGGTCCGAAAATACATCCTTATTTGCAATCTGGCGTTACATTAAAAAAAGTAGACTTTTAGCTGAAAATTCCCATATTTACCTTAAAACGAGCAAAGATTTTTAAATTTGATAGCTTGAAAAATAAATCTATATAAGTTCTAAGTTTACTAAAAAGGTTTTGTACAAAACTTCTTGCTCAATTCGCAGTATTTTTCAGTTTTGTAATGCAATCAAAACCCACTTCCGTTTTTTTAACGTCACGCCAGGGCAGATTTTTGCTTATATCTGCAAATCCTTAGCGTCGATTACTGTAATTTTTTTTCTGAATATAGTGATACTTCATTACTTTGTATATATAAAAACCCTTTTTACAAATTTGACTTCGTCATTTAATTTTTTTACATTTTGTGCTACAAATATCACGACACGTCAAAATGGAAATGCCCATATTTAAAACGTATATAAAAAGTTTGGTATTTTGTTGTTATTTTCTTAATTATTTTCTAAGATATTAATTTTAGCAAAAAGCTTTCTTCGAAGCTAATGTTGTTGACTAGAAGAGCTAAAATATTGCCATATATCATATTCTTGTAAAATAATGTTTTTAAGAGATAGTAATATGCAAACAAATTACATTTGAATAAATGGCTTGATGGCAAACTTTGAGGGGCGGACGCCCCCCCCCCTAAAACACAATTTCTCGCTACGAAATTTTTTTGTATTTTTTTTTACATAAAACTGAGCCGATTTGGGGGGCGAGAATCTAAGAAATAAAAAAAAGTAAATAACGGCCACCCTAATGTACATATACACTTAAGAACCCTTAAGATTTGATATAATGTATGAGCTTCATAGCTCCTAAACTAATATCCCAAGCTAATTATATATTTCGCGGTTTTTTAAAACTTAACGTTTTTATTAGTTACAAGTATACAACATTATTTTTTAAGGTAACCAAAAACCATAGTTGGGAGTAGTGCACCAAATGTTGATTTAAATCAACATTGCGCTCTTACTTAACAAAACTGCAAAAAAGTTAGTTTTTACAATTATTTACCAGTTTTAGTGATGATTGGTATTTTTTTTACTAGCACTAAAAAAATTCATTGGTATTGAAAATTTTTTCACTATCGCTAACTGTGATTGTATGCATAAAATCTGCACTCAATCCAAATTTGTAGTTCAAAATTTAAACTTTCAATCAAAAAGCTGTACGAAAAAATAATATCACTAAAATTTAAATAAATTTAGGGGGTAATTTTGTACGTGCATGGTTTTTGATTTTTCCGATGATATGCATAAGCAAAGGAAATTAAACTAAATGATATTCTGTCAATAACGGAATAATTCTTGGATTTAATCATTAAAACACAAGTTTTGTATTTTAAATTGTGTGCAAAATTTTTAGTCAAATAAGTGAAGAAAAAAAACTGCAATTAACTGATGATTGCTTTTTTTAAATCAAACTATTTTTTTTAGCGCAAAATGTTTTAACATTACAATCACTTATGTGTAGTGAGATTGCTAATTTTCAATTTATCAATCAACATTAACAAAATTATTGCAATCATTTTAACCGAGTGCACTATCCCCATCTATGACAAAAAACATGTGTTTTGATAATTGTCATTAAAAAAAGTAAAACAATTTTATTTTAATAATTTTCTTTAGTAAAAAACAAAAAAATTTAATATTATTATTAATTTTTGAACTTTTCTCCATTTTTCTTTTTGAAACGCTTGTTATAAACCCCACCTCACAATCACAAAATAAAATATTACAAAACATGATTAACTGTTGCTTAAAATTTCGTGCGAAATAATATGAGCTGCACTAGTTTCGCACGGACAACAAAAATGTTATTATTTTTAAAAAAACCCATGCATGTACGTCACTTTGTTTTTGTTTATAAAAGCGTAATTTTTGATCGCAGATTTGTAAAATTTTGTCAAGACATGTACATAGTTTAATACCATTCATAATAATCAATCAAAAACTCGATTTTGAGTTTTTTGCTAGTGACGCCTTTTTGGATTTTAGCTAACGATATATACATGTTCCTCTAACTCCCTCTAGAGCATAGAGGCTGGTGTATTTTGGAGCGAAATTAAAAACATAACAAACAACAAACCCAGATAAAAAATCCTTTGTTATGGCCGTATGAGCTTTTAAGGAACTGCGGGATGGATCGAGCGTAACCGGATGTCTTATTTTATTAGTATAATTTGCACATAAAACATCAACAATTTCGGGTTGTAACGACTCTTTGATCTTAATTTAATCTTTAAAACAAATCTTATTCTATTCCAGGTTAAGGCAAAACAAAATGCGTCGTACCTACTGAAAAACCTGATATGGCGTAGCATAGCTGTACATGACCAATTATGTATTGTATTTAAAATTTGTCAAGCTGAGATTTTACTTTACTTTACTTTAAAGTTACACGCTTTTTATCTTTATTACATTTTAATCAAATATTAATATTTATTAGCCACTTCAGTAAATTGTCTAATTGTGAAATTAAAAAAAAGAAAAAAAATTACGATTTTTTTCGCTTTAAATTTTATGACAGACGGAAGGTGTTTTTAAGTTTTTTTTTTGATTTGCGTAAACAAAAACCCACCTTCTCTCACACCTTTTTTCACGCTCTTTGGCGTAAAACTTTAATTTTTGACGTAAATTTATCAGAAATGAGTTATGGATTGATATGAATTTAAATTTTGCTTTAATAATAAAATGTATAATATAATTAATAATCAACATATTTAAATTATGAGAAAAAATTCCATCATAAGATTAAAAATACTTTTGCCATTCAGACAGCAAAAAACCCACATTAACAATATTAATTGTCAGCATTTAACAGAAATAACAAATTGAGTGATTATTTTGAAACGTCATCTGTCAAACTTAAAAGAAGTAGACCAATATTTCAAATAACTTATTTTTTACCCTTTACCACTATTGTTAAATGAGAGCATACTAAGTTTGTCATTCATTATGAAACTCTTTTATTATTTAGACCGTCCGTCCGTCTGTCCATCTATTGAAAACACGCTTACTTTTGAAAGACTTAAGAGATAATAACAATTTTGTTGTCAAATTGTTTTTAGTTTTCCTAGGCAGTTTGGATGGCCTTATGCTCCTCACAGGAGTAAAAGGAACCAATATATAGGCAATTTGGAATTAAAATCCTGCCTGATCGGTTCTGTAAAAATCAAACCAAACTCCTAAAAAAACTAACGTAAACTGGTGACAGAATATACCGTTTCTCATTAAATTTAAGTCATATTCGTGTTTATACTACCGAATTTTGTCTAGATCGGCCCATACGCTGTTGTAGTGAAATTAGATCTGTTATAGTTCATTCACTCTAGAAATCAAGCTGCCAAATTTCATCAGTATTGGTCTACAATTAACCATAGGCCACATATAAAGCCAGCTCTCGGAAACCTCTTTAGTACACTTGTACCCCTGACAGACATTGGATTTGTATACTTTACTAGCATGGTATACTACATGTGTTTCAACCTGAACTACAATTAAACCATGAAAAAAAGTGGTATAATCCTGGTTTATATACTCGTAAATGTAAGTAGTATAAATGTGGTATATTACGTACTACAAGTCTGCCAATATAAAATAGTTTATAAAACCGTAGTATAAATGCCATGGTATGTAAACTATTTGTCTGTCAAGGGCTTACAAACCGTAAAGAATAACGCTATTGTAGTTTAATATGGTGTGTCATATATCGATAACACTTGAAATCACACTGCTAAATTTCGGGAAGATCGGTCCATAGACCCCATTAAAGCGTACTTTTGAAATAGACTTTCATACGCCTAAACCGCAAGGAATTTTAAACTTTGGGGTAAGTTTTTATTTATTAAAACCTGAAATATTCTCACTCTATGTGGAGGATATTATCGATTGGGTACCGCCGAATATAGAACTTTTACTTGTTTTTTTTTTAAATAAACTTTTATTTGAGTGTTGCCAGAAATTTAAAAAAAAGAAATCATAAAGATCTGATTATTTCCTACTTGGCGAACTAGATTCTTAGTTCATTATTCACTAAAAATTTTGTATTAATATTTTTTATTTATTAAAACAAATTTTTATCAAAAAAATTTATGATTTTTCAAAAAAAACTTGCAAAAATTTAAAGTACATAAAAAACTATTTTTTTACAAATTGCAAAAAATTGTTAATTAAAATTACAAAGTACCGATTTTTATAAGTAAAATTTCGTCACAGATATAAAATTAAAAGTTTTTAAAAGCCTATGATTTTGATAAGTTTGATAAGAATATGGTTAAGATTATCCGTGATATGTTTAAAAGCAGCCATAATATGATCACAAACATTCATAGAAATATTATAATCCAAATATAGAATGTTACTCTTAGATTAGGGTTACCTCCAAGCATATTTCTTTGTATGTTTGTACAAACTACTATAGATAGGGGGAGGTGCACTCATTTTGCACTTTCAACTTACACTTAGTGCAAAAATATTCTAATCATTCAAATGAAAATTTTGAATCAAAAAAATTACTTGAACAAATTATTGAAACTTTGTTGTTCTTCACTCAGTTGAGTAAAACTTAAAATGTTGCATTCAATTTTAAGTTAAAATTGATTTGTGTTTACTTTTGTGCACCAATTTTAATCTAAAGACTAAACTTCATAAGAAAAAACAAAAAAAAAAAACAGTAAAAATAGGTATGTGTTTAACTTGATAAGCCAAATTCCTTACAAGCCTTGCAAAAGGAAGATCCATTGTCTGTTTCCAACAGCACAATTTTATTTTTGTTGGGTCCAAACTTTGTGTGAATGTGGTTCACAATTTCCGCGATTTTTTCGCATGTTGACGTCACGCCAATGCAAGAAGTTTTCGGTTTAAGAAGACCACATGTGTGCAGTAGTGCATGCATATAAAATTTAAATGCTGCAAAAAAAAGTTTCATTGCAGTTTTTCAAAAAGAATTGAATAAAGTTTCTGTAGAAAATGTTAAATTATATGGACGATATATTTTTTTTTTATTTTTGGTTTCAATATCAACTTCAAGTTTTTAAATAATCATTTTTATTTCATCCGAAGAAAATAATTAAAACTTTGTTGATTAATATCACATAGGATTTTGTTGCAGTTTTCACTTAAAATAATTAATAAAAAAATAATTTTATTTAGTATCTTAAATTTTTATTATTCGTATTTGTCTTCAAAGATGTCATGACCAAGAATTTTTGAAAGTTTAGTGAGATTTTGTTTATATGCAGCTTTTTTTATTGCAAGTTCAAATCATCACTAAAGCTGGAAAAAAGAGCGCAAATTAATTTTTTTTCTTGCAGTTGTATTAAGTGATAGTGCACTGCTGATTCGAATCAATATTTAGTGCACTACCCCAAACTATGCAAACTATATGTTGTAATTTGTTCCTTCATCTGGCCACACTGTATTGTTAGTATAAAGTTATAAAGGTTAAAAACAAGTAACCCTACGTTTCCAAATGCAAGTAATTATGTACTTGCAAGTAGTGTATACGATTGGCTGAAAGTACAAAAATTGTGTGAAAGTTAGTGAATAAGTCTGAGTGTATTGAGTTTTTCGTAATTGCACTTGCATGTGAAAACGGGGGTAAGAGTGCTTTATTCGGATATGCCAAATCTTTTATACTCTTCACTAAGGTACGATTAGAACAGACAGTTATATAAATACCTGTCATTAGATATAAATATATTTTGTACCACGTCCACTTCCAAAATTTCGTCGATTTTTTTACAAGAGGTTGTGTATTGATTACCCAGCTATGTGTAACAAATTGAGACAATTTTTTTCTGTTCCGTTCTTTAGATTTTGTTCCATGCCCACTTCTCTACTCCCGCCTACATTTTGTCAGATATTGTCTATTGATAAGCAAGATTCTTGTATCTGATTGGGAAACTTTAGATCTTGCCGTTCTCCAGGTATACCGAAATCTATAATGTCTTTGTATGGGAAACGCCACGCCCACTTTTCCAATCCTAACCAATTTTTTTTACAAAGACAACAAGGATTTTTGGGTAAAATTAGATGTAGTAGTGGGTTTTTGTTTGTCATTTATGTATCGATCTGGCTGAATTACAGAATTATGTACTTTATAGAGACAAAGAAAATAAAACTCAAAAAGGAATCCCCTCTTTTTTTCAACCAAACATAAGTCATGAAAAAAGTTATAGTCAATTTTAAAATCCTTTATCAGAACTTTTGGTTTAAAGAAAAATTTGTAAAGATTTTTTCCAATGTTTTCAACAAACATTGTTTTTTTGTTTCTTAAAATTGCGAAATTGTTTAATATAAATTTATGAAACCTTATTTATAAAATCATAAAAGGCTGTCATTTGTTTGTTTGCGAATTTGTTCATATAATTGGTAAACATTTTATAGTTATTTGACTGTCGCTATTAAATGGTGTCTTTTTTAAGCTCAATTGAACTTGATATTCGAAAAAATAACAAAAAAATTTAATTTCTTTTTATCAAATCTTGGCATTAACATTTAAAAATTATTTATTTCGGGCACATTCTGAACATTAAATTTTGGGCATATTTTTGTAGCTTTGCTGGGCGTGTGTCGCGAAATACCCCAATTGTTGCTGGTTTATCAGCATAACCCTTAACAAAGTCCCACAAGAGGTATAAAATCGCACGGCCTTAGAGGCCAATTTAAAAGTAAATTTCTCGAAATCAACTTATCGGCAAATGTTGATTTCATTAAGGCGCTTGTGGCGGTCGCCGTATGGCACGTAGGGCCATATTCAGTTAAAACCACATCTCGTCCGGATCAGTGTCATCAATATTTTCAAATTCCATTGAACGTTACGCAAGCTCCGGCTTTAATTTTTGAAGAAATATGGTTCAGCGTGCAAAACGCACTAAAAGGTGAATTTTTCTGTCTGTAGGGTCTATTGTCAATTTTAGACAATTAATTGTTCGAATAATTTAAAATTGCTTATTTCGATTAAAGGGTTAATCGAAGAATTTATACCGATTAATTAAATAAAAAAACAAGCAAGAGTGCTATATTCGGCTGTGCCGAATCTTATATACCCTTCACCATTGTGCGAGCAACTAGACAAAAACTAAATAATTTTTACATATACATACATACATATTCACAATTCTAAAAACTTCATTATAAATTAAATTTAAAAATCTAAAACTGGTAAATTTTTTTTTTAAATCGTTTTTAGAACAAAAAAATTAAAAAAAAAATTCTCTTTGAAAAACCAGTTTCTAAACTCAACCCCCTAGACGGCTGAACCATAAATGAACGTTGTTTGAATATCATTTAAATGAAATATGGCCCGTTTTAGGTTTCACAACTCAACTCAGTTGTGTCAACTCAACTCAGCAAAGTTGTAAACCATAATACAAATTTACAAATCAACTTATTTGAGTTGTGAACCGTAGTAGTGGCCTTTGTTCACCAAAATGGCTTGTACCATGTATGTGTGTTTGTTTCTTTTAGTATAGGCAGTGTTGTCTTTCCGTAGATTTATCTTTTTTGGCGAGTTTTTAAGTAGCAAAAATAATCAAAAATTCCCCGTTTCTATTTGTTAAAATTATTTCGTTAACTAGATGAAATAATAAAGAAGGGTGGTAACGAAAATCATATTGGGCATTATGCTAATATATGTAAACAAATGCAAAGGGGGGAGTAACAGACAACCGGATTTGAACTTCGCTTTTCAAAAGGACCCAGAATATATATACTTTATAAGGCCTAACATTCATATCATAGAAGTTACAAACGGAATGACAAATTTATACATTCACCACCTGTGTTGAAGGGTATAAAAAGAGTAATTTTTGGGGATTCAGTATTTCGGTTATAACTCAGCCATTTTTTTAACGGATTTGACAGATTTATATACCGACGTATTTAAGAAGAAATTTACCATTTACAGTACACGCTCGGAAATTAGCACCACTTTGTTTTTAGGGCAATTCGAATTTCCGAACTAATCGAATTTATGGACCGTTTAAAAAAAAATAACAATTCAGTTCATTTGACTTTAGTATGTATAATATAAATAGTTTACATACTTATAACTATATTAAAAAAGAAAACAATCTCTTCCAATATTTTTAATTTGTCTTGTAAATACCGTGTTTTTCTTACGTTTCTTTGGCATTTTAGTTCACTTTCTTATCTTCATAAATGTTAAACCGCATACAAACATCAAAAAAAATTTGACTTTTAAACTCTAACAACATCAACAAGATCTGCAAATCATTTATTAAAATGGGATTCCCCTTTTTACTTTGTATTTGGTTAAACTTAACTGATAAAATTTTAGTGCGTACAATAAAAAAGGAAAAAACCGCTCGAAAATTCGAATTTTGGATTCTAATTTTAGAGCGCCAAATGTAATGATATTACTGATTCGAATTTCTGGAAATTCGAATTTCTGAGAGTTCGAATTTCTGAGCGTGTACTGTACTAGAGTTATTAAGCTTGGACTCGGGGAGATCTATGGTTCCCGAAAGTGGGTATTTAAAAAAAAAATTTAATTTTGGTCATAACTTTTTTGTATCTGAACCGATTTTTCCGAGTTTTTTATAAAATATGTTCTACTAAAAATATTTTGGTATATAAGTCATATCCATAGGACATATTGGAGCTACCCCGCCCACTTCTCCAATCCCACCCACATTTTTTAGGATGATGAGTATTGACAACCTAAATGTGTGTACCTAATTTGGAAACTTTGGCTCTTGCCGTTCCCCAGATATACAGCAAAAAGTAATAAAAATACAACAGCCAGAAGGGATTTTTGAAAAAAATTAGAGGTAGACGTTGTTATTTGTTTATATCTCAGCCATTTGTGGACCGAGCTGGCTGAATTTCAATAGCAAGCAATGGTAGACTATATGTGACATAAGACGGACAGACGGACATCGTTAAATCAACTTTTCTTCTCATAATGACCCAGAATATATATACTTCATAGGGTCTAAGATCAATATTGTAGAAATTACAAACGGAATGACAAACTTATATATACCCTTTTCCAACTGTAGTGAAGGGTATAAAAATAATGTTTATTAATAATAAGAATAAGTTAAAATTGCCAAATATCGATTAATAGTTTAATCGAACAAAAATAAAACCCGATTAATTGAACACCCTAATCTCACACCATATACTGCAATTTTGTATCATCTCTGAACAAATTTTTGCCGTCTACAAGTTGCGCGAATTGATGACTGATTTTCAAAATAAATTGGGATGACTTGGAAGGATTGTTCAAGCGTGAAAGATTCACTCTTGATTTGCCAAAAACAGTTAGCTCAGTATGATAGTTCGTTTGACAGCTAACCGATTCGTAAGTTCTATTGCACTTTAAAACACCATTTATTTTGTTTTGTTTTTTTTATCTAATCGTTTATTTAATTTGGTAAAAAAAAAAGTTTAATGACAAAAAAAAAATCTTTTCTTTGTATGAAAAGTTTTAGCTGAAGTACAAAAAAAAAATTTAGTTCATGATGAGAAAGTTTTTTGATTTTTTTTATAGCGTTATAAAAAAGCTTAAATTTTTTTTTATGATTTTTGAACAGATGTCTGGGGTTGGGCCAGACTTTACGTTGCTATTTGCATTAATGATACATACATATATTATTGCTTAACAAATATTTTTAATATTTAATAGTCAAAAGGGCTTGAAATATCGTGAAAATATTTTATTTTTCAGGAAATACGGGATCCCTATGTATAAATTTACACCGTATTCATAAACGATTATTAAATTTAGCAAACGCTTATTAAGGATAATTTTCAAAGTAAATTTGTTTTTTAAACCCTTATTAAATTTTCGTTTTTGTTTTAAATGTAGTTGTACGAAAGAAAAATTTCTTTCGCACATCGGAAAAAGGCAGTAAATTAGTTTATAAATACAGTGGAAAAAAATAAAATTTCTTACTGTGTATGTACATAACCCAAGCTCACATTAAAAATATGAAAATTGTGTGTATTTTTTGTACCCTTTGTTAATTTTTGAGGGTATTTTTTATACCCATTCTTTCACTATTGTAAAACATTTATTTTTTGATTTAACACGTTCACACACTTACACACTTAAATTGGTCCTCTGCAAATAATATTGGACCACCGGATCCATTTTGATCAAATGGACTACTCCCTGGACTGGTCCAATGTAATGCAAGTATGGATCATGTCATAGTTAAAAAGTTTTTGTAGTGAGACGACATGTCTTCGTTTTCTAACGACATGTTTTCGTTTTTAAACGACTTCAAAACTAATCCTCTTAAGTATACCATGGAGTAGTTTAAAAAATACTCCTTTGTAATCCAAAGCTGGGTTATATGGTCCTGCCCTAGGACATCGTAATGTTAAATATACCATGTTTTTTTAAAACGTTTGGGCTACTTTTGGACTAGTCCTAGTCCCTTGTGGGCTACATTTTACGCACGTGTTTGGACTAGTCCTATTTTTTGCAGGGTCGTCTGCACTTCCCTTCAGTATTTGTTTGTGACAGCGAGACTACAGAATAGAGTTTGAAAAAAAAATTTATTGATTTGAATGTATGTATATTCAAGTAGAGTTTTGCGCAGACTTCTATTAAACAACAAGTAATGTGCATGATTAAATAAAAAAAATCCCAGGAATTCCCGCATAAATTTGACGAAAAGTACGGGATCCCGGGATTTTTTTTTCCAGAAAAAACGTTATGAATAACACTAACTAGAAACCAAATTTAAATTTTTAGTTTCATTTAATACAGTAAAAGTTTTTAATAATTTCTTAATTTAAAAAAATATAGACCTCTTTCTAACTGTTTTTTTTAAATCTAGAACTCCTGATTACCGTTAGCCGTAAAAAAATAATCTCAATATTTTTATTTTGAAATAATTTTCAATTTAAATTGACATGCTACAATTAAAAACCAATTAAAAGGGGGAAAAAGAATGACATGAAATCTTATCAATTCAATTATCAAATGGTTTTAGTTTCAAACTGCAATGTGAAGCTATTAATTATTAAATTAAATAATTTACTAATTTATATTATATAGCATTTTGTTAGCATTTTTATTAAAAACTAGAACGGAGAAAACAATAAGAGACGGAGGTTCGAATATTCGTCCCCAAAAATAAAAAATATTTGTGGATATGAAAATGCACACAATCAGGGCGCCGACGAAAATTCGCTGGACGTTTCAAACTTTAAATAGATTTAATTTTAATTCTTACGCCGGCGAACGACGAACAAATCAGTACTGAGTAGCCAGATTTTTCAAAATTGTAAGTGTTTTAGTAAATAAAGTTACTTTTTACTTTAGAAATTGTAAAACTGAATTTTATATAAAATAGAAATTGAAAAAAAATTAACAATAAAAAATTAGTTTAGTTATGTTGTTTTGAATGTTTTATTTGTGAATTATTTTTTGTTTATATGGTACCACTATTTCTTGTTTGTACAAAATATTTTATTTACATTTTGTTTTTTCGTCGTTATTGTGTTTCATACGCCGTATTTAAACAGCGAATTTCTTCCGAAAAGTTCGTCGTGCTGGACGAAATTCGTCGTTCGTCCTAGTTGTGCTCCTAGCATGAGTTATAAAAAAATAATGAGAATGATTTTGCATTAACAAAACATCAAAAAAAAAAATCGGTATTAAAATTCAATTTTTTTTACATACATTGAAGTAATTTAGTCCCTATTAGCTTGACAAAGATAACATCCATAAATTCAGAAAAAACTACAACAACAACAATATTTTTTTTTTGCCTAATTATTTTAAACGTGCGCTGCTAGAAAAGAAAAAGAAATGAGCGTAATTGAAAAGTTTTTAGAAAAAACTAGAGGCAAACGTTTGTAAATTGATTGTGATGTGATATTTTAAAAAAGGAGTGATGTTTTTGAAAAGAATTAAAAGACAGCTTCTTGTTAAGTTGTATTTATAAAATTAAAGCGCAAAATTGAAAATTTTAGAAAAAAACCAATTGAATAATTCACAAAATACGTTTCGGCATTTGTTCTCAAATTTACAATTGCAACGGAAAACAAAGGTATGCATATGAGCCAATTGTTTTGTTTACACTTCTTAAAAGTTTTAGTTTTGCTCATGAACAATACGACTAGAAATATTTTAAAAGTGTTGAAAATCCTGCTAACGTTTCGTTTCTTACAAACACGTTACACGATTTTATGACAACTAAAGTGCAAAATAAACCACACAATTCGCTTGGCAAATGCACGCTTTGTTTCTGTTTGCAAATAAACAACACAAACACACATAATTCATACAAACATTATTTTTGAATTTTTTTTTTTTTTTTTGTATTCCATGAATGCTGCGTTAATTTTGGTCGTTATTTGTTTAAAACGGAGGAGAAATATAAAGGAAAGGAAAATAATTCGCAGTAAGGATTTATTTAAACAACGAGCTTTTTTAGAGCAAACAATGCTGCTTAAGGGTACTTTACACTACTACAGAAGTCTTACGTATTTTGAGACAAATACAGTCCCGTCATAATAAGATGTTATTTTTAGGAAATTTTCAAACAATATTGAGATCGTGTGTGTAGTAGTAAGTAGTAAGACCTGCGTGATAGTGTATGAAAATGATTTTAAGGCTTCTTCTTCTCTTTCTGCTCTCTGAAAAATTTTCACTGAAATGATTACCGTCAATGTTGTGGAAATCAAAATCGAGTAAAACTAAAGTCGAAGCAAATTATCAGTTAACATTTTTTAAAAATGTCAGTAGTTTTTCATGATTTTTAGAGAAGTAATTCTAATAAATATAAGTGGTGATCAAAGTACGACGCATATAAAACGGAATAATTTTCTGAACCTTTAAAATTGGATTTAACATTAGAAACCACATAAAATTTGACAAATTTCCAACTACAAATACGTTTGTTTAAATAGTCAACACCTAAATTAATTACACAAAAAATTTGTACAAACGTATAATTTTGACATGTTTATGACTTCTAGTTTATTTTGCTCTTAAGCAATAACTTTTTTCCGAAACCATCTCTTTTCCAGTCGTTTTCTATGGTTCGAACTACACAATTATTTTTTTTAATACATTTCAGTATAAAATATTTCGTTTCAACTCCATTTTCAAACTTTTTAATCAAAAATGTGCATATTTTTCCTAAAAAAGTCGTCTGTATTTGTGATTTTTATTTTGCAAGAGGAATTTTAAAAACTACTTTGTATACAAATTTATGTGAAATCGAGATTTTCTCAAATTTTCAGCTGTCCTTTTCATAAAAAATATTTTAGAGTTTAAAATTTTTATTGATAATTCGTGTTATAACTTGCTACCGATTGATTAAGTTTTACTTGAAAGTGATTCACTTTCGATGCAAATTCGAAACTCATTATAATAAATTTCCATATATGGATATTCGGATCTTATGCTTCGACACTTTGATGAAAAGTTTAATAAAAATTTTATACATCAAATCGTTTTCGCTTGAACTGAAAAAAACCTCTTAAACTTTCAAGATAATTTCGATTCCATTTGCATTCTGGGAAACTACTTATTAAATAAATTAAAAAAATTTAAAAAAGTGTTCTATAAAAAAAATACAGATTAAACTCAAGGATCATTAAACTGTTACAGTTCTGAATGGAAAAAAATGAAAGTGATAATTATTGCCGCCGTCAGTCGCTGAGCAGCAACAATAATTGCTGCCACCCCACAACAAACAGATAACAGAATAAATTGTGCACTACAATTTTAAAATGTATTGAATTTATAAAAATACAAAATTTACATTCAATCTCAGTCTGCAATTATGAAGAATATTAAATAAATCTGTTTATCTGTATTTTGCAAAACTTTACAATATTTATTTGTTTTTGCTCTTCTGTTTCGTATTTCAAATTTAATTTGTTTACTGCTGCTGTCCACACATTACAATTGCATGCAAACATACACACACACACACACACACCCACTCATGTCAAGTGTAATGGATGCAATGACAAGTTTGACAAATGATTTTTTAAGTGTTTCAAAATAACAATAACATAAAATTATTTAATAGGAATTTATGTAGATATTGTTTGTTTATTTTTTAAGAAGTATGTATGTGTGTTTGTAAGATTTATTATCAAAAAGTTATGAGCTTATTTCGGTCAAAATACATAAGAAATTAAGATACAAAGTACAAAAGTTGATACTTATCAAAATTTGAAATTGAAACTGAATAACAATTTACATTTTTATTTATCTATCAAAGAAATTAGAGAATATTACATATCCTGACCTTCAGTCGTAAATGAGCTAAGTCCAATTTAATAAATTTTACAGGATAGAGAACAATCTTTCTAAAATGTTTAGTTTTCAATAAATTTTAAATCTTTAAATGCACTTTGTTTTATTTTGATTCATTTTATATCGACCCTTTAAAAATTTTATTATTTTGTTTTATATGACTTTATATCGAACGCAACACCGGCACTAATAGACTAGCTCACTACCAGCTGGCCTACCGGGGCACTCCAAGAATAATAAATAAATAAAAAATAATAATTTAAATGGCTTTCGAATCAAAAAGGCCTTCAACCGCGACTACCAGAATTAGCTCTCAGCTTATTGAAAATCACAAAGTGTTTTTGCAACTCTTGTCCATTTTTTAATAGCTTTGATACTGTGTGAGTGTTTGTAATTCTCATTCGCTATACAGTTTTATTTGTATGACATCTTTAGTTTTTCCAAAGTCTTTGAAAAAAGGTTTTCTGATGATCTGGCCTAAGCAACCAGCGAAATCCCCCCAATAAATTTTAGTGTATTTCTCAAAGAAAAAGAATTGGGAATCTAGCACATCATCTAATATAAATTTGTAACGTTACTGGCTGATTCATCATCGCACAGCCTAAACGCCTGAAGCTAAGAACTTGAAACTTGGACCAGAGATTGGTCACTCCCCAAATCGATACACTAAGACGGGATTTTTAGAAATTCGAATGTTAAGAGGGTAAAAGAGAGTAAAAACGGGGAAATTCGGTATATCTCCAAAAACTAAAATAGATACAAAAAAATGTAATACTTATAGTTGTTCTTTGGAGAAATAAGCGGACAGGTGCCTGGTACTTTTTTGAAATTCGGCCCTAATAAAAAGTAGTTCCCGTTGTGTTACCATATGTTGGGACTACGACTAAGTCCCGAATAAGCTAATCGCCTAAAACAAAAATGAGCTAAGTAGTAAAAATTAGAAATTAATTCATAATAAATAAAAAGCCAAAACAAATCCCCAAAAATATGAAAAAAAAACTCCAAAACCAAAATGAACTTAAGCCCCAAATATGGAAACTTATTTCAGCCTTAGTAAGCGAAGCTGGTGCTTGTTAAACCATAAAGGAAACAGAACATGAACCCGGCCGAAGGCCGTCTATGCAGAGAAGCTTAAGTTAGCGATTCGGGATTTTGGAAATTGGGATTTTGATTTCGGGATTTTAAGTGACTTGGCTTTATTTCATTTAAAAAATTTGGGCACTTATTTCATTATGAAACAATTCCCCATCACTATTTTTTTGTCATAATGAACGTCAGACTATATATGTGAGAATTTCAGTTAAAAGGGACGGACCTATGGATGGTTCGTGGTTCTTAAAATAGACAATACGCTCTTTCTAATGCAGTAAACCACAGTTTTCTTACTTCATTAGTTTTGTCATAAGTAAGCTTAAAAATTAACCTTAAAAAAAAAACTTGTTAACTTAAAAATCGTTTTTCTCCAAAAACTGAAACTGTCCCATATATAAAAAATAAGCTAGCAAAAATGTTAAAGTTTTTTTTATATAGACTTTGACGTTTGGTATGACAAAAAATTGTCAGGTGAAGACCCCATGTTAGGGTTCTCTGACAAAACAGTTTTAATTTAAGGTCACTCAAACATACATATTATATTACTTCATGAAGATTTGGTTTCTTTTATAGTAGAAAACACTCTACCGCGTTTTGTGATGATGCAAATTTATTATAGTGTCCGACCGAAAGCACTATTTCAAACTGAACCCGAAACCGAACTTTTTGTTATTGTACTCTATTAAGCTCTTTTAAATTTATTTATTTGAAACACAATAATGTTTTAGGAATTCATAACAAATAATTAAATAAATAATTAACAGATAAATAGCACATTAAGGTAGTAAAACTATTTTATAGTTTAAAAATAATAAGTTATATAAATACGTAAGAAAGAATCGAATCTTAATTTTAGGTCTGTTTCTTTACTCAACTTTGGGACTCCCAATTTGCACGAAAAGCGTTCCCGTACTTTTAATTTGTGTAAATGAGAGCGGATTTGAGAGAATAAAATTCTTCTTCTTCTTGCGCGAAACAGCCCAGACTTTTTCTTCGTGCAAATTTTGTAAATTGTCAAACAGCTGTAAAACATAAACCAAACCAAAAAAAAAGGAAAAAAGTTCAAGATCCAACCAAATTCTAGAAAAAGTGTTGTGGAATAAAACAATGTACTTAAATAAAAAGTTTTGTACTGAAGTAAGTATTAGTGAAACATAATGTTAGTTAAAGTGTTTGTTTTGTTTTATTTTTAGTAAAATTAGTTTAATTCTAGAGCCAATATAAAATTTTTCAAAAGTGGCGCAAATTTTTTTGATGTTGTAAATACTGTCAAAACACTGAATTTTTTTTTCTGTTCCCGTACTTTTGTGTAATGTTGTCTTTTTATGAGAGTAATTTATGCTTGCTCTCATTTGCACGAATTTTACCCAAAAAGTAAAGAAACAGAGCTAATTTTATTTCGCTAACTACAGCAAATTACACGTAAATGAAATTGCCCACGCCTTACCCACGAGAGTAAAAATTATACCCAATTCCGGTAATTATCCATGAAGTGGCAGCACTAAATACAAAAATAACTGATGTAGCGAACTTCACACGCATTCACATAATTTTATTATTTTCATTTCACAAAAATAAAATTACTAGTTTATAAATCATTTCGATTTCGATAAATAAATATCATAAATTAAAGATCAAAAAACAAAAGAGATCAATTTTAATTGCTTCATACACAAGTTTGTATTGAAAATTAATCAATGTAATTAAATATTGAATTGCTGTGAAAATAAGGAAATTAAATTTTTTTGCTTCAGTTAAAAAAGATTCATATGGAATGAGTTTAAAGGAAATTGAAAAGTTTAATTTAAATGTATTTTTATACTAAATAGTAATATGTATTATTATTTTATTAATTACATAATACAATTATTATAACTAATATATGTGAAGAAAAAAAGTAGTACAAGCAGCATAGGCTTCCGCCTCCGTGGCTAACTATTTATTTAAATTCGAGTTAGTAGACCATTTACTGACAACAGGCGCGGATTCAGGGGAGGGAAATTTCCTAATTATAAAAATATGTTTGGTTTATCTCGGTAATACAAGAATTCCCAATTATAATATTTTTTTATATGCACAAAATTTTGAAAATCCCAGCAAGGTTTTTTTTGTTTTTATACCCTTCACCGAAGGTAGAAAGGGTATATATAACTTTGTCATTCCGTTTGTAATTTCTACAATATGGATCCTACACCCTATAAAGTATATATATTCTGGGTCCTTATGAAAAGCGAAGTTCAAATCCGGTTGTCCGTCTGTCCGTCTGTCTGTTGAAATGGGTTTTCCGAAGCCCCCAGATATGATGGGGACTTGGTTGGGGTATCTTTATGTCAGGTATTCTTATTATAATTTTGCTATTGAAATTCAGCCAGATCGGTCCACAAATGGCTGAGATATGACCAAAAAACCACGACTACCTCTAATTTTTTCCAAAAATCCCTTGTGTTTGTTGTATTTTTATTACTTTTTGCTGTATATCTGGGGAACGGCAAAAGCCAAAGTTTCCAAATTAGGTACACACATTAAGGTTGCCAATACACACCATTCTACAAAATGTGGGCGGGATTGGAGAAGTGGGCGTGGTACCTCCCATACAAAAAAAATTAAAAATTGTATAAAAACTAAAATTTTAGGGCTGCCATATGTCCTATGATATGACTTATATACCAAAATATCAGACATTTTTAGAAGAACATATTTTATAAAAAACTCGGGAAAATCGGTTCAGATACAAAAAAGTTATGACCAAAATTAAATTTTTTTTTTTAAATACCCACTTTCGGGAACCATAGATCTCCCCGAGTCCAAGTTTTATAACTAAAGTAAATGGTAAATTTCTTCTTCAACACGTCGGTATATAAATCTGCCAAATCGGTTATAAAATGGCTTAGTTACAACCGAAATACTGAATCCCCAAAAATTACTCTTTTTATAATTAACTTTGTTAAAATATATATTTACAAGTATATATAAATGTTTATATATAAATATAACTTAAGTAAATGGTAAAATTCTTCCTTAACACGTCGGTATATAAAAATATCAAATCGGTTGGACAATGGGTAATTTATGAGCAAAATAATCCAAAAATGGGCTAAAAAACATCAAAATTTTTATAAAAACCTAAATTTTAGGGCTGTGATATGTCCTATATATATGACTTATATACCAAAATGTCGGAAATTTGTATGAGTTATAACCGAAATACTGGGGTCTATTCACTGCATACGATATCGAGTAAAATTCATCGAAATTATTTATTTTGGTATCTTGAAACTCGATATCGAATGAAATGTATTGAATTTGAAATAAAAGCATTCGACATCGAGTAACTCGACATTACATTTATCGAGTTTTGATTCGATAAGCCAGTGTCTATCGTATGCAAAAAAAATCAGTAGTTTATTCGATACGAAAGTATCGAATGCGGTGATTAGACCCCTGAATTCCCGAAAATTACTCTTTTTATACCCTTCACGGAAGGTAAAAAAGGTATATATAACTGTAATTTCTACAATATTGATCCTACACCCTATAAAGTATATATATTCTGGGCCCTTATGAAAAGCGAAGTTCAAAATCGGTTGTCTCTTATTTAAAAAAAAAATTTACCAATTTTATTTAGTTTATGTCTAATTGCTATGTATTCTGCTCGCACAATGGTGAAGGGTATATAAGATTCGGCACAGCCGAATATAGCACTCTTACTTGTTTTTATTGAATCTAACGAAATTTTCAATAAATATCCAAATCTTAAATCTAATAGTTATTTATTGGATATTTCCAATACTTATTATTCTACATTCAAGCCAAGCAGGTGCCATCTATATCCAAAGAATAAACGTTTGACTTGAAAATGTGTGCGGTTGAATTTTTAATAAGCCTTAGTATATGCAATATTTATGTATGTGTTATATGAATCAAAATTCTATTCGATAATTTTTGACGAAAACACAGATTTGTCGGGGAAAACTCAGATTTCCTTATCTTAAAGATATTTCAACATACAACAAAAAGTTGTTAGGAAAGCATTTATTGGCTTTGTTGTAAACACATTTGAAGAGGCTTCAAAGGATATTGATAATGACGTTGATGTGTCAATTGATGCGAAGGCACTATCATCAATAGTTCTAAAAGCTTTGACAAATATAATTAAAATAACCGTTTTTAATTCAAATACGTAAAAATCAAGGACCGAAAATTACGAACGAAAAACACAAAATTAAATTTTATTTTTTAAATTAAACATTTTTGTGTGTGAAAAAAGGAATATTTTTTTTCTGTGTTTAAGTAGAAACAAAAAAAGAAAAAAAAATTTCTTTGAAAACAAAACTTTTAGTTTCAAAAAAAATCAAAAACTTTTTTTGTATAAAAAAAAACAAATAAAATTGTATAAAAAACTTTTTTTTGTGTTAAAAAATGTTTCATAAAATGTTTTTTTTAGAAAATTTTATTTAAGTATCAAAAAAATTAGTTAATCAAAAAACAATGATGGCGGTTCAAAAATAAATGTATGTTACTAACAATTTGTTTAAGGTAATACCTTTGTTCATAATAGCGATAGCTGTGAAACTTCGCGAAACTGTGAAATTTCGTGAAGATCGGTCCATAATTTACCTTAGGCCCCATAAAAATCCTACTAACGAAAAACAGTTTAGTACGCCTAAGACCGTAATTAATAATGCTATCATAACAAAATTTGGTACGTTACAGTTTTATAGTACTAGAAATTACACTGTGAATTTTCGTGAAGATCGGTCTATAATTTACCCTAGGCCCCATCTAAACCCTACTCTCGGAAAACAGTTTAGTGCGCCTAAAGCCGGAATAAATAATGCTATCAAAATAAAATTAAATACTTCACTACTCAAACTAGTAAATTTCGTGATGCTCGGTTCATAATTTACTATAGGCCCCATATAAAGCCCACTGAGCTGTCGGCGGAGGGTATCAAAGATTCGGCACAGCCGAATATAGCACTCTAACTTGTTTTGTATGGTGATTGTGAGGAATAAGCAAAGGGGACTTCTTCACGAGTTATGTTCTTATTGTGCATTACTAAATAATGGCGGTTTATGTTGCCAGCATGGGCTTTGAGTGTTTTATCACACAATAAGCAATTTCCTGAACCAGTGGCATCCAAAACTAAATATGATTCCATATTAAAGAGCTTAAAACGACCCATATTCTTCGAAAACTTTTCACAAACTTTCGGGCGTGTTCTAGAATCCGAATCCACTCGAAAGTGGATTACTTTAGCATTATTGGTGTTCTGCATTTCACATCCACATGTTTTTATTCGTTTTCAATTAGAGTAGATATGGGTTGGTGAAAGTAAACCGAATCGACTTTTATTGTAATATGTGATAACATTTTTAACAAAAAAATTAATATTGCTTTTAGCTTAAAATCTTCTTAATCCAATTTAATCAAAAATATATCGTTATCTAAAACGCAAAAGGCCCTTACTAACCCTAAATTTAAAGTCGACATTTTCATTGATATTGATGTAATTATACCAAATTTTTTTGAAAGAATTTTATGTTATTTTCAGACAATTTGTTTCTTTAATCGCTTTAGCGATCTCTTAGTTTTTGGGTTTGTTTAAACTTTGCAATTTTTCGCGAATTTTAGCCATGTTCGCGATATAAGCGATTTGGTCGTGTAAGTTTTCTGATTCTTTACAGCTTTAACGATTTATAATAAATAGTTGACTTTGCTATCATGCCGCTGTTTGCAAATTTTTGCGAATTTCCTTGAATTTAGCAATTTTTACCGATTTTTTGCCATTCCTTATAGTTTTAGGGACTTTAAATCAATATTATGGCTGGTTTGAAATATTAAAATTTTTCGCGAATTTTCGCTATTTTTGCAATTTTTTTTTTTTGTTATTTTCCGACATTTTGTTTTTTTTAACCCATTTAGAGATTTCAAATAAATTTTAGTGTTTGTTTAAAAGTTTGCAATTTTTCGAGAATTTTAGCCATGTTAGCGATTTTTTTTGTGATTCTTTACAGCTTTCACGATTTTTAAAAAATATTAGACATTGCTATCATACTTCGGTTAGCAAATTAGCGATCATTAGTTCAGCAAAAGTTTTTTCGAACAAAAACTTCGAATACACAAAAACATGCTGATTTGAGAACACCAATTTATGAATTATGCTGATTCAAAAAATTTTTCGTTTTCAATTCGAGTCTAAACCTAGAACATACCTTTATTTAAATTTGTTTTGAAAATGTAATTTTATATGACAACGTTTAAATATATTTATTTTGTTTTAAGAAATTTTTAATTTTTTTAATATTATTTTTTTTTTGTACAAAAGTTTTTTAGAAAACGTTTTATTTTTAGGACTTTATTTTATTTATTTTTTTCGACAACTATTTTTTCATTACTATTATAAAAAATTTTTATTTTCTGTAAAGTGTAGAATTTTTTAAACTTGCACAGTAAATATTTTTTTAGAAACAAAATAAAAAAACATTTTCCGGTCCTTGGTAAAAATACAAAAATCAAATTAGTTTTTACAATAAAAAGTTAATTTGAATAAAAACAAAACAATTCACGAAGGTAGGGGTCGTAACGATACGCCTTTTTGCCGATACGATACCGATACTCATAAGGAAATATCGGGGATACCGATACCGATGAACAAGTGCCACGTCATTTGTCAGGGAGAATACTAAAATATGTAGTTTAAAAAAACATACAGTGTGTAAAACTGATAGCTACACTTACCAGTTTTTATATGCTTTGAATAAAGCGCTTTTGTATCAAACATGTATTGCTTCACCATATAAAATTCATGCCTACCGTAAGCGAGATGGTAAGCGGAACTCTTCTTACATTTCTCCCTTAAAAACCTGTTTCGTTGGAAGCTCCATTAATGATTGGGCATGTCCAAGGCGAATTCAAACAGGTAAACTCATCTCTACAACTACAAAAAGCCCCATGTATATTGTTTATACAATTTTCTGGTTGGTTGTCAAAATTTTTTTATTGCAAATTAAAATTATCACTTTTTTATAAAAGAAATTAATAAATTCACTTCAATCATTCGCAGTTTTGAAATGTTTTTATTATAAAAATAATATTTTTATCACTTTTCATTCAACTTCTTCTCAAAACAAAATCATATTTTGACGTTTGACCATATTTGTTAATTCGCCGTGGAAACAGCTGATGAACGGCTGACGAGATGAGTTTACCTGTTTGAATTCGCCTTGGGCATGTCTATATGAATCAGTAGACTTCAACCATATTTTTGAAAAGTGGCAAACAAAACCTCTTAGCAAGGATTATATATTTAAAAAAAAAAAAAAAAAAAAAAAAAAAAAAATATATATATGAATATATGAACTTCAAGAAGAATTCTTGACAAAAGTACGAAGAAAGGGAAGTAAAGGAATAACATGTTAAAATAAATTAAAATAGATAATCATTCAAAAGCAAATTTCGATCTACCAAAAAGGTTGAATACAATTTGGTTTAAGGATTGATGTTTGACTAATGACGTCAGCAGTCGTCGATGGCTGCGAGTGTTAAACGGCAAGAGATTGAGTGGTTGCAATCGAAACATGTCAGGGTAACCTGTCCGTAAACACCTGGGTTCGAGCCCAGATTGAGTCAAGAATGAAAAATTATCAATAAAAATTTTAATTAATTTTCATGTTGTAAAATTCCTTTCTTCATAAAAATAATTTAATGAAAATTAAATTTAATGAACTTAAGCCTAATTAAAAATATTAAAAATTTGGATTAAAAACCATAAATAGTTCAATAAAATAACCACAATACTAATAATTTTTTTGTTTTAGCATTATAGAAACGAATAGTAATATAAACATTCTTTTTGTATGAAATATCTGTCAATTCGCTGATCACAATTAAAAACCTTCCATGACATTTTTTGATTCCTTCAATTTTGTTTTTAGTTCTTGGTGTTTTAATAACTAAAACTGATGAATTTTTCCCATATCGTTGATTTCACCGGTATGTTGTAGTTTTAAGCATGAAGATATGCAGGAGTATTTTTTCGTACAGTATTATTTGCAGTCTCTTAAGAACAACTTGGAAAAGAGTCAAGTTTTACTTGGTGCAAATTTCTGTCAAAGCTTACAGACTAATTAAAGGTGATTGATAAGTCGTAACGTTCAAGAACCGTTGTAAATTATAAATCAGTTCAAATATCAGAACACTTGCTTTTATAAGCGATTTGTATTTACATTGCTCATAATGTTTTTTGACTTTTGTTAAATACATTTTGTTTTGACATTTTTCATAAAAAGTCTGGCCAATATTCAATTAGAAAAATACTTAAATTACGGGTACATTTAAAACAAAAGAAAAGACAACGTACATAAATTGCCCATTATTTAAATAACCGGTTTATTCGATATTCGAATACTAACCGTTCGCTCTCCCTAGTACAGATTAAAACACAGTGAAAATCAGTTTTCGATAAACATGTTTGCCTTTATTAACTCTTATTAAAATCGGTCAGTGGAAATTGGGGAATTTTGCTGGAGCCAAACTGAAGTCATGAGGCTTAGCTGTGAATAGCTGTAAACACCTAATAATCATTTTCACACAATCAGCGGCTTTGGATAACACCAACTAGGCGAGTAACTGCCGTCTTTTAGTATGCATTTTTGACAAAACTTTCTTAAGATTGATACGTTGAACACGCAAAGCCTGTTTGAATCTTAAACATTTTCTACACAGTTCAATAAAAGCATCTACTGATAATAGACATTATTTGTTACATCAAATTTTTTTTGCTGTACTCCAAAGAAAAGTTGCCCAACTGTGATCTTGATTAATGTGAATAACTGTCTTGCGATTTAGCTTCACGGTGGATCTCAACCGCACGCTGTGTTAATATTAAGCACTTACCAAATGTCCCTGTTTGAGAACACATAGCAATTTTAGTGTAAAGTCTACCAAAAATTATACACCCACCCCTTGTGGGTGTATGCCCATGTACGTTTACTTAACAGTAAATATGTATTTATAAATAATCTTGGTAAGAAATAAGTAGCAACTGCTCCACCATCTAGACGTTTACTTTAGAGCATCGAGTATGTTAAAAAGAATTTCAAAAAATTTCAGAATGTGTACATAGAAAATTTGATTAAAACTAATTTTTTTAGATCTTCTTAGAACTTTTAAGAAATTACAGAATTGTTTTTTATTTCACATTTTTATCATGCCACACAAAAATGTCACAAATGACCCCAAAATCTTACACTACTCACCCTACTTATTTTAATTATTTCACGAGGTTTTTTTTGTGTTTTATTCAACATGTGTGCAGTGAAAAAAATTATTTTTATTTCGCGTGGTCTACAAATGTTTAAACTAATTCACTTAATCACTCACTCACATTTTTCACAATTACAAAGAATTTACCCTCAAACCCCCGCAAGATCCCAGATTCCATAAACCACTACCATCAAGTAGTCATTGCTTAAGTTGGCATCATTTGTGCAACATTTAATTATAATGTTGTTGGTTCATGGTTTTTTTTTAAGATTTAATATTCTTATTTACGATTTTTTTTATAATTACAAAATGTATTTTTAAAATCTTAAGAAAAAAAATCATTAAAAGGCCATAATTATTTTTTTGTTGATAAGTCTTATTTTTTTTTAGATATGGTTAAAGGCGTTTTACACTATAATACAAGGCTTAAGTATTTGGACGAAAATTCTTCCCTGGCATAATTATTGTTTGAAAATTTTCACAAAACAGTAACAACTTATCAGGCCAGGGTTGTATTTCCCTTAAAATACTTAAGACTTGTATTACAGTGTGAAACTGCCTTTAAACATGTATTATTTTTCGTTCTTATATGTACTTTGCAGTTTTTTATATTTTTGTTCGTAAACATTAACGTTCAAGTGCAAGGTTTTTCTTTATGTCTGTTAAAAAAATAAATAAGGTATGGTGGCGTTTTATATCATAACACTTGGTGGGGAGCATTCATTATGTTGTAAATCATTTGGGTTTACGGTTGCCACATGTTGGTTATTAACAGGGAAACCAGAAATATGCTTTTAAAAATGCGTTTTATGAGCATTAAATATGCAGCACAAAATCGAAAATATGCCCTAAAAATTGTTAAAAAATGCCCAAACAAAATTAAAAATTGCTAAATTAAAACCAAAATATTCAACATTTGCATTTAAAAAAAAAAACAACACTAAAATTATAATCTGTAAAGCATGAACATCATCTGCTGTAACATATTTTAATCTAAATGCCAACATAGTTAGATGGCTTACGTACACAAAAAATCTAATTTGGAAAGAAGTTTTTATGGGGAATACATTAAATTAAAGACCGGTTCTCACCATATACATAGACTTCGTCCTTGGTACAATAAAAATGTATTTACCAAAATTAATCAAATTATGTGCAAAATTGCAACTTGTACTTTGAGCGCAAGGTTAACATGGACAGACAACCAGCCAGACGGACGGATGGGCATTGTTAAATCACTTTGAAAAGTGATTCTCAGTCGATCGGTGTACTAAAAGAATGGTTCAGATTTCTATGTGTGTGCAATACATCGCCAAAAAAGTATATAATTGCTTTTTGCTTAATTTTTGCTTTTATGTACAATTTTAAAGTTAAAAAAAAACATTATCATTAATGACAACCTGCTTGGATTAAAGCAACACGTTTGGTATACAGATAGATATTTTTGAAACAGAAAAGCCATCTGAATTTCGACAAAAAAATCTAAAAAAAATCGAATATGTATCAAATTATGCCTTAAAAAGGCAAAATATGCAAAAAGGGTCATTTAACAAAATTATGAAAAAATATGTTCCAAACGGTAAAATATGCACTAACAAATCGATGCCAAAATTCATAAAAAGCTCTAAAACGGATAGATATATTATTTCTGCCTTCATTGGTCGCACAAGGAAAAACATGCATTTACATATTTGTGGTTACCCTGGTTAATAATAAAGATACATAAAAAAAGAGAAAAAAATTCTTAGATTCTAAAGAAAAGAAAAAGCAGGATGTCAACCAATTGAATTTTTTTTTTTAACTATAGACATAACTTTCAGGTTAAAGAAGCCATAATAACCTTGTATTCAAATTTCGTACACAATTTTTTACCAATTGAAATTTATTAAGACAAAATAACATAAGTCACATAAGGTTTTTCTCGAACAAAGTTTGTGGTTATTCAATCATTTACATACAGTTTCAAAAAGCACATTCGTACTACTAGCGGTTGCTGTTTGGTTTTAACCGAAATCGGTTAAATGCCTAAAAACCGAAAACGAAAACCGACAAAACCCTCGGTTTTTAGCTTTTACCTTAAAAATATATTTATGCTTACAGAAATTGCAAATTATATTTACATAACTCTCGTTCTTTACATAAAAGAAGTTTATACATAACAGCCTGAAACTGTGGCAAGGAGTTTCAAAAATTCTAAAAATTTAAAATAAGAACATACTAAGAAAAACAAATGTGCTTTTTTAATAAAAGTAATTTGATCGCAGCTAGCATTTGGAAGATCGTTTTTTTTTTTCAAAAATCATCTTGTTGATTCTTTTTTGAGTAGTTTTGGTGATCTAAAAAGTGTTTAATCGGTTACAGTTAAACTAACAAAGAATCGAATCATAAATGACCCATCAAGAAGAGTCGCGGAAAAAAATGTTTTCAATCTGATAACAACTTCAATAAACCAACTTTTATCCCTTGACAAAACTTTTTAGTATATAAATAAAGAAGTAACTTTTTTTGGAAATTTTTTGTTACATTGTATTATATTAAGTATACTTATGTATATAAAAAGTTCGTATATTTAATTCTAAAAAATATTAAAATTGTCATATATATGTAAGTAGTATACTTGAGAGCCCGATTATGGGACTATGTATAATAACATTTTGTATTTACTAATTGTTTATTTATAGTTTTAAGAATAGAAATTTTCTTTAAATAAACATTTAAAAAAAAAAAAAACAACTTCAATAAAATAAAATAAAATCTTTATATATATTTTCGAATCAGTTTTCAATGTACAAATAAGTAAACAAATAAAAAAACATCTGTGTTCGTTGAACTCCGAGTCGTTCCGCTGCGTAGAACCGATTGGCGTGGGCACGATCTACCTTTAGTTATTTTGCCGCACAGACTACTTTGCTCTTTCATATCTGGCCTAGGCTTTGTTTTTAATTGCTGTTGCTTTTAATATGCACAGAAAAAATTAAAAGCTGTCTCTAATCACCAATTTTATAACAAATTCATAGAATCAAGCAACCTATTTGTTGATTTTGCACCTGTTACCAAAATGATTACATATTGATCACTAAAAATTGTAAAAATTTAATATTTTTTTATAATAAATAATATTTTCCATTTTAATTAAAAAAATTATCAAAAAACTTTGCCGTTTCAAACAATGTGTTGATTGATTTTGATAATTTTCAGCAACAATTTCACAAGTTTAAATTATTTTATTTTAAACGAAATAATATTTTGCTATTTGATTATTATTTTAATTCAAAATTTATTTCAAACAAACTAAAATGTTAATTAAATCAAAATTATCAGGTATGTGATGGAAATCGATTTTAAAAACGAAACGATTTGAAACCGATAATATCGTTTTCAGTATCTTTATAAATGGATTTTAAATACATATTCCTTCTATTTTCAGTATTTTTTCTTTTAAATTTTATTTTTTATACGTTAACTGAAGTGTATTCTGAACAAAATTCATCACACCTTTTAAAAACGTTCGTTTTGAAATCGATCGATTTTCATCACATACCTGTATATTTTTAACTTTCGTTCAACAAAAACCAAAAAATACTTGATTCAATTATTACATTAATTTAGTTTAAATACTTTTTAAATAAATTTCTTAATTGACAAAAAATACTAATAATTTTTTCTGTGTGGTTTGTCGGGGCATAACTGTTTCCCACATCAAACAACATACAGCAATAATTCTGCCAACGCATTGACTTTACGCACACAATGGCTCGTTTAGATTGGGTGTAAGAAATATGAGGATTTCCGGAAAATTTATAAATATACATACATTAAAATTAATGGTCTTATCCAAAGCAAAAAATTCGATTTAAAGTGTTAACAACTTAATACTACCGGTTTTAATGCCTGTAACTACACAGAAATCCACAATAATTTCTTTTTATACAAATTATATTGATATTTGTTGATTTTCCTGTAATTCCCGTCCTCTTTTACTTTCCCCGACTTTTATGAAATTCCTTTCAAGGGCAACATGGCAAGTTTTCTTTTTTATTGGTTGCATTTTGTTTCGATTATTTATTTTTTCTTTCTAATAAAAGATTTAAATTTCATTAAAGCAGATAAAATGCTAATTTTTGGCAAACATTTTTGAATTTTAATGAAAACAAAGCGAACCACATAAAAGTCAGACAAAAAATATGTTTATTTTTCTTTCTTTTTTAAAATTTGCTACAAACGTTATTGAAAATGACACATTGGGAGTTAAAGCATTTAATTAGAGTGTCTTATGTCACACCTTGGTTAAAAATTTGTATATTTCTGTAGTAAAAATGTCTAAGATTTCGTAGAACAAATTCTATGCATTGAAAACAATTTATTGTTAAGACTACCAATTTGTAGTGCTATATCCGAATCATTGATACCTTCCATCGACAGTGGGCTCTATTTACCTAAACGGACGTCACTACACTCAAAAGAAAAATCAATGCATCCGTACTCAAATCAATCCGAAGCGGTTTTAATAGAAGCGTGAGTGAGTACGGGTTTTCATGAATCAAGTACAGAAAGATTGATTCAAGTACGGATTTTCAATCGGGGAATACGTAAATTATCCATATTCAATACCGAATTTGTACTTGAAATAATACGAAAATGAGATTGATTTAAGTAAAACTAAGATTAAATCAATCTCAAAATGCGCTTGATTCAAGTATTATAAAGTTGATTTTATCCCGAATTCGTGCTTGAAAAAAACCGAAAAAGAAATTTAAAAGAAAAAACTATTATGATTGAGTTACTTACCCGTTTTAAACCTTACAGACAGTGTTGCCAGAACTTTTGGAGGTAAAATCTTCTTTTCGTCAAAAAAATCTGCGCCAATATTTTAAAAATCCTCAATAAATCTTCAAAACACATTTATTTAATTTTTTATGTAGTTTATTTAAAAAATATAACAATTAACTTCAAAATATAAGGCCATGTTTTAGAATTTGAAATTGATGGAGATTTTAGGTTAAATTTTTTTAAATGTAGCTTTCCTGATTTTAAAAGTAGTTCCGGTAAGTGGTATCGAACGAAGTCTTAGGTATAAAAAAGGAAATATTTTGTTTTTAACTAAGAAAAGTTTTACAAATTTTGATTTCACTCGAATGCGATTTTCAGAACATGGCTGATAAGTCTTGGATATTTTTTACATATCAAATATTTTTCCAAACTTAATTAGTCAAGCTGAGTATGGATTACTTAATTCTTTGTAAGTTTTAACAACTACCTTAAAGTTAATTGCTTAACATGTTATTTAAACTATCAAGGGTATTATTTAAATTAACAAGAGATCAAATATTGCAATTATTAGAGATATTTATACACAAGTACATATCGTTCGGTTAAATGCAAAAACGCGTAACTAACAAAAAAATCAAAAAACGTGTTTCTAATTGATTATTATTAATGACATTGACAATGAAACGAAGTTTCCACCGAGCAAAATATCTACATTTTTAAGCCTTCTTTAAATTTTTTAATTTTGGCGATTTTAGGGTATAAAATCCGCACTTTGGCATCACTACTTACAGAATGCATATTTGGTGCGTTTGAGTACTTTTACAGTAAAATGAAGAAAATGAGTAATTTGAAAAATTTGCTCTCACAAAAAGCTGTTGTCCAAAAAAGTGCGAGAATGCAAAATTTGTAAAAATTCGTAAAATAAAGGCAACAGCTGATGGCAAATAGTTGAAGTGTTGAAAAATGTTTACACTTTTGATTACTTAACTCGTTTTCTTATCGCTACTCGATTAAATACTTTTTATAAAACGAAAATCTTTGGAAAATACAAACAAACTATTTTATGTAATTCTTCATTTTTGTTTGTTTTTTTATTTTATTTGATTCTAGTAATTTGAAGCGGGTTAAGTTATTTAAAAGAACATGAATAATTTTTTTGCTATTGATTACTTAAGTGCCGAAATACTTCACAATTTTACAACTCTAAAAAATTAACTTAACAAAAAAAATTTCAAAAGTTTGTATTTAGCCAAATAAATGCTTCACAAACAAGTTGAATTTATTAATAGTTAATCACATTTTGTTTTGATTTAATTTTTATTTCAACTTTTCTTTTATTTAACAATTTTTTTCACAATTTGTATGCATTTTATTTGTTACTTTTCGTTTTTTTACCTTTTGAAACATTTGTTTTTTTGATTTACTAAATTTTACTGCAAAAATTCTGCAGAAAAAATTTTTAAATACTCAGACAAGAACTGACACTTTACGCTCTCAATTTGTATTCTCATTTACTGTATTTTGTGTACTCGAACGCAATTTCGTAAAATGCAGTAAAGTTCAGTAATAAATAGTAAAAACTTTTGTGTTCTCCAACGCAGCTATTTAACAAAAAATATAACCTAAATGAGAAGCAAGAGTTACATTTACTTCTTAACCCTTAAAGTACACAGGAGAGTGGCCAGACCTTTTTTCCATGTGTATATCAAAACATGCGTAAGTCGGTAGTAAGTAAGTTAGCGTTAGTTACGCAAATACATGTTTTTCAACCTCCTCCATTTTCAAAGAACGGCATATCTCGAAAGCAAGAGCTAACCTTAAACAACGGTTGTCACAATGATGTTGTTGTTTCTTTTTATATGGGTTGTTGTGCCATAGGTTTTATCCACATACGGACAATTGTGCGTCGCTAATCAAGTGCAATATGATTGTTCTAAACTTTTTTAAACAGAGAAATTCAAAAAAAATATTGCCTCTAATATTAAAATGTCTACAATTTTCTAAAACAAACAAAATAATTTATTAATATTATACAATACTTTATTAATAATAATTTAAAAGATTTCTAGCAATTGAACTAAATAATTCAGCAAATGTTTATTTAATTTTTTATTTTCAGCATGTCTTTGTCTAACTGCCTCATCTGCCACAGCCTCTGAAGAGCACTGGGGTTATCCGGATTATAGTAAAAATGAAGGTAATATTTTTTTTTATTATAATATATGTAGTATTATTACTTAAATTATTACTACTATTAAATAATATTATTGCGATTATGAAAAAGTGTGCAAATAAGCTCTTTCTAGTTGAAAATGATCGCAAACACAGAAGCTTTTCAGAAGCATAAAACACACGCAGGCACACTTATTAAGAAAATTGCACAGTGTTTTGGATTAATTGAAAAATATGAGAACATTTTAAATTTAAATAAATTTGTTTGTTAAAGATACGTAGAGGGTAATAAATAAATTAAAAGAATTATAGCGTTCAGATTTTAATTCCAAATAGAAATACTTTTAGATTAAGAAGAGCAATAGAAATTTTATTTCTCCTTTTTTTAATGTAAGAAAAAAAATTATGCTTGGATATAAAATCTATTCATAGTAAAGCATGCTTTTTTTAAGCGCGATAAAACTTACGAAAGGGGTTAGCTGGCAAACGAACAGTCATACTGAGTTCACTTCTTTGATTACAATCTTCATAAATAAATTCACGCTTGAACAACGCTACCAAGATACATTAACACAAGGTAGACTCATTTGGGAGTGTAGACATTCTGCTCTATAAAAATAACCGAGTTGAACCGAGTTGTCAAAATTGTCTTTAAATAAATTTAACGCACACATGTACACATTTTGGCTCATATACACGAAATTTGACGTTTGGGTTCCAACTTAGGTAAACAGCTGACAAACATATGGGCCAACGAGTTAACCTTGTGTAAATATACCTTGAATGATACCAAATTATGCAAATTTTACTTTGAAAATCAGCGATAGAGTGGTGCATTTAATAGACGACATAATTGTGTTCAGCGATTTTTGGCTTAAAGGTTTGATACCAAGACAATTGCCGTATTTGGAGTGAGACCTTTGCACACGAGATCCTACAGACCACATTGCATACAGTAGCACAGAATCCTTGAGAGGGTTTCACACAAGTCTTACGAATTTGAAGGAAAATGCATGATAAGTTTCGTATTGTTTTTTTTTTTTTAATTTTCAAATAAAAATTAGATCAGAGTTCGAATATTTGTCAAAGTACGGGAGAGTTGTATGATAGTTTTATATGGCCTTTAATACCGTTCATAATATTTTTTTACGAAAGTACCAAACATTATGTAGTGTCTGTTTTATACCCTCCACCGCAATAAGTTGTGAAGGGGGTTATACTAAGTTTGTAATTCCGGGTGGAACTTTTTCATTGTTCATGTCAGACCCCATAAAGTATATATAGACTGGCTCCTTGAGTAATTCAAATTCGGTTTAGCCATGTTCGTGTGTCTGTCCGTCTGTTGAAACACGCTCACTTTCGAAAAACTCAACATTGGTCTTAAATTACTTCTTAGTTATCCTAAGCATTTTGGGATTGAAATAAGGCAAAATCGGTTCAGTAGGATCAGAGCTTTGAGCCACCACCTTAAAAAATTTATCATTTTCATCCTTATCGTGAACGTGAACTTATTTCCTTTAATCTATTACCAAAAAGTTGCAGGCGAATTTTGATTTCGCCAACCACGATAAGGGTGTTTGCTACAAAAACTAAAATAAATGGTTGAACAGTGAACGGAATGATATAAGATTTTGCAAAAATTCGTTTTATTCGACTAGAAATGACACTGTGAATTATGTAAAATGCAACGCAACGCGAAAGAATTACATTAAAAGCAAAAACAAAGCAGAAATTCACATTGCCTTTTAAAATTTCAAACGCCTCATAACTTTTGGCGTTGAAAATTTTAAAACGGTAAATGAATTCTGTAGAAAGCAACAGCAAAATTACAAAATGTTTATGGCTTTGTTTTTGCTTTCAATGTAATTCTTTGGCGTTGCGTATTTATAAACATTTTTTAAATTTAATAAAGGTTTACAAAACAAATTTGTATGAAAATTTGCCTTAATAAACGTTTGTTAAATTTAACAATTGTTTATAAATACGGGGGTAAGTCTTTAGTATTTGAGCCAAAATGGTGCCCTCGTAACTGATTTGGGTGCATTTCTCACGTCACCTCTTTTCACCTCTGTGATACGAGTGTCAAAGCACTGTGCGGAATATTGTGAAGATTAATCGAGTTAATGTGTGTTAAAAGCAGCAGCAGCTAGTTTTTTTTTTTTGCAAAATTATACAAACAACTATAATTTACTATTATAAAGAATTAAGTTAAATAGTTTAATGATAACTAATCATGTTATTTACAATACATACACATGTATGCGAAAAGAAAATAGTTACTTTTTCCAAAACAACAAATTTAATAAAATTTCTAAAACGCCAATCAAATTTTTTTTCTACAATTTTTTTTTATAGAATTTCCCCATTGGGGTGGCATGTGCGATAAGGGTAAAAAGCAATCACCAATTAATTTAAGTTTCCGCGGAGCCATTAAGGGAATTTATGATGAATTGGAGGGTGAAAATTATGATAAGACTATAACGCAAGCAGCCCTGGTTAATACAGGACACTCAGGTAAATTATCTTTAATCAATCTAAAGAACATTTTAATTAAATTAGTTAATTCTTGGCCAAACTTTAGTACAACTTTTCAATTTCGACTTGAAGTTGAAATTAAGAGGTGGCCCTTTGCGGAACGATTATGTTCTGGAGCAAATTCATTTCCATTGGTGGTCGGAGCATACTATTGATAACATTCGCTATCCTTTTGAAATGCATATGGTTCATCGTAATGTTAAATATGAGAATATGACTGTGGCTGCCCAAAATAAGGATGGCATTACTGTGGTGGGCGTGCTATATCATGCGTCGATGGAGAGAAACGAAGCCATTGATGATATTTTAGATGATTTCGATAAGATTAAGGATTACGATGATATCAATAAACCCATTAATATTGAAGTTGATTTCGAGATTGAAGATCTTTTGCCGGAAATTAAAAATTATATTATCTATGAGGGTTCATTGACCACACCCACTTGTGCTGAAGCTGTAACGTGGATTATTATGGCTGAAACTTATCCAGTGACAATTGATCAGGTAAGCGTTTTAGGGCAAATTATAAATTTTGAGATGTATTTTAATTTGAGAATTTTGCATAGTTGCTTGTTACTTACACTGTCCACTGTAAAAGTGACAATCGTTTGCACACAGTTTGAATTCCTTAATAAGACTTTTGCTGACTATATACCACACAAGTTCAGTACTCAAGTATGTTACTGTACAGTATTTTTGTGTAGTAAATGGCATCGTTTTTGCTATTGACGCAGGGAACTGAGTAAAAATTAAAACGATTGTGATATTTGCTTAAGTTTGTAAAACTGTAAAGTGAACCTGAGTAGTGTTTGTTAAAAACGTTCAGTTTTGTCGCGGTTTTTTAAGACAATAGACTAATGAAAGATGAATCCTGTAAAAAAAAAAAAAATTAAAATGTTAGTGGAAAAATATTGCACAATTTTTTACTTATAAAGTGTGTTACAAGATTCGTTTACACAGTGCCAGGCTTGAGCACTGAACTTGTGTAGTGTATGGCCGGCATTAGCCAAACTACGCCATCAGTGAGATGTTTTTGAATCTAAAAATCTAGCGGCCCAAAAGTATCTATACGGTATATACTAGGGATTCCAAATGTGACCAGGTTTTTTGAAACCCGGGATTCGGGATTTTTTATTCAAAAAAACGGGATCCCGGGACGGATCGGGATTTTTTGGGTTTTCTTATATAAAGGCCAATTTTTAAAATTCATATACATAATTTCTTCTGGGTGGTATCGTAAATAAATAGCTACATTTATGCTATATAACAATAATTAAATTATTATCAGACCTGTTCTGAAAATCGATTTTAACCCAAATCACGTGATTTCAAATCACATGTGCCTTCTAAAATCACACGTGTGATATTTTAGTGTCCCGTTTTTGTGTGTTTTGGTGAGATCTTCATTTGCTGAAAGCACACCTAGAAACACAAAAACGGTATGGCTTTCAGAACACCACAAAATCACACTTGTGATTTCAAAAACACGTGATTTTCAGAACAGGCCCGTTTATCTCAAATATATATGGAAGTATAAATTTAATAAAATAAACTTAAACAAATATGTGTCAAAAGACCTTTGGAAGAATCCCAAACTTGCATTGTGCGTGCGCAGTTTCATTATTATTCACTTAGAAAAAAGACCACACCGAACTTTATCTTCTGATTTTATTTTCTGTGGTACAAAATGCATTGCATGTTACATTTATTCACTTGCGACTTCTTTTTGTAACCAGTTAAAAAAATGCCAGTATGATTTAATATTAAATTTTTTAAGTTATTTTTAAAAATGTGACTCACGTTTATTTAAATATAGTAGTATTTAATAAAAACAAAATACCATATATTTACAAAATCCAAAATCTCGGGATTTTTACATAAAAAATCCCGGAATTCCAAACTTTAATAGTTATTTAGAATAATCCCGGGATTTCGGTATTCGGGATTTGGGGATTGTCATCCCTAGTATATACTATCATAATTTCATTACCTAAAACTTTTGTAGTTAGTTCAGCGCATAAGCATTTTATTCAGTGTTACCAAATTTTATAAAATATAACCAGTAAATAGAAGGGCTAAATTAGCAACACTGAGCGCACTAATTTAATACAGTGGGAATAAAGAATGTTTTAGTTTATCTTAAAAAACATGTTGAAAACATAAAATAAACAAGTTGCTCTGAAAAAAATTCAAAATAAACCTTACCTTAGACTATAGCTGATCAAAAAAATATAGTGGTTATTCAAGCCCTTTTTTTTTGCTGTTGACCTGTGTTATCAAAGTAATTTTTGGGAATACAAAATTTTTCTTTAAATCGTGCTCTAATTTTCACCTAAACGAAATTTCGGGTGAAAGCTCTAGTATCTCCATAAATTTTATTATACGATTTTTGTCGTTGCGATTCTTACCTTATGTTCGAGAGGGGAGAGAGGAATTAAAAGGGGTACACAAGCGAGTGTACTCTTCGATTCATTTTGTGCGCTCATTCGTTCTCTCATTTGACGAAAAATGTATTGAAGTTCGGCTGCAAAAGAAAAAGTCGTAACGACAAAAATCGTACAATGTAAACATCAGACCGACTTCAAAGAGCAAACGACAATAATCTCAACGACAAAAATCGTAGAGGAAAATAAAAAACAAAGCTTTTATTGATTAAAGAAAGTTTTAAGCTTTTTTGAAAATGTCAAAAGCTTTCATTTAAATATACTTACGAGTTATTGCATTTTACGAAAATGTTCTTTAATATTTGTTATCTTTTTAGGTTGAAGCTTTCAAAGCTCTACAATACGATGAAGGCAAGAGCTTAGTAAGCAACTATCGTGCTATACAACAGACTAATAACCGTGCCGTAATTGTGGCCTCCAATGAAAACCGTTCCGGAGCTACATCATACACTTTGCAAACATCCTTATTTAGCTTAATCATAATTGTATCATTTGCTAAGTATTTATACTGAATAAGCCTTCTCAAAAAAATACCGTAAAAAGCTCTCTCTCTCTCTCTTATTAACAAATAACCAAAGATACATTAATTGTTAAAAAATATTTATTGAAAAAAAAAGAAAAAAATATTTGTTTAGTGTGTATTGTTGTTCCTTTTTAGATAGTTTAAGGGTAATCACAGTTACTAAGTTGAAAATAACATAACGAACAAACTCAAAAGCTTTTCAAAAAAGCTTATGATTATAGAAAAAGCACAATACTATTTTATACAATTATTTAGAAGTCCCAAGCATTTAAACTGTTTTCTGTCGGTGCTTTAAAACAACTTGTTATTTTAATTTATAAGTTGATTTTATAGAATAATTTTCACTGCAAAATCTTTGGAAATTTATTACTTCAAAGCTGGCTTTGATTACTCTTATTTTTGTTTATAAAATAACATATTTTTTTAATTTTTATAAAAATTGCATTTTTTTTATTGTCATAACTTTTTGTCTCAAATATTTTTTCATAAACATCGATTTCCAATTTAGATTTATTTTTGTCTTAAGTGTCGTAGTTTATTATAAAAACATAATAAAAACTTTATATATTTTTGGAAAATTTTAAAAAAGTTTTAACTAGTCAAACATTAATGAACATTAAATGTTATTATGTACATATGTACATACATAATTAAAAATGAAAAATAAATAAATGTGAATTTTAACTGAAAAAATAAGCTAAATAAAGTTATAAAATAAAAATACCTATTGATTGATGTTTTATTTTTGATATCACGCACAGTGGTGTTTGGCACAACTTAAAAGGTAAATCCTATTGAAAATACTAATAATTTCTAATAAATCACTGGTGGTTTAAACGCTGGTTTAGTTGAGCTAAGCTTGAATTTATGTGTAGTTTAAACTCAAAAACTATAAATCAGTGGCACATGTATTAAATGTAGTTAAAAAATAACATGTGGCAGGACTACGATAAATCTTATAAAATTCATATAGTTTTAACGCCAAATTTTATGCGTTTAAAGATGGTTTATATGTTTGGAGATGTAAACTTGAAATGTGAATTATAAATATGATGCTCTAATTTTTTAACCCTAAGGCTTGGTTTTAGAGATCTCAGTTAAACTGTGTTTAGTTAATCTGAAAACATATTACCAAGTTTGTATACAAAATTTTGACGGAACAGCTTAGTTTTGCCTCAAATCTTGGTCACTAATGATGTACAGAAAATCCCGTATGTCAAAAGTTGAATTCTTGCGAAAAAGCAAAATTGCAAAAACATAACAACAACCACATTAGGAATAGCTTATCCCTTCAACAATAAAGTTCAGTTTCTCAATAGTATGAAATGGGAATTTAGCACATTTGAAAGAAACCTTGTTAATTAATTTTTGAATCCCAAGAAAACCTTTGATCACATTTAAAACTATTTGTACGGAATATGGGCCTATGTACCAGAGCTGTACATTAATCATTTATTTTTTAATTAATCATTCATGCACTGAATTCGCACATTTTCAATTAATTCTTTTCACACAAAAAAATGAATTGAATGTAATTTGAGTTAATTTAAACGAATTTGGAACTCATTTTTGATTTCATTAATTTGAATCGCAATGCATTGTTCTAATTGATTTGAATGAATTCCTTGTTAATTCAAAATCAATTTAAGTCAAATGAAATTGTTAAAGGGGCTTGTCATTCATTTCAGATGGAAACGAATTGCAATTCATTTTACAGATTCATTTGAGTTGGAAATCGAATTGAAATTAATTTCAGCCTAATTCGTTTAAATTCAATTCAAAGAATTTAAATCAAAAAAGAATGATTCATTTACACCTCTGCTATGTACATAGTTGTTGTTTTTTGCAATATTGTTTTGTCGCAGAAATGCTAAAGATTATTATTTATTAAAAAATAATTATTTTAACAAAGCTTTATCTGATATTTTAGGCAAAGTAAAATAATATTAAAGATTATTTATAATACAAAGAAACACTTTAATAACAATTTCGAAATAATTAAGATCTCTAAAATTCAGGCATAAAAATTAGTTTTATATACGGAAAAATATATGGGCTCAGTCATATCGTCGGGTGGTTATTGGTTTCGGCACGGAACAGAAACTTTTTTTCTAGAAAGGCGATAAAGAATTCACGATATCTTTTTTTGTGCAAAATAACATGTTTTCTAAGATTTAACGTGTTGTCCAAGATTTAACGTAAATTTAATGTGTATGCCTATTTAGTGTCCAATATACTATTTACTTCAGTCATATTCAAGTAGGTCAAATTATTTGTTTAAGAAAACACAAAATCAAACCACTCTGAATCCAGTGGTGCTAACCGTTTTTTTTTTGGGTTAGCTCTTGTTTTCAATATATACCGTTATTTCGAAAAAGTGGAAGGTTGCACTGCATACATTAAGCTTATTGAAATAACTAAAAAAAACCGCAATAAATAATAAAGTGGGGTTGGCCATACATTTGACCCATCTAGCAGCAGTCTACGCGCTGCAGGAGCAAAATTAAAGAATTTAATTACAGCACGTAGGATATTCTGCTATTTACATAATTTTGGTAAATGTATAAATAGTTATCCCCTACACTTTTAATTTTTTCGAAAGTGACAGCTGGTGAAAATTAATAGACCTGGACTTTCGAAATCAGTTATCAGATTTTATAAACACACAAATTTACAGATTTTATTCATATATATAGAATACCCCCAAAATTTTTAAATTGTCGAAAGTGACAGCTCGTGGCCTTAATATCCCTGGTTTAGGGATATCGAAATCAGTTCTGAACACAAATTTACAGATTTTATTCATATAACAACTTTTTGGAAAATTTTTGAATTTGTTTCTTTAATATAGAATACCCCCTTAACTTGGTGGCCTCAATAGCCCAGGTTGAGGGCTATCGAAATCAGTTATCAGATTTTATAAACACACAAATTTACAGATTTTATTCATATAGCAACTTTTTTAAAAAATTTTTGATTTTTTTTCTCTAAAGCCTGGTACTCTGTTCAAATTTGTGAAAAATGTTGAGCAACATTAATTATTTCACACGAAAATTTTGACATGTATCAATGTTACCTTTCATGCGAGTTTGTACAATTTGACGTTTTTAGTCCTGCAAAGTATGCGACATTGTTTTGCGTATGTAAACAAAACGCACATGTATTTAACTAAAAATTATTTTTTTATTAAAAAATTTAATAAAAAGAATATAAATATGGATAAAAAACTGTTACCGGTTGTGTTATTTTAATTTTTTATTTCTTATTTAATAATCAGTTGATACTTTTTTGCTTTTGCTTAAAATTCCACGTGAAATAAGTGCAGCTTACATTATTTCGCAGTTGTAAAAAAATGTTGCCAGAAACTTTTCTTAACTTTTTTACAAAATGAACAGAGTACAACTCTATCAACATTATTTCATAGATATCCCGCACAAGTTTTTTCATATGCGTTTTGACAGCATTTCACGTGAAATTTTGAACACAGTACCAGGCTTAATATGGAATACCCCCTAAATTTTTAATTTTTCGAAAGTGACAGCTGGTGGGCTTAATAGCCCTGGTTGAGCGCTGTCGAAATCAGCTATCAGATTTTATAAACACACTAATTTTCAGATTTTATTCATAAATGTAACAAAATGTTTGCATAATGTTTCAAACTTTTTAAACCGCTAAAATTAAAGATTTTTTTCATAGGTTTCATTAATTTCTTGGCTTTTTATAATTGATATAGCACTCGTAATGTTTTCTAAAATATTTTTGATTGTATTGTTTTTGTGTTGTTGTTTCCAAAGCAATAATAGTAGTACGTGCTCAACACAAAAAATATTGTTCTTGCGGTTGATTTAAAATATTGGTTTGTTCCCACGCGTACACGGAGTGGAGCGCATTATAATTGTTTGTTTTTACAAATAAGTTAACAAGTTAAACCTGTTATTGCAACAAATTACGGTCATTAAGTTTAAATTTAAATATTTTAAAACAAACAGTTTTAATTATTGTTAACATAATTTAATTCTACGTGTGAATTATAATTTTTTTTTCTAATGAAATTACACATTTTCTCATTTAACGAACGTCAACATTTCTTGTGGCAAGAAATACCGTACAGTGCTGTTGCACAGAGATGTTTGCATACTTTAGGGGGCATTTTTAAAACCATTTTCATAAAGCACTAAAGTAGACAACACATTTATAGAATTTACTAACGTTGTTTAATCATTAAATAAACAAACGAAAACATTTACAATTGACAGTACAGTGAGCAAATTGAACAATAAATTTATGAAAATAAAAAAAATCGAATTACAGTACTTTTCGCTTATAGTCCATTCCGCTTAAAGGCCAAAAACGGATATATGCCAAAACTGTCATATTACCATGCAGATTTTTTCGAATTTCATACAAATTATTTGTCCTAAGGTCCATTTCGCATGTAGTCCATTTTCGTTTAAAAGCCACATTTTCTTAGCATACGAATATAATTCTTTATGCAAAAATGTTCGCTTATAGTCCACTCTGTTTTTAATATTTGTTTAATCAACTTGTAACATGTTTTTATTTACATTTCTGGTAACTATTATAAATACCAAATTTCGCAATTTATATTTCATAACATGGTGTCTTCTTCTGACCATTTTTGTTTTTATTGTATTTTTTTTTTTTAACTATTTATTTAAATTAAATCAAAATTTGGTTATGTTTTAAATAAACTTTTGTTTTGTTTAAAAAAGAGCAGTTTTATTGAAGAAAATAATTTTTATTAAGTCCAAAATGTGGATCATACACTTATAAGCCATTAAATGGCTTATAAAAAAAATCGGTTATAGTCCAAATTCGCTTATAGTCCACAAAAGTTGTGCAACTATAGTAGTGGACTATAAGCGAAAAGTACTGTAATAACGATATGAATGTTCTATAAAGAGTTACAGCGTTATGTATAATGAAAAATTGGCAAGAAGTTAGCACAGAGTTGAATTATAATACACTTACAGACTGTGGATAGCAAACTGCTAAACTCTGACTAGTGAGTTGCCAAATATCTGCTAATTTGGAAAAAACAGCTGTATGAAAACAGTATGAAATGTCAAAATCAGGGATGATTTCAGCAAAAATAATGTTTTTTTTTTAATACAGTATGGCATCGTTATATATCAGAGTTGATTTATTAAAAATTTGCACCAGTGAAAAAGTATATTATACATGAACATTTTGCTAACAAGCTGCTAAGCTTAATCGGTATTCTAGTTGGCAGCTCGTTGTACGTAGTGTATAAACTGTGGCTAACTTTTCATTATACATACCGCTGTTAATGATCAAGTCTAAAATTTAAAGACAATTAATAATAACCTTCTGAAATTACGAATAAAATTTTTAAAATACATTCCATAATAATAGAAATAAAATTTACAACTAAGTAAAACGGCCTTGTAGGTGACAAAATAATAATTTTTCCAGAGAGCCAACAATCATTTTAAAAGTCAAAATGACTTTAAATTTAATTTTTTTTATTAAGATTGGGTGTGTGTGAAACGGTAGCAAAGTACTCATGGAAGTAAAATTTCGACACTATTGAGGTGAATAAAATTTCACTAGCCCTGGGGGCTAAAAAAAACGAAATTCGGCAATAAATAATAAAGTGGGGTTGGTCATACAGTTGACCCATCTAGGAGCATCCTACGCGCGCGATGCAGGGGCCAAATTAAAGAAGTTTATTAAACCGCAATATTTGCATGGTGGCGCGTAGGATGCTTCTAGATGGGTCAAATGTATGACCAACCCCACTTTATTATTTATTGCCGAATTTCGTTTTTTTTTTTAATTATTTCAATAAACAAAACCGTTTTTGAGTTACGCAAATATATGCTGTGCAACCTCTTACATTTTCGAAATAACGGTAATTCTTGAAAATAAGAGCCAATCTAAAAAAACGGTAAGTTCCACTGGATTCAGCGTGCCCCAATGCAAGGTGCGCGGCTGGTCTGTTTTTTGCAACTAGCACAGTGTACTTATTGCTCAAAATTACAATATTAAAATTCTATTTTAGGATTATTTTTTCAAAGGTTGCGAAAGAAAAAAAATCATATCTTAAAAAGAAAAAAAACACCTCCTTCAAAGTTTCAGGTTTTTTAAGAACAGTTTGGGGTACTATATAAAAAAAAATCAGCCAAATAAAAAAATAGGTTTTTGACTTAGTCCGTTTTTAAAATTTAATATTTTGCAGATATTACATTTTTCAAAAAAATTATATCTTTTTAGTATATGGTTTGTAGTCCCAAGTATTCTCTTTAAAATGACATTTAAATCATCTTCGTATGTCAAGTAGTTTTCGAGATATTGAAGAAATAAGCTCTACACATTCGGCTAAATCTGCGAAATTATGACATTTTGAATATGACATAACTTTTGAAAAAAAAATTTTTAAATTTTTTTTTCGTTCATATATGTACCTTATAAGATAAAAGGAACCTTCTCACCAAATTTCATTAAAATCGGAAGAGGTCGTGTCCCACTCTTGGTCGTTTTGACATGGAATTACCCATATGCAATTTAATTTTTACTTGTGGTGATGCCGCATAAAAAGCGTTGCATGTAACTTGAAACATAGAACGTATGGAAGGTATAAAAGTCATGTAATGCGTAGAGGCGAAAACGCGTAGTGTGGACCTCCAGCTTTATGACTTCTGGCTTTTAAAAGTTACACACGAGAAAGTGTACACTTAAAACCACAAATGCAACGTTTTTCCACATAATCTGCTTTGGAGCGAGTTTTTGAGGAATGCTCCTTTTTTTCTTGTAATAAAATCATTACCACAAATCAGGGATGCCAAGTACTCTTTTTCCTTGTCCCCAACAAATTAAACAATTATTGAAATTTTGCTCTTTACGCCACTAAATGGAATATAGTGCAAAATTTCGGAAACAAATTTTGTTTTAAAGGATATTGAGCAAAATGGACCCGATTTATCTCAGCCACCAGACGAGATAGCCGAACACGGATTGCAGATTTTAAAAAGTTGGGGTCGAAAACCTAAGGTGGCATCCTTAACACAAAATCGTCAAAATGGCGTATAGAACACTTAAACTTTCGGACGACGATATGGGGTTTGTTTACATTCGGAAAACAATGTCGCATACTTTGCAGGAATAAAAACGTGAAATTGTACAAACTCGCATGATAGGTAACATTGATACATGTCACAAAAACATTTTTTTAAATTATTACTTTTTTATAATCTAGCCATGTTTGACATGGGCATTTCCAGCGAAAAGTCTACTTTTTGTCACGTAACGCCAGAAGTATTTTAAATTGTTTCTCAAAAAATTTTATATGTATCGTTTACTTTTTTATATTTTGGTGTAAAGCGCAACAAGCTCTACATTAAGTAACAAAAGGGATAACGATTGAACAACATGGTCCGAAAATACAACCTTATTTGCAATCTGGCGTTAAATTAAAAAAAGTAGACTTTTAGCTGAAAATTCCCATATTTACCTTAAAACGAGCAAAGATTTTTGAATTTGATAGCTTGAAAAATAAATCTATATAAGTTCTAAGTTTACTAAAAAAGGTTTTGTACAAAACTTCTTGCTCAATTCGCAGTATTTTTCAGTTTTGTAATGCAATCAAAACCCACTTCCGTTTTTTTAACGTCACGCCAGGGCAGATTTTTGCTTATATCTGCAAATCCTTAGCGTCGATTACTGTAATTTTTTTTCTGAATGTAGAGCTACTTCATTACTTTGTATATATAAAAACCCTTTTTACAAATTTGACTTCGTCATTTAATTTTTTTTACATTTTATGCTACAAATATCACGACACGTCAAAATGGAAATGCCCACATACAATTTTTTAAGAAAATCTTTAAATGATTTTCCAGAGAACAAAAACAACAATGTTTCACTTTGTTTATCTTTCTTTAAACTTTTATTGAATGAACCTATTGCGACTTTCTCTATAAATCATATTTTCATCAATATACGGCGAGCATTTAACGCGTTGTAAGATAATATCTACATGAGTCTCATAATTTGTGCTTCACATGCTTCTTAACGCTGGGTCTCCACGTAGCAATTTTTATTGCTAAGTACAAGCAAAAACGTCGGCAGAACAATGACAGAACAATGGAGCAATAATTGCTGATTATATTGCTGGAGAACGCTTGAAATTGCTTTGCCATAAATTTGCAGTTTTCACGGCGAGTAGTTGTGTAAAGTTTTGTGGCTGTTTTCATAAATGTTTTATGTTGTGTTTTGAAGTGGTTGTTAAATTTTGTTTTTTAAATTAATAAAATAATTAATTGTAATTGCCGTAGCTGTGTTTTTTATTACTTTTTTGTTTAGTTGCGTTTGAAAAAAAAACCTTAAATTTGTATTGTTCTATTGAAAAAATAAAAAACAAAAATATACAAAAAAAAAAAAAAAAAAAACAAATTCGCCGTTTGCTTTTGTTGATCTTGACGTTTTTTTAAAAATATAATATATAATAATATCCCTACAAGAAGACTACCTACCGGTCATTTTACTAGTTATATTACCGGTAGTGTTGACCAATATATTGGTTAAAGTTTCTATTAGTTTATTAAGAGCAAAATGAAAAAACTAACCGAAACTCTTGTGTACATGTGATTTTGCCTCTCTTTCTAACTAATAAATTCCACTCGACCACGGAACATATATCTGTACTGCTTACTCTCCTGCTTTGTATTAGTCAATGATAGCCAAAATAGTGGTTAATGATAACTAGTTAGTCATAACGTAAATATTGGTTAGCACTAACTAGTTATTTATAACGTAAAAATTGGTTAGTACTAACCTTTATAAAAAAAATATTTTTTTTTAATTTTCATTTCAAATTAAATTTTTTATTAAAAAAATTAAATCGAAGTGCATTAATGCATTACAGTCAGGTAATTAGATTTCAGAAAAGGAAATACCACGTACCATTATTTCTGTGGCTGCTGTTTAACGTTCCACTTCTTCCATGGGTCTGGAAATGTAGGTAAACATACGTGTGCCCAATCAATTAATCGTAGATCTTAAAAAGACATTTTATTTTGATATCAATTTGTGTGCAAAAAATTAAATACATACTTGAAAAGCCATCAGGATTTTAAATAATTCTTTTTGTTCCTTAACTATCTGCACCAAATCTTAAACGATTAACCTGGCCAAAGCCACCACCCGAATGACCGCTACCTGTTGAACGAGCACTCCTTTCAAAACGACCTTTTCGCACATACCTCTGTTGTTTCCTGATAATCCAGAACCACGTCCTCTGAAGCCGCCATCAGTACGCCCTCTACCACTAGCAATCTGATTACATATTTTTGGCGGTGTCACTTTTTTTATAGTAATTTTTTATCTCACTACTTTAGTAACAAATTATAAATTTAATTTAATTGATTTTTTTCTTTAATACCAATCGCAAATATTAAATTAAAGAAATTCAAAAATTTTTACACGCGTATGACAAAAATATATTAAAATATTGGCATTATTTTGAAAATGTTAGTTGTACCATTCTAACATATATGTTAGAGTGGAACAACTAATGTAAAATTGTTGCAAGTGTGTTAGTAATTTTTTTAGTTTTGGTTATGCATTTCTTGTAGGGATATATTTAAATTAATGACTTATAAAGCTGCAATGATACGTTTATGAATTAGACTGATAATGTATGCATGCATATATAAAATTGTTCTAAAATGTCCGCTTGGCGGCTTTTTCTTGATTGCTTTTTTATTAAATAAAAACACAAATAAATAAACAACCGTACACAGAAATGAAATGTCAGATAAATGACAACTGATTTGACAGCAGATTGCTAAGCAATAATTGCACTCAGGGCATTATGCGGTCTATACGTCGCAAATTTAATGGAGCAATATTATTTGACTCTTGCCGCAATAAATATTGCTACGTGGAGAACCGGGTAAAAGACTCGTCAAATAAGCTTTACCCAAATCTCTTACGAGTTCCTTTACGATATAAGTAAGCGTTTTTCGCTGTGTTATTTAAGAATCTCACAGAGGAATCAGCTCGTGTTACAGAGCCTTCCGTGTGAAAAAATGCGCTCATCGATGATCAAAAACGCTCTTCATGAGACTCCCAGTAGACTCTTACACGATTGAAAATCTTAGCTGGGTGTGAAGTAATTATGTTTTTATAAGATTGTTTTTTTTTAATCGAACAATAACACTGTGCAAGAAATTTGGCGTTTTTACATAATTCGGGTACGCTGAATCCATTGGTGCTCGAGGTTTTTTTTAGATTGGCTCTGGTTGCCAACATACATATATTCGCGCTACTCAAAAACGGTTTAGTTATTGAAATTACTAAAAAACCGAAATTCAGCAAAAAATTTTCTTTAAGAAAAGTAATTTTTTTTCTAATAGCAGTAGTTTTTGAAACATAATTAAAAAAAAATTTATTTTTTTTTCTCAAAATTTCGATATTTTTGTTTTTTAATAATTCATAAGAATTAGAAAAGGCAGCTAGGCTTCTAATTTTTTGCAGACATATAAAAAGCGAAGCTGCAAACAAAACAATGATAAATGATTAAAATCTGTTAGCAACTTTTTATTTTATCTACAATTACTGCAATCCAAAACACTAAAAACAAAAGTATTACCATATCAAAAATAAGAGACCTTTTGATAATGTTACACACAAAATGGGTCCCTAGTCACATAGGCATAGAGTGCAACACTTTAGCTGATCGAGCAGCTAAATTTGCAACCTCTGCCCCTATAATAACATTTCCCTCTGCAATTAAGGAGGACATAAAATTAATAATATCAACAAGTATTCAAAACTCTAAAGTTACATACATAATTCCTTCCACAAATTACTTTTTGTAATCCGGAAATGGTTCTGCACCACCGCAACATTTCAAGCTAAATATGATGTAAATTTGTTCTTTTAAAAGGCAGCAGAAGTTATAACATTGCTCCACTAGTGTAATTATTAAAAATGTGTGACAGTTTTTCCCGTGTGAGGAATCTTCTACGGTTAAAAAATGTCGTCATCGACGATCAAATACGGTCTTCATGAGATTCCCAGTATCTCTTATACGATTGAAAATGCAAGCTGGAGATGAAGTAATTATGTTTTTGTTTGAAGGTTTTTTTTTTTTATAAAATTCAAACAAAAATTTAAAAAAAAAAAACTAAAATTTTTTTGACGATTTTTCGAAACGTAAAATATTATTTTTAAATTTGTTCAGGAAATTGACGATTTCCTCACAAATTTATCTGGCAGCCCTGCTATAATGACCGTTTTCTCATTACACCATTATCTTTTTTCCCAACGAAAAACTGCACATTAATGAAATTTGGTTTTCTCAATGTCTCATTTGCTGCTATTCTGTCGCAAAGCTAACCAGCACTCATCTACCAATTATTTGTTTTCCTTTTATTTGCCGAACAGATCAATTCAATCACATGTATTTTGAGAGGTGCTGCCAACTGAAAACAATGTTTTTGTCGGAATATTGAGAAATCCAAAATCGTTAACGGACAGTTTATTGGTCTAATAAATTTATTTTGACATTAAGTAACAGATAGTTTGTCGATACAATCAGAAAAAGGCCATTAATAAATAAATAAAATATTTATACTCACATTAATTTATTTAATTTTGTTTTATCAAAATAATAGCGTTATTAACATAATATTTTCTCAGTTAACTGTTGTTATCAGCGACCAAATATACAAAAAGAATTTTCGAAAAAGTGTGTGATTTTAAACAAATTAACGGATGACTTTTTAAAAATTTTACAGTTTATAACCAAACATAACGTTTTTATTAATGAAAATCATTTCTTTAATATTTTGAAAAAAAAAATAATTTAATTATGCAAATGAATGTCTTAAATTTCGAGATAATTTGTTCAAACTATTACCATTTAAAATGGTCAATCAATTTGAATTTCGATCAGTCAACATCATCCATTAAATAAAAGTGAAAGAAAGTATGATAAAAACAAATTTACGTATCTTTTTTTAATGGTTGAACACCATTTGAAAGAAATGACAAAAAAAAAGTCAGTAAAGGGGTTTTCATTTAGAGCTTCCTATTTTTAAATTTAATTAAAACAACTAAGACAATATGATACCCTACACCACAGTGCTTAAAATCAAATTTTCGAGTACAATTTTTGGGACACATTGGCAATCATTAGGAATTTTATTCGGTTAACTTCATGTAATAGAAGAGAAAAATCAAATCTTAAGCATATCTTCAAAAATAATCTTTTAAAAAGCGTAAACAGTTCAATTTAAAAATTTATGTTTCAAACGATTTCTTTCTTTTGTTTTGATGACACTTGATTTAGAAAAGATGCTTTCATTTATTGTTGACGTTGGAGAGATTGAAAGTAAAGCATTATACAGCATATCCAATTTCTTTGTTCTTTTTCTCGTCTTTTCAAAGAGTTGGCACACAGAAAGAAAAACACTCCGAATAAATCAAATTTTTTATGATTACTGTTAGTACGAATCGTACTCAAAAATCCAAGTACGAATAACACTTTAACGTAATCAAAACAGTCCTAAATGGGATTACTTTCGAAAATCAATCCCGGAATTTCTTGAAATAAGAACCACAAGGGGTTAAAAAGTAATCAAATTGGGTATGAATGGGGCATATTCATTCGCATTCATTTTATTTTAACTATTGATTGAAAAACATAAATTTACGTAGAATAAACTAGTAGAACAGAAAAATGAAGGTCGTCACAGGCTGGAATATGAATTTAAGGGGATTTTTTTATAAAAGTGGAACACAACACCTATCACGAATAAAAACTTAAATAAAATGATAATTTGGCACTAAACAAACAAATTGAAAAAATGGATGAAATAAATAACCATAATGTGATTAATATTGGCCATTTTATTGTAAATTCTGACCATAATATATGGTTAATTTTGTCAAAATTCTGGGAAATATTGGCCATATTATATGGTTATTTTTGACCATTATTATGGTTAATATTGATTAAAATATGGTTAATTTTTACCATATAATTGTTGATTTAGGGAAATTTTTTGTTAATTTTAACCAAACTATGCTCATATTTAAACATAACTAGCATTTTGGTCCCGGCGCTGCTCGGGATTATCTAAATAAAAATAAAAAATTAAATACTGGAGAATTTTGTTAATAACTTGACCCCAGCGCTACCTACTTTTAGTAATAAAAAAAAAATTTAATATGACGACAACAGCGCCACCTATCTGGAGTTTCTTTTTTATAAGCCATCAGTGAAAGTAGACCTTTCGCATGAACTCGTTTGAAAATCGGTTGGGTGGTTCTCGAGTTAAAGAATTACGAACATAGGACAACTTATTTTTATATACATAGAATATGTTAACCTGCAAACATAAACATTGTTAAAATCCAACCATAGTATGTTGCTCTTAAAAATGGTTACCTCCAACCATAATTTTTTCTACGTGAACAAGGCGAATTCAACTACAGGTGGTGTCGAAACTACAACAATCCAAAAACAACAGAAACAACATAGGGTTTTTTGCGTTGCATTGTTAGTGCCATTAGCTCGAAATGTCAACCGTTATTAGCAAAACACTAACAAATCAAAACAAATAAGCTCGAACTGTCAAAATCAGATGCCGTTTCGACACCACCTGTAGTTAATTCGCCTGTAACACAGCTTGCATTCGTCGCTGTCTGGCGAGCAACTAAATTAATGACTGCAAAAAACGTACAAGTGTCTGCAGCAGGGTTCCCATGTTAGAATATTTTCTGCTAGATTTAGCAGATTGAGTTGAGGAATAGCATATTTTTTTTTTCTGAAAAATTATGATTTTTCTATATAAGTTAGGGTCAGTTTTAATTTTTTAAAAATGTTATCTTTTGTATTTTTTTGTTGAACGCTATTCCGGTAAGTCGACAGGTGTAGCTTTAACAATATGGCCGCTAGCAACTGCCATAGTTCGGAAGGTCCTTTTGAAAGACCCTTTAAGGCAAAATAATAATACAAGATATCAATATATATAAAATTGAAACGTTACTGACTAATTCATCATCGCACAGCCTAAACGCCTGAAGCTAAAAACTTGAAATTTGGACCAGAGGTTTGTCACTCCCCAAATCGATCCACTAAGACGGGATTTTTGGAAATTCGAATGTTCAAGGGTAAATAAGAGTAAAAACGGGAAAATTCGGTAACCTTTTATCTCCAAAACTAAAAGAGATAAAAAAAATGTAAAACTTATCGTTGCTCTTTAGAAAAATAAGCACAGGTGTCTGGTACTTTTTTGAAATTCGGCCCTATTAGGGAGAAAACGGGTAAAACCTGAATTTTGGTACTTCTTCGACACCCAATCTATCTTTTGAACAAATAAACATAGAAACAAAGTTAATCCCACATTAGAAACTTTTCAAAAAAATACGAATATGAATTTGGTACTTTTCGAAAATCAAACATTTAAGGGGTGAAAATCGTAACTATTTTTGGTACTTTTTTTACAAAACATTTTTCTCCATTTATTGATATATTCGTACTAAATTATGGGCTGCCACTACAATACTGATATTTTTGATACTTTTATGGGGGAAAAAAATAGTACCCAACAAAGCAAATACGAGAAAATTGATATTTTTCTTTAGCTTTTTGGTTCTACAACTGGTATGGTTTTAATAAACTTTGGCAAAAAAATATGTCCACGAAAAGGAGACGCTAACTGTCCCATGCTTATTTTTAATTAAGCCTAGTATTCTGTTCAAATTTGTGAAAAATGTTGAGCAACATTGATTATTCCACACGAAAATTTTGGCATTTATCAATGTTACCAATCTTGCGAGTTTGTACAATTTGACGTTTTTATTCCTTCAAAGTATGCTACATTGTTTCGTGTATGTAAACAAACGCCACATGTATTTTAGTGCCGGTTCACTCACGTCAAGTTTGACTCGTCAAGTCTTGACCATTTAGGAGAGAAGGGAAAAGAGAAGGCCATTTCTTTTCCCCTCTCTCCTAAAAACTCAAGACTTGACGAGACAAACTTGACGTGTGTGAACCGGCACTTACTAAAATTATTTTTTTTTAATAAAAAATTTAATAAAAAAAAGTAAATATTTCTTTTTATTTCTTTTTTAATATTAAGTTCATATTTTTTGCTTTTGCTTAAAATTCCACGTGAAATAAGTGCAGCTTATATTATTTCGCAGTTGTAAAAAAATGTTGCCAGAAACGTTTCGGAACTTTTTCACAAAATAAACAGAGTACAACTCCATCAACATTATTTCGTAGATATTCCGCACAAGTTTTTTCATATGCATTTTGACAGCATTTCACGAGAAATGTTGAACAGAGTACCAGGGGTTAGGAGTAAATTGTTTTTATTTTTTTTTTTATAAAATACGTCCAAAAACATAAATCCCAAAAAAAATTAAATTTACAAGCGGTTTAACTTTGGTCGTCAAAGGGCTAACGGAGTAGCGGGTTAAATGCTAGTGTAGAATATTTTTAAATAAAAATTTCTTTATTTTACAGTTAGTTGTGTTTAAAAGATAAAAAAAAATGCTAATAAAAGTATACACAAACATTTGTAACTCGTTCCCTTTCATTTGGAACAACAAACAGATTAAAAATTCATTTCACGCACAAAACTAATTCATTTCTGAAAAGAAGTCATTTGAACAAACGTATTTCAAATACCGATAAATAACAAACAAATGTATCTGTCGACTACTAGTTATAAGATAGATGCATAGATAGAAAGATAGATTAAAACTCGTCGTAACAGTTATTTAAATTATTTATTAATATAAACATAATTTGTTTAACATAAAAATGTTTTAATTTGTTTATGGCACACAATATTTTATATTTTTTTTATCTCTTAATTTGTTGTTAGAACGCGTTTACAGTTGCTGATAAATTATCGTGAGAAAAATTAAAAAAAAACAATCAGCAATTGAATTAGGTTTATGAACTTCGGAAGTAGAATTTGACTTTCAAATTGTATTTTAACTGTCCTTAACAAAAAAAAAAAAAAAGAGAAGAAGTTCGACTAAAATTTATTAAAACATTGACCTGATCGTCTTACACAATGTTTGATTTGATTTATTAGGTATTGGGAAATAGTAACTTGGATTTAAAATATAATGAGGCGGCAATTTAGTATTTGAAATTTTAATGGGATTTTTTATGTGTTAAACTTTATGTGATTTTTATAATATACAAACTTAACCCGGTGCGCTTTACTACCCCAATCGAAAAAAAATTAGTAACAGTTTTTTAAAACAGTGGCCGTATGCTGTAATTTGCTAAAGCTAAATCTCTATCGCTAAAAATCTAAAAAGTTGATTTAGCGAATTTTGGCTACGAATGCAATACTGTAACGTGCATTGCTAAATTTGGCATTGCCTTAAAAATGTTTTTTTGCAGCAATCTTAGCTTTTAATTTCATCGCTAAAATTTTTTAATTTTGTATTTTCTAAGGCATTTTAACGATCGAGATTTGGCTTTAGCTAAGCGAATTACAGAATACGGCTGCTGATCTCGTGTATTGATTACAAAGTACTTAAGTACTAAATTTAATTGCTTTTACAGTAACTGTTCTATAGATATACAGAAATTTCAAGTATACTCGTGGAGTACTTTTACATTACATACTACAAATATGTAGAAATCTTTTATGTCGATGTATAGAAGGTGCCACGCCCACCTAAAAATTGAAAAATATTAATAGCCTATGTGTCGGGTAACCAGAAAATTACTGTGAAAATTTCAGTAGTTTAGGAGTCTTTGGGGTACAAACAACCATACGCCTTTTTTATATCAGGCTTGTTCTAAAAATCACAAAATTTCAAATCACTTGTGATTTTAAAATCACAATTATTATTTAAGGGTGTTTTGAAAACCACAAAAGTTTTAACTTGGTTTAAAATGGTGGAAAAAAATAAGCATGCAATTTTAAATCGGCGACCACTTAGCTGAACGTTTTAAAATCACAATTATGGAAAAAGTTTTTTGTCCAGAACACCTTTCTTGTGATTTCAAATCACTTCCACAAAAAATGGGTTTCAGAACATGCCTGTATATTATTTATTGCTTCCCCTGCACCTACCCCCTTACTTTTTATTTTGAAAGGTGTTGCTTCCCATAAGGGTGGATCCTACAAATCTTTAATCTTCAGATATTCGATATTAAATATTTTCGTTCTATTCAAAAACTTATAATTTAGTAAAATATTGGCATTAACCACGTTTGAAGACTAAATCTTCAGTAACGCGATATTTAATACTTATATGCTCCACCTACGCCTATAAGATTGACTCCTACCAAGTGCAATACTTATCATTGGCGTCCTATGGAAGTAACACTTCTCCTGCTGATACCTTATTTCAATTTCGGGGCTTATTGGAAACAATTCAAGAAAATGGGCGCAGCGGTTCTTAAAATAAGCGAAACTTAATATTGGCATCCTATATATATATATGTGTTCCTCTAACTCCCATTGGAGCATAGGGCATCCTATGGAGGGTTCAACTTCCCCTGCTCCTATCAAAAAAATGAAAAATAAGAAGCCTATTTTGTTTTGAGGCTCACGTGATGTTCATGTTAACATTTCAGTTGTTTATCAGTCTTTAAGCCAAAACAAAAAGAACAGGCAAAAATTTGTAATTTTTATATACATAAAGATTTATTGCCCCCGTCTGTACCTTATTTAATTCTCCTCCGTCTACCCCACCCATTTTTATTTTGAAATTTGTAGGGTTCCATAGTAGTAGCTTTAACAACGTTTCAAGACTCTTGCTGTAATAGTTCTTCAGTTACGCGATATTTGATGTATGCATCCCATGGGGGGCATTTCTCCTTCTGAGCCTACCCTCTTTTTTATTTCTAAATAAGAGTGACTCCTTCCAAGTTTGAGCAATTTCACTACAATAGTTCTTAAGATATGCGATATTTAAATTTGGTGTCCTATGGGGATCACTACCACTTCCCCTGCTGCTATTTTTTTAAATTTTGGGGCTCAGAAGATCCTACTGAAAAAGTTTAAGAAAATTTAAACAGCGGCTCTTAATATATGCGATACCTAATATTGGCATTCTATAGATAGTACTACTTCCCCTGCCCCTATCGAAAAAATTAGGTAGCCTATTTTATTTTCGGGGCTGACATGATGTTACTGTATAAATTTCAGGCAAAGCGGTTCAGTAGCTTAGGAGTTTTTAAGCCAACAAACAAACATACAAAGATACGAACATTTTTAATTTTTATATATGGAGGGCTCAGAGCTGAACCGAACCAAGTCATAAATTATATCACATATGTATATGTATTTGAAGTCTGGTGCGAAAATCTCCGCACAGTTTTACTCAATCCAGTGCTGTAATCAAATCAGTTTCGTTCCTAATGTAACGGTAATAAACCCAAGTCAGTGGCTCCAGTAATTAATGGCAATTTACTTACTCTATTGAGTTTGTTTCGAATTTTCTTTTTTGACTTGGTTCGCTTCAGCTCTGAGCCCTCCATATATCTGTGCCATTTTGACAAAACATCTTAAGTCAAATTTAAAAAGTTGAATAAAATGTTGTAAATCATTCGAATTTTCATTCAAAATACAATTTTGTTTACGTTTTAAAAATTTTTTATTAGAAACGAAATTTTTCTTTAATTCTGGTTTATTTTATTATTTAATAAAAATGATTTTTTCACCGAGTTTCTTTTTTTTTAACTTTTTTGCTATTTTATCTCGACTTAAGATGTTTTGTCAAAATGCCACAGCTATATAGATAAACTATATATTCGCCTTTTTAGAAACCAAAACTATTCTAAAATGCAAAAGCCCCTTTTCGCCATGTAGTGGCATAAAAAGCCCACGAATTAATAAGGAAAATCAAAACAGTCTTTAATCATCACAAGAAAAAAAAACTTTACAAATCACTTAATTACCTACAATTAATTCTTTAAGATTTTAGTGTTTTAACTTGAAATGCAGCTCTCAGAGTATAAAGGCCGACATTTGTTTTAGTTTGGAAACCTTTTTCTTTTACAACAAATTGTAAAGAATAAATTTATGCCTGACCTACAAAAAAATAGATTAATAGATTTTTTTTTGTAAAAAATATTTATGAATGACCGCAGAACCTTGATAATAAATAAAATTTAAATAACAATATTTAAAAAAAATATTAAGCAAATAAAAATAGTAAAATTCCATGATTCATTTAACTTAATTTTTGGCACATATTTTTATATTAAAAAGAAAAAAAAAACAATAATAACATCTATTAGGTTTAAACATTTAAATAAAAGATAAATAAAATTTGTCTAAATGGTATCACTGCTGTAAAAACAATTTACCATACTTTTTTAAGTAGGGTATTATGCGTTAGTGCTGAAGTTTGTAACACACAAAAACATATGGTCTTCCAACAAGAGGTTTGATTTTGATATAAAAATAACGAGGTAAGAAAAGGTGCCTAATGAACGCCATGTATACGCTTTTAGGGCCTTATTCTGTTCATGAAATTTTCCATCGCAAATACCTTCATTTACGATAACTTGATAAATTCCATTTTCTTTGGCCGAGTGCCGATTGTGGGCCATTGGCATAACCTTTTTTCTTAGCCCCAAAGAAAAAAGTCGAAAGGTGTTAAATCACAAGAACTCGGTTGGCAATTGTGATCACTTCTTTGAGAAATCCTACGATCAGGAAATTTTACCCTCAAAAGAGCGATGGTATCGTTACTTTTACAGCCGCAATTGTGCGAATTGATGGCGGAAAATTTCATCAAAAAGTAGGAACATTTTTTTAAGGTCCTGCAAGCGTAGCCGTGGCGGCCATTTGGCTGATATTATTTTCCTCTATTAATGGCACTACTTCCTCTTTAGTTTTTAAAAAACATCCGACAATTTCGCTTAAAATACATATTTTTTACATATCGAAATGAAACCTGATGTTGAAAGACTTTTTATAAGTCCTCTTTCTATAGTTTAGTTAGTGACTTTTTTGTAAGCTTTTTTCACCCATGGACGATGTCTATCCATTTAAAACGAAATTTATTCCAATAATATTGTGTCATATACCAAATAAAGCTTAAATCGGATAATATTTGTTCATACTTGCAGCTCTGATACACATATCACTATCGAAAATTGTTTTCCAAGCCATAAATTTTTTCTAACTCGTCGATTTTTTTTACTGCCATAATAAATTTATATACCGACGCGTTATAAAAGAAATTAACCATTATTTTGCTTTGTTAAATTTTGGCTCGTGAAAAATTCTATTTCCCGAAAATATTTAGGACATAACTTTTCATAATCTGGTCCCCACCAAACTCATGTAGCACGCGGGCCAATCCATTGAGTCCTGGCCATCGTGCAGGTATTCTTACCCTGCCATCTCTCCTGAGCCCTCCTGTAAGTCGCATCTGCCCCAAGGGGTTGTAGGGATCATCTTAACCTTTTGGTGATACATTCTCCGGGCAAATCAGGTTGAGGTCAATTTTGGGATCCTCAAGGATTCCAATCAATGGCTAACTGGCAAAAGTTTACGTATCATAAAGAAGTCGCAGAGAGATATCAAAAGATTTATTTTGTCTGTCGAACTTCCATTGAGTTCTTCGAAACAGAGATATGGTATCGGGCTAGAGGAGCATGATAGACTAGTTTTTGTTTCGATATTTGGACAATGAAAATCCATGGATTACGTATAAGGTGAAAGCATACCGAAATAACAGGGTTCTTTGGGGTCTAATGATTTTAAGAGATCCGAAGTTGTACCTCAATACTTAGCTGATGGTGCAGCGGGAGTCAGTAACCTCCGTTCTGACTATTGGTGTGGTCTCCGTTAGTATGCTTTCCAAGAAATGCTTTCTGAATCCCGTGGGCTTAGAAAAGTCTTGTCCTTCGTTAATGGTATACTTTCGGAGAGCACGGTTTGGCTGTGGTTGTACCCACATGGCGGCTAAAAACGTGGTGTCATTATTCAAAGGGGAGCCCATATGAAATGGGCACCCACTGCGATGTTTAAAATATTCTACGGGTTTGTTGCTAGCAGTGCGGAAACTGCCTTGAATCAGATTGCCATTGGAGGCTAGATAGCTCCAGCTTCCAAGCAAGGGGGGGGTGTCCCTTTGGAGACATGAAATTAGGCCATAGTGCAGGTACTCATGTTAAACTCACGTTTGTTGAGAGTTCCACAGCGAGCCATCGAAATGCTTATTAGAGCGTCGACGAAGATGTAGTCGAAGAAACAGCCTAGTATGGCCAGGGACCCACTGTATCCTAGTACCCATGCCATCGTTACTCAAGAATGTTTCGGATACATATTTAAAGACATCCGGCATTGCACAGTTTACTTTGATATCGTGATTCATTCATTAGTAGAAATTTTATTTACAAAAGATTATAAATTCACATTGTCTTGACACATTAATATCGCCGGACTTATGTCATCTGATTTAACACGAAATAACATGCATATGTGCGTATTTATTCGTATGTACGTATACATTCACATGCACTTATGTATATAAATCTTTAAAATTTGCAATATTTGATCTCTTGTAAATTTTCAATAAAACCCTTGATAATTTAAATAAAATGTCAAGCAAGGTTTCTTTCAAATGTGCTAAATTCCCATTTCATACTATTGAGAAGCTATTCCTATGCGCATTTCACTGGTTGCTTAGGCCAGATCGTCAGGAAACTTCATCCAAAGATTTTAGAAAAGCTAAAGATATTAAACAAATAAAACTGTTAAGCGAATAAGAATTATAAACCTCAGTTTTACTTGTAACAATATCAAAGCTTAAACAAAAACAACAACAATAAACAGCTAGTTTATCTTTTCTTTCAGTCCCGACTACTTTTAATTTATTGTTTAAAATAATAAAGATGTGACTAATCCTTACTCAGCCTAAGAAATTAAATTTGGATAGACATTTTTTTTATGTAAAAATATCCAAAAATTCTTAGTCTTGTTCTAAAAATCAAACAAATTTTTAAAACTTTTCTGTGTTGAAAGTTCAAATTCACAAAAAAACTTGTACATTTTTCCCACAGTTGTATTTTTTGTATAAATGAACACATTAATGTGAAACATGTTACATTAATGCAGTATATTTCTCAGTTATCAATGTTAGAAAACCAGCACTTTTGTTTTTCACTGTAGAACAATTTAGCACTTTTAATTTGTATCCTTCTGGCAAGCCTGGCAGTTTCAAAAGAGAATTGCAGAAAGTTTTTGCAGAAAATGTTTCATAATATGGATGAGGACTAACATTCCAAGTTATTTATGTTTTTTTTCGAAAAAAAAACGTTTAAAAACATAAAAGAAATATGGCTAAACAAGCTTTTAATGGCACATAAAATAATCTTTATTGCCAACACTGTAAATAAGGTCTACGTTTGAAAATTATTTGGCTAGTACTTATGCACTACCGGTGTTGGGTACTATGCGGTCGGGCTTGCCGACTAAACGTTTTTATTTGTTTTAATTGTTTTGAATATGCAAATTCGACGGAATGACACGGGTCGTTTATTTTATTATTTTGTTGATGGATGAAGTGTCGGGTTGAAAATAGAATGGAAATGAAACTTTTAATTTAAAACATTTAAGTTTTTAAGGCCCTATTTATTATTTTTGTGAAAACTTCTTAAATAACCTTTTACAAAATAAAATAATTTTAATGAATATGGGGATAAATATTTCATGTTGATTTTTCTCGTCTCTTTTATAATTGAGTAAAAATTTGGTTTTAAAAATGTGAATGTGCGTTATTGATTTGTAATTAAACGAAGGTAAAATATTTCATCTAATCATCATAATAAATTTCTAATTAACAAATAAGTTCATAACAAGCTTTAGAGCATAACTGGCTGATAATAATTGGTTTAACATGAGCATAAGCTTCGCTTAAGTTAACAGTACGGAAACACACATTAATTCGTCGATAAATATCGTGCGCTTAAAAACTTAAGCGCATGAAAACTCGCAAGTTACACAACTCGCGTTTATGTATAGAAAACCAAGCTTCGGCTTCCTGTCTTTTTTTAAGTTAATACTGTATCAGCCGTATTCATAATGAAAATTTGGCATGAAGTTAGCAAAAAGTTTATTCATAATACACTAACCCAATTCTGGCTAACGATTTGCTAAACTCTTGTTAACGAGCTGCCAAACGTTTGCCAAATTGTGAAAAACAGCCGTTTAATGTCAAAAAATGTTATTGGGTTTTTTTAATTAACTGTTTTTTTTTTAATGAAAAAAATGGCAAATTCAGCGGTGATTAATGCAAAACGTGTTGCATTTTTGAATAAAATAATGTGGCATCATAACAATTCAGAGTTGATTTATTTAAAGTTGTCCGGTGGAGAAAAGTTCGTTATGAATTAACTCTGTGCTAACAAGCTGCTAGGCTTAATCGGCATTCTAGTTAGCAGCTCGTTGTACGAAGTCTACAAACTGTGACTAACTTTTTCTTATGAATACGGCTGTATGTTTTTTAGTTCAAAGTTAACCAACTTTCTGCGCAAAAGGTTTGAAATTATTTTTAATGTAGCTTTTTCTGTGAAAGGACACGAGTTTAACTTTTTTGACAGAAGTCTATGGGAAAAGTAAAAAAAAATAAAGGAATTAATAAAATTACAAAGCAATACATTAATAAAAAAAATCAAAAGTTCGATATGCAAACTAAGCGGTTGAAGAGGCGGTATGAGCGCTTACGTGGAATACAAAGTCGAAGGAACGAAAAAATTCAATACAAAAACAAAACGACGAATTTTTTGGTAAGGTCGGAGAAGTTATCAAATGAAAAGTCTGGCAGATAACGAAAAACAATAACGTTTTTATACCCAGTAAAACATGTAAAAAAACTTGGAGCCAGATTTTCACTATCACTACTGCTATCATCACATTTTTTTAATTATAATTGTAGTTGTAGCTGAAAAATTAAATTTTTAGAATATCTGAATAGCAGAGTACACATTTAGGTTTCATTTTCTACTGCTTAGAAGTAGCCAAGGCCCATTGAAAAGGTCTGTGCAAGAAGCCTGATGATCATTGTTTATGTTCTTTTTAGTTGTCAAACTTGTTTACATTTGGCTTACATGTGCGTGTATACGTTTATGGTATGCCACACATACACGTTTTTTCCTTTTGCTTTGTATATGTGGTAGTAAATTTTTGATAACTATTATTATTAGTATTTTGTTTTTGTACAAGTAAGCAGACCTGATAGATGGGCCTTGGAAGTAGCAATGCAAATAAAAAATATAAAACTAGTTTTCAAAGCAATCACGATTATTTTATGAACGTCTATTATGGACAGTGTTGCCAGTTTAGCCATATAAAAAATGAGTTTAGCCATTAGTAATTTTCAACTTGTTTGGCCATACATGTTTTTTGCCGTTTTTTCTTTGAACATAAAAGTTTTTATTTCTTATAAAAATTTATAAAATTTTAATTTAAACCACGACTTTAACAAATGGTGAAAATCGATAAAAAAGACGATGCTGAAACATCTTTAAAAAAGAAGGAACAGTGTTCCAATATTAAATGGATCAACAGAAACAACACTGATTCTTTCCGTTCGGAAGCATTTCAATATAGAGATGCATACAGCAACAAAAAACGTTTAACATTTTCAGAATTTGCTATAAAGTTGCACTCACTTCCATGATGTAATGCTGAACTAGAGAGTGTATTTAGCCAAGTAAACATCGTTAAAAGTAAGGTTACTGTAAGCAACCGTTAATTCGATTTAATCAATGCGGTACAATAAAATATATTTTATATTTTACTTATTTTTTATGTAGATTTGGTTTCAAAGGGTTAAGGTAAATGTTGTCACGATTATGATTTACCTTCAAAATATTTTAAACTATGATTCCTGTGATATGTACATTAACATCGAATTAACCGACGATTTAATTTTTTAAATGATAAAATATTTAATTTACGTTTATTCTTATGTAACAAATTGAGATCAATTTACAATTTCATTGTAAAAAATGTTTAAAATGTGTTTTTATTATAAACAGTTTGTAGCAATATTTTTCTGTGAATTTAGCCGTTTTTTGGTCACAAGGTTTTGGCAACACTGATTATGGATGCAACTTTTTTGCATTTAAATGCAATAATAAGCTGTTCATGTTTTTGTTTTCGATTATTTTATTGTTAATTAACCACAACTTTAATGGCTGCCTGAATCACTTCTTCTATCTAAATTAAAAGATAAATTGTAGAAGAGTTAAATTATAAAATAAACTGTCAATAACACAAGGGAACAAGGTTTTTGTTGATTAGTCCTAGTCCATGTTATAAAACATTTGCTTCGAAACCTTTGAGGGGGTGATGAAAGGGTAAAAACGAGTGGAGTGAGTTTGTTATTGACAGAAAGAGAAAAGGCATACAAAATTCATAAAAAAATAAAAATGCGACAAAAATCACAGCTTTGGTTTTAAGCATTTAATTAAACATGTTTCGAATGAAATAAGCTGTATTTCATTGTAATTGGTGCTCACTCAACTTTTGAATTTATTCACAATTTACTGAGAAATCTGAATTGATAAAAATCCCGATTTCCATACAAAAATAAAATTTTTTTATGTGTGTGGGTTTGCTACTCATATATTTATGGACTTAAAAATTTTCAATAAATTTCCAGGCAGCAAAATTACTGTTTCCTAGTGTAATCAACAACAACAAAACAAAAATAATTCATTAAAGATTTTTTCAATGAAATTGTAAATTAAGATCAGTTTCTTACATAAGAATAAACGTAAATTAAATATTTAATAATTTAAAAAATTAAATTATCGATGAATTCAAGTGGCTTTAGTTCTTGAGTCAATTGCACCATGTAAGCGTGTAAATGCAAGTCTTTATGCATAATGTTCATCAACGACGAGCGTGAGAGGTGCAATTGTTGGGCACGACGACAATTTGAGGTGGACGGCTCTTCAGCCGCACGCGAACAGCAGCAATAATTTCTGCAGTACGATCTGTACGATCATGCAATGGTGTTTTCACATCTCCTACAGACCCGGTTTGCTCAGATTTTTGCACGATTTTTCCGATTGTACCCACATTTGGACGATTAAATTGACCGAAAAAATCACAAAGTGCACGATATGCATTTTGATTTGAACGCTCATTTTTATAATAAGCCTGAATAACGTTTACGCGTTGCTCGATTGTGTATCTTTCCATGGTTCAAATTGAGTTAATCTGAGAAATGTCAAATGAAATGCAGAAAAAACTTGACGTTTAGGTGTGGTTCACATTTAACATCGGCCAATAAAATTTTACCACCCTTATAAGACACCTGCAAAATTTTCCGATATGGTTTCGCGATGTATTTAGCTAAATAATTTAAGCAAATAGAATACGGGAATTTTTGCTTTTTATTTTACTTTTTAAACCTTAAAGTAATGTTAATTTGGCATCGAATGGATGTCATAGCATAGATTATGCATAAAATATGACAACATTTTTGAATGATTGATGACAGTTTTTGCCTTATTGCTGCCATTTGTAATAACATTAATGTCACAATTCTGATGTTAGGGCTTCATCAATATAAAGATGCATTTATAACGATTTACTTTAATTCACAAGTTAATATGATTTATTATATTTTTTATATTTTTATATTGGTTTTATTTCAAAAACATTAGTTTAGTTCTGGTGAAGAATTCACGAATTTGAATTATAATTTAATTTAAATTGGCGAACTTTAAATAAAAACTATAAAATCAAGATTTTATTAGCAAAGAAGAATAAAAAATACAAATGTTGGCCACAAATTAAAAAATTTAACAAACTAAAAACAAGATTTATAAATTTTTTTTCTTTTCTTAAAACACAATAAAAAGGCATAAAAATCTTTTTCGTAACAGTAATAAAATTATTATTATGACAAAATATTTAAAAGTTCGAAAATGTGTTTTCATTTTCGAATATAAAAATAAACTTTTTGTTTAAATAATTTAATTTGAGTTTAAAATTTCTGCAATTTTTTTTTAACATTTTGAATGGTATTTTTGATTTTTTAAATTCAACTGTTTCCAAATACAACACAATATGTATTATAATTATTATAAATAAACAAATAAAATAGCCACAAGAAAAACAAACAGCTACAAAAACAAATAAATTTACTAACTAAAGATCAAAATTTATTAGAAAGGTAAATTTTTTCTTTAGGAGTTTTTAGCGTTTTTTTACAAACAAAAAAAGTTTGAATGTCAAAAACAGAAAAGAGATGAACATATAAATTGGAATACATTATTTCCAATATAATAATGTTGAAAATGATTTGAAATATTCATATGATTTTCTTCTTTTATTGTATGTCTTTTCAAAATTTTATTACAAAAACAGACTATTGTTGATGTGAATGAATGGGGGGTTTTTTTTTGGTTTGTTTGAGCGATTTTCGTTGAGTATATAAACTAGAGTTGTATTAGAGATGGGTCATCAGTCATCAAGCAACAGCGTTCTCAGTAACAACTAAAAAGCACAGCTTTTCTTAAACTAAACTAAATCTTCAAACCCAAGCTTAAACATGAAGATCTTTGTGGTATGTGTTAGTTAAAATAAAAAATAAAAAAAACAAAAAATATTAAACAGAAAAGTGTTTTATAAAATATAAAGCTTAAAAATTAAAAAGAACGCTACAATACATTTGGATTATTAAAATAAAAAATATAAAATAAAATAGTAAAAGATTTTACACGAAAAAAAAAATTTAAAAAGGACTAAATATAAAAAATATTAAACACCGTACATGTTTCCGCGTACTTGTTAAACGCTTTGGATTTTATGTTAATTAATTTTTAAATTAATAAAGGCAATGTGACACCAAGGTACATAATTCGCTTAATAGGTCTTTGGTGATAGAAGCCGGTTCTAGTTAAAACACTTTATATGAATAAGACCTATCACTTTTACATGGGGTTGTCTTTGGAGGGGGTCAATTGATACCATTTGACCAGTCACAGATCAATTCTCAATGAACGTATTTAGTGTCAGTTACTACAATGTATTATTATTTCAATAAAACAATTCCTAGATGTAAGATCAGCAACCAAATTTTAGAAAGTACCAACAGCAGCTTTGAAGAGAGTACTGTAGTTCATTACTTTTTCTACCTTTTTGTTCTTCATAGACCAGTTTAGGGATTGGTGCTACTTTCATTGGTCATGAGTCCTTTCTTTTCGTACTATTTTCTGTTGGACCAATTTACATAAATTTCCCGCAGGGTTTCAACTAATTCGTTTAAGCAATTTTTAAATTTTTCGGGTTTAAGTGCTATTTGACTTGAGCATTTATTAATTTTAAGCAATGGAATACTTTAAAAATTTACATCAAAATAGCCCACTTAACGGGTTCCAGCAACAGTTAAGTTTAAAATGTTTCTTCTTTTCGATTTGAGTGCTTTATTTAAATTTAAAAGTTAAAAAAGGATTTTAAACATTAAAAAATACTAAAAAAGAAGCAAAATGCTGTTTACAATTTTCATGAAAAACAAAATATATTTTTAATCTTTTGCGAATCCTTTCGTTTTTTTTTTAAGTGCTTGTTCCATTTAAGCGTTTTTTACATTTAATAAAGGAATATTTAAACAAGCAAACTCTAATCTAACAAAGTAAATAATTTTTCCGTTGTCACTTTTTGATTTTTGTGCTTTTTTTAATTAAGAGATTTATATTTTTTTTGTTTTATTATTTTAAACAAAAAAGATTTTATTTTTTTTGGGCATAGATTAAAAGATTTTTTTTATTTAGAGCAACTTTTTTAGTTTTTAAAATTAAGCGGTTTTTTTAACTCAACTTAGGGAATAGTTTAAAAAATTAAGTAAAACTAGTCCATTTTGAAGCATTTTTAGGTCTTTTTTCTTGAAATTTTAAAGAATTTTCTTATTTTCGATTTTGGTGCTTTTCTAATTTAATGGTTTTCATTTAATTTTTTTTTTATTTTTTAAGGAAATATTTAACGACTATGTAAAATTACACTAACAATTGTATTTAAATTTTTTTTTAAAAATTTTTTTAGCGTTTTCCGATTCTAGCGTTTTTTAATTCAAGTTATTTTTTAAATGAATTTAGGATAACATACTTTAATAATTTTAATAAGCCAAATTGAAGCTTTGCGGCAACAATTAAAAAATATTTTTTAATTAGTTTTAAAATTTTTCTTATCTTCGATTTTAGTGATTTTTTTTTAATAAACAAGTTTAATGTTAAGTTTCTCTTTTTTATATTTTAGTGCGTTTCAATTTAAGCGTTTTGTACCTTTAACAAAAACTACTTTCTCTTAAAGCAATTTTTTCGGTTTTTCGATTTAGTGCTTTTTTGTTTTACCGTTAAAATAAATGAAACATAACGAGATCCATTTCAAGCTTTCTTGCAGGATTTCAGTATAAATTAAACCTTTTTTTATTTTGAGAATTTTAATAAAATATTCTTTTATATTTTGATCAAAAACTAATAAAATACATTCTATTTCAAGTTTTTGTGACAAAATCAAAAGGGCTTCGCTTTAAATTTAGATGTTTTACAGGGTTTTTTTTTTAAATACATATAAATAAAATTAACTAATCAAAAACATTCCGGTTTCAATATAGCACTTTTTTTTGTTTTGCAATTTTAGTGATTTTTTATAACTTACTAAAAGAGATTTCCGTTTGAAATTTGTATTTTTAGATTTTTTTTTTGTTTTTTTTTTTTGATATTTTGGCGATTTTTTCATTTTGAATTTTTTTTTTTAAACAATAAAGAAAATAATATTTGTTTTAGAAACTGAACGAAAATAATTCTGTTTTTCTCTTTTAATTTTTAATCATTGATTTGACATAAAAACTTATATTATTTGATTATTTTTTTTTCTGTCTTTTAGACGATTTTGGTAGCATCAACTTTGGCTTTGACCTCTGCAGACATTAGCTTAAGAACCGACTACAACAATGCGCCCCAGCCTTATTACATACAACAGAATCAAATCCCCCACCAACAACAACAGCATCAAACCAACTATCCTTCACAAAATATCATTCCTTCTTCGTTCCTTAAGCCCAACACACAATATTTGCCTCAACCTCAACCGCATGTGCAGCACCAATACAACCATAACCAATATATTCCCCCACAAAACCCCCAACAACAATTCCCCATGCCTATAGATTTCCCCTCCATGTTCAGTTTCCAACCGGCTGTCAACACTAAGTCCGCTCGTCGTTATCGTCCACGTTCTCGCATTCCCAAGAAACCCATTGTCACCAAAAACTTCTTCATTCACTCGGCTCCCGAAGAAACGCAGGCTGAAATCGATGAAGAATTAGCTGCCCTGCAACAACAACCGCGCAAACATTACAATGTTTTATTCGTTAAGACTCCTAGTCAAACCAACAAGGCTGCCGCCCTCAGTTTGGGTAAGGCTCTTAAAGAAGAAAAGACAGTTGTATATGTTTTGACAAAGAAAACTTCGGCTGCTGATCTTCAAGATGCCATTCAAGAAGCTCCACAAAACATCAACAAGCCCGAAGTATTCTTCATCAAATATCGAACTCCAGAAGAAGCTATCCATGCCCAACATCAAATTCAATCTCAATACGATAGCTTGGGTGGTTCCACTACGATTACAGATGAAGGTGTTGCTCCAGCTACCTCAGTTGTTGGTTCTTTGGATGCCTCTGAAGATGAAGAAGAAGAAGAGCCACAACAACAACAACAACAGTCACAACAACAACAACAACATGAACAGCAGGGTCCCACTCGCAATCACTTAGACGAAGAACAATCAGCTACTTCCCTGCAGACGTCCGATAACAATGCTTACCTGCCTCCTCCAAATCAGTTCTAATCGAGATCTTCACTGTTAGTTTCAATTGTTATTTAGTTAGTTCAAAAAGCTGTTACGACGATTGTTTTTCTTCCGATTTTCGGAAATACAATCTGGTCTTTTGTTATTTTACTGTAGTTGACTAGTTTTAAATATAATTTTAAGTTAATATTCACATTTCATTATTTTCTTAAAGAAACATTCCATTAAAAATTCACATTCAAACTTCTTGCCATAACTTGAAATATATCATATGAATTTTAAAGTTTATATTTTAATTTGAGGCCAATTTTTAATGGTCGTAGATGGTCTATGATTTTATCTGGGATTTATGGGAAATGAGCTCCCATATGAGGGGTACTCCCAAAAATTACTGTTTCTACCAAAAATCTGTTTATATATAATTTGTTTTAACGCCGTAAGATGAATTGTCTTCGCAAATATTTGTAAGAATATGTATGGACCAAAGCTTTCATAAAAAGCCATCTTTAAAACCTGGTATCAAGAAAAAAAGTGTTGAAATCTCTACTACGTAAGTTAAAACTTACCCACATTATTTTATGAATGTAGGCCCATCTTTAATTATTTGTTCCTACACAAAATCTTTTTTAGCATTATTTCTCCCTCTAGAAAGCTCCCATATAAGACCTTCTTATAAAAAAAACAAAAAACTCTTCAATATCAGCCAATCCTAAACAAGAGCCATAAACGAACCGGTTTCCTTCGCTAAGCTCTTATGCTGATATGCCATACCTAAACAATATCGTTAACGTTGTGTCACGAACAGTAGTGTTAACTTTTTTTGTTCAATTACTCCCACATAATAGAAATAAAAAGTGGATATTAAACCGCCAGATTGAACTAAAAATAGCTAATTGTCATTATTTATTAACAATAGCGGCCAACTTCAATATTTAACGCTCAGTCCAATTCGAATTTTTGCATTGCAAAGCGTTGACGCCGCAGTATTTCAGTAATTTACATGCAAATTGTATGTGCATGAGAATTTTTGACAGCCAGAAAACACATTCCACTCTTGTTTAAATGTTGCATCTAAAGAATAGTGCATACTATGTTCAAAATTGTGAAATATGTTGAAGGCTAGTTAACACTATCTCACAAGTCTTGTGTATTCAACAATACTTTGTGATATAGAAATCTAATGAGTTTTGTTGCAACTGTCAAAAAATCGAATGTAATATTACAGTTTGTAGTCACACTATCATACATAAATATTCTTTTGTTTAAATACAACCCTGATCAAATGAAAAGTATTATTGTTTTGAAAACTTTAAAAAAAGAAAAAGTCGTATTGGATGCCAATTTGTTTGGGCTCGGAAGATTCTTCTACCAAAAGTTCAACAAATTGCTTGCAGCGGCTCTTATTAATATTTCTATCTATGAGGGGTACTGCTCCTCCTCTGTCTATCCCGCCCATTTCTATATTGAAATTTATAGTTTACCATAATAGTAGCTTTAACCACCTTTAAAGACTATCCCTTTAATTGTTCTTCAGTTGAGCGATATTTAATATATGGATCCTATGGGAGGTATTTCCCCCCCAGCGCCTACCCGCTTTATTTCTATTTTCAAAAGTGTAGTATACCATAAGAGTGACTTCTGTAAATTTTGAACATTCTCACTATAACAATTCTTAAGATATGCGATATTAAACATTGGCGTCCTATGGGGAGTAACACTTCCCCCGCTGCTATTTTGTTTCAATTTTTGGGCTCAGAGGATCCTACTACTAAAAATTCAACAAAATACGTGCAGCGGCTCCTTTTAATTTTTCTATCTATGAGGGGTACTGCTCCTCCTCTGTCTATCCCGCACATTTCTATATTGAAATTTAATGTTTCCCACAATAGTAGCTTTAACCACGTTTGATGAATCTCCCTTTAATAGTTCTTCAGTTGAGCGATATTTAATATATGCATCCTATGGGAGGTTTCCCCCCCCCCCCCCCTCCCCTACCCGCTTTATTTTTATTTTCAAAAGTGTAGTATACCATAAGAGTGACTTCTACAAAGTTTGAACATTCTCACTATAACAGTTCTTAAGATATGCGATATTAAACATTGGCGTCCTATGGGGGAAACCAATTCCCACGCTGCTACTTTATTTCAATTTTGGGACTCAGAAGATCCTACTACCAAAAGTTCAACAAAATGCGTGAAGCGGCTCTTAAGATACGCGATATTTAATATTGGCATCCAATGGGGGGTGCCAATTCCCCTGCCCCAATCAAAAAATAAGTAGCCTATTTTGTTTTTAGGAATCACGTGATGCTACTGTAAAAATTTCAGGAAAATCGGCTCAGTAGTTTAGGAGTCTTTAAGCCAACATACAAACAAACAAACATACAAACATTTTTCATTTTTATATATATAGATAACTAGTTTAACCCGGTGCGCTTCGCTACACTGCTTTAACCAGGTTTGAAGACTCTCCCTTTAATAGTTTTTCAGTATTTTTAAACTCAAAAGTGTAGTATACCATAAGAGTGACTTTCACGTAGTTTGAACATTCTCACTATAACAGTTCTTAAGATATGCGATATTAAACATTGGCGTCCTTTGGTGGGCACCACTTCCCCCGCTGCTATTTTATTTCAATTTTGGGGCTCAGAAGATCCTACTACCAAAAGTTCAACAAAATGCGTGCAGTCTATGAGGGGTACTGCTCCTCCCCTATCTACCCCGCCCATTTTTTTACTGAAATTTATAGTTAACCATAGAAGTAGCTTTAACCAGGTTTGAAGACTCCCCCTTCAGCTGAGCGATATTTAATATGTGTATTCTATGGGAGGTATTTCCCCCCTACGCCTACCCGCTTTATTTTTATTTTCTAAAGTGAGTGACTTCTACAAGGTTTGAACATTCTCACTATTACAGTTCCTAAGATATGCGTGTACTTCGATAAGCCAGAAACAAATCAAGATCTAAATAATTCGGAACATTAACGGCATAGAACCTCAATTATGCCTCAGCGTCATCGAACATTTTCACTATCTGATGGAGGTGTGCCGCCGAGGTCGCGGTGGCATTTGACTGATATTTTGTTTCATACATAATTGAACCATACCAATATTATCATAATTGATCAAAAACTTGACGTTTAGGTGTGGTTTAGATTCAACATCGGCCCTTAAAACCACCCTTTATTTGCAAAAAGGCGAAAATGGCCATAGTAATACTTGTACTGAAATAATTTTAGATTATGTTTTTCTCACTCTTTTTGCGCTTTTACTTAGTAATTCGCCGAACTATTTCGGTGATTTTCCACATATTTAATTTATAGTTTTCCTTTATTTTTCTTAACTTTGTTTCTTACAGTGTTAAGTAATGGATACCAAACTGTTTAGCTTCCCGAATCTAATTATTGTATTATAAGTAGAACGAAAATATCTCTCCGAGTTTATTTAGATGTTAAATGCCAATCAATCGCAGTGAACGCATTTGTGTAATGGGATCGATAATTATCTTGATATTTCATTGATAACACGGTGCTACAGTGTAAAAAAACTTGGAAAACGACATAGCGTGGGTTATTGGTCTTGTTGAGTACATAAAAAATTGTGTCAAAAAAATTCAGAAACACCCTCAAATTCAGAAGTTATTTTAAAAAAACCGTTTTCAGTGATGTTCGTCAACTTATCGACCTGTAACTGAGTCAGTTCTTGTCCGATTTTAATTTTTTTACCGGGTTTGGAAAGAAAACTAACTACGCTTTAAAATGAAGTGCGTTTTTTATACATTTATAAGTTATAACAGTTGTTTTTGTTAAGAATATTTACAAAAACAAACGAAAATTATAAACTTTTTTGATTTTAGGTGCTTTTCATTGCTTATTTTAATATGAAAGCTTATAAAAATTTATATTATCGTATGAAGAAAATTTAGTTCTTAACAAAACATGGTTTTAATTTTTCAAATCGGATAAAAATTGTATAAGTTATTCAACTTTTCATTAACACCTGTTTTTAGTATTTTCTCCCCTCGCGCAAAACATATGAATAAAAAAAACAATTAACTACCTATACAAGCAAATTTGTCAACTTAATAATTTGTTTGTTGTAATTTTACAGTTACGTTTTTGGTATTAACTAATGTGTGGTTTACAGAACACGAATTCAAAATTTTGTTTTTGTTTTAAATGTAAGTTGAACGGACGAATAAGGCGCTCGTGTTCTGTAAACCACATATTAATAAGTTATTGTTAATCTGTCTTTATTAATAAAAAGAACTGGAAGATAATACAGATGAATAGGGTTTATTATGCCCTATTTTTTTAAATCATTAAAAAAGTTTAGAATGTTTTTATATGCAATTTTTAGTTATATATATTTGGATAAATACATAAACTAATCGAATTTATTACCAACACAATGGCAAAGTTTAAATACTACCTTTTAGTGAAGGATATTGTTTTTTGATAAGAGTAAAAAAAGTGTAACTAGTTTAAAATGTGTGACAAGTGAAGTGATATTAATATTTAATTTTATTAAAATAAGTAAGTTGGTAATTTTTGCATTCCTTAACAAATTTTAAATTGTGTTTAATTTTTACTGCAGTGTGTGATAAGCGTAATAATTTTTGTTATGTTTGCGGTTTATTCGCTGACAAAAAACATCGCTTTGATCTGAAAAAAAATAAAGCCTTGGTAAATGCCTTCAATACAGTTTTTAACTGCTCATACAGTTCTAGCAAATGTTATGAACCCGAAAGTATTTGCACAAGCTGTTCCAGTATGCTTAAGAAAACTAAGTCCGAAAAGTTTATAAGCCAGCCATTACTATTATCTTTCCCAATGATGTAGCATCATAAAATATTCCATAACCATAAAGACTGTTATTTTTGCCAAACAAACATCACTGGTTATCAATATAAAAATCGGGATAGCATTAAGTATGCTAATGTGTTAACTGTTACTAAGCCAGTATTAAGTGCAATTAAATGTAATGAAACTTTACATAAACAAAGTGATGATGAATCTGAAAACGAGGAATGTGAAATGGAATATTTACCAAAATCGGCTGAGCCACATTTTGTGACAACTGCATATTCTTACGATCTTGTGCGAGATTTAAAAATTTAGTAACTTTTGCAAATATAAGCCGATTTTAACAAATGATATCTCGTTTTTTTCTACATAAAATTATCTTTAAAATTCAGTGCAAATAAAGATAGAGTTTCATAGAAAAAAATTAAAATAACTCTTGTTGAATTTGAAAAATTAGGAAAAAAAAATAAAAAAAATTAGAAAATTTTGAGAAAAACTCACCTAATTTTTTGGAATATATTATTTATGAATACATTTTATAAAAGCTTAATTCTTTGCCTTTCCAAAACAGTTTAAAATTTTAAAATCGATCAAAAAATTTGTGAGTTAGAGGTACTAAAGTGCTACGACCTACCCTAAAACAGTTTTTTGAAAATAACTCAAAATTTTCAGGGTGTTTCAAAATGTCTGAAAACGGTTTTTGTATGTCCTCACCTAGGCCTACAACCCCCACTAGGTCGGTTTTCAAGTTCTGACAATAAGTGTTTTTTTGTAGCAGTGTGTAATTAGACAATTGCTGCAAATGATAGTTTATCTAGGAATGGTTAAAATCAACTTGAGCAATTTTCCCGTTTCTTTTTAACTGTTTCTTTTTTACTTAACTAAAAGAAAATTTTATTTTGCGTTAAAGACAAGAGGTTTTTTTATATTTTTTGTTTAATTTTATGGTATATTTTTTTTTTTTCTTTTGTAATGTATTAACGAATACGAATGTCGAAAAATAGGCGTATATTCGGCATTTCGAATACGAGTGATCACTTGTATCCACACAACATATTTAAAATATTTATACTTTAGGAATACCACAAGAATTCTAAAAATACGTATGGGTTTGCTCGTTTTAGCATGTTTTTTTTTTAATTTTAATAACAAATTTATTTTTATAAAAGAAATTAATCTCTATATATAAAATTGTAACGTTACTGACTGATTCATCATCGCACAGCCTAAACGCCTGAAGCTAAAAACTTGAAATTTGGACCAGAGTTTTGTCACTTCCCAAATCTAAGACGGGATTTTTGGAAATTCGAATGTTTAGGGGGTAAAATAGAGTAAAATAGAGTAAAAAGCGGGAAAATTCGGTAACCTTATATCTCCAAAACTAAAAGAGAAACAACAAAAATGCGCGGACAGGCAACTAATACTTTTTTGAAATTCGGCTCTTTTCGGAAGTAAACCGGTAAAACCTGAATGTTGGTACTTTTTGGCACTCTATCTATCTTTTGAACCAATAAACATAGAAACAAAGTTAATACCACATTCGAAACATATCAAAAATATACGAATTTGGTACTTTTTCGAAATTCGAACATTTAAGGGGTGAAAATCGTAACTCTTTTTTTACAAAACAGTTTTCTCCATTCATTGACATATTCGTACTAAATTATGGGCTGCCACTACAATACTGAAATTGTTGATACTTTAATGGGGGAAAAAAATTGTACCCACAAAAGGAAATACGGGAAATTTTATATTTTTCTTACGCTTTTTGGTTCTACAACTGGTTTTTTTTTTAATAAACTTTGGCATACAAATATGTCCGCGAAGGAAAAGGAGACGCTAACGAAGTAGCGGGTTAGAAGCTAGTTTTAAATAAAATATTTAAAGTACCAGAATTGTTTAGAATTAATTTTAAATCGGACACGGATAATGTAGCACACAATTATAGACGAAACAGGATATTAAAAAAATTTTTTGAATGTAATAAATTAGGCTCCACGAAAAGCCCCCCAATGAAATAACACCCAAACGAAAATAAAATATTCCCCAAATTTTTTTCATACAATTTTGGGTGTTACTTCATATGAAATAACACCCAATTTTTTTGGGCCCTTTTACATTTTGTTTTGGGAATTATTTCATTCCTCATTTGGGGTTTTCAAATTATGAAATAATCTCCAATGAAATAACACCCAACAAATTTTTAAAATTCGGGGCTTGTTTCATAGCGTGTATAATTTGGGTGTTATTTCATTTTTTATTCGGGGGTTATTTCATTTTTAAAGCTGTTGGTTTTTGGGGGTTATCCTTGCTGAAACTGACTCTTTTATGAATTTTGGGCATAATTTCATTTTTGTTGCTGATGGGGTTTATTTCATTGGGGTTTATTTTAGTTTCATCATTGGGTGTTATTTCATATGAAATAACTCCCAAATGTTGGGGGTTGTTTCGTTTTCGCTTTGGGGTTTATTTCATTTTTTTTCGATGTTATTTCATTCACTGTTTTTGGGTGTTATTTCCTATTTTTTGGGATTTATTTCATTGGGGGTTTTTTCCTGGGCGTTATTTCATTGGGGGGCTTTTCGTGGAGCCATAAATTATTTGCATAAAATTTCTAATTGTAAATAATTTTTTCTATGTGACAATAGTTATTATTTTTTTTTTCATTATTTTGTGAACGTTATTTTAATTGTTTAATTATTTCCCTGACGATGATTCACATTGCTGTATCGAAATATTGGAACTATAAAATAAATGTTATCTAATTTTTTATATAAAAAAGAAAAACCTCAAGCTTAATAAATTATATTGCAATTTAAAAAAAAAATAAAAATATGGTTAAGGTTGACACAAATACTTTTGAAAATAAATGTATTCTGACTAGATTTTATTGGGAAATGATTGCTATTTCTCTTTAACACACATAAATAAAAAAAGATATTTAATTCTTTTAAAATGTATTCAAGTATTTGTTTACTTAATTAAAATACTGTTTTTCTTACTTAAAACTGATTTGTTTTTTGTTAATTGAAATAAGTTATTGTGAAACAAAAGTAAATTATTTAATCAAACTTACAACTACAATTAATGTTGGAAGAATTCCAATCAACTCACTGTTTATTGTTGATGATTTTGTTTAAACTTTGATATTGTTACAAATAGAACTGTTTCTGTAATTCTTATACGCTTAACAGTTTTATTTGGTTTAATATCTTTGGTTTTTCTAAAATCTTTATGGATGAAGTTTCCTGATGATCTGGCCTAAGCAACCAGTGAAATGCGCATAGGAATAGCTTATCCCTTCAACAATAAATTTTAGTTTATCAATAGTATGAAATGGGATTTAGCACATTTGAAAGAAACCTTGTTAATTAATTTTTGAATCCCAAGAAAAACTTTGATAACTAATATGCATGTGGCAGATTAAATAAACTGAACTGGCAAAATAAAATAAAGTAATTTGTTTTTATTTTTGTTTTTTCTTTACCTACTTACAACTACATTTAGAGTTGACAAAAAATCAACCATTTGTAGTCGGGACTGTAAGAAAAGATAAACTCACTGTTTATTGTTTTTGTTTAAGCTTTGATATTGTTACAAGTAAAGCTGAGGTTTATAATTCTTATTCGCTTAACAGTTTTATTTGGTTTAATATCTTTGGTTTTTCTAAAATCTTTATGGATGAAGTTTTCTGATGATCTGGCCTAAGCAACAAACAACAAACTTGGTGCCAAATCGCTTGTAGTTATCCTAAGCAGTTTGGGATTGAAATTCAGCAAAATCGGTGCAGTAGGGCTAGAGCTATGAATCAAAATGTGGAACCACCACCTAAAAAAAAATGATAATTTTGTTACAAAAAATAACATTAATGGTGGAACAAGGCACGGAATGAGATAAGATTTTGCAAAAATTTGTTTTATTCAACTGGAAATCACGCTGCAAAATTTCGTGAAGATCCGTCCATAATTTACCCTTGGCCCCATATAAACTCTACTCCCCGAAAACAGTTTAGTACGCCTAAAACCTATAAAAATAATGCTATCATAACAAAATTTGAATTGAAACTGTTACTCAAGTTAGTTTAAATTGCTAAATAGTTTAATATAGATCTAAACCTCAAACCAACCAATTTTAATGCTGATGTTTGTTGTTATTAAGATAAATTAATAAAAAAATAGACATCATATAGATATCCCTCCTGAATTATTCGAACAGTCGGTGGAGGGTATTAAAGATTCGGCACAGCCGAATATAGCACTCTAACTTGTTTTTTTTTAATTTAAATAATGACATTTTTTTGATTACAAATTTATGGCGTTTTCTTTTCTAAAAAAAGTGTTGCATAAGTGTTACCTCGATCGACTTGGCAGCATTTTTAAATGCTCTTTTTTTTAATATTAAAGGGAACATCATCAGAAAAGAACGCTTTAAACTTTTAAAATATGACACGTTTTTCAGAAAAGAACATAAAAAATGGAAAAGGCAGAATTAATGCAGAATTTTACTCAGAAAAGAAAACGCCATTAGACTTCTAAAACCTTTAAAGTAGGGGGAAAGCTACAATAAATTTTTGAAATTTATACATGGTTTATAAGAGCATATTAGTGCCATTAAACGTTTATGAATAACTTGTTTCGATTTTTTCTTATTACTCTCTTATAAAGTGTTTACGAATTAGACTGTTAGTATTTATATAAAAATTTGTTTACCTGTTTTTATAAAGTTTTTGGTTGTTCTTTTTTAACTATGTATGTATAATGTAAAAGGCTGTTTTATTGTTATGATTTTTAACATGAAAATCTTAAACATCTGAAAAAAAAATAATTTTTTTTTAATATTTTAATAAGACTATAAATACTAAACTATTGTTAATTTTGATCCCTACTAGATATTTATAGTTGATTTCTTTTTAAATGGTCAAATTCAACAAGGTAAACTCGTCCCTACAACAATTATAACTCTTACAAAAATAACAGGAATTTTGTTAGTTTAACAACTGCAATTTGTCAAAATAGTTGTTTACAAAAAGTGTGATGAAAACGTAAATAATAAATAAATAAATAAAATAAATTTTATTGATTGCTTTATACCCACACCAAAATAGTCGAGTGGGTCCCAGTTGGCTATGCTAAGATTCGTGCCCGACAATGTTACTTCCTAAACGATGAGAAGATTTTGTTAAGAAAAAGATCGATTATTGAGAAGGTTTTTGGGCTGCTGTGTCTTAAGTGAAAAGATTAAGGTAATTTTTATACATAATTTGTTTGTTTTTTTCGGATTTGCTAACATTTTTGTCCGTCTATTGGAGGTGTTTTTCAGAAAAAAGGAATCCGTGTCCGGGCAGGGAAAGGTCCGTCTAACAGAGAATAATTTGTTCTAACAACACTTTGAAAACAAAGGGACTTTGAAAATTGTCCCTTTCATAGAGGTGATCGCCTACGGGAGGTGTCCGTTAGTGGAGTTTTCACTGTATAGATATTAAATTTCTTAATTTGGTAATAGTTTCAGCAAAATACGTTCGATATATCGATATTTTTGAAATAATAAATATCAATACTCTTAAAAAATATAGATTCGATATATTTTTCAATTTGCCCATCCCTATATGGAGTGACAATAACCCACAACAGAAACAACAGACGCCATTACATCCAAAAAAAAATCACTGTTTGATGCGTTTTACACTGGGGTTTGAACATTTTTTGAAAATCTATATTTAAAATGATTTTATTCTCATTTTAGCATTTTCGTAGCCTCATAATATTTTATCTATTTTATAAAACTATTTATATTTAAAATTGATGTACACATTTTACACTTGAACAATAAACACTATTAACGTGTGGCACCTTTAGAGGAAAAACGTTGTTAACTGTTGTAAATTGAAAATATACAATAAACAAACAATTTAATGCAATAGAGGGGACATGTTAATGACCTGATAACGCATGACAATCACATTAAATTAAACAAATTATTACAATAAATTTACATAAGCACAAACAATGCGCATAAATAAATAAATAGCGCAAGCGCAGCAGGACCACGAACGTACACACAGTTGTACACTCACTCTCCCATCCACCATATTCAGCCATTACCATAAGCGGACGGAGGGAAACATTATCAACCTGGGCATAAAGTCTTTAAACAAACTCTGTAAGTGACGTGACTTGCCTGTAAATGCGATCAATGGGCTGAAAATGAAACCCAAAGAGAATCATCAACAAGTGTACGTATTTAGTGGTACGACGACAAAAAGCGTTTTAAAGTAAAAGTTCTGTTCAATCCATCCCATAAAACTTAAAAAAAAAATTAAATTACTGTATATAAAGCCATGGTTAAAGGGAAGTGAGAACTTAGTTAACGTTCAACTGCGGATAAACAATGTTCGAAGGCAGAAGAAAATCAAAGAAATGGGCAGCAATTTGCACAGTTTTTTTGGTGTTTATTTCATATGGGCAAAATGCGGATAGTGCAGCGGTAACGGTAACCAATGAAGAAGCTAACATTCTCTATCCGCCCCAATTTACCAGCAATCGTATAGTGGGTGGTGAGGAGGCTCCTGAAAATCTGGCACCTTATCAAGTTTCTTTGCAGTCTTTAAAAGGCCGACATTTTTGCGGTGGAGCCATTATTGATAAACGTTGGATTATTACCGCTTCCCACTGTGTAGCCGGCAATAAGCCCGAGAAGCTAATGATCTTAACGGGTACACAAAATCTGAAAAATCATACCGATAAATACTACTACGTGGATCGCATTGAAATGCACTGCAGTTACAACAGTCCTCCCTTTGCAAACGATATAGCTTTATTGCATCTGAATGATACTATAGAATTCGATAACCATACCCAGGCTGTGGAATATGATCATGAACCTTTAAAAGAAGATGATGAATTAGTGCTCACCGGCTGGGGAACCATGTCCTTGGGAGGAGAGGTACCCAACAAACTGCAGACTTTAAAAGTAAAATATGTTCCGTTTAATGAATGTCGGTCTGCCCACGATAACACCACCTGGGTGGATGTGGGTCATCTGTGCACTTTCAATGACAAGGGCAAGGGAGCCTGTCACGGTGATAGTGGTGGTCCTTTGGTGCACAATGGTAAATTAGTGGCTTTGGTGAATTGGGGACGTCCTTGTGCCAAGGGCTTACCAGATGCTCATGCTAGAATTTCCTATTATCACGATTTCATACGTACTAACCTGAAAGACTGTGGTAAAGACAAAGAGGAAGAAAAAGAAGAGGAAAAGGAGGAAGAAAAGAACCAGACAAAAGAACCAGAAGAGACAACGAAGAATTACATAATTTGAATATTTAAATATTATTTTTACAATTTAAAATAAAACAAAAAATATGTTTTTATGTTTTTTTTAGTTGATAAAAATTCCATAAAATTTTAAACTTAAATTTTGGAAAAAATTTATTTTTTTTTGTAAATTTTCTGTAAACTCCATTATGATTTGTTCTCATAAAATACGAATTGTGCAAATTTTTTTCAAAACATGTAAAAAAGTATAGTCGTTCAGGGCCGACCATATGATACCCTACACCACAGTATTTAAAAACAAATTTTCGAAATTGCACCCTGTTCGGGACCCATGGGCAATCATCGACTCGCCAGAAAAAAATTATATTATTAGGTTTAGTTTCGTGTAAAAGTTCTTTGTGCCGAATATTATTTAGAAATCCTCATCTACAGGAGATTTTCTTCTATTTTTAAGTGATTTTAGGATGGGCAGTGTGGGCAATTTATCATTTTTCATGCCTGATCTAGCATTCTTTTAAGTCACTTGGCATGAAAAGAACTGATTTAGCATGTAGCATTTTTTCTAGCATTATTTAAATTTTGAATATTTTCCATTTTTATAATGTTTAATACAAATATAAAAGAAAAAAGAAACGAAGGATTCTAACATTGAACAAAATCTAAAGAATGCAACAATGTAAACGCTTTTTTCTGTTTCACTGAAATAAAAATCAAAGAAGGTGAACATTTTAAAAAAATTAGTAAAAACCTATTCACAAAAGTTTCGCAAAAATTGGGGCAAACAGAAAAAACACATAGAAAAACCCTTTTGCAATTACTGCAAATCCGATATTTTCTAAAATAAGTGGCCTGGAACAATACGCAGAAAAAAGAGTGCACACAAGTGTTCCGGGAAAAACTTAAAACAATCTAAAGAATTTGTTACAAAGTTCATAACATAGAAGCTATTCTAAAAGTTATTGTCGCTAATTTGTATGTTAATGCCAACATTTATTATAGCATTAAAGGCTGTTTTCGGGAGTAGTATTTGTATGGGTACTATGGTAACGAATGTAGACCGATTCCTAAAAAAATTGGCAAGATGATTTAGGTTGCAATAAAATAAGTTTGAACCAAATTTAATCTAAAAATGTACCAACATTAAAATATGTTTTTTGGGCACAAATACCTTAAAGAAAGAAGCGTGTATGGGGGCTATGTGAAGTCCCACCAGGCTTGGTCATTGTGCCAAAAAGAACCTATTTACCAAACCATATATGTATATACATATGGGTATATATTGGTGTTTGTGACGATTGAGCTAAGTCAACTTCACTATTTAAACGATTTTTTTTTTCAAAATTTTACGATTTTTAACCAATTTTATCTGGCAACTTTATACAATGTGCTACTTAGACTTTGTTTAATTCGTAGTCAACCTACAGTTTTACCGTTAGAGGCTCTTTTTTGATTGAATCCGAAAATTTTTTTAAGACATCTCCCAAGCCCCTTGTGTTTTATAGGCCGGTGGAATAATTGGTTTAACTCTCTAAAGAATTAAGCATACGATATCGTTTTCGTTAACAGTGGGGACCTAATCAAATGTATTGATTACTGAAAAATAGAAACATCAGTGTTCGAAAATGAACAGAACATTCGTTCTGCTCACGCACCCAGGAACGATATCAATATTTTTAGTGTTTGTGTAGACAGACGACCACAACTCTTAATACCGTTCGTAATTATTTTCAAAAAAAAAGAGCCGAACATTATAAAGTGTTCTGTTCTTCGTTAAAAACAAAACAATTTTAGTGATATCTCTACAAAGCACCAACAAAATTACGAAATATTTATGAATTTGTTTTTGCTCTCAATGTAATTCTTTGGCGTTGCGTTTCGATTAACATAATTAGGGCCTATATTTTAATGTTCTATAGTAATTCTTTTTTTTTCATTATTAAAGAAATGAACAAACAAAAATTGTTAACAACGACCGCAGCACGAATAGTGGGTACGTTCGTTAATGCAGTTGTTGCGCATAAGTAAAGTTTAATGTTCGTAAATGATCACTTGTAAGAAACTTGGCATTACTCTCATATGTCAAAAGTTTTTTTATGCAGTGATGCCGCAGCTCTGCAGCAAATGTTGGCAATTATTGCATCAGCGAATTTTCTGATGCAATAACTTTTAACATAAAATAAATCTTTTTATTTTTCTATTTTGATGCTTTTTCTTGTTATTTATAAGAAAACTATTTCTTTTTGGTTCAATATTTTCAATAAAATTTACCATCGCTATTATTGATAACATTTTTAGTATTGTTTTATGTTCGCTTATAAAACATTTTACATTTTGCTCGTGTTCAAAAATTTAAACTTTGCACAGTAAAAAAGTATCAGCATCACAAGCGCAACTGGTGATCATGCATCAGCAACAAAATTTTGCATCACTGCTGCAGTTTTGATGCATTTACGAACGTACCCAGTGTGTTTGCATTGTGTACAGCGTTTAAAAAACTCCAGTCAAAGTAGAAAAACTGTAATTTCTTCAACTTCTTCATTTGTCATTGGTCAAAAAAAACTGTTGCTTTTACTTCTAATTCATTTAATAAAAACTGTCGCTATCAAACCAACTCAAAAAACAATGAGTTGTGCCCAAACTTTTGTTTTTTGTTCGACAGTTTTTGATTTCGACAGCAGTTGTTTAAACCTTGATTCTGTATATGCATGTTTTGTTTTCGTAAAATTATTCTGCTTGCTTTTTTTTTGGTATGTGTACCTATTATGTAAAAAATATTTGTTTTATTTTACCAGCCAAAAGGTCGCTAAGCTAAGTAACGAATAAACATTAATGAGCTGAACCGAAAACAATGAAGTTTGTAGTTAAAAAAAACCGAAAGATGACAAACAAGGAAACGTTATTTTTTAATGATTTGCTACACAAACACTATTAGCGTTTGTGTTTTCCACAAATCTACAGAAATGCAGATATCGTTAAGAGAATCTTTGCGATATACGACCCCAAATGCTACGAACAGTGGTAAAAAATTTGAAAAAATGCCATGCACACTCGAATCTACAACAAATGTGCAATACAAAAACCTAAGGGCTTTTTATTGTTGTTTTTTAATAAGAGCTGTAAAATTTGGTTTATTTTGTTATAACGAGCCCTAACCGCAAAAATAACGTAAGCGCCCAAAATCAAATTTTTCAGGAGAGAGTTTTTTTTATTGTATTTCATATTTTTTTTTTTTTTTTTTTAGCGATAAACCAACACTCAGGGGATGCCCCCTATATATGCAGTGCATTGTGTTGATAAGGAAAATAAGGTTTGGGAAGGAGGAAAGAGGGAATAGTGTTTGTGGACATTTGACTTGAATCTTAATAAATTATAAGTACCGGGGAAGACCTCTGCGGGAAGTTTATTCCACATACGGATAGTTCGACTGAAAAACGAATTTTCTCTATAATGCGTTGTGCGACTACAAACGGATGTGATCCACTGGATGAGCGAGTATTACGAAGAAATACTCGGGAGGGTGGAATAAGTTCACTTATCTCAGTGGAACACCTACCCATGGTAATATCGATAGAAAAGTGTCATACAACCCACATTCCGACGATGCTCCAATGAGTCAATAGAGTTGGATACCCTACTGTCATTGATGAGCTTCACCGCCCTCCTTTGTACACGGTCCAGAAGGTTCAAAATAGACTTTGAAGCCCCTGCCCATATATGGGAGTTGTATTCCATCTTCGGTCGGATATAGGTGGTATAGATAGTAAGGAGATCGGATGAAGTGAAGTAAGTCCTGCACCGTTTTAAAAAACCTAAACACTTGAATGCTTCTTTCGACACTTTAAAACCGTGTTTATTCCAGCGGACATCGCACTGTATTCTCATGCCCAGAACATCAAGAGTGTCCGATTCCTCAATATCAATGCCAACCATTAATACAGATGACATAGTTGGTCCCACGGCCCGTCTGTGGGTCAACATACAACATTGGGTCTTGCGTGCATTAAATTCGACCCTATTCGCTTGACCCCATTTTTATGAAATTTGTCCCTTACGATAAAATTGTTTTTTTTATAAAATAGTAACGGTACCTTATGTGACCATGACATTTAAGGAGATGATGCCAGTGCTACTAACAAAGTCATTTATTAAAAAAAACGAAAATTGTAAATGATGTCGCTTACGTTATTTTCGTAGTACATATGTATATGTTAACAACATTTGACAGTTTACAAAACAACAATATACAACGCAAAATACGCTACATTCGAGCCACATTTTAAAATTTTCGAAATCAACTTTTTCCCCAGAAGAGTTCAACCTTAGAAATTCCTACTAAAATTTACCAACCAACTAGAGATGCATGCGACTTCAGATCACATTTTTTCTTTAATCATTTCTATAACCCCAAAAGTAACAGAGTTATTACCGTTACCAAGGTGGAATTTCCATTGCCTTATCACAGACATTAAATATCAATTATCAGTTAAATGTAATTGTTTCCACTTATTTTTTAATCAAAAAATATCGTTCTTTAATCGTCTAGATTCTTGACGTCCATTAGTTTAAAAAAATTTAAGTAGTCCAAAGAACATTCTGCACAAAATTTTTATTTATTTTGAACGTGAAACTTTAAAAGTGTTTCTTAATTTGGTGAACTTTTTTAAACATCATTTAATATTAATGAAGTACATACTTATTAATCATTATTTTTAATTAAGATGATTGACTAATTTATTGTTGTCTATACAATAAGAATGTTGGCAAGAACACGTAATAGTGTTATATTCGGCTGTGCCGAATCTTTGATACCCATCACCATGAATGAGTAGAAATATTTCAGTATTGGGCTTTTTGCATTAAATTGTGGCGGTCCTATGCTCCTTGCTGGAGTAAAAAGAATAAATATAGGTATGTATATATTCTGGCACGAAATTTTTGTAAGTTTTTGCTGCAGAATCACCACTTTTTTAGGGAGGTGGTTACACATTTGGACGCATAATTATTTAAATTCTACTAAACTGATTTTGCTGGATGACAATCCCAAACTGCTTAGGACAACTAGAAACAATTTGACACCAATATTATTCTTTTCTTTTGAATTTTTTGGAAGACAGCGTGTTTTCAACATACGGACATGGTTAAATGAATACTTTAATGTGCATATTCAATTCATGGGGTCTTAGATTAATATTAAAAAAGTTTCACACGGAATCACCAACTTATTATACCATCATGGTGAAGGGCGTAAAAAAATCACAAACAAAAAGCATTTGATTAGAACTCAAATCAAACAACCAACTGATCCACCAACAATTCCAGTAACTTACACCGATATCTTATCCGATATCTTATCGTCACCCTTTAGACTACCTTGGATGACTACACAGCAAATTCTATCTAAATATTCTAGGCACTTCGAGTTTCCAATAAAAAAGCATGAATAGTTATCAAAAATGCTACTGCTGCGTATAAAGTTTGCGACTGATTGTAATGCTCTCCCTTAATCTCTCTCACACATGCTCTATGCCTCGGCACAAACACCTTTATCAGGAGGTTTTAACGACCTGCTTTATCGGCAATAAAGGCTTATCAAATATAATTTCGGCAGTCCAATGGGGTAAGAAGTTTTCATTGAGTTTATAAAAGTAAGAGTTTTTAAAGAATTAAAAACCATTGTGTAAGAAAACCTTTAAGCAAAAAGTCATTTAATCTTGAGTCTAACCAAAAATATAATTGAAAAAAAAACAAACTTTACCTTTTAAAATAATAAAAAAAACAAGCGAAACAAGTTTTAAGTAAATAAATAAAATCAAAATGCTTTTACACATTTTAATCACATTAACCAGTGCGGCTGTATTGTGTTGTGAAGGGCGTGGTATATCGGAAGCACAGCTACAAAAAGTCCAGGCACGTGTTATTGGCGGCTCGGAGGCTTTAGAAGGCTTGCAACCCTATCAAGTTTCCATACAAAATACTTTTGGTGAACATGTGTGCGGTGGCGCTATTATAGCACCACAATGGATTCTAACCGCAGGCCATTGTGCAGAATGGCCCAAGCAATATCTGAAAGTTGTGACGGGAACCATTAATTGGACCAAACCAGATGCCGAGTATTTGGTTGAAGATATGAAAGTTCATTGTTTGCTTAACAAGCCCATGTATCACAATGATATAGCCCTAATGCGCCTCGATAAACCCATTGTTTATAATAACCGTACCCAACCAATTCAATTCGCCTCAAGCATGACACTGAAGAAAGGTGACAAACTTACTCTCACCGGTTGGGGCAGCACTAAAGTATGGGGCCGTTCTCCAAATATTTTACGTACTGTTAAATTAAATTATATGGAACATGACGAATGTGAGAAGAATGTTAAAAATTCTGCCTGGCTAGGTGAAGGTCATATTTGTACCGATACTTCGTCGGGACAAGGCTCTTGTCATGGCGATTCCGGTGGACCATTGGTAGATGAAAATAATGTTTTAGTTGGTATTGTCAATTGGGGAGAACCCTGTGCTGTTGGCAGGCCAGATGTGTTTGCCAGTGTTCCTTACAATTACGATTGGATTTGTGGTATATTGGCTGGGGGCAACACTTGTTAAGAGAGCGGAATGTAACCGCTAAAGAGAAACTCAAGAATACCCAGAAATTTAAAATAAAATTTAAACAAACTGTGAAGCCAAAGCGAACAAAGTTTTTTTTAATTTAAGAATTATTTATATAAAAGTTTTATATTTTAAAATAAGATTTATTTTTTAATAACAGTACTTTTTGATATTAAAAAAAATCTGTCTATTATTTATTTTTATTATGGTTGCAAGTTTCATAAAAGAAATCCATTAACCTTTGCATTAACATCTGCATTTTCAAAGGAAAATTTCCCAAATGACACCCAGCTCCAGACCAAATTGCCCTCCAAATGCTTTCCAATTTAAATAAGTTTTGTTTTAGAAAATGGGGTATCTGGCAAAACTGTCAGTACATCAAGTCTGTAACTTTTGGAATTAAACTTCCGATATCGTTAAGTAACGAAAAATCTCGGTTACTTGATGTAAATATTGATTATAACGTTTGGTTAAATTTTAAGGGCCGATGTTGAATGTGAACCACACCTAAAGGTCACGTTTTTTCTGCATGTCATTTGACATTTCTCAATTTCAGACTAATTCAATTTGACCCATGGAAAGATACACAATCTAGCAACGCGTTAAGGTTATTCAGGCTTATTATGAAAATGAGCATTCAAATCGAAATGCATTTCGCGCAGTTCATATTTAGTCACAATTTCCCCTCAGTGGATTCGTCGATAAGCAGAATTACCGCATTTGGGTGAATAATAATCCAAGAGTGATTGTCGAAAAACCAATGCACCCACAAAGAGTGACTGTTTGGTGCGTTGAGGCCGGTCAGGCAGTTACCGTTCACTATCGTAAGATGAAAATTGGAAGATATGGATGTGGACGATATGTGGTTTCAACACACACCTAACGAAACAATGGCTCTTTTACGCGACAAATTCAATGGCAGTGTTATCACGGTGTCAATTGGCCGCCAAAGATCATGTGATTTGACACCATTGGAATTCTTTCTTTGGGGTTATTTGAAAGAAAATGTGTACGTCGATAAGCCAGCAACGATTCAAGAGCTAAAGGATGAGATAATTCGTCCCATTAACGGCATAGAACCTCATTTATGCCTCAGCGTCATCGAATATTTGGACCAACGGATGGAGGTGTGCCGCTGAGGTCGCGGCGGCCATTTGGCCGATATTTTGTTCAATACATAATTGAACCATACATACATAAATAATTTGTGTTTTATTCAAAATCAACATCGGCCCTTAAAATATCTAAACAAATATGTTAGTTTCCATTCTATTTATACATAGGGAAGAGGTGCCTGACCCACTCTAGCACAAAATTATGCTCTTACTTTTTATACTCACACTACTGTATGTAAAGAGGATATTATGTGTTTGTTTAAATGTTTTGAACACATTTAAACATAAGTTCTGGACATACCTTTAGAATCCTTCTAACGAGGACCTCCATTCTATCAGGCTGGCTGGTTGTCTGTCTGTCTAAGAAAATCTCGTGTGCAAATTACAAGTCAAAATTTTAAAATAAATTTTATCAAATCTGCTACATATGCGTTTATTGTCAAAAGGTCGAAGCCTTTTCAAAAGCGAAGAAGTGGTTTTTTGTTTTTCATAGCCCACATGTATCCTCCTTTCCGGAATAGGCTTTTGTGCCCATTAACCATCTTGTTTTATAGACATTTGGGTTTAATTAGGCCCAAAAATGTTTTGTCGCAACCTACAAAAATCAGCAGAACAAATTTTGTTAGAATCGGTCCATATTTAAACAACAGCTCCCATACCAATAGACTTTTAATAGGTTACCTTAATAATAGATTCTATGTTATCTCATAGTAGTAATCATAGTTATAATAGTAGATATTTAGATAATATTTGGCAGAAAAATCTCTTATGTGAATCTTAACCTTAAACCATACTCTTTTTGGCGGAAACATGAACGCCCAAATACTCTAATGTGGGGTCGGGCCTGATCGACTATACTTTCTTACTTTTTCTGTGTTAAGGATTGGCTTCTTTACTCTACATTTTGAATCTGTTAACAGTACATTTTTTTATCGTTATAATTCAAAAGAACTTTTTTTGTGTCATTGGCAACCGACATTGTTTGCCATTAAAATTTTTTAAATTTCAGTACAGTGTTTTTATATACCTAAAGGTAAAAGTACATAGCACGCGTTAATTCGTCGACGTTTGTCGTGCGTTTAAAAACTTTAGCGCATGAAAAATTGCAAGTTACACAACGCGCGTTACAAAAGCCGTTCCTGTCAGCTGTTTTTTATTTGTTTGTAGATTGAAAAGGGATTCGAAAATATATCAATTTTTTTTCTTTATTTTATTGAATTTGCTACATAAATAGGTATATTTTTTATGTTTTTTAAGCTCTTCAATAAGTTTTTCTTTCACTATTCGCAAATTTGTTTAATTTTTCTTTTTATTGTCAGCTGATTACTTGTCAAAAGTACACAACGCGTTAAAAAGTTCAAAGTTAGCCAACTTTCTGGCGCTAACGCGTCAAAATATTTTGCATGTAGCTTTTTCTGTTAAAATATACAGAAGTCTATAGAGCGAGCGCGCTCTAATGCGTGTTATGTACCTCTACCTTAAATCCGTTTCCTCTTTTGGCAAAGTTGAAGTTTTAAATTTAATTTAAATTTATTTGTTATTCGTGCTTAATTCCCAATATTTATTTTTGATAAAAACACTGAAATTTATTGTTGATGGGATAAGCTATTCCTATGAGCATTTCAATGGTGGCTGCGGCCAGATCATCAGGAAACTTCATCCATAAAGATTTTGGAAAAACTAATAGTTAATACCTTTAAACTAAATAAAACTGTTAAGCGAATAAGAATTACAGCAACAGTTCTACTTGTAACAATATCAAAGTTTAAACAAAATCATCAACAATAAACAGTGAGTTTATCTCTCCTTACATTCCCCACTACAATTGATTGGAATTCTTCCAACATTAATTGTAGTTGTAAGTAGGTTAAGAAAAAACAAAATAAAAACAAAAACAACTCGCTTTATTGTTTTCGCAAACAAAATATGATTTATTCAACATTTCCAACAATTTATTTTAACAAATTCCGTTAACATTTTTTTGGGCAACAACTTTTTTTATTGACTGAATAAACTTAGTTGTTGACAAAAAAATCAAGAACAATATTTATTTAATTCATTTATTAAATAACTTAAATCTTTACAATTCAGAGCTTCAGCGCCTTTTAGGCATTGTTGAAGCAGGTTGGCAGATACAATCTTTTTATAAATAAAGTTATTACATTTACATTATAAAAAAAAAAAAAAAATAAAAATTATTATAATAAAGAATAAAAATAATTATTACTTCAAAAGGGAAAAAATTAAAAAATTTTAATCCGGTTAAATGAACTCTTAAATTAAATTTTTTTAACAAACAATTTATACTAATAGTTCTTCTATTTGATTCAGTAAATATATCTTTAAATTTGTCTTAAACGTTGAAATTCTTGTTAGATTTTTTAAATAAATAGGCAAATTATTGTATTCATGACTACCAATATATTCTATTCGCTGCTTGGTTGTTTCAAGTCGACACCTGGATACTGCTAGATTATTATTATTTCTTGTGTTAATTGTGTGTTGGTTCCTTGAAAGGAAAATACCTACAAACTTTTTTACCAATACCGCAAAAATCGTTATCCCAGAAAATTCAAAATTTTTTTTATCAAAAATGAGATTTTCGTTTTCAAATATGAAAATTATTTATTTCTATGAAAGTTTTACGGATTAGAGTTTTCCTTAAATGATGAATCACGTATTAAAAAACAATGATAAAGGTCTTCTAGACGATTCTAGGTTAGGTTAGGTTGGGTTAGGTTATGTTACGATAAGTTAGGTTAATTAGGGTTAGGTTAGGTTAAGTGAGGTTATGAAGGATTATTCGCTTAAGAGCACACCTCCACTCCGAGACTAATGCGATCTATTGTGAATCTCTTCAATATAGAGGAAAAAGAAAGAGAGAAGTGAAGAAGAAAGGAGATAACAGATAGTTAGTAAATACCTTATAGAACAAAAACTCCCTCTACAGTCCGCTTATCAGAAACAACCGTTCTATTTCCCTGACAAGCCCAAGCAGATCGATTTGATTTCATCCAGAGATACATCCCAGTTCGTCGTGTAATCCATCTCCTAGCCATTTCTGACTGAGACACTGCATTATAGGACAGTGACACAGCACATGCTTAATTGTCTCCAGCTCCTCAGAATCCTTGCATAACCTGCAGAAGTCCGGTATGGTATTGTCCCATTTACTGATAAAGGCCCTAACGGAACAGAACAATGACCCATCAATAACCCTATAAGATGTGTGATATCATTTCTATCCAATTCTAAGTGAACCCTGGTTGCCCCTGCGTCCAATCCGGGCCATAATACCCTAGACACGCTCCAATCCGTTCTATCCCGACTCTAAGTTTGGATAAATAATTTTTTTAAGTTAAATGCAAACTTACAAGGCGGAAGTAACTACCATCGTAGCGATTTTTTTTTGGTTCTTTGCATAGGCACTCCGAACCTCATTTTGACCACTGACACACTGTGTCAAGTTTTTTTTTTAGGCATACTTTGCATACAATTTTGGGTTTCGCGGGCTTGTATTCAACCCCAATTTTTATTTAAAGTAAGAAAAATAAATACTTTTAATAAAATCGGTTATAGATGTTGTGAACTCGCTTACTGTGCATGCACAACAAGTATAACAAAACCCCCATTTGAGTCTTTCGAACAAATTCTTCCCAAAAACCACATTGTATTTCATAGTTTATTTATCGAAATTAATCGAAACTGTTAATAGATCCAAGACTACAGGTAAAAAAAATTTCAAATTTTTTTAGTGTTGCAAAATGGAAATACAATTACAATTACAATACAATACAAATTCACAAACGATATCTCGACATCAAAAAATTTTTTTTTTATTTGTTGACTTGTGTCATCAGTTGTTTTCAATTCTTGCACCAAATTATTCGTGGCATACCCCAATGTTAAATTTGGCATTTAAAGGTTTTATAAAAAGCCGACTAACTTACAAATTTGTATCTTCTTCAAAGCTTTCTCTCTATGCGTATCCCACAAAACCAGTAGATTTATCTTTTCTTTTTATTTGATGTCTTGTTTCAGTCCTTGTTCAACAATTGTAGGGACCAAATAAAGTAGAACTCTTTCTATTGCAGTAACTTGATATGTCTCAAGGCGCCCGTACACGACATGTTTTTGTCATCTGACATGTCAAATTTCCCACTGTAAAATATATATGCACATGTCGTGTGTTACCTTTTAAACTTTACTTCTGTAAAAGTCAGACCCAAAGTCATCTGACAAATTTTCAATTAGAGCGTGCTCTAGTTTCTTCTGACAAATCACCTGACATCAGAAATCTATGCCGTTTATAATATCCTAAATGGGTATCTTTGAAGTAAAAGAAAAAAATGTTAAGATGGCTAAACTATTTTACGGCAAAAATAAAATTTTTTGTGGAGACTTTGGTTTCTGCAATAACTATGCGAAAAAACAGAGACAATGTCAGAAGCAAATTAGATACAAGTTTGTGACCGAACATTATAAACCTTCTGTAAAACAGCAATTTTGACAGGCATGCACAATTACATGTGACTTGAAAAGTTGAGAAGCCAGATTTAAAAACATGTCGTCTACAAATACAAACAAATCACTCTTAAGCTATGTTCACATTATGTGTATTTATGATGTGGACTGTCACTTTTTCACATGTTAAATTGGTACATATCGTCTGAACCCCTTCAAAAAATATCATGTGTTATTTCTCTGTGTACACTACACATGACATTTTTGATTTAGAACAAGTTCTAGCTTCAAGTGACAAAGCATCTGACATCAGCTGTTTTTTATTAACAAAATTGTTTGTGGCGGCAAACATAATTGGAATATTAATACATATGTATATAGTATAATATTAAATTAATAATAAAACAGATAAAATATACACAAATCAATTATTAAAAATGTTTATTATTTTTTTGATAGGTTATGTCAAATGTACGTTACATACCAACATGTGAACATGTAGATTATAAATTTTATGTAAAACTGAAATTTTAACATACACATGAAAACACATGTGGGTAGAAAAGTGACATTCCACATAACAAATACACATAATGTGAACATCGCTTTAGTTGTGAATAGGGTATACTAAGTTTGTCATTCCGTGTGAAACTTATTCATCTCAGACCCCATCAAGTGTATATGTTCTGGCTCCTTGAGTAATTCTAGGCCATGTCCGTCCGTCTGTCTGTCCGTCTGTTGAAAACCTCTCACTTTCGAACAACTCAAAAGAAATGAAAAAACTTGGTGTCAAATTGCTTCTAGTAGTGAATCAAAATGTGGAACCACGAACTTAAAAAATTGATAATTTTGTTACAAAAACTAACATAAATGGTGGAACAATGCACGGAATGATATAAGGTTTTGCAAAAATTCGTTTTATTCGACTGAAAATAAAGCTGTAACATTTCGTGCAGTTCCGTCCATGATTTACCCTAGGCCCCATACAAGACCTACTCCCGGCAAACAGTTTATTTCGCCTTAAATATTGCTATCAGAATAAAATTTAATATCACAGTTTTATATGACTAGAAACCACACTAATGAGTTTCGTTATGGCCACCCCATATTTTCTATATGCCCCATATAAAGCCCACTCTGGTTAATTAATTAAATACGCCTAAAACCGAAGCAGATAAATTAATTGTGGTAAAATTTCTTCCAACTAAGTTTTATATGGCCAGAAAAATTTTAGGCAATTTCGTGATATACGGTCCATAATTTACCTAAGATCCCATATTTAGCAGCCTTCTGAAATTCCCTGTTAACGCTAAAACTAATTTCACCACTGTTTTGAAATTTATTAAAATTTATGTTTTTTAATACCAGAAATCAAATCAATAATTAAATAAAGGTCTAAACCGCAAACAACTTTGATGCTGATGTCTGTTTTTATAAAAATAAATTACTAATAAATGGACATCATATAGATATCACTCCTGAAATATTCGAACTGCCGGTGGGGGGTAACAAAGATTCGGCACAGCCCAATATAGCACTCTAACTTGTTTCTTTTCTTACTCTTCTTGATTTGCTGTGAATAAAATTGTTGTTGCTTTGAACCGAAAAAAGTGGAAACAGATTGCTGCGTGTGATCAGATTGCAATTTTCAATAGGGAATTTAAAAGAAGTTGAGCATCAAGAGATGAATCATGTAAATTCAGACTTCCAAAGAAAATTCAAACTTAAGAGAAACAAGTGGAATACTCAGGAAAAAGTGGAGCGAGCCATTGCAAAAGCTTTATTTTATCTGGACATTCGGCTAAAGATTTCTGATAAGAAGTTTTAAGTATCCAAGATGATACAAAGATAACGCATTGCGCAAGTCCATTATCTATGTACGCATAGTATTTATTAGCTGTACTGATGATCTGGTGTCTTTGTATCATGTGTTTTTCTATCCAGTAAAATAAAAAACAACACAATTAATCAAAACATTTAAATCAATTGAAATATTAAAGATATCATTATATTTCTATTAATCTCATTTACTTAACTTTAAAAAACATTTATGGCTCCAACCAACAACCTTTAATAGTAGTTCTAATCCAGTCATTGTAAAACGAAAGCTTAGCAAATACATCCGGAAACCCTTTAGCACAGGGTACACCCCAATTACCAATACCCACCAGTTGGCCCTTCGCATTGACCAAGGGACCCCCAGTGTCTCCATGACAAGCACCATTAGCACTTCTAGGTAAAACACACAAATGACCATAATCAACATCATCTGCGTATTGGCCATACATATCCTTACACCGTTCGTTCGATATCAACGTAACTTGCAGTTTCTTTAACTTGGCAGGATAGACTTCTCCCAATTCCCAACTGCCCCAACCAGTCATGATCAACGTTTCACCCTCCTCTAACTCATCCAATTCAGCCAAAGTAATGTTTTTCGTCTTGTCATCATAAGCAATCGTAGTGGTTAATTTAATTAAGGCAATATCGTTATGATATAAGGGCTTATCGAAGTTACAGTGTATAATAATATCTTCAACATAATATTCCCTGGCCAAGCCCATCCAATCATTGGTACTTGTCACCACCTTAACATTACGTTTATTCAAACCAGCCACACAACTTGCAGCAGTAATCACAAATTGATCGGCAATAATGGCTCCTCCACAGAAGTGATTGCCGTATTGATTTTGCATAGACACTTGCCAAGGGGCATAAGCTTCAGGCGCCAATTCTCCACCCACTAGGTATGACTCTGGTTTTTGATACATTTTTGAAATGGGGACTTTTGTATCCACATTTTTAACACCCGGATAGGCTTCACCCCTCAAACGTATAGCCTGGCAAAGAGCAAAAGCCCCCAGAGAGAAAATTGCTAAAATTAAAGACCTCATTACTGATAGTTTTCCCGTTCAAGACTGTTCGCTTAATGTTTGATAGAAAAATTTATACTTTGGTGTTTTAGTTTCAATATCTTGAATTAGAACGGTTAATCGCCAAACATCTTTTATGGCACTCGATTTAATATTTTTGATAAAAAAAAAATTTTAATTAACTTATTTATTGTCTTTGGACTTTTATATGGTTATAAAATATTTATTGTACAAAGGGTATTCCAATGGGGACTTGCAAACTTCGGCAGTTCATAGTGATCATATTGCTTCATCTGTCAAACAAATTATTTATTCAGTTGGTTTTTCCCAATCACAAAGAGTGGATGAAGCGTTCAACAATACGTGCAAAAAATAAAATTAAAACAATTTAGATAAGGAGCTAATTAGGGACGATACTAATTCACATAAGATTTAAGAGCGTACAATATGAAAATCTCATTTTGATATCGATTTTGGTTTAGCGGCGTGATCGGTTAATTTTTCTGTGGTATTATCAACAGATCGATGACTACCAACTTTTTTTGGCCTGATATAGATTAAATGGACAGCAACGACATGTGGGATCCGCATGACGAATCTACGAAGCACATTGTACAAGCAATTTGAGGTGATGTGAATTATTATTTACTTTTAACTAGAGTCAATTTCCGTTGTGCTAAAGTGTCTGAAAATTACCGACTAATTATTAAAGCTGGAAACTAGAAGCCAAGACGAATGCAACTACAGTTTTTGTCGAAAAACCAGCTGATTTTAACAGTTCGAACCAATTTGTTTTGATTTGTTAGTTTTTTTTGCAAAGGATGGTTGACATTTCGAGCCGTAAACACTAACAGTGCAAGCTAAAACCCTATGTTGTTTCTGTTGTTATTAGATTGTTGCAGTTCCAACACCACCTGAAGTTGAATTCGCCTTCACAGAAAAAATAGAAAATCAACTTTAATTAAACAATTCGTTCAGACAATTAAATATTTAACTAATTTTGCCCCTGCAAAGGAATTGATCATATCACTTAACGGACTTGTATTTTCGAGTCATGGGACACAAATTTAGTCAATTAAAAAATTAATTGCATAAACTAAAAAATACACCACATATACACAAACATTTAATTTTATGGGTTTTGATTAAAAAAATTAATTGCAGCAAACAAAAAATTAATTGAATAATTAACGTACACCAATTAATTATTTAATTGAATAATTTTTTGCAAACATTTTTTCTGTGTTGTTTGAAGCTTATATTATCTAATCTAAATAAATAAAAATCAATGTTGTTCGTTGGTCATTGCATCAGTTGAGAACGGCTGGACCGATTTGGACGATTTTTTCTTTCTAATGATCGCCATAGTTCGTCCGACTTAGAATTTAACGGAAAGAAAATTTTGCACCGCCCACTTTTTTTGATTTACTTAAATTCAGAAAACGGCTCCATCGATTTGACTAAATTTTCTTTCAAATGTTCGTATTAATTTATTTTTAGTATTCATGAAAAAAAATTTGTCACGCCTACTTTTACGGCCACTTTTTCTATGTATCTAAAATCGGAAAACAGTTGCACCGATTTGCCTTATTTCTTATTCAAATATTCGAAGCAATTCAATTTAAGTTTTCAGTAATTTTAAGAAAATTGTTATGATATGGAAATTTTTTAATTTAACAGTGGGGCTTTATTTTTAAATCAAAATGAAAATATAAAATTATAATAATCAATTGTATAAAATTCTAATGCCTTCGATAAGAAGGGCCAATTAAGGGCGCCAAACTCGCAACGCTTTCATCCAAGCGTATATTCGATCTAATCATACTCCAGAGCAACTCGAAGAGCGTAATAAAATTGAGCGAAATCGAATATCGAAAACACGTTCATCACTTACACAAGATGAAAGAGAATATGCGAACGAAGTAGATATGTATAAGATGAGTCACAATCCAATTGAGGGATAACCGCATTTAATCAAGAGTTGCAACGCGAATAACAGTACGATTACGATGTCTTAAGGTTATCAGTTCGAACAAATGTTCCACTCTTGAATCGACAACAAAAATATGCATACGATACTATCATGAAAGCTGTGAAAGATGAAGCTGGAGGAATTTTTTGAAATTTTATGGGCCGATGTTGAATGTCAATCACACCTAAACGTCAAGTTTTTTTCTGCATTTCATTTGGCATTTCTCAATTTCAGACTAAATCGAGGCAACGCGTTAAAGAGACTCAGGCTTATCTGCCAGCTTACCGAATCAAAGTCTGAACTCATCCGAAAGGTGTTTCCAAACATTACACAAAATAAAATAATAGTAACAAAAATGATTATCTGTAAGAAATGACTCCCGAAATTACATATGAAGAAATACACTCTTGGATTTCCGAAAGCGGTCAAAACATTCAAATTGAAGAAGAAATTACATAAGAACAAAGCGAAACTGAAGACAATGATGAAAATGTTGTGTTAGGTCCAATACCTTCAAAAATAAGATGTCTGGATGCAATAAAAAGCATCAACGTTTGCCTTAAATGGGCAGATTCGTGAAATTGCAGTTCAAAAAATATGACAAGCACAAAAACATCAGTTGAAAATTTCAGACTTTTTCCCTCAAAAACATGAATCTTAACTCGAATCTTAAACTCGATAACAACCATCAGTACAAATTAACATACATTTGAATGTGTATTTTATTAATTTTTTATTAGATGTATATTTTGTGTTTCTGTTTTTATTCTTTATTTCAATCAAATAAATACGATTATTTAAAGCTAACCTTAGTTTTTTTTATAAAATTCTGGATTGGCTTTAAATAAGCTTTTAAATAGAAAAATATGACTAGAAATTTGTGACTTGGTTTGCGCAAAAACTCACTTATCGCAACAGCCCAAAATGTCTATTGGTTGCGTTCACCGAGGTTACACTGTATTAATGTTTTTTTAAATAAAGTATATAAATGGGCAAGTGGTGGCCATTTTCCGCTTCGCAAATTCGTGCTCTTTCCAAAACATATTCTATATCCTTTCCCAAAACTTCAGGTGTTATGGTTGTAGCCTTTTTAATGTAGACTTTCAAATAACCCCAATGAAAACAGTCTTGGGCGGTTAAATCCGGTGAACGTTTGTTGTTGACTCTGAGGGTCCAACCCGCATATTAAAATAACGACGATATGCACGCCAAGTCAAAACAATGGTTCGTTAAATTGAAAAATAAAGCTCAACAATTTTGGCACGTTGTTCAATTGAGTACTGCTCTATTTTAAATTCCCCAAGTCTTCTTTACAAAATACTGAAAAGAAAAGAAAAAAAATTATATAAGCAATTCAAGCCCGCAAACCAGTTTCCCCACAGGGGGATTTATCAAACAACCTCTGACTGGCAATAAGATTAAACTTGGTTGCAAAAAGTGCCTTGTTTGTATGTCCCTGTCTTCAGGGACCCACTTTAGGATAACGACTGGATGTCTCGCTATCCCATGCAGAGTCATCCGGCATTCTTCGATAACCGCACTCTCCTTATGACCGCTTTACTATCGGTACTAATGTGAATATCCCCGCCAGATATTTCACCATACCGGATGTGTCTCGCGGTACACCCAGCATGGTGAAAAACATAAACAAGATACATTTTTTATGATATACATATTTCACGGACGTATCTTATCGACATTAAAAATGGTAAAGCTAGACATGAGGTTAGGTTCCTTGGGCAGCCATTAAGAGGACAGTTTACTTTGGTACCTTTATGATACCCAGCACCAATGCCCGACCTACAGCGCAGTTACTCAATAGGCTTTTCTGCAGAGTTCAACCAATTCGCCTTCCTAATGAAGAAAAGAAGCAACCTAAGTTACCTAGAATTCACGAAGACGACAGGAAAAATAATTGTCAAAACCCTTCAAAAACCTAAAGCAAACTTAGATGTTCTATGTGCTCAAATCGGTTTAAGACGTCCTGTGACAAGTGCTTAAAAACTCTTTGTTTGGAAAGAGGATCTGTTTAAATCTCGCCAACATTAAAGTGCCCCTAAAAAAATATAAATTTTTTTTATAATGAAAGCTGTTTATAGATCTTACAACATTAGGTTTGGTAAGGTTCCATGGCCAGCCATCGAGAGACAGCTCACTTGAGTCCTTCAGGGGTCCCTTTGTGATACCCAGCGCCCATGCTCATCCTACAGAGCAGTTAACCAATTCGTCTTCATAATGAAGAGAAGAAGCGATCTAAGTTCTCACCTAGATAGATCCTCTAAGTAGGCAAACACAGGTTCGCCCAGGTACTTTTCCCTGACGCCCCGTTTCCCCGGGCATTGACAAAGAAAGTAAAGCACAGTTTCCACTTCCTCCTCATCATGAGAACTTCTATGGTAGTCATGGAATTCTAGACGCATTCTTCTAGCATGAGTCTGCACCGGCATGTGCCCAGTAACAACTGATACCACTGTTATAATTTGGTATTTATTAAACCTAAGTAGACAGCTAATTCTCCGTTCATCATATTCAGGCCATAGTATCCTGGATGTGGAGCAGGTGGACTCACAGGTCCATCCCATCTGCGCAATTCTATTAGACTCGCGCTTAGGGATGGACAAAAAGCATCGATGGTTTTAAAACACTCAATGTATTGTGTCGAAACATCGATATCGGAATCATCGATGTTTTCTTTCGATGTATCGAAATGACAAATTGTATACAGAACGTTTAGATTGATATATAAACGTGTATACATATGTATCTATATGTGTTGGCATAACTCAAGTTTGTATATGTAAACGTGGTAAATATTATGCGAACAACTGTCAACACTTATATGCGGCAAATTAGTTCGGGTCTGGCATCTTACCTCCCAACAAACAGCCCAGTAAAAAATTTTTAAGTTTATGGATGCACGAAAACTACATGAGCGCTGATATATGCGCTCGCTAATACACACTACAAAGAAGCAGCAGAGAAGCGAATACCATTCAAGTGAATTTTTAATTTAAGTTAATAAAAATGATTCAATAGTTTTGCATTATCCGTTATAAGTAAGCAGGTGGTAAGTGAATAATTAAAATCATTATTTAAAAAAAACCTCACGAACAATGTTCTAAGTGCTTCTGTTATTCCGTTACATGGAAGCAGGTTGTATTGGAATGAATTTAAAATGTGTTTAAGATCATTCCCGAAATATTACCGATGATAGAAATTACATTTCTTTATAACGCAATCAGTCATCAAATTGTTTTTAAGCAGAGTGGAAAAAAGTAGTGCTTCCAAGTGGGAATTCGCCATATAAAAATCATGCCTCTTGTAAGCAGGTTTGTAAGGGGGTATTGTGCTTCTCTCCCTTACCAGTAAGCTCCATTTTTTACTGGGAGCTTGATAACCACACAGAAAAAATAGAAAATCGACTTTAATTAAAAAATTCGTTCAGACAATTAAATATTTAACTAATTTTGCCCCTGCAAAGGAATTGCTCATATCAATTAACAGATTTGTATTTTCGAGTTATGGGACACAAATTTAGTCAATTAAAAAATTAATTGCATTTAATTTTATGGGTTTTGATTAAAAAAATTAATTGCCGCAAACAAAAAATTAATTGAATAATTAATGTACACCAATTAATTATTTAATTGAAAAATTTTTTTGAAAACATTTTTTCTGTGCACGCGTAATTAAAATAAAAGCTAACAAATTGTGCACAAGTTCAACAAAGGGAAATATTTTGCTGTTTGTTTATTGTTTACAGCATTGAAAAAAAGTATTGGGAGATGTAAAATAAACTTAAAATTTTTCAAAAATATAATACTAATAATAATAATAAATAATTGAAAAAACGAATCGATGTATTTTATGAAATATCGATGCAACATCGATGTATGTTTGCGATGCATCGCATCGAAAAAAACATCGATGTTTTTTTACAGTGTCCATCCCTACTCGCGCTTGATAAGTGACTCTCAGTTAGCCATTGGAAGGCCATTGAAGTGATCAATGAATGTGTCATTCATGCGACCACATTGTTTGGCCAGCTCGTCTGCTAACTAATTGCCCGGGCGCTCCGAGTGCCCTGGTATCCATATTAGCTTTAACCTTGAATGCTTTGCAATCTCATTCAAAGACATTCTACTGTTAACTGTTAAGTATACGTACATCTCCCTATATGCCAGTTAGCCGTCCGCCTTATAGCCGAGATTCCCCGCCTGCAGGACACTACATCCATCCGACAGAACAAAGGGAACTTTAATATCCAGTTACTCTATGAAGAAACCTTTGCCAACCCTTTCCTCTAAACATCAGTATATACCCTTAGGGCCGGTCCATGAAAAGTGCTTACGACCGACAGTGCGTTGACATGTCCCATATGTGTCGCATATAGTTTACAACGCAAAATTTAATGAAAAAAATTGCTAGATACTTTTATTGATCGTATTCTATTGAGTATAAAAAAGCAAAGTTGCTATATAAGAACCCCTTTTCTTTACTTTTGTGACACCCTGTTATTAATTCAGTGTCCATGATAAGACCATTTTGCAATCTCTGTTTATAAAGCATTTGTATCTTATCTTAAATAGAAATTTCAATTCTGACAGATTTGGGGTACAAAACAATGGCCAGTAAAAAACTAATTTTATTTAAAGTTGTATTTAATTTTGTTTAAGCAAAAACAAAATTAACAATAAAGTATTTTTGATTAAAATGATAATTACTTTTATGGGGGCCACCTCATAAAATGTCGGCAATTTCTCCTTAGAGTCAGTGACATATACAAATAGGCATAGTTATTATTATTTTATGAAGTTGTAAAATTAGCAATTTCCATTGTACAAAAAGTGGTGGTATTTATAAATTGTAAGTCATAATTTCTATATTTCTTTAATGCTGGTCATAAAAGGTTTCTAGATATTGTGGACGTGGTCGTAAACAGTGGTCTTATTCTCATAGGAGAAGTGGCTGCATTGGGGTTTTCGCCCTGCCAAGTTACGGTAGATATTTGCTTTGATATCTAAGGAGGAGCGATCTTTGATTAACTTGCCTGCCACTTTTTTAATGTTTTATATCAGGCACTTAAATAATTTGCGTTGATAATTGGAGATTGATATAACTAATTGGACGACTGACGAGGCAATCTTTACTAAGAATTATAAAGCAATGCAGTATTGCCAGAAAATTTGTTTTTAATGAGGGATTGCAGCATTAACTTAAGTTTGATTCACCCACGCTGTTTTTGTCTAGTCAAATCTTTTTTACTGAGAGTTTCAAAATACATATGGGCATTTCCATCATGTCAAACGTGGCCGTCGTACAAATTTTAAGTGAAAAAAAATTCTAAATAAAATAAAAAAATTTTTTATAGGGGTTAATAATTGCAAAAAACCAAGGCATTCGCACGTGAAAAAAAACAGAAGTGGTTTTCGCAGCCACCAATTCAATCGCCGATTTCAGCGAAATCTGTGGCAATATTTAAAAAAAGTTTTATTTCATCCAAAAACGATTTATACTTTTTCTTAAGTTAGTTTTAAGCACTGTCGCATGTTACATGTCGCACGTGACATTTTTTTCATCATCATGTTGCTTCCGTTCATATTTTTTACAAAAGTTAATTTTTTTTTAAATGCACAGAAGAACTCAATGTTCTGTTAAGAAAGTTCATCGCGCGCTTCTTCCATTTTATGATCAGTAATCGAAGCTCATTTTTGGTTCAATGGGTACGTTAATAAGCAGAATTGTCGATTTTGGAGTGAAGATCAGCCAGAAGCATTGCAAGAACTACCAATGCATCCAGAAAAAGTCACAGTTTGGTGCGGTTTATGGGCTGGTGGCACATTGGACCGTACTTCTTCAAAGATGATGGAAATCGTAACGTAACTGTGAATGGTGAGCGCTACCGTGAGATGATATCCAACTTTTTTTTCCCAAAATGCTAGAGCTTGACTTGCATGACATGTGGTTTCAACAAGACGGTACCACATGCCACACGGCAAGCATTACAATGGACTTATTGAAAGGCAAGTTCGGTGTACATTTTATTTCACGTTCGGGACTGGTCAATTAGCCGCCTTGATCATGCGATTTAACGCCTTTAGACTATTTTTTGTGGGGCTATGTTAAAGCACACGCCCGCTTTAATTGATGCATTGGAAGACAACATTGAAGCATTTATTCATGAGATACCGGCGAAATGTTGGAAAGAGTATGCCAAAATTGGACTAAGCGGAAGGACCATTTGAGGCGCAGTCACGGTGAACATTTGTATGAAATAATATTCAAACATTAAATTATATGGACCGTACTATCGATTCAAATAAAGATTTCGTGAATTTTTTTGAATTTTATGGGTTTTTTTTTTACTTTCCTATAGCTCTTAAAAAATTACCCATTATAAAATCACTAGCGGACCCGGCGAACTTCGCCTCGCCCCAATTTTAAATGCCCAAATGACACCTGTTAGATTGCGCAAAGTATAAGTCAACGTATAACGCCTTCTATTGGATTTAGGCTGCGAACTTTCTATTTTTTCATTTGGAAAGCCATTAAGGAATAATTTAACACAAAATTTCGTACAAAAAAATCAATTTTCGATTTTTCCAATTTTTCGACTTTTGCGGAGAGATTTTCCAATTTTCCGCATTTCGCATTTTCTGCACTTTTCCATGATTTACACTAAGAACTTTCTATTGTTTGATTTGGAAAGCCATTAAGGAATAATTTCACAAAAATAAAAAATACAAAAACTCGTTTTTCGCTTTCTCCAATTTTCCGACTTTTTCGATGGGATTTTCCAAAATTTTCTACCGTAAAAACCTTCTCCTCGAAAATACGAACAACTGACAAAAAATTTTACAGAAATCGGCCCAGCCGTTCTCATTTTATGAATTACTATAGATTTTTTACACCATTTTTATATACATATTGGATTTTGCCACGCCCAACGCCCGTAGACCGAAAATCAAAAATCAGACTTCACAGAGTCACCCGCCTAAATATCCTGAAGATTCCCTGAAAATTTCATCAAAATCGGCTAGCCGTTTTGGAGTCCATACGTTACATACATGCACACATCCCGTTTTATATATGTATATAGATAGATAGAAGAATAGATTAGAAATTGTAATTCATCAAAAATAATTAAAAATGTTATATTCAGGTGTGTTCTGGAAATCAAAAACGCAAGAATTTGGAAGTTGTTTTTAATACACTTTTAATCTTATTTTTATAAGTTTTGCCATAAAATTTTGTTCAATAGAGGAATATTTGTATGTATAATATGTGCACTCACAATATTCTGTACGTAAAATTAACTGAAATTGTAATATAAAATAAATGAAAGTTCAATTAAAAACCGGTCTACCTATTTTTCATTTATTTTTAACAAAAAGTTCATTTAATTTTTACTGTCAAAAATTCAACACCATATTCCGTAAAATCAAGGCGAATTTATTACAGGTGGTCTTAAAAGCCCTGCTGATAACTTTTTTTTTAGCTAAAATCACTGTTGGATGTCAAAATTTTGTTTATTCTCTTTGTTTCTGTTTTGTTTTATTTCTGTTTTTGACATTGTACAATGATTTTACAAAAACAAATTGCTTGTGGTTTTTGTACGAGTTGTACTTGTTGTAGTACCGAGATTACCTGGGATGAATTCGCCTTGCGTAAAATCAAATAAATATTCAGTTATTTTGTAAAATTTAACTGTCAAAAATTCAACACCATATTCAGTAAAAACGATTAAATATTCAGTTATTAATCTTATTTTGTGTTTTATTCGACCTTTAATATGTATTAATAAAAGAACTTGTTTTTCTTTTAATATTCAGTTATTTATTAAAATTTTATTGTCAAATTGACCCCATATTCAGTAAAAACAATTAAATATTCAGTTATTTTATTAAATTTTCGTTTACTCCACAAAAGAGCCGAATTTCTAAAAAATGCCAGACAGACACCTGTCCGCTTGTTTTTCTTATAAGCGAGAGAGGGAGAATATTTTTATTTACTTATCCAGTTACACACGTTTGTTTTACTTTTGTTGTACTGACCACGTTGTTAACATAAGAACTCTCAATTATAAGACACCAGCATCATGACCGATATGTCCAGTGTTACCGTTATGCGACTAAAGTCGCATTTTTGCCCCTTTTTGACTGCCATGCCACTTTTTTGACCCCTTTGTTTTAAATCCCCTTTTGTATCAATTTGTAGTTTTTTGTGCCCCTTTTTGAACCCAATTTTTTTTATACTGTCAATCAATGAATCCGAGCTCAATTTGAAGAGAAAATAGCATCTAATTTGGAAAAAATTAAAATAATTCAGGAAAGGCTATCTATTAACAATAAAATTTACCTCAAATTTCTAGTATATGTATTAAATATTATGAATAAATTAAACCTTAATTTTCAAAACGAATCATCACAAATTATATATTTTGTTTCATCCACGAAAGATATTGTATTAGAAATTTTTAAAAATTTTTTTAAAAAAGATGTTATGCAAACAAATATAGAACAAATTGATTTTGTTGATGTTCTGCATATAAAAGAAACTCTTATTATATACATATATCGGCAACGAAGCCGAGCTAGAAATATGTACTAACAACATCTTAAGTAGTGATATTGTAGAAATTAAAAACAACATTTTACTTTTTTACCAAAAGCTGTGCAAAGAAATTTTATCAAGAATTAATATTAGCGATAAGAGGCTGAGTTCATTAAAGGTTTTAGATCCAGTATTTATTAAGTCAGCTGAAGACATAAATTACTTTGAAATTTTTACCGTTTTTATTGATATAATTACTAACCCAGATGATTTTGTAAAAGAGTTCAAACTTTTAGAAACCAGATCAAACGAAAAAAGCTATGAAGCAATTTTTAAAATATCTAAGCCTGAAACATTTTGGTACGAAATTGGCAATTTAAAAAACTGTTTGGGTGACAATTTATATCCAAACTTGTATAAATTTGCTTCGTATGTTTTTACTTTACCACATAGTAGTGCATCCGCTGAGCGGATTTTTTCTAAGTTAGCATATTTAAAAAATAAAGTGACAAATAGACTGAAAGTAGATACCTGTCAGTCTATGTTATCCGCTTTAAATTTGTATCAAAATGACTTGGAAGATTGGATTCCAAGTGATGAATTGATTAAAAATATAGATTTACGTTTTCAAAAAAATATATATTTAATAGTTGAAGAAACAACATAACACTGCAATTTATAAAAAAATGGATCTGTACCTGATATTAACTATCTTCCTATCAATACTTTTATATGCTTTTTCCTCGAGGTTTTTTCGTAACTTAATTTTTTTGGTAAAAAAGTAAAAAAAATACAAGTGCCAAATATTTATGTACATAAACTTATCTCTATCTATTTAAATGTAAAGTTTTTTTGTATCAAATCATATTATGAACTATTTTTTGTTCTTGTAAGTATTGTTATTACACTATTTTAAGCTCGTTTTATTTACAAGTAATTAGTAACCGGTTTTGTATACATAATTGAAATAAAAATTTTATGCAACAGTTCATTATCGTTTACTTGCAAACAAGACATGTATTTTCACGATATATGTATATATGTATATACATATATATATATACATATGTATGTGTGTTTTTCCCAAACAATTTGTATTATATACCTATAATGTATTTTTTTATAAATATGAAGCTTATTTTTTGTTGTGTTGAGTTTTCGATGAAAATAATTTAATAAATACATACGTTTATTTTTAAATTTTCCTGGTTTTAAAGTTGCCCCTTTTTTTCTCAGAATTCCCCTTTTTGTGACACTTTTTTTTTGAAAATCCCCTTTTTGTGCCCCTTTTTGAAAATTTTGAACGGTAACACTGGATATGTCTTCGCAATTATTTTACTTTTATAATTTGACGTATTTAACTAAATTATTTTAACAAATAGAAAATGGGTATTGCTTACACAAAAAAAGCAATTCATTTTTTATAGATAAGTAAAAATTAATTTTTGGTAGTAGAATTATATAAAATAACTGAATATTTAATTGCTTTTACTGAATATGGTGTTGAATTTTTGACAGTAAAAATTAAATGAACTTTTCGTTGCTTTAAATTACATTTTTATTTACTTTAACATAAAGAAGAATTTAACTCAATCAACGGACAATATTAACTGCAACTGAAAATCCGTATTAATATGCACTTAGTTTTTTGAATAACTGTTAGAATCAGTTAAAAATAAAATTGCTTGGAATTTTAAATGTTTATTTATTTCAAAATGACTGAACGGAATATTTCTTAAATAAACTACAGTGTGTAATTGAATTATTTTTTTGCAGAAATCTTTTTAAAAAATGACGTTTAAAATTCTTGCGTTTTGCGTTTTCGATTTCCAGAACACGGCTGATTGTTAATTTCTCTGAAGAAGTCACATAAAAACGTGACGAAAATCAGATAAAATTTATTAAATAACTGATTGTATTAACCTCAAGCGTAATAAAAACATAAATATTAATATAATTATAAGATAAACATATGTATTAACATAAATATATCATGAATGTATATAAAAAATTTAATTTCCAATTTTTAATTTTCGCACTAACGATGTCGCACAAATCTTCTTCTTCTTCAGAAAGGTTTTTTTGTTATTTTAATTTTATAAAAAATCTCTGTTTGTTCCCGATATTTGATGAGCGTACTGCATTTAGTTGCGACGTACTGATAGAAAATTTTGTTTTAATGCCGCACGTGACATCGAAATATGAGATACTACAAAGAAAAAAATTACAGTTATTTGCAATCGCAAAGTTTCTTAAAAATTGTTTTTTTCCTCTTTACACCCTCCCAATGATTTTTGTTGGCAAAAGTCCATGCATAATGTCTCTCTCTTAAAGAGATTTTATTAAAACAAAACGTGCAATTGAAATATTTAAATGAAAAAAGTTGCACTTGTTTGACTTTGCATTAGTAAATCTCGAAATAAGTTATCAATAAATATACCTACAATTTGTATACATTAATCAAATTTGACTGTTTCCTTGTGAAAATATGCTAAAACAAAATCGTTTTAGGACTTTTAGTTTTTTTGTTTCGGTCGACTTATTAGTGGAAATGTACATAAAAAAAAATATTGTTCGGGAAAAATGGGGAATCGACCATGTCGAGCATCGAATCGAAAAAGTATCCGATCACGACTGCTAGAATTAGCCCCTAATTTACAATGCGTTAGTGATATTAAGTCAAGATTTGTTGTTAACTTATGTCGTTGTTGCAGGAAATGTATATGTAACGCTGGTTAAATTTTAAGGGTCAATGTTGAACGTGCACCACACCTAACCGTCAAGTGGTTTTCTGCATTTTATTTGTAATTTCTCAATGTCAGACTAACTGCATTTTAACCATAGAAAGATACGCAATCGAGCAACGCGTAAACGTTATTCAGGCTTATTATAAAAATGGGCGTTCAAATCAAGATGCATATCGTGCTCTTCTTGACTGTTTCGGTCACTTGAATCGGCCAAAAGTGCGTACAATCGTAAAAATCGTGCAACAATTTGAGCAAACCGGGTCTGTAGGCTGTAGGAGATGTGAAAACACCAGTGTATGCTCGTACAGCACGTACTGCACGCAGAGAAAAAACATGGTTAATAAATGGTCACTACGACCATTTTTGTTCATATTTGCCTAATATGTTTACCCTAATAAATTTATCATGGTCCTACTATAACTTGAAAAAATATTTTTTGTCCGTAACATTTTTAAAATCACAATAATAATATTATATGGTGTTTTACATCTTAAAAGTTACTCTGATCTAGCTAAACATATTAAATTATGTGAAATGTTTGCAACTAAAATATTTTTATTTTCAACTTTACAAACAAAATCATAATAAAAGTTGCACACAAAAGGTATGTTTAGTACAATAATTTTTGTTTGCTTTAAAACGCATTCTCATATTGAGCAAACATTTATTGCCAAAACAAACGATGTGTATTTACAAATGAAAAAAAATTATTCTCACGTCATTTACGTCTGCGAGCATCAGCTAATCGGAAAACCTAAATAATAACACAATAATTAAAATTTTTTTCTCGGAGAAATACTGCAAAACTCTTATTTAAACAGGTAAGTAATTTAAATATAATTATAAAAATACATACATACATGTATAAACGTTGTCTTTCTTGCAGCCAAAAACACCTACAACGTTGGAGATGGGATAAAAATTTTGACACAAAATTTTATTAGAAGCCCCGAATTTTTTCAATTGCCGTTCAAGATTATTCGATTCAGTGGATATTAAAATGGACAGTTTGTGTTTGACTTTGTTTTTACAAGTCTTAAATGTATGTATTTAATTTATTTTTTAACATATGCCTTAGTGTAAATATAAAACAAATTACATATATGTATTTTTAATAAACAATAAATTTTAGAAAAAAAATTTGTAATTGTTTTTATTGATAGCACCATGTAACATGTTGAAATAGACATTTTGTATAGTGAAGGGAAATATAGAAACATGGTTGGAAATAATATGTTTGAGACAATAATAAGTTAAAAACATTATGTCTGAACATATATTGTTACTTAAGACGTGTTTGACACAATCATAACCACAAACATTAATGATAGTTTGCGTTTGTGATTGTATCAACCATGTTTTTTCTTTGCGTGTGCAGAAAATATTGCTGCTGTTTGCGATAGTATGGCTGAAGAGTAGTGTTTCCGCAAGTTATATGGAGAATTTTTTTTTTCGTATTTTCACTTGGCACCCCTTTTATAACCTCTCCATAAAAAGAAAGAACTACATAGTCCGTTTAAAATTTTTGAAGATAATTGCATTTCAGTCACATCATCTTTTTCAAAAACACAAATAACGGTTATTTTGGAATATCTCAAAAACTGTTCTACTTTTGACAATTCTGACTTCATATTTGGATTCAGGGGAAAGTTTTACATAAAGAGTAGCTGTCAGATTTATTTGGTCTCGACTTTGTTGAAAAGTTGTCACGTAGTGTAATCACCAGGCAAAGAATGCGTAGATATGGGAATATTTCGGTGTTATTTTTTAATTTGGCTTTTTCGGGATTAAATATTAATGTTAAAGAAAACTAATACAGAGCAACATTGTTCATAAGATATAGCCCTTGATTATTTGTGAATAAGGTTTTTCTCTAAAATAAATATTACTGAAGTTATCAACAATTATAGCGAAACATAGTGAGAAAAATAGCATTTTAAGCAAACTTTGTGGGCTCAAGGCACGCCCAATAACTATGCAAACGATCTAAAATTTTTTATATATTATTTTTTTCTAATTTGGAACCAATCTAAGGGGTTTGCCAAGTGAAAATACAAAAAAAAATAATAACGGCCACCCTACTGAAGAGCCATCCACCTCAATTTATCGTCGTGCCCAACAATTGCGCCTCTCACGCACGTCTTTGATAAACATTATGCATAAACACTTGTATTTACACGCATACAAGGTGCAATTGACTCAAGAACTAAAGCCTCTTGAGTAACTGTGAATGGTGTTCGCTATCGTGAGATGATAGCGAACTTTTTATGGTCCTAATTGGCAGATATGGATGTGGACGGTACGTAGTTTCAACAGGACAGTGCCACTTGCCACACATTTAACGAAACAATAGCTCTTTTGCGCAACAAATTCAATGGCCGTGTTATCTAACGTGGTGGCGATGTCAATTGGCCACCAAGATCATGTGATTTGACACCGTTGGAGTTCTTTCTTTGGGATTATTAGAAAGAAAATGTGTACCTCGATAAGCCAGCAACGATTCAAGAGCTAAAGAATGAGATAATTTGGCATATTAACGGCATAGAACCTTAATTATATCTCAGCGTCATCGAAACTTTGGACCATCGGAGGGAGGAGTGCCGCCGAGGTTGCGGCGGCCATTTGTCCGATATTTTGTTCCATACATAATTGAACCATACCAATATTATCATACTAAAAAAAATTACAATAATTTCCTAAATAATTTGTGTTTTATTCAAAGTCAAGAACGGCCCTTAAAATTTAACCCCCCTTTATAAAAAAAACAAACTTTCGATTATTCGACATAAATTATTCGATTTATTCGTTAATTGAAAATAAGCCATTATAAATTTTCGAACAGTTAATCGCCCAAAATGAATCGATTAATCGAACAATGGTACACGACATTTTTTTGCATCTGACTTGACAAATTTCTCTCGTATTGAATTTAACGAATTACAAAACCAGTTCATGGCTCGTCGAAAATAGCCAACAACATCGCCGACTGTTTAATAAATCGTCAAAAATTCACCATGTCAGGTCGCCAAACAAGTTGGAAAATCGCCAAGTTTGGCGAGAAATCGCCACATCTCTGCTGACATCAGTAGTGCGATTCACTACGCTTTTAAACCACAATTGTTTCGTTTAAAAATGTTAACCACAAAATTAACCATAATTACTATTCACTAACACTTTTAACGACATCTGCTGGTGTTAAAAGCCAGCTGTTTCAGTCAGCTGTTATTTTAAACAAAACAAATTGTGGTTTATTAACACCAACTTCTTTGGTGTGGTTAAATCCGCTCAGAAAAGTGTTTATTTTTCTTTGTACCTGTATAGTCGATACATGATATGGCTTTAAGGTATTTAGCCTACAATTTATCAACTTCTTATCACACACCAATTTTCCGTAGAGCTTCTTATTTATTTATCCTATTCTTATCAAATAAAATTAAAAAAATTAATTTAATTAAAATTAAATTAATAAAATAATAAAATAAAAATTAATATAATAATAAAAATTAGTAATTATTTAAGCATTTTGCACAATATCATTTAAAATCTCTAAATTAAAAGGTTTTTGTTTTGTTTTTTTTATTCTTCTTTGTTATTTTATCCTATTTTGGTGTTTCTCTTGGCAGAGTTGCCACGATATATCATTATGAATAGAGAGAAATATAAAACTGTATACCGTGGTTATAAATAAGTTAGTGAATCACATAGTGGTTAGTGCAAACACCAAAATGTGTGGTTAAAGTTAACACTTTTTAAAGTGTTAAAAGTTAATGAATTGCACTACAGCTGTGTCTATCTATAATCTATGCGGCGCACATAGGGGCTTTTTGCCAATCTAGCCGGACATTAGGCAAACAATTAAATCTAAAAAATTTAAGTACGCAGACAACAAAATTCTGTATCGTATAGTGAATTTTCAATCTTTTGCTTGATATTTGTGGTTTTGGGACACTGTTAAAGTCAGGAAAGTTGAGTAAATTGCATGCGTGTTCATTGACTTTTTACGGTTTTGCCAGGTTAACAATATATTTTTTTGTGGGTAAACGAATCTCTGAAAAACTTTATCAACAGCTACTTATAAACATTTTTAGAAAATAGAAACTGGGAATTATTTCCTTTCATAGGTTACTTTATTCTATTCAACATTTTTTTATTACAAAAAAACTTTATAAAATACATAACTGAAATTTAGCTCATAGATTAAATTCGAAAAAATAAAAAAATGTTGAACATTTTTAGAAAAATTATAATTAAAATTGTATGATAAAAAAAAACGATTTTTTCACTTTTTTGTAAAAAAAAAATATGAAACGGTTTTTGAAAGTGAATTTAGTTGCATTTTTAAAAATCTTATACATTGTGACAAAATTTGAAATCTATACTTTTAAATTAAAAAAAAAAATAAACGTTGCGTGTTTGTGCCATTTTTTTTGGTGATTTTTTTAAGATTTCACCTTTTTTCTGTTTTTGCTCATCTTGCATAGCAACATATGATAGAAATCCTTTCGTCAATCATGAAATGTTTTGGTTCTCTGTTATTTAAATTATAACATCAAAGACTACTTAATACTAAACTAATCACCTGTGTAAAAAAGGAATGTGCGAAACAGTAAGTAACGGATTTTAACCACCTGTGCAGCCAGAACTCGTCTATTTGAGAGCATATTGCTCCTGTCGCATAAACTCGCAGTGAAAAAGTGTCAATTAAGATAGGATGAGGACAAAACACAGAAAAAAATGTTCACCAGTAAATGCATTAATCAGAAATAAAATCAGTTTTAATTAAAAATTTAATCAAGTGAATTAAAAATTTAATCAAGTGAATTAAACTTTTAATAAAGTGTATTAAACGTTTAATTGACAAGTTAATAATATCAATTAAACGTTTAGCTGTCTTTATGTGAAGGTACGCAGTTGTGGTTACCTACATAAAAGTGCAGCTAAAGTTAAGTGTTTGAAAAAGAAGTAACAACGTTTTATTAATAAATTGATAATAACAATGACATTCAAACAACCTGTAGTCATTTGTTATGCATTTTTATAATGAACGAGGTATTCAAATTGGTTACAATAAAATGGGGAACAAAATAGTCGTTGTAGTACAACGTTAAGAATAGCGCTGCAAGCTCTCAAAAGTTTAAAACGCCAGTATCAAAGTAGTGTAAACTGAATATGTAGTTGTAGTAGTAGTTGCAGTTGAAGCGCGAAATTTTGAACTTTGTTGCGCCACAGAGCATTCGTCAGCTTTGAATACTACTACAACTACTTTATTCTGTTCCAGGCCAATATTTGCTATTCCTGTCATATACATAATCGTGGTTAAGTTGCTGTAACCACAAACCATATGCATAAATGTAGCTAAATGCAAACAAATAAATGAAACATGACTTGTTTGCGATTTTTGTTTTTATAAACAACTTAAATTGGATATTTATGTGGAAAAGTGGATACCATATTGTTTTATGTGTGCAGCTTACATTGATGTTTTATATGAAAATATTTTAAAACTGCCCAAAAATATGGAAATTGGCAAAAAAAAATGTTTGACAGGGTCGTTCTGGGGGGTGGGTTTGGAGGGATACCTCCCCCTGCCGTAAGTAAGGCGTAAGTAATCTTTTTCTTTTAATATTCAAAAAAGGGGGCGGGGAAAAAGGATGTAATTTTACGATCTCCTGGGTCCAGTTTTAAGTTTTTTAACTTTCGCCGACGTTTAAAGTTGCATTTTCTAAACAAAAGTACTTTTCAGAGTTTGGATCAGTTCTTTAGGGTGAACTTTTTCCTCTATGGTACGATGTTAGAGCTTTACTCAGTAACTTTAAAGAAGAAATATAAGCTCACACAAAAAGTTATGTCCGGCTAGATTGGCAAAATAATCCAGTGTGCGGCGGTTCACTATTGACGGAATATTTTACAATACCGATGTACATATGTATGATCATTTCACCGTTAAATAGAAATTATGTACATAGATATGTTCATATATAAAAAAAAGTTTCATTATAATATCCTAAATTGGTATCTTCGAATCTTTGTTACCCTCCAACGACCGTTCGAATATTCCAGGAGTGGGATCTATATGAAATATATTTATTATTAATTTGTCTTCATAAAAACAAACTTCTTCATTAAAATTGGTAACGGTTTAGACCTACATGTATTAAATTATTGACCGACAATCCTGAGTAAAATATACTGATTCGTAACAGTTTAAGCCGAACCCAAATGATTTTCAGGAGTAGGATTTATATTGGAGTCATGGTAAGTTATGAACCAATCATCCCAAAATTCTGCAGAGTGATTTCGTAAATTTCAATACAGCAGTGAAATTAGTTTTAGCGTTTACAGCGAATTTCAGAAGACTGCTAAATATGGGATCTAAGGTAAATTATGGACCGTATATAACAAAATTACATGACAGTTTTCTGGACATATGAAACTAAGTTGGTGAATTTTGGACCAACCTTCACGAAATTTTACAAGGTGATTTCTATTCGAATAAAACGAATTTTTGCAAAATCTTATATCATTCCGCCATTTATGTTGGTTTTTGTAACAAAATTTTCAATTTTTTAAGGTCGTGGTTCCACATTTTGATTCATTGCTCTGATCCGACTGAACCTATTTTGCTGGAATTTAATTCCAAACTGCTTAGAATAACTAGAAGCAATTTGACACCAAGTTTGTTCATTTCTTTTGAGTTTTTCAAAAGTGAGAGTGTTTTCAACAGACGGACAGATGGACATGGCTAAATCGACTTAGAATTACTCAAGGAGCCCGAATATATATACTTGATGGGTTCGGAGATGAATAATAAAAAAGTTTCACACGGAATGACAAACTTAGTATACCCTCTTCACAACTAATTGTGGTGGAGGGTATAACAATTTTAAGATGGCTGAACTCTTTTACGGCGCATATAAAAATTTGTGTGACGACAGCACGCTATTGGAAACCGAAAATAAGTTTGGTTTCTGCAATAACTATGCGAAAAAAAACAGAGACAATGTCAGAAGCCGAATATTATAAACCTTATGTTTAACAGCAACTTTGACAGACATGCACAATTACATGTGCCTTGAAAAGTTAACAAGTCAGATGAAAAAAAAATCGCCTACAAGCTCTTTAGCAAATTGTCTTTATAAAGAATCCGTAATAAATTAAAAATATAACCCGACTTTAAGGAACACTATGGCAAACAATTTAAATTTTTCTTTTATTATTAATTTTAATTTTTTAAATGTCAACTAAAAAACACTTTTTACAATTTTTTAGTACCGATTTTAGTATGTACTTTGCTCACTAGAATGTCTCTATTAAAAAAAGGTTTTCGTCAATCTTAAATTTTTTTTTTTTCTGAAACCTCCCATAACCGACCATATTTTGTTGATCCAACAAGAGTTGTATTTTTTAAGTAGTTCTTCACTTTGCAACTCTGATTTATATTTTTGATAGTGCCAAGAACATTGGTGATTTCCCTGTTAAGTCCCAATTCACATTATACGATTTTTGTCGTTGCGATTATTGTCGTTTCCTCTTTGAAATCGGTCTGATGTTTACCAAGGCGAATTCACTAGAAGGTGGGGTCAAGTCAGCATATGGTGTTTTTTGTCGGTGGTCGACTTGTCACAGTTTGTATACAAACTCGTTTTTTATGTTAACAAGCCTATTTTTTACTAGCAATATTTTTGACAACCCGACCACAGAAGCAGTGTTGTTGTAGAGTTGACCTCACCTTCTAGTCAATTCGCCTTGCATTGTACGATTTTTGTCGTAACGACTGTTTCTTTTGCAACCGAACTTCAATACCCACTTTGTGGGTAATTACCCGAATTTGGTATAATTTTTACCGTCGTGGGTAGAGCGTGGGTAATTTCTCTTAGGTGTTATTTCGGTTTTATTTGAAATTCTTACTTTAGATACCCAAATAAAATCAAGATTCGATTTTAGTGATGACATTTATTTCTTTTAAATATTGTTGCTAAAAAATGCACAGTCAATCAATAAATATATATTTTCAAAAGTTTTGTAATGAATGAAGATGGTCCCTTAGATTTGGATAAAGATGCTTCTTATAGTGATTTAGAACCTAAAGTTTATTGAAAAAAGTTTTTCAAACTGAAACTAGCCTGGGGGATAAAATTTTTCCAATATTTCAACATGTAATTTATTTTAGTTTTATCTGGCAACTTTCAAATGCTTTAGTTTGAAGAATATCTAACGCCCTTATCAGTTGTAAAATCGAATTACGAAAGGGACAGTTGTTTAAAATCCAGCAGTTATTTTGTTTACTAAATAAGGTATAAAGGGTATTTTTTAAGACCATGAAACTTAAAATTTTAGACAACACAAAAATAAATAATTTTAATTGCAGATAAATACACGGCATTACTAAATGAAGCTGATTTCAAGCAAATAGGCTCCGCGCCTGTCCTTGACGAAACGCCTTGCAGACGTCCAATTTCGTTACTCTTTTTTGAGCATTGCTGGCTGTTTGTTACGAATAAAATGAACACTGTTAACCTCCAAGACGTGTTTGATCAGCATAAACTATTGACATCAATTAAGAGATGTCGAATCGCAAGGCCTTGAAGTCAAATTGATAGTTTATTTTCTCTAAATCTCACATCGCCTTCATTTGTGAAAAAATAAGTTGCATCAGTTTAATCATAAAGTTGCCTATAACCCTGCAAATATTATTGGACCACCTGATCCAATTTCATGAAATGGACTACTCCATGGACTGGTGCGATGTAATTCAAGCATGGACCATGTCATTGTCAAAAAGTGTTTGTAGTGAGACGACATGCCTTCGTTTTTTAACGACATGTTTTCGTTTTTAAACGAAGTTAAAACTAATCCTCTTGTGTACACAATGGAGTAGTTTTAAAACTACTCCTTTGTAGACCGAAGATGGGTTATATGGTCCTGCCCTAGGACATCGTAATGTTAAATAGACCATGTTTTTCCATACGTTTGGGTTACTTTTGGACTAGTCCTAGTCCCTTGTGGGCTACTCTTTACACGCGTGTTTGGACTGGTCCTATTATTTGCAGGGAAGTAGCGAAAATCGATGGCTGATTTTCAAAGTAAATTTGTATAATTTGGTGGCGTTGTTCAATCATGAATCTATTCATGATGATGTGCCTGAGAAAAAAATTTAAAGCAGTATGGCAGTTCGTTTGACTGCTAACCTTTCGTAAGCTCTATGGGACTAAAAAACACCCTTTATAAAGGAATTGCAATCAGCATTTTAAACCTTACTGCGGAAGCTAAACTCAGTATTTTAGGTTTTTAGTTTATGTTTTATTAATTGTTTTTAAGTCTTTTTTGTAAATTGATTTAAAATTACAATAAGAATCTTAACAGTTTGACTAATATTGATATTTTTTCAATGAGTTTGTTGTGTTTTTGCTTCTTTGTAAATGTCTTTTTATTAAATAAAAATTCAATTTTTTACCAGGTGTAATTTCATTTAAATCGAGTAATTGTGCTTTAGCTCAAGTGTAATTTTGAATTTTGCTGGTGGTAACACTGCGAAGAGTACACTCGCTTGTGTACTCCTTTTTATTCCTCTCTCCCCTCTCGTCCATATGGTGAGAATCGCAACGACAAAAATCGTATAATGTGAATGGGCACCAGTGTTGCCAGAACTTTTAGAGGTAAAATCAGCAAAAAACCATAATATTGCATCAAAAAATCTGAAAAATCTGCGTCAAGATTTTAAAAATCTTCAATAAATCTTCAAAACACATCTATTACATTTTAAATGTAGTTTATTAAGAAAAAGATATAACATTTTTTTTCAAAATGTTCTGGAATTTAAAAATAGTTCTCATAAATATAAATATAAATCAAAAATATCTATCCGAAACTCATTACTCAGGCTGAGTTGAGATTTATCACGTCTATCTTATTTTAAACAACAAATAAAAAGTTAATTCCTTGACATGTTATTTAAACTATTATTAAAAATTTACAAGAGATCAAACAATGCAACTATTAAAAATATTTATACAATTTCTTCTAATAAATCTATGTATTTCCCCACGGTTCTTCCATCAATGGTCGATATATTTAGTTTATCAAGGCAAAAAGTGGAAATAGTACAAACAAAAGTGACAATGAAAAGAAGGTTTTTACCGAGCTAAAAAATCTGCAATTTTAAACCAAAAATCTTCAAATCTGCATTTCAATAATTTTGGGGGCAAAATCTGCAAAATGCAGATAAATCTGCACTTCTGGCATCGCTGATGGGCACTCACACAAAACCATAAATTCTTATGATCAAGCATTAAAACAAATTGCGCGTTTTAAGAATTATGGCAGAGAACATGATGAAATAAACAGGTTTCATTACTACGCCAGATGACGATTTAAAGCTGTAGTATTTTCCGTCTTGTCTTGTGTCAAAGTTTTTTTATGTCTACAAAAAGTCCAGGTTTTGTGCTGTGATTTCTTTATTGCATTAAAGTTTTTGATTATTTGAATTTAAATAAGAAAGTAACCATAATAAAAAAAATTTGATTTTCGCTTAAAATAATATTTGACGTATACGAAGATTTATTTTTCATTTTTGTTGAAATGTTGTATTTATTGCCTTGGTGCTGCCACCTGTATTATTTCTTAATGTCAGAGACGGCCTAAATACATTTCAACACATTAAGATCTATTTTAAAGTCTACCCTACATAATGTTGTTTGTTTTATTGAAACGTATGATTATTAAATAAAATTCCGGATCAAAACACCGCAACGGGGAGTGCCGGTTATGGCTATGGATTCAAATGTATTTTGGAACTGTGTATATTTCTGAAAAGAAGAGGCAATTTGTTGTATAATGACATACAACATGTTGAATTTGTCTTTTGCATATCTTAAGCTTCCTCTATGATAATTCTGTGTGGCATGAAACAAACGTCGTGTCGAAAACTGGCCAATAGCGTCTATCAATAATTATAATCAAAGCATTTGTAATCAACTACAGGCATGGAATTTTTTGAGCCTAAAACACTTCCATTATTAGTTTAACTCATAAATTTTGTACTTTTTTTATCAGAAATCGAACAGAACTTTTATAATCAGTTATTATAGCCCAAAATAAATGTATGGTGTATACCGATCGAATACTTAAGGCCAGCGTAAAAGATAAAACATTGTTAGTATAAAGAAATTTCACAAATAGAACTGAATTTAAAAAATCAATTTAAACTTTTAACTCAAAACATTAAATTATTTTGAAGACAAAATTGCAAGATGAAATTTAAAGTTGTTTTACTAATTTTTATACAACTGGCACAATCGAGAGCACTGCGATTAGTTGGTGTGAAGGAAAATAATTGGGAAGGACGTGTGGTGGGTGGAAAAGTAGCAGAGGAAGGTGAAGCTCCCTATCAAATCTCCCTACAGGGATTGTCTGGGGTTTACTTGTGTGGTGGCGCTATTATTAATAAAGAATGGGTTTTAACAGCAGCCCATTGTGTGAAAGGCTACAATCCTCCTTACTTGAGAGTTATAACCGGCACCAATAAACATTTTGAACGAGCTGCTACCTATAAAGTAGATAAATATTTTATTCATTGCAACTATAACAATCCCGTCCTACATAATGATATAGCGTTAATACACATAAATGGCACAATTAAATTTGATGAGAAAACCCAACCCGTTGCATTGCCCACTAGGCCGGCCAGACCTGGAGATGATGTAGTCTTAACCGGTTGGGGTGATCGCGAGTTTGGTGGCTCAGCAACAGATGAATTACAAAAACTAACTACAAAATTTATTTCTTACGACGATTGCAAAAAAGCCCATGATGGCAATTCAATTGTAGATGTGGGCCACATTTGTACTTTTACAAGAAAAGGTGAAGGGTCATGTCGTGGTGACTCTGGAGGACCTTTGGTGTCTAATGGCTATTTGATTGGTGTTGTCAATTGGGGTTATCCTTGTGCCACAGGTGTTCCAGATGCTCATGCTAGTGTTTTTTATTATCGAGATTGGATTCTCAAAACGATAGCGACAATGAAGGGTCAGTGTGGTACGTGTCATTGTAGTGCTAGTAATTACCCTACGAATGGTGAGAAACGTTAGATTTTGTAATGAAAATAAATAAATAAAAATAAACAATTTTGAATCGTTGTTTTTATTTTTTTGTAATGGTTGAAATGGAATGGCAAGTTTTAAAAGAAATTTACATTAAAGTTCCAAACTGACATTGCCTAAATTTAGGCTCTCCGCAGCTTTTTTCGAACACTTAAATTCGTTTTCGTATCTCTTATTATGCAATGTTTCGAGTCAATAGCATCTTTTAATGCATTTTCGAACTCTAACCGAAAATTATCAGAGCTATTATTGTAATTTTACTGCCTGTTCATCTACTTCCGAAAAGAGATCTCGTGCGCTTAGCTTACATTTAAAACAAAATCACAATCTAAAAATAAGTTAAGTTAAGCGAACGAAGCTTCGGCGAACCGACCAATTTTCAATTCCTTTTCAAACAGACAATCTAAGGCCCTAAATCGTTTTCAACTTTTAGTTTGGCATAAACTCGAAAATTGTTTAGAAAATGTTGTTAACGCCAAGCATTGCATACTGGGAACTCCAACCCAAAGGTTAGCACCCGACATTAATTCCGAATAGTTTAAGAAAAAATATGTAAAATATAAATAAAAGAAAGATTTTTTTATTTACTATTCAAAACAAAATGTATTTTTCATATACAAAAACTTAATTTCCTTATTCCACTTTTCAAATATAATTTTTCCAAAATTGTTCGCAATCCTTTACCACTCTTTCATATTCCTTTTCAAACATTTCGCATTGTCACTCGTAATAGACAGAATCCATTCCGAATAATAATATGAGCCAGCGTAAACATCTGGGAGGCCTATAGCACAGGGATAACCCCAGTTGACTATACCAACTAAAACACCATTTCTCACTACAGGACCACCAGAATCGCCATGGCACGCCCCCTCTCCGGATTTTGTAAAGGTACATATATGGCCTACATCCAAATCGGGATCATCACGCAAAGCTTTTCTGCATGGATCATATTTCATAAAATTTAGATTTACTTTCTTCAATTGTTGTGGCGCAGTACCATAAGGTTCTTCGGTACCCCAACCTGTGAGTAGAACAGCGTCGCCATCATTCAAGGGCCTTGTTGGTAATTTAATAACTTGAGTTTTCTCATTTAAAGTAATGCTCGAATTCAAATGCAGCAGGGCAATATCATTATGCATGCTGGGTACATCGTAGTTGCAATGGACATAGATGCGTTTGACATAGTACGACACACCGGGCTGCGTTAAGTCTTGAGTGCCAGTTAAAACACTGATTTCCTCGGGTTTATTATATACCACACAATGAGCTGCAGTTATAATCCAGTTATTATCGATGATAGAGCCGCCACAGAAATGATAGCCGCCCTCTTGCAGGGAAACCTGATAGGGAGCTAGACCTTCTTCGGCCGTTGAGCCGCCCACAATGCGGTCTTTAATAGAGGTACGTTGAAGTTGTTTAAGGCGTTTTGCTTTAGCGACTGCCAGCAACAGCAATAGACAGGCTATTTCTTTAAACACTGTAACTTTAAACACGGAATTGTTGTTCATTTTTACTTGTTTTTTAATTGGACATGGGTGTATTTATTGCTTGCTTTTTTTCAATAAATTTCATATTTTACTTACATTTTAGATTAGAGAAAAAAGAGTGGTGATAATATCGCTTGATAGCATTTAAATTGAATCCAATTGCGTTTTATTGGCACTTTTTATTATTTTATGAAATTTTTTTTAAAGCCGACTGCAAATCTTTATCGCTAGGAGAGATATTAATGAGTAAAGTCTTCAATTTGAAACCTCTATCGTAATAGGGCAGATCTGCAAGACTAGAAAATTAAACCACTCGAAGACACGAAATATTTTCAACGGCTTAATTTCCTTCTTTAGAAGAGTATCGATTTTGTACAAATATATCAATTACAAAAGATGGAATGTAAGAAATGTTTCTGGGGATCCGACCTTTTAGTATATTGATCGAACTTTGAATTTAGTATTTCTCACCAGAGTTTAAAAAGAGTTGGTTTAACAGCGACTGTTTACATTTAATTAATCAGAAGTAAAAGCAACAGTTTTTTTTGCCAATGACAAATAAAGAAGTAGAAGAATTGGTAGTTTTTCTACTTTGACTGCAGTTTTTTAACTTTTAAATCACCCTTGTGTGAGAATAGGAATCATTTTTACACGATAAGCAAAAACTGAAAAACTTCTTGGCTTTGGAAGCAATAACAATTAAGTACTTAAAGCACATTTTTTGATTAAAATATATTTTTTTAGCAGCGAAATGTTTAAAAACTTACGTAAGTTACCCTCTTGTGTGGTTTTCCACACATATGCAGTTTCTATGTAATTTGTATTAGAGACAAACTGTTCTGCCGTCAAGTTTGAATATTTTTTGATATTGTTGCGAACTGCATGCAATGCACATATGTATTATATAGTGAGTGCTTATATAAAACGCACACAAGCTTTGTATGGTTTGTTGTTGATCACCAACGTAATAAATACATCATTCATATTACGTAAATCATAACTTTGATTACAAGCGAACTATTGCGCCACAGCAAAGAAGGCATACATTGCATATGTGTGTGAAAAACCACACACGAGGTAATTTACGTAAGTTTTTTTTAGGGTGAGCCAAGTCTATTGCAATTGGTGAAAATCGGTTTATGATTGGATGTAGACCTAATGCAAACTACCCGGTGGAATAAGTTTCTATATTGCTAACAACTCTTTTAAATATAAACTATTTATAATTTAGCACACAAAAGTTGAAAAGACACGCATATCGTTTCAAAAAATTTGGGGAGAGGTCCAAATAGCTGTGTTTTATGGATTAAAAAAACGATATTTTTTAGCTTACTCCAATCTGGCCACAATTTTGCGACTAATTTCAACACCTAGAGTTGACCACAGGGTAGGCAAAGTACTTTTTTATATATTCAGATCTGCAAAAGTACACTAAAAAAACAACAATTTATTTAAATTGCTAAATTTGTGATATTAATTAAAAAATTAATAAGATTTGCACCGGTAAACAAATTAATGGTATCAATTTTAATTAAAAGTTAACAAGAGCATTTTTATATCAGTGTTGGAAAATAAACACTAAATATCGCTCCTCAGTGTTCGGCTCGGTAGATGTGTGGAAAACACAAACGCTAATAGTGTTTGTTTAAAAAATCATTAAAAAAATAACGTTTTGTGTGAACAAATTCATTAAATTTAACCTCGTAAACAAATCATTATTATCAATTAAACGTTACATTGACTTGATTAAACGCTTAATTCAGTTGATTAACCGTTTAATTCACTTGATAACATTATTTACTAAAACTGATTTTTTTTTTTTGGATAACTGATTCAATTGGTGAACAATTTTGGAGAATTTTTTTCTGTTTTGTGATCTTCAACATAAAGATGAGAACATTTCATTGCGTTCTGTTTTTCGATTCGGTTCAATACATTAATCATCGTTCTTTTCAGTTGTGCTCAGCGCCCTTTTGGCATGTAAATATGGCTCTGTGAAATAAGTCCCAGGTGCAATAAGTCCCAGTGCAATAACTCCCAATGAAATAAATCCCAAAATAAATGAAATAAGTCCCAAACTAGAAAAAAGAAATAGATCCCAAAAAAAAAATAATTTCCAAGTCTAAAATGAAACAAACCCCAACTTTTGGCAGTTAATGAATTAACTTCCAAAAACAGTCCATCAAAAAGAAATGAAAAAACTCCCAAAAGAAATTTATTATATTTTCGTTTTACTTGAATATTTACATATCAGGTTACCAAAAAAACTAACATTGAGTCCTCGACATTTTGGCAACAAATGCGGCATTTTATTGTATCCTGACCTCTTGTAATTACAGCTGCAGGCAGTTTAAGCACGCATCCAAGGCGAATTGACTAGAATGTGGGGTCAAGTCAACATATGGTGTTTTTTTTCGGTGGTTGACTTGTCAAAGTTTGTATACAAACCAGTTTTTTATGTAAACAAACCTATTTTTTACTAGCAATATTTTTGACAACCCGACTACAGAAGAAGTGTTGTTGTAGAGTTGACCTCACCTTCCAGTCAATTCGCCTTGCATTGTACGATTTTTGTCGTAACGACTGTTTCTTTTGCAACCGAATTTCAATACATTTTTCGTCAAACAATGAGAGAACGAATGAGCGAACAAAATGAATCGAAGAGTACACTCACTTGTGTACCCCTTTTAATTCCTCTCTCCCCTCTCGTCCATATGGTGAGAATCGCAACGACAAAATTCGTATAATGTTAATGGGCACTAACACAAAACCATAAATTCTTATGATCAAGCATTAAAACAAATTGCCCGTTTTAAGAATTATGCCAGAGAACATGATGAAATAAACAGGTGGCATTACTACGCCAGATGACCTAGTGGGTCACATGCGGATCCTGGGAATCATTAGGGATGATCCATCCATTATGGTGGGTGATCATATGCTGCCTACTTTGGCATTGGATAGGAATTTTAATGTCCTTATACCTGACAGGGACCAATGGGCGAACCAATCCTGGTGGCGTACATACGCGGACCAGGTCTGGTTCAGGGATGGTTCGAAACAGGTAAACGGTGATACTGGTGCGGGCATCATGGGCCCGGGTTTCCAAAGGGGCTTGCCAATGGGCAAACAGCCGTCTATTTTTCAGGCGGAACTCTACGCCATCATTGAATGTGCTGGGGAATGTCTAAGGAGGAGGGCAAGGTGCTTGAGACTTTATATAATGTCAGATAGCCAGGCCGCTCTTAGGGACTTTTTTCTTTGGAGATAAAGTCAAGGCTGGTCTTGGACTGTTTTGCGTCTCTGAATGAGTTAGGGAAACACAATGACTTGAATTTGTGTTGGGTTCCCGGCCATGAGGGCCATGCGGGCAATGAAAGGGCTGATTGCTTGGCAAACAGGGGCGCTCGTCGTCCATTTATAGGTCCTGAGCCTTTCTTCGGCGTCCCTGTGGGTCACATCAGGGGGACGCTACAAGAATGGTCCGAGCGTGAATTCCTTCACGCATGGACGACCACTTCTGGATGAGACAGTCCAAAAGTTTTGTGACGCTGTCCCGGAACAGGGCAGGAAGGTTTCTGCTGCTTGAAAAAGCGGAACTTCGACTGCTTGTTGGCCTATTCACGGGGCACTGTGGTCTCAGGTACTACCAGTTTAAGTTGGGTAATTCATCTACCAAAATGTGCAGATTCTGCGGGTTGGATGACGAAACGTCGGAACATCTGCTCTGCTTTTAGGCAGAAATTTTTCGGGGGGCATACAATGGGCCCGACTGACATCTATGATCTTCCACCGGGCAAGGTAATGGGCTTTATACGCGGCCTAAACTTGACATGGTGAGACATATAGGCTGCACAAAAGATCCTTTGGGTCGGGGTGCACATGGCCTTCACGTGTATATACTACTACTACGCCAGATGACGATTTAAAGCTCTAGTATTTTCCGTCTTGTCTTGTGTCAAAGTTTTCTTATGTCTACAAAAAGTCCAGGTTTTGTGCTGTGATCAGGGTTGTTAGACTTTTTTCTTCAAAAATAGTCAAAAGTTTTAACAAAATTCGTCAAAATCGTCACGAACATTTAACAAAATCGTCAACAAATCGTCAAATATTTAAATTTTACAAATTAGAGACAATTTATTGCATTAATTGGTTGAAAAATATAAATTTTTAGCAAGAAAGGTTCTGTCTATATCAACAGTCTTTTTACCCGACTGGAAACGTCAAGTCTTGAGTTTTTAGGAGAGAGAGGAAAAAAATGGCATTCGATTTTCCTTTGTCTCCTAAAAGCTTAAGACTTGACGGCTAAAACTTGAAGAGTTAGAACCAGCACTAATGCATTGTCTTCTCTTTACATCCATTTTTCTACACATCTTCTTACTTCTTAACACGCAACTATACTTAGAATAACCAACATAACGAAAATAGAAAAATTCTTCACATGTGATTATGACTTCATCGAAAAATGCAATCGTATGTAGAAATCGAAATCATAAAAATGTGTGGGTGTGTCCGGTTATGGCTATGGATTAAAATATATTTTGGAACTGTATATATTTCTGAAAGAAGAGGCAATTTGTTGTATAATGACATACAACATGTTGAATTTGTCTTTTGCATATCTTAAGCTTCCTCTATGATAATTCTGTCTGGCATGAAACTAACGCGTCGTGTCGAAAACTGGACAATAGCGTCCATCAATAAATATAATCAAAGTATATTTGTAATCAACTAAAGGCATGGAATTTTTTGAGTCTAAAACACTTCAATTATTAGTTTAACCCATAAATTTTGTACTTTTTTTATCAGAAATCGAACAGAACTTTTATAATCAGTTATTATAGCACAACAATAAATGTATGGTGTATATCGGTCGGATACTTAAGGCCAGCGTAAAAGATAAAACATTGTTAGTATAAAGAAATTTCACAAATAGAACTGAATTTAAAAAACCAATTTAAACTTTTAACTCGAAACAATAAATTATTTTGAAGACAAAATTGCAAAATGAAATTTAAAGTTGTTTTACTAATTTTTATACAACTGGCACAATCGAGAGCACTGCGATTAGTTGGTGTAAAGGAAAATAATTGGGGAGGACGTGTGGTGGGTGGAAAAGTAGCAGAGGAAGGTGAAGCTCCCTATCAAATCTCCCTACAGGGCCAGTTTGGGGTTTACTTGTGTGGTGGCGCTATTATTAATAAAGAATGGGTTTTAACAGCAGCCCATTGTGTGAACGGCTACAATCCTCCTTACTTGAGAGTTATAACCGGCACCAATAAACATTTTGAACGAGCTACTACCTATAAAGTAGATGAATATTTTATTCATTGCAACTATAACAATCCCCGCTATCATAATGATATAGCGTTAATGCGCATAAATGGCACAATTAAATTTGATGAGAAAACCCAACCCGTTGCATTGCCCATTAGGCCGGCCAGACCTGGAGATGATGTAGTCTTAACCGGTTGGGGTGATCGCGAGTTTGGTGGCTCAGCATCAGATGAATTACAAAAACTAACTACAAAATTTATTTCTTACGACGATTGCAGAAAAGCCCATGATGGCAATTCAATGGTAGATGTGGGCCACATTTGTACTTTTACAAGACAAGGTGAAGGGTCATGTCATGGTGACTCTGGAGGACCTTTGGTGTCTAATGGCTATTTGATTGGTGTTGTCAATTGGGGTTATCCTTGTGCCACAGGTGTTCCAGATGCTCATGCTAGTGTTTTTTATTATCGAGATTGGATTCTCAAAACGATAGCGACAATGAAGGGTCAGTGTGGTACGTGTCATTGTAGTGCTAGTAATTACCCTACGAATGGTGAGAAACGTTAGATTTTGTAATGAAAATAAATAAATAAAAATAAACAATTTTGAATCGTTGTTTTTATTTTTTTGTAATGGTTGAAATGGAATGGCAAGTTTTAAAAGAAATTTACATTAAAGTTCCAAACTGACATTGCCTAAATTTAGGCTCTCCGCAGCTTTTTTCGAACACTTAAATTCGTTTTCGTATCTCTTATTAATGCATTTTCGAACTCTAACCGAAAATTATCAGAGCTATTATTGTAATTTTAGTTAATAAAAGTTAACAAGAGCATTTTTATATCAGTGTTGGAAAATAAACACTAAATATCGCTCCTCAGTGTTCGGCTCGGTAGATGTGTGGAAAACACAAACGCTAATAGTGTTTGTTTAAAAAATCATTAAAAAAATAACGTTTTGTGTGAACAAATTCATTAAATTTAACCTCGTAAACAAATCATTATTATCAATTAAACGTTACATTGACTTGATTAAACGCTTAATTCAGTTGATTAACCGTTTAATTCACTTGATAACATTATTTACTAAAACTGATTTTTTTTTTTTGGATAACTGATTCAATTGGTGAACAATTTTGGAGAATTTTTTTCTGTTTTGTGATCTTCAACATAAAGATGAGAACATTTCATTGCGTTCTGTTTTTCGATTCGGTTCAATACATTAATCATCGTTCTTTTCAGTTGTGCTCAGCGCCCTTTTGGCATGTAAATATGGCTCTGTGAAATAAGTCCCAGGTGCAATAAGTCCCAGTGCAATAACTCCCAATGAAATAAATCCCAAAATAAATGAAATAAGTCCCAAATTAGAAAAAAGAAATAGATCCCAAAAAAAAAATAATTTCCAAGTCTAAAATGAAACAAACCCCAACTTTTGGCAGTTAATGAATTAACTTCCAAAAACAGTCCATCAAAAAGAAATGAAAAAACTCCCAAAAGAAATTTATTATATTTTCGTTTTACTTGAATATTTACATATCAGGTTACCAAAAAAACTAACATTGAGTCCTCGACATTTTGGCAACAAATGCGGCATTTTATTGTATCCTGACCTCTTGTAATTACAGCTGCAGGCAGTTTAAGCACGCATCCAAGGCGAATTGACTAGAATGTGGGGTCAAGTCAACATATGGTGTTTTTTTTCGGTGGTTGACTTGTCAAAGTTTGTATACAAACCAGTTTTTTATGTAAACAAACCTATTTTTTACTACCAATATTTTTGACAACCCGACTACAGAAGAAGTGTTGTTGTAGAGTTGACCTCACCTTCCAGTCAATTCGCCTTGCATTGTACGATTTTTGTCGTAACGACTGTTTCTTTTGCAACCGAATTTCAATACATTTTTCGTCAAACAATGAGAGAACGAATGAGCGAACAAAATGAATCGAAGAGTACACTCACTTGTGTACCCCTTTTAATTCCTCTCTCCCCTCTCGTCCATATGGTGAGAATCGCAACGACAAAATTCGTATAATGTTAATGGGCACTAACACAAAACCATAAATTCTTATGATCAAGCATTAAAACAAATTGCCCGTTTTAAGAATTATGCCAGAGAACATGATGAAATAAACAGGTGGCATTACTACGCCAGATGACCTAGTGGGTCACATGCGGATCCTGGGAATCATTAGGGATGATCCATCCATTATGGTGGGTGATCATATGCTGCCTACTTTGGCATTGGATAGGAATTTTAATGTCCTTATACCTGACAGGGACCAATGGGCGAACCAATCCTGGTGGCGTACATACGCGGACCAGGTCTGGTTCAGGGATGGTTCGAAACAGGTAAACGGTGATACTGGTGCGGGCATCATGGGCCCGGGTTTCCAAAGGGGCTTGCCAATGGGCAAACAGCCGTCTATTTTTCAGGCGGAACTCTACGCCATCATTGAATGTGCTGGGGAATGTCTAAGGAGGAGGGCAAGGTGCTTGAGACTTTATATAATGTCAGATAGCCAGGCCGCTCTTAGGGACTTTTTTCTTTGGAGATAAAGTCAAGGCTGGTCTTGGACTGTTTTGCGTCTCTGAATGAGTTAGGGAAACACAATGACTTGAATTTGTGTTGGGTTCCCGGCCATGAGGGCCATGCGGGCAATGAAAGGGCTGATTGCTTGGCAAACAGGGGCGCTCGTCGTCCATTTATAGGTCCTGAGCCTTTCTTCGGCGTCCCTGTGGGTCACATCAGGGGGACGCTACAAGAATGGTCCGAGCGTGAATTCCTTCACGCATGGACGACCACTTCTGGATGAGACAGTCCAAAAGTTTTGTGACGCTGTCCCGGAACAGGGCAGGAAGGTTTCTGCTGCTTGAAAAAGCGGAACTTCGACTGCTTGTTGGCCTATTCACGGGGCACTGTGGTCTCAGGTACTACCAGTTTAAGTTGGGTAATTCATCTACCAAAATGTGCAGATTCTGCGGGTTGGATGACGAAACGTCGGAACATCTGCTCTGCTTTTAGGCAGAAATTTTTCGGGGGGCATACAATGGGCCCGACTGACATCTATGATCTTCCACCGGGCAAGGTAATGGGCTTTATACGCGGCCTAAACTTGACATGGTGAGACATATAGGCTGCACAAAAGATCCTTTGGGTCGGGGTGCACATGGCCTTCACGTGTATATACTACTACTACGCCAGATGACGATTTAAAGCTCTAGTATTTTCCGTCTTGTCTTGTGTCAAAGTTTTCTTATGTCTACAAAAAGTCCAGGTTTTGTGCTGTGATCAGGGTTGTTAGACTTTTTTCTTCAAAAATAGTCAAAAGTTTTAACAAAATTCGTCAAAATCGTCACGAACATTTAACAAAATCGTCAACAAATCGTCAAATATTTAAATTTTACAAATTAGAGACAATTTATTGCATTAATTGGTTGAAAAATATAAATTTTTAGCAAGAAAGGTTCTGTCTATATCAACAGTCTTTTTACCCGACTGGAAACGTCAAGTCTTGAGTTTTTAGGAGAGAGAGGAAAAAAATGGCATTCGATTTTCCTTTGTCTCCTAAAAGCTTAAGACTTGACGGCTAAAACTTGAAGAGTTAGAACCAGCACTAATGCATTGTCTTCTCTTTACATCCATTTTTCTACACATCTTCTTACTTCTTAACACGCAACTATACTTAGAATAACCAACATAACGAAAATAGAAAAATTCTTCACATGTGATTATGACTTCATCGAAAAATGCAATCGTATGTAGAAATCGAAATCATAAAAATGTGTGGGTGTGTCCGGTTATGGCTATGGATTAAAATATATTTTGGAACTGTATATATTTCTGAAAGAAGAGGCAATTTGTTGTATAATGACATACAACATGTTGAATTTGTCTTTTGCATATCTTAAGCTTCCTCTATGATAATTCTGTCTGGCATGAAACTAACGCGTCGTGTCGAAAACTGGACAATAGCGTCCATCAATAAATATAATCAAAGTATATTTGTAATCAACTAAAGGCATGGAATTTTTTGAGTCTAAAACACTTCAATTATTAGTTTAACCCATAAATTTTGTACTTTTTTTATCAGAAATCGAACAGAACTTTTATAATCAGTTATTATAGCACAACAATAAATGTATGGTGTATATCGGTCGGATACTTAAGGCCAGCGTAAAAGATAAAACATTGTTAGTATAAAGAAATTTCACAAATAGAACTGAATTTAAAAAACCAATTTAAACTTTTAACTCGAAACAATAAATTATTTTGAAGACAAAATTGCAAAATGAAATTTAAAGTTGTTTTACTAATTTTTATACAACTGGCACAATCGAGAGCACTGCGATTAGTTGGTGTAAAGGAAAATAATTGGGGAGGACGTGTGGTGGGTGGAAAAGTAGCAGAGGAAGGTGAAGCTCCCTATCAAATCTCCCTACAGGGCCAGTTTGGGGTTTACTTGTGTGGTGGCGCTATTATTAATAAAGAATGGGTTTTAACAGCAGCCCATTGTGTGAACGGCTACAATCCTCCTTACTTGAGAGTTATAACCGGCACCAATAAACATTTTGAACGAGCTACTACCTATAAAGTAGATGAATATTTTATTCATTGCAACTATAACAATCCCCGCTATCATAATGATATAGCGTTAATGCGCATAAATGGCACAATTAAATTTGATGAGAAAACCCAACCCGTTGCATTGCCCATTAGGCCGGCCAGACCTGGAGATGATGTAGTCTTAACCGGTTGGGGTGATCGCGAGTTTGGTGGCTCAGCATCAGATGAATTACAAAAACTAACTACAAAATTTATTTCTTACGACGATTGCAGAAAAGCCCATGATGGCAATTCAATGGTAGATGTGGGCCACATTTGTACTTTTACAAGACAAGGTGAAGGGTCATGTCATGGTGACTCTGGAGGACCTTTGGTGTCTAATGGCTATTTGATTGGTGTTGTCAATTGGGGTTATCCTTGTGCCACAGGTGTTCCAGATGCTCATGCTAGTGTTTTTTATTATCGAGATTGGATTCTCAAAACGATAGCGACAATGAAGGGTCAGTGTGGTACGTGTCATTGTAGTGCTAGTAATTACCCTACGAATGGTGAGAAACGTTAGATTTTGTAATGAAAATAAATAAATAAAAATAAACAATTTTGAATCGTTGTTTTTATTTTTTTGTAATGGTTGAAATGGAATGGCAAGTTTTAAAAGAAATTTACATTAAAGTTCCAAACTGACATTGCCTAAATTTAGGCTCTCCGCAGCTTTTTTCGAACACTTAAATTCGTTTTCGTATCTCTTATTAATGCATTTTCGAACTCTAACCGAAAATTATCAGAGCTATTATTGTAATTTTACTGCCTGTTCATCTACTTTCGTAAAGAGATCTCGTGCGCTTAGCTTACATTTAAAACAAAACCACAATCTAAAAATAAGTTAAGTTAAGCGAACGAAGTTTTCCTTTGAAATCGGCGAACCGGCCAATTTTCAATTCCTTTTCAAACAGACAATCTAAGGCTCTTAATCGTTTTAAACTTTTAGTTGGCATAAACTCGAAAATTTTTTAGAAAATGTTGTTAACGCCAAGCATTTCATATTGGGAACTCCAACCCAAAGGTTAGCACCCGACATTAATGCCGAATAGTTTAAGAAAAAATATGTAAAATATAAATAAAAGAAAGATTTTTTTATTTACTATTCAAAACAAAATGTATTTTTCGTATACAAAAACTTAATTTCCTTATTCCACTTTTCAAATATAATTTTTCCAAAATTGTTCGCAATCCTTTACCACTCTTTCATATTCCTTTTCAAACATTTCGCATTGTCACTCGTAATAGACAGAATCCATTCCGAATAATAATATGAGCTAGCGTAAACATCTGGGAGGCCTATAGCACAGGGATAACCCCAGTTGACTATACCAACTAAAACACCATTTCTCACTACAGGACCACCAGAATCGCCATGGCACGCCCCCTCTCCGGATTTTGTAAAGGTACATATATGGCCTACATCCAAATCGGGATCATCACGCAAAGCTTTTCTGCATGGATCATATTTCATAAAATTTAGATTTACTTTCTTCAATTGTTGTGGCGCAGTACCATAAGGTTCTTCGGTACCCCAACCTGTGAGTAGAACAGCGTCGCCATCATTCAAGGGCCTTGTTGGTAATTTAATAACTTGAGTTTTCTCATTTAAAGTAATGCTCGAATTCAAATGCAGCAGGGCAATATCATTATGCATGCTGGGTACATTGTAGTTGCAATGGACATAGATGCGTTTGACATAGTACGACACACCGGGCTGCGTTAAGTCTTGAGTGCCAGTTAAAACACCGATTTCCTCAGGTTTATTATATACAACACAATGAGCTGCAGTTATAATCCAGTTATTATCGATGATAGAGCCGCCACAGAAATGATAGCCGCCCTTTTGCAGGGAAACCTGATAGGGAGCTAGACCTTCTTCGGCCGTTGAGCCGCCCACAATGCGGTCTTTAATAGAGGTACGTTGAAGTTGTTTAAGGCGTTTTGCTTTAGCGACTGCCAGCAACAGCAATAGACAGGCTATTTCTTTAAACACTGTAACTTTAAACACGGAATTGTTGTTCATTTTTACTTGTTTTTTAATTGGACATGGGTGTATTTATTGTTTGCTTTTTTTTCAATAAATTTCATATTTTACTTACATTTTAGATTAGAGAAAAAAGAGTGGTGATAATATCGCTTGATAGCATTTAAATTGAATCCAATTGCGTTTTATTGGCACTTTTTATTATTTTATGAAATTTTTTTTAAAGCCGACTGCAAATCTTTATCGCTAGGAGAGATATTAATGAGTAAAGTCTTCAATTTGAAACCTCTATCGTAATAGGGCAGATCTGCAAGACTAGAAAATTAAACCACTCGAAGACACGAAATATTTTCAACGGCTTAATTTCCTTCTTTAGAAGAGTATCGATTTTGTACAAATATATCAATTACAAAAGTTGGAATGTAAGAAATGGTTCTGGGGATCCGACCTTTTAGTATATTGATCGAACTTTGAATTTAGTATTTCTCACCAGAGTTTAAAAAGAGTTGGTTTAACAGCGACTGTTTACATTTAATTAATCAGAAGTAAAAGCAACAGTTTTTTTGCCAATGACAAATAAAGAAGTAGAAGAATTGGTAGTTTTTCTACTTTGACTGCAGTTTTTTAACTTTTAAATCACCCTTGTGTGAGAAGAGGAATCATTTTTACACGATAAGCAAAAACTGAAAAACTTCTTGGCTTTGGAAGCAATAACAATTAAGTACTTAAAGCACATTTTTTGATTAAAATATATTTTTTTAGCAGCGAAATGTTTTAAAACTTACGTAAGTTATCCTCTTGTGTGGTTTTCCACACATATGAAGTGTCTAAGTAATTTGTATTAGAGAAAAAATGTTCTGCCGTCAAGTTTGAATATTTTTTGATATTGTTGCGAACTCCATGCAATGTACATATGTATTATATAGTGAGTGCTTATATAAAACGCACACAAACTTTGTATGGTTTGTTGTTGATCACCAACGTAATAAATACACCATTCATATTACGTAAATCATAACTTTGATTACAAGCGAACTATTGCGCCACAGCAAGGAAGGCATACATTGCATATGTGTGTGAAAAACCACACACGAGGGTAACTTACGTAAGTCTTTTAGGGTGATTTGAGGCCCGTGTGACGTTATTATCAAACTACAGCACTCTAAAATAATTTATTGAAATTTGGCACGCAAGCTTTTTTGGACCATGAGCGAAGCCTATTGCAATTGGTGAAAATCGGTTTATGATTGGATGTAGACCTAATGCAAACTACCCGGTGCAATAAGATTCTATATTGCTAACAACTCTTTTAAATATAAACTATTCATAATTTAGCACACAAAAGTTGAAAAGACACGCATATCGTTTCAAAAAATTTGGTGGGGAGAGGTACAAATAGCTGTGTTTTATGGATTAAAAAAAACGATATTTTTTAGCTTACTCCCATCTGGCCACAATTTTGCGACTAATTTCAACACCTAGAGTTGACCACAGGGTAGGCAAAGTACTTTTCTATATATTCAGATCTGCAAAAGTACACAAAACAAAACAAACATTGATTTCAATTACAAAATTTGGGATATTAATTAAGAAATTAATAAAATTTTCACCGGTAAGCAAATAAATGGTATCAATTAAATATCTTTTTATATTAACAACATTTTCTGCAGTAATGTTGGTTATATAAGTAAACGTTTAACTTATTTGATTAAATTTTTAATTAAAACCGAATTTAATTTTAATTAAAAGTTTACAAGAGCGTTTTTAAATCAGTGTTCGAAAATAAACACTAAATATCGCTCCTCAGTGTTCGGTTCGATAGATTTGTGGAAAACACAAACGCTAATAGTGTTTGTTTAGAAAATCATTAAAAAAATAACGTTTCCCAGTTTGACGTCTCTCGAACACAAAAAATTTGTGTGAACAAATTCATTAAATTTAACCTCGTAAACAAATCATTATTATCAATTAAACGTTACATTGATTTGATTAAACGCTTAATTCAGTTGATTAACCGTTTAATTCACTTGATTACATTTTTAACTAATACTGATTTTTTTTTGGATAACTGATTCAATTGGTGAACAATTTTGGAGAATTTTTTTTCTGTTTTGTGATCTTCAACATAAAGATGAGAACATTTCATTGCGTTCTGTTTTTCGGTTCGGTTCAACACATTAATCATCGTTCTTTTCAGTTGTGCTCAGCGCCCTTTTAGCATGTAAATATGGCTCTGTGAAATAAGTCCCAGGTGCAATAAGTCCCAGTGCAATAACTCCCAATGAAATAAATCCCAAAATAAATGAAATAAGTCCCAAACTGGAAAAAAGAAATAGATCCCAAAAAAAAATAATTTCCAAGTCTAAAATGAAACAAACCCCAACTTTTGGCAGTTAATGAATTAACTTCCAAAAACAGTCCATCAAAAAGAAATGAAATAAGGCCAAAAACAAATGAAAAAACTCCCAAAGAAATTTAATATATTTTCGGTTTACTTGAATATTTACATATCAGGTTACCAAAAAAACTAACATTGAGTCCTCGACATTTTGGCACCAATGCGGCATTTTATTGTATCCTGACCTCTTGTAATTACAGCTGCCGGCAGTTTTTAGGTGCTTGCATGGCAAATAGAGAGTATTTGATTCACTACCCATACTTATGGCACAATCGTTTGTACAAGGATTATCTCCTCAATGGTATAACAAACACCGGCTTCGCTGACTAAAGCTTCTTTGTATATCCATTCTTCAGCCGGTTGCAAGGATTTTCTTCTTCACTCTCCCTCTTTTCACGTTTTTAACATACATCCCTTACCTTTTCAAAATATTTCAAATGTATGAGTAGCAACTGTTTAATGGTAGCATGTCATATCGTCCAGTGTCATAGTGTCCGTGGACAAGGCCGGGCGCAAGGAGTGTCTCCTCTTTGATAAAACAAGTACCGGCTTCGCTAACAAAAGCTTATCTGCACAGCCGGCCTTTGGCCGGGCGCAAGGATTATCTCCTTTATGGTATAACAAATACTGGCTTCGCTAACTAAAGCTTCTCTGCGAAATCGGCCTTCGATCGGAAACAAGGTAGATTTTAGAAGCTTTACTTAGCGAAGCCGGTACTTGCGCCCGCCCAAAGGCCGTCTGTGCAGAATAGATTTAGATTTTAGAGTAGAAAGAATCCATGGACACTATGATACTGGACGTTATGGCATGTCACCGTTTAAACTATCCCTTTATAAATACCGTTTAAAATGTAAAACAATTTTAAGAAATTGCAAATAATTGAAAATGAAATAACTCCTACAAAAAATGAAATAACTCCCACAGCAAATGAAATAACACCGAAAACCAAAATAAAATTAAATAACTCCCACGTTTATTTTTTCGGGGACTTATTTCATTTGGATATGAAATGGCAAAAAATTAAATAACTCCCAGGCAAAAAATTAAATAAAACCGAGGGGCCGGGAGCTTTTTCATATTGAAATTACTCCCACTTTTGTATGAAAAATTGTTGGGTCTAATTTCATTTTTTCCTTGGGACTTATTGCACCTGGGAGTTATTGCACGGAGCCGTAAATATAACAAAATACATAACTGTTTTTTACGAAAAAAAAGCATACAACAAATTTTCACAGGTTTTCCGTGCTGTGTTCGTGTAAATTGCCTCCCAATAACAGCAATACTAGAGAGAAGCGATGATGAAAAAACACTACAGAATATTAAAATATTATGTGTATGTCTGAAGAACCACTACAAAACTACTGTTTTTTAAGGAAAAACAGAACACTACATAATGCTTGTTACTTGAAAACAGTATAAGGCTTGCATACTAATATACAAACACTAAAAAATATTTATCGTTTCTGCGTTCGGTCGATTTTCGAACCCTGGTTGGAATAAACACACTGATCGAAACTGTGACTCTTCGTTTAATCTTCTTTTACAGTATTATTTAAGTGTAGTTCTGTAGAAAAATCAAAATTTTAAGCATATTTGATTAAGAAAATTATTATCAATACGAGTTTCATAAAGGGTTCAAACATTATTTAAAACAAACATAAATTTTTTCACATTTTTATTAAAAATAATTTTGAAATAATACAGATTTTAAATTCATTTTCTACCCTTAACAAGGGCATATAAATTACACTCATTACTCCCTATCTGAATCTTACGTATCCACTCCACATAGTAAAGAACCCTAGCGTGAACATCCGGAAAGCCTACAGCACACGGCGTACCCCAATTGACAATTCCAACCAAAAAGCCATTACAAACCAAGGGTCCACCCGAATCACCGTGACACGAGCCCTCTCCACGTTTCGTAAATGTACACATATGACCCACATCCACATTCGAAGAATTATTATGTTTTTCTTTGCAACTTTTATGTTCCATATATTTTAGATCGACTTTTTTCAGACGGTCTGGTGAATCACCTAAATATTCCTCAGAACCCCAACCGGTTAATAACACATCATCACCATCTTTGAGGGGTTTTGTGGGTAAAGGAACAATTTTGGTTTTCTCATTTAAAACAATGCTAGAATTCAGGTGCAGCAGGGCAATGTCATTGTGCGTGGAAGGATTATCGTAATTGCAGTGGACATACATACGATCCACATAATAAAAGACTCCGCTTGGATCGGTTAAATCCTGAGTACCTGTTAAAACAAAAATATCGGCAGCATTTTTATTCACCACACAATGGGCAGCAGTTAAAATCCAGTCCTTATCTATAATGGCACCACCGCAAGCATGGCCATAAAAGTTTTGCAACGATACCTGATAGGGAGCCAAGCCGTCTTCTGCGGTAGAACCACCAACAACACGTCCTTCTTTTGCAAACGAAGTACTCGGCTTAATACGTTTTGCCGAGACCGTTATAGTGGTTAAGGATCCTATTAGCAGTGCAATTACTGTTAATGTTTGCTTCATTGTAGAGACTGAATTCGATATTTTGAGTTTCTTTAACAAGTGGTAAATAAATTTATAAAAAAGTACATACATATTTGTTTCATGGCAATTTGATAAAACGTCTAAACAGAAAGATAAACCAACTAATTAAAAATCGCAATAAACGGACTAGAGAACTTCGATTAGAAAACCTAATTTATCGACTAAAAAAACACAGAAGAAGTATCAATATTTAATTTCCAATGGTGCAATGTTGATTGAAAGTCATAGTAAATTTCTGCAAAACTGTCTACTTTATTTAAAATGATCACTGTTTCATCCCTGCCGGAGATTGAACTAGTACCAAGCTAGCACAAAAATGCCCAGTATTAGTTCTCAACTGTAAGCTTTTCTATACCATCTTTAGGCCCAAATTTACATTGAGTGGGCTTGGAAATTCACTAGTACTATTGGTTCTAGACGTGTACTAGTACACTTGGACCACATGGGGTGCTCAAGAACTAGTAACAAACTGGTTTTGTTACACAAAAATTCTAACAGCCTATAAGTGGTGCCCTTGTTCTACGTCAACCCCATTAGAACTAGACAAGACCTGTTATTCTAGTAATTGCACTAGTGGCATTATGACCATTTACTCTTAATCACCTGCAGGGATATTAATTAAAATAATCATAAAATCATATTTGACTTCTCTGTGTAGAAACAATTACAACACTGCAGGCTTCTTGCATGCAACATTCATGCATTTATCAAAATGAATAATGGGAACTCTAGCACGTTATAAAAAATTAATAATTAAATTTGTATTCCCTTAAATAACTTTGATAATAAATTTGTATGTGCCCGTGCAAAAAAAAATTAGCTTGTTATCTTACGAAAACAATTAAATAATAAAACAATTTGTTTTTCTTTTTACCCATTTACACCTACAATTCGAGTCGGAAAAACCCCAACCAACTTTAGGGGACGTGAAGAAAAGATTAACTCACGGTTTATTGTTGGTGTTTTGCCTAAAGTTTGATATCGTTTGCAAGTATGACTTGAACGTTTGTAATTCTCATTCGTTTTACAGTTTTATTTGTATAATATCGTTAGCTTCTTCTTAGTTTCTTATTTTCATGTTTAAAATAATGTATAAAAAGAAGAAAAATTACCGTATTCTTATTGTTGAAATTTTTAGTTAAATACATAAAAATTTTTTAAGTAGAATCATGACGAATACCATATCAGGCTATTCTGCTGCTGTATTTAATTCGCGAATTATTTAACTTGTTTGAAAAGCCGGGTCTCGAATAGTAGCTTTTTTAAACCTGTTTCGGTAAATCATTTAAAAAATAATCGTTTAACCGGTTTTATGCGAATAAATAACAACACAACTATTAAATTAGTTTTTAAATAAAAAGTTTAATTGCATAAAAAAACAAAACAATTCACAAAGGTTAGGAGCCAACAAGGGGGACTTATGAGTTGCACGTTGTGTGGAAAGTTTCTGATTGTCATTCACTTGGAAGTGACCAGAAATGATTCCACTGCCGATTGTCCCACTGGCCCACTACTTCCGGTTATATGCCAATTAGTTTCAGGTTTCAAGCGAGGTTAACATTTTATGGTTAGATAGAAACAAAATTTTATTAGTCGTGGCAATAGTTATGTGTAAAACAACAACAATAGTTTTCTTGTGGCCACAGCAGGGATAATAATAGTATTTTAAACCATACTTCAACCACATTTTTCTGCGTGTAAATTTTGCTTAACAGAATGACAATTTTTTAAAGAAAATTTGTTTCTTTTCGATCTGCCTCCCGTTTTGACCATTATTTTCCAGGTTAATTAACCCAGATTTGCTAGTGTCGCTCTTATATTTTAAAACAGCAAAGTGGCACATTAAAAGATAACTAAATATCAGATTAACTTTAATAAAATTTGAACATTTTTCAAAATATTAAAATGAAAAATTAAAATACTCTTAATGACTTTTTTCTTGCTTAAGATTTTATACTTGCGACAAAAATATTTGGCTTTTGGCCAACTTTTTTTTATATTTCTTTTATTTCCATTTTGCAGTAGCAACGTTTTTGGATGAATCAGATGGTCACAACAATGACAGTTGTGCTTTTTGAAGAAGAATGTGCATAATTTCACGCGTATTATAATTTTTTTTTCAACGAAAATATTGAATTTTTTTTAATTCATTTACTGGGCTGATGTCTGGACCGCATGACGACAAAAAGATCATTAAAAATGTAAACTTATTTTTGTATTGCAATATGACAAAAACATGATGGTTTTGTTCTTTTTTCAATTGGGAAATACTTTGTGGATCGGTGGATACAAATATTACGAAAATTAAACGCGTAAAAAGAGAGGACATTGTAGAATGAGTAAGGAGAGGAAAGAGAACATGTTTCGTACTGCTACAATAGAGACTGCAGGCGATTAAATTAGGGAAGTCATTCCAGAGATTAGTTTTTTCCCTAAAGGGAAAAGTTACATTAATTCGTAAATATTATAGTTCCACTAGAATCTTTTAAATGATGGTCTTATCTAAGAACGCCATTTAATTTGATATTTGGTGAAAATCGGAATATCATTTGAGATTTAAAAGGATAGTATTTTTATTTACAATTTTAAAATGAAACTTAAATCAAATATATTTCCCCGATATTAATTAAAAATTATTAAAGGCTTATGAAGGTTTATAAAACGAATTTTCTATGTTTTTTAACAAAAGTCTTATTTATTTGATTTAAAAAAACTTTAAATTTAAGCGGAATGTCCTCAGAAAAGAACGCAATACTTTCATTTAGAATGCTGCCGGGGCCAAGGAACAGAGTCCGTTGAAAGTGGGTGGCTGCTTCGGGAAGCTATTCGTTTTATTGCAAAAGGTAATTTTGGGTTAAACACCAACAATTTATTCTTTTTGTAAAAAAATAAAAAATATTTTTAAGAAAATCTAAATTGAAAGAAAAATTTATAAACAAAATATTAAAAATTTTGGAAAAATAAATCCTTTTTGGTGTAACATTTTCTTTGTGTTAAATATAAACTTTTTGTGTTAAAATATACTTTTTGTTAAAAAAAAATATAAATTTTTTATAAAAAATTACTTTTTGTTAATTTTATTCGAATAAATTGACTTTAGTCCAAAAATAGTGCTGTTTGGAAAAAACTAAAATTTGTGTGGAAAATGTACTTGTTATTAACAGGAATCAAATTGCTTCCTTCAAAAAAGGACACTTTTGCTGTGAAAGAACTTTTGTTTAATAAAAATTAATTTTGTCAAAATGTTCTTTTCGCTAAAAACAGTATTTTTTTTAAAACAACCTCTTGCTATACACTTTTTCTTTTAAAGTAACTTTTCGTTCATTCCAAAAAAGATAAAATTTTTGTGTTTGTGGTTTGTACACAAACAAAATACGGTACTTGTGTTTTAGCATACGTATAGTGTCCTTTTAGCGTACGCATTTTGTATTTTCATGCAACCTCTTCCACATAAAATATCATTCATGAAAATCGTGCAATAAATTTCACTAAAAAATACAGAAAATAGGCACGTTATCTTAGAATTTGTGTTCTTAAGCTTACAACCGTTGTATACCGCACAAATTTACAAACATTAAATTATAAAAAAGCTGCTATTTGAGTGCTGACAACGACGAAGGTTTTAAAGCGAAAGAATACAAATATGTAGGGTTTACGAAAATTATTGAAAAAAGGCATTAAACAAGTAAAAGCAAAATACTAAGGAATATGTGAATAATATGTCAATATGTTAAGGTCTGACTTAAAAAAGCACTTAAGGAGTGCTTTGTTGGCATGTTAAAAGAAGCGCTTATTGTAAGCAGAAAATAGTCCTCCAAACCGGGAACACCCCATACAAAAATCAGGCATCCAATCATCAGGTTTGAAGCGATTTGAGGTATGAATTCATACATATAACCTGGTCCTTTTGGAGCACATTTTTTACTGCGACGTTATTGTATAGTTTTTTTCGAAGCCTATTGTGTATATGTTTATACATATTGTTAAAAATTGTACATTTATTAAAAAAAGTTTTGTAAAAAAATATACTTTTTGCTGTACAGATTTTTTCTTGTAAAAATAAATAATTTCTGTTTAAAAGTATGTGTATTAGGGCGGGTCGATTTGTTTGGATGAAAAAAAAATTAAAAATCGTATAGCAAAAACGTAATCTACATAAAATTCTAAGAAAATTCTCCGAAGAAACCATGGGTCTAAAACAAAATCCTAGTCCGCGCCTCTCGTCTTGAAAATTTGGCTGCCCGCCTTGGAAAAAAAAATTTTTTTTGAAAAAATAGCTTTTTCCGAAAAGCTATACGATTAAAAAAAAAAATCGACACGCCCTAATGTGTATACTTTCTGTACTTTTTGTTTAAAAGCAAAAAGGTTAATATTTTTTAAAAATAAACAATCATTTTTAAAAGAGAAAATAAACTCTTTGATTTTGCTTAAAAAAAGTTCTTTGTTAAAGAAAATGTACGTTTTATGTAAAACAAAAAACTTCATTTTACCTTTTGCTATAAAACGGCACTATTACTTTTAAATTTGCGTTTTAGAAAAGGCAATTTTTATTAAAACGATTGATGGATTAAAAAAATGTATTCTTTGTTAAAACGTACTATTTATTAAAAGGTACTTTTCGTAAAACGGTAGTTTTTGTAAAAAGGTACTTTTTGTAAAAAGGTACTTATTGTAAAAAGGTACTTATTGTAAAAAGGTACTTATTGTAAAAAGGTACTTATTGTAAAAAGGTACTTATTGTAAAAAGGTACTTATTGTAAAAAGGTACTTATTGTAAAAAGGTACTTTTTGTAAAAAATACTTTTTGTTAAAAGGTTATTTTTGTTAAGAAATAATCCGCTTCATTAAAAATTAAAATAATGAAAAGTACCACCAGATTTATTTAAAAGTTTTGGGCTTTCGAAAAACGTTCGATAGATCGAATTTTAAATCACATTATGCAATTATCTCCTTACAAATAAAAATTGCAAACTATAATGCATTAAATTCATCAAGTTACTGATTACGAGTTTTTGCATTTTTTCGTCAAATATTGGATAGGTCCGAACAAAAATAACTTTAGAAAAGTTATTTGTTATTTTAAAAGTATAATATTTTGATAATGTGGTTTTTAAATAATTTTGATTTTGAAGCTGTATTTTTTTCAGTTTACCATTCAGAAAACCTGTTTCTATTTAGAACTGCTATAATTTTTCTTTAAACTGCTCTTAAATAGAACACACGAGCCATTTTCCTTGGAAATCTCAACACATTGCGACAGCAAGATAAATGGAAATATTTTTAAAATTTTGAGAGCAGATGTTTGTAATATTCAAAATTATTTTTCTCACTCTCCAAACACAAGAAAATATTGGAAAAATTCATATAAATAATTAAAAAAAACAAATTTTTGAAAAAATTTTACTTTTGATAAAGCAACGCGTTAGTCGTGGCAAGAGCTACAGCGTGAAAAGATCTTGACAATTTAAAATTTTTTAAAATAAGAAAAATTTAATATATTCTTATATATTTTGTGTGCTTGAACGAGGAAAAAACTTTTTTTTCATAAATAAAAATTTTCAAAATAAAATAATTTAAAAAAGTGTTGAAAAGAAAAAAACTGTAGAGTTTTTTTTAAGATAAATAGAAAAATGTAATAAAAGTGAAAAAATATCAATAAATCAAATAGTTTTAAAAAATAGAATAATATTAGAAGAAAATTTGTGTGATCGAATATTTATGATCGTAATTATTTATTCAAAATAGGAAAAATATCCCAAATAAATGATCACTTATTAACGAGTTTCTTCAATAATTTATTTCTTAAAGAAATTATAATATTATTTTTAAAATCTATAAGAAAACTCTCGTTTTTTAACTCTAAAAAATTATAAATATTAAATTAAACACATGGAGAAAATTCTTAACACGTTTAAAAACATGACAGGAAAAAAATGGAAAATCAACTTGATTTCAACGAACGTCAAAATAAATTTCAAAAAATAAACAAAATTTATGGAACGAATATAATATTAATTTTTAAAATATTAAAGAAAAAATATTTGTAATAAAATCCAAAAATAACGAAAAAATAAATTAAGTGAATCATTTTTGAAAGAAAGAAATTTAATAAAATCAAAATAACAAAATTTCAAAATAAGTGAAAAAAATGAGTATTTCTGTTTGGACATAAAAAAAAAGCTAAAAATAGCTAAAATTTTTAAACAGAAAATTTTAAAAATATTAAAAAAAAAACCAAACACACAATTAAATCGTAAATGAAAACACACAAAAAGGAAATACAACGAACGCACATGTTAAAAATTAAAGAAAAATTCCATCATCACAATAATTCAATGAAAAATTCATAATAAAATTTTCAGTTAATTTATAAATTTAAAAAAAGTGTGGAACTTTCAAGATCTAAGATTTCAGAAATTACAACTGCAGTAAATTTAAGTTCTTTTTTAAGTGCAACACTTTAAACGCCTTTAAAGAGAGAAAACTTAAAGGCAAAAAAGAGCACAAGAGATATTTCTTCAAAATACGCCATGTTTTTTTTTTTTTTGTTTAGTGCAGTTTCATGATTTTTTTTTGGCTTGTTTATTTTAAGTTCTTTATTTTCTTATTTTAAAATTTAAATATAAAAATAACATTTTGAAAACAAATTTAATTTATTTATATTTACTTATTGTTTTTGTTTCACTTTAGCATCTGTTTATGTCTGTCCTTGGTCAATTTAATTTATTTTCAAAGTTATATTTTCGGTTATTGTAAAGAGAAAAAAAATAACAAAAAAAAAATGGCCATTTTCTCAATGTATCGACAAACTGTCTGTTACTTAATTTTAACATAAATTTATTAGACAGATAAACTGTCCATTAATGCTTTTGGGTTTCTCAATATGCCCACAAAAACATTGTTTTCAGTTGGCAACACCTCTCAAAATACATGTAAAAGTTGGCGGTCAGCTGATTGAATTTATCTGTTCGGTAAATAAAAGGAAAATAAATAATTGGCAGATGAGTTCTGTGCCCATGTTCTGTAACTCTCTCGTCGAGAAATTTTTCGATTGAAATGTGTGAAATGAAACAAAAATGCCATAAATTGAAACAAACATATGTTTTTCTTACTAAACTGTGTCTAAAACTTTTTTGGCGAGTACTAGCTGTCACGTAAGGAAATTACTTGCCAATTTACAGAAAAAGTGTGTCTGTAACATTTTTGTGAGAAGAGTTCCCGATTTGAACTGTCAAACAAACTCACGAATAAAAATGGGGCGAAAAAACATTTTAACACTAAAAAAACAATTAAAAATGCAAAACACAAAGAATTAAAATAATAATATTTTGTTCTTGGCACATTTTTTATTTATTTTTATTCTTTTACTTTTAACATTTTTATAAAATATACGAATATTTTCAAAGCTCGTTTGCAAACAACAACCATTAAAGTCGCACTTTACATCGTTGAAAAACTTTTCACTTTAGTAAATTTTAGTCGCCGTTAACGATATGTGTTACTGGCGTTCTCACCGTCTGCAAAGTCACATCGGCTTCGAGTGCAATGTTATGACATTTATAACGTAACGACGTAATCTCTTTTGATAGTTTTCGACAAGAGTTACAGACACAGTTTTTTATCACTTTTCGAGAAACAATGGAATATTTTGTTTTACAACTTTTCGATGCGAGAAGTTCTCACTAAAGTTACAGAACATGGGTACTGGTTAGCTTTGTGGCAGAATAGAAGCAAATGAGACATTGAGAAAACCAAATTTCATTAACATGCAGTTTTTCGTTGGGAAAAAAGATACTCGAGTAATGAGAAAACGGCCATTACAATTAAAGCTAAGTTCACAGTGATAGCAACAATTTAATTTTACTTTTATGAAATTATTTCATATATTTTCCTTTAATTTTTCGAACAAAAATGTAACTAAAGCAACAATTTGTCTAAAATTGTAAATGGTGTTTATTATTATTTGTATTTAGTTTTAAAGGAAAATGTTAGCAATTTGCAAACGTTTTCTTGAATGAAACTGTGGGTTATTGTGAAAAAAAATTGTTTCTTTATTGTAAACACCAAGTGAAAATGTTGCTGTCAGTGTGAAGTCCGCCAAAGTCTTAAAATTAAATGAAACCTAAGTATAAAATAAAAAGGATTTTCTCTTCGTATTGGTAAATTTAATAAATTAACTATTTTAACTCACTAGACGTATGAGTATTATTAATATAAATTTCAAACTGGTGAATCCAGGCGTATGATTGTTTAAGTTACCTTTTTCAGAGGGCTTAAGAAAAATATTAAATGTATGTATTTTGACCCGCCATTAATTTTGTTCCAAAACAGTCCTAAAATTCTTTTAATTTAAGTTCCAAACGTATCTTTTGCAAATGGTTTGTGTCTTTAATAATTTACATAACATTTAAGAGGGTTAACATGTAGTATAAATGCTCATTTTGTAATTGAACGCAATAGTGTAAGCAATCTGGCCGTATTTAACAAAAATAAAAATTGGAAATTTAGCACGTCATAGAGAAATCTTATTTATTTATTTATTTAATAAGAGTTACAAACACAATTACAAATTATATTCTAACTTAATTAACCGAGCAATAGAAACGTAGACCTTCAGCCCGTTGTAGTGAAACAGACCAGAGTATCTGGCGAGAGTCGAACCCGCAACCCTTGGACTGATAGACTAGCTCACTACCAACTAGCCTACCGGGGCACCCAGAAATCTTATTAATAACAAATTTTTTTGTTTTTTTTGATCAGAGTTCGAAAAAAACAGTAAAGTACTGAACACATTTTTTTTTTAGTTTTTTTTTAATTTTTTAAGCTAAACATTATATAGAAAAATACAAAATAAAAAATTTAGTTGTGTTTGTGTATTTGTACACAAACGAAATAAGGTACACAATCAATACCTAAACGACGACTGAATACAAGAGCGTAAGAGTATACGTGTGATTGCTTTAGCACAATTGTGCTACGAAATATTTAACTCTGTATTAAACGAACATCGCTTTTATATGAATCTTATAGTGGTTTCTTTTCTACAAAAAAAAATACCACATTTTAAAAGGTGCATGTATAAAAAGTCTTGCCGAACCTGTAATACTGCAATTTTTTATTTGACGAGAACAAAACACAAAAATGGATCGCCCGGTTTTTAACAGCTGGCATAAAGTTTGTTCTTCAATATATAAAAAAAATATGTATGTACATAAATCAAAAAGTGCGTTCTTCGAAATATAACAAAATATACATAAACCCAAATTAGTTCAATAAATAAATAAATGAACAAAATGAATGATGAAATTCCAATTTCATTAGTTTGTTTTTCATAAAATATGTTAACAAGAAAATACCTTTGCCAGATTGCCGATTTATTAACACCAAGTTTTTACGATTTCTTGATTTGACGTTTTTTTCAAAAACAATTTTATCACACCGAATCCATTTAATTTTATATCACTGACAGCCTACCATTAACAATGTAATACTTTCATTTGTTTTTACTATAAAATAATAGAAAAAATAACTATTAAAACTTGAAATTTTTACTGTCCTGATTAAAGGCGATTTTTTCCCAACTTTGTTTGGTAGCCCTATAGTTTATAAAAACAGAAGCCATCTTTTTACAGGGCATTATCAACACCCTCGATTTATACGGGGCGTAAAGTGCAATGCCTTATGATATTTAAGGGTGAATTTTTTTAGAATAAAACACGCTGCCCTTTTAGAGAGCAAAGCGTTTTTAAGAAACGAACACCAAATTGCATTTTTTTAAATAAAGTGTGACATTTTTTGTAGAAAAGAAAACACCATTAAGCTTATAAAATAATTTTGATCTGACGGTCCATGATTGCCCATGGGTCCCAAATTCGGTATACTGCTGTGGTGTAAGTTATAAAATGGTGAGGTTTGAACGAGTATGCTACCTTCATTGTTTTTGCATAAATTTATTCCTGCACGCAGACAAAGTTAATTTTTCTATAGGGTTACCTTCAACAAAACTATTTGTTCAACGATTTCGGACGTTAATGTTATAAATGAAAAGCATTTAGTTTTTTAAATATTTTCAATATATAATTCTATACGAACATTTACGTTTGACGTCGTTGAATATGCACTTAATTAAATGGCGGCAACTCTACTAAATTTTCCTTAAATCCAAATAGAATATACATTTTCATCTCAATATCACAATCACATCTCACAGATGTTTCATTTTAAAATTAAATATTTTGTTACAAAAAAAAAATTAAATTAAATTCAATCTACAAAATTTAATGATGCCTTTTAAAACAATTCTTTGGCATTTTGGCAAAACAACTTAAGTCTATAAAAAAAAATTTGAAAAAATTTTGTTAATCATACAAATTTTCATTCACAAAACATTGTTGTTAACGTTTTTAAGATTTTGTAGTAGAAACGAAACTTTTCTTTATTTGAGAAAAATGATTTTTTCATCGAGGTTTTTCTTAAAAACTTTTTTGCTATCTTATCTCGACTTAAGATGTTTTGTCAAAATACCACAGAAAATAATTCAAAAATAGAAACATTTTAAACCAGAATAACGAAATTTTAAAATATTTTTTTTAACGAATTTACAATCACCTGGGTACAATGTTTTAATTTTTTGTTTGTTTTTTTTTAATTTAATTTTTTAAATTTCTTTTATTTTTAATTTTATTCTATTTTTAATTTTGTGATTCTTATTAATTATTTTATTTTTTTCGTTTTTTGTTTACACAATTTCTTTTACCATTTAAATGCATTGTTTTATTTTTTAAAATATTTTTATTTTTATATGCCAAATTATTTGACATCTAATTTTAAAGATGAGTAAAGGTGTGTTCACACTTAAAAAATATTTGACGAAATAGTTCGAAAAAGCGCGACCACGTAAATTGATTAACCTCCAACGTTGTTTTTAACAGTTTTGTGCCGATTAAATAAACTTAGGCGATATTTATACGAAGATATGTCTGTTTTATTCATTCTCTTTTGAACATGCTACCAAAAACCTTTTGTATTTTCATGATGTCTTTACAAATTTAATGTACATATACATACATACATATCAACCAATATGATAACTCATTTCGTGACTTCTTGGAAACCTCACTTTCTTCTCTAACCTGATTGCCAAAAGTGTTTGTTAGACATGTCTGAAAAGACATCGTATAAATGCCGCCTTAATTTCTAATACACTTGTCATACAATGAATTAAATAAATTGCAAGACATTGTTTGATCTAGCAAACGTTATAACTACAACATCAAACAAATCGTTGATAAAAGCAGTAGTTAGGCGTTAAGCGGCAAATATTTGTTTAGTGTGACCATAGCTTGGGTATTTCTTTCAGCTTGTTTTTTTTTTAAATACCCTCCACCACTAGTGGTGAATTTTGGGGTACTAAGTTTGTCATTTCGTGTGAAACTCTTTCAATATTCAATATTTCTCATAAGTTCTGGCTGGGACCTTGAGAAATTTTAGGTCCATTTAGGCATGTCCGTCACTCTGTCTGTCCTTATGTTGAAATCACACACGCTTTCAAACGACTCAAAAGAAATTAACTGTTTAAGTGTCAAACTCTTTTTCTTTATGAGTGTAATTAATATCTTGTAAGTACGTTGCAAAATTAAATTGGTGGTTATTGTTAGGATTTCTAGAAATTAAAGAATTTCTGAAAAGAATTTTGATAATTTAAAAGTTTTTACACTAAATACAGTAGAATCGAGAAAAAGTTAACCAAAATGTCCCAAGCGTTTTTAACTTTTTCAAACTATTAACTATTCTAAGCGGGCTTAAATTTGAAAAATATTCAATAATATACATGGATCTTTCAGAAATAACACACTAAACTTATTCCACTGGCTTATTTTCATAATAACAAAAAAGAAACTCAGATTTTTTATATTTATTCGCCACAGCCTCAAAAATGAAATTCCAAGTCTATTAGTCTTCTAAAAGTTAACTTTTTAGAGCTTGCGTCACACGCTTAAATTCGGTTTACTTATCCGCGAGATTAACTTATCCGAGAGTTAACTTTTTCGCGATTCTACTGTAGTTTGAATAGTTTCAAGGTCATTTATTTATTGGAAATAAAAGATATTTTATAAATAAAAGATGTTTTATTTACATTAAATAAATGGCCTTGAAAGTCTGCACATAAGAAACTATATAAACTATTTAAATAAATCGGAATATTGATCAATGCTTATAATTGAGGTTGTCATTGGAGGTGGTCAATCGGCACCAGTTGACCAGTCACAGATACTATATTCTCAATAAACGTGTTTAGTGTTAGTTACTACAATGTAGTATTATTTTAATAAAACAAGTCCTACAACTAAATTCAAGAACCAAATTTTAGAAAGTCCCAAAAAATGTGTCACACCGCCGGTGAAGCCTGTACTGTAATTCATTACTCTTTCTACCTTTTTGTTCTTCATAAACGATTCGAATGGTTGTTTCTGCTTTCACCGTTTATACTTTTTCTATTTTCACAAATCCCAGGAAATAACAATGTACATATGTCCATTTTTGTTGATTTTAACGTAAAATTAATTATTATAGACGCTGTTAACATGTACAACTATAAAACAACGTAACTTGTATTTATTTAGCCACTCACGAATTAGGGGAATAACCGATTTAGGGTGAATAATTTTGCTTTAAAAAACACGTACATATGTAAATTTATATACACGGTTATTCCTGAAATGGAAGTTAAAAAAATATCTTTGTGGACAGGAACCCAGCAAACACAGAAATACTCCATATGTATTGCCAAACGTATTGCCTGGATGCAAAATATTATTGCGGCAATAATCGATTTCGTATTGCGGAAGATACTTCCTTCGGGAAGAAACGTGTCTCGATAGCAATACTCCTTAGCAATACGAAAGCGATTCTGCTAGATGATAAACTGGCAATATCGCCAGATAACCACATATAAGAAAATAAGAAGATATCGCCAAAATATCATTGGGATGATAAAAAGAAGATTTTGAATTTTGAAAAACATTTATTTTATTTAACATACATTTTTTTATCACAAACATACTTACAAATAAAATAAATTAAAATAAAATAATTTTGTAATTTTTTTATTTATGACGTACAAATATTTTACAAATTTTTTTTCTCTAGAAAATAAAAAATTGCTTTGATTATTTCCTTTTAGATGACAAATTGGGGATATTGCTAAACTATTGCCTTAGGGGATATCTTTCATTTGTTTGCAGGGAATCGAACCCGCAACCATTACAATGATAGACTAATGTGTTGTTTCCTTGTGACAAACAGTTGATTGTGTAGTAAAATTTATATGAAAAGCACTAAAAAAACCGAGTGATTTTTATATAAATTATTCTACACAATCAATTGCCTGTCACCTGAAAACAGCACATAACTCACTAACAACTAAGGTAACGTAATTCCTATGGAGAAACACAAAGTCTAATAGGACAAGGATTGGAGAGGCGCTTACAAGACTAGTTAATAAATAACTCGTACACTCAAAATATTATGTAGTTAAATTCAAACAAAAATTCATTTAAAAAACAAATCACTTCATTTAAAATAAATTAATTTTACATTAATTTTTTATAACACAGCATATTCGGTAAAATTTAATAGTTGTTACTTTAAAAAAAATATATTTTAACCGATAAAAAATCAAACTAAATAAGTACGGAATAACATTATTTTTTTGGTAGTTTGTTTTTTGAATAACAAACATAAATGTTGAAAAATTAAGTTATCCGTTAAATCACTATATTTTTAGTCAAATTTAACAGTACGGAAAACGAATTTAAAAGCCCAGCATACGCTTGCGTTTGTAAAAGTTTGTTGTAGAAGCTACCACAACAGTACAAAAAAAGGCAAAACCGATTTGATTGTTTTGTGTAGAAACAACAACAACACTACAAGAAAAATAAATATATTATTTTCATGTTTAAAAAGTAAAATAAGAAGCAATAATTCCCATATGCTATTTGTTAAAATTATTTAATTAAATACATGAAATTTCCAAATTAAAATGATAACGAAAACCATAGCGGGCATGTACTGGTGTCCTGTAATTGAGACTTCTTCCTAACGTCAAGGGCAGTATACAACAAAAGTGATCTAAACATGTCTTACTTGTAAGTAAATAATAAAATTCTCTCTATCTCTGGTTCTCTGTGGTAAAGTGCTTAGGTGAGAAGCAATCTTATCTCACTTTCGGATAATTTCAAGTACAAATCGGGATTAAACCAAATTAGAAAATCTGGACTTAAGCACAGTTTAGGATTAATTTTATCTCACTTTTGACTAAGTCAATCCTGTTTTCGGATTATTTTAAGAACGTTGCACTTCAATAATCCGTACTTGAATCAGGCATTCCGTACTAGATTTAAGGAAATCCGAACTTATGACACCGCCTTGGCTTGATTTAAGTACGGATGGATTGATTTGTACTTTTCGGTGTGGAGGGAAAACATTTTTCAAATACGTGAACTCCATCAAATGAAAATGTTTAAACATATTATGGTTAATTCAATCATATTGTTGTCAACATCATTGTCATATTAAACCATAATATTTTTAGAGACAACCGTAATATGGTTGTCGCTGCTTGATGGAGGACTAATATAACCAAAATATGGTTGCCGGTGACAATAATATGGTTGAAGTAACTAAAATATGTTAAAAATGACGTTAAATATAGTTTTGTTGGAGGTGACAATATTGAAAAATGCTTTATCTCTGCGTGTAGGATTATCTAAAAATCCATTAAGCAGAGCATGTGCCGAAGAGAACGAAGCAACTGGAAAAAATAAGCATGTAATTTTAAATCGGCGGCCACTTAGCTGAACGGTTTAATATCACAATTATGGAAAAAGTTTTTTGTCCAGAACACCTTTCTTGTGATTTCAAATCACTTTTACAAAAGTTCGAATCTAGTGTTGGCCTTTCAGATGGAGGAAACTCTCCATAAAGATCGCAAAACATGACAAATTGGCGTTGTTGTATGCAGACCCAAATGGGAATGGCAGATACATTAACTCCCTCTTTTCGACTTATCTAACCAGCTAGTCAATCGAGGCACCCAGGCCAGTGTAATGTAAATGCAAAGAAATTAAATAAGGCTTCATATTTCTGACTAGTTCGTATTGTGTTTTTACTTTAAATAAACTTTAATAAAATAAATGGAAATAGTTTGCTGCATCATACTTACCAAAGTTGTTTCCAAAAATCGTTATCGCTTTTACTCAGGCAGCCTTTATTCTTAATTTGTACCATTTTTTCAAGAGATTGTTCCCAAAATAAAAAAAAAATAACTCTCAAATGAATCATTTTATAATTTTCAATTAATCATTATTAAATACAATCATGAATTTATTTTTATTGTTTTTCAAAAATAACACTAACTAAATAAATAATTTGGCAAAATCAAGCCATAGTGCCAATAAAAAAAAAACAAATAGCAAAACAAAAAACTTATTTATATCTTTTAAAAAATATATTAAACTTTTTAACGAAACCTGTACTGAAAAAACAACACGGGGCCACCAAACACCAAAAAAAAACAAAAAAAATAATAAAAAAAAACTTTTTGTCACACAACAAAAATAAAAAATTATATTTTTATTTTTTTAAATGAGTCAACGAAACTATTAAAAAATTAAAACATTTCAGTTTTAAGGTGTTTTGCACTTTAACAACATGTTACATAAAAATTTAAATGCTCTGTGGGACAGACCTGAATACAATGTATTTTTTAAAGTATTTTAAATGAAAAAATTTAATTTTTTTTTTTTTTATTGTAAAATAAATAATTTTGAGAAAAAAAACCAGCAAAATTATGATGTGTATAAAATAAATATTTTAATTAAAGAAGATCACCTGTTGCAACCAATGAAATCAAAAGATAGAAAACAGCAACAACACGATCAATAAAGATAAATAAACATAAGAAAATTTTAAATATTTTTGAGAAAAAAAAAACACTTCAGGGATTAAAAAGGGGAAATTAATTACAGAGATTTATCATGTTTAAAAGACACGTTCACTTTCGTTGAGCTTTTAAGCTGGGAAAGTGCACAGAGAGAAAACGGTTTTAATGTGAATTCATTGAAGTTCTTTTAAATAAAGGGTGATTTTTAAGGCCGATAAAACATGACATTTTAAAAATAACACAAAAATCAAAAAACATTTAAAAAGAAAGAAAAGTTTGATCACTGGGTACCCTACACTACAGTATTTAAAGAAAAATTTTAGGCATAACTTTAAGATTCATGTAAAAGTTCTTTGTGCAGAATATTATTTTGATATCATCATCTCTAAATTCTGTAATGTGGGGCATCATAGGGTCGAGCCTGGCCGACTATATACACTTACTTCTAAATAAGTTAGAATGCTACATTCAGCTGTGTCTTTGATATCCTCCATCGACAGTTCGAATATTTCAGGAGTGGGATCTATATGAAATCTATTTATTACACTGCGGAACAGTGCTTTGGCGGCTGCAATTTGATTGCAAATTTATACTAAATTGAGGTCGCTGATTTAAAATGAAATCTCAATTTTTCTCTATTAGCTCTAATTTTCGAGATATACCGTTATATCCAAAATCAAGGCACATTCACTACTATTGGAATAACAGTTGACCATATTCAATTAAAAAAAATTCGAAACTCGGCAACAATATTATCTTTAAGCCGTGCTTACATTGTTTTTAAATTTACCTTGTAGTTTCAGAGATATCGTTGAATTTTTTAAGAAAATATCGGAAAATTTTGAAGAAAAAAAAACAATTGTTTGTTTTTTAAAAATTCATAAAAAATAAAAACGCGACAAAAGTCAGAGTATCAGGAGGCGAATTCATATTGGAGCCATGGTAAGTTATGAACCAATCATGCCCAAATTCTACAGATTGATATCTGGTATATAAAACGTAAATTTCAATAAATTTCAAAACAGTGGTGAAATTAGCTTTAGCGTTTACAGTGAATTTCAGAAGGCTACTAAATATGGAATCAAAGGTAAATTATGGACTGTATATCACAAAATTGCATAACATTTTTTCTGGCCATATGAAACCAAGTTGGCAAAAATTTTAACACAATAAATATATCTGCTACGGTTTTATGCGTATTTAAAAAATTTACCAGAGTGGGGTATATATGCGGTCTCTACTAAATTATGGGCCGGTCATCACAAAATTTATAAGTATTATTTGTCGTCATAGAAAACTGTGATGTATTAAATTTACGGTTTTGGGCGTACTTAACAGTTTTTCGCGAGTAGAGTTTGTATGGGGCCTAGGGTAAATTATGGACCGATCTTCACGAAATTTTACAGTGATTTCCAGTCGAATAAAATGAATTTTTGCAAAATCTTATAGCATTCCGTGCATTACCTATTCCACCATTTATGTTAGTTTTTGTAACAAAATTATCCATTTTTAAGGGTGGTGGTTACACATTTTGAGTCATAGCTCTGAACCTACTAAACCGATTTTGGTAGATTTTAATCCCAAACTGCTTAGGATAACTAGAAGCAATTTGACACCAAGTTTGTTCAGTTTTTCGAAAGTGCGCGTGTTTTCAACAGACCGGCATTGCTTAATCGACTAAGAATTCCTCAAGGAGCCAGACTATATACACTTTATGGGGTCTGAAATGAATAATAAAAAAGTTTCAAACGGAATGACAAACTAAGTATGTATACCCTCATCAAAACTTATTGTGGTAGTGAGTATAAAAATCGCTTGTAAATTGTTGACTTATAAAGCTCATGAAGAGAAAGAAGGATAGAGAGTGACAGTGTGAGAGATTGTGTATGAGAGGGGTCAAGGACAATTACCAAAAATTAACAATTGCAATTCCATTTTGATAAATCCACAACATACAACCAAACATTAGATAAAATCGCTTACAAAAACAAAACACAAGCATTTCAAACACGTTGCAAAGTAATGATGCTGTTTGCCGCTGCTGGCGCAATTTCTAAGATGATGTATACATTTATTTATTTGTAGTTGTTGCTGTTGACTGTAATGACGAACGGCAACAACAATCACGAAAAAGAAAAAGAAAACACAAATCAACAAATCAACAACAACAACACATCATCTAGTCAGATTAAAAAGCCAGCTGATATTGTTGGCTGACGTACTGACTGGCAACATTGGCCACTAAAATATCAAACAAATTTTTATTTATTTTTTTTTTTTGCAAAAATGTCAAAAACCAAAAATGTATATGTTTTGTACATGATATCACATACACACATACTTTAGCCCAAAATGCTTTTCGTTTGCCAATACATTAAAGGAAATTGATCATTTCAATGTGTTCATAGTAGATGTCGTTACACTATGGGCAGTTGATGGAAAACATTATAATACAATTTATTTTACAATTTTTGCTCCTTCTAAAAAAAAATTGCAATGGCGGCTTAATAGTTCCGGCTCCTAAGCATGGGGTTAAAGCATGATCCTGTAATTCATATATTTTTATTGCCAACTACCTGTGTATTTTACGCATGGAAACATAAGTAATCACCGTGTGACAAGGTCAACGATATTTTAGAAAATTATATGGCTCATTTGAGTCTTGTTAAGACTTTTAATGTTTTATCGAACAAAATGTTTCTTTAATAGAAATAAAATAAGCAGAACATAGTTTTTTATCACGGTGTATAACTTCTTTTTCAACCTCTTCTAAGGTCCACACAAAATTTGTAAAACATTTTGAAAAATTGCAAGGATTTGAGAAAACTGCAGATTTTCACAATTTTCGATTCGGATTAAGCGCGTCGAAATAAATATAATAATTTTGGTTTCTTTAATTTAAGTTTTTAAAATGTTCAGCACCTGAAATTCTTCTGCAGCAAAAAGTTCCTTTTTTATTCGTAGGCTTTTTTTAGGCACAAAACCAAATTTGGAATATAAACATTTAAATTTTCGAAAAATTTTTTTAAAATAAATTAAAACTTGCTACGCAAAGCTGTAGTACCTACTGAGGGAAAGGATTTGAGAACTTTCGAAAGTTTTGACAACTTAGATTTTATAAAACGTATGTGGCTGATCTCGTATTTATCTTCAATTATCTTAATTCCTATAGATAGTTAGCAACAATTAATATTTTTTAAAAAATTTATGTAGAAAATTTTTGTGGTTCTAATGAAGCAAAATTTTGGGAAAATTATTTGTTTTTCATGCTATTTAAAAATATTTTCCACAAAATTAAGTCTTTTCTGCTTTCTGTTTAATCTATAATATGCTTCTCAGTTTCTTCAATAAATTTCATTTGAAAGAAAACAATCATAATACAAAACTTTCATTTTCCAGCTTAATATTAATTTACTTCTCATTTTTTATGTACCAATTTTGTTCAGTGTTGGTTTTGAAAAAAACATTGAAAAAGAAATTATAAAAATATGGAACAAATATAATTTTGAAATGTAAGTTAGGAAAAGTTTTAAGTAAAAAAATTAAATAAATTAAATTAATGATTTGGCCAGTTGCCAGTTTAGCAGGCGGCTGTGAATCAACATCACTGCTCTCTCTAATATCTTGGTCATCGCCATCATCGTCAGAAAGGTCGATAATTTCGTCCAACAGATATTCTGGAATTTCATCTTTGTCTTCCCCTTCTTCCCCTCTTTTTCCATGTTCACGGACAGGTTGATTTGACATGTTTCGATAGTAACCGCACTATCTCTTCAGAAATCTTTGCCGTTTTACACCCATTGCCATTGACAACGGCTGGCAGTCATTAGTCAAACATCAATCTTTAAAGTTTTAAGCATGGTTTTCACCATGGTTTTAAGTTCTGTTTACATCGATACAAACATTTTATTACTTTTTTTATATACAACAAGACCTTTTTCAGCCCATTGTGCCATCTTATTTTGTTTGCTAAATGCAACAGCAGCAGCAGCAACAAAGCAATACCACCAACAACCTTTAACAAAAATACACAACAACGACAACAACAGCAAGCAGTAGCAATAACAGCAAAATTAAAAATCACAACAAATACAAACGATCGACACAAAAGCACAACAACAACAACGAAGTTTTAAATCAGAACAAAGAATCACACTGGCAACAAAAAATAAAATAAAAAATAAAAACATACCCGTACAAACGATTTTTCGCATAAAAACTTTTAGTTTTAGAATTTCAACCAAACAGTTGAGTTAAATTATTGTCGCGAATAAAAATTAAAAAAAAAAATTAAATAATTTTTAATATCAAAAGAATAGAAAATAAATTTCAAAAAAATATTATTTTTAACGAGAATTTTGCACAATATTTTCAAAACATAAAATTCAAATTTAAAAATAAAAAAAATTTCACGTAACGTAACGTCATAAAATTTTGAATTTAAGAGAATTTTTCCACAAAAAAAATTACAGTATTAAAATTTTGAAATAAAAAATTGAGATAAAAAAAAATTAAACAGAGTATTAAACACAAAGTGATTTTTAAAATCTAACAAAAAGAAAGTTTATAAATTTTGCGTTATTTGAATTTAAAAAAAAAAGTTAATTTTTAAAATCCAACAAAAATGGCTTCAAGAAATGTAAGTTTTATGAGATTTTTTGTTTTTTGAAACTTTATTAAATAACACAGTGCAACAGAATAAGGGTCATAGCCGCCAACCTCAATATGTACTTGCAACGCGAAATGAAACTAGACTATTGTTAGAGCAAATCTGCCAAAGGGTTTTGAAAAGTAAGCTCGGGTTCCCGAAATATTTTTTGAAAAGGAGTTTAGTACAAGTAAAAAAATGTACTTCTGAGCTCAAATAATATTTCAGATGTCTTCAGTTGAATTGTATGGCGATTCTTTTCTTATGCTCAATTTTCAGGATAATATTTAAACTTATATTAAGTTAATTTTCATATAAACTTAAATCGTATTTAAATACAGATTGATTTTTTGAGTTTGGTTTAAAAAGTCTTATTTTATTAAGATAAAAGTATGGTAGCACTACTAAATACAACAAAGTATGTGTCATTAAAAGAAAGTGTATTTATCTACAAGGTTGCCCAGTGATAGAAAATTCAGTACTATGGTACTATTTTCAGTACTTTTCCTTTTGAAAATTCCACGGTACCCCCTCTCTTTTTGTTATGCTTCTTCTTTAGAAATTTAGGCCCTAATTTTGTAAAACACAACGCAGCGACAAAGAATTGCATTGAAAGCAAAAACAAATTCATAACTATTTTGTAATTTTGTTGTTGCCTCTAACAGAAATTCACATTGGTGGCGTTGAAAATTTTAAAACGGTAAATAAATGTCTGTACAAAGCAACAACAAAATTACAAAATATTTATGAATTTGATTTTGCTTTCAATATAATACTTTGGCGTGCGTTGTGTTTTACAAAATTAGGGCCTAAACTTTGATTTTTTTTAACATTGAGTCGCTGAAATTCCAACTCCGACTCCTTATCTAACCTTAATGCTAAATGTATATGAGACTGGTCCTTATTTCACTTTATACTCTTTTTTTTAATGCAATACCTTTTAAATGGTTAAATATAGCAAGAAAAGGATTCAGTAAAAATTTCGAAACAATATTTTTAATATTGCATCGCAATATCGAAATTATTACAATATTTTTTTTAAATTTTTTATGCTGAAAAATTTCGGAGTCGGAGTCGCGAATTATTTGTGGGAACTACGACTGCGACTCCGGTACAAGAACCTTAACACCGACTCTATAGCCCTGTTTACAACATTGCCTAAACAAAATTTATTATTACCAAAAGGTTATGGCAACACTGCTTGTTGGTATATTTAAATTTTAGATATCCTCATCAGAATTTTGCTGTTGAAATTTAGCCAGCTCGGTCCATAAATGGCTGAGATATGATAAAAAAAAAATATTTTAAAAAAGTACCAAAATGTTGAAAATAGTACTCTTTTGCTTGGTGATCAGTACCGTTTAAATATTTCAATTTTCCATCACTGAGGTGGCCCCAAAAAACAGTTGTCTGCTATTGCTTTGCATGTTGTTGTTGTATTGGAAACTTAAAATGATAACATTTAAATGTACCATATCGGGGAATTAAGTTACAGTTAAGTGTTTAGTAAAGAAAAGAAGTTTGTATTCAAAACGATTTTCAATCAATCTAAAAAATGGGGCATTAAAATATATATAAACCCACTAACACTCATTTTAAGGGGTCATTATTGTCCTTTTTTTAGCTTCCGCACAAAAGAATACTAAAACGGCACTTAAGAGGGTTAAAAAGTTCAACGAATATTGTCTGCATCAAATGTTACTAGGGGTCTTCCAAGACCAAAAGTTCGTGCAATGTATGTAAAACGGATTTTTGAAAATTCGGGCATTGAAATTTTTGAATTGCTGGAAAGGGCGTTTGGTACAAGTCAAAAAATATACCAAATGTTCTTCTGAGCTAAAAGACTATTTCAGATGTCTTCAGTAGAATCAATATTGTGGTTATTTTTGTTGAACTGTTTATAGTTTTTAATGCAAATTTTGATATTTTAACTACGCTAAAGTAGAATTGTATGGTGACTCTAATCCTCTAACACTAATTTTATTCATTTTTTTAAACTTCCACACACAAGTATACTAAAACGGCACATAAGAGGATTAAAATGCTCGACGAATATTTTATGCCTCAAATTTCACTAGGGGTCTTCTAAGACCAAAAAATCGTGAAATGTATGTTAAACGGATTTTCGAAATTCCGGGCCTTGACATTTTTTAATTTTCCTCGAACTTTACACAACAGTAGCACGTTCAAGTTTTTCGTGATAGTTTTTTGGATAAAATGCTTGTAAAAATTTACAAAAATGTAAGGATGTGACCTCTGTTGCCAATTAAGAGATTTTCCCGCTAAATCTAGCGTTTTTAAAATGTCAATCGCGTCATTTAGGGGCCTAAAAAATATATTTTCTAGGCCATTGAGTAATTCCAAGTCGATTTAGCCATGTCCTTCTGTCTATCTGTCTATTGAAATCACGATCACTTTCAAACGACTCAAAAGAAGAGATAAATATTAGTTTCAAATTCTTGCTAGTCTCCCTAAGCAGTTTGGGATTGAAATCCAGAAAATTGGTTCAGTAGGAAAAGAGTTAAGAATTAAAATGTGGAACAACCATCCTAACACATTTTTTATTTTGTTACAAAAACTAGAACTAGAACTTCGTTCTATATGACTAAAAATCATACTAATAAACCTTTAGTACGCCTAAAACCGTAACAAATTACGCTATTGTAATAAATTTTGGTCTGTCACAGTTTTATATGACTAGAAATTATACTCTCTACTTTCGTACAGATCGGTCCATAGCTGCAAATTAAAAATGGTTGAATCGGTTCAGATTGAAACATACAGCTTCCATTTAAATATCAATCCCTAAAATATTCAAGGTATTTTATCCTTTTAACCTTTTCTTTCATTCCTTTAAGACAAAATATATCATATATTTGGTGTATCTAGATAATATTCAGCACAAATAACTCTGATATGAATCTTCACCTCATAACATAACTTTATTCTGGGCTCACCAGAATTTTTTGGTTTTTGGGCATATTTTCAAATTAGGTGCGTTTGAGTACTTTTGCAGTAAATAAGTAAACTGAAAAATTTGCTCTCACAAAAAGCTGTTGTGCAAAAAAGTACGCGAACGCAAAATTTGTAAAAATTCGTAAAATAAAGGCAACAGCTGATGGCAAATAATTGAAGTGTTGAAAATTGTTTACACTTTTGAATACTTAACTCGTTTTCATATCGGTACACGATTAAAAACTTTTTACAAACAAAATATTTTATTTAATCTTTCATATTTGTTTGTTTTTAATTTAATTTGATTTTACTAATTTGTAGCGGGTTAAATTATTGAAAAGAATATCAATCATTTTTTTGCTATTGATTACTTAAGTCCCCAAGTACTTTACACTTTTACAACTCTAAAAAATTAACTTAACAAAAAAAGTTTCAAAAGTTTGTATTTAGGCAAATAAATGCTTCACAAACAAGATTAATTTATTAATAGTTATTCACTTTTTGTTTTGGTTTAATTTTTATTTCAACTTTTCTTTTATTTAACAATTTTTTCACAATTTATATGCATTTTATTTGTTACTTTTGTTTGTTTACCTTTTGGAACATATGTTTTTTTTTGATTTACTAAATTTTACTGCAAAAATTTCTGCAGTAAAAATTTGTAAATACTCAGACAAGAACTGTCACTTTACGCTCTCAATTTGTGTTCTCATTTACTGTATTTTGTGTACTCGAACGCAATTTCGTAAAATGCAGTAAAGTTGAGTAAAATATAGTAAAAACTTTTGTGTTCTCGAACGCAGCTATTATTAACATGTAAACTTGGTTGCATTACTTGCTGTGTTGTTGCCAAATAGTACTGAGGCAATTAAACGAATGAAATTTAGGTGTAATTTTGTTTTAGGGGTTTAATTTTTAAGACAATTTCCCGAATTGGGTAACTAAGCGTAGGCAATTAAGCGTGGATTTTTGTTTGAAAAATGGATGATAAATGTAGTGTATTGAAACAATTGGAGTTCGGTTAACAACTAACTTTATTTTAATTCAGGAAAACAAAATATGCCTAACACAAGCCAAAGGTCAAGTGCTTAACATAATAAAAGCTTAAATCTACGATAATGTTATTTACAGAATTAGAGATGTGAATATATATGTATGTATAAAAACAATACATATATAACACGCCTCCACTTAAATTAGATTAATATTTTTCAAAGTAAATTCAGATCTTCTAAGTATGAATTGTGTACATATTTATTTTCTTACTTATATATTTATAAATATTTAAAATCGATAAATTCTATTTAATATTAAATCCAATTAAGATTTAGTTCAGAATTGAACTTTTAAAATTATACTGCATTCATTTTATAAGGATAATTCATAGTTTACGTATAGTATTTTCTTATTTTTTTGTTCTGGGTCTTAATACCCTTTTACAAACGTTTGTATTTTCTTCAGAATTTACAATTTCTGAATTAAATTTATTCTCGTCTCTAGATTCTACTGTGTTATTATTATTATTATGTGACTGTTCAACTGCACTCGAAGTATTTCCATTCGAACATGTTGGTAACTCTGGTGGCACGGAATCATTATTAACATTTTGAGCTTCTGTGACTCCTGCCCTAATTTGATCAGTGTGTCTCTTTATAATTCTTCCATCTGAGAGAACGCACTGATAAGAACGTGGACCCATCTTATCCCTAATAATAGCGGGGGCCCATGACTTTTTATTAACATTTGTGTAATCCCTTATATAAACATTTTGGTCCTTTTCAAAACTGACTGATCTCCTGCCTTTATAATTCGAAATGCTTTCCATTTGCCGTTCTAGTATCCTATCTTTAATAAGGGGAGGTTTAATAAGATCGAACCGTGTTCTAATTGATCTTCCTATGAAAAGTTTTGCTGGACTCTCATCCGTTGAGCTTTGTTTTGTATTACGATAATCCATCAAAAATCGATTCAAAATAACATCAATATTTTCATTTTTTTTAGAGGTAAGATTCGCGTAAATGGATTTCTTTACGGTTTTTACAAAATTTTCCGCCTGGCCGTTTGTTGCGGGATGTCCAGGAGCTGTTAGTACATGTTTCATTTTGTTACTTGAAACGAAGTTTTTAAAATCTTCAGACACAAATTGCCTGCCATTATCACTTACAATCGTACTAGGAATACCGAAACGACAAAAAATTTCCCTTAATTTACTTATAACAAAATTGGAAGTGATATCCCTAGTTTTAAAAACTTCTACCCATTTGGAATATGAGTCTATAATTATTAAAAATTGATACGTATTGATTGGACCCGCAAAGTCTATGTGGATTCTCTGCCATACAGAGCTTGCTTGTTTCCACGGTATGAGTATACTTTTCTCGGGACTACCTAAGAGTTTTTGACACGAGATACAAGATTTGACCATATCCTCGATCTCGCTATCAATTTTAGGCCACCAAACAAATGATCTAGCTATTGCTTTTGTTTTAACGATGCCAAAGTGGGATTCGTGCAATAGCTGAAGTATTGTTTTTCTGAGTTTTTTTTGGAACTATAACCCTATAACCCCATAACAGACATTCATGATCCACAGTTAGCTCATTATCTTTGCTAGTAAATGCCTTAAACTCTTCACCTTTTAAATCCTTAATCTTTCCCTTTTGAACACATTCACAAACCCTAGAAAGAATAGGATCTCGCCTAGTCTCTCGAGCTATGTCCTTAAAGTCAAGATTTAAAATATTCTCCCTTTTTATATAATTTACAAAGGTACTATCATTGGAATCGTTTATGTTTTTCAATTTCCGTTGAGGCATTCGCGACAAATTGTCAGCTTCATTTAAGCGACCCTTAACATATTCAATGTTATAATTGAATCCTGAAAGAATAAACGCCCACCTTTGAACACGTGCTGCTGCCATTATCGGTAAGCCTTTGTTCTCACCAAATATAGAAATCAATGGCTTATGATCTGTTTTTAAAGTAAAAACATTTCCAATCAAGTATTGTTTTAGCTTTGTAACACAAAAGATAATAGCCAATGCCTCTTTTTCATGTGTACTATATTTCTGTTCGGTTTTAGTCAAAGCCCTAGATATGAATGCAATAGGTTTGAATACGTTGTTAGAAAATTTATGGGACAATATGCCAGCTATGGCAAAATCTGAAGCGTCTGTTGTGAGAAAAATTGGTAACTTTGGATTAAAGTGTACCAGAACTTTATCTGAAGTTATCTCTGTTTTAACCGTATCATACGCAATTTGGCAACCTTCAGACCACACAAATTTAACGTTTTTCTGTAATAAATGATATAATGGTGTCATGATTTTTGCAAAATTATCAACAAATTTTGAATAATAATTTACCATGCCTAAAAATGCACGTAATTCAGACACATTCTTTGGTATTGGGGCCTTTAATACCGAAGCCATCCTCTCCTTGTTCTTTCTAAGACCAAACTTGTCAATGGTAAAACCCAAATATGATATTTCATTTCTGAAAAATTCACATTTCGACAAATTGAGTTTAAGTCCTGCCAACAACAATTTATTAAGCACAGATTTTACATTTTTAATGTGTTCTGTCATATTCTTGCCAGATATCGTAATATCATCCTGATATACAACTACAAATGGTATATCTTTTAATAAGGTTTCCATTGTCTTTTGAAATATTCCAGCAGCAGGCTTAATTCCAAAAGGCAAACGTTTCATCTTTAAAGCACCAAGGTGGGTTGACCATGTACATAACAGTTGTGATTTGTCGTCAAGTATAAGCTGATTATATGCACTAGATAAATCTAATTTTGAAAACATTTGGCCTCCTTGAAGTGAAGCAAATATTTCATCTATCAATGGCAATGGATATTTAAAGTCAGACAGATATTTGTTTATGGTGATTTTGTAGTCGCCACAAATTCGAATGTCACCATTTGGTTTCAAAATTGGAACAAGTGGTGTGCCCCATTCCGAATGATCTACTTGTTCTAAAACATTATTTGCAATTAACTCCCTAAGATTTTCTTCAATCTTACTTTTCCAAGCTAACGGCATCGGACGCGGCCTACAAAATATAGGTTTTGCATCCTTGTCAATAGCCAGAGAAATTTTTCCTAACTTGTAACATCCAAGGCCACTACTAAAAACTTCATGAAATTCATTTTTTATTTGCTCCGTCATGATGGAATTTTGATCGGAGCTAATAGAGTTGACTTGAACAAGTTCAAAGTTAAAAGTTCTCAAAAAATTTCTACCAAATAAAGGACTGCTATCATTATCTGTCACTACAAGTTTCACTTTCCTTTTCATTTCATTCACCTCTATGAACTCATCGTATTCTCCCAACAATTTGATTTTATTCCCATTATAGTCGACATATGGATCATTACAAGGTTTGAGACTTACTTTTTTATTCAACTTGTCAATAAATGATTCCGATACCAGACTGCATGGGGCACCAGAATCACAAACTACATCAAAAGAAATTCCATCTATTTTTATTAAAACTTTGTAGAGCTCAGTTGAATTGCCACAATTTCTGTTGCCACTGATACTATAAATAGAAAAGTCATTAGAATTATTTTTACAAAAATCTTCACTATCATAATCAGATTCTGATACGTAATTTACAACCTTATCCTTTTCTCTGCAAACTGATGCCAAATGTCCAACCTTTCCACAGAAGTTGCACTTACTACTTTTAAATCGGCAGTCGTTTGATTTATGATTTCGCCACCCACAATGGGAACAGGCTGTTGTTTGTTGTTTTTTTTTATTTGCATTCTCGTTGTTATTTTGTCTGATGTTCTTTTTGTTGTTACTGTTGTTGATTATTTTTTTATACTTTCCAGATTTTATATTTCCAACCTGCATGTCATTATTAACTTTCGATACCAGCTTCATTTCCATTATAAGGGCTTTTCGAAGTGCTTCTTCCATTGTTATCTTCTCATCCTCCTCACACAATCTCTCAAATATTTTATTATTTATACCCATAATAAAGCGATCCAAAACAAAAGCTTCTAAATTGTTACCAAATTTACACGCGAGAGCAAGTTTTTTTACTCTTGAATGCCAATCTGCTACAGATTCATCATCAGCTTGCACTGCTGTATGAAAGCTTTTACGCTCACGAAAAATGATGGTAGGTGGAGTGTAATGCATTTTGAGTAAGTTGCAAAGCTCCTTGTATGTCTTAGAGACTGGGGTAGCTGGACTACATAAATTGTGCAATGTTTCATATGCAATTGATCCAATAGCTTTTAAGAGAGTCGCCTTTTTTGCATTCTCTTCAATACAATTGATCTCAGTAAAGTGGATATCAAGTTTTTCTTTCCATAACGTCCATGATTCGTTGCGGGGAGAAAATTGTGGTATATTATTTGGATGGTAAATTGTAACTGTACCGCTTTGTACATTGTCTGGAGAAGCCATAATGATTTGTCTTTTTTAGAAGTTATGATACACAACTTTTTTTTTTAAATTTATGTATTAAGCACGCTTTGACTTTAATTTTTTTGTTTTTGTGGGTTATTTTTTTACATTGATTATAGGAGTATGTATGTAAGTGAACCCTATTTTTCAAGTTTTGTGCAATTTGTTTGCCTTACTTGCCAAGGTGACACCTCTTTGCTCTTGATTCTTTGTGTTATATATACAACTATCAATCCTTATTTACTACGTGCTTCGTTGTTAACGTTCTTGTTGTATTGATGGCATAATACGCCCAAAAGGAAATTTTACAAATTCCAATCTTAAATATTTCCTTTTTTGTCTATAAAATTGCACGTGTAATTTACGATATTTTTTTTTTTTTTTTTTTTATTTAATTTATTTTTACACTCGTCGCCAATGTAGTGTATTGAAACAATTGGAGTTCGGTTAACAACTAACTTTATTTTAATTCAGGAAAACAAAATATGCCTAACACAAGCCAAAGGTCAAGTGCTTAACATAATAAAAGCTTAAATCTACGATAATGTTATTTACAGAATTAGAGATGTGAATATATATGTATGTATAAAAACAATACATATATAACAATAAAAAACGGGGATTCAAACTCAAGGTAAATAAGCGTGAAATGTATTTTAAGCGTGGGGTAATTAACCAGGTTATACTGTATATAATTCCTTGCTTGAAAGTTCATTCTTGATCAAGACTGCGCGTATATGGAATAATTTACCAAATGATTTAAGATCATTTTCAATATCTCATAATAAATATTGCAAAGAGTTTACTGAATATATCAATCAAAATAACTAATAATTAGGGCCCTAACTTTAATGCAGTTACAATAGCGTTTTATGCCCATAAAAAATGCACTCAAAATAGAAATATATGCCGCCCACATTTTATAGGATGGTGTGTATTGACAACCTAAATCTGTGTACCTAATTTGGAAACTTTGGCTTTTGCCGTTCCCCAGATATACAGCAAAAAGTAATGAAAATACAACAACCACAAGGAATTTTTGGAAAAAATTAGAGGTAGTCGAAGTTTTTTGCTCATATGTGGATCGATCTGGCTGAATTTCAATAGCAAAATTATAATAAGAATACCTGACATAAAGATGCCTCAATCAAGTCCCCATCATATCTGGGGGCTTCGGAAAACCCATTTCAACAGACAGACGGACAAACGGTTTTGAACTTCGCATTTCATAAGAATAACCATATTATGGTTTCCACTTAAAATGTTATGGTTAAATATGACAATAATTTGTTTCTAAATTAACAATAGTATTTTCCTTTTTTTTCAAGAGCAACATACTATGTTTGCAAGCCAACCATGCCATTGTAAGTGTTTAACAAATTTTTGTTATTATTGATCATAACATGTTTGAAGGCAACCATCATATGGTTATCGCTGACAATAATATGGTTATATTAAACATAATATATTTAAAATTTTCTTTAAAAATAGTTTGGTTGGAGGTGACCATATTTAAACATGTTTTTTCTCTGGGTGTACGTTTTTAGGCATACTAAACTGTTTTACGAGAGTATGCTTTATATGGACCGATCTTCACGAAATTTAACAATATGATTTCTGGTCATACATAACGATTTTTTTACAAATCCTTTTTCGATCCGTGCATTTCATCACCATTTATGTTAGTTTTTGTATGAAATTATCAATTTTTTTATGGTGGTGGTTCCACACTTGGAGGCCTAACTCTCATCCTACTAAGCCGATTTTGATGGATTTCAATCCCAAACTGGTTAGGATAACTAGAAGCAATTTGACACCAACCTTGTTTTTTTCGTTTGAGTTTTTCGAAAGTGTTCTTGTTTTCAACAGACGGACGCACATGGCTTAATCGCCTTAGAATAACTCAAGTAGCCTTTATGGGGTCTGAGATGAATAATACAAAAAGGTCCGTCTAAAGAGGACGTCCGCTTAGGGATGGTGTCCGTTAAGAGAGATTACACCGTGTAGGCAAATAAGTCTAATCAAAGAAGTTTTGTTAAGTGTATGTTTTTTATAATCTTTTTTTTTAAACACATAAAAAAATTGTGGTTTCTTGTAACTGCTGCAAAACGTGTGTAAAAGAAAGTACATTTCTTGTTTTTCAAAAAAAAACCTTAAACCAAATTTTTGTATTTAAAATTTGCTTGCGGGTGAAAAAAAACGCATTAAGATAAAATTAATAACAAACAAACATTTTTGAAATGACAAAATATTTTTACACATTTCTTTTGGTTTAATAAAAAATAAATTCATCAGCAAATCGTTTTTAAAAATATGCAATTAAAAAGTCTTTTTTTTTTGAATTTAGACTTGTGTTTTTGTTTTTGTAAAAGGTTTTGGTAGCATTATGCCCAGATGTTTTGAATTTACTTTTTTCTTTCTTAAAATTTTTGTGAATTTCTTTTATTTTTATTTATAAATTTTGTTCACAAATTTCTTTAAAGAAAAACTTTAATAAATGCTTTTTTCACTTTTATTTTAATTATACATGTAAATAAATATTTCAAATAATCTTGATTGCTGTTAACAATTGCGGTTTTTGTGGTTTTTCAATAAAAAATTATTTTTATATTTATTTGTAGAAAATTATTTAATGTCTAATTTATTTCTGATTGAGTGTAACAAGTTGTGTCATTTTATTTTCTAAATTAATTCTTTTTTCATTATATGAATCCTATAGAAATTAATTGAAATTTTATAAATATTTTAAATTTAAATTACCTAGAATATGAGATTTATTCCAATAAAATCATTGAAACGAGTTTCGGTGTGATTCGATAGAAATCCATTAGGAAGGTTAATTTACAAAACCACTAACGGTTTTTGTTGGAGAATTTTTTATTAGAAATTGAAAGTATTTAATTCGCTTTCCTCATATTTCCTTAACTAAAAGCGATACGATTGAAATGAAACATTAAACGCTGTTCATTAAAAAAATAAGCGGACTTTTAAAAAATTCTGCCCTTTTGGGGAGTAAACGGGTAAAACATTCTTTGATCATATAAAATATAAATTTGGTACTTTTTCGAAATTTGACTGTTTAATGGGTTAAAAACCGTATCTTTTTTTCTGGTACTTTTTTACAAAACATTTTTCTGCATTCATAGACATTAAATTATGGGCTGCAACTACAATAGCGAAATTTTTGACATTTTGATAGAGAAAAAAAGCATAAAAAATGGGAAATACGGGAAATGAAATTTCTATCTTTAACTTGTCCGTTTTTTGTTTATGTAGTACTTTTTGCAGTTTTTAAACCAATAAACATAAATAAATAAATAAAAATTATATCACATTCGTTACTCAAATAAAATAACGGGTGGTTAAATTTTAAGGGCCGATGTTGATTTTGAAATAATTTGCATTCCTTTTCATTATACTATTATTGGTATTGTTCAATTATGCATGGAACAAAATATCGGCCAAATGGCCGCCGCGACCTCGGTGGCACACCTCCATCCGATGGTCCAAACTCGATGACGCTGAGGCATAATTGAGGTTCTACTTGTCGCTGGATTATCGACGTACACCTTTTCTTTCAAATAACCCCAAAGACGGAAGTCCAACGGTGTCAAATCGCATGATCTTGACGGCCAATTGACATCGCCACCACGTGAGCGCCATTGTTTCAAATAATGACCACATTTTCTTACTCCTAAGCCCACAGTGCTATGTTTCTTTTACAATTTTATTCATTCTAAAAGCGCGTAGTCTCTATGCACATGTTCTTCTGCCCACTTATACAATTTAAAGAAACATTAAATCGGATAATAAATTATACAATTAGATAAAATTTCAACATTAATAATCAATTAAAAAGAAATTGTAGAAAAATATTATTAATAAAAAAAAAAACGCAGAACAAAATTTAATAATATGACAATTTATTGGCAATAATCAGACAATTGCTGAGATCTTATTCACCAAATATGGTCTTAATGAAAAAAAAAAAACTCATATTGCAAAAATATGTTCATACGTGCGTCCAATGAAATGACAGTTGAGGTTGAATTGTCTCCACAAAAATCTGTTTAATATGGAGGGGAGGTTATCTAGAAAATGTGACATAAATGGCACGAGCAACAAATGAAACAACAATGAAACCTGATGGATGAATGCAATGTTGCGCAGCGCTTTACACCACAGCATGATGAATTTAATTATAGTCAATGTAATTTTGCCATATTAAAACACCAAAATAAAAGCACTAAATTTAGAGAGAGAAAAAGTAACAAGTAAAAGTCCCAGCGGGAAAATGAGGAATTGATTATACAAATACCTTAAAAAATAATGTATTATTTCCGAAAGAATATTAATGCATTCATTGGAATCGAGAAGGTAATTTCATCAGACAAAATAAATTGGCCTTGATTACCAAGTACATTCCCACATTTGTGCAAATGAGATACTTAAAATCATAATTTATAAAGAGACTTTAAAAAATGAAGAGAAAATAAACGATTAACGAAACTGATACAAGGCAAAATAAGTAGGACAGTGAAATCTTATATGGGAAGACGCGCAAGCAACTGCAACAAAGTAGGATGCCCTTATGCTCCCAAGCGGGGTAATAAAGAAAAAAATATATACATATGTATATTTATATAAGCTTTAAAGGGTCTTAGCTCAATATTGAAGAAATTGCAAACAGAATGGCAAACTTTTGTAACTCCACCTGTGGTGTAGGGTATAAAAATCATCAAATATAAAACACTTATGAAATGGGTGAAGTCGGTTAATTAATGTTTTATTTCCAGCATTATGATTTCATTTTTAGTTAAACTGTTTAAAATCCTTTCACAGTTTTATTCTCAAAAAAAATAATTTTGCATTGAGCGCATATATTTTTTTAATGAAATTCGTTGAAATTTATTTATCACTGAATTAAATTTTATAAACATAATGACTAAATACAGCTTTAGATTTTTTTATTGAAATTCTATTTATTTAATTTTTTTTCTTATAGTTTTTTGTTATTAAATTGAAATTTTGCCAGACTTTTTTATTTTTAATACCAAACAATTGTTGTTGTTTTTTTAATTAATTTTAATAAATCACTTATCGTTAATTGTTTGTTGTTATGAATCATTTGCATAATAAAAAAAAAAAATAACAAAATTTTTTGATGTTTTTTTAGGTTTATTTGCAATATTTGTTTTCGATAAATGACATTAAATAAGCGGCTTTGAAAAATTGTTTGTGTTTAAAGAATTTTTTTGTTAAATATAAACATTGCAATTAAATATTTACATTAAAATATAGCGACATTTCTTGTCAGATTCTAAGTTATCGATACAATACGCTTAAAATTATTTGTATGTAGGTACCTACATATGATGACTAATATTTTTATGTGGATTTAAATGGGTAAATCGAGTCTAATCGAGTAGAGTTAAATCGGTCATCAAGGGACCCAGTTTCCCTTAGGGGCTTAAAAGTTTGTTGAGCATGGCCCATCGCCTGTTTTAAAACGGATTTTAACATTTCTCTTAAGGTATGGTCACACTTAATAAATACTTGAAATACCTCTTTGTTAAATGTGAACATTTCTTTATAAAAAGAAATTAAGATTGTAATTGGAGTTAAGGGCAGATGTAAATGGATATGATTCATACAAAGCTTTTTATTATTAATTATCAAAACATCTCCTTTAAAAAAAAAACTAAAAATGTTCCACAAGAAATTGAACAATAAAATGGACTTTTCTCATCTTAATATCACGCCCAAAAAATTCATTATTATACTTAGGGCCGTTGTCACAACTTACCGATAGCTAAACGTAGGATTTTATCGGCCGTTTAAAAAGTTATTTATTATTACGATTTTACTTTAACCTTACAGGTAGGACCTTTATTTATTTTATGGCTCGCTTCAGATTAAAGTAAAGTTTTAATAATTGAACACTTTTTATAAGACCGGTTAAAGTCTACTTTTAGCTATCGGTAAGTTGTGAAAACGGGCCTTAATTAACTTACTTTTTTTCATAACAGTTTTATATTTTGATGAAGAATATTTAAAGTCTACTTTAAGGCTTAAGAAAAAAATTTAAAATAATGCAAACACACACAAAAAAAACAAAAATTTATTTCGGATATTAGAAAATAATAAAAAGAAAAGAAATAAAATAAAATAAAAAAATATTAAAAGAGAATAATAACAGAGAGCAATAATCTCTTGCACTGCTATTGAAAACTTAAGTCAGTTTTGGGGATTTGTAACAGTGTAGAAAAATTCAGTACTTTTTTCAGAACTTTTTCATATTAAAAATACTCCAGTACCCCCGCGTTGTTTTCAGTACTTTTTATCCTTTGAGCTTTTTAACTGTAATCATGATAATTGTGTAATGTGATAATTTCGAGAGCAGGCTTCGGTCATCATGTGTTTATTGCACAATTTATGTTGTTGTTTTTTTTTTTTTGAATAATTAACGACGTGAATATTAAAATGCAAAGCGTGGACGCCAGGATACATATTTTGCTTTCCAGAATGGGATATTTGTTCTTACAAGTGGCAAGAAAATTTATAAAAAGGGATGCATTGGATAGTTGGATAAATTAAATGAAAACCATATTTATAGAAGCATGCAATGTTAGGGAAATGGGTTTAAAGTAAAAGAAACTGGGAAATCATTTTATTCGACTTAATTTTGTTTTGAAAAATAAAACCTTAAAAGGGATAATCAACTTCACTCCAGAAAAACCAAAAGCATAATACTGTTGTTATTAATGCTATTTACAAACGATAACGAAAACTATAATAATATCAATTCTCAATTCCGTGTTCTAAAGGATCTTTCAGAAATAAAGCATTTCAGAACTGAATATATTTAAATTTCTTGGAAAAAGTATAGACAATATTAAGAACGAAAGTAATGTTTGGTGACATTTCACATATTGCTTTTGGTATTTTATCGATACCACATTTCTGAGCATCAATTGAACGCACATTTTCAAATGCAAAATGATGTAAAAAGCAAAGGAAGAAATCGTTTACACGTAGAAACTGTTTCTTTCAAGTTTGACAAAAGATCAATTTAAATCAACTGGCAGTTGCTGTTGTAGTTATTATATTTCTTATGAACTCTTAAAGTAAATTTTGTTTTATGTTACAACACTGAATTAAAAGCTTTATTTTAGACATTTATGTTTTAAACTTTCGAACTAAGTTCTGAGTAGGAAATATATGTAAAAGTCTGAATAATGTAACTTTGCAAAAGTTAAAATATAAATATAATAAATACCAGTATAATTTTGTGTTGACAAAATTGTTAATTTATTAACTTATTAATAAATACTGCTTGCTATTAAATACTTAGATAAATGAATTCCAATAAAATATTTTTTGTTAATTTTATTTTCATAAATTATGTTTTTTTTTAACAAAAAGTACCATTTGGTGGGAAAAATACTTTTTTAGTTGAAGTTCAGTACCATTTCAAAATTTCAAATTTGGGATAAAAATTTCGTGAAAATCCCAGTTGATTTTTTTTTTGGGGAAAAAAAATAATATATTATTATAAATGCCATTTGTGGAGTGACAAGACCGATTTGGTCAAGATGCGTACCTACATTTAAGTCTTTTTGGTACGGAACCATTACAAGAGCTTGTAGTTGCTTTCTGTACCAACAAGTAACGCTTGTGTTAAACGTGTCATTTATATAATGCATACAACCAAATGAAAAATTCCCAACATAAAGCAGTATGAGCAATTAGATGCTCTTCTAAGAATAAATAGGTAGTTACACACTATAAAAATTAAACAGTTTGATAGGTATGTGACAGATTTATTGAATCTTCTCCAATGCTATAATGCTATAAATAAGTTAGGGGTATTTTCCCTTTGACATAATATTATTTTATTTTTAAGGACCTGTTGGGATTTTTGGGGATAATTAAATAGCTATTTTATGGATTTTGGGGTATTTAAAATATATAAATTGGGGATGAAGTAAAAAATAAGACTGGAAACCCTAGAAAGAACACTGTGATACACTTAAAGAAAATTACTTTTAATATTAATTGAGGCGTTGTAATATCTTTTAAAAAAATTAAAAATAGTTTTATACGATATTTTTATTTAGTTGTAAATTGTAAAAATCCAATGAATTTGTTGGAATCGGAGAGCAAGAATATTTACAACAAAAATAGCATTTTCTACATAAAAAGTATCTTTTAATCAAAACGTTTTTTTTTGCAGATGTAATTTAATAACGAATTGGTAGTACTTTTTCGATTATTATCTGCTTTTTCAAAAAGTATATACCTACCTATTGAATAAAAAGTACATTTTTAACCAAACGTTCTGTGTGCAAATGTAATTTTTTATGAATACTAACTAAAATTTCATACAAAAACCTTCTTTTGAATAAAAGTTTTATAAACAAAGTTCTTAATAAAAGTACTTTTTCTTTTGTTAAAATCTTTAATGTTTTTTAGAAAAAGTTTTTATTTCATTAAAAAAACTTTTAACTCAAATAATTAACAGTCAGTTCGTCAGCTCATTATTGGTTGGACCATTTTTAAAAAAAAATTGAGTAAGGTATGGGGTATATAGATTCTAAATACCCCCATTGGAATCCAAAACCAGTTTCAAGATATTTGTTATGGTTTCTGAGTAATTACGCATTATGCTGCTCCATATTAACTAATTAAAAGTTAATGTATTGCTCTGCACTCCACTGGCGAATGCTGCAAATTCCTCATAATAAAAATAAAATTTCAAGAACTCAATACATAGCAATACGTATGCAGCACAAAAAGCTACTTTTTAGAAATAAATTAATAAACGTGGCATAGGTATGCGGCACAAAACAATAATTTTCACTTTCAATAAAATGCTATTAACTTTTGCTTCACCGCAGTTAATTCACCGTAAGCTAAATTTATCAGTAGTTTTACATGGTATTTAAGGCGAATTAACTACATGTGAACACAAGAGATCAGCTGACTATTTTTCTCTCCGTGTATTTTGTTCTAATTCGCCTTGTAAGTTTGCCAAAAATTTTAATTTCCCTTGGGATTTTTTACAAATAAGCAAGATATTTTTCAGAGCGAATTCGGGCGAGTTATGAATTTGCCTTACTGGTATTTAAAAGTCTTACGTTCCAAACAAAATGGTCTAATAAAGAGTGCTTTTTCGTGAGGTTTGATTTATAATGTTAAATAAAACACATAAATATTAAACTGAACTTGAAATTTTTATTTCGGTTAAAGGAACCATTTTTGCCATTAACTATTTGAAAATGGTATTATGTAAATGTCGGCCATTACTCATCTGATGTGTTCCATTCGGAAGGTCCAATTTCGGGCGACTCGATCGAGCATAGCGACTAGTTTCTCGCGAACAACACGAGTTTAAAAATAGGTACTATTAAGAGTATTAAAGGGATTTTATATTAAGCATTTTGTAATTTAGGGATCGTTTATCAGAAGACTCGGTAGAGTGATTCTAGTTAAAAAAAATCAAAATTCTACCGAATTTCAAAACGGTAATACAATTTTATTTTAGCAATTTATGCGTATCAATGCCCTTTTTTGGGGCCTACGATAAATTCTGTGGTCACAAGCAATAACCGCCTAAGTCGAAATAGTTTTTGAGAAAAGGAACTTTATATTTATGCTTGCGGTTCTGAAAAAATTAATTGCATTAGAAAAAAAGTAATTCACAATCAAAGATTCTTACTCCAACAATGCTAAGATAAAAAACTTATAGCGAAAGTTGTATTTATTTCAGAAATATTTAATAGAAACAAATATTAACTTAATTGTTCGATAAGTCGACTTAGGCGGTTATCGCTTGTGACCACAGAATTATTGAAAGATATTTACGAAATTTACTAGTCTGATTTCTAATCTTATAGAACTACGATAGACTAAATTTTACTATAAAAGCATTATGTGTTGCGGCTTTAGGGGTACTAAATTGTTTTCCGCCAGTGGGCTATATGGGGCCTTGGTAAGTTATGAACCGTTCTCCACAAAATTTTGAAGTAGATATGATTTTCAGCTATATAAAATAAATTTGTGCAAAGTTTAATGAGAATCTGTATATTCCGCCTCCATTTGATGTTAGTTTTTGTATCAAAAAACTACATTTTTTGGTAAAGTTGTTTCACATTTTGGTTATTATGTAACTCTTTTCCTGCTGAACTGATTCTGCTGGATTTTAATCCCAAATTGCTTAGGAGAACTAGAAGTAATTTGAGGCAAATATTGTTCTTTCCCTGCATATAATGCGACTAGTCCATGCACGCATGCGAAATGTAGCCCGTAAGAAACTAGGACTAGGACATGGTCTATTTAACATTACGATGTCCAAGGGCAGGACCATATAGCCCAGCTTTGCATTACGAGGTAGTTGTCTTAATACTATTCCATGGTATACTCCAGAGGATTTGCTTAAAAATAATTTAAAAACGAAAACATGTCGTTAAAAAACGAAGACATGTCGTTTCACTACAAACTCTTTTTAACAATGACCAGTCCAGGGGGTAGTGTATTTGATCAAAATGGATTAGGCAGTCCTATATAATTTGCAGGGTTTCATTGGACACGTTCGAAAGTGAGCGAGATTTTAACAGCCGGACAGGCAAACTAACATAGCTAAATCGATTTCGTGCATAGATGCGTATAATACTTTTTGTGCAGTTTATGCGTTTCTAAATTCAAGTTACATACAATGACTCATGCGCAACTCTTGGTTTGTTGTCGTCAGCGGTAAGGTTGGGGTAAGGAAAAATAATTTAGTACAGACTTTGTTGTACTCGGCAAGTAACTTGCTGAGTCTGAAAGGGGTCTAACTAACAAACTTCGTCTTACTGGCAAGAAATGTTCATAGTGTAAATTGGGACTAACATTACAAGAACCTTTTTGTAACAAAAGTTCCTTGTGATAAGAAACTTTATTCAAAAAAAATCTTTTGAAAATATGTACCTTTGTATGTATACATATCCATACATACTGTCAAAAGATATGTATGCACCTACATATGGACATATGTACATATGTATGTATATTCTTTTTATCAAAAAGTACCTACCTCTTTGTAACTTTTAATTGCCACCTCTATTAGAAAAGGTATCATTCACATATCTACATATGTACATACATACATACATACATACCTACATACATACTTAATTCTTTGACATTTTTTTCAACCTACTAAATCTTGCGGTGCGACTGTTTAGCTGGTTTTAGTGCATTCCAAGCATAAAAAAATGTACGCCCATTGAAACCTGTTAAGAAAAGCAAAATCAAAGCAGAATGAAAAATATCGTCATCATTTGTTACGCATACAACAACAATAAAATCAAAAGAATTTTGAATTGGAAAAATTCTTGATGTGGTTTAATGTTGACGGTATGTAGGTACATATGTACGTAGACAAAATTGGTACTTAAAGGTGGTACTTAAAAAAAAATAATATTCGATACATGAGAAGTGGTGAAAAATAGTTTAAAGGTACAAACAAAATTTTTATACCCTCACCACAATAGTGGAGGGGGTATTATGCGTGTGTTCTGATGTGTGAAGCACTAAAAATATTGGTCATTTTAGTAGGTATACCGATCGAATCAGATTCACGCTTTGAGTCCGTTCATGTAACCTTCTGCGCAAAGTACAGGTCGCAATTTTGAAGATAATAAGTAAGACGCCTTTTCAAAACGGTGAGTATCAGTCCATTATTTCAAATAGACCCCATACAAGCTTCTTTCAGAAATAGACTTTGTGCCCATAAATAAGGCGATCATATTTTGAAAATAAAAATAGAGGACAAAAAGAAAAAAAGTTAAAAATTTAAGATTTTTTACAAATTTAACGAAAAATTTAAATTCCCATATTTATTAAGTTAAGTAAATTAAAAAAGTACAAACCTATTACTTGAGTTTTTGACATGTATTTAAACAAAGTATAATAGTGTAAACTAGCCTTTAAGGCTTTGTTATGTTAAATGAGATTTTTTGACAGTCGCAACAAAACTCATTAGATTTCTATCTCACAAAGTATTATGGCAAACATAAGACTTGTGAGATAGTGTAAACTAGCCTTAAGTAGTGAAGTTAGCTGCTAATGTTAAAAAGTAATGGCAATTTAGTTTTTTTTCGGCCAATCTAGTGGTTTTATCTCTATTTGTATTTATGACACAGCGTTGACGGTCTTATTTTAATTTGTCTTTGCAGCGTTAAATCCAGGCTCTAGAAAATGTTACGCTGTATGCGCTGATTTAGGTAGAGCTGAAACAATGTTTTTGTTGATGCAAAAAAAAATTCATGAAAACTTAAAATAAGATTATAAAAACTAAAAATTCCCAAAATTAAAATATAACTTTATGTTTGACAAGTCTTTGGCTAAATTGGTATGCCATTAACGAAATTTAATCGATTCGCTTTGACAAAAATGATAGTTATGTTTTTTATTGCTACAAGGATTGATTATTGCAACAAATGTTGTAAAGTGTTTTCCAACAAACGTCAACTTTTTTTAAAATTTGAAAACATTTGGACAGCATAATTTCAGCTTAAACTACAGACATACATATGTATATTTAACATGAATTAGGCTCATGAGTCATGACACGGAAAGTCCTCTCAACTTCGTTGTTTTGTAGCGACAATTTTTAACCCTTCCCCAGAAAAGGTATGGCTGTTTAATTAAAGAAATACCTATGTGCCAAAATATTGATGATGAATTTTTTGTGTCTTTTCGATTTTGTTAAAGGCCGTAACACACTATCCCACAGAGTCATAAGTATTTTTCAAAAATGCTTCCCTGATCTAATTATTCTTTGAACATTTTCAAAAAACAATAACAACTTATCATGACAGAGTTGCATTTTCGTAAATTACTAAAGACTTTGTGGGATAGTGTAAAACGGCTTGAAGCAAATGAACCAATAATTAAGTGGGGGTTAAACCCTAATGTAAAACAAAAAAATGTGTACCTATATCGTTTTTTGAAACGCAAAAGGCGCTAACTAACCAAAACTAAAAATAGACTTTTTAATTGATTTTGATGTAAGTCTGGGTTCACACTATGAAAGTTTTCTTTCAGAAAGCCTGAGCTTATGGGTGAGAGAGGAGAAATGAAAAGCATGTTCTCTTCCCCTCTCACCAATAAACTCAGACTTTCTGAAAGAAAACTTTCATAGTGTGATCCTAGACTAATGCATCAATGCGAATGTTCACAAACAATTTTGGAATCTTTTGACCAAAAATTGCGATTTTATTAGCCAAAACTAAGGGCAAATCAACAAAAGATTAGGTCCCTATGAGCTTAACGCTTAACGGCCTAACTAACAGTTTGCATAATTTGCAAAATTGTCAATTGGTATGTTTTACCATATAGGTACCTAGAGAACAGAAAAATAAATGTTAAGCTGTTGAAAGCGATTTATTAATTTATCATTTAAAATAGTTCTGTAAAATTTTTAAAATGTTAGATGCAAACACAAATAATATACATACCTACATACATACTTTACGATAAATTCTAAATAAAGCTTATGAATTTTTAGTGGGAAATTTGGGTATACGAGTTTAGAATTTGGGTATAAAATTCTGACAACACTGCGACAACAAAGTATTGGCAATGATCACCTAAAAACAACAAAAATAAATTCGTTCAACGAAAAAAAAAACAAACAGGTAAACGAAATACAACAAGCAATAAAACAGGCATGAATAAATTAAACAAAGAAGGTACTGATAAAAATTAAGCTCATAAAAACAAAATAAAAAAGAATGAGACAAAACAAAAATTTTTAAGAGAGAAAATAAAACAGAGAGCAATAATCTACTGCGCTGTTTTTGCAAACTTAAGAGCATGAAAAAAACACTTAAAGAAAAGTTCTTTTTTGAATAGGTTATGAGACGTTGCAATAAATATAATTTCCAAGAAATTAAGACAATTTTTAAACAATATTTGTATTTAGTTGTAAATTGATAAAAAATCAAAAGTATTTATTGGAAAGAATTAAAGCACAATCTTAAAGATGAGTAATATCTCAAAAGATTTTGTTATTCGTGCTAAATTCCCAGTAATGTAAGATGAGATGAACGCACTGTTTATTGTTGATGTTGTTTTGTTTAAACTTTGATATTATTACAAGTAGAACTGTTGCTATAAGTCTTATACGTTTAACATTTTTATTTGGTTTAATATCTTTAGTTTTTCTAAAATCTTTATGGATGAAGTTTCCTGATGATCTGGCCTAAGCAACCAGTGAAATGCGCATAGGAATAGCTTATCCCATCAACAATAAATTTCAAGTGTTTTTATCAATAATAAAAACTGGGAATTTAGCACGAATAACAAAATCTTTTGAAATTTAAATTTTGTATTCCCAAAAATTGAAATTACTTTTTGATAATAAACAGGCGGGTGCACGGCCTAAAAAACACTTAATTGACAACATCTTTTGTAAGTTGTTGTTTGTTTTTTATTTTGTTTTTCTTAACCTACTTACAACTACAATTAATGTTGAGAGAATTTCAACTAATTGTAGCGGGGAATGTAAGATGAGATGAACGCACTGTTTATTGTTGATGTTGTTTTGTTTAAACTTTGATATTATTACAAGTAGAACTGTTGCTATAAGTCTTATACGTTTAACATTTTTATTTGGTTTAATATCTTTAGTTTTTCTAAAATCTTTATGGATGAAGTTTCCTGATGATCTGGCCTAAGCAACCAGTGAAATGCGCATAGGAATAGCTTATCCCATCAACAATAAATTTCAAGTGTTTTTATCAATAATAAAAACTGGGAATTTAGCACGAATAACAAAATCTTTTGAAATTTAAATTTTGTATTCCCAAAAATTGAAATTACTTTTTGATAATAAACAGGCGGGTGCACGGCCTAAAAAACACTTAATTGACAACATCTTTTGTAAGTTGTTGTTTGTTTTTTATTTTGTTTTTCTTAACCTACTTACAACTACAATTAATGTTGAGAGAATTTCAACTAATTGTAGCGGGGAATGTAAGATGAGATGAACGCACTGTTTATTGTTGATGTTGTTTTGTTTAAACTTTGATATTATTACAAGTAGAACTGTTGCTATAAGTCTTATACGTTTAACATTTTTATTTGGTTTAATATCTTTAGTTTTTCTAAAATCTTTATGGATGAAGTTTCCTGATGATCTGGCCTAAGCAACCAGTGAAATGCGCATAGGAATAGCTTATCCCATCAACAATAAATTTCAAGTGTTTTTATCAATAATAAAAACTGGGAATTTAGCACGAATAACAAAATCTTTTGAAATTTAAATTTTGTATTCCCAAAAATTGAAATTACTTTTTGATAATAAACAGGCGGGTGCACGGCCTAAAAAACACTTAATTGACAACATCTTTTGTAAGTTGTTGTTTGTTTTTTATTTTGTTTTTCTTAACCTACTTACAACTACAATTAATGTTGAGAGAATTTCAACTAATTGTAGCGGGGAATGTAAGATGAGATGAACGCACTGTTTATTGTTGATGTTGTTTTGTTTAAACTTTGATATTATTACAAGTAGAACTGTTGCTATAAGTCTTATACGTTTAACATTTTTATTTGGTTTAATATCTTTAGTTTTTCTAAAATCTTTATGGATGAAGTTTCCTGATGATCTGGCCTAAGCAACCAGTGAAATGCGCATAGGAATAGCTTATCCCATCAACAATAAATTTCAAGTGTTTTTATCAATAATAAAAACTGGGAATTTAGCACGAATAACAAAATCTTTTGAAATTTAAATTTTGTATTCCCAAAAATTGAAATTACTTTTTGATAATAAACAGGCGGGTGCACGGCCTAAAAAACACTTAATTGACAACATCTTTTGTAAGTTGTTGTTTGTTTTTTATTTTGTTTTTCTTAACCTACTTACAACTACAATTAATGTTGAGAGAATTTCAACTAATTGTAGCGGGGAATGTAAGATGAGATGAACGCACTGTTTATTGTTGATGTTGTTTTGTTTAAACTTTGATATTATTACAAGTAGAACTGTTGCTATAAGTCTTATACGTTTAACATTTTTATTTGGTTTAAATCTTTAGTTTTTCTAAAATCTTTATGGATGAAGTTTCCTGATGATCTGGCCTAAGCAACCAGTGAAATGCGCATAGGAATAGCTTATCCCATCAACAATAAATTTCAAGTGTTTTTATCAATAATAAAAACTGGGAATTTAGCACGAATAACAAAATCTTTTGAAATTTAAATTTTGTATTCCCAAAAATTGAAATTACTTTTTGATAATAAACAGGCGGGTGCACGGCCTAAAAAACACTTAATTGACAACATCTTTTGTAAGTTGTTGTTTGTTTTTTATTTTGTTTTTCTTAACCTACTTACAACTACAATTAATGTTGAGAGAATTTCAACTAATTGTAGCGGGGAATGTAAGATGAGATGAACGCACTGTTTATTGTTGATGTTGTTTTGTTTAAACTTTGATATTATTACAAGTAGAACTGTTGCTATAAGTCTTATACGTTTAACATTTTTATTTGGTTTAATATCTTTAGTTTTTCTAAAATCTTTATGGATGAAGTTTCCTGATGATCTGGCCTAAGCAACCAGTGAAATGCGCATAGGAATAGCTTATCCCATCAACAATAAATTTCAAGTGTTTTTATCAATAATAAAAACTGGGAATTTAGCACGAATAACAAAATCTTTTGAAATTTAAATTTTGTATTCCCAAAAATTGAAATTACTTTTTGATAATGATGAGTAATATCTATAAAAGTTTTTACAACTTTAAATATTTGTAATAATAAATTTGTTATACCTAAAATGCATAAATGACGAATTGTTAATCAATCAGAAAACTTAAAAAATTAAGTGGTTAAATTTACATAATAAAGAGACATAATTTGTAATAAACAAGAAATATACATCAATACCCCGGTTTGCGTCGCTTCGGTTTGCGTATTTTTAAAATTTCTGAGATTTCGAAGTTGCCTCGTTTATGTTTCACTTTTCGTCGCATGGCTTTGAAGTTGCGTCGCTAGTATTTCTCGATTTGCGTCCTTAATGTAAACATGTTTGTAAAAAGCTTAAACAGAGAAAGGGGATTTCCCATTAAAATCTAATGCAAATTTGTATGTGAAGGCTGCCTGCTGATTGCAACTGGTTTCAAATTACATTTGCCGAAGTAAAGTTAAATTTAAATATTATGCGGCAACGAGTCAAATAAAGCAAATAAGCTTAGAACCAAAATTGGGCATTTTGGCGCGTTCTAAATAAGGGGAAAAGGCTGTTGATATTGAAAGAAACCTTAAACAAGCCCCTTCTACAATAAAATCCATTTGCTTTTCCAGTGACGCTGATAAAATTAAGAAAATTTGTTGAAACAAGAACATCGTTACAACATAAACAGGTTACAAAAATAAGAAAAAAAGGAGCCACTTCTTAATATTTGGATGAATGTCCTTAAAGCAAAAGGTTATTCAAAAAAAAGCTTTAACTTTATTTGAAGATCTAAAATAAAATTATCCGTTATAAAGTCTATCAAATCAAAATTTATTTTTCCGGCTTAAAATTAAATTAATGAAAATTTATACAAATGTATGGAAAATCGTGCTTCGGTTTGCGTCGAATTTTTCCCAATTAGCGACGCAAGTCTTTCAGTATAGTGAAACTGAGATTTATGCTTTACAACACTGATAAAATAACTATGATTCGTTCAGTATTGACTAAAATAATAAGATATTAAATAGCTTTCGAATCGAGAAAGTACTCGATCCCGACTACCAGAATAAGGCCCCTGTATTGCCAGCTGCAGGTAAAAATCTCTATGTGAAAGATTCATCAGCCCATATTTCTTTGAGAACGGCAATGGATAGGCAGGCTATTACAGCATTTTACTGTCTCATGTGTAGGTGATGTGAAATGATCACAGAGATCTTGCCATAACGAAATCATTTTTTTGTTATAATTTTATTGTTTAACCCGTTTGGCTACAAAAATTGTAAGCCATAACCTTGCGGGAAATTTGTGTTCTTAAAGCACTTATCCCGTGACTAGTGAACACAATATTACAACAAAAAGGAACGATTTGTGAAAGGTGAAAATAGGATATATCGCTAAACTAATGGTAATGTGTTTAAAGTGAAGTTACTGCAGGGGAAACTAGTCATGTGACTGGATTTTGTGCTGGCTGATGCTATCGGCTTATATTATTTTATATAATGTAGATTTATTATTAATATGTATGTATGTGGTTCACTCGGGACAAAATCTGCGACAGGCATTATTTTAACCGAAATAAAATAAGTCTATTAAGGTAATTTCAGTGATCTGTTACAAAGCGTCAAAAGGGTGCCCATCCCGTGTAAGGTGACAAGTCGCCTTCATATAAAGTAGATAGTATATAGAACCGATCTCTACCACTTTGGAACTGTCACGTGACAAATTTGGTGTTGGTGCCCTTTCCCCAAGGAAATTGACCGTAAACTGATAAAACTGAAAACACACACGTATAGTTTGATGTGAGTTTAAAGAAAATCAAAATATTTTGCTTTTTACAAAATTTTAAAACCAATTTGAATTTCGGGAATTTCTCCAAAAATTTGAAGAATCATAAAATATGTTGCAAGGCCCGTTTTCACAACTTACCGATAGCTAAAGGTAGGATTTTATCGGCCGTATAAAAAGTGTTCCATTATCACATATTTACTTTCACCTACCAGGTAGGATGAACCTTAATTTACTTTATAGCTCACTTTGGCTTCAAGTAAAGTTTTAATAATGGAACACTTTCTATAAGGCCGGTTAAAGTCTACTTTAAGCTATCGCTAAGTTGGGAAAACGGGCCTAAGATATACGTAAATTAAATGAAGCAATTTGATGTATGGACTCACAACAATTTTTTAACAATTTGTATGCAAATGATACCGTTCGATATTCTGGGACAGGCAGCAAGAATTTTACTTGAAAAGTTAATTATTAAATAAGTTATTTATTTAAGTATATACAAGTTTTTAGATTTACTATATCTTTTAAAATAAAATAGCCTAATTTTAAACCCTCGTTTTCATAAACGATTATTCAATTTAAAAAAGGTTCATTAGGAATAGTTTGCATAATAAATTTGTTCTTTAGTTTCTTATTAAATTAAAAAAATTTTTGTGAATACAGGCAAATGATTTTAGAATAATATTAGATAATTTCATTGAAATTTATGTACATTTTTTATTACTAATATTTCTTTCTCAATTTATGTATGTATATTAATCGTTATTATTTAAATATAAAGCATGTAAACAGTCTGTTATTAATTTGAGTGCTCAATTAATCTGAAATTTTAGCTTATAATATGTACCTTTTACCGTGTTCCTAATCACTTACAGAATTGTTCGTGTGTTTGAGTATTTTTGTTGTTTCCAGGTAGACAAACAACAACTCATGAATTTATGAAATGACTAAACCAATGCAAATAACAGAAAATAGCATTTTATCTACATATGGATGACTGGAACTTTTAAACAGTTGTTTTTTTTTATAATAAATAAAAAATAAATTAAATTTGTTATCAAATGCAAAGAAAGTATGAGATAAAACAAGCCAAAAAATATTAAGAAAATATTCATTATTTCAAAAAACAGGGATGGAAAATGAAGCAACATTAATAATTTAAAAATTCTTTACAGCATTAACGATTTATAATATGTAGATATTAGAGTATCCAATTATTTGACTTTTGCTTTTGTTCGAGTAAGGAATTAATCGGATTTTAACTTTAAAAATTGCTCGATTAATCGAGTAAGGTTTTCAAATTGTTCAAATAACTCGAATAACTCGAACAATTAAAATAAGTTTCCAAAAATTTAATCTACTGTAAAAAAACGACAATGTGTATTTGGTTTTATAATTTTTTATTTAAAAACAAAAAAAATACAACACAAAAGTAAAATTAAAAAAAAAAAATAAAATCACAATTCATTTGTACTACGTATACTGCGTTATTAAAATTATATTTCAAAATATGTTTAATAATAATGAAGATACATATTTCAGTCACATCTTTTAAAAAAGTCTTTTAAAAATAATACAGAATTCAGGTGTTTGCTCTTTAAACGGTTTTTTTGTTTTGTTTTAATAAAACTTGACGTTGAAAACACCCTTTCACTTAAAGTCGATGTTGGTGATAACGACAAAATTGCATTAAAAAGATTGTCAAGTTTTTCTGATCTTTTCTTTGTTTTGTCTAAATACATGAAATCATCTATTATACTTATACTTTTTGTGTTTGATTGTTTAAAATTTGCAATTCTTTGTATTGTTTTGTTAAGCTCACCTAGAAGATTGTTTTCGTTTGGATCCAGATCTTCTTCTAAAAAATCATCGTCTGATACATTTTGGTCGGGTTCAGTATTAAACAATCGATTGTATAATTTGATTGCAAACTCTTTTGTTTCGGTTTTTGAGCTGTATTTTAAAAAGTTATCGCTATTGGGAAACCTTGCGGAATTAAGGTAGAGTGTAAGTGTGTTAAGAACTTTAATTCGTCTTTCGTTTATTCTTTCTTTAAGACAAGCAAGTAAATCTTTTGAAAAAGAATTGTTTGTCTTCTCTAAATTGTTGATTAAAAACTTAATTATTCCATCCAACTCAATAAGTGTTGCGGAATCTTTACTGAGCTCCTTGATGGCAACATCCAGCGGTTGTAAAGTATTACTAATTGCAGAGAGTATAAGTATTTCCCTGTCTGTGAAAACAGGTAACCCATAATCTGCCAATGTATGGTTTACACATTTATAAATGCGAAGAAACTTTTGAACCATATTGGCTAAGGACGACCAACGATGTTTAACGTCATGAATAAGTCGAATTTCTTTTTTTTCTTGAATAATTACATAGGTTTGTAAATTTTTTTGCTTTTCGGTAGACTTGTTGAAAAATTTGCAACACTTACGCACGCGAGTAACAACACTCTGTATTTCAGATTTAAGACCAAATCCCTCATCTATGTCAATTTCGTTTTCTTTTTCAGTTATTTCAATATTTTCATTTTCGTCATCACTTTCATCACAACTTTCCTCTTCATTCACTTCTGGACTTCTAATAACTTTTTTTGAATAAAATGTATCAACGACTGACAAATGAATAGCATGGTTCAAACATAATTGCGACTCAGCTAGTATATCGTTTCCATATTTTTTCATTGCAGCGGCGCCATCATGCGTAGATCCAACTATATGTTTGTTAAAATTGATGCCAAATTCTTCAAGTTTTTTGTTTATTGTAGAATAAATATTTGCAGAGGTTCCCCTTTTTTTCATTTCTTCAAGTCCTAAATTGAACAGCTTAAAATTCTTTTTTTTAGAATCATAGCATCTTAATGTTACGTTTACATATTTTATGTACGAAATGTCCGACCACTCGTCTACTACAATGGAAAATCGTACATCATTGCTCAACATATCGTTTATTTCGTTAACAAGTTCTTCTTTTTTCTTAGTATAAAAACTATCAATAAATTTCCAAATGGTGCTTTCGCTCTGTGGCATTGAAAGGCCTTTTAACTTCAAAAATGATATTATCACTTTAGATTTGTTTAACGAATGCACCGACATACCGTCTTCAGCCACACACCTACAAATAATTTCTTCAAGGGACGACTGTGCATCATTTTTAAAATATTTTGTCAGCGGACCGTTAGTGGCTTTTGCAGAAATTGTTGGTTCTTCATCCAATTTAGTGTTGTGTGCTTGACGCAGATGATAAATAAGGGAAGATGTGGCGGAACTTGAGCATTTATACATTTTTGGACAATTGTTGCACTTAGCATTGTTTCCATCTTTAGTAAAATATTTCCAAACGAAGCTCATTCTAAAACAAAAAATTTAAAAAGTGTACAAATATGTTTGTCAGTATACTCATTTTTATTCACTTGTCTATTTTTTGCAACATTAAACTTACATGATGTTAATTTTAGTTACTTCTTTGACAATACTTTACTTTCTTTAAAAATTATTTTCGCTTAATAAGTTTATTAAGACATTTGCTTTCTTTTTTAAGCATCAATAAAAATCTCGTTGATTTTAAAAACTTTAACTAAAATGTCAAACAAACCATTAACAGCTGATCTCAGAGCAAGCAAAAATGAAGTGATAACTAAACATGTCTCATTTTTAAACATAATTTTAACGGATAAATAAGCGTAAACTAAATAAACATGAACATTGCTATTTTACGGCCTAAATTTTGCACATAAAATTTGCTCGATTAATTGAACCACATTGTTCGAGTTATTTGTTAATCGAAATTGGCTATTTTCATTATTCGATCAAATAATGGCAAAAAAATTCTTCGATTAATCGAACAACGATTAATCGAGTGGATACTCTAGTAGATATGTATGTAGTAGACTTTGATATCATGCCGCTGCTAGCAAATTTTTTGCGAATTTCCGCAAATTTAGAAATGTTTACCAAATTTAAGCCATTCCTTATATTTTAAGGGGATTTTAATCTTGTTTGAAGTATAAAATTTTTTCGCGAATTTCCGCCATTTTTGCAATTTTTTTTTTTTTTTTGTTATTTTCCGACATTTTGTTTTTTTCCACTTAGTTAGCGATTTCAAAGAAATTTTATAGCTTGTTTAAAAGTTTGCAATTTTTCGGGAATTTTAGTAAAGTTCGCAATAGAAGCGATTTGTAGCTGTGATTCTTAACAGTTTTCATGATTTATAATAAGTAGTAGACTTTGCTATAATGCCGCTGTTGGAGAATTTTCGCAAATTTCCGCTAATTTAGAAATTTTTACCGAATTTTTGCCATTCCTTTTAGTTTTAGCGACTTTTAATCAATTTTATGGGTTTTTTGAAATAATAAAAATTTTCGCGAATTTTTGCCATTTTTGCAATTTTTTTTTGTTATTTTCCTACATTTTGTTTTTTCTCACTCATTTAGCGATTTCAAATTAATTTTAGTGCTTGTTTAAAAGCTTGCAATTTTTTCGCGAATTTGAGTAAAGTTTGCAATAGAAGTGATTTGTCCCTGCAATTCTTAACAGCTTTCACTATTTTTAATAAATTTTACCTTTGCTATCATGCTGAGCTGTCCCTTACCCAATTTATTTGTCGTTCGTCTGCGTAAGAAATAGAAATAAACCTATCGCAGAGTTCGTTACGCACGACGAATTTCGGTCTACGCAATTATCGTGTGTACTTTCATATACACCAATGTGTTCTATGTCTGGTGACGAATATTCGTTGCGAATAGGGTAGCCAGATTCTAAATTCGGAAAAACAGTACATTGAACACACAAAAACAGTACAATCAAGAAAAAAGCAGTACATTTTTTTTGTTGCGAAAACACAACTATTTACTTAAATTATTATATATTTAAAACTTTTGATCTAATATGCAACAATTATATAACGAAAAACACTTAAAATGTGTTACGTCAAAGGAATAATTTCCGTTTTATTGCATTTTAAACGTATGCGAAATTATTCCATTTGCGTTTAAAAAAAACACTAAAACGAAGCATTTGGCCTAAATGTTTTTTTTTTTATTTGAAGACAGGAAAACCATAACATTCCTGTAAACCATATAAGAAAGGAGAAAAGCCTAACTTAACTTAAAACAATTAACTCGTTGATTGTGTAATTAGGACTTTCTTTAAGCATATTGGTATTTAAAGCAATTTTCACCACACAAATAGTTGCACAAATCATATAGAATTTGAGAAAATGTATGTGTCCTAAGTTAATTTTCCAATTTCAAACAATTTTTAAATTATTTGCGGCCAATTTTACCAAGTTCAGCTATAATCTATAAAATCCAAAAAACATAGTTTGATGTATTTTTATTCAACAAAATCTGAAAATATTAAAATTGTAAAAAACAAGTTTTAATAAAATTTATACGCTGAAGATTTTCAATAAAATGTTTGTAATAATTAACGTAGCTTTTCTTTATTTCAAAAAAAGTTTAGGTAGAGAAAAGTGGTTCTGAAAGGAATTAGGTATTTTTATAAATATTGAGCCTGGAGAATTTTTAAATTTGTAGTTTTTAATTTCACGTGATTTCGATTTCCAGAACTTGCCCGAATATTAAAAAAAAATTCTAGGAATTAAAGATAATTGCGTTGGAATAAGTCTTTATTTAGTATTTAAAATATATAATATTTTTAACAAAATTTCGATTTTGTTGTTGTCTTTCTCAGGTGTTTAAAGGCAAATACTATTGGAAGAGGTAGCCATAAAATCATATGTCTTTATAATAATAATTAAGATTTCTATTGCGTATTTATGAGAAAACAATGACCACAGCGTAAAAAGTCTTATTATTTTACAGCTTTTTTGTTTGGAACACAACATTTTTTTTAAAGCTATGTACTGTTACATATTAAGATATTTTCAAAATATGACTTTAACAGGGTTTTTCTTGATATCTTGGTTTTTTGGAGACTGAACAAAAAAAAAACAGTACAAAAAACAGTACAAAGTGTAAAAAACAGTACATTTGCGTACTGTTTTGGACATTATGCATAAAACAGTACAATTGCAAAAAATCAGTAAATGTACTGTTAAAAACAGTACGTATGAAATGTAATAATTTAAAATTTTTTTTCAAATTTCATAATTTTATTCGAAAATTTAAAAATTTAGTATATATTCCCCAGAACCTGTTGCTTACGTAGCAAGATACGTTCACATGGTGTTAATTCGCCTTTTTTGCCCGTCCACTACTTAGAAATTTTTGAGGAAAGATCTTAGCCTGCATCCATATAAGATCCAACTAGTTTACAAATTAAAGCCAGTGGACCATCAATTGCGTCATGTGTGCGTCGGATGGGCTGAGAATCAACTGGAAGTTGAAACAGATATTTATAGTCAAATCAACTTTAGCGATGAGGCTCATTTCTGGCTTTACGGGTATGTAAACAAGCAGAATTGTCGTTTTTGGAGAGAGAACAACCCTCATGAGACTCTAGAGACTTAATTACTTCCCGAAAAAAATCACAGTTTAATGCGGTCTGCATGGCGAAAGCGTAATCGGCCCATTTGTCCTTTAATCCGAAGTCGATGCCAACATTACCGTAAATGGCAACCGCTGCAGGTAAATGATTGGAATTTTTTTATTCCTCTTGTCATTGCAAATCATTTGAAGAACAAATAGTTCCAACAAGTTGGCGCAAAATGCCAACCAGCAAATGAAACCATCACTTTGTTGAACAAAGCGTTTGGTGACTGAATTATCTCAAGAAATGGACCTGTGATTGTCAGCCTCGTTCATGTTATTTGACACATTTGGACTACATTTTGGGGCAGTACAGTAAATCTCTGGTCAATACTGATAAAGCAGCTACGATTGATTATTAAGAATCCAACATTCGACGCATCATTGACGAAATAAGACCGGGTATGCTCGTAAAAGAGGTTCAAAATTGGACCGACAGGATGACGTCCATAAGGCGCCGAGACCAAATTCCAGAAATTATTTTTAAACATTATATGCAATGAAATTATTATATTATAATAAAGCCAAAACTTTTATTATTAGATTGACTTTGTTGTATTTTATTAAAAAAAGGGAGTTCTATTCCTATAAAAAACCCCTTATTAATAGAAAAGATAAATCTTATAGATTTTTACTGCAAACTGATTTAAAAGGGAAAAGTGCTTAAGTTGACTTAAGCTTGACTTTAAGTACAAAATGACATAGTTTCAATTATTTCGTACAATTTTTCAGGAAGTTGTCGGAAAATAAGGAAAGTAAATAACAATTGAAAAAAATTTTAAATGACTACGTCTACGAACATGACCACAACAATAATTTCTTTCCGATTAAAAAATTCAAAATACATATTAATAAATTTCAATTTTCCATCCCTGTTAAATAAGCAAACATATCAAATTATTTACAGTGTAAACAGAGATACAAAAACTTGAAAGAGAAAAAAAAGTAAAATATCTTTAAAATACATAAAAAGAGAAAAGATCTTTCGGCAAAAATATTAAAATAACAAGAGAGCCACAATGTTTGGTTCAAAAAATTCGGGAGCAGCCAGCTCTTTACAGAGCAATATTATCAACAATAGCAGTAACAACAATAACAATGTTAATGCCAAGAAAGCCGGTCGTTTTGGTGTTGGTGACATTAATAAAACAGCAACAACAACACAAGCAGTGTCTGGAGTACCAATGAGTGGTGAAAATAGAATAAATGCAAATTCAAATCAACTTCAACAACAACCACATTATCAGCCATTTGTAGGCTCTGCTACTAATACCAGTCATTGTAATAGTGGTGGTGTTGTTTCTTTGGGAGCAGCACAGCGGCAACAACAAAAACAACCACACCGTTCTACTAATATTGTTGGATGTAGTGGAGCTGTTAATATTTCTTCCACGGCTGGTAGTAAAGTAAAACCAGTAAATTCCCCCAACGTTGGACCAACGCATTCAGTTGAAGGTGGATCGCGTGCGCAGACGGTTGATAGTCAAGCGACAAATTATTTACAAAATCGTGCAAATAAAAATAATTCAAGTAATAGAAATCAAAAAATTGTTGCAAAATCTCCGGAATATTTAGAAGCAACAAATCAATTAAACGAGCAAATTGAACAAATTAATTTAAATACACAGCGACATCAACAAAACGGTGCTGTAACTAAAAAGCAGCAACAACAACAAACGCATTTTCAAAATAATGAAAATTTCATAAAAACGAATCCTAATTTATTAAATAATAAAATTAATAATTGTGCAATTGTTGCTGGTCAACAACAACCACAACAACAAATAAAAAATTTTACAAATCCATTTCAATCGAATGTGTTGAAAAACCAACAACAACAAATTTCTAAAAAAACAAGTGATTTAAATTTGAATAATAATAATTATAATCAAAACAATAATTGTTGTCCTTCAAGTGTTATAAAAACAACAACATTAAATTTACCTGTGACATCATTCGCCGCATCACAACAACAGTATACTCAACAACAACAACAATATCCTGTTGAGCAAATTTATTACACCAACGATAAAAACAATTTGGACAACAACTACGTTTACACGTTTAATCCACAGGTGTGTGTTTCTTTACAACAAAAATAACACTAGCTATATTTATTTAATTCACAAATTTCTTTAATGTTTCATTTAATTTTGTTTTACACTACATTTTGTTATTTCCATAAATGTTAATGAACTTCTACCTTAAAATTGTGTTTTTTACAAGCAAAACGCGCACATCTCTCAAAAAACAGCAAAAAATACTGAATAAAATAATAGCACACATTTTAAAACAAACAATCGCTTTAATAGCCGACATTTTTGTTGTCTCTCTATTTCTTTTTTTGCTTATTCCTTTCTCTGTGACTTTCTTTTGGAGCTGCATATGTAATTATGCTGATCCCCATACAGACAGCCATACACACATGTGCATTTTACATGTATAAAAGTAAAATAAACAGAGTTCAAGTTCTATTTTTTAGTTGTCGTTTGCCAAAAGTGTTCTCGCTCTCTAGACGAAAAAATAAAAATAAGGAACAAAATCACTTTAATTTAAGAGGGGAAGTATTACTAGAGTTAATCTTAATTGCAGGAAGAACAAAAATCAGTGGTGAAATTTTTATGTTTTACAAATATCATCAAGTTTTTTGAAATGTAGGTAGGTAGGTATAATTCGTATTTCAATGTGCACATTAATGAATTTGACTTTTGAACACAAATAACTACACAGGGTTCTCAGTTTTTATTTAGGCCTTAACCCCAATTTGCGATTTTTATCCCCAAAAAATTTCCACAGATCCTTAAAAATAAAATCATATCCCAGCTAGCATTTGTGTGATTATTTTTTTATATCACCTAAATGAGGCTTTTCAGATCAGTTTTGATTAAAAATCAAGATTTATTTATTTTATTGAATTTATTCTTTTTTTAAAAATATTGTATGTTTTTGAAGCTCTTCAATAAGTTTTTCTTTTACGATTCGCAAATTTGTTAAATTTTTCTTTTTATTGTCAGCAGATTAGGTACTTGTCAAAAATACACAACGCGTTAAAAAGTTCAAAGTTAACCAACTTTCTGGCGCTAACGCGTCGAAATATTTTGCATGCAGCTTGTTCTATTAAAATACACTAGTTTAACTTTTTTTGACAGAAGTCTACAGAGCGCGCGCGCACTAACGCGTGTTGTGTACTTCTACCTTAAAAATTCGTTTATTTTCCCCTGAGCCTTGTGTCACAAGTACAACTAGTTTGTACCTTTAACTTTAATTAAACCAAATCTTGTTTTGAAACATTATTTAAATAGATTTCACTGATAATAAAATTGTAAACAGCATTCATTTTTTTCTGTTCACAATTCCAGACATTAGAAAGTTCGCTATATTTTAAGCTGTGGCTGTCGGAAAAACAGATATAAATCAAAAACTGAAACGTAAAATAAGAAAACTAAACTTAGAATTATTTTATTAACACTTTTCTTTAATGAAAAGCACGGCCAACATTATCAAAAGCTTAACTTGGTGGCCACACGATCAAGTTTTGCCTTTCAATTTGCAACACACTCTCACTTTTTGAATTAACCACGGGATTGCTTTCAATTTCACCTTTCCATTTGTTTGGCAATTTAACTTTCAATTTAACAGCTGATTACATGTTTGTCTTTATAAATTGTTTTCTTGGTCACATCTTGTATAAATTGCTTACAAATCGAGTGCAGCCTACGTCACAGCTTTCAATTTATGTAAATTTTGACAAGCAGTATAATATACATATTATGTAAAAGACTATCAAGAACAACTTGACCGTGTGGCAGGGTAAGCGAAGTTTATTTTGATGGAAAAATTCATTTATTTAAGGTTAAATTAGAATTAAACGTTTTGCTAACAAAAGCAATAACGTCCACCAAAATATTTTGGTTTTTTATTAACTACAAAAAAATTTTTCATTTATGGCAAAATTACACTTTTTATGCTGCACTGTGAACGTTACTTGCAAACGACTGCCCATAAATCAGCTGATATTTGTTTTTGCAAAAACCTAAAATGCAGTTATTTGCTTTAATATATTCTTTATCAAACGGTATTAGCGAAAAACATATTTTTGGACAAGATTTCGTGTCGAATTACCTACTGTGCTTTGCATAAATGGCATTAGTAATAATATATGTATTATCCTCAAAAATCCTCAATGAAAAAATTTTGTTTCCCCAAAATATCGAAGTATAAAGCTATGTTCACACCTATTAAATATTTGACGTCCTACATACATACATTGTACAATTATCTTCTTACAAATAAAGTTCAACATATCAATAAAAATTGTTTGAAATAAAGCTAAAGTTTGACCGTGACCGGAATGGTTGGCGGCGGTATTGTGATTTTTACTAATAGCCAAGCGGCTATTAGGGCACTCTCTTCCTGGAAAATGTCTTCGAAGTTGGTGGCGAAGTGCCGTGGAAGGCTACAGGAGCTGGGGACAAGAAACAGTAACGCTCTGCTGGGTGCCGGGGCACTCAGAAGTCCCGGTAATAGTAGGGCTGAAAAGCAGGTCAAGGCTGCTTCTAACGCCCGGATGATGGGTCCCGAACCCTTTGGTGGGTTGAGTTGGGTCAGCGTCCAATCCCTCATGGAAAACTGGGATCTGGGGGAACATGGGAGATACTGGGTATCGCTTCCGAGTGGGTGCATACCATTCGGTGCTATATCGGCAAAAGACCTGGTTGGGTTCCTTTGGGAGGCAGAGGGTCTTTTGGCCAACTAAAGGGGAGTGGGTACAATAGAGCAAACCTGGTCGCAGTACCTGTCGCTATTGGGGAAAACCTCGCTGCTTTGTCGAAAAAAAATGTCATCTTGCCTATTTACTTCCTGGTCAAAGATTTCGAACGTTAACGTTCGTACAGATTTTCGTATGGAAAATATTTTTTAAACTGAGTTCTTTTCAAAAAAATTTACTATTCGAACGTTACAATTGAAAGAAGTAAAAATATTTGTTGTGTTCTTTTTTTCTGCACAGCGAGTTTGAAGTTGAACTTTAATTAAAAAATATTTGGGGGTATGTAAACTTTTTTAAGTCTGTGTGGGTCAGGGCACCCTTCCAGCGATTGAAAATATCAATATTTACGTGCCACAAAACGATATTACTTATACGTTTCGTATCATTGTTTAATGTAAATCAATCCAACAATTTTTTTTCTAATACACACGCGAACACAGGTAAATGTTTTATGCCATGTCTCTTCTAAGCATAGCAATACACTTGCTGAAAGCATAGCTAAAATTATTTACAGTTAGAATGCCGCACATGTGTTTTATTTTTATTTAGAGAAAAAACTGCCCGTAAAATTAACGTATGTTATGATTCTAGGGCTAAAGTTGCCGAAATGGTCACACGCAGCATGGCACATACAATCATTTTCAACTTTTTTTCGATTATTTTCGTTTTATTTTCAACGTGGCTTCAATTTTATTCATACACATAACTACGAATGAAAGCAAAAAGCGTGCTATCAAGTCCAACCATCTCCGTACCCAACTTTCTTTCTTCTCTTTCCTAAATATGCAAAAAATAAATTGCAACGTGTGAACCCTGACATAACTAATTTTTAGAAATGTACTTTTTTATGATTATAATATACAACCTACTAACTTAATCGCTGCAACTTTGATTGAAAAACAAATTTTCATTGCCTGTAGTATTCAGTGAATAATGAAAAAGACGTTCCTAAAGGCCGGGATTCACTATCCTACACAATCGAACGATTCATTCACGCAAAAGTCGGACAGAATTCTATCCGACATAAAAATATCTGAAAAATCTGTAGTCAGTGCCATATACGGTTAAAGACATAACTATTCGTACATCGCTTATTTAATTATTTATATACTTTTCAGAATATATGCAATATATTCGATGTACGAATAGTTATGTCCCTAACTGTACATACCAAGTCAAACAACTTACAATAAGTATTCCAAATCGTAGGATACGCTTGATACCATGCAAATAATAGGACTAGTCCAAACACGCGTGTAAAATGTAGCCCACAAGGGACTAGGACTAGTCCAAAAGTAACCCAAACCTATTGAACAACCATGGTCTATTTAACATGACAATGTCCTAGGGCAGGACCATATAACCCAGGTTTGGATTACAATGACATGGTCCATGCTTGCATTACATCGGACCAGTCCATGAAGTAGTCTATTTAATCAAAATGGATTAGGTGGTCCAATATTATTTGCAGGGTATTTACTATTTAGCAATGAAATTTTATACAAATTTTGATAATTGTTTTTACTTTGGCTTCCCTTCCCCTGCAATTTTTTTTTTTTTTTTTTTTTTTTGTAGTAAAGTTTTAATGAAATAAAAATTAAAAAAACACCAAATTACCCTTGAGCATAAAAACCAAAAAAAACTGTTATCACATTTGGTGGGAATTTTAAATTTCATGCAATTTCACCAGAATTCTTTTTCATTCTTTAAGTTTTTTCATTAAATTAAATTCCGTTTTTTCTAATATTTTTTCGTTGGCATAAAATTTTCTGGATCATAAAGTAAGAAAATCCACAATGAACCTCTAAGAAATTTTCGCAGAGTCTGTCTGTCTAGCTGAATCAGAAAAACAAATTCACATACACACAACACACAACAAAAAAAAAAAAAAAAAAAAAAAAAAAAAAAACAAACAGACATGGAAAATGATTTACTGTAATAGAAAAGAAGTGGTGAATTAATAAAAAAATCAGCTGTTATAAAAGTGGGGGAGGAAGCGAAAAACAGACAAAAATGCATGACATGACGATGACGATGACGATGACGATAATTTTATGTTTAAATTTAAGTCCTATTAATTTTGTTTAACCAAAAAAAAATAAATAAAAAGATAAACCACAGACTGTCATGTTTTCATTTGATTTTTTTTTTAACTTTATAATTGAAGAAGATAAAATCTGATAAAGATAAAATACATGCATGTAGGTATGTAAAAGAAAATTCGACAAATCATGTTGTTGGTGTTGCCTTTTTGTCACCCAATGTCAACTAACAGCGTAGAATTTAAATAAATCACAACAACAAATGTCTTGTTGTTTTCTTTTTGCACAAATTGTCTACTTCAGGGATGATAAATGAGCGAAACAATATCGTACCAAAGAACTTTTAAAATCTTACTTTTTCGACCCGAATAGTACTAAATTATTTTTTTATAATTTTTATTTATGTACATATTTTTTTTATACACTAAAATTTAATATAAAAAAAACAAAAGGAACTTAAAATTCATTTGTATAAATAGTAAAAACAATAATAAAAGGGTGAGTCTAATTTTTTCGCGTAAAAAGCACTTCGCGATTCTTGTTCTATAAGTCATTCCAAGCAGCTTTGCTAAAGAAACCATAGGTCAAAAATTAACTTCGCGACCTCGGATTTTTCAACTTATGTACAAATGTACAAAATGCACAAACAAATTGTATTTGTTCTAGCCAAACCTGTATGATGCGGTCGAAAAATTCATTTTATTTTTATTTATTTATTTGAGAGCGCTTTTGTACACTTTTAAGAATTTATCGTCTTTTTTTGTGAAAAATATCCGAAATTTTTGTGAAAATGGAAGAATATTTCTTAAAATGCAATCTCAAATTTTAAATAAAAATAAAAATTTTAAGCGTTCTAAAAATATGTACAAAGGATCATCTTCCGATTGCATTTCCAAACTTATCGTGCTTACATTTTCAATATACATATCAACCCCTTTGCGCGAAATTATCGTATATGCCAATTTTTTGGAAATAAAGTTTTTGATGCAATCTTGTTCTACATTGTATGCGAATTCCACTTCGTCTTATCTTGTCTTATCTAAGCACATGTATATTTTCATTTTGATATTGCAAGTGAAAGCAGAGAAAAGTAGAAAACTGGCTGTCCCGTAAAATTTGGTATTTGTAACATACGATAATTTCGCGCAAAGGGATCGATATACTGCAGAAAGAGGAAAGATATTTGATAAACTGGAATAAAAAGTCCAGGAAATCGTCTCTTCTACAAGAACTTTTGCAGAAGTGGTTTCTAACATCTTTTAAAAACTTGTCAGTAAATACGAGTTGCCATTTTATATCAATTAACAATAGGTTTGAAAAATTTTGAAATAGTACCAAATGAGTCACGGGGGTAGCAGTGTACTTTTTAGTTTTGAATTGTACCAAAAAGAGTACAATTGTACCAACTTTATATACCGTGTTCTACTTGTAGGCCAAAGCAGGGATGTGAAATGTAATATGTAGTACTTAAATAAAAATATCAGTAGGAAGGTAGGTATTCAACGAAAAGTGAAACAACGACCGAAGTGTTGAATCTATCCATACTTGCCACAATAAATATAAACGAACTAACTGACTAAATAAATCAGTAAATGAATGACAAGTGTTGCCATAAGAAGAATTTCTTATCAAACAAATAAAGCCGAAATTTTTAAAATTTTAACTGAATTTTTACTATTTTGGGCATATTTTATTATATTAAAAAAAACTTTGCAAATAATAGATAAATGATTTTAAAGACCGCTTTACACTATTACACAAGTCTTAAGCTGGAGCTCCATACCACGCGTTTTCGCCTCCACGCAGTGCATGCTTTTTTAACCTAACTGGCGTTCTACGTTTCAAGTTACATGCAACGCTTTTATGCAGCAGCACCACAAGTAAAAATACCATTTTATTTGTTAAAATCAGCTGATTTGTTTGAACGCTGCTTGTGACGCTTACAAAAGTAGAAAGTAAACCTACTTTTCGCTTCAAGGCATTAACGCTTTTGTGCATGTAACTTACTACAAATAACTACATAGATTCTTCTTTTTTGACAACTGCGCATGCTGCGAAAAAGCGAGTAACGCGTGGTGTGGACCTCTAGCTTTATGTATTTTGACAGAAATGCATCTCTGATCTAATTATTGGTTGACATTTAAAAAAAAAACAATATCAACTTATCATGGCAGAATTGTATTTTCCTTAAAATACGTAAGACTTGTGTTATGTACCGTTTAAGGCCTGTTTATAGGGTAATACAATATATTACGAACTTGTAGAAACAAAATAATATGAAATTCTCTCAGTGTCTATAAAAAAAATAAAAGTCTGTTGTTAGTATATTTCATGTTTTCATGGATGGTATAAGTAAAATTAAAAATAATAACAAAAATCAGATGGTTACAGTTTTACAATTTTTACAAAAACAACATGAAAATTTCTTGAGTTGTTTTTATAATTGTATAAAAATTATCACTTTCAATACACTCCGTTAAAATACACCCCTGGTGTCATGAAAAAACATACGTTTCTAAAACGGTTTAGAAACATAGTATATTTACTGACCGCTTGTCAGATTTTGTATCCGTATTCTCTTTTACTCAATACAATTTTCTTTTACATGATAAGATTTTTCTCATTCTACATTATTTTTCAACATTTCGTAATACATTGTATTATCGTGTAAACTGGCCTTTAGTAATATTGTTTTCGAATGAAAAGTTGTGGTTTGACAAAATTAAAAATATGAAATGACAAATCGTCGTCTTAATAAGTATGCAAACCTGCTTAATCCTCTTTTTAAGTAATTTAAGATTTTGATGCCGTGTGGTAGAGACAGATACGCCTCGTCGACCAGCATGTAGTTTTTCTTCAATTTGAGTCTTGAAGTGTGTAAAATCTCAAGCAGCAAATAGGAAAAAACAAGCTTTTTTGTCGCTCCTGCAAAATTTGTTGAAAGGGAGTTAGCAGGTTTGCATATTAATCCGGCAAAATGATTCTTACAATTCATTTGGCGCTTTTGGAAAAGAAATATAGTAATTGTATCAATGCATTTCTCTTCCATGTTTTTTAAAAAATATAAATTTATAAGCTTGAATTAAAAAGTTTTGATTACTTTTACAAATAAAAACAAAAGCCAACGAAATATTAAAAATATGCCAAAATGGCAACACTGTGAATACCTTGTTTTGTATGTAGGTATTTTACACTGTCTGCCTGTTTGTCATTATAAAGATTAATAAATTTTTCCCTAGATTTTTATTCAGTTATTGTCATTTTATTTATCAAAAGACACAATAAGATAAAAATGCCAGTAAAATAAGGGCGTATTTGCGTGATTTGTGAGCGTAGTAGTACAACCTCATCATATGGCGGTTTCTTGCTGTTAGTGGGATTCCAACAACATATCGAGACATTTTTTTATGTTTGCTTTAGAAATAATTTTTATTAATAGAATTTAATGTGATTTAAATTAACACGATCAAATTTAATCAAGCAAAACATTTTTGTTTAAAAACACTTCTGGAAAGGGTGGAAACAATGTTAGAGTTTTTGTAACCCTTTTTTGAGGAAGTTTAAGTATTATTGACCTTAATTTAAATTTACAGAATTTTCAATTGAATACATGTGACATGTTTAAGTAGATATCATCAAGAAAAAATCAGTAAAATTTTATTATGAAATTTTACCGTAGATTTAGGGAAATTTTAAAAATGTTTGGAACCCTGAAATTAATTAATAAAAATTATTTTAGATACATTGATATTAGTAATAACATCTTCACTGTTTTGTCAGTATAAAATTAACAACTTAAAAATGAAAAATGAAATACTAATTGACAAAAGTACTTTTTAAGAAAAAAAAAAAAAAATGAAAAAAAATTACAATTATTTTTTTGTACCCTGGGAAACAACCTAAAATTAAATCCATACTAAAAATTGTCATTGAAATATTAAATGCGTTCAGGTTGTTTAATTTGTGTGCTTAGTAAATAAATAATTTTTTACGAATTTAATCCCAACCAAAAATTATCCGTAGTTTTTTTTTTGGTTTTAAATTGAAAATCACAAGATTTCAAATCACTTAAGATGATTTTAGGGTATTTTGAAAACCACAAAAGTTTTACCTTGGCTTAAACCGTGGAAAAAATAAGCAAGTAATACCAAATCGGAGGCCACTTATCTAACCGCCATAAAATCACAATTATGAAAGAAGTTTTTTTTTCCAAATCACTTATCGTGTGATTTCAGTACCTTTTACAAAAAGCAATTTTCAGAACATGCGCTTATATAAGACGAATGTTAATTTCTTTTATTAACTTCCAATTTTTTATATATTTTTTTTCAGGATCCCTACGACGAAAACTTTGACGAAGACATGGAAGCTGAACGTGATCTCGCCGAAGATGCCCAATGGAAGAAAATCCAACAAAACACATTCACTCGTTGGGCCAACGAACATCTAAAGACCATCGATCGTTCGATCAATAGTTTAGAGAGTGATCTCTCCGATGGTCTACGTTTAATTGCTCTAATTGAGGTGTTGTCCCAAAAACGCATGCCCAAATACAACAAAAGACCAACATTCCGTTCACAAAAATTGGAAAATGTTTCAGTTGCATTGAAATTCCTCGAAGATGAGGGTATTAAAATTGTGAATATTGGTAAGTTTAAAAGACGAAATTTTGAAATGATTTTGAAAGTTTTTAATTGAAAATTATTTTAGTATTTTAAAGGGAAATTTATGGTTTTATTGAAATTTGTAAAAAAAAGAGAACAATTAATAAAGCAAGGGAAATAAATCTCTTTTCTATTTAAAAGGCAATAAATTTAAATTAAAGTTTGAAATTGATTTTTCAAACTTGTAATTCGTACCGTGATTCATATATTTTATTAGGAAATTTTTAGTGTCGCCTTCGCCTGGCTATTAATAAGAGGCATAAGGAGTTGCTAAGAATTTCTGCAACTTTCGCTTTCAAAACGTAAAGTCATGCCTGTTCACCCAAGTAAAAACGTCATAATTAAAATCAATGTTTTTTTTAATAAATTTCTGAAATTCTCACGAAAAAAATTTTAAATTTAAATGTATTTCTATAGAATTCACTTGTTTCCTTTTGCTTTACAAAAATATTGCATAATTTTTATTTTATGAATTTTTTATTATGAAATTCTCAAAACTTTTTTCTATAAATCCTAAAACATCAAAACTTTTGTCCAGGCGTTTTTAATATAAATCATATTTAAGTAATAATTCGTTTGTTTTTTTTTCTGATAAAAATTAATTTTTCATACTTATTCTTCAAGGTTATTATTTTTTTTTAATTTAAACATTTGTGGTCTCGATTAGTTTGTTTTTAAGTTGAGAATATTAAAGCCCCCAAAGCCAATTGAAATTACCATGTGCATTGTAAGCCCAATATGGTTGAATTTTGGGAATTCGGTTAAAAATATAAAAAAATATAATTCAATAATTCAAAAAAAAATAATAATTTAATAACGTATGTATTTTATAAATATAAACACAAACAATTTGACAAATTTTATTTTCGTGTTGGATAAATGTATGACATCATTTGTTTTTTTTTTTAGAAGTTTCAAAGTTTTTACTTTCATTTGAGCTTGAGTTTTGTTGTTGAAAAAAAAATCTAAATTTTTATCGCTTTAAATGTGTTTTTCTTTCTTTTCAATTCATTTGCTGATTTATAAAATTTTCATTTAAATTTTTTTTTAAATATTTTTATTGTAATTTCAGTTAATTGTATTTTTGTTAAACACGTTTTATTAACATGTTGTAAGGCAATTAGTCACAAAAAAAATTTTTTTTTTATTGTTGCTAATTTTTTGTTAAAGTAATATTTATTGAAGTACAATTCCCCTCTTTTTTAAATGGTGGAAAGAAAAAGATAAATTATTAAGCAAAAACTTTTAAAAAATCTGTGAAATCATCATTTTTTTTACAAACGTAATTTCTTAAAGTGAAAACTTTTATTTTGTAATTTATCTGAAGTCAAACTGTATTCATTTATTCATACAAATGACCTAAATATTTAAGCGTTTAATGTCACTTTTTATTTTATAATAATAAAAACTTTTTTTGGGCCACTCTACACATTAAAATTGTAATTTTACGAAAATTGGTTAGTTTTTTTTTAGATTGGAGGTAGGTTAGGTTCAATGGACAGCTCACTTGTGTCCTTAAAGCGGTCCCTGTGTGATACCCTTAGCCAGTGACAAGAGTCAGCCAGTGTCAACCAGACTGTTCCCCATAGGTCACCGCAGCCTAGAACCACCCTGACTCCCTGCAGAACAGAGAGATCGATTTCAGTCCTACATTAGACATATCGTCCAGACATGGCAATTCCTGTCTCCCAAAATGCCTAAACCTAATGTCTCCAAGACCGGGGCATTGACAGGTAAAGTGAAATACCGTCTCCTCCTCCTCCTCATCATGACAACTTCTACAGTAGTCAAGATCCATCCTTCTAGCATGAGTTCCCATCACCAAGTGACCGATATCACTGTCCTCATCTGGTCCCTACCGAGACCAAGTAGCACGCGCGTTTTCGCCGCGTCGTAGCCAGCCCATAGAGTTTGATTGGAGGTAAAACTTGTTTCTTATTTACGGCCAATTTACTGCAAAAGTGGTCATAACGAGAAAGAAGAGGAAAGTGTGTTTTATTTCCTGTGTCAGTGTCCTGAAATTCAGAACGTTAGGAAGACATACATGTGTATGCACATACCGGGGAAAACTAGTGTTTGTCAGTTTGGATCATCTACATATCTTAGAGGGAATTAAGTTGATTACAGTTTGCTATTTCAGAAAGCCGAAATTTTTTCTTGTTTAAGTATTTTCTTATATGCATATTCCGCATTTATGCATCACAATTTAATACAATTTTAATAAATTGCTTTAAAAAATTCTCTTTAAGCATCGATTCAAACTTGAGTCAAATACAATAAAAAACGCACAAAAATGATTTCATCAAAACTTAATTTGCTCAATTTAACTGCTAGTTCAACGATTTCGAACGTTATTGTTCGCATAGCAAATTTATATGAAAAACACTCAGTTTTAAAAATATTTTCCATATAAAATTCTATGCGAACGTCTACGTTCGAAATCGTTGAACAGACATTAAGTCAAACTTTGAAAGTATTCGTGCTCTTTCGATGCAAGAAAAATAGCTTTTTTCATGATGCCGATGAAAATATGCACAGTATATGCATTTAAGAACGTTTTAAATGCATTTCTCGTTTAATAGCACCAAAAATATGAAATGCTTATAAGCGATAAAAACTGACGTTAAATTTTTGTAAAACTGTACCATTTATGCAAAGTTTTTTACTTTCCGGGAAAAGGAACATTCTTGGCTCTTCTAAAGATGATTCGATAATGTATATCGTCACCTAAAACACAAAAAGTCCAATCAAACATTTTGAACATTTTACAAGAGAAGTAAAAAATGTTTAATATGATAAATTTATAAATTGCATTAAACTGTTTGTAATTAATTTTTCTCCTTTTTTCCTAGTAAAACCTACTATTTGTTAGGTAAGTAAGTGTAAGTAAGATAGGGCCTTTTGTTTTTTGTCAATAAAATCGCTAATGGTGGTCGAAGGATTCCAATCACTTGTGTTGATGCAACACATCAGGGCCTGATTCTGGCAGTCGTAATCGAGTCTATACTTCTTGATTCGAAAGCAATTTTATTTCTAATTCTTTCAGTCGATACGGAACGAATCAAAATTATTTTTTCAGTATTGTAAAACTCAAATTCAATCGTTCAATATTGACTGAAATAATAAGATATTAAATTTCTTTCAAATAGAGAAAGTGCCAGAATCAGGCCCCTGATTTAATTTTTAGTAAGTTTGGGTCTTCTGCGTTTTAGGTAACGATATGTATATGCAGTGATCTAAAGTGCTGCTTTATCAACAAATGAATTTTTAAAGTTCTTTTTTTTATAATCTGAATTTTTCTTAACATTTACAATATATTTTTTATTTATTATCAGTCCATTGATAAGAATTTGTTTTTCATCCCAAAAAATAAATACAAGATTACAAAGAAACAAGGTTACCTTTAAATAGGCCATATACATACATATGTTTACATGTATACATACCATACATACATATATATGTGCTGTTTCAGAAAAACGTACTAAATATAGCAATACTTAGGTTGGCAACCGATACCGTTATTAATACGTCTTAAATACTGTTTAATGTAGAATACCACTGTTAATACTGAAATAGTTGAATACCGATATTGAAACCGATACTGGTATGTACTCATTTTGATTGCCAAAAAACATTTTTTCCATTAGCAGAAGTGTTAAAGATTTTAATTTGTTTCAAAATTTATATTAAAAAAATCAGGTATGTGATATGAAATTAATAATGACATTACTCTTTTTCCCCCGTCTATATTCTTCTAAATATTTTATATATTAAATGTATGTTAATTGAACTGTATTTTTAGCAACAAATAAAGATTCAGAATTGGATTTTAAAATCGGTCGAAGTTCATCACACCTGCTAAAAACTCTAGTTTAAAACGATCGTTTTTCATCACATGCCTGAATAAAAATGTTCTTAAGATAATGAAATGTTTACAATAATTTAGAAAAAACGCACTTTAATGACTGCCACCATGTTAAAAATGTGTCGTGTAGATCTCTGTTTTTTTTTAAACTTTCCTGTTTGGTTTGATAAATTTAATTGTTAAACCGATGTACCTTCACCGTTATAAAATCTTCTGTGCTAGTTTAACGATATAATTAAATTACCGATACCGAAATAACAAATACTTTAATTCCGTAACCGAGTGTGCCGATGTCGAGTAGGTAGTGAACTGCTCTATAACCGCGATGGTTGCAGGTTCAATTCCCGCTAAAGTTGCAGGTTTGTTTCACTACAAGGGGCTGTAGCTCGACGTTACTTTTGCGCGGTTAATTAAGCTAGAATATTATATGTTATTGTATTTGTAACATTTAATAAATAAAAAAAAACAATGTAAAATGTTATATTCGGCTGTGCCGAATCTTTGATACCCTCCACCGACAGTTCGAATATTTCAGGAATGGGATCTACTTAATATCTAATTCTTATTAATTATTCTTTGTTTAAGCGGCCGTCAGCATATAAACTGGTTGCGGGTTAAACATATGTTAAATTATTGACCGACAATCAGAAAGTATTTTTTTTTTAGCAATTTTAACTGGCTTGAGTAAAATATCATAATTCGTAACAGTTTAAGCCAAACTAAAATGATTTGCAGGAGGGGAATTTATATAGGAGTCATGGTAAGTTATGCACCAATCATCCCAAAATTCTGTAAGGTGATTTCTGTTATTAAAAAACAAATTTTAATAAATTTCAATACAGAGGTGAAATTTGTTTTAGCGTTTACAGTGAATTTCAGAAGGCTGATAAATATTGGATCTAAGGTTAATTATGGACCGCATGACATTTTTTTTCTGGCCATATGAAACTAAGTTGGAAGCAATTTTACCACAATAAATATATCTGCTAGGCTTTTAGTCGTATTTAATTAATTTCCGAGAGTAGGGTTTATATGAGGCCTAAAATAAATTTTGGACCAATCTGCACGAAATTTCACGGTGGTATTTCTAATCCTAGAAAACTGTGACGTACCAAATTTTATTATGATAGCGTTATTCATTACGGTTTTAGGCGTACTGAACTGTTTTCCGGGGGTAGGGTTTATATGGACGGATCTTCACGAAATTTGACAGGGTGATTTCCAGTCGAGTAAAACGAATTTTTGCAATATCTTATAACATTCCGTGCATTATTCCACCATTTATGTTAGTTTTTGTATCAAAATTGTTTAAGGTGGTGGTTCCACATTTTGATTCATATGTAGCTTTGATCCTACTGAACCGATTTCGCTGGATTTCAAGCCCAAACTGCTTGGGATAACTACAAGAAATTTGACAGCAAGTTTGTTAATTGGTTTGAGTTTTTCAAAGCGAGCGTGTTTGCAACAGACCGACTTGGGGCTAAATCGACTTGGAATTTCTCAAGGAGCCAGAATATATATACTTTATGGGGTCTTAGATGCATAACAAAAAAAATTTTACACGGAATGAGAAACTTAGTGGTGGTGGACGGTATAAAAATACCGGTACTGAAATTCGCTAAAGTTGCCAACCTTGAATAATAACAATCAATTAAAAGTACTTTTAAATGATCCGTGTACGTCAATATATCATATACAGATAGTCTGTTGTATCTTGAGAGTGAGTTAACAAAACAGCTTTTTTCAATACATTTTAACAAAAAATCCGATATTCTTTTAATTTCGTAAGATAAGAATTCATTTAATATCACTTTCTTCAAACAGCAAATTATAAAAAAAAAAAATATAAAACTGACGTAAAAGAATTTAAAAATTTATTGAATTACTTTCCCCTTAAAGGCCCTGTGTGCAGCTGTGTTAAAAAAATACGTATTAATATTTTAAAAATTATCATTAAATGAAATTATGATAAAAGTTAAAACTAGTGCCATTTAAATTTATTCATTTTGGTAAATTTCAGAGAGAGCGTTTTGCATCGATCGACACAAAATTTTCGGCAAAATATGCTTTTTGGGCTTAAAATTCGAAGTTTTAGAAGCAAACAAACAAATTCTTGTTTACACAATTACGTTGAATGAGAGATGTTTGCTCTCAAAAAACGCCGAATACATAAGTAAATATACGGCCATCTATTGTGATCCCATGTATCTATAAAATTTTATACCCAGTCAAGGCGAATTCATACAGGTGATCGCATCAGAAAGAGTTATGCTAAATTGTTTTGTATGAAGTTTGACATTTAGAATACATACACATAACTGCATTCAAAAATAAGGGACGTACAGCATAACTCTCTCTCTCTCTCTCTCTCTCTCTCTAATGCAGTTACCTGTATGAATTCGCCTAGCATTCAACTTTATTTTAAAATAACTCAACAGCAAAACAAATTAATTTATGTTCTAAATAAATAAAATAAATGATATGAAAAGTTGCTATAGTTATGGCTATAAATTCAGAATAATATTGACTTTGTTAAAATGAATTAATCATGAATATTTTACAGAAACATTAAAAATTTCGTTAAAATTTATTACTGAAAATAAAAACAGTTCAAGTGAACTGGGATCTAATTGTAATATTAAACGGTATCGTAATTTAAAATGTTCAAAACTAAAGGAAAGCAGCTATTTTAACTAGTCTTGCTGTCTTTATTAACAGCTAACAAATATTTAAATTAGTTTAAATAAAATATTGTTCAATAGGTATAATGAAAAAATAAAACTGTATTTTATTTATTATAACTCATCATTATAATAAATCTGCTATTAAAAATTAACACAAAAACTTAATTTCTATAGAAAATTCAATACAATTTTTAATAGGTTAAACTATGAGAAATTTCAACCAGGTTTACAGCTACATAAAGCAGACATTTTTGAGGTTAAATAGTATAAAGCTGGCTTAAACCCACAAACTACTTACAACAATATAAAACAATGTTAAACAAAGTATCTATGAATACGAGAAAAGTATTTTGAAAATTGTTTAGTATAAAACATGAGTGATGACTAGACATGCCGTTTAACGAAATTAAAGTAAATAAATTAAATATTTAGTTTTCTTTTTCTTCTTCTACTCGTATGTTTAAAGCATAAATTAGAAAACCCGTCTAGTCGGTTATTAACCAGCCTCAAGATTTTTTTTTTTCATTTTACAAGAAAAGACAAGTCGACAAAAACAACAAACGTCTTTGACTATTTACTCGCAAACTTAGCCACACATTTAGCAGTTTGAATGTTTGCAACAAAAAAAAACACTGGCCAACAAAGTAGAAAAAAATTGTTTTCTAAACAAGAAGTTGTTAAACACAATTTAACATTAATTAACCTATTAAATGATAAATGTTGAAAAAAAAAAAATAATAATTGGTTAAAGAAATTTGCAGCTATTTTAGCATAAAAATGCTACTTAGACATTTTTTAAAATCATTTATAACATAAAAATTCTTTTTTAATAATTTTTTTACTCCTTAAGATAAAAAACATAATTGAAGCTTTTTAACATTAAATGCAACTTTAAGCATTTTGTAATTCTGTTTAAAATTTATAATTTTTCTTTGTATTTATAGCTTTTAATGCGTAAAATTTTTTATTTTTGGTAAACAAATGTTATGGCATTTATATGCTATTTTTAGCATTTTTGATATAAAAACGCTTTAAAAACATTTTTGGCATAAAAATGCTATTTTTTTACATAAAAATTATATTTTTAGATTGGCTTTGCTTAAAAATGCCTTTGGTAGGTATAAATTCTTCTATAAAACTGCAAATAACAGTAGTTTGCAATGAAAACAGTTTTTTACATAATTTCATACGAGCATTTCGATGAGTATGTCAACGACGACTCAAATAATCACAACTCTTGAAACTGTTTTAAAATATGGTGGAAAAGAAAAAACACTTAAATTTTTAAAATCGTACTTTTTCGATCCCAATAGTACTAAATCATTCTTTTATAATTTTTATTTACATATTTTTTTTATACACTAAAATTTAATACAGCTAAAGCAAAAGGACCTTAAAATTCATTTGTATAGATAGTAAAAAAAATAATAATAAAAGGTTGAGTCAAATTTTTTCGCGTGTAAAGCACATCGCGATTCTTGTTCAATAATTCATTACAAGCAGCTTTGCTAAAGAAACCAACCATTGGTCAAAAATGAACTTCGAGCCCTCGGATTTTTTAAAATATGTATGCCATTAGTTTTCAAAAATATTGAAGAATAGAGGCAAACAAATTGTATTTGCTCTAGCCCAACCTGCATGATGCGGTCGAACAATTAATTTTTTTTTATTTTTGATTGCCACCATAGAGCTTTTGTACACTTTTTAGAATTTATCGTCTTTTTTTGTGAAAAATTGCTGTGAAAATGGAATTTTATAAACTGGAATAGAAAGTCCGAATATAATAAAATTTAATTTAGCGGTTGTTAGAAATCTCCTTTAGAATAATTCGGAGTAAAAATTTAATGCCCTAAAATTCTTTTGATTGCTTCTTGACGTGACAACCATCATCTTGTTGACGAATATTTCAAAATATTATGAGTTCTTTCCAAAATAATCTTGAAATGAGAGGAAGTCGTCTCTTCTACAAGAACTTTTGCAGAAGTTGTTTCCAATATCTTTTAAAAACTTGTCAGTAAATACGAGTTGCCATTTTATATCAATTAACAATAGATTTAAAAAATTTTGAAATAGTACCAAATGAGTCACGGGGGTAGCAGAGTACTTTTTAGTTTCGAATTGTACCAAAAAAAGTGCAATTGTACCAACTTTATTTAACGTGGCAATTTTCAAAGAGCAAAAAATAAAAGTTTCAACTTACGATTTCTTCGTTTAATTTTAAGAAATCGCAATAAATGGTCCAACCACCAACCAAAACGCACGATGCTTATTGTAAATAAAACAAAAAGTTTTGCGAAAATAATATTAATATTTTTTCTCGGCTAGAAAGATCTATGACAATTATGTGTGAAACAAAATATCGGCCAAATGCTCGCCACGGCTTCGGTGGCACACCTCTATCCGATGGTCCATATTTTCAATGACTCTAAAGGGCCTTTAAGACCAAAATACACTGATCAAAGTACTCTTCAAGCATTGTGGTAGTATTAGTGAAAATGTGTTTGTATGCGTGACACCGACAACGCTTGAAGAAAAATCAAAAAATTTAGATATGACGGCGAATATTACGTCCAGCACACGTACACGTTGAATTCGCCGGCTGGACAAGCATTTGACAAGTGTATTTGGCCCTTAAGACATAATTGAGGTTCAATTTCGTGAATGTGCCGAATAATCTCATCCTTTAGCTCTTGACTTGTTCTTGGCTTATTGACGTACACTTTTTTCTTTAAATCACCTGATCGTGGCGGCCAATTTACATGGCCACGACGTGAGATAACACGGCCATTGAATTTTTTGAGCAAAAGAGCCATTGTTTCGTTGGCTGTATGGCAAGTGGCACCATCCTGTTGGAACCACACATCGTGGTCCATATCCTTGATTTCTGGCCACAAGGAGTCCACCACACCACCACACCATGCACGGTAACTGCTTGGCCAACCGCATTTTCGAAGAAGTACGTCCCGATGACGCCACCACCCATAAACCGCAGCTGTCACAGTCACTCTTTGTGGATACATCGGCTTTTTAACAATCACTCATTTCCCAAAATTCTCTTGATTGTGGACACATTTGGTGCTCTTATTAAAATAAGTCTATAAATAGAATAGTTTACGTAACAGGGGTGCAAAAGGAATTTTGTATTAAAAAGCTTTTTATAAAATTCTTAATGCAAAAATCTTATTTATAACATTTTTAATGTTAAAATACTATTTTTGAGCAATTCAAGCGTAAAGTCGCTATTTATTAATTTTTTGCCTATAAATTTAATAGATTTATTTTTGCAAAAATTTCATTATTAGCACTTCTTGAGAACCATTTATATTATCGAGCCCTAACCGCAAAAAAGCTTATGCGATAAAAACACAATTTTTGAGGAGAAGGTTAATTAATTAATTTATTTGTTAAAAAAAACGAAAATTGAAAATGGTGTCGCTTAAGCTCTTTTTGCGGTAATGTATCGTTATTTCATGCATAACAAAGCTATTTATAGCATTTTTTTTAAATCCTATTTAAAGCATTTTTAGCATACCATATACAAAAGCTACTTAAGAATTTTTCTTTCTTTTATTTGTAATAATTTTTTACAAAACCAATTTATTTTTCTAAAGCATTGTTAAAGTAACATTCTTCTGCATTTCTGTTTGAAACAAAATGGGTTAATCTTTTACGGTCCTGATTTATGCGTCAATAAAACATTTCAAAAATCTTGAAAAAAATGAAGAGAAAAAGTTCAAGAAAAAGTCAACATCAAAATGAATAGAATGAAAATCACTTTTGCAATCATACAAAACAAAACTGTTAAATGAAACAAACATGTTTGAATGCGTTTTTAAGTAAAAATGTTGTAAACGAGATAGATTTCTTTTTTTTTTTTTTTGTTGCAAAACTTTCAGCAACGACAAGATGACAATGGACATACTGGACGAACTTGAAGCTGGAAATAGAGAAAACCAAAAATTAAGAAAGAAAAACAAGTGCCAGGAAATTTTGACATGCGAGCTCTTCTTTTTTCTTTTAAACAACAAAAAGAATCTAATGAAATGTTTAAAGAAACTGCTTAACAACTTTTTATGCAGATTGTTTTTTGTTTTTTTTTTTTTTTTATTGACAACTTAAAAAGGTTATTTTTCCTGCTACCTGTTTTTAGAAATAAATTGAGATTTCTTAACAGTTCTTTATAATTTTCTTGTCTTAACCATTAAAATATAAATCTCTTCATCAGGTTTTGAAAATCTAGATCCTACTGTCTTCAGCATTTTGTTTTTAAGTTGTTTAACCCATTTTACCATTTCTAGCAGTTGTCATGTGTCAATACAGTTGTAGTGTTAATTTAATTTCTTATTGGCTTTATCTGATAATAAGACAATTAATTTTCCTTAAAAAAAAAATAAATTCTAAAAAAAAAATTATTTAATTGATTTTTATGTTAAAAGCAATTTAAAAGAATAGCGAAAAAAACTATTTTTATTCCAACCATACAAATTAAACCAGTCAAAATTGTTGTCATTTGGCATTTGTATGACAAACACGTCCATGGCAAACACAAACATTAACAATAAAATAGTGCAAAATTGAAATAGAAAGAAATATTTGTCAGTAATAAAGTAGAGAGTTAAAAACTACAATTGCTTTATAATAAAGTCAAATACAGTGTCGTAAGAAATAATAGGGATGGTATTTTTCTTCTAAATAACATGTTTCAGAAAATTTTGCATTGATTTTTATTGCTGAATCTTAGTGTAAAAATTTTTTAAATAAAGGGTGGTTAACTTTTAAGGGCCGATGTTGATTTCGAATAAAACACAAATTATTTAAGACATTATTGTCATTTCTTTCTATTATGATAACATTGGTATGGTTCAAGTATCTATGCAATTAAATATAGGCCAAATGGCCGCCGCGACTTCGGCGGAACACCTCGATCTAATGGTGAAAATGTTCGATGACGCTGAGGCATAATTGAGGTTCCAAGAATGCCGTTAATGTGCTGAATTGTGTCATCCTTTAGCTTTTGAATTGTTGCTGGCTTATCGACGTACACCTTTTCTTTCAAAAAACCCCAAAGAAAGAAGTCCAACGGTGTCAAATCACATGATCTTGGCGGCCATTTGATATCGCCATCACGTGTGATAACACGGCCATTGAATTTTCGTGCAAAAGATCCATTGTTTCGTTGGCTCTGAGGCAAGTGGCACAAGCCTGTTGGAACCAAATATCGTCCACATCCATATCTTCCAATTCGGCCCATAAAAGCTATCGTTTCACGATAGCGAACACTATTTACAGTAACTGCCTGACCACCCTCATTTTGAAAAAATACGGCCCAATGATGCCGCCAGCCCATAAACCGCACCAAACAGTCACTCAGTGTGGGTGCATTGGCTTATCATACCCTTGGATTATCATTCGCCTAAATGCGGCAATTCTGCTAATTGACGAATCCACTGAGGTGAAAATGTGCCTCATCACTGAAGATGATTTTCTTTGAAAATTGATCATCTACTGTTGCCATTTCTTGCCAGTATTCTGACCATTGACGACGCTTGGAATGGCCAAAAAGATTTAGCTCTTGTGTCAATTGCACCTTGTAAGCGTGTTAATGCAAGTCTTTATTCATAATGTTCATCAAGGACGAGCGTGAGAGGTGCAATTGTTGGGCACGACGACAAGTTGAGGTGGACGGCTCTTCAGCCACACTACAGCAGGAATATTTTATGCAGTACGAGCTGTACGAGCATGTACTGGTGTTTTCACATCTCCTACAGACGCGGTTTACTTAAAGTTTTGCACGGTTTTTCCGATTGTACGCACATTTCTTCAATTAAATTGGCCGAAAAAATCAAGAAGTGTACGATATGAATTTTGATTGGAACGCCCATTTTCATAATAAGCCTGAATAACTTTAACGCCTTTATGTATGTATATGTACATGCATATGGGCCATATACTGTCGTCTACCAAATTTCATCTAAATCAGTTGAACGATGTTCGCTTGAGTGAACCACAAACTAACAAAGATCTTAACATACAAACTTTCATATTGATAATATTAGTAAGATGTATTTCTCATCTTATTTATGAAAAACTTAATACAAATTTAAGAAACTATTAAAAATTGTATGTGTCCCTATGATTTTTCCCGACACTGTGCATACATACTTATGCACATGAATATTGTTTGGACTCTATATGCATAAATATATTTTTAAAATACACATGGGTATCTGGTGTTTCCAGATACTGTAAATGACCGCAGCGTTCAAATGTTTACGTCGCTGTTACAGTGGGATACGCAGTAAAAAAAGCGGCTATTCAAAACGTTGAATAACACAAAAATGCTATTCAATGGAAATTCCAAATCAATATCAATTTGTGCTTCAGCCCATTCGCCGAATTGTTTTGATTAAAAATTACACCAATTTGCACGCGTTGCTCTGGTGTAAGTCGATTCATAATGAAATTTTAAAGCAAACTAAACAAAACAGCAACTGTCAGCTGTTAAATGGGTACTCAAATAAAGCAGTGATGCCAATTCCAAGTTGTGGTACTCTAAAAAAAACACTTTACATGTAAAACAAAAACTGTCAAATTGTTGCTGATTTTAATGTATTTTACTTGTAAATTTGTAATTTTGAGGAACAGGGCCCAGTTAGGATCCTATAACTAATCAATCATTTGAGGTTAAAGTAAAGCTGTAATACTTTTATACGGCCGGTACTTACATTTAGCTATTGGTAAGTTGTGAAAACGGGCCTTAATACGCTTCCTTAACGAAGAATAAAAAATGTGTTAAATGTTATTGTGTACATTTCCTTGTAATCGAGGATTTTGATTCAGGTTTTTTTTTAGAACTAAGTAAAATGAAGCAAATTCCAAAAATGCCCAGCGGGAAAACTCAGATGACCTTTTTACTCAGGCCTTATTAAAAGCCTCATTCAAAATATTTTGATTCAATTAACATTCTTATTTAACTGCTTAAGAATGCCTCGGCTCTTTCGAATATTAGATAAGACACACGTTCCACATTCCCTTCTATGAGAATGGTGAAGAGAAGGAGTAACATATTTTGTTTGTTTTTTTTGTTGCCAAAGAAATAGTATTCTTATTTAACTGCGAAAGAATCGAGATCCTACCCCGCAGTGAAAACGTGTGTAAAAAAGATATGAGTATGGAATGGAGCGAGTAGGCCTTGTTCATCCAAAAGAAGGAGTACAGAGGCCTTGTAGCAGGCATCCCTACTTTTTTCGCCGCTGGGCGCAGATCTTATTGTTGTGTTGTGCAAATGTGTGTAAAATTAAAAATACTATTTGTAATCACCCTGTTGTAATACTGTGCTTAAAAATAGGATATGCAAATGTATAATGCCAAGTACGCATAAGGTATTGTACCTTCATACATACATATGCATATTTACTTCGCACACTCTTTTCATTTTTAAATCTAATCCATTTTCATTTTTCTCCACTGTGCTTTCTTTTAAAACACTTCGACATGTGTGAATTGTAAATATGTTTGTACTTATTCCATCCTAGTCATATTCAAAAGTCGTCTACTCCTCTTAAAACGATGGCTGTTTTTCGAAACCACACTTAAAAAATTGCCAATTGTGGTTAAAAATTTTTTACTTCATTGCTCAAGTTTATTATGGAAAAGAGAAATATGTACGAGTACATACATACATACGTATGTATGCACACATGAAAGTATGTAGGTATGTAGAAATAATGAAGCTAACGCAATTTGGTTTGTTATAAAAATAGTTTGGTTTTACACCTAAAGAAAACCACTACCACGAATACTTTGGGGTTTTTAAGCGTCTGATTTAACATTTAGATACTGGAGAGGGTTCTTTAAAACGAGTAAAAGCTTGTATATGACATAAGAAGATCCACACGCTTTTTCTTACTGAATAGAAAATAAAACTTTAACATACCCCAGCGGTAAATATTGAAAGGACTCCTTTCTAAAGATTCGCTTTGCATGAATTTCATTTAGAAGTTGATAATAAAGGCAGTGTGTAAGGGCTTGCTCCTAATGACAACCTGTGTAAAAAAAAAATAAGTAGTTACCGCTGGGACGATTCAAAATAAATAATCAGGAAATCTAACGTTTGAAATTAAAATTAAAAAAAAGTTTCTAATATTATTTAGTAAAGGCTTTCGAAAAGGGATTATAATATTTTTGTCAGTGTACTGCTAGCACTTACATTATACCTATGTGCCGTGCATATTTTTATATTAACTTCATTTGAAAATAATTTATGAAAAACAAACTTCAGTTGGCGAAACTTGGGTTTTTATTTCAAGCGTGGGCTGTCCAAAAATCCAGTTTATTTCATGTCTATTCAAACATTTAAAAAATGAAAAAGAAAAACAAAATTTATTTAATGCAAAAAGAGTTTTTAAATTAATATGTTATTTTAAAAAAATATGCGACTACATTACAATAGTTATAATTGAAAAATTTTAAGAGAAAAAAAACAACAAAAAAGACTAGACTAAGACTTCAAACGCTTATTTTAAAAATCTTAGTTCAGTTTGAAAATGCCAATCTTCTGTACTCTTGCAGCATGAGTTGTGTTCCCGTTCTACGCCGAAGTTAGCTAAAGTTACAACAACATTTTTGACGATACCAATTTCAATTCTTAGTTCAATTTATAAATTTATATAAAGGGGCCATTACTAGAGCTACGGAAAATGTAGATATATGTACATGGACAAAGTTTTGTTGAGAGCTTTTGACTTCCCAGCGGGAAAATGTAATCAATAGGAATCGAGAATTTTATTTCTATCTTGTTAAATATTTGATTCCAGAATTCATTATTCTTAACACGGAACATGTCCTAGGATTGTAATAAATTATTTAAATGCATCCTGCGAATGAATTAAATAATTCATCCTAAACGATTAAGATTTGTAGACGACTAAATACAACAAAAAGTAACGAATTTTTATTATATTTTCAAAACCGAACCGAAACCGACCGGCTTTAATCATTTTTAAACCGAAACTGCGGCTTCACATTTTTAAGGTTTTTAGCAAACTCTAATAGTTATAAATCACTGCCCATAATTGCACCAAATTGGCTTGGCTGAAAATCGTTTTTAAATACGAATGACATAAACTGATCCTTAAAATAGAATATTGTACGTTCCTATTTACATACATATGTACATACCTACATACATTACTTAAAGTTATATTGAAAAAATCACAAGCATCTAAAAAGTTTTTATTCTGACAGTCGAACTTTGTAGACCTTGTTCAGTGAAAATAATGATCTTCTATCTGAACCTTTTAGATCCAATTTTAGTCATTCGTTAAATTTTAAGCTTTTTAACAACTCTTCTGTAAAAAAGAACTTATTTTTTTATAAATTGATGCAACCAAACATTATAAAGAGCAATTTCTTTTTTTATTTCAAAGTTAATTTTTAGCCAACAAAAAACTGTTCGTGATTAAATTATTTGGCAAACTTTGTTTATTTCTAGCTTTAACTTTATTTAAATTAATACGAGAACATAAACACTTTCCAAAATTTCGTAGATCATCAAAAAATAATCAATAAATACCTACATATGTGCATATGTACATTTTTTAAGACATTAATTTAATCATTCACTTTCATGATTTTCTTATCTTATCAAACAGAAAACGGGTAAAATTAAAATATTAAATGCACGTACTCTCTGTATATTTGTTATTGTTTTGCCTTTAAATAAAAATTTTAAAACGAAACAACACAATAACAAGAAAAACAATATTGTAAAAGAGAAAAAATAACAACCGCAACAACAACAATGTATTGGAAATATTAAATCAATGACGTAATAAACAAAAACACATATTAACTAATACATACAAACTCAAAAATGAGTAAAAACTACAAGCAAAAACAAAAATTAACATCCAAAATTAATGACGTCATTTGTATGCCGAACAAAATTCAAATGCAGTCACTTTTTATTAAAAAATAAGATGGCGTCATTAAATTAATAAGCCGGGTTTCGTTATAATATTTAATTTATTGATTATTATTCACCATTAATTCCTAAGAAAATCATAGTTAAATTTACTTGGAATTTCAAATATTTTATTAACAAAAAAGTCTTTGAACAAAAACAAATCTTCAATGAGTGAATAAAATATTATATGAGTCACTCATTAAAAAACAAAAATATGAGTTACCGAGTTAAACCTACTAAAGTTTTTTAAAAGAATTTTTCAGTTTAGAATAGACTGTAGAATGACGAAAAAGTTAACCAAGTTATCGATTATAGATACAGTAGTTTCCGCTTAAGGCGACCGTACACGACATGTATTTGTCATCTGACATGTCAAATTTCCCACTGCAAAATACGTACATGTCGTGTGTTAACTTTTTAACTTTGCTTCTGTAAAAGTCAGACGCAAAGTCATCAGACAAAATTTCAATTAGAGCGTGCTCTATTTTCTTCTGACAAACCATCTGACATCAGTAATCTATACCGGGAAGAAACCGGCAGCGGCGTCAACTATTGACGGAATTATTAGCCGGCTGAAGTTAATACATATATTACAATTCCGATTCGTGTATGATAATTTCACCATTGAATAGAAATTATGTACATATATTAAGAAAAAACGTTTCATTATAATGGGTGTGTGTAAAACGGTATACTAGCCCCTAGGGCTAGTGAAATTTTATTCACCTCAACAGTGTCAAAAATTTACTTCCATGAGTACTTTTTTTGTATGGCGGCTGCACGCAATTTTGAAACCGAGAAAAACTTGGTTTCTGCAATAACTATGCGAAAAAAACACAGCGGTCACCATTTAAACATTTTTGATTCGCACCACTGTGTGTATTGTTGTATGTATACTATTGCATTTTGTTTATGTATGGGAAAATCATATGACACGTTTTTAAATGTTCTATAAGTTCACCAGCCCAGCGGGAAAAAGAAGGAGTACGGAGGCCTTCTAGAAAGCCTCTGTACCCCTTCTTTTGGATGTACAAGGCCTGCTCGCCCCATTAAATACTCATATCTTTTTTACACACGTTGTCATTGCGGGGAAGGCCTTCCGCTTTCCATTCTATCGCCAGAGCATCTTACACTGTTACTCCCGGCTAACTCAGCCTTAAATGTCAAACTCAATACGAAAAACAATTGACAGCCATATTCAGCCCAATTATGAATACAAATTCCCCGGGAGTTTTTTCCCCTTTCCCATGTTAACAATTAAATTTACATTGGAAAAATGGGAGAAGGGAGAATTTATTTTAATGACTACAGCTATGTTTAGATCTATCAAATATTTGACGTTCTACACGAAACCACTAGTTTAATTCATCATTTGCATTAAGTTTTTAAGAGGAAACTGCATTCTAATCATGTTAAATAAATCATTAAAGATTAGTAAAAAAAAATGTAAAGGATGATAAATTTAGTGGTCATGTTTTTCGGCTTTTTCGACAAATGTTTGTAAATTGTGAACATGCCTTTAGTTTTTAGCATAACAAAAGTTTAAAGTTCACAGCAGTTGCTTAAGCTAGCTTTTGCATGTTAGAGTTGGGCCTTAACTTTTACGCGAGTTAACCTTTCTAGATTCTACTGTACTTATAAATTATTTATTCATATTGACATTTTTAACTAAAATTTATTTAAATTAAAAAACTATTATCAGAAATTTTTTCTACATTTATGAGTGTATTAATATGTGTCAATGTCAATTAAATTTAAATATGCAACAATTTTATTATTTAATATTGTTATAAAATGAACAATAAATAAATATTAAGTAGTAAAGATTTTTTTTAAATTTTCATAGAATTTGTTTCTCTTACAAAAAAAAAGCATTGAGATTTATTTTTTTTTAGAATTACATATTTGATAAGCTTTTGTTGATTAGTACAAAAAAGGTTTGAGTGAGTAATTAAGATATTTTTAGAATTATTTCAATTAAACTTCAATTGTATAAGCGCCACACTCAGTTTAAGTTACTAATTAAATAAATATTTATTTAACTCGTGCTTTTTTAATGAAATAACCTGAAATGTTTGTTAAATATTTTAAAGTTTCGCTTCTGCGGATTCCATTTTTTATATTATTGAACACTTTTGTTTATTACAAATTTAAAATGTCTTACTGGTTTTGTTCATTCTCTTAAATCTTTGTTCAACAAATTTTAAAAATATTTGAACATTTTATTTATTCATATTCAAATTTGCTTTTTGCACACGATCACACTCTGTGTAACAAATTTTCAACAAAGATGTGACCAAATGAATCGTTATGTAAAATTGTCCGCTGAATGGTCAAAAGTAGAACAGTTTTCGTTTGGCAAATTACCGTTATTGTCGGTTTATAAAAAGATGATGATCACTTTAATGAAAGTATTTTCGAAAATATTTCACGGATTTTTCATTTAAAGATAATGAAATTACTGAACCAACCATAGGTCGCTCGTATAAATTGGACAGGAAATGACTAAGTTACATTGGACCAAAGTTCAAATTTCACAAAAATTTTAATTATTTTTTGCAATTTTGCTCCTTTTTACTTATTTTTTTAAAACCAAACAATAACATTTTTTAAGTTTTATTGATTACGAAGTTAGCTTATTTCAATACGCACATTTTGTGCCCAAAAGGATTAAAGATTATTTGCAATATCCCAGTTTTCGATTTTAACCAAATCACAAAAAACCCACCAAGTAAATAAACATAGCGAAATGTTTAGTAACAAAAAAATATTAAAAAAAGCCTACAGCTGTTAAATTACTATGCGGGTTAATTCACTTAATCATTTTTGCACCAATCTTAGTCTGTTTTGGCGCAAAATGTTCGTATTGAAATAAGCTAACGTCGCACAGAGGGGTGAAATCGCAAAAAATGGATATTAATTGAAAAATGAAAATTAGTTTTTTTGAAAAATATTTAGTAGCCGAATACAGTATATAAAATTCTACATCACTACTGAAAATTTCAATGTCATATGTTGTTTACTTGTCAAGATGCATTTCATTAAAGTTAAGTAATTTTTGAGCTATTCGCGCACAATAGTGTTAATTGAAATTCGGTATATTTCGACGCTTAATATATAGTTTTTCGCAAGTCAAAAGTAATACTTTTACTATGGAAACTTCAACCTCAGGTATTTTAGCGTTATTCTAAAAATAATTGCGTTAACAAAAATTGTGTAGAAGTATTTTTAAAAATTGTTTTAAAATATGTCTCAATTTTGGCTATTTTCAAAATATTCGTGGATATTTAAATATGAATGGTGTTAGTTGGCGTTAGAATATTAATTTGTTAAGAAACAACAGTTCCTAGGCTTTCATATTCAGTAATAAGATGTTGCGCGTTTTTGCGCGAAATTTTTTTATTAAGTTAATTGTGAAAATAGTCACTCAAGCAAAGAACACCAGTTCTTGTCTTTTGTTTGCTTTGTCTACATTTTCGTTGTTATAATTGTCATTGTCATTGTCATTGTTATTTATGTGGATCCACGAGTAAAGAATTTAACGACATTGGAAGAATGATCGCTAAAGAGGTTAAAAAATTGGAGTTCGGTCTTTCTATACTTCATGGTTGGATACGTTTTTATGAATGTCTTCTTCACGTGGCATATAAATTACCAATTAAAAAATGGCAGGCAAGAACCGATTTCGAAAAATTTGTTGTTGCTGAAAACAAGAGTCGTATTCAAACGGAATTTAGGAAAAAACTGGACTTATTATTTACCAACCTAAGCCCGGCTTCGGCAATTCAAATGATGGCAACACAGCACGAAGATTTTTTGAAAACGCTGAAATCACAGCAGATATTACGAAACTAGATCTGGAGCTGATTAAGGACATGCACACAATATTAATTGCCGTATCTTGTGGTCATGATATTAATGTAGAAAAATTTAGAGTATTTGCTCAGAATACAGCTCGACTTTTTGTTAAGAAGTATCAGTGGCTTAACATGCCTCCAACCTTGCATAAGTTTTTAATACATGGCCAGAAATCATTTCGCACGGGCTATTACCGATCGGTGAACTGTCTGAGGAAGCCCAGGAAGCCCGAAACAAAGATTTTAAAAACTACAGAGAACATTTTTCTCGCAAAAGTAGTCGGGAGGATTGCAATCGAGACATATTAAATAGGTTGCTACTAAGTTCAGATCCAATCCTATCTGGAAAAACAAAATTTCCAAAAAAAAAATTCCACCAACTTCCAAAATCAGTAGTAGATCTACTAGTTTCGCCTTCAGTTTTGACGAACGTGGCACCAGAAGGCACAAATCATGATACAGATGACGACGGGCATATTTTTTAAAATAGCAGGTTATACACATATGTCTTATAATATGTATATACAAGCTATTTATATTTTTGAACAAAACGCTCACCAGACACATCCGTACACGATCGAACAATTTTAATATCTGCTTTGAGTCCCGAAGTTACATATATGATACAATAATCTTCCTTTCGTCTACGTAATTTTGTTAAAAATAAATTGATAACTATGTAAAAATTTCATTACTTTAAAAAAAAAAAAAATCCGACTGAGCCAGAGCTATTTTTTAAAAGGGGGCGTGACACCGCCTTATTCCACATTGGATGTAATTCATACTGTACGATTAACAGATATACCAAATCTCATATTCATACCTAGTTCATGAGATATATCCGTTCTAAGTTTCAGGTTATATGGGCTGTGCCACGCCCCTTTATCCAATCATAACCAAGTATATCCCAGGACTATTAGCAGGTCAACAGTAAAACATTAGGAAAGTTTCATGACAATCGGTCTATTACTATGGCCGCTAGAGCGATTTTTAATGGGGGGGAGTGGCACCGCCCACTTTTCCAAAAGATGTGTAGCATATGTCACTCAGTGATAACGTAGCATTCTAATAGTGAAAGAATTTTTTAAATTGGATAAGTAGTTTAATTAATCTCCATTTTTTGTGATTTCACCCCTCTGTGCGTCGTAAGCAATAAAATTTTGGTGTAATAAAAGTAACTTAAAAAGAGTAAAATTGCAAAATATCATGAACTTGTCAATGAAGTTTGAACTTTTGTCCGCTGTAACTCCGTCATTTCTTGACCAATCTTCACTAGCAATTCATTGTTATCTTAGTAATTTTATTATCTTTCATTAAAAAAATAAGAAATACATAATCCGTTTAATATTTTTAAAGGTATTTGCATTTAAGTGGCATCATCTTTTTTAAAAACACAAATAACGGTTATTTTGAATATCTTGAAATCTGTTCTACTTTTGACTTCATATTCGGATTCAGTGGGTAATTTTGCATAAAGATTAGGTGTCAAATACATTTGGTCAAAAAAACTGCCACATAGTGGGGGGATTCACAAGGTGTCATAAGGGCATGTGTCTTAAGACAATAACATGAAAAAATACGACTGTTGTGAACAACCCCTCATAATTCAGTATGCTATTTTGAATTTAAACCAGCTGGCTTTTTAAAACAAAGATAAAAAATAAATATTGACCTAAAAATAAAATTTTTTTTAATTCTAATCCATGAATTAATAAAATTAGATTTTATCTGACTGTTTTCCATTTTTCAGACGCAAGTCACAAATAAATTTTATTTTGTTTGCTTACCAAACAGCAGAGTCCTAAGCCGATCTATTTTGACGCCGCAAGTGATTTGTTTCAAAAATTCTTAGCAGCTAATAATTTAAGACACTTTTTGTTTACAAAGCAATAATAATATGTATATTTAAACCATTGTAAAATATTAGAACATATTATTATATATAACATGATAGCACACCTTGTGAATACCCCAAGTGTTATTTATTGAATCTTGATTTAAAAAAAAATTAGTCTTTTAATATAAATTTGAGTTAAGAAAAATTAGGGTAGATAGACGGCCCGAAATTGCCTGGATTGACCAGGGGGCTAATTCTGGCAGTCATAATCAAATACTTTTTCGACTCGAAAGCAATTTTGTTTCTAATTCATTCAGTCAAAATAATTTTTTCAGTGTAGTGAAAATTCGATTTTCAATGTTTCTTATAGACAGGCTTTCAAGGACTTTGTTTTTATTCTTAATTAAATAAAAATCAATTTATCTCATTTTATCAATAAATTTTCTCAGTATCGACTGGAAGAATTAATACATATTTAAATACGAAGTCAATAACTGGCCATAAAATGTTTCTCTTGCGTTTGTAAAATATAGTTTAAAACACTTTTTAATACCTAAATAAAAATTTGATTTTCCATCCCTGGCTAAAAGCGTTTTGCACTCTAAAAGAATTGATAATAGGTACATTATGTTTTTCGAACTTTCAACTAAAAGTTTTATAAACAATTTGTAAAATTTAACAAATGGTTTTTTTTTTGTATTAAGTTCGATTGAATACAGTTTTCTTCATACAACTACAATTAAAATTTTAGGCACGTAGTTTTTTTTAACACATGATAAATTGTGTCTTACAATATTAAAAAAACACATTTGTAAATACCTACTTACCTTAAAAATTTTTTTCCGGTTGATAGTTCAAACGACCTTGCTCGGTTTAAACTCAACAGCAAAAATGTTAAAACAACTTTTTTTTGTTATTTAAATACAGAGCAACAACCCCCTTTAAAACATGGGATTTCAGTATTAAATAAATGTTTTATACAGCCAATTTTAAGGTTTGATTTTAAATCATATTTCTATTAAAAATTGTTTTACAAATACAAAATTTTGTTTTTAACTAAACATTTAAATAAAAATTAATTCGTAAAATAAAGGGGACTTAAAATTAAAATTATCAACAAACTTTTTAGAGCATCGACTTGATTGCTAAATTTAATTTATTCATTTTTAAAAAAATAAAATATTGAATAAACAATGTTAATGTGACTTATGTCATTTTAAAGATTTTGGGCACAACCCCCCTTAAAATTGCATCATTTTATGTTTTTTATTTACCCTGTTGTCGGCACAGTGATGTTGTGTATAGAATACCTCCCTGCAAAATGTGTATGTTTTTCATAGGGTTGTCAGGTTGTTTATCATCTTTTTATTAACTGTAAATATAAAATCGCCAAACTTAAATTTATACAACATGAAATATGATTTGATTCAAAGGATACCGTCGAAAGATTTTGGTTGATTTTTCGTGGAAACAATGTGAAATTTTGAACAGGAAATTAAGTTCGAGAATGAATGCAATGTATTGTGGTTATATTATTGAACTGTTTATGTTTTTTTTTTATCCAAATTTTGATATTTTAATCAGGCTAAACTTCATTAAATTATTTTTTATGAAGAAAGGAATTTTTACAACATGAAATGAATTGAAATTTACTGATATTTTTCATTCTTGGCTGCCGCGGGAATCGAACCCAGGCTTTTACGTACTGGTCACCCTTACATGTTTCGATTGCAACCACTCAATCTCTTCAGAGGGGTTTGTCGTTTAAAACTCACATCCATTGGCGACTGCTAGCAGTGAATAGTCAAACATCAGTCTTCAAACTAAATTTTATTTAACCTTTGGAAGATCGAAATTTGCTTTGAATGATTATCTACTTTAATTGATTTACATGTTCTTCCTTACTTCTTATTTAAAACATAAATTTATTATTTAAATTGTTATTTATAAATCATTTTTTTCTAGTCACTTTTGAAATATCTTTAATTAATAAAAGCATGAATATGGAGGCTATTCATAAACGATTATTAAATTTACCAAACGTTTATTAGGGTAAATTTTCATAACAATTTGTTTTGTAAACATTTATTAATTACAAATTTTTTTATGAATACAGGCGTAAATGTTTTTTTTTTATTTAAATTGAACTACAAAAAAAAACACGTTGCGTACCGTGTGAACACAATTTTGCAAGCAATTCTCCACCATTAACAGTATAAACTGCCTGTTTTTGTAATATAAATTTTCTTTAGGGAATTTACACAAAAAACATATTGAACTTAAAAACCCTTTTTAATTAATTTTATGGAACTGGCATTTGCTTAAGCAAAGTGCTAAACAGATCGCACTACCCGTACGGAATTTAATATTTTTTTTTTTTTTTTTTCTTAAAGTGATTTTGAGAGGCTATTTGTTAATTTTTGAATAGTAGTTTAAGCCAGCTTATGCATATTATAGTTGGGCCTTTTTTCAGAATTTATTTTCCAAAATAAATTAAAAGATCACATGCATTGACAAAATGATAAAAGGCAATAAAAACAAAATTCATCATCGGCAAATAGGTTTAAAAATCGTCATGTTAGGTTTGCAATCGCCACATCTGACAACCCTGACTATTTACACAAAAAAAAAAGTGTATTCTGTTGTTAAACAGAGCAGGGTTGTCAGATTTGTTTGACCTTTTTCGTCAAATTCAATGTTGAAAATCGCCAAATTCGTTTTGTTAAGCTTTTGACAGTAACATATTTATTTTTTAAATTATTGAAAATATTGTTTATAAATTAAAAAAAAATTAATATGTTCCGAATTGCTAAAATTCGGCGAAAATGCCAAAAAGCATATATTTTGTTAAAAAAAATTTTTAAATAAAGAAAAAATTATTGGTGGACACAAAAGAGGTCTACTAAAAGTAGCAAAAAAAAAACAATTGCTTTGGTTAGTTTTATACAAATATTGGATATGCATTTGTTTGTACTTTTAGTTCTATTATAAATCTAAACGATAAACACTTATCGTCAAGACATTCCGCATTGTCTTCTCTTTTTAAATGCATTTTATGGGAATTAAATGTTTTCAACATATTTTGCGACGGAACAAAATAAGTGCAACATGTGTTATTTAAATTCATATAAATTATAACTAGTTATAACGCTTCAAGAAGTTTGCATTGCATTCTTTTTCGAAGGAGAGTTTCAGTTCATTGCTAAAAATCCTTTTTCAACACAGGCATTACTAGTTGAATTAACCACAATATAATTAACAGCAAAAGCCAGTTCTTTTGACTGGTACGTACCGGCCGTACATTAAAGCTATGAATAAGCTTTTGGCCAAAACTGATTTTAATTAGATGGAGTATTATCATTTAAATAAGGTTTCCAATTAACAAAAAGTAGTTTTTTTAATAAATAGAAAAACGTTCGCAAACATTAAAGTTGAAATATGAAAAACAATTTTCTTAAAGATTTTCAATATCTTCATAAAATAATTTATGGATTCTCGACACAAATTTATTGCTCAACAAAAGTAACCAACAAAATTGCCAACTAAATTATAAATCGCCAAATCAAAAATAAGAAAGGTACAAAAGTTTTAAAATCGCCACATTTGGCAACCCTAATACTGAGAAAGATATTTTTACCTATACAGTAGAATCGCAATAATGCGTACTCCTTAAAAAAAAAATCCAATAATTCGTAACAAACTATTGGTTCCTTGAAAAATCGCATTAAATCCCAATAATTACATTTCCGTCTCCTCGTTAATTATTTCTTTTTAATACAATATCTGTTCTACGGAAAAAAACCCCGTTTAAAAATATCTACATACACATGTATGTATTTTTTAGTCATATTTAAAAGTAAAGCTAGATTTACCGTTAGCTTTTTTATGGATTTTTGTCTGGATTGCGTATGCAAGTTATGTTTTTGCTTTTTGTTCGTTCTAATAAATAAATGAAAGCACCCCGTAATTTCGTATTTTTCTTATTTTCACCTCGTTTAACCAAAATCTCGTTAAACAAGTGATGCCAATGAAGAATTCGAACATTTCACAAATTACATATTCGAAGCAAAATAACACACACAAATCGAAAAAAGTTGCTTTGATAGGATTGAATTCGCCTTCCATAACCTTTTTGATTTGCCTGGTTTGCAAAGAAATGATTATGCTTACAAAAAAAGTTAAGCCTTACTATTGTTTTTGTACAAGCTTAAGCAACACCAATTTTTTACAGTCGCTAATTGCGCAAATAACAAATGTCAATCAAATTTGACATTTTATGTTAAACATTCACCCTTATCGTGGTTGGCGTATTTAAAATACGCCTGCGACTGTTTCGTAATAGATAAAGGAGAAGGTGAACTTTTTTTCTTTAATCTATTACCAAACAGTCGTAGGCGTATTATAAATACGCCAACCACGATAAGGGTGATTGTATGGTCAAATCATAAATATTTTTGGGGTCTACACATAGACATATGGTTTTGGCAATGATATAAGACAGTTGAGTGCATAAATATTTAAATTTGTATTGCTCGTGGAGACCCCATGTAGCATTTCTTTATAAATTTGTGCTGGAAAGTGAAAAGTATAAAAAAAAGTTAGAGTTTAATTCGTTTTTAAACTCTAATGGAAACAGTAAATAATGATAAAAAAAAAAAAAATTAATGTTCGAAAATAAAAACCTGACAGTCCAAATTTAATAAAAATATAGAACTCAAAGCAAAATTACGCATAGATTACACATGAGCTATACATGCATGTAAAAATTTTACACAATATGTATGTGTAATAACGCACAGATTGGCAACTATGCGAAATCTCTGTAATTCGTATTATCGGGATTGTACTGTATTCGATATTTTTAACTTTGGCAATTGATAATTCTCATTGTGTTTATTTTATTTTACATTTATAGGTTTGCTTGTTTAGGGTCATGTTTAACCAAAGAAGTCACTGACTTATTCTCAATAAAGATATTTTGTATTCGAAAATAATACAAAATAATTAATCAATAAATTTTACATCTGCTTGTATGGATTTGGTGGATATCCCCAATCGTTGCAAAGCATCGCCGTTGGATATTTTCCAAAAGGGTAAAAAAGGGGTTCACAATTTGTGATGCCAGAAGTGCAGATTTATCTGCACATTGCAGATTTTATACCCCTAAAATTGCCTAAATGCAGATTTGAAGATTTTTGGTCTAAAAGTGCAGAGATGCCAACCAGGGCTGCCAGAAATTTTCAGCAAAAAATCTTAATTTCACCAAAAAAAAATCTTATTTTTGAAGAAAAAATCTTATTTAGGAAAAAAGTAGTTTTTTTTATTATAAATAATAAAAACAATTCATATTTTATTTAATACATAAAATAAACAAGAAAAAAAACATAACAAATCTTATACTTAATTGTATTATTTAGTTTAACATTTTTTAAATGGGAACAAAGAAGGTTTTTTTAATTGAACTAACCTTCGTCTAGACAAAATAAAAAAATCTTGTTTTTGGGGAAAAAATCTTAAAATCTTTTTTCGGTTAAAAAATCTTAAAAAATAAGGTAAAATCTTACTTCTGGCAGCGCTGATGCCAACTATTCAATGGCAAAACGTGCCGATCAAACAGTCAAGAAGAGCTAAAAAGTACTAAATTTAAAAGTCAAATATTTGTTCTGTTTTAAATCCATTTATTTTTAATTTTTGTACTTCAAACTCATTTACATATGTATGTATATTAATATAATATACATATTAATGTTTAATAAAATTCACTGTTGCCAATTTGACGGGTTTACCGCGATTCTAGCGGGTTTTACGTGTCCACCGGGGTAAAATTTCAGTTTTGGCGTTTAGCGGGATATCTAGCGGTTTTTTAATATCATTAGAAAATATAATTTTTGTTCTAGGCATTTGAAAGTTACAATTTTTATCTCAACATAAGAGATTTGTTTTCAATTAAAGTAATTAAGTGATAAGAAACAAATTGGTTTTTTGTGGAAATTTAATTTGTTTCCGCAATAAAAAATTTTACAATGTTTTAAGCAGATTTTATAAATTATAACATAACCGCCTTATTTCGAGCGAAATATTTGCCCTGCCCAAAAAAAAAATATAGACGTGATAGAAAAAACTGAGAACGGACTTGAATTTATTTAAAACAATTTTTACGGAAGACTAGTGTTATAAACTTTTATCGAACAAAATATAATCTATAGTCAAAGCTAAAGTTAAAAGGGTGTTGTCTACAGCAAATCAATGTTTATATTAAAGCACTTAAGCAACCAAAACTTAAAAGTATTTTTTATTATCCCTCTGATAAAACTTCCATACGGTGGTCGAACCTAATTCCAAACAACGTACTGTAATTCGAAAATTCAAGAAATACTGTTTGTGATGCTGTAAAAAAACAAGAAAGCACCATTTTACGCCTTTACGGTATAAGCAAGCTTGTAACTACATATGCCAAAATTCTTCTTTATTTTTATTTAAGTTAACGGATACAAACCTTATTTCTAGTTTTCCTAAAAAAGTGAAAAATAATTTGTATTAATCTAAGCGAAGTCTTCGGAACGTTAGGATTTTAAACAGTTTTCAAGCATGAATGCTTAAAATAATGGCCAGCAAAAACGTTTAAAAATTATAAACGTTATAAAGCAGTAGTGGCCATGTTATCCATATATTGAATTAATGTCCCTCAGAAAGTAAATGTAAGTATGTATGTATATATCAAATATAAAATAGTGGAAAATTTCAAATCGATTGTCTTGCATTTTCTTCCTTCTTTTCTTTTACGATTTTTTTAATCTTCGTCTAGGGTCTAAAATTTTTAGCATCATTACCAACACTAGATTAAGTGCACTTAACTCTAATGTCTGGATAGATTTCAAGCAATACAAATCCATTAATTTTATATGAATACGTTCGCGGGACTAAAAGAGTCAGTGAAATTAAAAACCTTACAAATAATTTTAATTGAAAGACATACACCTTTAAAAAAGCACACCAAATCTAGATTTGTATAAACATTTCACATAATATCTAAATATTTAGCGACGTTTTTAAAACATTTTAAGCTAAATAAAAAATTTAGCGGTTTCTAGCGGTTTTTGAAGTGCGATTTGACGGGAAGTCTTCATAAAAAATTGGCAACAATGATGAAATTACTACTTTATACATAATTGTATACAAATATTTACATTACAATATCTAACATTTCAATAAATTGAATTAAAAATATGAACAGTTTTTTTCAAAAAGTGTAAAATGTTTTTCTTCTTCAGGCCATATGGTTGTTTTTATATAAAATTTTTATATGTTTCAATTGCATTTATTTTTATAAAAATGATTGTTTCGCAAAGGGGATTCATTGCTAAAAATATTGAATCTACAGCGGTATATAAAGCAAAGTTAGCGCGGTGTCAAACGTTCTAAGATCACGTTTGAAAAGAGCACGTGTTAGCTCTTTCTTAAAAAACGAGCTAACGGGAAAAATAACGATCCAGGAGTAATTAAAAAGAGCCAAATCTCCAGGAGTAATTAAAAAGAGCCAAGATGCCCCTTAATAGCAAAGTTGGCATCACTGTTTTTAAGCTCAGATGAAACTTCTTTACATTGTCACTTATGTTTGTAACATTTCCACTTCTTGCATTGATAACCGAAATATATCCACCATTCATGGAAGACTCGTTTGGAAATAGATTCATTAGTAGGAATTTTATTCACAAAATATTACTTAATTCATAATTTAAAATTCGCATTGTCTTGACACATTAGTATCGCCGGACTTATGTCATCTGATTTTACATGAAATAATATGCATATGTGCTTGTATATTCATATATACTTACGTATAAATATCATTAATAATTGCAATATTCGATCTCTTAATAATATCCTTAATAGTTTAAATAACCAAGATGTAATTAATCCTTACTCAGCCTGGGGTCTAATCACCGCATTCGATACTATCGTATCGAATAAACTATCGAATGTTTTTGCATACGATGGACACTGACGTATCGAATGAAAACTCGAGAAATGCAATGTCGAGTTACTCGATATCGAATGCTATTATTTCAAATTCAATAAATTTCATTCTATATCGAGATTCATGATACCAAAATAAATAATTACGATCAATTTTGCTCGATATCGTATGCGGTGATTAGACCCCTGAGTAATTAAATTTAGATAGATACTTTTAACGTAAAAGTTCCAAAAATGTTCATGGAAATTACCGCCAAACAAATTTTTTAACATGTTGAAGCGAAAACGGGTGGTGTAAACCATCAGCTTAAGCGAAATTTAAATAATTAAAAAAATTAATGGATCTCATAATGAATCATTTATTATATTTGCTTAAATCTTATGATTAATCAATTGTTTACGTGACTAGTCTAAAATTTTGCGGAACAGTCTAGTCTTTGGTCTTCTTCTAATTAAAAATTCTTTACGTTTGTGGAAATGTCACTCACAAAAGTGCAAATAAATCTTGGGAATAAATATTCCATTATTGTTGCATAAACTGTAAACAGGTAAAAAATAGATTTTAAATTATTTTTATAAAAAAAAATTCTAACATCCGTTATAAAATGTTTTAATAATATTTTATATCAGCAAAAAGAATTTCATTTCAATTACATAATCATGATGATTTAATTTAATTGAAATAAAAAAAAAAACATTTTCTCAAATAGCAGTTAAAACAATTGCATATCGTTGGTCTTATGTAGAAAGGCCCTAACTCTATTTATTTCGAAATTAAGTTTTTTTTTAGTGATTTCAATACAATTTACACAAATATTTCTCTTCACAAAAATTTAAGGCAGGAGTTTTAAAGAAACGTTTTACAAGCAATTTTTCATAATGATACACATCGATTTTATTAAGTTTCAACATTCTCCTGTAAAGTGACAATAATGTGAGTTAGGGCTTTTCCTACATGAGGCCAACAATATGTATGCGCATATTTTATTATTATATTTGCACAAAAAAAAGCATGTACATATGCATATCTAGATACTGGTGTTTGTTTAGATATTTATATATGTACATGTGCACACATAATGAAGACAATTTAACACATTTGTTTTTATTATTAATGAAATATGTACAAGTATTTTGAACGATTAATTTCATTGTTAAGCTATTTCCCCCCTGAAGAAGTAAATGTTTGAATTAATTAATAGCAAAAAAAAAACATTGATATGACTAAAATAACAAAATAAAAAAAATAGCAAACAGAACTTTGAACTAGAGAAATCATGGCATGACAAAATCATAATAAAGTTTTACTTTTTTCTAAGATGCATGAGAACGTAAAATGATAATACAAAACAGAAATATTGTTTGAATGAAAGCTTTATTATGTTAAATATGATTTCCGTCAAATGTCCACCGCGGCTATTTTTTGACTACTTTTTCCAATACATCGGGCCGTATGGCGTCAATGGTGGCTTGAATGATGGCTTTCTATGCTTCAAGAGTTGCTTAACGACTTCTGGAAATAGACTTGTGACATTGTTTGTTTTTAAGTTTATGTCAGCGTTTAAAAAACTGCAGTCAAAGTAGAAAAACTTCTTCATTTGTCATTGGCAAAAAAAAAAATCTGTTGCTTTAACTTCTGACTTATTAAATGTAAACCGTCGCTGTCAAACCAACCCAAAAAGCGTTTTTTGTTCGACAATTTTTTGGTTTTCACTGCAGCTTTTTAAACCCTGGCTTATGTTAATAAATTAATTTGTATTTTAGATTTCATAGAAAATGTTTTCATTCTTTTAAGCATTTTGTGAGTTGTTAATAGAATATGCATGTGAATTTAAATATTTAAAATTAAATATGTTCTTTTCCATACAAACTGTTGAATGAGAAAAAAAAGTTATTTGGACCGTGAAGTACATTACAGCAACAAGTTGTTGGCCATCATAATTGTTAACTATTTAAAATGGCATCATCTGTATGATCATGTTATTAGAGGGTGTTAGGTAAAGTAACTATTATTTGCTACCCAGAAGTTCTGTATGAGATAAATTGAATTTAATAATAACGTCAATTTTGATTAAAAAGTAAGTGCCGGTTCACACAAGTCAAGTCAAGTCTTGAGTTTTTAGGAGAGAAGGGAAAAGAGAATGCCATTTCTTTTCCCGTCTCTTCTAAAAACTCAAGACTTGACGAGTCAAACTTGACGTGTGTGAACCAGCACTAATCAGTTTTTTCTTTCCTTGAAATAGTGCTTGTCCCGATAAATGTTTAAGGGAAAAAGTAAATCAAATTTAAAAGAAATCTTATTTACGATAAGGGTGAATACTATTCAACCGTTTGATAATTTTACTCATGTTGTGTATTTAAGTCAACGGAGCACCTTAATGTAACTCTTAGTCTTCTACAAGGCGAATTCAAACAGGTAAACTCATCTCGTCAACCGTTCATCAGCTGTTTCCACGGCGAATTAAAAATATGGTCAAAAGTCAAAATATGATTTTGTTTTGAGAAGAAGTTGAATGAAAAGTGTTAAAAATATTATTTTTATAATAAAAAAATATCAAAACTGCGAATGATTGAAGTGAATTTATTAATTTATTTTATAAAAAAGTGATAATTTTAATTTGCAATAAAAAAATTTTGACAGCCAACCAGAAAATTGTATAAACAAAATACTTGGGGCTTTTTGTAGTTGTAGAGATGAGTTTACCTGTTTGAATTCGCCTTGGTCTTCTATTAACGAGCCAACCGCTATTTTATTGTCTCCCAGTAAAGGGAGTTTAAGACGATCACACAAGTCGAAAGAATTTTGACGAAAATGCTTCCATGTACATACGACTAGTGTGATCATGCAAACTACCCTTAATATGGAATGGAGTCAGTTTTTCACTTTAGTTCTTCTTGGTTTGATTGAGCTAATTTAGACTAGACTAATTGTTCTGGCAGAAAACGACAGTTTGTAGGCGATAGAGGTGAAGAGAGTCGTTTTTGGTTGGCATAATTTTTAATCCAGCTTCAACCCCGAATTAGCAGAACAAAACCAATACATACACACTTATGAAAAAACAGGTTCAGTGTTTTCTTTTTATAAAAATACTAACACATACAAAGCTGCGTGTACGTATACAATTTTATGCCAAAATACTTAATCCAGTGTAGTTTGGAAAGAACAAAAGTTAATCCGACTAAAAATTATTCTAGTCTAAATTGGCTCATTGAGTTCAAATAAACGATAAATCAGTGACAAAATTCTATTTAGTTCATATGCAAAATGACAAAAGAATTTATTTTGTCGCAAATTAAATCCTGTGCTCTCGACTTTGTTTAATTTGAAACATTTTAATCAGAAAATAAGTCATATAAGAGAGAGTTAGATACGACGCTTAATAACTACTAAAGTGAGTTCAACTCAATTACCTTTCACCAGATCTGCTGGGTAATATCAGCATGTCTGCAGTAGAGTACAAAATAAGTTTCACTCTCTAAATCATTGACTTTTTTTTAGAAAACCCCCATGAAAAACTTCATTCTCAAAAATTCGTGCAAGTTTCAACCTTATTAAACAAAAATGATAGTTATGAGTTTAGATCGGGATTTTTTAATTCATAATTAAATTTTTTTTTTTGCTTTTGACTTTAACAATATTTTAAAAAAAATTAAATTAAGGAAGAATAAAACAACTCTCAAAATCATCTCGTGGTCATTTCTTATCTTGGATTAAAGCCCAACACAGACAGCATTTAAATAATTTGTAGAACTTTTGCAATTTAAATTAATTTTTAGCATCTTAATATAAATTTATCAAAGCAACTTTAATAAAATAAATTACAAACAAAATATGTGTCAAGTAGCTTGTTTGTTTGTTATTCGACGAAGAATAAAATTCTTAATAAAAGCTGAATTTGAAAATCGAATACTTCAGAAGGTTTTAAAAAAATTTTTATCGCATTTTTAAATTTTTCTGTTCTTTCCTTTTGCTGAATTGATGATGTCATTAAAAGTAAACTAATTCAGTTTCTGGCTGTTTTGTTTGTTATTAAATATTTAGAATTTTTGTTGTTTTTATACCCACACCACAATAGTGGAGAGGGTATTATAAGTTAATGCTGGTGTTTGTAACACCTTAAAAATCCGATTGACTTAGAATAACTTTTTAAATCGATTTAACTATGTACATATGTCCATCGATCCGAATAACTGGCTGTCCATGTAAAACTTGTGTGCATAATTACGCGGTGGCTTGTCATAACGTCCAGTGACACAGTGTCCATGGACGTTACGACGCTAAAAAAGCCTCATACGGTCCATGGACATTATGACGCTTTTAAAAAAGTCGTAATGTCCAGCAGAGCAGTGTCGTTATGTCCGCAGACGTTACGACACTTTGCAGAGTGTCAAATTCGATAGCATAGCAAGCTTCGCAGAGACGATTTAGTTAGCGCAGCCTGTATTTGTTATACCATAGAGGAGAAAATCCTCACGCCCAAAAGTGTTTTCGTTATAAAGGGTGTTTTTTATAGAGTGACAAAAGTTAAAATCATAATAAAACAAGGAAATTTTATCTTAATATCAATGAGACCGACTTTATTGGAAAGAAAATTTTATAAAATTAATGTTTAAATATGATTTCTGCCATGTGGCCGCAACGGCTGGCGCATAGAAGGCACAATCTGGAACACCAGTTTACAACAATATTTCGCATTCTGACCATCATCGTTATTGAAGACATATGGGCCAATGACTCCACCAGCACTTAAAGCGCACCAAACAGTACTTTACTATGGATATAATGGAGTTTCGACAAAAGCTTGTCTATTCTCCTCACTACAAATGCGACATTTCTGCTTATTTACGTACGTACCCATTCAACCAGAAATAGGCTTCTTCGAAAAATAAAATTTTGAAAGGAAATTCAAAATCAATATCAATTTGTGCTTCAGCCCATTCGCTGAATTATTTTGATTAAAAATTTCAACAATTTGCACGCGTTGTCCTGTTGTAAGTCGATTCATAATGAGATTCCAAAGCAAACTAAACAAAAAGCAACGATCAGCTGGTAAATGGGTGCTCAAATAAAGCAATGATGCCAACTCAAAGTTATGACACTCTAAAAAAGAGTGTTCTTTATATTTAATGTATACACGCAGAGAAAAAAACGACAAATCTTTTTTTTATGAAAATGTTAACCATATTATGTTAAATCTAACCAAATTATTGTCACCGACAACCATATTATGGTTAAATTGGTTTCTCTTTAAAATAGTTTTGTTGGTGGTGACCATAAAGAGACGTGTTATTTCTCTGCGTGTACATATATATGTAGATCTTTTTTTGTATTTAACTTCTTTTGCAATTATGAACCTTATGACATGATTAAAAATTACATAATGTCAATTTGCAAAGTGTCTTAATGCTCACGGACATTATGATATTTTTAAATGCGCCATAGTGTCCATGGACATGACACTTATTTCAGCATCACAGAGGCCATGCCATGGACACTGTGTTACTGCACGTTAGGACATGCCACCAATTTCGCATAGCGGCCATACAAGCTTATATCCGAAATATAGTCTTTGTCTCCATTAACCATCATATTGACGCCTGCTTAAAAATCAACTTGAGTTTTGTCGTCATCCTTAATCGGCCCATTAACTTCATAAACTGATTTTGTTCTGGCGGGTACATGATTGCCCATGAGTCTCAAAAAGAGTACAATCTCGAAAATTTGTCTCTAAATATGGTGGTGTAGATTATCATATAGCCGGGCTTGACCGACTATACTTAATTATTTTATTTTATATTATTTTATTATTTGCTTGTACTATATTGTTTGTATTTAATTTACAAAAAATTTGCCTTTTTTGTTGGTTTTAGCTTTTATTTCTTATAAAAAAAATTTAATTTTTAAGCAAAAATACAATTAATTGGAGCTTCATAAAATTGTTCACAAAAATGTTTAAAGATTTAGCAAAAAATAAATGAAGTCATAATTTAATAGATATTAAAATTAAATAAATAAAATTAAAGATAAAGTTTACGCACAATGGGCTAAATAAAAAAAATGTAGACAAAATTTAAAATGAGTAAAATTGAATTTTGCTGGCTGTTTTTAAAACACGAGCAAACGCAAAACTCGGTCATTTAACTTACATTTAAAGCAAAAGACAAAATTTCAAAATTGGTTTCATGGCTCGTGTTCTAAAAACAGGCAGTTAGTTAAAAAAAAATTTTGCAATAGGACTCTATTTTTTGCGTTTACTAAATAGATGTTTTATTAAAAAGAATACTTTTTGGACCAAAAAAATAAAAAATAATTAAAAAAGTACTTTTATGAAAAAAAAAATACTTTTTTAAAATGCTTTAAAAAAAGTGGTTGAAAAACAATTTTTTTTTTTAAATAAAAATTCCTTTTTTCCATTGTGGTTAATTTATTGAACTAACGCACAAGCTCTTTATTTACATTTGTCGTTCAAGTTATGCTGAAAAAAGTCGACAAGAAAAAGAAAGACAAAAACATGAAAAACAGAAAAATGTACTTTGGACTTCAAGAAGAATTCTTGATACAAAGTAAGAAAAAATATCGATCTACAAAGGCTGAAATTCCATTTAGCTTAAAGATTGATGTTTCACTATTGACTGCCAGCCGTTGTAAATGGCGGTGAGTGTTAAACGGCAAACACCTCTGAAGAAATTGAGTGTTTACAATCGAAACGTTCGATTCCCAGCTCAGTCAAGAATGAAAAATTATCAATAAATTTTAATTCATTTCATGTTGTAAAATTCCTTTCTTCATAAAAATAATTCAATGAAAATTAAATTCAATGAACTTTTGCCTGATTAAAATTTCGATTAAAAAAGTACTTTATTCAAAAAATACAATTTCGTATAAAACATGATTGCTTAAATATATGTAGCTATTTGAAAAATATAGTACTTTTTTGGAAAAAGGCATGGTAAATTAAGTACAAGGTATAGTCATTAGAAATTTTGTTCTCAATTTTAAAACCAACCCATATAAAGTCAAACAAAAGAAAAAAAGTTAAACAAGCGGCAAAAATCAAATAAATTAATTTGGGTAATAAACATGGGTAAATAATGACAACTCTCCCTAATGATCATACCTGGTACTTATTCTACCATGTAAGACTTGCTTACAGTAGTTTTTAATTTACCCAGTAGTTTCAGAGATATCGTTGAAGTTTTGAAAAAAATAGTTTAAAAAAAAAAAAAATGTTGATGTTCTTTAAAAATTCATTAAAAATAAAAATGCGAAAAAATCAATGTTTTGCTTTAAAAACATTTAGTTAAAAATATTTTGAATGAAATGAGCTTTTTTCATAACTTTTGATTTTATTTACAATTTACTGGGTAAACTGAATTGATAAAAATCGCAATTTCCATACAAAAATAAATTTTCTTAATGTGCGTGTGTTTGCTACTGTTCTATTTATGGAGGGACGTCTTTTGCTTCACTGATGAGGTACCTTCATTTAATTGTGAATAAAAGCGAAACGCGTTCATCGATTTCTATGATTTCTATGTCTCATTTTGTTTATAGGCTATGACTTCACGTGAAAGTACATAACTCTGTGCAACAAAAAAAAACCAGCCTCAACATTTGCAACGCGAAATGAAAGTAGACTACTAGTAGAGCAAATCTGCCAAAGGGTTTTGAAAAGTTAGCTCGGGCTCCCGAAATATGGGCGCCTTAAGTTTTTGAATTTTTTGAAAAGGCGTTTGGTACAAGTCAAAAAATAATTTCAGATGTCTTCAGTAGAATTGTATGGCGATTTTTCTTAGAATACATTAACCCTCTAACACTCATTTTAAGGGGTAATTTTTGTCCTTTTTTGACTTCCCCACAAAAGTAGTATACGGCACTTAAGAGGGTTAAAATGTTCGACGAATATGGTCTGCATCAAATGTTACTAGGGGTCATCTAAGACCAAAAGTTCGTGCAATGTATGCAAAACGGATTTTCGAAATTTCGGGCATCGAAATTTTTAAATTTCTTGAAAAGGCGTTTGGTACAAGCCAAAAAAATATACTAAATGCACTTCTGATCTAAAAGACTATTTCAGATGTAATCAGAAGAATTGTATGGCGATTCTTTTCATTGAATATACATATTAACCCTCTAACACTCATTTTTAAGGGGTAAAACTTCTACACTAAAACGGAACTTTGGAGGGTTTAAATGTTCTACGAATATTTTCTGCATCAAATTTCGTGCAATGTACTTAAAACGGGTTTCCTATTTTATATATACATTTTGCTTAAAACAGTATTTTTTACATTTCGTTAAAAAGGTACTTCTTCTTAAAAATTACACTTTCTTTTAAGCGAGTATTTTTTTGATTTAATAGAGGTTTCTTGTTCAATAAGGTGATTAAAGAAAAAATAGTTATTTACTTTAAAAAAAAAATTAATTTTTTTTTAAACATTAATTTTTTTTTTAAAGTAACATTTCACTTAAGGGAACTCTTTGCTAATGGATATTCTTAAAAAGTAGTTTCCAGGGCTGTGGAGTCCGAAAAAAGTACTAACTCCGACTCCGACTCCAAACGCTGAAATTTTTTAAGTGCGACTCCAACTCCGACTCCGACTCAGACTCAGTGATGTTAACTTTTATTTTATCATTACCGTACGGCCTTCTAAAAATTAGAGTTTTTGAGAAGAAATTACCGTACGAAAACATTAATGTGCTGTTTCCAAATGACAGGCGATTGATTATGTAGTACAATTCCATCGCCTGTCATATGGAAAAAGCACATAAGAGCAGTATTCATAAACCATTTATTTAAATTTTAAATGTGTTTGAAGAAGATAATTTATATTTTGGAAAATTTTTTTTAAATTTTTTATGCCGAAAAACTTTGGAGTCGGAGTCGCGAGTTTTTGTGGGTACTACGACTCCGACCCCGGCACAAAAGCCTCAACTCCGACTCTTCAAGTCCGACTCCACAGCCCTGGTTGTTTCAATACTTTTTTAAGGGTACTTTATGTCTATTTAAATTTAAACAGAAAAAAATTCCGATTTTTATTTATTATTTTTTCTAATAATTTGAAATGCCATTGAAATAATTTTTCATTGATCAATTGTTGGCCTTATTTTCCATATCTCAGACTCAAACAAGTAATTGTTATTTATTAACCCGGCTAAAACACCAAACAAACTTGATCATCATCAATATTAATTTTGATTGAATTATAAAAAAAACCAATGAAAAACAAATCATTTGACATGTAAAATAAAACTTTTTTTTACAACAAAAACCGTATTGTGGCATTCAGGCGTATGCGAAAGGCTCAAATTTCCATGTGATAAATTTGCTGAAAAAGAAAAGAAAGAGAAAGAGGAGGAGGAGGAATAGAAAAAAAACAAACCGGTTGCATTTTTTAATTTTCCATTTAAAACAAGTTTAGTTTCTAAACATTTTAAACTTCAGCTCAAATTTCTTTATAGTCATGCTCAGTTAAAACTATTTTAATTAAAAGATTTTTTTAACATTTTGTTTTTTTTTTTTTTTTGCCCACAATTTTATTTTAAATTATAACAATTGAACTGCCTCATCCAAATACATCTGTGAAAGATAAACCGATAGACAGTCTGAAAGATGCATATGTAGATACATCGATATCTATTCGAATCGCATTGTGGCGGTTTTAAAATGGGTGTTGAAACCATTTAGTTTGTGTTTAGTCAACTGTCAATTTCTAACAAGTACAAGTAAATTATTTTGATTGTTAATATGGTTGTTGTTAATCATTCATTCATTTATTTATTGTCTTCTGCCACTTTTGTTTGGCTTTTTGTGTTTATTTTTTTTTTAATTACTTCTATTTGTATCTGGGATTTCGAATGAATTTTCTTCAAAGAAAGTTTCATTGAAGAGCTTTCGGTTAAAGTTGCTTTTGACTAAATTTTTTTAAAAGGAGGTCTGTCTACTTTTGTTCGACTCTTTATGTTTAATTTTTAGTATTTAATGAAAAATGAAATTGCTATTTAGTGTACACCTACTTTTCTTTTCTTTCTCTCTTTTAATTATCTAAAATGGGTTTGAAAATTAATTAAGTTTTAAGTTTATAACAAATAGACAAAAAAAATGTACGAAATACTTATTTTGGGAACTTACCATGCCACCAGAATTATTGCAATGTTTCACTTACGTCTAATTTATGTAGGGCAATCGAACTTTAGTTCAGTTGCCAGTTCCCAAAGGGGTTTGTAAAGATAATTCCAAGGCTTTTTCACTCTATGGTGTTATATCCTCTGGGGAAATCATGTGCAGTCAATACCGGGATTCGGCAAAAATCCAAAACTGACCGAGCTCAAGAGATCTTAATGATCTGTTGCGATCGCTGCTGACCAGAGATCTGGTACCACGGTAGCCAATAGCTCCATGTTACATTAAAATTCAGCCAGATCGGTCCATAAATAGCTGAGATATGAGCAAAAAACCACGACTTCCTCTAATTTGTTTCATAAAATTCCATGTTGTTGTTTTTTTTATACCCATCACCGACAGTTACAAGGTATAACCTTCTACAGGGTGACCCAAAATTACCGAAGGTGTTTGAATTGCTTATAACTTTTTTATTATAATTTCTTTTTCTTTTCTTTTTATTATTTTGTAAAGAGAGAGGGAATTTAAAATGGAGCAGTACTCAATTGAACAACGTGCCCAAATTGTTGAGCTTTATTTCTCAAATCAACGATCCATTGTTTTGACGAATTATTTCGCGTACAAGTGATTTTAATTGGCCTCCGAGTTCACCGGATTTAACCGCCCCAGACTGTTTTCTTTGGGGTTTTTTGAATGGAAAAGTCTACATTAATAAGCCTAGAACCATCCAGCAATTAAAAAGCAATATACCCGACGAAATAAACAACACAACACCTGAAGTTTTGCGAAAGGTTATGGAAAATGTGTTGGAAAGAGCACGAATTTGCGAAGCAGAAATTGGCCACCACTAAACTAAAAATATTTCCCATTTATAAGCTGTATTAAAAAAAAAATAATAATTATTTTTTAAATAAAAAGGTATAACGAATTCAAACCCCTTCGTTAATTTTGGGCCACCCTGTATAAGTTAGCTTTTTTTAGATTTTTTGCATTTTTAACACATAATACATAAATACATACATGTACAGTGAAGTTAATTGTAAGATGTCCGTCTGTCCGTCTGTTTTTCTGTATCTCTGGAGAACGAAAGGAGCAAAAGTTTCCAAACAAGACAAGCGTATCCGTTAACATCCGGCAAAATTTGGGCGGGACTGGTAAAGAGGGCGTGACACTTCCTATACAAAGACATTATAGATTTCTGTATGTGTGGAAAACGGCAAGAGCCAAAGTTTCCGAACTAGGTACAAGCATCTCGGTTATCTATAGACAAAATCCGTCAACATCCGTGCCACAAAATAGATTTATTTATATCTTGCCATGGTGAAGGGTATATATGATTCGGCATAGCCGAATATAGCACTCTTGCACGTTTTAATTTATTTTCAAATCCAATTTTCTAGCTTTTCTAACAGTTTCTAATACATTAATTATTGTTTATTAAAAACAAACAACAAAACATTTTATAGATTTATGAACCGATAAATTTGTGTTTTTACAAACAACTTATCACAACTTCTAATCAAATGGCTCAAATGAAATGCAAATAATTCATCTGCCATTAACTTTTTTACACTTTTACACTGCTGTCTGACACACATGAATCTAGACATGGATGGATGGATGGATGATTGGATGGCACGATGGAGCCAACAACGCCACACCAACAGCGACAATAACAACAACGGACAGTTAAATATTTTTTAAAAATTATTTTGACAACTAGTTAAAGTCAATATAAACGAGTTGTTTTTTTTTTAATTTTTTGCTTAAATAAACAAGTCAAACTAAAAATGCCATAACAAGTCGACCAAAAAAAAATATTGTTAAGACATAGAAAAAGCTAAAAAAAAATTCAAATAATAAATTGAACGAAAAAATTATTTTATGTAGCTACCACTTAATTAAAAATAAAACTGTTTTTGTCTAAAATTATTTATGGAGTGGTCAAGTTCATGGCTAAGCAAAATTAAAAACGCAATTTGTGTTTAATCCAAAATAACAATTTTACTACTGAAATATTTAACAGATTTATGACTCAAAACAGTTGCATTTTAGTTTAACCGACCATTTTTGGTAACTAAAAAAATAACATTATTAACCTTAAACTTGAAATTTTTGAATTTCAACGGTTCTACTATGATTTGATTGAAATTTAATTGAAACGAAAAAGATGTTTGGAATTTGATTTTAGCCATTGTTATGTAAATAAAAAATATAAATGCAAATCATCTTCTGTTTGATTTGAAGTTTGTATTTCGATACGAGATTTATGCAAATTTATCCAAAATAGTTTGTTGAACTTAATTCTTTTCTTTCGTTTCATTTGATTTATTTCGATTGCCCAAACAAATTAATGGCAGGTAGACATTTATTGCAAACAAATTCCATCTAATAAAAAACAAAGAACGCATGTGGATTTGAAAACAAACAAACAAAAAATAATAAAAAAATTTGCCAAATTAAGAATTATGACTTTCAGTCTTTTTCTTTTGTTTTCAGAACTTTTTTATTGCTAAGAAGTGAAATTAGTTTAGAATTTCGAGCATTTTGTTATTAAAAATAATTCTGAGGAGATTTATTATAAAATGATAAATTTAAATTTTTATTGTTTCTTATTTTTTCAGATTCTTCCGATATTGTTGATTGTAAATTAAAACTAATTCTTGGTTTAATATGGACCCTGATCTTGCACTATTCCATTTCTATGCCCATGTGGGATGGTGAAGATGAAAATCAATTGAATGGCTCGACACCAAAACAAAGGCAAGTTATCAAAAAAAAAAAAAAAAATAACAGTTTTTTTATGAAAGAAAGTAACATTGCGTGTTAACTAAAAAGTAATTGTTTGGGGCTTCTTCCAATTTAAATATAATATAGCGCTTTTTGTAAAAACGTACTTTTTGTTAAAAAAAAAAAGCCAGTGTTGCCAACTCATTATTACAAAAAATAGCTACGGTTTCAGTAAAAAATGGCCTAATAGTTGCTAAAATTAAAAACAATTTACGAAATTTATTTATTACACTCAAATACCACACAGGAAATTATTTTTTTTTATTAATACAGTTTTAGTAACAATAAAATAAACATAAAAAATCTTTGTATTCTAAAAAAAAACTCAAATTACACTGATGCAAATTTATACTAATTTAAGGTCGCTGATTTCAAATGAAATCTCCATTTTTCTCTATCAGCTCGACTTTTCGAGACATATCGTTATGCCCAAAATTAAGGCACTTCCACAAAATATATTGGAATAACTTGAGAGCGGTTCACCAAATTGATCTAAAAAAAAATGTACTACTTTTGATTTTGTACACAATTCAGTTTTCTCAATAATTTGTGAATAAAATCAAAATTTGTGCAGTGATTGCAATGAAATAAAGCTCATTTCATTCGAAATATGTAGAGCTAAAGCTACGGTCAAATTTGTCAAATAGTTGACGAAAAAAACGGGACCCACAAGCAAACTAAATAGTCATTTTCTTTAATTCCAATATTTATTTTGATTATAGTACCACATCTTACAAAAAACAGTTTTTTGCTTTGTCTAGTAGTATAACTAGTTTTATTTTGTGATATTAAGACCATGTTAAATCTCACAAACTATTTACAAAAGTAGTGGTTGCGCTTATTTGGTCAAATATTTAATAAATGTGACCGTAGCTTAAGAGTTTATAGACCAAAACTATGATTTTGTCGCATTTTAATTTTTTTTGGAATTTTTAAAGAACAAAAAAAAATGTTTTTTTTTTTTAAATTGTTATTTTTCTTATAACTTTATCGATATCTCTGAAACTACTGGGCAAATCAAAAACCAATGTAATCGCAGCTAATAGATATTATTATTACCGAATTTTGGAATTTCAGCTGATACTGAATATAGTATCAGCTGATTTTTATTTTGTATATTCTAATATATGTACATATGTAGTGAAAGTGCCTTAATTTTGGACATAGAGAAAAATGGAGATTTAATTTGAAATCAACGACCTCAAATTAGTAAAAATTTGCATAAAAGTTCCAGGCCGCACAAAAAAGGTCAATTTTGTTCCCTTGTGTTATCGGTAATATCGATTTTGTTATTGTTGTAAAAATCATTTTCGTTATCTAAAAAAAAAGTTCAACGTTTTAACTCAATTAATGCAGCATTTATAATATTTTTAAGACTTAAAGGAAATTTGGCAATATCAAAAATGGCAAAAAAATCTAGCCATTAAATGGCTAAATTGGCAACACTGAAATGGTTAATTTTGTAAAAAAAGGTCGTTTTCTAAAAATACAGTTATTGTAAAAACGTACTTATTTTGTTATGTAAGAAATATGTTTAAGGTACTTTTATTTAAAAAAGGTATTTTTTTTTTTTTTAAAAGGAATTAAAGGTTCTTTACTAAACAATACATAAAAATATATTTTTTAAGAATGTACTTCTTGTACTTGTTTACACGTAGTCTACAACTGACATAAGTTAAGTATAGACTCATCATGTTAGAGTTTTTCTCATGTTATAACACGGTTGTTAATGGAAATGTTTTAACAAAGCTTTTATAACATCATGTTAAAACAGCAAATCATGTCAGTTGTAGACGTGGAAAAATATATATATTTTTTTTAAAAAAGGTAATTTTTCATAAAAAGTTATGTGCCATTTTTGTAAAAGGAAACATTTTTTTTGCTAAGCGTTGCTGATTTTGTTCAAGGTACTCTTTTGTGAAATTTAACGTTTTGTTAAAGGTACTTTTTGTAATGGGAAAGTTTTTGTAAATTTTTTTTAGTTCACTTAGAGATTAACGGCCTTATGCAATAAAATCAATGTGAACTTGAAGTGTTAAAACCGGGTTTGCATAGTCTGGGTTGACACTATAAAAGTTTTATTTCAGAAATTCTGAGATTATGGGTTGGAGAAGGGACAAAAAAAGCATGTTCATTTCTCCTCTTTCCAATAAATTCAGACTTTCAGAAAGAAAACTTTCATAGTGTGAACCCCGACATACACATTTTTTGTTTACCGAACACTTCCAGTTCACATAAATTTTTTTCAAGGTGTTATGCTTCATAAATCTAATGAAACAAAATTTTTTCTTTAATCCAATCAAACATTGTATTACGAGATTCACTTTCAGAATTGATCTAACTATGTCCGTCCATCCAGCCGTCCTTGTAAACCTTGTGCGCAAAGAACAGTACCCATGTTCTGTAACTTAAGTGATAACCTCTCGCATCGAAAAGATGTGAAACAAAATATATGAAACGAGCTTTTAAAACATTCGTATATTTTATAAAAATGTTAAAAGCAAAATAGTTAAACAATGGAAAATTGTGACAAGAACAAAATATTATTATTATTATTCTTTGCATTTTTAATTGTTTTTTAGTGTTAAATTTTTTTTCTCGCCCCATTTTTATTCGTGAGTTTTTTTGACAGCGCAAAGCGGGAACATTTCTCACAAAAATGTTAGAGACACACTTTTCCTGTAAATTGGCGAGTAATTTCCTTACGTGACAGCTATTAATCGCCAAAAAAGTTACAGACACAGTTTAGGGGAAAAACAGCTGTTTGGTTCAATATGTGGCATTTTTGTTTAATTTCACACATTTCAAACGAAAAGTTTCTCAACGCGAGAGTTACAGAACATTGACACAGGTCGCAATTTAAGAGATAGTATGATGAAATTTGCTACGTAGGCTTAAATTGGTCCAACGGCCAATTTTATTGAAAATGGTAAGAATCGATCTGAAGTTTTACATAGCCCTCAGTCTTTGTGCTGATAAACCATCTTATTATGTTGATATTTAGATTAAATTTCGTACAAACTTATTTAATTGCAATCTAAATCATCTACCGATTTTTATTAGAATCGGTTCATATTTGAACATAGCGCCCATAGATATACTACTCCCGAAAATAGCTATAAATGCCATAACTTCCCTTTAATGGATGGTATTGACACAAATTGGCGAAAATAACACATATGTACATATAGCTACTAATTCAAAATGTTGGACTTGTAGCTCTAAAATTATCCATAGTTCCCTTCCTAAAATCATTTAAATCTCAAATTGATGAAGACTTTTACGTGAATCTTACATCCTCGAAAATTTGTTTTTTTGAAAACTGTGGTGTAGGATATAATATGGCCGGGCTTGACCGAATTTACTTTCTTACTAGTCCTTAATTAGATTATTGTTAAAAGTCACTTTCAGGTACTTTTTGTCAAAATTCAAAAAAGTTTTTGAATTTTGCCTAAAAATCAATCAACTAATTGTGGTTGGCGAATTCAAAATACGCCTGCGGCTGTTTGGTAATAGATTAAAGGAAACAAGTTAACGTTCTCTTTAATCTAATAATCTAATAGATTAAAGGAAACAAGTTAACGTTCTCTTTAATCTATTACCAAATAGTTGCAGGCGTATTTTAAGGGTAAATATTTCCCTTATTTAAAGCAAAAAAATTCTTAAGTACAAGGGACATTTCTAAACTAAACAAAATCCCTACATATGCACTATACCCAAAAAGAACTTGTTTTAAAATTTGTTTATTTTTTTTATTTTTCAGATTGCTTAACTGGATCCATGGCAAAATACCCGAAATGCCCATTAACAACTTTACCAATGACTGGACAAGTGGTAAAGCAGTGGGTGCTTTGGTTGATGCCTGTGCACCTGGTCTCTGTCCCGATTGGGAAATGTGGGATCCCAAAGATGCCGTACAGAATGCTTCCGAGGCTATGGGTCTTGCTGACGATTGGTTGAATGTCAGACAATTGATCAAACCCGAAGAATTGGTTAATCCCAATGTAGATGAACAATCTATGATGACATATCTGTCACAATATCCCAATGCTAAATTGAAGCAAGGAGCTCCTGTTAGGCCAAAAACAAATCCCAACAGGTAAGAGTTGAACACCTTTTTTTTTTTTGTTTAATATTTTGTATAAATTTTTATACATATTTTGTAAAATTTAAATTCAGAAATCCCAGTTTTTTTTAAAGATTTAACTGTTATTTTGTATTTCTAACAGTTCATTTTTGTTTCTTTCTTTCTCTCTCTCTCTCTCTCTATTCTCTTCTTTCTTTCTGTCTCTATTTATTGAACAAAACACTGTTTTTTGCATTTTTTTTAAATCCATCTAAACTTTTTTTAAAAAAACTTGTTATATAATACCTTAAAAACATTTTTTGTTTTTTGTATCTTTTTCTCTTTGTATTTTAAATACCCGGCATCTTTAACCCGAATTTTTGAAAAAATCTAATTAAACTGCCTCAATTCGTTTGTGCGCTGTTGTTTTTTTAATTGTGATTATTTTCTGTATTATAATAAAAAAAAAAACACGAATTCTTTTTTAAAATTAAAATTTTTTAAAACTCTGTGTATGTAATATTTTGTTTTTTTTTTTTATTTAAAACATTCCCTCAACTTTAAAAATACTTGTACAACTTAAAAAATTTGGTTATCTTGTCTCTCACAAAACCTTTAAAAAAAACCAACAAAAACCTTAAACCTGAAAAATACGTTAAACAAAATTCAGCATTCCTCCGCCCCGGTAAGTCAGGGAATGATTGCTTCTTTTAAAGCTTTTTGTTATTGTTCTTGCTGCTGCGCGGCTTTTGATTTGCTAAATTTTTTTTCGCTATTTTTGTTGCCAAATAAAAAAATTCAAAAGAAAAACACACTTTTTAAAACACGCTTTCTTGTTGTTTTTATTTTCACCTTTTTTTTGTTACCTGATGTTTTGAAACTTTTTTCTAACCTTGTTTTTTTTTCAAAATGTTAAGAAAAAAATTTTTTTTTTTTTTGTGGAATGGCTTAAGCAATTTAATACAAGTTTTAATAACCACACCGCTATAATGGAGTTGGTATCATGTGTTTGTGCAGATGTTTGTAACACCTTAAAATTTTTTGGTATATCAATCGACTTAAAATCATTTGAATCGATCTAACGATGTCTGTTCGTCCGGCTTTCCATGTAAATTTTGTGCGCAAAGTACAGGTTGCAATTTTGGAGATAATTTGATAACATAAGTTCTAATTATAACAAGGACCAAGCCTGTTGAAAACGGTGAGAATCGGTCGACAACTTCACATAACCTACAGACAAACTTCTTCCTGAAATAAAGTTTTTTCGCCCATTAACTTAACATCTTATTATGTTGGTACTTAGCTTAAATTTGGTACAAACTCATGTTATTACAATTTAACTGATGCTACCAAATTTTATTGCAATCAGTCCATATTTGACCACATCTCCCATACAAATGCTACTCCCGAAAATTGGTACACAAAAAAAAATTATAAAAAATTAATTAAATTTGCACCAGTAAACAAGTTTAATAGTATCAAACATTAGCTTAGGAAACTAAAAAAAAAGGAAAAAAAATAACGAAAAATCATACTGTCAAATTTCGTGAAGATCGGTCCATATTTTACCATTGACCTCATATAAAACCCTTTCTAGGAAAATACAAGTTAAGTACACCTAAACCCGTAACAAATATAAATATTGGAGTGAAATTTAGTCTGTCATAGTTCCATAAGTAAAATTTATGCAAATCGGTTCATAATTCACCAAAGGTCCCATATAAAGCCCTCTCCAGGAAAAGACTTTAGTTCGCCTTTAACCGTAACGAATACTGCTATTGTATTAAAATTTGGTCTGTCACAGTTTTATAAGAGTAGAAATTTCTCCAAGATCTACATGCCATAAAGCCTACTTCTTAAATAGTTGAACTGTCGCTGGAGAGTATCACAAATTCGCCACAGCCGAATATAGCAATCTTACTTGTTTTGGTATGTATAAAAAAACATTAGCGGTTTTTTCTAGATTTTTTTTTGTTTTGTTTAAAGAAAACATAGTTATCTATGAAGGAATGTTCTTACAACAAAAGAACGCAAATAAGTTTAAGAATTATAATCGGCGATGGCGAATCACATGGCGTCTTATTTTCTGACGCAAAATGCTGCCAACATAGATATTTTGTACTACTTATATGGGGTAACTCACACCCATAATAATGTTAATGAGCTATGTAGGGGGACATCTTAAAAATATTTCACCTTGTGGTGTAACATTTACCAGTGGAATCAGTTGGAGTCTATACCTTGAATTTCGCAGAGTTAAAAATTTACTGATCACAGATCAAATCTGGCAACACGGGAGACAGTTACCCCTGTGGTGGTTTATACTCAAAGACAACGAAAAGTAGATTTTAAAAAGTCGACTTGAATTATTTACAACTTGTGGGAAAATTCGTCATGCTGCTGGATCTTCCTATGTGTTGTGGTTATTAAAAAGATGCTGCTTCCTTGCTTGCTTCAAAAATGCAGCGAAGATTAGCTTCAGCTCTAGCTTCTTAATAAGGGATGGCTGTATAATTCTGTCGAGTTCTTCACTTTAAATACTACCTGTGTGTGTATACGTGGCCTTTACACTAAGGCGACCAGATTTTAAAAATAAATTAAAAAAATAACATTTATTAAAATTTCCATTTACTTATAAATAAGTAAAATTAGTTTAAAAAAAATAACGAAACCTTAAAATTCATTGCACTTATTCCAAATTTCATACTGCAAGTGTATGATAGTTCAGTAGGAGTACACAGAAAAAATAGAAAATCGACTTTAATTAAACAATTCGTTCAGACAATTAAATATTTAACTAATTTTGCCCCTGCAAAGGAATTGATCATAACAATTAACGGATTTGTATTTTCGAGTCATGGGACACAAATTTAGTCAATTAAAAAATTAATTGCATAAACAAAAAATACACCACATATACACAAACATTTAATTTTATGGGTTTTGATTAAAAAATTAATTGCAGCAAACAAAAAATTAATTGAATAATTAATGAACACCAATTAATTATTTAATTCAATAATTTTTTGCAAAAATATTTTCTGTGTATGAACAGAACAAGCATGCCCCGACATTTTCGATACGATTTGACAGAAAAAAGTGGTGACCGCTGTGGAATAAAATTTGTTTTTGCTTTTTAAAAAATAAAGATGACAGATTGTGAAAAAGATGAAAAAAAGAAGAAGAAAATTTTATAGATGGCAGCCAGTTAAAATAGATGATTGTCCTCTAAAAAAAGGGTACGTATGGTCACCTGACCTTACACACAGGGGCGGTCGGTAAGCCCAGTGGTTAAGAATACCATGACATTAGGCCTAGACGGCAGGTGCTCATGTAAATCTCATAAGATGTTAAATTTTTTACGAAAAGCACAAATTTTTGCTATTTTAGCGATTTTAATTTATGCTGATTTTAACATTTTTTAAAAATGCTGCATTTCTAAACCTTATTAAAATTGGTGGTGAAACATGTAACATTTTTTTTTGGTTTTGTTGGGAAAACCTTATTAGAAAAAAACAAGTTATGCGCCAACAATATCAAATTTTTTTTTTTAAGAAAATAACAAGAAAAAGCGTGAAAGGCAAAAAAATATAAAATTGCTCAAGCACAGAAAATATGGGGTCTAAGATGAATGTTAAAAATTTTCTTGAGGAATGGCAAATTTTTAGCCACTAGAGTTATAAAAAAATATAAAATTCAATTTGTACGGCCTTATGTAAAAAAATTAATTTGAACTTGAAGTGTTCGTTAAACAAAAAAAAAATTAGGGAAGACCGGTTTCAAGTAAAACTTCAAGTTCATATTATTTTTTTTGCATAAGGCCGTTAGTTTTTAATAGGAAGTATCGACTGAACGAATTGGAAATAAAATTGTTATCGAATCGAAAAAGCATCACGACTGCCAGAGTCAGCCCCCAGACATAATTTGTTAATATCGTAACGACCAAGGAATTTTTAAAAATTAGTAGTGAACTTATTTTCTATATATATTTTCTAACCGTAATAAAAACGCCTTAAAAATGGGCAAAGGGAAAAAACTCCCGCGGAATTTGTATTCTGAATTGGGCTGTGTATCTTACCGAAGATGAAATCCGAATTAAAAAACCCCAAATGTATATAAAATTCTAAAACTTTTAAAAAATAATTAACAAAAGTTTTAATCAACATGTTATAATTAACAATATAATTAAATGATAAAAGCTTCTGAAGTGTCAAACTTTCAATATAAACTTGCAGTTTAAAAGCTTTAAAATTTTCCTAATTTGTAACATATCCTTTGAAGCTTTTTTAAACTTAGATTTTTATTGTATCAAAGCTTGCAAAACCTAAAAACAACCCCGCATTTTTAAGTTAATAACATTAATAAAAGCTTTTTGTTCTTAAAAATCCACAATTAATAGCCGAGCTCAGTGTTTGATGCAAATAGTGTTGCGGAAGATCAAATGCGAAAAATTGTTGCACTTTTATGAAATCTAACTGAAACTCTGTGTTGTTGTTGGATGTTTCTCTTAACACTGAACACCACTAATTTAAATATTTAAAGCTGTAAATGTTTACTTTGTTTTTTGTTCACAGAGTACGTGCTTATGGCCCTGGTATCGAACCTATTGGCCCAGTGGTAGGAGCTCCAGCAAATTTCACTGTTGAAACTTTCTCAGCCGGCAAAGGTAATTTACTTAAACGATATTTTAAATAGAAATATTTTTAAATTTACGTATTCCATTTGTCTTCTAAAAGGTGAAGTCGAAGTTGAAATATTCACTCCTGATGGTTTGGTCGAAAAAGCCGATGTTCGCTTTAACAATGACAAGAATCTAACTTATTCCATTTCTTACATACCCAAAATGGAAGGTGATCATAAAGTAGTGGTTAAATATTCCGGTCGTGATATACCCAAGAGTCCTTTCCCTGTAAAAGTGGAAGGTCATGCTGGTGATGCTTCCAAGGTCAAGGTTACTGGTCCTGGTGTTCAACCTTTGGGTGTTGTTATTAACAAACCTACATTCTTTGATATTTTGACTAAAGATGCTGGTCGTGGTGTACCAGAGGTAATTATTATTGATCCTGCCAATCACAAGACCTCGGTGGCTGCCAAAGTTAGACAATTGGAAAATGATGTATGGAGATGTGAATATGTTTCTGCCATCCAGGGATTACACTCTGTTAATGTATTCTATGCTGGCACACCTATACCTAACAGCCCCTTCCCTGTCAAAGTAGCCCCCTTGTCCGATGCCAGACGTGTAAGAGCTTCTGGCAGAGGTTTGCAGCCAACTGGTGTAAGAGTTGGCGATGATGCCGATTTTAAGATCTACACTGAAGGTGCTGGCGAGGGAGTGCCTGAAGTAAGATTGGTTGGTCCTGGTGGCATGAGCGAAAAAGTAGTTATGACAAAATTGGATGCCCATACTTATGAGTGCCATTATTTCCCCAACAAAGAGGGTCGTTTTGTAGCCGTTGTCACTTTTGCTGGACAAGAGGTCAACAAGTCACCATTTGAAGTGCAAGTTGGACCCAAGAAGGAATCCAATATTGTTGCCTTCGGTCCCGGTTTAGTGGGTGGCGTTGTTGGCTATCCAGCTGCTTTTGTGGTTGAAACTAACGGTGAAACTGGGGCATTAGGTTTCACAGTAGCTGGTCCTTCCCAAGCTGAAATTGAGTGCCACGACAATGGTGATGGTTCGGCTTTGGTTAAATATCATCCTACCGCTCCTGGTGAATATGCAGTACACATTTTGTGCGATAATGAGGACATACCCAAATCACCATTTATAACACAAATTTTGCCCAAGACCGATTACCATCCAGAATTAGTAAAGTCCTTCGGTCCCGGCTTGGAAAAGAATGGTGTGACTATTAACGAGCCCGTATCATTCACCGTCGATGACACCAAAGCTGGCCCAGCTCCTTTGGATGTTGTAGTGGAAGATGTTTATGGCAAGAGACTACCAGTGGATGTTAAACAACAACCTGATGGTACAAAAAAATGTACTTATACTCCTGTATCTGGCAGCCCACACACCGTTGAAGGTTAGTAAGACTTTTGGTATTGTATTAGTATAACAAATTTATTTATTTATTTTTCTAGTCAATTACGGTGGCGTTGCTACTCCCAATTCTCCTCATCGCGTCTATGTCGCTTTACCAGTTAACGCTGCCAAAGTTCAGGCTTTTGGACCTTGGTTCCAACCTGGAGTCCATCCCAATTCACCTACACACTTTAATGTTGACTGCCGTGATGCCGGTGAGGCTGAGTTAAAAGTCAAGATTGTCCATGAAGAAACCAAAGTTGAAATACCCTGCCGCATTATCGACAATGAAGATCAAACGTATTCCGTTGAGGTGATACCACCCACCAAAGGTGCCTACACCACAACGATGACTTATGGCGGCCAACCCGTGCCTTTAGGGCAAAAAGTAATGGTAGAACAAACCATAGATGTCTCGAAGATCAAGGTGGATGGCCTAGAACCAAGTATGTATTATACCCGTTTAATCCAACTTAATTTAGGAAAAATCATTTAAAAAGACACAAACATCATTTTTATAAAATAAATCCATTACACACTTTAGAGCATAATTTTCCCAAAAAAGGGAAAAATATGGTCTTAACTTGAAAAAAAAAAATGAAAAACACTTAGAATACTATACAAAAGGTCATCATCTAAGTCAAAAAACTTTCGTTACAAACTCATTTATCAACAAGCTGCACCATTAAATAGTCTCCAGCAGTTTCGCATCATTACCCATGGCCTGCCAAAAGCCGATCTGGCCGTTACGATTACCTCGCCCTCGGGCAGTCGCGTTAAGGCGCATGTCATACCTACAGCCGAAGGTTTTCTAGTGAACTTTACACCCACCCAATTGGGTGAATATTTGCTGAGTATATGTTTTGGTGGCACGCCTATAACGCCCAGACCATTCCGTTTACAGTGTCTAAGTGGAAGTGATTCGAACAAGGTGCGAGCCTTCGGCCCGGGCTTGGAAAAAGGTCTTGTAGGACAACCAGCAGAATTCATGATTGACACTAGAGGAGCAGGCCAAGGTGGGTTGGGTGTCACTGTAGAGGGTCCCTGTGAAGCGGCCATCAATTGTCGTGATAATGGCGATGGCACTTGTAATGTGGCCTACTTACCCACCGAAGCCGGAGACTATACTGTAAATATAACATTTAATGAACGTCATATAAATGGATCACCATTCCAACCGATTATATACCCCTTGCCGAATCTCAGCAATACACGTGTTAGTGGTATCGGCATACAGCCACATGGTAGGCTATGATGGCATTCCAAAAATGAAATAATGTTTTTTCTTTTGTTTTTTTGCTGTTGCTATGATGCTGCAAGCCGATTCCATTAAAATTATTAAAAAAAAAAACTGCTAAAAGAGAGCTTTATAAACCAGCATGTGGCCTTTTTATTAAATTCAATTTAAAAAAAAACTGCTAAAACACAATAAAGCTATTCATTCAAAACCTTTTATAATGTTTTCTCGTTAACCTTTAGTTTTAAGAAAGTTACTTTTTTGCATGTTAGTTTTTAAGTTATTCCTTAAATTATTTTCATATTTAATAAAAAATCCTACTCGTTCCAAATTTTTGATGAATATTTTAAGATATTCGAAAGCTTTGTAGTTTCATATTTCAAAATCATATTCTCGATTTTCGTAAAAAAAAGTATAGTCAATAATCCACAATCATGTAAAAGATCTTTTTTATCGCTGTCGATTTACGTTTATAATATTGATGCGAAATAATTGAAATTTCAATAGTATTTAACTTTAAATCGTTTTCGAAATAGACAAAATATAAGAAATATCTTAAACGTCTTAATTGTGTACTTTAGATAAGATTATGTCGTTTTTCGACTTCTTTTTTCCATTCAATTTTTTTTTAATTTTTATCATTTCAACCAGGGCTGTGGAGTCGTCAAGAAAAAGTGATAACTCCGACTTCATCCGATGAAATTTTCAAGTACGACTTCGACTCCTTTGATTCGCAGTGTATAAGAGACTGATCCTTATTTGAATTTAACCCTTTGTTTTAATGTACTTGTAAATGGTTAAATATAGCAAAAAAAATTCTATTAAAATTTCAAATCGGTATTTCAATTTTAACACGTGCCGCATTGAGCTTTAATAAAGTTATTTACATACATGTTAGTAGGTGAGATGCAAAACTCGTTCGTTGCACTTTATTCGAATTTTGGCAAAATTAAAAAAAAAACATGTAGCGCCCGATTAAATGGCCCAAATTGTTGAACTATTTTGATTCTTAAGTGTTATGCCATTCTTGATTAATAACTTAACTTTTTTAAAAATACGTTTTTTATACTGTTGGAATTAGAATTTTACCTCTATCGATGTGCAAATTCCCTTAAGTCTTATCTAATGTAGTTTTCGAGATAGAAAAGTTGAAAACAACACCAAGTCCAACTTGCTTAGACGTAAATTGCATCAAATGAATTTAGTGTTGTTTACCACTGAATTTGTAAATATTTTTATTTAAACATGCAGATGCGCTTTTTACTTGAATAATTTGTATAACACATTTCGAAGAGAAAATTAAGGTAAAATAAATTGTTGAAAGCCTTGTAATATTTTTTTGGGAAATAGCAAACATTTTGTTGTTCGACTTGGTACTGTTTGTCTCAAGGGATTGAACAGAGCCAATATCATCTTGGGAGGTAAATAACACCATATCCAATTTAATTAGTATGTTACCTTATATGACGTAATTTTATTATGAATATCATCAACATAAAAAAACGTATTAGAGTCATATACAATATTCGAACAAAGGCAACTTTTTAATACAGAAATAGAAGTATTTGTGATTTTCAACATGTGTTTGCGGTCTGCTCTAAAGTTTTCAAAGTGTGGCTTGGTGTAGCTTATCTCCCACCTGTAGAGTAAAAAAATGTGAATTTTTAAACAAATAAATTGAATTTTTTTTCTTCAGTGTACTCGCCATTGTTTTTTCCGTCTCATAGTTAATCAATATTGTTATGTATTGTCCAACACCAAAATATAATATTGCACGTCTTTATTTTCTCTCCGATTTTCCCCAAAGATTTGTCAAAATCAATTGTTATCTCAATTTTTGAAACTCACCTACTCATAAAATTTTATTATTTTGAAAAATATTAGAAAAGTTTTTATGCCGGAAAATTTTTGAGTCAGAGTCGCGAGTTTTTGTGGGTGGTACTGCGACTCTGACACTGGTACAAAAACCTCAACTCCGACTACACAGCCCTGATGTCATCTTCAGGAATCATTTATTTACATGATCGTAGTTCTTTTAAAATGTTTATATTTATTGAATGATTTTTATTTAAACATTTTCTAATTGCTCTTTAAGCTGTAGCCACTCTTCTAGATTCATATACATCACGAACTTTACGCTACTATTCTTGTAGTTGGTTTGGTGAGTACAATGTTTCAGAGAGTGAGTGAATCGTTTGCTTCAAATCCCAATGTGATTTGTCATGTCATTCAACATTTTTTCAGAAAGTTTTGTTAAATCTTTATGTTTGTAAGTTTTTCATTGTGATTTCCATTTTAAAAGCAAAACAAGAGAATATTTTTCTCTTTGTTTTTTTAATATTATTAAACAGTTAAACTGATCCTGCCGTCGGAATTCTTTTTGAGTCAGAAAGAGCAAACGTCACTCGACTTTTGGTTTGAATTTAAGACAAAAAAGGTTTCTCTAAAACAAAAAGAATCCGATAAACGCAAACTTCAACTTTGAACGCAGAAAATGAAACTGATATTTAACTGCAAGAGAAATATGCTGTTTAAAAATAATCTTAAAAACTATTTTTTAACTCCCAAACACTCGATTTCGTTTGTTAAACCCGTAAATCAGTTTTGTTAAGTTTTGTGTGATATATTTTGTACGCCTTAAATATTCTGGAAAATTAACTCGTTTTACAAATCCCATAAAAAAAACTGTTGTGTTATTTGTTGTTTAGTAATCCATTTAAAACAAAAATCTTTAATTCTTTATTAATATCCCTTTTTCTTCCCCTCCTCCCTTAAAGGTGTCATCATGAACGAAAAGACCGATTTTATGGTGGATATGAGCAAGGTTGGCTCCAACATCGATTCCAAAAAACTTTCCTGCTCTGTCTTCGATCCCAAAGGACAAATGTTGCCCAGTGAAATTTTGCCCGGCACCAGTGATGATGTCTTCCGTATTATGTACACGCCCTTTGAAGCTGGTCGTCATACCATTGAGCTATTATACGATAACATTCCGGTGCCCGGTTCACCATTTGTGGTTAATGTCAAGAGCGGTTGTGATCCATCACGTTGCAAAGCCTATGGTCCCGGTTTGAAGAGAGGCTATGTGAGTGAAAAGAATAAGTTCGTTATTGAAACTAAAGGTGCTGGCAAAGGTGGTTTGTCTTTGGCTATTGAAGGTCCTTCGGAAGCTAAAATGACTTGTATTGATAATCGTGATGGCAGTTGTGATGTGGATTATGTGGCCACTGAAGTGGGTGAATATGATATTTCTATTCGATTTGCTGATAAGCATATTCCTGGATCACCCTTCTCGGTGTTTGTGGAAGAACGCTCAGATCCTTCTAAGGTTAAGGTTTATGGACCGGGTATTGAACATGGTGAGGTGAGGGAGTCAGTGCCTACACACTTCTTCATTGATGTCCAAGATGCTGGTCCTGGTCGCATTGCTGTAAAGATTCAAAATTCTGAAGGTACTCCTGTTGAAGATTTGCGTGTTGAGGAAAAGGGTGATGGTATCTATTGTGTGTACTATTCACCACCCAAAGAGGGATCGGTATTGACGTCGACAATTACTTTTGCCGATACCGAAGTGCCATGCAGGTGAGAGTTGGAAACAAAATTCAAAAACACCTAGCAACATTTTTTTTAGTTCTTGTTATCGAAATATGTTCTATCTACTATGATTTCCGAACATGTCTGAAAATATTTGGTTAACAAAAAGTTTCGAATACACATAAAAGTAAAAACCGTTTCTAGCGATTTTCTTATATTAAAATACTAACAACTTTCTATTCTTACTATCCCCACAAACACGGAGGTTTGATTTCAAATTGAAAGTGATTTTTAATCAAACCTTTCCTAAAACCAAAAATGTTTGATAATGATTTGAAAATTATTTGAAGTTCATAGAATTCTCAACAAAAAGGAGAAATTATTTTCAAATTGAAAAATACATTTATTTTTAACTTGCTTTCAAACGCTATTCTCAAATATTTTTCAAATGTGGATTTAAATTCAACAAATAAATTATTTTTTTTTAATTTAGTTTCATTAAATTAAACTGAGAGATAAACATTTGACACCATAGCTTAAAGAGGAAATAGTGTTCTTTTCGTCCTCTTATTCTTGGAAAGACAAAATTTGATTTGAGAATAACTTTTGATAATAATTTGACATCAAATTGATAAAACATTGTATGTCAAATGTTTATATTCAAATCATTGTGAATTTGAATTCAAATGTTAAAATCAAACATTTGAAAAAGGTTTGAAAATTGTGTTTGGCTTCAAATGATAAATTCATTTTATATCAAAGGTTTGGCTTCGTGTTTGTTGGGATCAGGAGGCTAATTCTGGCAGTAGTGATCAAAAACTTTTCGATGCGAAAGCAGTTAAATTTCTTAAGTCAATACTGAACGAATCGAAATTATTGTTTCAGTGTTGTGAAAACTTAAATAAACGCTTTACAACACTGAAAAAATAATTTCGATTTGTTCAGTATCGACAGATAACTGCCTGTTCATCTATTTCCGAACGAAGACTTGGTTCGCTTACCATTCATTTAAAACAAAAGCAAATTTTAAAATATTGTTCTTGTTTTACACGTTAGTTAATCGAACAAAGTCTTTACTCAAAATTGATAAACAGGCCATTAGAAATAAAATTGTTGTCGAATCGAACAGAATTTAATCACGACTGCCAGAATTGGTTTTCCAAATTTTTATGCAAATTTAAATTTTTTTTTTAACAACTTATTTGTTTTAAAAATCCAAATAGATGCCTTATTTAGATAATTTTATTAATTGAAATGAATTTTGTATCCCCTTTTTAGTCCCTTCGTCATGACTGTCTTCCCTAAGGCTGAGCCCTCTAAGGTCCTAATCAAAGGTGTTAATGACAAAAGGAAAACTCCTGCATCTAAACCAGCTGAATTCGAAGTTGATACAAAAAAGGCGGGACAAGCTGATATCAACGTCGATATTAAGAATCCCAAAGGTAAACATATCAAACCAAGACTCCAAGAAATCAACGACGGTACCTATGTGGTATCATTTATCCCCGATGAATGTGGCACTTATAATGTAAGCATTAAATATGGGGGGCAGGAAATTGAAGGATCACCTTTCAAATTGGAGGCATTCCCCACTGGTGAGGCCAAGAAATGTAAACTAGTCGAAGAAGCACCCAAAATACAACCCTCGGGTAGTAAGAGTCATTTGACGGTGGATGCTCGTGAAGCAGGCGATGGTGCTGTGACTTGTAAAATCACCACCAAGCAAGGAAAGTAAGTATTTGATAGTAGCTATCAGCAGGGAAACCAAAAAAATATGCAATTGAGTGTTTTTCCTTGTGCGAGCAATGAAGGCGGTAACAATATATTTATCCATTTTAGAGCTTTTTATGAATTTTAGCATCGATTTTTTAGTGCATATTTTTGCATATTTTACTGTTAGAAGCACTTTTTTTTGCATAATTTGGTCTAAAGAGCCTTCTTGCAGCATTTTTCAAGTTTTTAGCGCATATTTTGCCTTTTTGAGGCATATTTCGACACATGTTAAATTTTTTATATGTCTACAAGATCTTTCGCAACATATAAAAAAAATTTTGTTTGCAATATTTTGGGTTTTCTGTTTTAAATATCAATCTGTATACCCAATTGTTGCTTCAATTTCGGCATCTACATTTAATTTTCAGTCGAAAATTTCAAGACAAAGCAGCTTGTCATTAAATATAAATCACTTTTAAAAGTTATATAACGATGTCCATCCGTCCGTCTGGCTAGTTGTCTGTCCATGTTAACCTTGTGCGCAAAGTTCAGTTGCAATCTTGTAGATTATTGTGTATAATTTGGTAAAAAAAAACATTTTAATTATACTTAGGACGAAGTGTATGTAAATGGCGAGAATCGGTCTACAATTTCACATGTTCCTCATAAAAACCTCTTTTCAAATTAGACTCTTTGTGTCCATAAACCATTTAATTATGTTAGTATGTATTTACATTAAATTCGCCCCAAAACTATTTTACTGCTAATTAAATTCTTTTAGAATCGGTTCACATTTGCCCAAAGCTTTAACTTCCTTTTAAAGGTCAACATTAATAAACGTCACTAAAATCCATTTTAGAAAAAGTGTTTATATCTGGATAATATTCGGCACAAATAACTCTTATATGAATTTTAAACTTTAAACATATCTTTGTTTTTGTGAGCCGATTACGGCCCATCGTTTCCAATTAGGGTAAAATCTTAAAAATTCGTCTGTAAATAGTAACAATAGTTTTTGGGCTTTACCGATTACAATTTTAGGACTATTTTTATTAAATGGAACTGTTATTAAGTTTTTCAATATTTCGTTTACAAATTAGCAGTGTTTTAATGTTTTGGGGCATATTTTTAACAATTTTTAAGTTTTTACTGCATATTTAATGCGCATAAAACGTGTGTAAAAAGCATATTTCTGGTTTCCTTGGTTATCAGTTTCCTAAAGAGACTTGTTATATAAATATGTTTTATTTTTTATGCTTTAGGGAGGTGTTGGATCTAGTGGATATTGATGTTATTGAAAAAGATGGTTTCTTCGATATCTTCTATGCCTTAAATGATCCTGGTGATTATGATGTCAATGTTAAGTTCGGTGGCAAAGATATACCCAATGGTAGCTTCTCTATTAAGGTAGCTTAAACAATTTCTTTAATTTTCTATGATTTTAAGTCTAGGATCAAATTTTCTTCTTAGCCTTGAAAATAAAATAAATTAGCAATTATTGTTTGAAATGCCAAAAAAAAATTAGCAAAAAAGTTGTTAAATTAAAATTAAAATAAATTTTTTAAATTAACATTAGTTTGTTAGCCATTTAAAAAAATATATATACATACATATATGTATGTACATATATTAAAAATTCAGTTTCACAAACAGTTTTTAATTTATTTAAATAATAATAAAATAACCAAAATTTCTTTTATTTAAAATTATGTACACTTTAAAACTATTGTAAATTTGAACCACGACAATAAAAATACTATTTAATTAATACATACTATTTTATGTTAAATAATACAAATATTTAAAAAAAAACAAAAACAATTTTTTAAAACAAAAAACCCAACAAAATTCTCTTTTACTCTGCATGCCCGTTCAAAAATTAAACAAAAAAAATGCTTTTAATAAAAAATTTGCTTAAACTTTTAGCTGCTGTTTTGAAATACCATTATTTTTTGCTTATTATTTTATTTTATTAAAAAATTATTATTATTATATTATTTTTTAAAATTAAGGCTGTTTGTGTTCTTTCTTTTAAATAATTTAGAAAAAAAAATAACCTAGAAAATGTCAAAGAAAACACTGTTAAATTCCCTTAAGTGGAATTATTTGCTTAAACTTATCACAATAATTGCTAAATTATTTTATTTATGTATTTCCTTAAATTTTTCTTCAATATTCAATCAAACGTTTTAAAAATTTGCACTACCGCTACGCTCCGTAAATAATTTTTATTAATTGCTCAACAATTTTGGCCAAAATTACTCAAATTTAATGCTTTCTACGCGCTCCTGATTTAAATTTGTTAATTAACGATTCTAATTTTTAATTGGTTTCATTTACAGGTGAGTACAAATTTCAATTATTAAAACTGTAAAATGATGAATGAAATTCTTTAAAGTAGATATTTACTTTATTGTGTAATGTTTAAGTGATGCGGCTTCATGCTCCCTAGAGGAGTAAAAGAAACAGCTTAAATGCTTAAGACCTGGATCATACTCTTCAAGTTTTAGCCGTCAAGTCTTGAGCTTTTAGAAGAAAAGGGAAAATGCGAATGTCATTTCTTTTACTCTTTCTCCTAAAAATTTAAGACTTGACTGCTCAAAATTGTAAGACTAATGTGCTTCTTCCAGGTGACAAGCAATTGAATGTGTATAAAAATTTGTAGGAAAATCAATCAGTTTTTTGAGTGCTTTTCATACAAATTTTACTACACAATCAATTGCTCGTCACCTGAAAACAACACATAACTGCCTGTTTTTAGAAAATTAAAAGAAGCGAATGCGTGAGAAATTATATTGAAAATAACAATTAAACACGAAAATTTGTTTATGTTTTTACTAATATAATTTCTCACTCACTCGCTTGTTTTAATTGTCTTACAACATGCAGTTAAGGCCGTGTCAGATACAGATACGTCGCTTTACGTGACGTTTCTATCTTGGACGGAAAAGCGTAAAGCAAAAGGTGTATGACACATATCTATAGTAAAAAAAATCCCCAAATAAAACGATTCCAATGAGGAATTACAAGCAGAACAATATGCTGTTTTTGAAGACGAATGAGTTAATTTATAAGAACATGGAGCTTGTTCATTCGGTTTTAGCCATCCTGCAAATCAACTAAAAAAATGCATATTTCCCAAACTTTGGGAAAGACATATTTGCTTGCAAAAACAAAATAAATAACAAAATTCCTTTTTATTAGCGGAATTTAAGAATATTTTTTTAGCAAATTTAAAATATTAAAAATTTTAGGTTTTAATTTTAGCAGATTTTTAGCATATTTTCTCATGTTGGACTTTAAAACTAACTGTGATTTTATTTTCAAGCGGATTTTCGTAGGCATCTAATGTATGTATATATGTTCACCTACCTCAAATGTTTTTTAATTCCTTTCCAAAAATTTTGATTTATGCCTGTTCCCCTAAACAAATAAGTTGTAATCAAAATAATCCCTTCGTCTATTCATGATAATTAATTGGCCAGATATGCCATTAGTGCTGGTTCACACACGTCCAGTTTTACTCGTCACGTCTTGAGCTTTTAGGGATAACGGCAACGAGAATGCCATTTCTTTTCCCCTCTCTCCTAAAAACTTAAGACTTGCAAACAATTTGGTAAATTTAAAAAAACTTTTATTATTTTTTTTAGTGTATTAGATCAACACGTTGATCTTTAATTAAAAAAAGTTATGCAAAATTTCTAAAATAAAATGTTTGCATTTTCAAGAAATTTCTTATAAAATATGCATATTTTATTTAGACAATAAAAATGCGATTACACTTAATTAAAAACTACTTATGTATAAAATAGTAAAATAATATGTACATAAAAAACTTCATTAAACAATTGCGAAATGGTGGGCACAATGCCCAACGTTTATAATAAACAATTGAATAATATTTTTTCTTGATGAACGAAAATATGACATTTTTAAAAATTTATGTTGTAAATACAAAAATATGTTTTTTTTTAATTATTGAATTTATAAAAATTAACCAAATTGTAGAACTTAAAATGACAGACGGACTGACTAATTAACAGTTTATTATAAAACTTTTTTATATACACAAATACGATTAACAAACATGAAAACTCATTTCGTGTCTGTTTGGCAACCTTTTTTTCTCTACCCCGATCGCCTACAAACAAAACAAACGTGTTTGTTCGACATGTCTGAAAAGACATCGTGTAAAGTTGGGGCATTTACATGATGTCTTTCCAGACATGTCTGTTTTATGCAGACTTACAAAATAAAAAACGTTTAAACTCTTCTCCATTTTATATTTCATATATAAATACGAATACACTTACAGCCAACATCAAGTTAAAAAGTGTGAGAATAAAAAATAACCACAACCAACGAGTACATGAAACTGAGTACCACTCTCCAATCTTCTCACCCCTCCTACCAATAAACTCAAGAATTGCTGCAACAAAAAATTGCAAGTCTGGACGATGACTAATAGACTAATAAGCGGGATGGGAAGCGAAACTTTTACATTTCTTCCTTACAAACCTGCTACGTTTGAAGCTTAATTTTTATACCCACACCACAATAGTGGAGAGGGTATTATGGGGTATTGGTCCTAGACCCACTTAAAGTATACCGATCGACTCAGAATCACTTTATAAGTCGAACTAACGATGTCCGTCCGGGTAACCTTGTGCGCAAAGTACAGGCCGCAATTTTGGAGAAAATTTGATCAAATTTGGGACATAGGTTCTTATTGGCACAAGAACCAAGCCTATTGAAAAAAGGCCGAATCGTAGGATCACGAGGGGAAAATTTCTGCCTATCAGAAACTATCAAACCGATTTTAATGAAATTAAAATCAAAGATAGAAACATATTTATGTGGCCAGTTAAGCTACGCAGTTTTTCAAAAATAAGACCACAAGGAAAGGTAGCGGGCAATTTCTGTCTCTCACAAACTTTCAAACCGATTTTAATAAAGTTTATAAACATAGATAAATCCATACATATATGGTTACATAATCATGATGTGTTTTTAAATACTGTGTTATAATATGGTCGGGCTTTACCCACTATACTTTCTTACTTGTTTATTGTAAGGTTGCTTCTTTTTTCCACTAGGAAAACGAATTGGATGAGATCTGCAATGACATTTTTTAAGTACTACTCTTAAAATGGTCATTAGCTCTGGATATCACAATAGGACTAATTCAGTACCAAAGTGAGTTGTCTTTTAGATTGCTGCTCAGGGAATCTAACCTAAATTCAAATAAACCGATTCAAAACTTCGAAATTCTATCTGTTTTCTAATGGTGACAGAAGTCTGGGTATGAAAAAATATTAAATTGGTTAGTATTAATTGGCGCTGCGAAATGTGGCCTCAGAAAATATGACCCCAAAAAACAAATTGACATTTCGCAATGTAACCAAATTTTTTAATGAAATGTCAAATTGCCCCTTAATTTTAAGTCATTCTTTTTTAATGAAAAACCATCTTAAATTTTTTAATAAATATTTATCCAAAAAAGATAAAATAAAAAAAAAACACAGAGAGGGCTTAAAATCCCTATTATCAAAATCCTGAATTTTAATATCCCCAATCCCGAATTTTATATCATGGTTGGGATAAGGACCAGGTAAAAGGATTTCCTCCTTTATGGTATAACAAACACCGGCTTCGTTAACTAATGCGTTCAATACAATTAAATGAAAAATAGTCCCAAAGTAAAAAAAGGTTTATATTATTTGGGGTCATATTTTACTCCTTGATATTTCACTTGAATTGCAAAAACAACCCAAAAAAAATCCTTAAAATTTCATGTTTTTGCGCTTCATATAAATTTTAGGGCATTTAGGAAATGGATCATATTTTCTGGGGTCAAAATTCGCAGCTCCGTAAAAATGTCCTTGATAAAAAGTTAAAATGAATTTTGTATAAAAAAGAGAAAATTATTTATAAAAATCCTATTAATAAGTCAGGGGGCAAATAACGACACTCGATATCGATCGAAATTACAATACAATTAAAATTTAAATTTTGTCGATATTGATCGAATGTAGCAAATAAAGCCTTAGGCTTTTTTTCTACCCAAACCTGGGTATTTTTATAGAACCAAAATAGATTAAATCTTTTGTTTTAGTATTTTCGAGACACTGTGTCTTATTTTTACAGTATATTCCGTTGCATATTTTTTGTTTATTTTTTTATAGTTTTGACGCCATGAAGTTTTTTTTTAAATCACAATTTGTTTAATATATTGTAGAAAAATGCGAATATAAAATATTTCCTTGTTCACACATTAAATATTTGCAACTGAGTATTCAAATTAATATTAAAAAAAAAACATGTGCTGTTAAGATACATATATATAGTTTTAAAAGATATTAACGTGGCTAAATTTAAATTTAAACGTCCGAAAAATCCAGTGAATTGCCAAAAGTAAAAGCATAAGTACATAACACGCGTTAATTCGGTGACGTGTAACGTGCGTTTAAAAACATTAGTGCCAGTTCACACACGTCAAGTTTGCCTCGTCAATTGTTGAACTTTTAGGAGAGAAGGGAAAAGAGAATACCATAGCTTTGCCCCTCTCTCCTAAAAACTCAAGACTTGACGAGTCAAACTTGACGTGTATGAACCGGCACTTAGAGCATGAAAAATTGCAAGTTACACAACGTGCGATATAAAAGCATTTTCTGTCAGCTGTTACTTATTTGTACGTTGAAAAATGGATTCGGAAATATATTAAGATTTTTTTTCTGTTATGTTGAATTTGTTCTATTTTTTTTTTATTTTTTACCTTTTCAATAAGTTGTTCCTCCATGATTCACAAATTTATTAAAATATTCTTTTTTATTGTCAGCTGATTACTTAACCAACTTTCTGCCGCAAAAGCGTTAATATATTTTTTGAGTAACTTGTTCTATAAAAAACACTAGTTTAACTTTTTTGACAGATTGCTCGATCACTAACTGCCCGTCTATACCAGAGATAAATATTGCGACATATATTGCAGTAAATGTTAAAATAATGTTATCTTTAATGTAGACAGCAATTTTTTGTACTTATTTACTGTCGGCAATTTATGTTGCAATAATTGTTAGTCTATTTCCAAATTTAGTTGTCAAGAGAAAAAAAAGCAAACAAGAAAAAAAATAGAAGCAAATTTCGTGGGAAAGAAATTAAGTTTGTGAAATTGTTGCAAATTATAATTGTAGTAAAATAATTAACTAAAAGAATCAAATAAATACTACTCTACAATTGCAAAAATTATTTTTATAAATATATTTTTTTTAAGCTTGAGTTGTTTTTTATATAAAAATATAAATTTTATTTTAACATAAAAAAAATAAATTTAATAAAAATTAATATTTTTATAAGCTTTTATTTTACTAACAATGTATGTATGTTTGTTCGGGTGGAATCAAATGAATCAAAGCAATTGAAAGGGCTTGCTAAGAACAACTCTAAAAATAAAGTGGCCACTCTAAATAAAATATGTGGGACACACACACCATGGCGGACTAGTTATTTTAAATGCACTTCTACAAGAATAACTCGAAAAATAAAGTGACGTGACTCTAGATACAATGTGGCTGACTAAGTTTTTAATGTTTGATGAGAATACGAATGCGAGTTTTAAAAAATTAAATGTAAAAAATCTTTTTTAAAAAGTAGTTTGTATTTAAATGCGCTAAAAAGTAAAAAAGCTTTTATATCATATAAATTGTGTAATGACGTTATAAGTTGATAGTAAAACTTTAAAAGCAAAAAATTGTTTTATTTTTTCTTTTTATCGCATGAAAATTAAAGCTTGTGTTTTTTAAAAAAAGTTTTTTACTTTCATTTAATATGACCCCTATTACGGTTCACAACTCAACTCAGTTGAGTTAATTTTTGTATAATGGTTTACAACTTTGCAGTATAGCGGTGAACAAAAACATAACAAAAATTTCAACTGATCCCAACCATTTGCCTTTATTACAACTCAACTAAGTTGAGTTGTGAACCGTAATAGGGGCCTATATAAAAAAGACCTCAAGCTTAAACAAATTAATATAAATTAAAGGGGATCATTTTGTTGTTCACTTCACCATACGTTTTTTCATATAAAATTTTCTCAACGCAAGGTGAAGTGAACAACAAAATTACCCCCTCAATATTAAAGTCGAATAAGAAAGAATTTATATTGATAAAAATATGTCATGCAAGATGGCGTCAGTTTTTACACTACACCTTCTTTTTTGAATTTCTTCAAATAATGTGTTAACATTAATACGTTTTCCCATGCCTTTTACAAAAGCTGAGTAATAAGAAATATTGCTCTGTTATTTTGCCGAGTTATTGCCATCTTGCTGAGATATTTTTCCTTAGTGTAGACCTGAAGTTACGCATGTTATATACTTCTACCATAAGTTTTACGCGAAATTTCTCATTATTGATTCTGACTGTAATAGAAATTAAAATTTTAAATTTCAGATGTATGTAAGTCATACGTTTCTACTTTATCCTGATAATTTAATTTGGGTATGCCAAATCGGATGGTTAAAATTTTTTTATTTCTCCGCTTTTGTGATATTTTTTGTGCACTTCAAAATAGCCTTCCTAGAAAATTTTGCCATAACAACTTTAAAGGACTCTTTTTTTTAGTTTTTTGGTGTCTATTCAGAATAAACTGGCGAAGCAAACTATAAAGAAGAGTTGTCAGACTTCGCTTCGAATTCGCTCGAGGCAAGTTAGCAATAGCTGTATCAATATAGAGAATAATTTTTGGCGTCAGCAAACCACCAACAACAACATGAAGAGACGGTTAAGAGAAATCTGAAAATTTAAGGTCTCCTTACTCCTACGAAAATGTTGCGGATACGTTAACGTTACAGTCGACTGACTTTAATGGTTGGTAGTTACTAAAACCTGTCATATAGGGTTGACGAGTGTTAAATAGAAAATAGAAAATTTTTCAAAATTTATAACAAATTTATGCAAAAGAGTATAAGGCTCGTTACGTTATTCCTGGGCGGAAATTAAACTTTTTATTTTAAAATTTTCTTAATTTGGAATTAAGTTGTAATTTTAACGCCTTTTAAATTTAACCACTTTTTATTATTATAAAAAAAAAACAATTTCAATTAAAAAATATTTTTTTAAAAAAACTTTTGCAGTCGGCATTTTTTTCTTTTTCAAATCACATGCGGTATATTTATATACTTTCTTCAACATTAATGTATTTAAAAAAGAAATACAGTATATAAAAGTCGCACATATGCTACCAATCACTAACAATTAAATTAAAATTTTAATTATCTTTATTTCACATATTTTCCTTTTTTTTTTTTTTTGTTTGCACTGCAAAAAATAAAAATAACAAAAATGTTGTACTTGTAGTCTGACATCTACGTTTACAATGTTAAATACAATTTTTTGCTTTCCTTTAGTGGGTTACACACCCACCCACAACATTTTATTAACCAAATAATAAATTTATAAGTGAAATAATTTTTTTTTTTTTTTTGTGTAGTATTGAACATATTTAGGTGCTTGAACAAATGAAATTGGGTGAAAACTAGTAAAACAAGAAAGAAACTAGAAATGTTTAACAGGAAATATATAGAAAATTTTAATTAAATTGAATGAATATGTCACCTTAAGATAAACACATACGAACACACACAAAAACACCATGAAATGTATTCGATCAAAGATATTAAGAGATTAAAATATACCTACTTAGATTAAAATTGCAAACTTTATACATTTTGGTCTGTATTCATAAAAATATTTTAAATATATTAAAGGAATACAAAACAAATTTTGTATGAAAATTTTGCTTAATAAACTTTTGTAAAATTTAATAATCGTTTATGAATACGGGGGTTTATAATTTCCATTTTGCTGTACATTATTTTTAAAATTTAAATTTGGAAAGATTAAAATTTTTTGATTACTAAAAATCAAGGCGAATTCATCCCAGGTAATCTCGGTACTACAACAAGTACAACTCCTACAAAAACCACAAGCAATTTGTTTTTGTAAAACCATTGTACAATGTCAAAAACAGAAACAAAGATAATAAAAGAGAATAAATAATATTAGCAGGGCTTTTAAGACCACCTGTAATAAATTCGCCTTGCTAAAAATAAACAAAGTTATGGAATTATAAACACTTGTTTATTGTTTTTTTTTCTTCATTTCGTTTTCGTTTTTTGCTTTAATTAACCCTTTGTGGGTAAATTAAAATAATTAAATATTGTTTTTGTTTTACATGCAAGTTAAGCGAACGAAGTTTTCGTTCGATATAATAAAACAAAAAAAAATTCGACCCATTTTTGGTAACAGTTTGCGAGAAATCATAATTTATTTCTAATCAAATTTACAAAAATTAAATTTTTTCTAAAACAACATCAAATATTTGTTTCCATTCAGCATGCCACACCCACAATTACCAATATTTTAACCTAGTTTTCTTGGATACCTTAGTTCTAATGTGTTTGCTATCGAATGGCATTATAATTTTTAAGATCGTCGATAGCCACAGTGAGCCGTACCTAAACAAGAGCGGAAGGCGGAACGTTTTCTTCCGCCTAGTTGTTTGCGTCGAAAAATATCTCTTAACTGTGGAGTTCAAATCTTTTTTTTCTTAAGTTGATTATATATTCTGAAAGAGCTCTTTCCCGTTGACTCTAATATGGGGAGTTTGTAAGCTTAAATTTTCCGGATGTTTATTCAAAAATACAACAAAATTCTATTTAAAAACTCTGTAAAATCTAGGAAAAATTTCTTGGCAAAATATCATAAATTGATGCAGCAATCAACACTGAATACTTTTATTATACAAGTGCAGCTACTCATAATATAACGGGTTAAATTTAAAGGGCCGATGTTGAATGTGCACTTAGGTGTGGTCAAGTTTTTTTTCTGATTTCATTTGACATTTCTTGAGGCACATTTTCACCTCAGTGGATTCGTCAATAAGCAAAATTACGCTTTTGGGCGAAGAGTGACTGTTTGGTGCGGTTTACTACCCGTCTCCATTATCCATCAACTTGGCAAGAACAGCATGTCGCACATGAATTCTACTCGTGTAGACAGTTCATGCTCATGTTTCGTCCATGTGCTGCCATCATTGCCTAAACATTGCATTTTCTGTATACAACCAAACGCCACAACAGCAAAAGTTGTGGTCAATCAGAAAATGAACATCAGCACGTATTCGCCACATACATGAACATGAACAAATTTATAACGTTGCTCTGCCGGCGTTATGGTCATGTCATGTTCAAATCGATGGCGCTTGAAGACGTAGTGTTATGGGCTGGCGGCATCATCGGGCCATATTTTTTCCGAAATGAGGTCGGTCAGGCAGTTTCTGTGTTCGCTATCGTGAGATGATAACGAACTTTTCATGGCCCGAATTGGAAGATAAGGATGTTGACGATATGTGGTTTCAACAGGACGGTGCCACTTGCCACTCAGCTAACGAAACAATGGCTCTTTTGTGGGAAAAATTCAATGGCCGTGTTATCTTACGTGGTTGCGATGTTATTTGGCCGCCAAGATCGTGTGATTTGACACCGTTGGACTTCTTTCTTTGGGGTTATTTGAAATAAAAAGTGTGCTTCGATAAGCCAGCAACAATTCAAGAGCTAAAGGATGAGATAATTCGGCACATTAACGGCATAGAACCTCAATTATGCCTCAGCGTCATCTTAAAATTTGGACCCTCGGATGTGCCGCCGAGGTCGCGGTGTCCATTTGGATGATATTTTGTTCCATACATAATTGAACCATACCAGTATTATCATAATAAAAAGAAATTACAATAATTTCCTAAATAATTATTTGTTTTATACAAAATTAACATCGGCCCAAGGCGAATTCATGTAAACGGTGGTGTCGATACTACAACAAGTAATAACACCAAAAACACAACAATGTATTTTTTTGTTGCTTTCGTTGGCCCATATGTCAAAAACACAAGTAACTTTTGACGTTCCTCTCTCTAATTAAGAAAAAAAAGTAGCACAGCTGTGTTTTCAACGCCACCTGAAAGTCAATTCGCCTTGCATCGGCCCTTAAAATTTAAAAAGCAAAATATTCAGTTGGCGTAAAAATCACAGCTAAGCACTTTTTTTCTTATTTAGGGAGAGGAATGTCAAAAGTTGCTTGTGTTTTTGACATATCGATCACCGAAAGCAACAAATAAAATACAATGTTGAGTTTTTGGTGTTGCAGTTGTTGTAGTATCGCCATACATGAATTTGCCTTGTGTTTGCACTTGTACTTTTCTGAAAAACCCTTTTTATTCTATTCATATTTCTGAAATTATCATTTTATAACCTAAAGGATCTACTTGGCCCATTGTGGTCCGCATTATATTACAAAATCGCAGAAAAATTTTCCATTGTTCGACAACTTTATTTTAAACACAATTTTTGTTCATATACGGCAAACAAACGAGACTCAATTTATTTAACAAATACTTGGAAATACAATTTGTTTTTCTTTTAAAACTTAATTTACTGGTACAATTTTCTTAGAATTTACAAGAAACAAAATATTGATCATACTTAATATAGAAAGTAGCCATCTGGTGTCAACAGTTTGAAAATTGAATTGGATGCAATAAATAAATAATCACTCCCGTATTCATAAACGATTATTAAATTTAATAAACGTTTATTAAAAATAATTTTCGTAGTAAATTTGTTCTTTAAACCTTTATTAAATTTAAAAAAATTTTATGAATACAGACAGGCATCAGTTTGAGAATTCATTTTTTATTTTGGTTATTCCAAAATTTTCGTTAGTCTAGTCAATACACAACTTAAATATTGATTCCTCTACCCTTGATGAAGGTTATTGAAATTATGAGTTGTTTTTTTTTTTAAGTAAATAAGCATATGAATAATGTTTCTTAAAATATATTTGTTCCAGAATCTGTCAAAAATAAATAAAATTTTCCCACATTTAAAATTAGTTTTTAACAGGGCAAGTTTTTGTACATATGCGCTGAAAATGTTAATAACATATAAAAGCTAAGAAACTCAAAAAAAAACAAAGAAATATGCAAAAAGAAAAAATTTTAAAACAAGAATTAATTGCGTGGCCAACGTTCTTCAGCATCTGGAGAAGCCATTGATGCATTTTAAAAGCACAATTTTGAGGTTCCTCAATGAGAGTAGAAAAAGTGTTTGCGAAAATAAGTTCCCAAGTATGCCAAAGTGTATTGGATCATCATGGACAATATTTGAAAATACTTTTCTCAAATCAAAATATAAATATAGCAACCCTCGTAGCCTACAAAAAAAAAACTCTAATGGCCGTTTTCTCATTAGGCGATTATTTTTCCCCCCAACGAAAAACTGAACGTTAAAGGAATTTGATTTTCTTGATGTCTAATTTCTGTCGCAAAGCTAACCAGCCCTTATCTGCTAATTATTTATTTTCCGTTTATTTGTCATACAGATAAATTCAATCAGCTAATACCCTATTTTTCGACATTAAGTAACAGGCTGTTTGTCGATACATTGAGAAAATTGCCATTATTGTCTCAATTGCTTCTATTTTGTCGCAAAGCTAAACAGCACTCATCTGCCAATTATTTATTTGCCGTATAGATAAATTCAATCAGCTGACTCCCAACTTTTACATGTATTTTAAGAGGTGTTGCCAAGTGAAAACAATGTTTTTGTCGGTATATCAAGAAAGCCGAAATCGTTAAAGCCCTTATGACACTACATTTTTTATTCATTAATTGATATAGAATTGATAGAAAGAAACAGTAAATGCTAGAAAGAGCAAACTATAAAAAATGTAAACAAAGTTTTTAAGTTTTTTTTCTCTTGTTATGGTTTTGTTTCAGGGATGGCGTTGAGAATTTTTAAAATTGTACCAACAACCTGTAAAAATTTTACTTTTTTACCCTAATTGTACTAAAAGATTTTTTTAGTTGAAATTAATTTTATTTATGTTCTTAAAAAACACCACAAAAAGGTATTATAAATCTTAGATTAAAAAGTATCAACAAAAAAGTACAATTGAAACAACTTAGCCATCCCTGTTCTGTTAGTTGTATTAAGTGTTTATGAGAAACCTAAAAACAAAAAGCGGTTAATCGCCGAATTTGCCCATAAACCGCTGATGCAGCAACACTTTTAATATTTCAAGCTTGAAATGTCAATTTTAATTTTAACAATTTTACATTTTTTTTTGACGTAACTTCATTTTTTATCGCTAACTTTAGTAAAATGTTTGACAGTTTGCCATTTATCTTAATACAGCTGAACCCTTCGCACTTCGTAAATTTTTGTATAACTTTATATTTGCACTGTTCACAAAAACTTGAACAAGGCATTAAAAATGTAGTGTCATAAGGGCTTAACGGACAGTTTGTTTTTTTTTTTAACAAATTTATGTCAATATTAATTAAGTGCCGGTTCACACACGTCAAGTTTGACTCGTCAAGTCTTGAGCTTCTAGGAGAGAAGGGAAAAGAGAATGCCATTTATTTTCCCCCCTCTCCCAACAACTCAATACTTGACGAATCAAACTTGACGTGTGTGCACCGGCACAAACAGGCAGTTTGTCGATACATTGAGAAAATGGCCTTAAGGACCATTATTACAACTTGAAGTTAGCTAAAAGTTAAGATTTAATTAAGAGCTAACGTCATGTTATAATAATGGCCCTAATTGTTATTTTTTTTTTAATTGTTAACTATTAATGAATTCTTCAAGTTTTGATCTTGGGAGTTTCTGGGAAATTTTTAAGAAAAACTGTTAACTTTAGTAAAACAATGGGGAGCTCGTGTCTTAAGTTGTTTTATCCAACCCAATTTAACCACAATAGTAATATTTACTGCGATTTAAGGCTAATTTTCAAGAATATGCTTTATATAGGGTCAATGGTAATTTACCGATTTTGTCAAAAATTATTTCTAGTCTTAACAAAATGTTTTGTATATATTTAATAAGAGTTACAAATACAATTACAAATTATATTCTAACTAAATTAACCGAGCAATAGTAACGTAGACCTTTAGCCCGTTGTAGTTAAACAGACCAGAGTCTCTGGCGGGACTCGAACCCGCAAGACCCGCACTGATAGACTAGCTCACTACCAACTAGCCGAACGGAACCTCTTAACAAAATGTAATGGGCTAAATTTTACAACAATAGTATTATTTTTTACGTTGAAGATGTTCTAAAGTGTTTTCCGAGTGTGGATTTTATATGGGGCCTATGATAAATTATGAATCAATCTTAAAGAAATTTAGTAGGGCGATTTTGAGTTTTATGAAACTAGATTAGGCCAAATTTTACAACCAAAGCATTAAGTCATACTAATATAATTTCCCAGAGTGGTCTTCATATAAAGCCTAAGGTAAATTATGGACCGATCCTTACGAAATATAGTGACATATGAATAATATTTGTTGAAATTTAATGACAGAAAGTTTTCATTTGCAACTTGTGTTAACTTTTGGCAATTTTTTCGAAGTTTATTTCACATTTGTTTGCATAACTATTGAACCGATTCTACAGGATTTTAATCCCAAACCGCAATTCAGACATTAATATTGTTCTTTTCGTTTGAGTTGTTCGAAAGTGAGTTTAATTTAAGCAGACGGACAGACAGAAGGACATGGTTTGATCGACTAAGAATTTTTCAAGGACCCAGAATATACACATATATTTATATACTTAATGGGGTCTTTGAAGAATATAAGAAAAGTCCCACATGGAATGGTTAAGGGTATAAAACTGCAAATAAATGTTATAAAATATGGCAAATTGAATTTCATTATGGGCGGGAATCACGGGAATTTTTCCCCGTTTTCCCTGGAACCAAAACAAATACCCTAGTAATCAGGGATTCCCAACCAGCATCCCAATATTTTCATTAATATCCAAATCTCATATTTTTGTTCAGAAATTTATTGCAAAATATTCCCTTAACATCTGGAAAAAATATATAAAAAACTTGTTTTTCCAGCTAAAAGCTTAAGAAAAACCTGCCCTGGTTCCATAATATTCCTTGACTTAATTTATTTTATTTGTGTTTTGGTCGTAAAAAATAAACAAAAAGAACGACATATTTTTTAAATAAATTTTTTTTTTAATATTTATGTATGTGTTGTCTGATCAATGTTGCCAGACATTTTTTTTACAAAACCTACGTAGTAAAAAAAACACGATTTCTTCTACACTCCACAAAAAAGTTTGTTCGGTACAAAAACTCCTACCAGTTTTGGGTAAAAAGATTAATTAGAAATTCTTATTTTATTCAAAGAAATAATCCATAATTTTCCAAAACTTTTTTTAAAAATTCAAAATACTTATTGTCAAACTTCATGTTTTAAAGATCAAAATGCCAAAAATTTCATTAAACACACGTTTATTTTTTAAGTAAAATTTTCATAGAAAATTTTTTTTCCCAATTTCTTGCAACACTGCCTCTTATATTTATCGGGGTTTTCAACAAGAACTTTGTTATTTGATTGCGGCAACACCAACAACATGATAACTTTGACATTTATGTGCTGTTTTCACAACTCAGTTTTTTGAGTGTTTTCCATATACATTTTACTACACGTTCAGTCAGTTGTGCTGTAAAAACTGCACATTAGTTTTTTTTAAGAATTCATAGTAGATGCATTAGCAATTGTTACAATGAATTCAATTTCGCTCAAAAATTGCATTAAAATAATAAAAATCTACTATGAAAATGGTGGTTCTGTTAAAGTTGCAATAATTTTTTTCAGAAGAAGCCCATTTTCCGTTGTCAGGGTATGTCAACAAGCAACATTGCGGGTATGGTGCGCTTTGTGGCCTCGAGTAGAGTTGGGCAAAATCGTTCCTTTTGCGGAATCATTCCTACCGATACGAAAGATTAAAGGAACTAGGTCGTTCCTTTCGTTGATCGTTCCTGTTTTTTACTTTGAACAATGAATGAACGAGGACTACTTTGACGTTCGTAAAAACGTCAACAAACAAATATTTGTTATTGTTTGTTGTGGCGTAACAACTACATACATACATAAAAAATAATTATATAATTTTTTTTTAATGTTTGTAAAAAATAATAACTAATTCAATATATTCAGGTGAATTTATACCTGTTTAAATCTGTGCGTAAACAAATGCCGTTGCTGGTGGTGAACGAGTGGTATATTGCTAAAATATATTGCTTTGGATCACATTAGTAATAAATTTAGTTAGAAATTTTTTATATGTCACGATATAAATACGCAAAAGTCGGCAACACTGATCAACACACAAAAAATTAACCTTCAGAAATGCATGTGATGATTCAACGGATTGCAATTGCGAAACGAGGAACGATAAAAAGGAACTATTGAAAAAGTCCCCACCGTTCCTTTTAGGGAATCGTTCAATGGAACTAGGTCGTTCCGGAACGACACAACTCTAGTCTCGAGGCGTCATTGGGCCGTTTTTTTTCGAAGATGAAGCTGGATATGCGGTAACGGTTAATCGCGAGATGTTCACAACTTAATTTTGGCCTAATATTGATGTCGTGGTATCTACAGGACGGTGCCACATGTCACAAATCCAATGAAACGATCAATTGATTGCAAACCAAATTTCAAGAACATCAGCTGTTAAGTGGCCAGCCAATCGTGTGATATAACACCACTGAATTATTTTTGTGGGGCTATGTTAAGGACAGAGTCTATACGGAGTCAATCGAATCGATTGCAGCCTTAAAACTCAAAATCCATGATGTGATTAACGAAATAGACCCGCCATTTTGCCAAAAAGTGCCTCAAAACTTTGATGAAAGAATCGAGATCTGGCAGCTTACTCGTAGTGGACGTTTGCCAGATATTATTTTTCATTCATATTTGCCGAACTTTTCTCTTCGTAATACAATTAAAATGTATATCATTTTTATCTAAATTGTTTGTTTAAGAAAACAAAGTTCTTATTGAAAACCCCATTATAAACAAAATTTAACAAAAATAAGTCCTCGGTTTTGGCATTGATTTCCAAACTGTGGGTCGCGACCCCCTGGGTGGTCGCGAAATAACCTCAAGGGGGATGTGAAGTTTTTTAAGTTTTGCCTGTTTGTCTTATGGCGATTTCTTTTCTGAGAAATCGCCATTATAGTATTAAACCAAGTTAATTAAGGCGACATCTTGAAACTATGCATTTTGAAGATATTGATAAATCCATATATTTTTTTTTAAAGAAGGTGAAACGCCAGTACTACCAGATGCTATTGATATGGTAAAACTTGTATTTACTTATAAGGGGGCCTACAATTTTTTATTTTTTTCTTATTTGGTTCTCAGTATCGGAAAGATTGGAAACCGCTGGTTTATGGAAAGTAATATATTTACTTCGAAAAATTTTATAAACAAATCAATATTAAATAGTGTCGTAAATTTTTTTTTAAAAATTTGTTTACAAAAATTTGTTTATTTACTTTTGATGCTTAAATCGGACATATATACATAAATATTTTCTTTTGGAACCCTACTCTTCCATGAGTGGTATTATGCGTTGGTGGCGAAGTTTGTAACGCATAGAATAGTTGATCCATGAGGCTACTACTACTACTACTACTTTTTAAGGGATATATTAAATTATAATCGTAACCAGAAGCACAAATGACCGCAAAGTCGGGAAGAACCCGGGTGTTATATAAATTTTTTACGAAAAATTGTACAACAAAGTACTTCGCTTCCTCAAAACCGCAACGGAACTGCAATGGCGATCTTATCACATCGAAAAATAAACAGCTCGTTATATGGGAACATTATTACTCCCGCATGTTGTCAATGGTTGTTCACATTAACGAACCAACATGCAACTCAGCGAGGGCTGACATACCCACCACAATCATCCCTTCCATAACAGAAATAGTTAACGCCATTTGCCCCCCAAAACAACACAAGGCTCCAGGCGCTGACAACCTTGAGCTCTCAAAGCAGACCCCCAAACAAGTTCCTTTCTGCTCCAGAGAGTGGTGTAAAGAAATTAACTCTCCGAATAAATGAAAGATCATAAAGATACCGAAGAAAGGTGATATCACGGAGTGCTAAAATTGAAGAGCAATAACACTTCTAAGCATAATCAACAAGATAATGGCTAACATCATCCACAAAAGACTGGCTTAACCCCTCGACAAGGGGCTTCGTTGCGAACAGGCTGGATTTAGATCAAAAATATTCTAAATAGACCCCAAAAATAGCCTCCGAAGTATAATTAAGCAATCAGTAGAATCGAAATCCCCACACCACTACATGGCCTTCATAGATTTCGAAAAGGCTTTCGACACAATTGCCTTCACTGACATTTGGAGAGCACTCACCTTTAAAAGGGTACCGAATTAAATAATGATATCAAGGAATTATGCACAGAAAAAAATTTTGCACCAGTAAAAAATTAATATTGTCAATTAAATGTTTAATATACTTGATTAAACGTTTAATTCACTTGATTAAATTTTTAATTAAAACTGATTTTATTTTTGATTAATGCTTAATCCTGGTGCAAAATTTTTTTCTGTGTACAAAAACGCAAAATGTATAAGTAATAAGGTTTCCGTTAAGACTGGTATCCGCCAAGGGAGGTTATTATCTCTGTAACTCGTTAACGCAGTGCTGGGCGTTGTTATAAACAACAACAGGAATTAAGGTGAGGCCTAGGCGGACATCTAGCTGATCTAGATTATGAGGACGACAGATTTCTTCTCACGCACAGCCATTTGGATATGATGACAAGCCTTAAGATGGTAGTGAATAAAGCCTCAAGAGTAGGTCTCAGAATAAATTTTCAAAAAGACAAAAGAATTGAAAATAAAAGCCACATGCAGCAAACCATTCTAATCCAAGACAATTCTCCAGGACATGCACGACCTGGGTTTTCTTATGATGTCTTAAATCCCACCATATGAGCTCGTAGACAACTCAGCAGTGTGTGAAAATCGCCATCATTCTCCACTTGAACAAAAATTTAAATTTTTTGTAGCCTTGTGCAAAATCGGTGCTAGTTTTTGGATGCGGAACGTGGAACACGGCCAGCAAAGACTTTAATGTACATACTATGTTTTCTTCATATGTACATATAAATTTATGGTCGAATTTTGACCATAAGGCGAACACTAGTTATGGTAATTGTTCGTTCGGTTACTGTCAAAACTTCTTTATTGGGAAACAAACAATTGGTAACCGAATGTGAATCGGGTCAATGTGGAACGAAGATCAAATTTTCATTGGAACGGTTGTTTTTATTTGTATGTATGTAGCTTTTTGTTCGAACTGGATTATTCTTTAGAGGTCCTCTAAAGGGTTCGAAGTCCACAATAATGTTGGTGAAACAGCTTAACTAGTTACTACACTGTGCTACAATTTGACATTTTTTTATTGAGAGCCTGTCTCCAATTTTTTCGTTATGTTGCTTCAATTTAAAACAACTGAGCATATAAGAAAAAGGTTAAACTTTACTTAAAGGAAATTTTATTGCGGAATTTTTGAGTTACGCGAATAGACACATGTTGTGCAACCTCCTCCATGTTCGAAATAACGGTATATCTCGAAAATCAGATCTAACCTAAAAAAACGGATAGCACCAGTGGATTCAGAATTCTCGAATTAGGTTAAAACGCCAGGTGGCCAGCTTGTCTGTTTTTGCAACTAGCATAGTGTTATTAATGCCTGTATTCATAAAAAAAATTTTAAATTTAATAAAGGTTTACAAAAAAAAATTTGTATGAAAATTTTTCTTAATAAACAATCGAAAAAATGGGTTAATACATAAAATTTTTTTTTAAAAAATTTGACCAAAATATTGAGTGGCACGTTTTATTATAATTTGTTGTTTTTTTATATTTTTCATTCTAATTAAATTTATGTTTGTTGTGTTGAAAGATCTGTGTATTAAGAAGGATACACCCACCCACTAAATAATGAAAATTTTTTGCTTGTTTTTTTGTTTTAATTTGTGACCAAATAATATTGTTTTCAATATTTTTTGTTTTCCAATTAATATTGATTAAAAACTAACGATTCCAACTATGACTGTTCTCGCTTTTAGTGGGTGTCTTTTTTAATATCTTTTTTGAAAATGATGAATTGGAAATATTTGACGTTTGTTTTTTATTTTAATCTAAACACTAAAATGACATTTACGACAAAATAATATTTAAAAACAAAATTTTATATGAAAATGTTGAGATTTTTTTGTTGCTTGGGCTGCTTTTAAATTGAAAAGCAAAGCAAAAACACAAACACAAAATTTACTCAAAATTGATTTGGAGTGCATTTGAAATTGTTTAGAATTCGTTTTAGTTCTCTAAAGAAAATAAACATATTTTAGCTTTTCCTTACTCAATTAGTTGTTGTTGTTGTTGCAAACTTTTCGTATTCAAAAAATTTGTTAGATATGAAACCAACACAAACAGCCCGCTTTTCCAATAATTAGAAAAAAAGATTTTTATTTGTTTAGTTGAGTTTTTTCGATAGTACAGTTTATTTATTAAATTTCCCACACACACACACACGCAGACACACACTGGTAAAAGTGAGCGACTTGCATTAGTGTAAGTATTTTGAAAATGTGCACTCGAAACTCAACTAAATTCTGACTCGACATTCAGTCAAAATTTGTCCTGTTGACTTGTCGCTAGTAAAAACAAACAGTAGTAGTTTTTATTTGCTGCTGTCGTCTGTCGTGTTCGTTGTTCCTCCTTCTTTTGTTTTATTTTGAAAATCAAAATTTACCGTTGCAAAAAATCAATTTTCCGTTACAAAATTTAAAAAGAAAAGTGCTTTAAAAAGAAAATTGTTTAGAAAACAACTGGAATATTTGTAATTGGTAATTTTTATTTTTATTTTTTTGAAATTTGTCTGTTTCAAAAAAGGTGTAAATTAATAATTTATTTTTATTTTCTTTTTCAAAAACAAAAACAGTGAGTGGTTTCCTTTTTTTTTTTTTTTTGTTTTTAATTGGAAAAAATTGTTTCGTTTTCTGGTTAATTTTCGTTTATTAATCGATCTGTTACATGAATATTGATTTTATTTGGTAGTGGTATTGCTTTAAAAATAGATTCTTTTTTCCGATTTTCAAAGAAAATTTACTATTTTTTTTTATACGGCCAAATCCTCACTATAATATAAATTTAATTGAAAATATTTTTATAATAAAAAAAACATATGTTATGCAATTTTTTTAAATTAAATGGATTTACACAAAATATAAGTTCTTAAAAAAATGTTTAACTATTATCTAAAAAGAAAAAAAATATTCGAAAATTTTTTTAGTGCTAACAAATTTCATAAAAGAGCATAAAGTTGTAAATGGGAAAACTTACAAAAAATCCTTTACGATACGAAAAGGATTTTCTTTTAATAAATCTTAGCGCTAGAGGAATGAAATCATGTTTAGTCAAACAGTAAAACTTACGTAAAAAACCTGTAAATGATCAAAAATTTCTAAGAAGTCATAAATCTTAGAAAGTGGTGTTACAATCGAAAAAACAGAAGTATGGAAGACCATACAAATCAATTAAAATAAAACAATTTTCGATCTTCGAAAATTAAAATACCATTTGGTTTGACTATTGACTGCCAGCCGTAGTCTATAACGGCAAACACTTCTGAAGAGATTGTGTGGTTACAATCGAAATGTCATGGGCAACCTGTCCGTGAAAACCTGGGTTCGATTCCCAGTTCAGTCAAGAATGAAAAATTGTCAATAAATTTTAATTCATTTCTTGTTGTAAAATTAATTTCTTCATAAAACCAGTTTAATGAAAATTAAATACAATGAAATTTAGCCAGAATAAAATTATCAAAATTTAGATTAAAATTCCACATAACGAACGATAAAAGGATATTTTTGGTGTTTAAAAAAAATTTTAATCCAAATTCAAAACCAGCTTAACGTTAATTATAAACGTATTTTCTAAAACCGGTTAACAACATAAATCTACGAAATTGGGCCATTTATTGTAATGTTTTCTGTTTTTGCTGTACAATTTTGGGCTTTTCGGTCTATGTTGATCAGCGTTGCCGTTGTGACACTAAAGTATCACTCTTGACCCTTTTTCATGCCAATGACACTTTTTGTGACCCTTTTTTAAATTCATCTCTTTGTATCATTTTAACAAAATGTATGCCATTTTGAGAAAATAACTACATGTTTCCATATTCCCTACGAAAGTTCTCATGAGTTTTGTGAACATGCATATACAAATTGGTAGCATGTCATAACGTCCAGTGTCATAGTGTCTACGGACAGACACTATTTACAAATAAACTTAAAATTGAAACTTGCGAGTCCATGCTTTTCTCGCTTAATTTGATCGAATCGGAGCTGGAAAAGTGCACTCCAAGTGAGAATTAATTACAAAATAGATAAAATATTTCTAAATAGTGATAAACATTATCAAAAGTTTTTGTAAAAGTAAATTTTTTTTTTTATAATATGACTAATATTTGAATGTACCTGTGAATTGTTTTTGGGTTTTAACATTGATTTACAATTCAAGAATTTAAAATCAAAATGCTTCTGATTTTCATGAAAATTTGAAGCTAGTTTGACATGTGCGTACGTAATTTCTTTAAATTTTATTTAAAAAAAAAAATTTGTTCAACGAGAAAAAAATATTATTTGAAAAATAATAAAAAATGTTGCTTTAAGTTTAATATTAAAAATTTGATGTGTGGCTGTGCTAATAAAATCAAAATATAACCAACACATGCATACGCAGTTTTCAGTTTGATATGTGCCCTCATGAAAATTTGACAATAACTTATTAGAGAAAGTATTTCGAGATGTACAATTATCGACAGCAAATTGCTCGATACACACAAATAACTAAAGAAAATTTGGTGATATTTACAATTGTCCATAGACACATTTTCGATATCTACAAATATCTATGGACAATTGCGCTATATCTACAATTGTCTATAGAAAAATTCTCGATATCTATGAAAAAATTAACGATAACTGCAATTGCCATTAGAAAATTTCTTGACAACTACAATTTTCTAAAGAAAAATACTCGATATCAACAAATATATATCGAAATTTTCGCGATACTTATTTACAATTGCCCATAGAAAACTTACTGATATCTACAAAATTCTTTAGAAAATGAGAATTTATTGAAATCTACAATTTCCTATTTCATATTTCTCGATATCTACAATTTTCGTTGGAAAATGTCTTGATATCTAAAAATTTTTAATTTTCTATAAAAATGTATCTATCAGGCATGTTCTGAAAATCATTTTTTGTGAAAGTGATATGAAATCACAAAAAAGGTGTTCTGGCCAAAAAACTTTTTCCATAATTGTGATTTTAAACCGTTCAGCTAAGTGGTCCCCGATTTAAAATTACCCGATTTTCCACCATTTTAAACCAAGTTAAAACTTTTGTGGTTTTCAAAACACCCTTAAATAATATTTGTGATTTTAAAATCACAAGTGATTTGAAATTTTGTGATTTTCAGAACATGCCTGTATATCTGCAAGTTTCTTTATTTCTCGATATTTTAATTTTCAATAAAAGATTTCTTGATATCCTAATTTTCTATAGAGAACTTCTCGGTATCGACCATATTTTTTAAAAAAAATATTGGATTTTCTAAAGAAAATTTCCCGGTTTCTTTAATTTTTGATAGAAAATTTTTCGATATCAACAATTTTCTATAAGAAATGTTTAGTTATCGAGAATTTTTTGTCAGAAATTTCTCGATATCTACAATTGTATACAAAAAATTTCTTGATCTTTATTTTTGCATAGAAGTTTTCTCGTTAATCATAAAATTCCAAAACAAAACGTCTTGATAACTTCTTATAGAAAAATTTATCGATATAAAAATTTCAACAATTTGCGCGCGTTGTTTTGGTGTAAGTTGATTCATGATGAGATTCCAAAGCAAACTAAAGTGCCGGTTCACACAAGTCAAGTCAAGACTTGACGAGTCAAACTTGACTTGTGTGAACCGGCACAAACAAAAAAGCAACTATCAGCTGTTAAATGGATTCTCAAATAAAGCAGTGATGCCAACTAAAAGTTGTGACACTCTAAAAAAAGCCCCTTTATAAAGAACTTCCCGAAATCTTTAATTTTTTATAAAACATTTCTCGATATCTTTAATTTTATTTCCCAAATTCTCTTGATATGTTCTATAGAAAATTTCTCGATACTTAAAATATTCTATAAAAAATTTCTTGATATCTGTTATTTTCTTGAAATTGTAATTGATCTATTAAACATTTCATATCTTTATTTTCTGTACAAAATGTTTGGATATCTTTAATTTTCTAGAAAAACTTACTCGATGTCTATAATTTTCTTTAGAAAACTTTTCGATATCTTATTTTTTTGTATCTTATTCTGGTAACTTTAAGGGCCAGTTTTTACTTCGTTTTTAATTATTATTTATCTTTAAGTTCTTTTTTAATACGAAATTGAGTTTTCCAGTGCTTTTGTAAAGATGCTTAGAGATAATTAAATGACAACAAAAAACGATACAAGCTGTTTGACAACAACAACAACAACATTCTCAATACTTTTTTCAAATGTTTGGCTAATCGTTTATGTAGCTTATGATCTTAAGGCTTACACGTTTCAACTTTTGATGCTTAACTTGTGATTTCTTAGGAAAGAAAGAGGAAAGAGGGTTGGTACGGATATGCTTGGTCCACGCGCTACACGCCTTTTCGCTGTCTACGCCGTTAAAAGAGTAGAATCTGTGTATTAATATGTAACAAGTCACATACTCTAAAGCGTAGGATGTATTAGGTTTTCTTTCTACTTTTGTAAGCATCACAAGCAGCGTTCGAATAAATCAGCTAATTTTGACAAATGAAATTTTATTTTTACTTGTGGTGATGCCGCATAAAAAGTGGTGCATGTAATTTAAAACGTAGAATGCAAGTAAAGTATAAAAATCATGCAATGCGTGGAGGCGAAAACGCGTAATGTGGAAATTCAGCTTTAGGTATATGCACAACAATGACTGCATGTTAATTTTTTTTTCTTTCTCTTCCTCTTTGATTCGCTGTGAATAAAATTGTGGTTGTTTTGAACTGAAAAAAGTTGAAACCGATTCCTGCTTGTGATCATAGTGCCGGCTTTAGGAGAGAAGGGAAAAGAGAATGACATATCTTTTCCCATCTCTCCTAAAAACTCAAGACTTGACGAGTCAAACTTGATGTGTGTGAACAGGCACTTATGGGCAATTTGAGAGGAAATTGAAAATAAGTTAAGCAATAAAAGTTGAAGCGCACAAACACTTCGTATAGGTACCATGGGGGATTTACTTGAGAAGTTGCCCCTAATATCATAACAATTAAAAAACAATACCAAAGCCAAGGCCACTTTGTGAATAAATACACTTTACAAGTTTTTATGTTGTTGAAAAAGCTGTTTATTAATATTTTTTTATATTTAGTCCCTATTCACATTATACGATTTTTGTCGTTGCGATTATTGTCGTTTCCTCTTTGAAGTCGTTCTGATGTTTACATTGTACGATTTTTGTCGTTACGACTTTTTCTTTTGCGAACTTCAATACATTTTTCGTCAAATGAGAGAACGAATGAGCGAACAAAATGAATCGAAGAGTACACTCGATTATATACCTCTTTTAATTCATCTCTCCCCTCTCGTCCATAAGGTAAGAATCGCAACGACAAATATCGCTGCCATACTTTTTTATCTTAATAAAAACGATTAATTAATTTAACCGGAAACTGAATTTTAATACAACTTAATTTAAATAAACATTTACTATATACAAAGTCAAAAAATGGCCATAACAGATCGGGTAGAAATTATAAAGAAAATAATCACATACGGGAAAAACATCTAAAAATCGATTTTGAAAAAGTAAAAAAAATCTTTAGGAAATCTCTACAATTAATGAAAATTTTGTTGAAATACGATATTCCAGTTTATTTGAGTAAAATAATTCAGTTATATTTCGAAATTTGTGTTGACTTGAGTTTTCCTAAATATACTTATTTGAACGGAAGGGTCTAGTGAACATGAAAGGGAAACTAAAAAATAAATTTGTTCAGCATAATTAAATTTTTAATCAATAAGGCAACAAACTTAAATCATTTTTCGTCTGTTATTCTAAACAATTCAAACAAATTAAAATAAACATTAAAATTTTGTTTTAATTCTACACTTGGAAAAATCAAATACAAAATAATGACGCATCATATTGAAAATTGATTGTAATTAAACAATAATCTACTTAAGAATGTTAATGAAATTTAAATTTCAGTTTTTCTTTAAGTGGATTTTTTTGTTTTGTTCACACATTAAACTTTTGTTTTTATTCGCTCCTCGAAACAAATTTAATAACAATTTCAAATCCATCAACGCTGGAAACGAATATTGAACAGATTTAATTTTCAAGTGTTAATTTTATGAAAAATCACGCACAAGTGGTTCTATATTTTTTTTTAAGTGAAAGTGCAGAAAAATATATATTTTTGAAACGTTTGATGGAAATAAATGTTGAAAAAGATATTAAGGAAATTGATATTTTTCATTGGATAACTTTCAAATACAATTCTAATAATATTTTTTTATTCTTCATTAACAGGCTGTCGAAACTACTGGAGAATTCGCCGAGTACATTGAAGAGCATACAAAAGTTATCAAAACCACTACAACACAGGTACAGATTGTTTTGCAAAATTTTTAAATAAAAATTTTGAAATTTAGAAAAGTATTTTTATAAAAAAATAAGTAGAAAAATGCTGTAATATTAAAAAAAAGTTGTCGCGTGGGTAGTGTGAAAAGTACATACAAACATGTTTAGTCTCGTTGAAATGAAATGTAATTAAAAAAAAGAAACATTACAATGTAATTGAAAAGTTCTGTAAGAAATTGTTAGAATACAAATTTAATTGAAAAAGTGTTTCTTAAAATTATTTTTAAAAATCGTGTTGTACTAGTTTTAAACAAAAATTTAGTTGACGTAGTTTTGTTTAGAATTTCTTTAAATATTTAAATTTTAATATAAATTTGTTTGCTTGATTAAAATTTTAAATAAATTTAGTATAATTTGTTTGTGTAAAACTATGGAAATTAAAAAATATGAAATTTTTTTATTTAAAAAAAATAGACTTAAATCGGAACTAAAGGGCCAAATAAACTGAACAAGCGGTTTGACAACAAAACTGCTTGTGTGGTTTAGTTGGCTCATAACTCATAAATTATATTTTTCACTCTTGTTCCCCAACTACTTTCCTTTCTCAGAATTACTTTTTGCTGTTTGACAACAAAAACAAGATGTTTGTGTAAATATCAAAAATGTTTTACTTTCTTACACTTTTTTAAATGTTCGATCAAACCGCTTGTGTGGTTTAGTTGGCTCATAACTCATAAATTATATTTTTCACTCTTGTTACCCAACTATTTTCCTTTCTCAAAATTATTTTTGTTTAAAAGGAATCGAAAATAACAAAATTTTGGAAGAAATTCGAAGCTCTAATTATCCATTTTTTATTCTTTCCCACAAACATTAGAATTATTTCTGGCATAGATTTAATCCAAAAATTCTACCCAGAATTATAGCCGCACTTTCACTATAGTGAAGTACTTAAGTAAATTGGTAGCCTGCACTTACATACTTTCAGTATTTGCTTGTGACAGCGATTTGAAAGTGTGTTCATATGACATTGTGCTCAAAGTTTGTTAAAAGATGTTTCAGTCTCATCTAAAATTCTACGCCTCCTTGTTCAAGCTTTTCATGGCAGATTTCATTGTATACTTTCCGAGGAGTTTGCCCAAGTCAGTTGTATTATTTTCTACTCTTAATTTGTATGTTTATGTTTTATTAACCAGCATTTTCAAGTAGTTGTTCGTTGGTAGCGATGTATGTTGACTGGGGGTATTAGATTTCCAGATATTTCAAAGTTCGTGGTACACGGTTATTACCTTGATTTATAACGCTTCCCAAATAGCAAAAATCTTCGATGTTCTCAATTGGGTCGTTGACAATAAGTAAAAGTCTAAATAAACCGCATAAATGTCTTGGCACACACACCCTTTGTTTCCGTTTTGTAGTCCTTAATAAAGAAGACAATCATATTTCTTACAAACATTAATTTTTCACTTTTGTTTTCAATTAATAAAGATTACGATAGTGCGGCGACAATTTCGCTCGCTTTTAGTATAAAACGGAGGAGAAATATAAAATAAAGGAAAATTTTTGGTTTAAAGAGTGGTGTAAACAACGAGCTGTTTCGTGCTTAAAAAATTTGAATTCACGACTGAAAATTATTTCAATGCGTCTTCTTTAACGTCTTCACTCTTCAAATTTGTCGCTAAAATGATAACATTTAGCACTAGTGACACCAGAAAAAGTTTGACAAATATCCAACATGTCTGGCAAATATTAAAATCTTTTAATATTTCTGCAAACGTTGCAACGCGTTGCTTGCAATTTTTGTCCAAACAGCAAACGCCCCAATCAACAAAAAAAAAAAATTGCACAAACATAAAATTTTAACATGTTTGCCAAGCAATTTGTGTGGTTTATTTTACCCTTAAGAGATATTTGGTTGCATTTTATGCTCGTGCATTTCGTTTTGCTTGAATCGTAGGATTAAAATTAATTGACAGCTGAGCTAGGTTTTTATTTTCTTTCTCACTTTCTTTCTATTATAGTCTTTTCCTATGGCTTATAGTGTATGTTTTCACCAGCGCTTGAAAAACTGCAGTCAAAGTAGAAAAACTGCAATTTCGTCCACCTCTTAATTTGTCTTTGGCAAATAAAAAAACTTTTGCTTTTACTTCTGATTCATTAAATGTAAACAGTCGCTGTCAAACCAACAGTTTTTCGACATTTTTTCGTTTCGACTGCAGTTTTCTTAGCCCTGGTTTTCATCGATTTTTAAGAAATGAGACAATCTAAAATACTTTCTTGAAAGAAGTAGTGCACCCAGTCGTTCTGCAAAAATACTTTTTAAATGTTTTCTACAGAAACCTAAGCAGCAGTGGAAATTTAAAGACGTAAGATAATTTCTCGGTTATCATATCTTAAACAAAATCATTTAAATGTATAAAAATGTTGTAATGTGACTTGACTAAAATAAAGCATGCTGATCTTAAATCACTTTATTCAAATCCCTTAAGAATCCCAGATATCGGAAACAATGTCCAAAATATTTATGTACTATAAACAAGAAAAAAAAATATTTCGTTCTTAAAATAAGTTCCCTAAAAAAATTGCTATTGATGTCCTTAGTTTTAAGAAAAAAAACAAGAATCACTTTAAACAATTGTATGTACATACATATGTGCTTTTTAAAATCATTATCACACCACCCCCGTAACATAACTATTTGTTATTACAGACATTTAATACAATTTAAATTTGTTAACAAAAACTTGTACAAAAAAATTTCAGACATCTGGACACTTGGTCAACGGCAAGGATACCACTTATCGTACTGTTGCTTTTGAAAAATTCCCCGTACCCACCACTGGAGGAATCGTTGTTGGTAAGTCAAATTGATTTTAAACGTTTAATTTATAACAAAAATTAATTTCGTATCTTTAAAAACGCATTTAACACAAAGAGAAAACAAATATTAATTATTTAAAACAATATTTATGTTCGAATAATACAAACTCGTACAATTTGCATTCATAAAAACAGCACAAAAATTACTTTTTATTTTTCGCAAATGACAACAATGACTCGTTCTGCACATTGCGTCATAATTATCGTTCTCATTATCATGATTGATCAGTCGTCAGTTCTTCACTTTTGCCGTCAGGCATATAATATCTTGTGATGAGTTGTTGTTGTGTGGCGTTGTCACAAATATGAATATTGTGATATTCAAATTCTGGCGGATGACAGATGAAGAACGTGTTAATTTTTAAAGCAATTTAATGGATAGACTAAACATGCAAAATTTTTTTTGTTTGTCAAAAATACATTTTCTGCTCTTTTGTTAGAGCAAAATGTAATTATATATTTTTCATTTGTGGAAAATTATTGTATTTGTATTTTAAAAATTAATTTCGCACTTGATCATAAAGAGGTTGTTAACTCAAAATTTTTATTTTAAACTTTTTTTAATAAAATCGACACGAAATATTCATATCTACCGCTGTTAAAATGTCGTGCCATTTCGTCTCTTTTTGGCAATGAAACGTTTGGTTTTAAAATTATTTTCCATATGCCTTTAAAATAGAATTTAAAAATGTCTTGCTTCTACTGAAATTGTTTTAATTTTTATTTAATACCCTCTTTATGAACAAGTGCGATATGTACATTTTAAAAATGTTTATTTGCATAATTTTAAATTTATTTTTATTGTGTTTGCAATCAAAAATATGCGACTTATTTTCTGATTTATAAATTTAATTTGAACTCAAACATTTTTGACCCCAAACTTCAAAACTGTTGGCAAACTTTTTGAAAAGGTACTTTTGTGATCAACAGAAACGTTTTTGCACAATTTTAGAAAAAGTAAAAAAACAAATACTTTTCGATTATGAAATAAAAATTGTATTATAAAAAGAATAACTTTTTGAAAATATTTAAAAAAAAATACTCTTCCAAAAATAAGCATTTTTTGAAAAAAGCTGCTTTTTATACAAAAAGTACTTTCAAACGTATATTTTTAGTAAAAATTTGCTTACAGAAAAACGAATTTCTTAACACTATTTTTTAGGAAACTATAATCACCCCTGAAAGTCGGCACCAGAACATTAATTGTATTTTCGTAATTGGTTTGAAAGCAGCGTTACCATTTCTCAAGTTTTTCCTTTTTTGCAAGCCTTATGTTAGCTGATTTTTTTTTTTTATATTATTAAACAAAATGAGTTCTAAATACATTTTGGTGGTATCTTTTAAAATTTTGGCACTTTTGTATAAAAAAAGTAACTATTTAAGAAAAATTAAAATTTTTTTCAGAAATGGTGGCATTTTTTATTGATAGTAGATGTTAGATGTTTCAAGTGTGAACGCGTATTTCACATTTTCAACATCTTCCATGCGTTCCTCTTAAATGTATGCAAGTGTACAAAGGGTATTAGTCGTAATTGACAAAATCACTTACTATTGATAGTCAATTGATATTTTCTAAGGCGCTTTCAAGTCGACATTAAGTCGATTTGTCTCTGTTTTAGTTTTTTAATTTGCGACGATTACCTCGAAGAGAAATAAAAGTCCCTTAATCTATCAGGCATGTTCTGAAAATCACAAAATTTTAAATCACTTGTTATTTTAAAATCACAATTATTATTTAAGGGTGTTTTGAAACCCACAAAAGTTTTAACTTGGTTTGAAATGGTGGAAAAAATAAGCGTGTAATTTTAAATCGGTGACCACTTAGCTGAACGGTTTAAAATTACAATTATGGAAAAAGTTGTTTGGCCAGAACACCTTTCTTGTGATTTCAAATCACTTTCACAAAAAATGATTTTCAGAACATGCCTGTATAAGAAAATATGCTGAATTGGCGGAAGTTCGCAAAAACACATCGGCATGAAAGCAAAGTCTTATATTTTTTAATAATCGTTAAAGCCGTCAAGAATTAGAAATCTTACAGTAAAAAACGCTTAGATGGCAAATATGGCAAAAATTCGAGAAAAACGCTTAATCGTTTGAGGAAAAAATAGGTCCAGAGGCATAATTGGGCCATTTTTCTTTGAAAATGAGCAAGGAGTGGCCGTTTCAGTCAATGGCATCATAAAAATTGAAGAGGAGAATTTTGGCAAGATTTGGTTTCAACAGGACGGCGCTACGTGCCACACAGCCGAAGCTACACTCGATGTTTTGCGCCCTGTTTTTGAAGAACGCATTATCAGCCGCAGAGCTGATGTCGTTTGGCCACCTCGGAGCTGCGATTTGGCACCGTTGGACTATTATTTGTGGGGTGCCGTCAAAGATAAGTGTTACGCCGACAAGCCAGAGACAATTGACGCTTTAAAGGACAATATTCTTGAAGCCATTGGTGAAATACAGCTGCACACAATCGATAATGTGCTTAAAAATTGGACCGATCTATAGGCTACTGCATGGCCAACCGAGGCAGCCATTTGAATGAAATTATTTTCCATTATTAACCGGAAGGATTGTACTTTTAAATAAAAAAAGAAATTTGAGAAACTATTCAGTAGTTTTTTTTATAGCATTTTCAAAAAAAAAAGAAGTTATTTGGCGGACCCTTTACCATTTTTATTGTATTTCGTTCTCACAAGTTATCAGCGATTTTTAAAAATCAAATAAAAGTGATAAAGAAAGCGAACAAATTGTGTTGAAAGTTCATAATAAATAAAAGTAAGAAAGAACATGTAAAAGCAATTACATACTAAGAAAAAATTGTAAGGAAAACATTTCTAATTTGCCGACAGACATTCAAATTAATAAGATACGGTACAGTTTTTCAAAATTGCGATAAAAATAACGAACAAAATGTGTATAAATTGATCTCGTTTGTTGTTCTTGCCAACTAGCAATTTTGTGCAAGGACTAAAGGTATTTCTAATAATCTCAACTCACAAGTATCCATTCCTATGACCGAATAAAGGCTACAATTATAATAAGACTAAATTTTAATGATGTGGCTAAACAAATAGTTATCAACCATGTTATGGAAACCGAATTCGAGTGAAATCAAAATCCAACAAGCTTTGAAAACGATCCAGTGTTTAAAGTTCATTAAATAATTTTGTTTTATATACTTCATACTATGAGTACAGCTTATCTTCATCAGAACTTATCTTAAAAAAAACGACGGTAATTTAAACAAAGATTTAATTAAAAATCTCCATTGATTTCAATTTCACTTTATTTCCATAACATGGCTGTTTATGTACTTTTTATTAAACCACAGAAACAACAGATGTTTTTTGCATTGCATTATTAGTGTTTACGGCTCGAAATGTCAACTATTTTTAAATAACACATTATGAAACCAAAACAAATTGGTTCGGATTATCAGTCAGCAGGATTTTAGCTGCTACTTGTGGTGAATTTACCCTGATAATAATATTGTTATAGTTATGATATAAGTCTAAATTTAAAGTGTTACGTTTCCTTGCTTCTTCAACGATTTCGGACGTAAACGTTCGCATAGAATTTTATACGAAAAATATTTATAAAACTGAGTGTTTTTCATATAAATTTTCTATGCGATCGCAAGGGTTTTTCGATTTAACGGGTTTAAAATAAAATAAATACGAATTAACGGGGTTTTGCAATTTATTTACTTAAACGTTAAAAAAACTTAGAAAACAATTGTTAAAAATAAAATATATAAAAATTATTTTTTTTTAGATGTTTATTTATTTAAAAACGCACACACAAGCAAAACAAATCATTCTTTCAATGTTGCTGTTGTTTTTATTACGAATTATAAGAGGTAGTTAGCAAACAATTACGATTTATAAGAGGTCAAGAAGATTTTAATTGAAAAAAAAAATTACGAATTAGCGAGGGGACCAAAACGTATGGGAATTTTACGAATTAATGAGATTTTTTCAAGGAACCGACAGTTTATTACGAATTATCGGGAATTACGATTTATCGGGGTACGAATTATCGGGATTTGACTGTAGCAAAAGTTGCATTTTGCGTAAACCGTGTACAGGAAGAATAGTTAAAGCTATATCCCTATACAAAGGTACTGTTGAATATAACAGAGGCAAATTAAAAACTATTTTTAACGCTCTATTCTGAGGTCTCTGTAGAGATTTCAATTCATTGGTTTATTTATAGCCATATATAATAGGCAAATAGTTTAAATGACTGTGTATCAAAGCCTAATATATTTCCAGTTTTGTTTTCTGGTTGAATTTATTCTTAAACTTATATAGAAGACCAACTACGGATAATACTTTGGATTTTAGTTTCTGAATATGTGTATCCCATCAACGATTACTTTGCAAGTGCACACTAGGGATGCCAAATGGGACCAAGGGTCTAATCACCGCATACGATATCGAGCAAAATTGATCGAAATTATTTATTTTGGTATCATGAATCTCGATGTAGAATGAAATTTATTGAATTTAATATAATAGCATTCGATATCGAGTAACTCGACATTACATTTCTCGAGTTTTCATTCGATACGTCAGTGTCTATCGTATGCAAAAACATTCGATAGTTTATTCGATACGATAGTATCGAATGCGGTGATTAGACCCCAGGTGTTTTGAAACCCGGGATTCGGGATTTTTTATTAAAAAAAACGGGGGATTCGGGATTTCATACATAAAAGCCAATTTTTAAAATTCATATACATAATTAGAATTAAATGTTTATGTATAAGTATTAAAACAACCCTTTAGGAAACGTCACTAGTGAATCAGTACTGATTCACTACTGACACAGTCACCAGTACTAGTGATTTAGTAACCCCCAGACAATGATATTTACTATATACATTTAACATGTGCGTGTCATTGGAAATGTACTACTGACATTGGATAGGTAGTTCTTTTAGGGCCATATGTAGACATTGCAACCAGAGAATCACTAGTACATTTAAAAAAATCTAGTCTACACTTTAGATACTTTTTTAAAGTAGATGTCGAAATGAAAATTGTTTTTTTAACATTTAATTGTATTCTTGTAAAATCTTGTAAATTTTAATTAAATTATTAAAAAAAAAAGTTAAAATTCGAATTCATAACACTTTGTTGACAATGTCGCCAAAAAGTCACATTTCCTTCAGGAAATTAATTAAACTCATTACAAAATAAAACAGTTTAATGTGTTCACTTGCGACTTCTTCTTGTAACCAGTTAAAAAAATGCCAATAATTAAATTTTTTAAGTTATTTTTAACAGGGTGACTCACGTTTATTTAAATATAGTTGTATTTAATTAAAAAAAATGCCATATATTTACTAAATTCAAAATCCCGGGATTCGAGACTTAAATTTTTAGAACAATCCCGGGATTTCGGTATTCGGGATTTCTGGATTGGCATCCCTACTGCACACCAAGATGTTTTGTTGAAAAACTTTCATTTAGTTGTTTTCCATCTACCCAAATCGCAATATTTTCGTTTTTTCAGCGGTAAGCTTTAATCTGTTAAACCTAACATATTCTAAAATAAGTGCAGACTCATACCCAATATGAACTTTTAAAACAGTTTCATGTTTATAGGAATAAAAATGACTTTTGTCATCCGCGTACATAAACATTTTTCCTAATAACCGAAGATTTTGTGTATCATTTGCATAGATTTTAAATAATAGTGGACCCAATACGCAACCTTGAGGAACTCCATATTCAACGGAACCAATAAAACTTTTTTCGCCGTTCATCTCAACATACTGTTTTCTATTTTCCAAATGGCTCTGCAGCAATAACAAGTCTCATCCATAAACACCATAGCATTTAAGTTTATTAATAATCATTATATCGTGATCGACAAGATCAAACTCTCTACAGAAGTCGTAAAAATACTACCAACACCACTTAAAACATTATCCAAACCTTTACATATACATCCTCTTCTAAAGCCATATTGACAATTATATGACAAATTATTGTCATCAAAATATGAAGAAAGCTGTCTGTAGAGTATCTTTTCAAAAATCCTATAGGATTGATATATCAATAATTGGTAACAAAGCAATTGGTCGAAACTTTTCTATCAGTGTAACTTTAGACTCTTTTGGTATTGGTATAATTTTTGCTAATTTTAAATCATGTGGATATGTTGAAGTGTCAATCATTCTGTTAAAAATTCTTGAGAGATATGGACAAATAACTTAAGATGTTTTGTCAAAATGCCACAGATATGCAAAAATAATTGAACATAAATGTACAAAAAAAAATTTGGCCAGCTTTGAAAATAATAAGCCATAAAAACTGTTTAGGCAATTTTAGCCCATGAATACAGGGAAAGGGTTTACATACGTTATGCTAGTTATTTTCTCTAGCACCCGTATTCCGTAATTCGCTTAGCTAAAGTTAAATCTCGTTCGCTTAAATACCTCAGAGAATGCAAAATTTAAACATTTTAGCGGTGACATTAAATGCTAAAATTGCGGCGAATTAAGTTGTTATGGCATTGCCAAATTTAGTAATGCACGTTGCAGTATTGCATTCATAGCCAATAATCGCTAAATCAACTTTATAGATTTTTAGCGATAGAGATTTAGTTTTAGCGAATTACAGAACACGTCCACTGGTCTGAATTAAATTGGTATAATTTAATTTATAAATTTAATGCAAAAATAAAGTATATTAAATGAAAATTCTTAATTTAAACTTGGGTTTTTATTTTGACTTCTTAACAGTTTGTAAAAACTTTTTTTTTTTGATTTAAGATTTTTAGGAAAGATTTTAGGAAAAACACCTTCTCACAAAGGAAAAACTTTGTTCTTATTTTTGGGCAACATGCTTAAAAAATATCTTTAATTGGTTCTTGTTTTTTTTTTTATACAATAAAAAAATTTAATTTCGAATAAAATTTCGTAACTTATTAAAATTTTTTAAATATTTTAAAGATTATTTATGTAGTGTTTTGAATTCATTGCAATTTTGTTTCTACAACAACAAATTTATATCTAGTCCACAAATCTTTTTTAAATAAAAATTTAAAAATAAATATTGAAAATCAGAAAACAGTTTCAACAAATTGAATTAATTTTAGATTTAACACAACTACATGCAATTGGCGCAAATCAATCAAAATGTTAAAAATGAATTTAAATCAAAAATGTGGAAATAAAAAAAACTTAAAACCGAAAGGAATCAAAAGAAAAATATTCATCATACTTGTCCAACTGCATGTTCGTACATGCAGAAGTGCATGTTTCGGTTTCTCATCAATGTCCAACGACGACGAATGTGAAGTGTTCAAATGAAACTCTTTAAAACTGTTGCAAAATCTTTGGTGATCGCAAATACGAGCGAACTATTATTATTTATTGAAATATGTATGTGAAAATATTTTGAAATTGGATTTGAAAATGACTGCACGGCTGTACGTATGAGTATGATTTTTAAATACTTTTTTTTTTTGTTTGTTATTGACGATTTCCTAAAGAAAACTATGAATGAAATGCATCATTAAATTTAGATCGCTATTTGTATAATGAGTAAATCACTACTATTTTTTTCTTCTTCATCAAATTGAAATTTTATTCGTATTGAGATTTTCATACAAGTGTATAAAATTTGAGGCAAAATGTTCCAGGGTACTGTAATGAGCCAGCCAAAAATAAAATTTTCTAATAAGAAATTAAAATTCTCAAGCAATTTTTCCTAATAATTCTTTTTTTTTTTTTGTAAATTGTCATGCTAAAATGAAAAATCAATGCAACAAATATTTTAGCGAAAAAATCCATCTAGGAACGACACATCATTTAAAGTAAAACATCATCAAAAGAAATTAGGCGCTGAACGACTGACCGACGATGACCATTTTCCACTAATTTTTGTCTACTTTTTTATTTCAGAATTTTTATTTTCTACAATTTGTATTTATATTATTTTTAAATTAAACAAAGTTAAAGATTTTTTAATTTTTTGCTTAAAAACTGCCATGATTAGTTTTGGTTTGTTGACAATTTTTTTTGTTCATATGCTGTTTGTTTTTTACGAGTCAGTTCTTCTCTACTTTTTGGCAATTTAGTGTCTAATAATGGTCGTTCCCTTTCCGAGAATACACTTATGTATTTGGATTTTTGGGTATTTTGTAACGAATTCGTTTAATCCATCAGGCCGACAAATGTAAAGTGTGCGTTTGTTAATTTTATTTTACTTATCGTGGGTAGTAATTTCAAAAGATTTTTAGCAAAATGATCATAAATCATAAATTTAATTAACATGTTTGTTTTAGTTTCTGTTTAACCAAATGATTTCTTTTTCTATGCAAATCGGAAAAGCATATGTATATAGTTTTTTAATACACAGATTGGAAACACCATTTTCCGTGTTAAAAATTAAAATCTTCTTTTAAAGAAAGTGTTTGCCATAAAAAATCAGAATTCTGCGTTTAGCAATACTTTATTCTTAGCAGTTAGAAATAAAATCCGTCCCATTGTGAAAGTTTCCGGGATTTTTTCTAAAACATAAATTCCTCCTTTCCCAAATCAAACAAAATAAAATAGTTTCTTAAAATTGTTTTGCGGAACAAAATTTTGAGTTCTACGTCTACTCCCTAAAAGAGCTATAAAATTAGCTTAAAATTCCGTACGTGTGAAGTTATAACCAAAAAAAAAAAAAATTAATAAACACATTTCTTCAAGGCGAATTAATGTATCTTGTGGCAGCAACACCTCAACACAAGATCTGTTTAAGAAGGTCTGCCCAAGTAGCCAGATGTATATTTTGTTTACTCTATGAAGCTGTCAAAAGTTGTTTACATATTTCTTAGACATGTATATTTTGGTTTACATGTTTGGTTTTTTGCAACACATACATCCATGCATACAGAACACACTTTTGTTGCTACAATTTTTTAAAATTCTGCTAATTTGACGTATCCACTGAGGTGAAAATGTGCCTCATCACTGAAGATGATTTTTTTCGAAAATTGGTCATCCACTGTTGCCATTTCTTGCCACCATTCTGACCATTGACGACGTTTGGAATGGTCCAGAGGTGTTAGTTCTTGAGTCAATTGCACCTTTTAAGCGTGTCAATGAATGTCTTTATGCATAATGCTCATTAACGACGAGCGTGAGAAGTGCAATTGTTGGGCACGACGACGAGTTGAGGTGGACGGCTCTTCAGCCACTATCGCGAACAGCAGCAAAATTTTCTGCATGCACTGGTGTTTTCACATCTCCTACAGACCTGGTTTGCTTAAATTTCTGCACGATTTTTCCGATTATACGCACATTTGGACGATTAAATTGACCGAAAAATGTACGAAGTGCACGAAATGCATTTTGATTCGAACGCCCATTTTCATAATAAGCCTGAATAACTTAAACGCGTTGCTCGATTGTTTATCTTTCCATGGTTCAAATTTATTTAGTCTGAAATTAAGAAATGTCAAATGAAATGCAGAAAAAAACTTAATGTTTAGGTGTGGTTCACATTCAACACCTTAAAGTTAAACACCCTTTACATAGGGAAAATGTTAGGAGAAGAGTGTTCTGTATACATACATGAATAGTGGCAAAAATCAAAAACAAAACATCGTTCAGAAATAAACCAAATAAACATCTGGCGACTTGCGCAGGCCTAATGGATAGACCCTGAATCTTACTATCGCATTCATAGGGTGAAGTTTCGGTTTTTTCTATTTCTTTTCTAGTCGCCTTCTATGGTATTGTGTCTAATTTAAATTTTATTAAGGCCATGTCAGATAGAACATTTTCGCGTTGCGTGCCGTTTCTAACTTTGACTTTGAAGAAAAGCGTAAAGCAAAAGGTGTATGACACAATAAAAACTTTGACAACACTAACGCCTTGTTTGTTTAAGGTGTTTTTACACTCTCTGTATTTTGCAGTGGGTTTGTCAGATGTAAAATCCATATGTTATTGCACATGTCGGTCAAAATTTACAAATACAGAAAGTTAAAATTTTTGCTTTCGCCCGTTCGTTTTTTGGTTTCATCTGACATAACCTAAAATCCTTCATAACAGCAAATTATTTACTTTTTTATATTTTTATTCACTTTTAACTTTTTTCAGTTAATTAAAAATGTTGTTTTTTAAGTAATATGTGTAAATAAGCAAATATTAATTGTTGTATGCTGCCACTAACAAATTACTAGCAAAACAGCGTTTACTTTTTTTGCGTTTACACGACATGTATGCATATTGTAGTGGAAAATTTGACACGTACACTGCTAAATACAGATCGTGTAAAAGCAACTTTACCTATTAAAGCAGTTGGTACTTTTTTAAATTTAGTTAATTGCTATAAAAATAAAAGTTACAAATGTTATTGGACGATTTATTGGAATTAAATTTTGCAAAATAAAAGAAAATTGTACCAACTGATTGTCAAAGCGCGCAAAAAGATGAGAGTTGCCTAACTTTTCGCCTCGCTCTGCGTTAAAAATATTTTATGTGACATGTTTCGTATATTTCATCTCAGTTGTCAAAGCGAATCTGTAACGCAATGCGAAGCGAAAGTTTTAGCTGACATGACCTTTAAGGCTCAGTTAGGCGAACGTTGCTGTACCCGTAATGTACCGCACCGTACTGTAAGCACGTTGGTGCACTTATGGAACATTTAAAAACGTGTCATATGTTTTCCCATACATAAACAAAAAGCAATAGTATACATAAAACAAAACACACAGTGATGGAAATCAAAAATGTTCAAACGGTGACCGTAGTGCAGAAAATGTACCACGTGATTTAAATGGTATTAAAACAGTATTTTGTGTATGTAAAAAATGTTAATAATTTAATATTGATATTATCGATTTACAATAAATAAATTTGTATTGTAGAATATATACATTTTTAGCATACATATACTGTAAATGTGCATACACCGAACAACGTTTTGATACCATTTAAAGTCTTTATATGTTTCACATTTCCATTGTATGTGTATATGCATTTGTTTATTTTAAACATTTAAACATATGTATATTTGTATATTTGAAAATATGTTGTATTGTAAGTTGTTTTGTCGCAATTCCATGGATATACTGAAAAAAGTACCAAAAAAAAAGAGCAAAATTACCCGCATTCAATGTAACATACAAGCCGCCCATCACTGTCTTACAAATGTCACGTAACAACGGCATGAAATTCTATTTTAAACAGATTGGTACGTTGCAACTACGGTACATTGCATTTCGGTAAGCTTTTGTATTGGTTTTCATATAACAAAAAGCGAACAGCTGATTGATACAGTACAGATACGGTACAGCAACGTTCGCCTAACTGAGCCTTTAGTGTTTAAGGAAATGCGAATCGGTCAACAAAAATTTATAGAGGATTTCGAAATAAATCAGAAAATTTCTCACGGTTAAAGTCTTATTACCTCTTAGATCAAACAACCATTTTAAAATCATCAAAACATTTCACAACTTTTTTTACGATTTTAAAGAAAAATTATCAATATTTTAAAGAAATTCAAAAAACTGTAAGTTTTTAAGTTTAAATATGTATTTTACTTTCATTTCTTCAGATATGTACATGTATGAAGCATTTTAAATTCAGCCCAGGAACTTAAACTTTTTTAATTTTTATTATTAAAATCTTTTAATCTTTTTAATTCGAAATGGTGTTTGTCTACATAATAACAAGTTCGTTTTTTTAATATCAATATATTTGTTTTCCTTCTTGTTCATAATTTTTAGTTAAATCCCCTTTCAATACAAAATATGTTGTTTTCAAATTATAGCAACAGGTGCAGTTAAATAAAATTTATAATTTGAATATTGAACCAATAAGAACGAATATCAATTGGTTTTTATTAAAAAAAAAATTTAAATATGTATGTCATTTTCGAAAGCTCACCTGGCGTTTTAAATCTAAATAAATCTAAACAAAATGGCGGAAAGTATATAAAATAAGAAGCGCAGTAAAAAAAAATATTGCAGAAGAAAACTATTATTTTTTAAAAGGGTATTTAAAAAAAAAGAAAAAGGTACTTTCAAAAGTTACTTTATAGATGTGCCGAATTATCCCGTGAAATTTGTCAATTTAGATTTTTTCCGAGTCCCAGTTATTGACTGTACCTGATTTCCACGAAGGATGTTACACCAAAAATATTAATATCCTTAAATGATCCATACGGAGCACCAAGGGAACGTGTGCTTCAATAGCCCTTAATAATGTTACGCTTTTCGTTTGAGTTCTTTTAATTGCAAATCCAAATAAATACCGAACTTCTTCAATCTTTATTACAATTATTTGTTAGTATTGCACCGAACCGTTTTATGTCTTAAAACAAACTAAACTAAATATTCATGAGGTGTCTTATGAAATTAAACTCTACAGAGCTTTTTGAAGTCGAGAGTGTATGCCATCAAGCTTATGATAAAATGGAATGTTGAACGACAACAAATTCTATTCAAATTGCCATTCATTCAAATGAGAGTTTTTTTTTTTAACAAAATATAGCTTTAATTCACTTCAAGAACGCAATTTCCGCCTTATCAAGGAAACAAATTATAACAAATCGTAAATTTTATGTGGAACTGGATAATTTTGTAGCAAACATTTTTATATAATAATTTTGTCTATCTATAACCTTCGATTTGAAACTTTAAGACTGGGTTTTTAAAATGTGGATTAATTTCAAACTTAGTTTAACGTAGTCTGAAACTCGTATTTTTCCGACGAAATGTGATTTTTTTTTTATAATTCCATTAGAGACCAACATTTTAACCAAAATGGGCTGTTACCTCAAAATTTTGTATACAAACTTTTGGTTTTAGAAGACCCCCAGTGAAATTTGATGCATAAAATATTTGTGAAACTTATTAACCCTCTAAAGTGCCGTTTTAGTATACTTTTGTGGGGAAGTCAAAAAAGGACAAAAATTACCCCTTAAAATGAGTGTTGGAGGGTTAATATATTCTAAGCAAAGAATCACCATACAATTCTACTGAAACATCTGAAATTTTTTTTAGCTCAGAAGTACATTTAGTATATTTTTTTGACTTATACCAAACGCCTTTTCAAAAAATTCTAAAACTATAGGGGCCCATTTTTCGGGAGCCCGAGCTAGCTTTTCAAAACCCTTTGGCAGATTTGCTCTACTAGTCGTCTACTTTAATTTCGCGTTGCAAGTCGGCGATGACCCGAATTTTGTTACATTTTGCAACTAGTAAAGAACTAATTCAAAACCTTACTAGAAACGATTTAAGCTGCAGGGGTTCAATGTGCTATTATGTACAACTATTTCATTAAAACGACTTAATCTTTTTGCAGGGCTGCATTTTAACAAAAGCATGTTCATGTGTGATAGTGTGAAAACAAACTGTCCCTGCAAATAATATTGGACCACCTGATCCAATTTCATGAAATGGACTACTCCATGGACTGGTCCGATGTAATGCAAGCATGGACCATGTCATTGTTTAAAAGTGTTGTAGTGAGACGACATGTCTTCGTTTTTTAACGACATATTTTCGTTTTTAAACGAAGTTAAAACTAATCCTCTTGTGTACACAATGGAGTAGTTTTAAAACTACCACCATATGCGTAGGCGTTATTATGGGTTTGTACTGATGTGTGTAACACGTGAAAATATTCAGTATACAGATCAACATAGAATTACTTTCTGGCTCGATCTAACGATGCCCGTTCGTCCGGCTGGCAGAACGCATTTTTCATGAAAATTTAATGAAATTTGTTCTTATTGTATTCTAATTGTTGCAAGGAAACCTAGTGAAATGGTAGTCTTATTTTGTTGGTATTAAGATTTAATTTGGCCGAAAAATGTTTAATGGCAATTCTAAATCATAATTTCAAATTAGTTGGATTTAGGAGTAAAATAAACCAATATGTAAGTATGTACATATGTACATATGTATAATAGAGTTGCATTGAAATATATGAGAGAAATTCACCCTCGGATTTGCCTTAAGTTCCGGGCGGTTTTTAATGGCACTTGATGTAAAACTTCACTGACAATATTCTGCACGTAAAATTAACTTAAATTGTAATATAACATAAATTGGAATGCAGTTAAAACCCGGTCTACTTATTTTTTTATTTATTTTTAACGAAAAGTTCATTTAATTACTGTCGAAAATTCAACCCCATGTTCCGTAAAGACAAATGAATTTTCAGTTATTTTATATAAATTACCTACCAAAAAATTAACTACATAAAAACGTCAAATTCTACAAACTCGCAGGATAGGTAACATTGATGCAGGTCAAAATTTTCGTGTGAAATAATTAATGTTGCTCAAAATGTTCCACAAATTTGGCCAGAGTACCAGGCTTAACCCGTTACACACGTTTGTTATACTTTTGTTATACTGACCCCGTTGTTTACAGAAGAACTCTCAATTTTAAGACACCAGCAGCATGACGGATATGGTTTCGCCATTATTTTACTTTAAAAATTTGATGTATTTATCTAAATAATTTTATAGATAACTAAAAATTTATTTTTTGTAGTTAAATTATATAAACTAACTGAATATTCATTGGTTTTTACGGTATTCGAGGTTGAATTTTTGACAGTAAAAATTAAATGAACTTTTCCAAGGCGAATTGACTTTCAGGTGGCGTTGAAAACACAGCTGTGCTACTTTTTTTTCTTAATTAGAGGGAGGAACGTCAAAAGTTACTTGTGTTTTTGACATATCGGCCAACGAAAGCAACAAAAAAATACATTGTTGTGTTTTTGGTGTTGTTACTTGTTGTAGTATCGACACCACCGTTTACATGAATTCGCCTTGAACTTTTCCTTATTTTTAATTTACATTTTCATTTAAATCCGTATTAACATGCACTTAAGCCTATATTCATAAACAATTTTTAAACTTAATAAAGATTAAAAGAACAAATTTACTAAGAAAATTGCCCATAATAAACGTTTGTTAAATTGAATCCGAGGATTAGTTTTTTGAATAAATGTTAGAATCAGTTAAAAATTAATTTGCTTGGAATTGACTAAATGGAATACTTCGTAAATGAACTTCAGTCCGTTACTGAAATAATATTGTGAGTGTTATATGGTGAAAATGTGAGCTAAATCGGATAACTGTAACACGTGGCCATTTGAGGTCAAAGTTAAAATTTTATGGAATCCACTATATTTGAATACAAATGCTCTAAGAACTAAACTTTTTTTACTGATTCTGTATGAAGTCGCTGGCCCTTTGATTACATTTACTTAAAGTAGCATTTTTTATTATTTTTGATTAGCCCTTTGCGTCACGGGGGTCAAATAGCCCCATTTGTTAATACTAACAAATACATTGTATATATACATATGTAGGTCTTATATTAAATTTAAGACGGAACAATTTTTTATGGATGTTAATATTTTTAGATACTATTCTTCGGCACAAATAGCTCGTTAATGAATCTTATACTCATAAGATAATTTTTTTCTGGTGGCTCCGTGACCAAATACTCTGGTGGGGGTATAATTTCTTACTTGTTTTTTATTACTAAATCCCAATTGCAAATTATAAGATGTATTTGATATGATTTTTTAGCACATATTTCACAATAATATTTCAATCAATTTATATCATGATCAGCAGAATTTTTTCTAATACAGCAGCTAAATCCTAAAGCTAAATATTTCATTAAAGAAAAAAATATATTCAAATCAGATTGAAAGGAAAATATTATTGAAACAAATTCGTTCAACCTGCACACCATCTCACATACCCATGCACACACACAACTACAACAACAAAAAATTGTGCTCTAGTAATTTTCACATTTCCTTTCAATGATCGATAAACGATTGACGATCAATAAGTTATTTGCACCTTGTTCTTTTATTTCTTTCTAATTTCTTGTTGCGCTTATTAATTCGAAAAAAATGCGCTCAAAAATTATTTTTGAGAAATTAGATTATTTAAAATGTTTGAAAACATAGCAAAAATATGTTTCAAGAAGAAAAAAAAACATAAAAATTTGGTTTTTTTTTTAACCAATATCATAAATCTTTAACAAAAAAACTTTTTATTCGAAAAAAAAACACAACTACATGGACAACATTTTAATCTGATAAACTTATGAGATGTTGTTTTTTTCAAAATGGTGACTGCCGCAATTTATAAGCAAATGAAGAAGCAGAAAAACAGCGACAAAAGAATTTAATAATGCAGAGCAATAATTTTTGAAAAATTAAAAATTATTTATGAAGAACTGAGAAATTTCCAATAGAAAGCTTTTTTATTTTACTTGGTTAAATAAAAAAACACGCATACAAATATAAAAATTCTTTTAGGAAAAAAATTTTTTTTTTAATTTAAAGCAGAAGAAGAGTGAAGACATTATAGTTGGGTGAATTGGCTGGTTGGATGGTTGATTGGAATGAAGAATTCTATGTTGTGGTATAAGTGTAAAACTGCAGCGTCGTTGGATGACGGCGGCGGCAGCAGCAGCAGCGAAATCCATTCATGATATGCTCTAACTTTTGCTCCCTCATATTCACTCAGAGGACTGAAAATCTTTGTCGATCGATCAATAGATAGACAGACCTTAAATTCAATTTGGAATTATGAAAGCTCAATTGAAAACGGGACGTTAAAACGCCTAGACATACTAACGGTCTATTTCAAAAAAAAAAAAAAAAAAAAAAAAAAGAAAGAAAATTTTAAATCAAACTAGAACAAAAAGAAAAAGAAAATCAATTAAAAATCCTAAAAAAAAGATTTTTAAGGATATTTTTAAGGCCTTTGAAAAAAATATAAAAAAATTTTGAATTATTCAAAAGTGTTGAAAGTTCTTAACAAAGAAGTTTCCAATATACAAAAATATAAATCCACAAAAAAAAAAAAACAAACGAGGCACAGAAATTTATCTATATCTACTATTACGTAAAATTATTAATTAAGTGCAAAAGCAAATTTCCTATAAAATTTTGAAACAAAATAAGAGCAAAAAAAATACATAAAATAGTGTGAGTTTTTCTTTAAAAGGATTCTAAATCCCTAAATTGATTTCATAAAAAAAAACCAAATAAACAAATAAATATGTTAAATTAAACATAATTTTAAAATTAATTTTCGAAATTTTTAAAAACTCAAAGTAATTTTTGGGAATACAAAATGTTCAATTTACAATTTTAATTGTTTGTCATGCTTAATTCCCAATTTTTATTCTTCAGCGCATTTCACTGGTTGATTAGGCCAGATCATCAGGAAACTTCATCCAAATATTTAAAAAAAAAACTAAAGATATTAAACAAATAAAACTGTTAAGCGCATAGGAATAGCTTATCCAATCAACAATAAATTTCAGTGTTTTCATCAAGAAAAAAATTGGGAATTAAGCACGACAAACAAAATCTGGTTAACTCTGAAAAATTTTAATAAACAATTAATTATACGAGTATGTTCTGCAAATCGAAATGAAGTGGATTTAAAACCGACACGAGCCTGTAATGAAAGTTCATATAAATATTCCTTTTTATATAATTCTTCATTCTTTGATTATCAATTATATTTGCAAGAACAGCTCTTAAAAACGGGAAAAACTACAGTAATTTTGTCAATAATTGAAATCAAAATCTCGTTCGATTTCAATTCCACTTCATTTCGATTCGTATAACATGCCCGATATTAACTATTTTTTTAAATGTGCTTCTATGAGTTGAATTTAAATTTATAATTCCCACATTCTTGTTTTATAAATATTTATTTGTTTCATTTATTTATGGTTTTTTTCAAATATTTCATATTTTCTTGCAAAAATTCATTACCAAAAAATATAATTTTAATCTAAAATTTTAAGTGTCTTTATTTTAAATTTGCTGTATGTGTGTGTGTCTGTGTCTTGTGCATATGTTGTTGTAAACAATTAATATTTTAACAAAACATTTAATTAATTAAACCAAAAAAAAAAAAAAAAAAAAAATCATTATGAATTTTGGTTGGTATGCTGATAAACCTGAAGTTCCCGAAGCTACTTGGGAGGAGTTTTCCTATTTTTATCGTCCTAATTATTATAAAGTAACCGTTTCGGAACGCGATCACGTCGAAAAGAATTGTATCTATTATAACGAAACTCTAATACCCGAGAATGAAGGCCTAAATTGTGATTATTTACCAATGAATTTTCAATCAGCATTTTATATTGTTACGCATCAAGGTAATTTCTTCTAAATTGGAATAAACAAAGTAAAATCTGAAATAAAGTAGATCCTTTAAAACGTAACATTATTTTCCTTGTCAAATCCCAAATCGATAAAAAAAAATACAAAAAATACAGATGTTGGTTAGTTTAATATTTTATTATTAAGGCACTTCCAACTAGAACCCCCTCTGCCTTATTTTAAATAGGCTCTAATCCTGATTCGAATATTTAAAAATGGTATTTGTAATACAATAAAGATCCTTTTATTTTTATTAGTACAATTAATTTAGTATCTGCCTCATTATCCGAATTCTAGATTTTTGCCGCTCATAATTTTAAGTATTTAAATATTAATGGCTTTTTTAACAATATATGGCCTATTCACAAGGTGTGCTATCAAGTCATATCGTCATAATGTCCTAAATAAAATTTTAGAATTATCAAAATAATTTTCGTGGGAATACAAAGTTTAATTTAAATGATTTTGTTATTCGGGCCTAATTCCCAATTTTCATTATTTGATAAAACACTGAAATTTATTGTTGATGGGATAAGCTATTCCTATGCGCATTTCACTGGTTGCTTAGGTCAGATCATCAGGAAATTTCATCCATAAAGATTTTAGAAAAACTAAAGATATTAAACCAAATAAAACTGTTAAGCGTATAAGAATTACATCAACAGTTCTACTTGCAACAGTATCAAAGTTAAAACATAATCATCAACATTTTTGATAATAAACAGGCAAGTGCGCGATCAGAAATTTTCGGAACAATTAGTGAGTTCAATTGCTTCTCTTTTTTGATTTTAACTGGTTTGAACAATTGTGTTAGTGTCAATAATTTGAATAAATGTCCAGAATTTTTAAATTTCAATCTGGCAAGCCTACCTCCACCGCACAGTGAATTGAAATATATGTAGGTCATCTAAGGAATTTTTCAGGGAAGCCCACTATTATCAATATAAATATTTTTTTTAATAAGTTGCATTATGTAGTAAAAACAAAAATGGTTTTTTAAAAAAAGAGAAAAGTTATATTATTTCCTTTCAATAATCTCTCAAGCTCAGGGTCTGTTTTATATAAAGAATATTTATTTAAAATTGATCCAATATTTCGCTATCCCAATTGATAGCTTCTTCAGGGATTTTTTGGTTTTTTATATATCAAAAAATTTTTAAAAAACAAATTTTAATGAAACAACAAAATTGTCAATTTTGCAGTTAATCCGCTAATTTTTTAATTTTTTGGATATACATACATATGTATAAGCTGAAGTATCATATTAGAAGATCAGTCAATAAAGTTTGCTCGATCTCGCCCTGACATTTTTTAAACTCAATATTTATGTATGAAAAATACCCCCATTTCTGGAGCAATCAAAAAAAAAAACATAAAAATTATTTCCAAAACATTTAGCGAAACAAAAATTATTTAATTAGGTACCTACCTAAAGTTTATAGTTACATTAAAATAATGTTACTTTTAGAAGAATTAATACAAAATACTAGCACTTACTGTCAATTTTTAATTTAAAGCACGACACGCAACATTTGATAAACTCAAAGTAACAATTAGTGGTGTAGAATTTTATTTTATTTCACCCAATACCAATCATGACTGAAGGATAAAGTTCTGCTTTTGAATTAATCCTCACTTTTAGTCAATTCCAAACCCTCTGTGCACCGAGAGTAGGAATATTTCAGAACTGGAAATTGTATGGAATCTATAAAGGAGCATATAAACGACATATTTTTTACATCTGACTTGTTAACTTTGCAAGTCACATGCAATTGTGCATGTCTATCAAAATTGCTGTTTTACATAAGGTTTATAATATTCGGTCACAAACGTATATGTATGTAATTTGCTTCTGACATTGTCTCTATTTTTTTTTCGCATAGTTATTGCAGAAATCAAAATAGTTAAAATTAAATAATTAAAATTTTGTCAGATGACTTTGCGTCTGACTTTTACAGAAGCAAAGTTAAAAAGGTAACACACGACATGTATGTGTTTTGCAGTGGGAAATTTGACATGTCAGATGACAAAAACATGTCGTGTACGGCCGCCTTAAGTAATAAATCAATATTTATAAAAACTAGCCCCCACAGTGCATTCATATTTAAATTGGTTTCGGTTAAGTACTATGCTAAGTAATTGATCGATTTTTGCAAAATTTAGCTGTGTGTTTCCAGTCTAATAAAACTTTAATATACCAAACTATACCCAATAACAAGTTTTCTTATGGTTTTATCGCGCCTAAGGTAAATTTCGTATCGATATTCACAAAATTTTATGATGTGAGTTCTAGCCTTATTAAACTATGACAGATCAAATTAAACTTAAAAATCATTTTTTAAGTTATATGGGGTCTATAGTAAATTATGGACCGATCTTCAAAAACTTAGTTGTATGATTTATAGTCTTATAAAACAAATTTGTGCAATTCATATTTAAAAACAATCGGTGCATTCCGTCCCCAATTTGTTAGTACATATTTTTTAAAAGGGGATTTGCGTCTATAATTTTTTTTCAACAAAACTGATTGTGTTGGATTTCGGTCCCAAACCGCTTAGAGTTACTAGAAACAATTTTACACCACAATAATTTTCTGTTGAGTTTTTCAAATGTGTGCGTGTTTTCTGCAGACGGAATTATACTATGTTCACACTTCGGTTCTTAAACGCTTTTAAGCAACTCGAACGTGATTAAGCTCCAATTGTTAATCACTTCAAATTGACATGTTTACAACTAAATCACTTCATTAATCACATAGAATCCACTGAACATACCTCAAACTGAGTAAAATGTAGAATCGGCCAACATGAACTGTACAACCGGCCACGACTTCTGCTTAATGTTCTTATCAAAATTTCATAGCTTTAAGGAATAAACATCTGGCTTTTGCGCAGACCTAATGGATAGGCCTTTGATTTGTTGTAATTTCAGTTTTATATGTCAAAACACTTTGTTTAGTAAGTTGTGTTTTGCTCACTAAACACACTTGTGACAGGGTCGCATTTTAATTTTACTCAATATTTATAAAAATTTCGTATTAAGGGTGTGTGTGAAACGGTAGCAAAGTACTCATGAAAGTAAAATTTCGACACTATTGAGGTGAATAAAATTTCACTAGCCCTGGGGGCTAGTATAAATTTTGACATTAGTGTAGAAATTTTTGACAACCACAAAATTGTTTTTTTCATCAAATTTGTTTAAACTAAATAAAAAATAATACGGAAGTAGAACCAGCGGCAAAAAAATTAAAAAGAAGTATACAACATGTAAGTATTTACACATGTATAAGCTTTCTTGCCCGCACTTTTTGTAAAAATTGTTAATATGTATATCAGAACGAATTCATCAAATAGTTGGGACGATCTTAATTCTAACAGAATTGAAATGATTATTGGTAAAAACTTGATTAATTTATTAATTTTCACAAAACTACTAGTAATTGTTTTTTTCTTTATGTCAAAATTTTACGTTGTCAAAAATGTTATAAAATTTTCTACCACAAACAAATTTCATTTTACCATAGAACTTTGCTACCGTTTCAAACACACCCTAATTGAGCAATAATTAATTGCAATTTTATATGGATAATTGACCTCAATAGTGACATTTATTTCGTAAAACTCAATTAAGTTGCATATCTGAACACGGTATTAGAAAACTGTTGTGATTACTATAATAAAAGGCTTGTTTAATAATGAAAACTGATCACTTGCGGAAATATTACTTGTCTATATATTAATGTAAGCTAAGTTTTCTTATTATAGCATAAGCTTACAGAAAAATACTTTTCTAACAAGAATACATTCTTTACGAACACTCTGTTAAGCTTTTATGGCATATTTAAAAAAATGTTATTCTAATCTATAATAAGATTACATTCTTTACGAGCACTTTGTTAAACTTTTATGACATATTTACAAAAAATGTTTTACTAATATAATATTTACTTACGTTTTTTTTTAATTTTGCACTGCTTAAAACACTTCACTCTGAACACTTTAATTAATAATATAAAAATTTAGGCACGAGTCAAATAACGGGACATCAATTTCAAAAATGCTTAAAAAACTATAGCGAGAATAAGTCAATCCTTATTTGTTATCATGTTGTAGCAAATCTCTTATTATAAGCTTATTCTACAACTCATTTAAATTTAAGTCTGTTGGGTAGTTCTTTGCCTCCATTGGATTTGGTGTATTGAAACCAAGAAACACATGGGGATGGCATTAAATTGTTCTCAGTCCACTTTGTGGTTCTTTTATTGTAAAAGGCAGTGCTGATCGCACTATTGCTGTGTACAACATAACAAACATTTTCTTAAGCTGACTCATTATGCTATTATACAGCTTTGGCCATATAAGCCGAACAACCTCGGGTTGTCTTTTCCGCTGATGGCAAAATATTTAAATATGGTATGGATGAAATATGTAAATTTAAATAAAAAAATTTTAAACTCAAAAAAAAATATAAAACAACAACAAAAATGGGATTATTTAATGAAATATGGTAGCACAAATTGTCATAACTGCAATAAACGTCAGAACGTTAATATGGCGAGATTGGGACTACCTTGTGTATTATTTGTGTCATGTGTTGTTCTAGATAAAATTTACATTTGTTTCTGAAACATTGCTTTTAAAATATTTTTTAAAACATAAAAAAATGGTCAGCCTCCTCAATATATTTAATTTATTGACCTTTTTACAAACAACAAAAGATCTTTAGATTTTCCCCCTGGAAAAACTATTTTGTTTTGCAATCTTTAAATTTATGATCAACCAAAACAAAACGTTTAGTTTTTGCACCAAATAATTGTTTAAATAAAATTTTTATTTACAAAACAAAAAAATTTTAATGTTCTGTTGTTATAAAAGAACCAAAAACAAAACAAAGAAACAACATACAAATTACATACAAACATAAATCGTATACAGATAAACATAAATCAACGACGCGTGCCAAATGTTTAAAAATCAAAAAACTGTTTCAACTTGTTTTTGTTAAATATTTTTTTTTTTAATTTCTAAATAAACACAAATAAATTTTACTAAACAAGACAAATTTTATGAGAAATTAGCCAAAGATTAGAAAACTATTTATTCAATTTGATTAAGAAAATTCGATATGGTTGCCGAATAGAAAAAAAAATCAAATTTGCTTTGAAATTTTACGAAAAATTATTTTGAGTGAAATATTGTTAAAAAAAATTGAAGATAAAACAAATATGAAAGTGTAGTCAGCCAAGCCCGGCTGTTTGATACCCTACACTACAGTATATAAAGACAAATTTTCAATAGTGTGTACTCTATTTGGGACCTAAGCCCTAATCATGGACCCGACAAAACAAAATTAAGCTATGAGATAAAGATTTATATAAAATTTCTTTGTACCGAATATTATCTAAATATTAACGTCTTTATGAGATTTGTTCAACTTAAAGCATTTTGGAGAACTTATGTTTAATCCTGGGCCTACCGGTTAAAAGTGCTGTCATGAAACAGAAACTATTACTACAGTTATCGTCGCCAAATTTTATATTTGCACTGTTAAATATGGACCGATTTTAACTTAATTTAGAAAAAAAAATATTTTTAAAATAAGGTCAATCTAAATACCAATGTAATAAGGTAGTTCATGGTCACAAACACCATTTCGCAAAGAAGATTGTATGGAGGCCATGTGAAATTATAACCGCATTCTTCCTTTTTTTAACAGGCTTCGTTCGTCCTAATGCCAATTAAGACGTATGTAACAAATTTCATCAAATTATCTTCAAAACTACAAGTTGCAAATCTACAAATAAAATACATTACAAAAAGCAATAATTTTACAATTTTACAATCGAACAATTTTAGACGATTAAATGTTCGACTAATTTAAAATTGCTAATTTCGATTAAAGGATTAATCGAAGAACTTATACCGATTAATTGAATGATAATTATATATAGTATTTCTGTTAAATGTATAATTTTTTTAAAGTTTTAAGTCGAATAAACAAACCAAATGTATGTGTCCGATGAAATTAAAAAAAACAGTCATGTTTAGTGAGTAATTTAGCCTATATTTTCCAGCGTTTAAAAAACTGCAGTCAAAGTAGAAAATCTGCAATTACTTCCACGTCTTCATTTATGATTGGCAAAAAAAAACTGTTGCTTTTACTTCCGATTCATTAAGGGGGTCATTTTGTTGAAAATTTTTTGAATTTTCAAAAATTTTATATGAAAATTTTCTCAACGTAAGTTGAAGTGAACAACAAAATTACCCCCTAAATGTAACCAGTCGATGTCATTCCAACTCAAAAAGCGAAAAGTTAGTTGTACAATTTTCGTTTTTTGTTCGACAGTTTTTGGTTTCGACTGCAGTTTTTTAAACCCTGATATTTTAGTTAAGTCTTTACAACACAATTTAATAATTAATTTCACAAAAGCAAAAGCGACAAAGGTGTGTTAACTTAAAGATTTATATTAATTTATCGTGTATTTTCTAGAAATCGAAATGAAGTGAAATTGAAATCGAACGATAATTTAAAGTCAATTACTTAAGATGCTCCACCAACAAAATCAAAGGGGCTACAAGTGGTCCAAGGAAAAAATATTTTACACAAGATACTTAGATTGATTCCCTAGAGGAATGTCCGTGAAAAGTTTAAAAAAATCCGAAGTTATATTGACTCTTAAAATCGAAGTGGTGCCCGACAGTGAAGCAACAATTTGAGCTACATTGACATGTTTAATTAAAAAAAGAATTTTTTATTACTCTAGTAATAATTTTTTCAAAAAAATCTGGACAAAGAACTATTCGATTAATCGATAAATTTTAAAATTTTATTCGTTTAATCGAATAAGTTAAAAATGCCAAAAATCGATTAATCGTTTAATCGAACAAAAATAAAACCCGATTAATTGAACACTCTAGTTCAAGCTTACATGAACAGCCAGCCGGACGGACGGGCATTGTTAGAGAGTTATTCTTAATCGATCGGTATACTAAAAGGTTGGTCTAGAAACAAAATTTTTAAGTGTTACACAAACATCGGCATAAACTCATAATACCCCTTCTACTATTGTAGTGTGTATTTCAAAAGAAGCGACAAACTTTAAACGGTTTGTTAAAGTGTAATTTTTTAGTTTTTTCAAAAATTTTAAATAAATTATTTAACATTTGTCGGGAAATTTCTAACAATAATTGATTTTTTTTGCGTTTAAGTGTGTTTTTTTTGTTTTTAAATTTTGATGAATGTTAGAAATTAACAAAAATGTTCAGTTCATTTTATAGATCAAATTTATCATAAAAAATTTTGTAATTAAATTTTAAAAAAATTGTTTCGTCACATTTATTAAAACATTTTATTTCGTTTTAAAAATAAAACATTTTTTTCTATTTTACTAAAAAAAAAATTACAAAAACCTTAAATAAATTCTTTCTATCATTGTAAATGTCATTGTACTGTCACTTAAGTGTCATGATTTGTCGTTGAAGTGTCATAATTTTGCTGCTTGTATGTTGATTTTTGTTTGAAAATGAGAATTTATGTATTTATGCTAAATAATTTTGGCAAAATTTCAAATAAACCTAACAGTTTTTCTTTCTAAACAATTTATCTTTTGCTTACAACTTATTTTTTTTTATGCTCCATTGTGATGTTAAAAAAAGCTTTCTTTTTTCTGTTTAGTTTTGAAAAAGATATTTTATTTCTTATTTCTGTAGTATTTTTGAGCATTGTCCGTCCGCCCTATAAATTGCCCATTTAATGTGTCTTGACACTTGTTTACATTTGTTTTTAATTGTACATTATGTTTTTTTTTATTATTATTTGGTGTAGACAGACATATTAAAAGTAAGAAGACAAATTTTTCTTGTGTTAGTTTTGGATATTTCAGACAAAGTTTTGAGAGCAGCAAATCAAAAAATTTCTCAAAAATTTTTCTTAAAAGCGTGTATTTATTTTATACAATTATTTCTTACAAGTAGGAAACCAGATTTAGTCTGCGTACACACTAGGAAATTTTTGTTTTAGTAAGTCTTAGTTTATTGGTGAGAGGGAGGAGAAGAATAGCCTGTTCTCTTCCTCTCTTAACCTATAAAGTATAATGTCAGACGTTCTAAAAGAAAACTTTTATAGTGTAAATCCAGTAGCCCGTTTCTGTATTTTTCGCATCGTAAAATTTTCCGCATGAAACCAGTGAATCGGGACAGAAACAGTGCAAAATGAAACAAAAAATGGGTTTTCTCACACAAGTGTTTCTGTATCTTTCCGTTGCGAGAATTATCTGTCATTTTAATAATTTTCCAGCAAATTTTGGAAGGATGTGAGAAAAAGTGTTTCTGTAACAATATTTTGCGAAAAGTTTCTTACAAGAACTGTCAAAATAAGTCGCATTAAAAATTGGTGCGAGAAAAACAAAAATAGATATTTTAAATTTAAAATATGTATGTTTATATACTTGTTGGGGCTAGAAACTTCCTAGCCTTTTAATATTAACTTTCAAAAATCGAAAATAAAAGAAACGCGGTAGGTTTCTACTTTTAATTCAATAAACAAAATTTATTTAGGCTTCTTGCCTTGTTGAAGTTGAAAATTATACTTAAAACTAAATAACAAAAAGGTTTGTAGTAAGCCAACAAACTCAAAGGAAAACTACAAACTCAAAGCAGAGTATATACGTATGTATATACATACATCTGTATGTTTTACAAAAAAAAAAGGAAATTTAAGAGAAATTCCTAATGAGTGCTCTACACTCAGAGAAAAATATTCAAATTTAATAAAATTAAATTAAATAAAATCAAAATCTAAACCAAATTCAAACTTAAAATTCAATAAATATAAATAATAAAATTTTAAATGAAAAAAAATAATAAAACACAAAGAAAATTGAAAATTAGAAAAATAACTAAAAAATTACTGAAGTCGCTTCAACATGCTCCCCCCGAAGAGTGGCAAAAGCACCCCCTTTACGTCTAGGATTTGATCCAGCCAAAGGTAGATGATTGGGATATTGGTGCGTCCAGGTCTGGCTGCATTGTTGAATTCAAGAGCACTTTTTCTTACAGGCCCTAGGGATGCTTGCTTGGAGGTACTGTAGGGTTCTTCAAGATGAAGTTTCTCGGCCACGGCTGTCAATTGGGTGTCATCAATTTAAGAGATTGTGGCTTGTAGTGTTGCCACCGCGTTTGTTGGCCAGAGCTCTAGCTAACACGGGTCCCTCGCGCTGAGGTTCAGCGAGGACATCTTCTGACTTGCGGGTGTAGCCGAGTGTGGTGAAAGGCATTTCAGGCCACCCCGTTGACCAAACCTTGCACATCCTCTGGTTGAGGTATACTGGTCTTGAACATGATGGTAGGCCAGGCAATTCAGGCAGTAATGCATAGGGTGGTTGAGTTGGCAAATATGGCATCGTGGTCGCTTTTTCATCTGTATTTGTAGCAAAAGAAAAGACAGAAGTATATACAGTGTTAAAAAATACCTAATGCGACTGAGTTTTCTAATTTTCTATTTTTGTTGCGGAATTTGGTAGACTATTTGGTAGGTTGTGGTGGGAGTTTAGTCATGTTATTGTCTGTCGGTAGCAAACATAGTTTTACCACTGGGCGTAAAATTATGCCCTTTTTGGTGACTACTTCAGCAACTCTTACTTTGCTGTCTCGACCATAGATTACGTTATTAACGCGACCTAGGAGCCACTCGGTAGGTGGGAGTAAGTCTTCTTTGACTATGACAATATCATTTGGTTTTAAGTTGTCGCGTTCTTTCTGCCACTTAAAACGGCGTTGAAGCTCGGTTATATATTCAGACTTCCACCGTCAAGCAAAAATATGTTGCAGCGCTTTTAATCTTTCCCAGCGTTTAAGAAAAGGTAATTCTTCGAGCGGAGGTTCAGCAGGTGATTCTGGTAGTGCTGTAATTGGAGCTCCTCTAAGTAAATGGCCGGGGGTTAGTGGTAGAACCTCACCCGGGTTTTCGGTAAGAGGCGATAGAGGGCGCGAATTTAAAATGGCTTCGATACGGACTAGAAGCGTGCTGAATTCTTCGAACGTGATCCATAGGTCGCTGGTTCAAATCCGGCTCGAAGGACCAAATGTTGGGGCTAGAAACTTCCTAGCCTTTTAATATTAACTTTCAAAAATCGAAAATAAAAGAAACGCGGTAGGTTTCTACTTTTAATTCAATAAACAAAATTTATTTAGGCTTCTTGCCTTGTTGAAGTTGAAAATTATACTTAAAACTAAATAACAAAAAGGTTTGTAGTAAGCCAACAAACTCAAAGGAAAACTACAAACTCAAAGCAGAGTATATACGTATGTATATACATACATCTGTATGTTTTACAAAAAAAAAAGGAAATTTAAGAGAAATTCCTAATGAGTGCTCTACACTCAGAGAAAAATATTCAAATTTAATAAAATTAAATTAAATAAAATCAAAATCTAAACCAAATTCAAACTTAAAATTCAATAAATATAAATAATAAAATTTTAAATGAAAAAAAATAATAAAACACAAAGAAAATTGAAAATTAGAAAAATAACTAAAAAATTACTGAAGTCGCTTCAACAATACTATTTTTGTAATATAAATAAAAAATAAAAAACATTTTAATTAGTCTGGGATCACACTATCAAAGTTTTCTTTCAGAAAGTCTGAGTTTATTGGTGAGAGGGGAAGAGAACATGCTTTTCTTTTATCCTCTCTCACCCATAAACTCAGACTTTCTGAAAGAAAACTTTCATAGTGTGAACCCAGACTTATGAATGCGTAATTTAAATGATGAAAATAAATAAAACACCATTGTTATATTTTGTTAATTAAATTTGTTTAAGCCTTTCCTTGTTTTGGTTTTATTCAGGGCTGCCAGATAAATTTGCGTGAAAATCGTCAATTTTTTGAGAAAAATAAAAAGATCGTCTTTTTGTTTTAAAAAATCGGACAATTTAAAATTAATTATAAACAGATTTTGTTCGATTTTTTATTACAACAAAATCAAACAAAGACGTAGTCAAAGTTCATGGGTATTTTATACATACATATGTACATATAAATTGTCTTTTGTTTAACCTGGTAGTTGAAATCGAAATTGCCGAAATATGGGTTTGGCATAAAAGTGTCCATATACATAAGCTAAGAATATCAAATATGTATACAAATTTGTTGTTGCTTTCTACAGAAATTCATATTGTCTTTTTAAATTTTCAATGCCACAAAATATGAAGTGTTTGAAATTAAAAAATTCGATATGAATTTTTCTAGAAAGCTACAATAAAGTTATAAAATATTGTTGATTTTGTTTTTGCTTTCGTCACTTTTTAGAAAAAATCAGTAAATCGGCAAGTTTTCGGAGCAAAAATCGTTGAAATGAAGATAAATCGTCAAATCTGGCAGCCCTGTTTTTATTATATTTATTTCTTTTGTTGACGTTTCGCTTTCATTTGACATTTAATTCTGGAAATATTCCAGTTAAAACTGAATCTGTTTTGTCTGTTTTCGCATATAAATACAGAAACACTTTTTTCTCGCAAATCGAGAAACGATGGAATTTTTTGTTTCACACTTCATATGAAAAATTTTACGATGCGAGAAATACAGAAACGAGCTACAGACTAAAAGTAAGTATTTGGATAATTTGTACAGTGTTGCCGTGTATGGAAATTTTCTTATAAAAAATTATGATTTTTATGATGATGAAGCAAACGGCCTCAATTAGAAATGCCCATCTGATTCTGTCATGAGCTGTCTTTACTCGCAACAGATGAATTTTTAAACGAACTGGCTAATACTTTTAACATAATTTTTGAAACTGGAAAAGCAGACAAATCATTCGAAAGTAGCATTATATTCCCAATTCAAAAAAGGTGATCTTAATTGTACAAATAACTACCGGGGAATTTCTTTTATGAATTGCTGTGCCAATCTTTTGATGGGAATCATAAACTCCAGGCTTACAAATTGGATTGAACAAAATAATATTTTAAATGAATTTCAAGCAGGATTCAGACCAAATTATTCAACTGTAGACAATATTTACCATCTATCGGCCATAGTTCGTGCAAAGTTTAAGGAAAAGAAGAAAATTTATGCTTTTTTCGTGGACTTCAAGGTGGCCTTCGATAAAGTACCTAAGAAAGCCTCTCCTATATAAATTACATAGGATTGTTATGTCAACAAAAATTGTTTAACTAATGGAAAATATTTATAATGATACCAAGTCGGCCGTTTGGACTGGTAATGATTTGTCAGAATACTTTGAGACGTATACTGGAGTTAAACAGGGGTGCTTACTGTCACCACTGCTTTTTACACTTTACCTAAATGATCTTCACGATCACTTAGGTGGTGGTTTAATATTGAACGATGTAAATATGCGTTTGCTTCTTTATGCAGATGACATTGTCTTGCTAGCAGACGATATAGATGTTATGCAAAAAATGGTAAAAAAAACTTAGAAATCTACTGTGATCAATGGAACATGGAAGTAAACATGATAAAGTCAGAAATGATGGTGTTCAGGACATCTGGAAGACTTGCAGCTAGAGATAAAATTATCTACAAAAATCAAGAAGTAAGAGTAGTTAATGAATATAACTATCTGGGTGTAATCCTGACACAAAAATTGAGTTCTAAAAAACATGTTGAGAAGAGAAACATTTCAGCTAAAAATTGCATTAATGCAACGTGGAGCAGCTTTATGAATAAGCTTAACGTAACACTAAAAGTAAAATGGAAACTTTTCCAAGCTGTATGTCGCTCGATACAAGCATACGCTGCTCAAGTCTGGGGTTATTCTTTGTATGATGAAGTAGATAATCTACAACGGTATATTTTAAAAAGAATTGTAAAAGTACCCGAATTTACACCAAACTATGCGTTGGCACTTGAAACAAAAGCAGGTATATTTCACTTTTTTCCTCTTCTGAATTACAGTCTGTTGGGTTAATAACAGGTATTATATATAGGCCGTCGATATATATTCTGATCCTTATGAGTAGAGAAGTTGATTCAACGATCTGCGTATGTCCGTCTGTTTGTTGAAATCGAATTTCCGAAGACTGTTGTTATTGTTTTTTTTTTATTTTAATGTGGAAATTTTTTTTTTGTATAACAAGCACATTCATGATATGCCGCTTTAATAATGAAATGTGTTATAAATAAAAAATTGTACTCAACAATCTTCACAAAATTTGTTAAAATATAAAAATATCTCAGTTTTATTTCGCCCTTCTTCTTACTCCCCTTTCCGAATTCACATAACATTTCTTAAAATATTCCTTTTGATATGTGACTCTTTTGAAACAAAAAAACTTCTTATTTAAATTTGATTAAAAAAAAAACAACATTAATAGTAATAAAATTTATAAATAATGGGAAATCATAAATAGAAACATAAATATTAAATATATTTTAAATGAATCATTACATAAAAAACCATATCAAATCTAAAAAAAACTCCCACGGATTCTTAAAAAATGTTCAAATAAATTTAAGGTCTGAACAAAAAAAAATCTAAAATTTGTTTCGAAATTTTGCAAGGAAAGCAAAAATAACAAATACAGTTTTCTTATTGTTGTTTTCCGTAAATTATTGTTTGTCAAACGAACGAATGATAAGTATATTTCATAAAAACAAGAGGTTACGTTATGTTCGCATGGTATTTCGAATTATGTTGCTTGCTCTTTGAACTGCGAAAGTGAATTACACTATTCTCGCGGCATATTAATAATTCAACAGCTCTTCTTCTTACATTAATGAAAATTTTTTGCTTTGAAAATTAATACAAAAGCAAGCAACTATGTATATAAAATGTCTCGTTATTTTAACAATTCCAAATTGTTTATTTATTTGTTGTCTCAAATTTCTTAAAAAACCACTTTTTTAAATTGTGTGTTATTTTGTTTTTTATTTGTTTTTATTTTTTTGACTGCCTTTGATTAAAATTAGTGTGATGACAAAATTATTTGTTTGTAAAATGAATTGCTTACAAAAAGGATAATTAGCTCTTAAAATTGAGTATGGCGAATTATGTAATTAGGATCATAATCAAGGCGAATTCAAACAGGTAAACTCATCTCTACAACTACAAAAAGCCCCATGTATTTTGTTTATACAATTTTATGGTTAGTTGTCAAAATTTTTTAATTGCAAATTAAAATTATCACTTTTTTATAAATGAAATTAATAAATTCACTTCAATCATTCGCAGTTTTGAAATTTTTTTATTATAAAAATAATATTTTTAACACTTTTCATTCAACTTCTTCTCAAACAAAATCATATTTTGACGTTTGACCATATTTTTTAATTCGCCGTGGAAACAGCTGATGAACGGCTGACGAGATGAGTTTACCTGTTTGAATTCGGCTTGATCATAATTGAGCTGTGAATTACAAATGAGAAATCGAATTCCGAAAAATCGCTGTCGTGCGAGCATTAGCACTGGTCTAAAGACTCAGTTAGCCGGGAGTAACAGTAACAGTAACCTCACCGTAAAAAAGTAAGACCAATCTATTTCTTACAGATTGAGACGTAACATCTTACTGCTAACTGTAATCGTTCTAATTGCTTTAAACACAACAAAATAAATCAGCTGATTTGCAACGTTACTGTTACTCCCGGCTAACTGAGCCTTAAATTTGGGGTAAACACCAGTGTGGCCACTTCGTGGGTAATTACCCGAATTTGGGGATATTTTTACTGTCGTGGGTAATTTCTTATAGGTGTTGATCAGGTGTAGTTTTAAATTATTTCGTTTTTAAACAAATAATGTTAATCGTACAAACTTGGTGGCTAATTGGCAGGTCCTTTTCTTGAAATTAACCGTTTGCCTCTTCTTTTTTTATTAAGGTCATATGATGCCACCAGACGGTGAATTGGCAACACTGGTAAACACGATAATAGCTGCGTTCGTTTACCCCAAAATTTGTACAAATTAGTACTGGATTTTACTGAAATGCGTTCGCGTACACATAAATTTGTAAAATTTTCATATTGCTCACCTACTGGATTTTACTGGAAAAGTAAACGAACGCAAATAATCTTGATCACATCTATCTGTAAATCATGCGAAAGAGTCATCTAAGTTAATATAAACAAATATAGTCCTCTAAGTTAATATATGTAAATATATTCTTATGCCAAATGTTGAAGGAAAAAGTCATTGGGGCACACGTTATGCATACTTCCTATTCCTTTATCGCACTTTTACAGAACCTTTAATGTTAGAAATACTGATCGGGGAAATATTCTATTTAAATTGTGTGTTGATTAAGAACTAGGCATTCGAGGTTTTTATTAATGGCTCTAAGGGAATTTAGAATATAAACTGCCGATTTATACTTAAAGTATAATAGAAATGTATTGCTGCTGTTAACATGTTGTGAAATCTGCAATAATTTTTTTCATTTACCTACTTTGAGCCAACATTCAGGGGATGCCCCCTACTAATGCAATGTATTGTGTGTTGAATAGGAAAATAGGCTACGAGGAGAAGGAAAGAGGAAGTAGTGTTTGTGGACATTTAATTTGAATTTTTCCAAATTGTTGCCGACTGGGAAGACTTTTAGCGGGAGTCCAAGAAACAAATTTTCTCTGCAATGCGTTGTGCTTTACATTGGACAGTCGTCAACGAACAGATGTGATCTGTTGGAAATGCGAGTACTACGGACATGCACCCGTATCTCAATGATGATTAAATGAATGATCTGTTAGTCGAAATATTAGAGTGTTAAAAAAACCTAAGAACTAACACATCGAACGTACTTTTGATCGTTAATATAAAAAAGTTATCATACATTAAAACTTAAGAATAACCACCTCAACACTTTTAACTCAAACAAGCGTATTTGTTTTCTCTTTAAATTATTAATTTTTAAAGATTAATAAAATAAGTTAGAAATATGTTTAATTTAAAACTCTTCTTATTACAGCTGAAGTAAAAATGCCTAGCGGTAAAACCGATAAGCCCGTTATTCAAGACAATCGTGATGGTACCGTTTCGGTTAAATACGATCCCAAAGAAGAGGGAACACATGAATTGGCAGTGAAATACAACGGAGAACCTGTTCAAGGCAGGTTTCTTTTTGTTCATGTTACTTTTTAAAAATCATTTTTATTTGTTATGTTTTGAACTTTTAGGTTCTCCTTTTAAATTCCATGTGGATTCGATTACATCCGGTTATGTGACCGCTTATGGCCCTGGATTGACTCATGGCGTTACTGGTGAACCATGCAATTTCACCATTTCCACCAAGGGTGCTAGCGCAGCTGGTTTGACCATGGCTGTTGAAGGTCCCAGCAAAGTTGATGTTAGTATATACAATAAAAAAAATAACATTGTAAAGCTAGATAAACTTAATTTTATTTAATTTTTTTCAATACAAGTCTCCATTTGGCAGAACAGTTTCTGTGTTTAGAATTTCATGTTCACTTCTTTGTTAAAAATTTTATAAAATTATGCCTTCTTACAGATCAACTATCATGACAACAAAGATGGCACCGTTTCAGTTCAATATCTTCCCACTGCCCCCGGTGAATACAATGTCTCCGTACGTTTCGGTGACAAACACATTAAGGGTTCTCCCTATGTTGCCAAAGTTACTGGCGAGGGTCGCAAACGTAATCAAATCTCGGTTGGTTCTTGTTCTGAAGTCACTATGCCCGGTGAAATCACCGATGCTGATTTACGCGCTTTAAATGCTTCCATTCAAGCTCCCAGCGGTTTGGAGGAGCCTTGCTTCTTAAAACGTATGCCAACTGGTAATATTGGCATTTCATTTACACCCCGTGAAACTGGTAAACACATGGTATCTGTTAAGCGCAGTGGTAAACATATTCCCAACTCACCATTCGAGGTTACCGTTATGGAACGTGAAGTTGGTGACGCCAAGAAGGTAAAGGTATCTGGTGCTGGTCTCAAGGAAGGCAAGACCCATACTGAGAATGTATTTTCTGTGGATACCCGCAATGCCGGTTATGGTGGTTTGTCTGTATCTATTGAGGGTCCCAGCAAGGCTGAAATTCAATGTACTGATAAGGACGATGGTACCTTAAATATCTCCTACAAGCCTACTGAACCAGGTTATTATATTGTCAACTTGAAGTTTGCTGATCATCACGTTGAGGGTTCACCCTTCACTGTTAAGGTATCTGGCGAAGGCAGCAATCGCAAACGTGAGAAGATTCAAAGGGAACGTGATGCTGTGCCGGTTACTGAAATTGGCAGCCAATGTAAATTGACCTTCAAGATGCCCGGCATTACATCCTTCGACTTGGCAGCCCGCGTTACTTCCCCCAGCAATGTAACTGAAGATGCTGAAATTCAAGAAGTAGAAGATGGTCTCTATTCCGTTCATTTTGTACCCAAGGAATTAGGTGTCCACACCGTGTCCGTCCGCTATAAGGATATGCACATTCCCGGCTCTCCCTTCCAATTTACGGTTGGTCCCCTACATGACTTTGGTAGCCATTTAGTAAAGGCTGGCGGTAGCGGTTTGGAGCGTGGTATTGTTGGTTTGCCCTGCGAATTTAATGTTTGGACTCGTGAAGCCGGTGGCGGTTCTTTGGCTATTTCCGTTGAAGGTCCCAGCAAGGCTGAGATTGAATTTAAGGATCGCAAGGATGGTTCCTGTGATGTATCCTATAAAGTCACAGAACCCGGTGAATACCGTGTTGGTTTGAAATTTAATGATCGCCATATTCCTGATTCACCATTCAAAGTATACGTTTCCCCGGATGCCAGTGATGCTCACAAATTGGAAGTTCAACAATTTCCCGAAGGCAACATTCAAGCCGATGCTCCCTATCAGTTCATGATTCGCAAAAACGGTGCAAAAGGTGATTTGGATGCCAAGATTGTTGCTCCCTCGGGAACCGACGATGATTGTTTCATCCAATCCATTGACCATGAAATGACATCCGTACGTTTCTATCCACGTGAAAATGGCATCCATGCCATTCATGTCAAATTCAATGGTGTTCATATTCCTGGCTCCCCCTTCCGCATTAAGGTCGGCAAAGATGTTGCCGATCCTGCTGCTGTACATGCCTCCGGCTCTGGTTTAGAAGCTATAAAGACCGGCCAAAGACACGATTTCATAATTAATACCTGCAATGCAGGCGTTGGAACCTTGTCTGTAGCCATTGATGGCCCCTCAAAAGTGGCCATGGATTGTACCGAAGTCGAAGAGGGTTACAAAGTACATTACACTCCCTTGCTGCCAGGAGATCATTTTATTTCAGTAAAATATAATAACATTCATATTATTGGTTCTCCATTCAGAGTTGGCTGTGAAGGTACGTTAAAGGTTTTATGATTTTAACCGATAGAATATTAAAATTTGCTTGTTAAACTTTTGCAGGTGAAAAATTGGCCGATGAAGGTTCCCAAGAAACTTCTACTGTTGTAGTGGACACCGTTCAAAAGGTTTCAAAGGGGGGTAAGCACAGTGGTATTGTTATGCCTCACTTTAAATCCGATGCCTCCGTAATAACATCCAAGGGTATGGGCTTAAAGAAGGCCTTCATGGGCAAGACAAACACCTTTACCATCTGCGCCACTGAAGCTGGTAAGTTGTAATAAAAAACTGTTAATATACAATGCGGACAATTAATGACTGATTTTATCTTCTTCTTTAAAAAGGTAACAATATCCTATACGTTGGTATGTATGGTCCGAAGGGTCCCTGCGAAGAGTTCAGCATTAAACACACTGGCCGCAATAACTACAATGTTAGTTACATGGTGCGCGACCGTGGCCAATACATTTTAATAGTCAAATGGGGTGAAGAACAAATTCCTGGCTCACCTTTCCAAATTGATGTCTAAGTCGTTACACAAGCCTTTTTAAAACATACTCTTCCTACCCCTTACACCAGGAATCAACACTTGCAGAACCATTACAAATGTTTGAAAAGGTTTACAACTTTAATTTAATTAAATCTTGCTTTTAAATAAATTTTTTTTTTTTAATATTTTGAGAAATTTATACAAAACAATTTCCACTTCCATACCTATTAAAATTAAGTTATTGCTTCCTTTTTATTAGTTATTTTTTTTTAAAGTTGTTTTTGTATGTATATAATATGAAGGAATAAAAAAATTATTTTTTTATTTAATTTGTCTTTCATATTCTCGAAATAATATAAAAAAAAATTAAAGTTCTTGTCTTTTAAGTTAAATACTGTGTTTTTTTAAGATCTTAAATTATCTCTCCTTATTTGTGTCCTTTTTATATTTATGATAATCAATTTTTTTTTTTTTTTTTTTGTTTGTTTTTAACTCTATACATATAAAGCAATATCATTTTTAAATAATAATTAATTTTTTTATGTAACACATTGATAAATTATAATTAAAAGTAAAAAAATAAAAACAAAATGTATTTCTGTTATCCATACTTATATTAATTATTATATTATGTTTTTATGTTTTTTATGATATTTTTTCAAATATAAAGTAATTATTTATAAATAAAAAATAAAAAAACCACGATTATTTGATTTCGACAAATGACTCTTTTTATAAAAACAAGTTAGTGATGTATTCGGATCGATCTTCACAAATTATAACGGTATGGTCGTTTGGCAATCGCAAAACGGCAGACTTGTTTTATGGTGTTCTGAAATTCGTGCGTTTTGCTTGCGATCTGCAATAGTTTCTTACAACTGTTCTAGTTACCTTGAGCATACGTTTGCAATCTGAAGTCACACAACTTCTTGGGATTGCAATTTACAGAACACCTATTACAAAAATGCTCTTTTATCCAGGGTTTAAAAAGCTGCAGTCAAAATCAAAAAATTGCTTTTTCTTCCACTTTCTGATTTTTCATTGGACAAAAATAAACCATTGCCTTTACTTCTGATTCATTAAATGAAAACAGTCGTAGTAAAGGCAAATGGAAAAAACGAAAAGTTGAAAACAACAAAGAACATCGGCACTCGACATGTTCGGAAGTGTTTCGTTTGACAGACTGAAACCAAGGCGAATTGAGTAGAAGGTGAGGTCAACTCTACAACAACACTGCTTCTGTGGTCGGGTTGTCAAAAATATTGCTAGTAAAAAAAATAGGTTTGTTTACATAAAAAACTATTTTGTATACAAACTTTGACAAGTCGACCACAGAAAAAAAACACCATATGTTGACTTGACCCCACATTCTAGTCAATTCGCTTTGGATGGAACGTTGTGTTTTTTTCGCATTTTTTTTTTTTAATACATGTGTACATAAATACATACGTTTTATTTAATTTCAAATAATTAAAATTGACCGTGAAACGACATCCGTACGTTTCTATCCATGTTAAAATGGAATCGATGCCATTCATGTCAAATTCAATGGTGTTCATATTCCTTGCTCCCCCTTCCGCATTAAGGTCGGCAAATATGTTGCCGAACCTGCTGCTGTACATGCCTCCGGCTCTGGTTTAGAAGCAATAAAGACCGGCCAAAGACGATTTCATAATTTTTGTTATAAAATTCGGTTTAATAGAGAAATGTTTGTATAATAAGTTTTCGATTTCCAGCACATCCCTGATTGTGCCTATGGCTGCACAAGGAAAAACATGCAATTGCATATTTACGGTTACGGTAATGATGGAATTGACCAAAATACATCGTAACCATGTATGGGCAAATGCAAAATAAAAATACAAAAAGAGCGAACGGCATAAAACCAACTAATGCAAACGTAAACAAACCAAAACAATGCCACATATGCAAAGCTTTTTAATGTAGTGGTGCTAGGGTAGCCAGATTTTAAATTCGGAAAAACAGTACATTGAACCCAAAAAAACAGTACAATCAAGAAAAAAACAGTACATTTTTTTGGCGAAAACACAACTATTTATTTAAATTTTGTGACGAAAAACACTTAAAATGTGTAACGTCAAAGGAATGATTTCCGTTTTATGGCATTTAAAACGTATACGAAATTACTCCATTTACGTTTAAAAAAAAACTCTAAAACGAAGCATTTGGCCAAAATATTTTTTTTTAATTTGAAGACAGGAAAATCATTACGTTCCTGTAAGCCATATAAGAAAGGAGAAAAGCCTAATTTAGCTTAAAACAATTAACTCGTTGATTGTGTAAGAAGGACTTTCTTTAAGCATATTGGTATTTAAAGCAATTTTCACCACACACATAGTTGCACAAATCATATACATAGAATTTGAGAAAATGTATGTGTCCTAACTTAATTTTCCAATTTCAAACACCTGAAAGGAATTAGGTATTTTTATAAATTTTGAGCCCGGAGAATTTTTTAACTTTGTACGTTTTCAATTTCACGTAATTTCGATTTCCAGAACTTGCCCGAATATTAAAAAAAATTCTAGGAATTAAAAATAATTATGTTGGAATAAGTATTTATTTAGTATTTAAAATATATAATATTTTTAACAAAATTTCGATTTTGTTTTTGTCTTTCTCAGGTGTTTAAAGGAAAATACTATTGGAAGAGGTAGCCATAAAATCATATCGCACTTGTTCAACAATAGTGTATTAACTCAAAATTTTTCTCTTTTCTTTTTTTAGAAAAAAAAAACGAAACGTTTTATATGTATTCATATCTAACCGCTGTAAAAATATCATGCTATTTGGTTTACTTTTTGGTAATGAAACGGTTGGTTTAAGAATTCTTTCGCACATATGCGTTTTATGTAAAATTAAAAATTGGTTTGCTTCTACTGAATTTTTTAATTTTGAGTTAATACACTTGAACAAGTGCGATATGTCTTAAAAATAATAAGTCACCCATTATAATTAAGATTTCTACTGCGTATTTATGAGAAAACAATGACCACAGCGTAAAAAAGTCTTATTATTTTAGAACTTTTTTGTTTGGAACACAACATTTTTTTAAGCAATGTACTGTTAAATATTAGTATATTTTTAAAATATGACTAACAGGGGTTTTCTTAATATCTTGGTTTTTTGTGGACTGAACAAAAAAAACAGTACAAAAACAGTACAAAGTGTAAAAAACAGTACATTTGCGTACTGTTTCGGACATTATGCATAAAACAGTACAATTGCAAAAAATCAGTACATGTACTGTTAAAAACAGTACGTATGGCAACCCTAAGTGGTGCCCATACCTGGTCATAACAAATAAAAAAAAAGTAGAAAGGATTCGAATCTTTTTGTAATTTATTGCACTTATTCTAACTGAGTTTTAATTATTACATGTAAAAAATTAAATATGTTCATATTTTTAAATTGTCTAGTTACTTTTTCAAAATCCAGGTCAATTTGGTTTCTGGCAACTCTATGTATGAATGCGTACTAAACTGTTTTCCGAGAGAACGCTTTATATGGTAAATTATGGATCGATCTTCACGATATTTAACAGTCTGATTTTCAGTCCCTTTAAACTCTGACGTACCAAGCTTAATTACAATAGCATCATTTCTTTGAGGCGTACTAAACTGTTTTCCGATAGTAGGCTTTATATTGTTATAATGGCTAATAAGAAACCTATCTTCACGAAATTCGATAGTGGGACGTACTAAATTGTGCAGGATTTTAATGGGGCTTATGGTAAATTATGAACAGATCTTCACGAAATAGTAAAGTGTGATTTGTAGTCCTATAAGACTGACTTACCAAATTTTATTACAGTAGCGTTATTTGTCGCAGTTTTTAATACTAAACTATTATTTGGCCCTGCAAGTGTTGCTGCAATGGCAAAAATAATATTAATAAGTGATGAAACAATTAACCCAAAATAGACGCAATGGAAAACTCAATATCACGAATTTGAACACCTAAAAAAACCTGGTTCGCTTCTTTTTCTTGATTCTTTTGTTATGCAATAGTTATCATTTTAGTTTACAAATAATTAACTAATGACTGTAAATTTGAGCCTTAGAAAAACCATTTGGTTAACATGTTTATGATTTTAGCGACGCTTTTCTTTAGTTTTAATAAATTTTAACTTGAAAAAATTTCTTTCACTTATCGAAGATCGTGGATTTCTCAGTACTTTTCCTGGATTTCTCTTAACATATAAAATCTTCCATTATACGATTAGAGTCCTGTTTTAATGTTTTAAAGTTTGTAGCAATTCTTATTGTTTCGGTTAATTCTGGGGTCTGATTCTGGCAGTCGTGATCGAGTACACCCAGAAAAAAATACCAATGTTAAACTAACATGACGAAAGGTTGATTGAGAACCGTTGTTAATTTCTGCAAAAGTATATCCTCTATTTAAATGTAGCATTATTTCACATTAATTTTAAATGAAAAATATGAAAATAACCTTAAATCACGTTTATTTAATAGTATTCACTGTTAAAATAACATTGTTCAATTTTGAATCCATAAAAACCCGTTTTATTTAAAACTAGCTTAACCCGGTGCGCTTCGCTACACTGCTTTAACCACTTTATCGGTTAAGAGATATTTAATATATGCATCCTATGGAAGGTATTTCCCCTCCTACGCCTACCCGCTTTATTTCTATTTTCAAAAGTGTAGTATACCATAAGAGTGACTTCTGCAAATTTTGAACATTCCCACTATAACAGTTCTTAAGATATGCGATATTAAACATTGGCGTCCTATGGTGGGCACCACTTCCCCCGCTGCTATTTTATTTCAATTTTGGGGCTCAGAAGATCCTACTACCAAAAGTTCAACAAAATGCATGCAGTGGCTCTTATTTATATTTCTATCTATGAGGGGTACCGCTCCTCCCCTGTCTACCCCGCCCATTTGTATACTGAAATTTATAGTTAACCCTAATAGTAGCTTTAACCACTTTTGAAGACTCTCCCTTGAATGGTTCTTCAGTTGAGCGATATTTAATATATGTATCCTATGGGAGGTATTTCCGCCCTGCGCCTACCCGCTTTATTTTTATTTTCTAAGGAGTAGTATACCATAAGAGTGGCTTTCACATAGTTTGAACATTCTCACTATAACAGTTCTTAAGATATGCGATATTAAACATTGGCGTCCTATGATGGGCACCACTTCACCCGCTGCTATTTTATTCAAATTTTGGTGCTCAGAAGATCCTACTACCAAAAGTTCAACAAAATGCGTGCAGTGGCTCTTATTTATATTTCTATCTATGAGGGGTACTGCTCCTCCCCTGTTTACCCCGCCCATTTTTATACTGAAATTTATAGTTTGCCATCGAAGTAGCTTTAACCACGTTTGAAGACTCCCCCTTTAATAGTTCTTCAGATAAGCGATATTTAATATATGCATCCTATGGGAGGTTTTTTCCCCCTGCGCCTACCCGCTTTATTTTTATTTTCAAAAGTGTAGTATGCCATAAGAGTGACTTCCACAAAGTTTGAACATTCTCACTATAACAGTTTATAAGATATGCGATATTAAGTATTGGCGTCCTATGGGGGGAACCACTTCCCCCGCTGCTATTTTATTTCAATATCGGGGCTCAGAAGATCCTACTACAAAAAGTTTAGCAAAATGCGTCCAGCGGCTCTTAAGATATGCGATAATTAATATTGGCATCCTATGGGGGGTACCGACTCCCCTGCCCCTATCGAAAAAATAAGTGGCCTATTTTATTTTAAGGGCTCACGTGATGTTACTGTAAAAATTTCAGGAAAATCGGTTCAGTAGTTTCGGAGTCTATAAGCCAACAAACAAACATACAAACATTTTTCATTTTTATATATATAGAATAAAAATTTCTCTCGCATTTCCGAAAATTTAATATATGGTCGTATTAGCGCTGCTGGAATATAGTAACTATCACACGCGTGTATTGTAACTTAAAAGCAAATGTGTCACGCTATCATCTCTAATTTGAAAAATATAAATAACGGCAAATAATATGATAAAGCAAAACAAAAAAAAACTTCAAAATCGAAGTCAATCGCAACTTACACTTTAAAATAGTAATTTAAATATGAAACAGAATCTAATTTATAGTTTAATTGGATCTAACTAATGATTAATGAGATATTTTACATAACTCAAAGCTACAGTTACATACACTGTGCAACAAATTTTGGGTCTCCGAGTTTATCTTAAATGGGACAAAAAAAAATTATTAGATCAAAAACACCGAAAGTTTTCAAAAACTTAGCTCGAGTTATTTTTTATGGCCCACTGAACTTTTTAATTTTTTTTTAAAGGTGTTTGGAATGTCTAATATGTATTTTCTTCGACCTTTATTATTTTAATCAAGGCCCATTGAAAAGGTCTGCGCAAGAAGCCTGATGATCATTGTTTATGTTCTTTTTAGTTGTCAAAAGTTGTTTACATTTTGCTTACATGTGCATGTATACGTTTATAGTATGCCACACATACACGTTTTTTCCTTTTGCTTTGTATATGTGGTAGTAAATTTTTGACAACTAAAAAGAATCGTTTTTTGTTTTTGTACAAGTAAGCAGACCTGATAGATGGGCCTTGATTTTAATATATAAATTAAATTCTCGAGCTTAAGGTCTTATTTTTTATATAAAAAACTTTCTTCACAAATTTATTTAAAACCAATATTTCGGCACTTCTTTGAGTGCCTTCTTCAGGGTTTTTTTCTTTTTAACAAAAAAATTAACAATATTTTAATTTAAAACAAATTTAACAAAAATTGACAAAACTAAAATTAAAAAAAACTATTTAATGTTTGTAGAACATTTTAATCCTTTAACCACCCGTTTTAAAGGTTTTCAATAAGAATATTTAAAAAAGAGACTTAAATGACTTCTAAAAATGGGAGATAGAGGGTTTAGTAATATGTTAAGCTCAAAAGTAGATTTATTACATTTTTGCCAATTATTCAAAAGATTTTGTTATTCGTGCTAAATTCCCAGTTTTTATTATTGATAAAAACACTTGAAATTTATTGTTGATGGGATAAGCTATTCCTATGCGCATTTCACTGGTTGCTTAGGCCAGATCATCAGGAAACTTCATCCATAAAGATTTTAGAAAAACTAAAGATATTAAACCAAATAAAAATGTTAAACGTATAAGACTAACTGAGCTACCTAAATAAGAGCGGCAAGCGTCTCTTTTATGTCAAATCTTTTCGTTTTTACAGAGATTATTCGAAACAAACCTTTAGAACGCGAATATAACATCACCCGGCTGGAAAATCTTATTTGATAGATCGCTTGGTCGTTTTATTTTCTTGAAAATGTATTGGCACTTGAATTTTCATGTTTAAAAAAACGCTTGCCGCTCTTGTTTAGGTCGCTCAGTTAGTCTGAGTTTAGACGGTTCATTCTTTACTGAAAAGGTTCTTCCTTTTTCTTCTTTGAACAAGAATTGGCGTTCAAATTATTCATTTCATGTTTACGCCATGTTTTTTATTTTGTATAGTCGTGCGTATGCATGTGTGCTTTTTTGATATTGAAAACAAAAACAAAATTAAACAACGAATGAAAAAGCAAAGCGTAAGGAAAGTACAGACATGTGTGTACTCGTTTCTTTTCCCCTCTCCCCTCTCGCCAATAAAGTAGCAATCTTTTCAGTAAAGAATGAACCGTATAAACACAGACTTATAGCAACAGTTCTACTTGTAATAATATCAAAGATTAAACAAAACAACATCAACAATAAACAGTGCGTTCATCTCATCTTACATTCCCCGCTACAATTAGTTGAAATTCTCTCAACATTAATTATGCCACAGAATACAATTATGCTCTGTGACATTAATTGCAGTTGTAAGTAGGTTAAGAAAAACAAAATAAAAAACATCAACAACTTACAAAAGATGTTGTCAATTAAGTGTTTTTTAGGCCGTGCACCTGCCTGTTTATTATCAAAAAGTAATTTCAATTTTTGGAAATACAAAATTTAAATTTCAAAAGATTTTGTTATTCGTGCTAAATTCCCAGTTTTTATTATTGATAAAAACACTTGAAATTTATTGTTGATGGAATTATTTCACACGACTTAATAATAATATATGATAATTTACAATTTTACTGTTTTAAGCATTTTGCTTATACCTAGGGTTGCCATGTGTACTGTTTTTAACAGTACATGTACTGATTTTTTGCAATTGTACTGTTTTATGCATAATGTCCAAAACAGTACGCAAATGTGCTGTTTTTTACAATTTGTACTGTTTTTTTTGGTTCAGTCTACAAAAAACCAAGATATTAAGAAAAACCCTTTTTATTTTAAGTCATATTTTGAAAATATCCTAATATTTAACAGTACATAGATTAAAAAAAGGTTGTGTTCCAAACAAAAAAGCTCTAAAATAATAAGACTTTTTACGCTGTGGTCATTGTTTTCTCATAAACACGCAGTAGACATCTTAATTATAATGGGTGACTCGCAGCAGTTATATATTTTCATGTTATTATTTTTAAGACATATGATTTTATAGCTACCTCTTCCAATAGTATTTTCCTTTAAACACCTGAGAAAGATAAAAACAAAATCGAAATTTTGTTGAAAATATTATATTTTTTAAATACTAACGTCTGTATTTATAAAAAAATTTTATATTTAATAAAGGTTTACAAAACAAATTTTGTATAAAAATTCTCCTTAATAAACTTTTGTAAGATTTAATAATCGTTTATAAATACGGGGGTAAATAAATACTTATTCCAACACAACTATCGGTAATTCCTAGAATTTTTTTTTAATATTCGGGCAAGTTCTGGAAATTGAAATCACTTGAATTTGAAAAAACGAACAAATTTAAAAAATTCTCCGGGCTCAAAATTTATAAAAATACCTAATTCCTTTCGGACCACTTTTCTCTACCTAAACTACTTTTGAAATAAAGAAAAGCTACGTTAATTTTTACAAAAATTTTATTGAATATCTTCAGCGTATAAATTTTATTGAAACTTGTTTTTTACTATTTTAATATTTTCAGATTTTGTTAAATAAAAAAACACCAAACTATGTTTTTTGGAATTTATAGATTATAGCTGAACTTGGCAAAATTGTCCGTAAATAGCTTAAAATTTTTTTGAAATTTGAAAATTAACTTGGACACATACATTTTTTCAAATTCTATTTGATTTGTGCAACTATGTGTGTGGTGAAAATTGCTTTAACTACCAGTATGCTTAAAGAAAGTCCTACTTACACAAATGGAGTAATTTCGTATACGTTTAAAATGCCATAAAACGGAAATCATTCCTTTGACGTTGCACATTTCAAGTGTTTTTCGTTATATAATTGTTGCATATTCAATCAAAAGTTTTAAATATATAATAATATAATAAATAAATAGTTGTGTGTTCGCCAAAAAAAAAATGTACTGTTTTTTTCTTGATTGTGCTGTTTTTTTGTGGTCGATGTTTTTTTTTTTTTTTTTTTTTTTTTTTTTAAAATTCCCTAAGCTAATCCCGCGAAGCTCTACGCTTGTCTGCAGGAACCAGAGTCTCTGGCGGGAATCGAACCCGCAACCCCGGCGCTGATAGGCTAGCTAACTACCAGCTAGCCTACCGGGGCACTGTACTGTTTTTCCGAATTTAAAATCTGGCTACCCTACTTATACCACACGAACTTATGATCTTTTACAACCCCCAGTGAAATTCGATGCAGCAAATTGTTGTAGAATAGTTTAACCCTTAAACGTGCGTGTATGTGGTGTTCTATGAGGAGGGACTGAACTGACCCCTAAAATCGCAGATAGAGGGTTAATTAGTTCTATGAAAAGAACCGTCATCAACTTTTATTAAAATCATCTATTAACCTTATTTAGCTCAGAATTAGATTTAATACATTTTTTTTGACTCAAAACCTGTCTACTAATGATATAATTAAATTTTCTTATTTTTTAACATTCATATATAAAATCGTGTTGCGCAATGATATTAAACACTCTTAAATGCCTGATATTTGAGAAAAAAATCATAAAATTTGGCATTTCAAAAAACGCATTTTTTTTAAGTTGTGGTATAAATAGGCACTAATTTTTGAATATCCTGTTAGCTAAGAGTATAAACTTACAAAAACAGAAAAAAAATATCTAATTTTATATAATTTTTTTTATACTCCATCAAACTTAAGTAATTTTTGGGTTTTAAAGAAAAAAAATGTGTTTTTCAGAGCAATAAAAAAAGTTATTTTGTAAATAAATACTAAATTATAAATTTTAATTTAACTGCAAATATATCAAAGTACTTGAAAACCAAATTTCGAGCGACTTTTTAAAAAAGTGAATTTTTCAGAATTATATTTGTGAAACAACTAAAACTCATTTTTCTGTTAAGTAATTTTTGCAAGAAATAATCTGCTTTTAACGCCCTCTCGTGGTGGCAAAAGCAATCAGAAAAATTTTTTTTGTTAACATTTATTTGAGATACCTTACATGGGGTCTTCACCTGAGATAATATCTGATATAATATGTGAGAGCACAGAATACACAGAACTGTAAAAAGTGACGTGTGAAAAAGGCCCAAATCAGTTGCGAGGGCAGCTTTCGAAGAAAGAGAAAGAAAATGTTTGTGATGTGAGAGAACGTCGGCAGAATGAGAGAACAAATTTCTTCATGTTAATCTTAATCTTAAACAAGGGGAACACGTATGTTATAAGATTTCATAATCGAATGATTCTCGTACAGTAAACTTGTGTCGTTTTTATTATTTTTTTAGTTTTTTCTATTTTTTTAGTTAAAAATATTGTTTTTTTAAACATTTATTACAAGATTTTCACTATTTGCAATAAAAAATTAAACAATTTAATGAATGTGTCTTTGTTTTGTTTTATATGTATGTATGTATGTGTATTTTTGACAGCTCATCTTATAAGATGGTTGTTATAAGATTTCTTATAACAACTGTCACATAATATTTATTATAATATTAATATTAACACTATTTGAGAGTCTACACGTAAGATAATGCTCTCTGCGATTGAATTTGACGTTTGCTGATATAAAAATCTTACATCTTATCTCACGTGGAGACCCTGTGTAACATGGGGTCTTCACCTGAGATAATATCTGATATAATATGTGAGAGAACGTCGGCAGAATGGGAGAACAAATTTCTTCATGTTAATCTTAATCTTAAACAAGGGGAACACGTATGTTATAAGATTTCATAATCGAATGATTCTCGTAGAGTAAACTTGTGTCGTTTTTATTATTTTTTTAGTTTTTTCTATTTTTTTAGTTAAAAATATTGTTTTTTTAAACATTTATTACAAGATTTTCACTATTTGCAATAAAAAATTAAACAATTTAATGAATGCGTCTTTTTTTTGTTTTATATGTATGTATGTATGTGTATTTTTGACAGCTCATCTTATAAGATGGTTGTTATAAGATTTCTTATAACAACTGTCTCATAATATTTATTATAATATTAATATTAACACTATTTGAGAGTCTACACGTAAGATAATGCTCTCTGCGATTGAATTTGACGTTTGCTGATATAAAAATCTTACATCTTATCTCACGTTGAGACCCTGTGTTATTATCTTTCAAAAAATCTGTATTTAAAAACAATTTGAGACAAAAAATTTTTTTTTGATTTTTGTCTATGGGACAAAGCATAGTGTGTTGAGTGCCGATGTTCTTTGTTGTTTTCAACTTTTCGTTTTTTGCTTTTGCCTTCACTACGACTGTTTTCAGCATGGGAAAACGTATTTATAATTTGAAAGAAATCAAAGAAGAAGGTGCAGTGTAAAAACTGACACCATCTTGCAAAAATTATTTTTATTAATATAAATTCTTTCTTATTCGACTTTATTATTTAAATGTATATTAATTTGTTTAACCTTAAGGTCTTTTTTTATAAAAATATTAATTTTATTAATTTTTTTTTAAGTAAAATTAATATTTTTATATAAAAAAGAACATAAATTCAAACAAATTAGTATAAATGTAAATAACAAAGATCAAATTATATTGATAAAAATAATTTTTGTAGTATTATTTTAGTGTTTATTAAATTCTTTAATTAAATTTTTTACTACAATTATAATTTGCTACCATTTTACAAATTTAATTTCTTTCGCAAACAATTTGCTTCTATTTTTTTCTTGTTTGCTTCTTTTTTCAGTTTGAAACCAAATTTGACGTTTTATGATAGCAATAATTGTCAACAAAAATGGATTAACAATTATTGCAACATAAATTGCCGGCAATAAATATGTTAAAAAAATTGCTGTCTACATTAAAGATAACATAATTTTGACATGTACTGCAATATATGTCGCAATAATTATCTCTGGTATAGACGGGCAGTTAAGAAATGTTGCTCTGTTGTTCTGCCGACGATATTGCCAACTTGCTAAGATATTTATCTTTAGTGTAGACCTATGGTAAAAGGTAAAAAGACCATTGATAAAAAAGTACTATAAAAAACGCGGGGGCAAGGTATATTTATAGCAGGTAGTCTCGGAAAGCCAGCTGTTTATTTTTTATTTGCTTGTTTTGCGATACGAACTGTCAAATGTTGTATAGCAAACAAGTAAACAAGTTTTTTCTCTTTATCTTTTGTTTTTTGTCTCTTATCAGCCCCTTTGCTTTTTGACAGTTTGTATCGCATAACAACAATAAAAAGGCCTGTTGTTTGTTTTATTGTACAATTGTTGTAATCTCGCGGCTACCTGCTATAAATATACCTTGCGCAGGGGTACTTTTGGTATTTTTAATAAAAAAAAGTACTATAGTACTGAATTTTTCAACACTGGTGCAAAGCTACTCTGTATGACGCCACTTTGAAATTAAAAAATTAAATTTTATAGAAAGTTCATAAATATTTTTGATTTTTCCCTTCTTATTCTAAAATGGATTCCAAGTTGATTGATTTGGAGCACTTGCAACAAATGACTTTTGAAAGATCAAAGACATGGGCTAATGTTATGGATGTAAGATTAAATAAATTTTGCTGCGGTTAAAAAATATTAATTTGCTTTGTTTGCTTTTAGAGAGCGGTCAATGCTGAGACATTGGAAGAGATTGAACTCGATGTATTGGAAGAGTTCATAGGGCCAGAATTTGATGAAAACGATTCAAATAATGAGTTAGATTTTATGGAAGACAGAGAATGTGATGATAAAAGGGACTCGGAGATCTCGGAAATACTCGGAGATACCGCAAAATTATCGCAATTCTTAAATAATAAAGCATTGTCTCTTACGGAGAGCAGCAAAAATGAAAATTCTAAATTGATAGATATATTTAATCAAACTTTACCCATAATTAATGAACACAACCGCCAACTTAAAGAATCGGGGTTTGAGAAAATTTTAAGTACTTTTGATAAAAAGAAAATTGAGGAAAAGGTGGGTAGTTGGCTAAATCGACATAATTCCTTATATGGTGGAGACAATACTCTATTGTGTGCTGATATCAACAGAAATAAGGAAAGAGACGAAATTCAGAAAATTGGTAACGGCAGGCACTTGGTATTAGGTAAAAATTTTAAAAGTCCCCACAAGAAAATTAATTTTGATTCAGACGATTCCCTACAATCTGGAGAAACTGGTAGATATGTACGCTCCAGCAGAGCTGGTGCTATAAAAAACTCAGCCTCTACCATCAGCATGATAAAAACATATCGCATGGTCAAGAGCACCCGAGAAGCTTTGCGTGAAAAATACGGTTGCAAAAAAGAAAGCGATGACTACAATCTCAATACCATACGTCATCGTCGTAGGATAGTTAATGATTTGGAATTTCATCATAATCATGATTTGACGCGATTGCAAAGAAAACAGGAGACGCCTCCCATGTCTTCACACAAACAGAAACGTAAAGTATTGCGTAAACGTACGTATAGGAATAGTTGTAGCACATCGACTTCATCGACTAATGATAGCGAACGTAGTTTTCATCGTAAAAACTTAACACCCCGCTGTAAACAACATCTACCCGTAAAATATAAAAAATATCCATCCCAAACTGCCTTAGCTACGCCCAATCAAGCTTTGCCATCCCAACAACGTCGTGTAATAAATATGCCTTTGGGTCGAATGAGTCGCATGTATTACTATTCACATTCCAAAACTCAAACTATATTTTCCACATCATCGTCTTCAACTTCAGTTAGCAGCGTCTTTAGGAGACGTAGAGCCGTTAAACGAAGTAAAAAGTTTTGCAATGATAATCGTCCCAGTAAGCGAGAATCAGAGTGCCACTGCTGTAATGAGAGAAAGTTATGTGAGAAATATAAGTAAGTTTCTTAAAATTTAATGGGAAATAATGTGCTATTTTGTAAAAAACCAGTGCTTTTAATATAAATTTTCCTACACGTTTAAATGCTTATTAATTACCCTTATTGTGTTTGGCGTATTTAAAATACGCCTACGACTATTTGGTAATAGATTAAAGAGAACGTTAACTTATTTACTTTTATCTATTACCAAACAGCCGTAGGCATATTTTAAATACAATAAGCGTGAATGTGAAAACTGCACATACGAATTGAATGGCTGAAGTGCACTTTACGGGGCGGGGCATACGAAAAAAAAAATGAAAAAATATGCTTCCCGATTCAGAATAAAAAAAAGAAAAAAACCATAATTAAAATTTAAGGTAGCTGAGGCACATGGGGTCCCCTGGACAAAAAAAACTGTCCCGCCCACTTAGTAATATGTGTGGGTACTCAAATTAAAGGTAATTTGCTCACGATTGCAAATATGTATTTTGTTTTTGTGTTCGCATATTATTTTCCTCTCTAGGTTAATTTAAGTATATTTTAGGTGCAGAAAAGCTTTAGTTAGCGAAGCCGGTGTTTGTTATACCATAGAGGAGAAAATCCGTACAACCGGCCGAAGGCCGGCTATGCAGAGAATCTTTAGTTAGCGAAGCCGGTATTTGTTATACCATAGAGGAGAAAATCCTTGCGCCCGGTAGTAGGCTGGCTATGCAGAGAAACTTTAGTTAGCGAAGCCGGTTTTTGTTATTCCATAGAGGTGAAAATTCTTGCGCCCGGTCGAGGGCCGGCTACGCAGAAAAGAATTCTTTAGTACATCGGAAATGGCTATTAGTTACAAACAAAATTAAAATTTTTTTTTTAATCGAACTTAAAACATTATAAAATACAAAATAAAACAAAACACAGTGCCATCTCGCTAATTCGAATTAATGATTGCAGACCCTGATTCGGATTAACGAGATATTCGGATTACTGGATGTGCTGTTATTATGTATTATAATTCACTATATGCGAAAATAAAACACAGACTAGGATTTTAAAACTAATTTATTTTATTTTTATTAATCAAGAATGAAAAAAATCAAGTTTTGTATTCTAAAAACATAATTTAGATATCAAACCAAAGCGAATTTACACCAGGTGACCTTATCTTGCTACGTAAGCAACGGCTGATAATAACCTTGTGTCAAAATGGTATACATTTCTGGTGGTTCTGGGGAATCTTTACTATATTCTATAATTATCGATTAAAATTATGAAATTTAAAATTTTTTCAAGTTATTATATTTCAAAACACACAATTTAAAATTAAAAACAAAATGAAATATTTGTTTGAATATTTAACACAACGTTAAAATATTTTACAGTATTGTAAACGTTTTCAAAATAAGTTCACCTTGTATGAATTCGCCCTGTATCAAACGTATTTTCAAACAAAATATCTATACAAATTTTTCTGAAAATATATTTCAAGACCAATTTTGTTTTTAATGAATACGGCAGTTAAGCTTCTTTTAAATGTTATGTTTTTTTTAAATACAAAATTTGTGATGTAGGGTTGCTTCTCTTGCAGTGCACATGCTCCCACGAAGTATTGTCAGATTTAATAATCCAGCTAAGAATTTCCTCTTCAGAATTTCACACGTCATTATTGCGGTAAAATTAGTTGCAAATTTTCAAAGTTTGCACAGAAATTCGATTCTTAAAATTATAAAAAAGCAGAAAAATAAAATAAATAAAAATTCGGTTCAGCGAACTTGCAATCAATGCGAACTATAGAGTTTGTAATACGTCATAAATTCAATTCGGATTACTGGATAATTCGGATTACACACCTTCGGATTAGCGAGCTGGCACTGTATTTACAATCGTGAGCAAACTACCTTTAATTTGAGTACCTACTAGAAGAGGTCTGCAAGAATAAATAAAAAGCAATTTCAACACCTCATTTGTTTTTTAATTACAATGCGTCGATCACCCAATGATAACGAAACAAATGAAGAAATAACCAGAGACAAACCAACAAAAACTCATTCTATTCAGTCAACTCAAGTCAAATGAGTAAATAATTCAAATATAATTTGAATGTAAAATATGTGTACCTACACATTTTGTATGTATGTGTAAGCTCAACTCTTATAAATAAAAGAAGCCACAAGCTTACACACATCTTATGGCAAGGTATTCAAATAAATGTATGCACATTCAATAATTCAAAAATTATTTAAATATTTTTTGTAAACTTGCTCTCTTTAACGGGTCATTCCAATGTTTTGTTATTTATGAATGCCTCTCTATTCATTTACAGTAAACAAGTTTTTTATTCAATTCATTCGTTCTTATTTTTGTATATGGTTTACTCTCTTCTTATCTTTTTGAATATTTTATAATTGAATAAATGTTGTGCACTTTGGGTAAAGGCAAACAAGTTAGTTATTCAAAGCAGACCTCTAGTACCTACACATAGATGCGAGTGGATGGGGGCACTTTTTTTTGACCCAGAGCGCCCCAAAAGTCCCGCCCGCCCTAAATTTTATCATTTTCGTTTTTCTTGTACAATTACCTTTAATGTGAGTACCCACACATTCCACTAAGTGGGCGAGGCGGTTTTTTTGGATCCAGGGGGCCCACGGGCCCTTCAATTTTAATTTTGGTTTTTTTTTTGTATTTAATTTCACTTTTGCCAATTGAATTAATGCCTATTGTGATTATTGTTTTCGATTTCAAAAATAAAAAATTGCTAAAAAATCTTTAAGATTTTTAATAAAAAATATTATTTGATACTCTTTTCTAAAAATGTAATACGTTCAGTATCGACTAGGGTATTAATTTAATCGGCCTTTTGCTTTAATCGGCTAACCGCTCGAATAATAAAGTTTTGTTATAAATTATGTAATTTCAATAAATAAAAATGGAAAAATTTTTTATTATTTGAAGTTTATTAGCAAAAAAAATGAGCAAAAAATAGTTTCTTTACTTATCGAAGATGTTGGAGAAATCGAAAGCAACCCATAATACAGAATATCTTATTTCTCAGTCTTTTTCCTGGATTTCTCTAAACCTATAACATCTTCCATTTTGCCATTACAGTCCGGTTTTAATTGAGTAGGTGAGTTGCAAAACTCGTTCGTTACAAAATTAAAAATACGAGATGACAATTGATTCTAACAGTTCTTTAGGCGCTTTATGAGAAAAATTATACAAATTGTTTCAATGCATGTCCTCTTCCATGTTTTTTCAAAGGACATGCATTGAGGCAATCAGAATATTTCTTCGCATAAAGCGCCAAATCATTTGCCATCTAATTTTTTTAATTTTGTAACGAACGATTTTTGCTTGCAACTCACCTACTCAATTTTTTAAAATTGTTTACACTTCTAATTGTTTCGGAATATTCTGTTAAAATATTGTTTGAGTTCCTAGCGAGAGTTTCTGCTATTGTTAGGTCATCATTTGACTCGTCCCGGCAAAGCTTAGCACAGTACATTCTGCAAAAAAATTCATTTCCGAATTTCTTAGTTACTGATTTTGTACTATATTTAAAAATGTATTGCTAAAAGAAAATATTTTGCATGAAAAAATATTTTCTAAACACATAGTACCTTTTGTTTATGAGACGAAACAAATACAGCGTAACCTCGGTGAAAGCAGCCAATAGAAATATTGGGCTGTTGCGATAACTGAGTTGTTGCTCAAACCAAGTCGCAAATTTCTAGTCATATTTTTCTATTTAAAAGCTTATTTTAAGCCAATCAAGAATTTTATTAAAAAAAACTAATATTAGCTTTTAATAATAATATTTATTTGATTGAAATAAAGAATAAAACAGAAAAACAAAATATATACATTTAATAAAAAATTAATAAAATACACATTCAAATGTATGTTAATTTGTACTGATGGTTGTTATCGAGTTAATAATTCATGTTTTTAAGAGAAAAATTCTGAAATTTTAGACTGATTTTTTGTGCGTAGACAAACGTTGAAGTACATAATACGCAAAAATATTTGTCATTTTTAGAATAACGTTAAATCAAAAATACTATTGCACTTAAGCATACGATTTTACATACACACGTTTTAGTTTTGTATTTATTTATCAAAAACCAAACTAAAAAAAAAAAACAAAAAATGCTTGTTACTTGTTTTGCTTTTGCAAAGTTGCGTTAATTGAGGCTTTGTTTTTTAAAAAGTTGCGTTTACAGAGTCACCAAAGTTACGAAATTTGGTGTTGCGTTAAGCGAGGCTACACTATAGTCAAAAACACAAAAAAACTGTTAAAATACTATGTCCTTATTTTCAAAATTTTGTAACATCGGTTAATAGATTACTCGACTGAAAGTAACCGGTTTAATCGTTAATCGAAAATAGCCAATTTTAAATTAACCGGTTCATAAATGTTCTAAGGGATTTAAGTCTGGAGGCTGCGGTGGTGTTTTGAGCTGTTGTGGGACATTGAATAGTAGCCAAAGCTTCGTATTATGAGCCGTATGCTTTGGGTCATTGGGCCTAATCGTAAATGCATCACTGCGCTGCAAATGAAAATTTAAATGCCCTAAAATACTTTGATTAAGCAGATGACGCACAACCAAGTTTAAAATACGGAGTGGAGAAATGGCTCCTACCAAAAAAGATCAACAGCAAACTTAGATTGGCCGTGCAAAGCAATGTTTGGTTGTATGATGCACTGCAGTGATGCATTTACGAACAGGCCCATTGTCTTGTTGAAACATGTAATCGTTACCCAAGTTCAATTTTCTTGCGCTTGGCTGCAAATTTTCTTTTTATATATCAAGATATATGTAGGCTGTTTTCCTAAATGTATTGTAGTAACACAGGGCAACATGCTATTAAATGCAACCATTAAAATTTTGACAATGCATTAAGTTCCGAAATGCAACTTTGTAGTTGTCACTGTGCAGAAAAAAGCCAATAAAGCAGTTAAAATAATGTAGATGCAAACCATATTCATACACAATACAACGAAGGTAAAAATTTAGGTACACAATGCATCAACACGGTATTGATACATTGTGAACACACGTTTAGGAAAACAGCCATACTTTAGTATCCATTGTAAATGGAATAAAAAACAAATGTCCCACTCCTTAGTAAGACATACATCACCATACCATACAACCGCCTCCGCCATGTTTTACAGTCGCACTTAAATTCTTACAGCCCAATTATGAATAAAAATTCCCCGGGAGATTTTTACAATAAGACCATTTACCAAAATTCTTTTGGCTTGTTTATATATTTCTTGGCAAAGGCAATTCGCTTCTTACGATTTGCAAGTGATACCAGAGGCTTCCTACGTGCTACGCGACTTTGACGTTTTTCCGTAAAGTTAGAACAGATGGACGTTCAGAACGCTGGCGAGACACAAAAACAGCTGCTTCTTTATAAAACTATGCGAAAGTCAAAATCGGGATGGGATGAAACCAACGGGAAATGTTATATCGGTAAAAAAGATGGTATATGCGTCCCGGCGTTTCGCTGGGACACGTCTAGGAATCGAGATATATCGATTTGAAGTTAGTAACTATCATGTAGGAGAAATTGTGACCTTTGGTGGTCTTTTTTTTGACATAACTCGAGAACCACTAGTCCGATTTTGCTGAAACAAATTTAAAAAAATTAAGAATTACAATTCCTTTAATCTGCTCATAAAACGTTTCGCTACATAAGCAACAGTTTTGCAGTTATAAATAAATGTATGAAGAAAAAACAAATTTTTTGCCTAAAAAATTTAAATTTTTTTATTTTTAATTCATAAAAAATCTAAAACGGTAAAAAAAAGTGTCAAGTCCTATTACTTTCACGTCCATCGATTTTCATGATCTATGTGTCATTTTGTTTAAAGGTTATGTGACTTTACGTGAAAGTAATAGGACTTGACATTTTTTTACCGTTTTAGATTTTTTATGAATTAAAAATAAAAAATTTAAAATTTTTAGGCAAAAAATAGTTTTTTCTTCATACATTTATTTATAGATAACTGCGAAATTTGTTTCAGCAAAATCGGACTGGTGGTTCTCGAGATATGTCAAACAAAAGACCACCAAAGGTCACAATTTCCCCTATATGATAGTTACTAACTTCAAATCGATATAACTCGATTTCTGGACGTGACCCAGCGAAACACCGGGACACGTAGGGTAAGTGTACCAGTAGTCGGCAGTTTAACTTTTTTTTCATTTTGAAACTGGTGCCATTACGTTTATAAACGTGATACTGGGATGGCAACTAGCCACTACAGTTCAGTAATATGTATATTTTCGATTCATATAGGAGTTTTTAGACACATTCTATAATAAATTTGAGCAATTTTACTTTTTTCTAAAATACACGGCATTTGCCAGTAGTCGGAATACGATTTACCAATCCTCGGCATGTAATGATCCTATTGTCGGCATGGCTATTTTTGAAAGAAAAAACCAATTTTTACAGGAATTCAATTGATCATTTATTGAAAATTAAAGCTTTTTATTTTCTAAAATGCTTCAAATGTACATTTGTACGTTAAGTAGGCATTGCATGCAGAGAAAAAACATGTTTTAATATGGTCACCTCCAACAAAACCATTTTTAAAGATAATTTTAAAAGTATTATGTTTAGCTTAACCATATTATTGTCTCCTACAACCATATTATAGTTAAATTAGTCCTCCATCACGACGCCATAACCATATTATGGTTGCCTCAAAACATGTTGTGGTTAAATATGACAATAATTTGTTTAAAAATTAACAATAGTAGTTTCCTCTTTTGCAAGAGCAACATGCTATGGTTGAAAAACAACCATGTTAAACATATTTTAGTTATTATTAACCATAACATGTTCGGAGGCAATCATAATATGGTTGTGGCTTCTTGATGGACGACTAATTTAACAATAATATGGTTGTCGGAGACAATAATATGGTTAAATTAAACATAATAAGTTCAAAATTTTCTTTATAAATAGTTTTGTTGGAGGTGACCATATTTAAACATGTTTTTCTCTGGGTGTACACACGTAGAAAAAAAGTTTCACCTCCAACAAAACTATTTTTAACGAGAATTTTAATACAAATTATGGTTAGTTTAACCATATTGTTGTAGTCACAACCATATTTTGATGTTATGGCTAAATATGACAATAATTTGTTTACCACTAATAGTTCGATTATAATTTAACAATAGTATTTTCCTCTTTTCGAAGAGCAACATGCTATGGTTAAAATTTAACCATGCTATTATAAGTGTTAAATATATTTTTGTTATTACCCAAAACATGTTCGAAAGCAGCCATAATGTGGTTGTGTCTTCTTGATGAAGGACTATTTTAACCAAAATCACCGGTGACAAAATTATTGTTAAATGATTTTAACCAAACTGATTTCATTCTTTAAAGTCATTTTTATTTCTAGAAGAAGGAGCTTTTCATTTGAAGGAAACGAAGGTTTTCATTCTGATTTCATTTTTTTATTGCAATTACTGAGTTTGAATGCAATATTTTAATTGCAATCAATTAATAAATAAATTGAATAAAAAAAATTTTTTGTATTCAACATCGGAAAATTGATTGTTTGATTTTAAATTGAAATTCAACCATTAGGACTTGTTTTATCGCCACTAAATATTCTGGACGGATCATCTAAAATATCAACAACATTTTGTTCAATGAGATGGGTTTTAAATCAGTTAAACATTTGCTGATGCCCTCCTCAGGGACTATAGCTCGTCCTTTACTAATTGCCTCTGCTTTCTTAACAGCTAAGCTTAAATTCCGATTCCTGGACGATCATTTTTATATGGTGTAATGCGTCCATCTTCCTTTTTAATCGCTTACACTTTGTTCAGAATGTAATCAATTTTTACCGGAAGTTTACATTTGGCAAGGACGTGCCACCATTTTACTAACTTTTCCTCTTTAGCATTTGACTAAACTTGTATTCTGTCCTGTAAAATGGAGCGTGGAACGCAACATTTCTTGCTGGCACTTGTATAGACATTAAAACTTTTTATTTGTAGAGCCACTTCAGTAAACTTAAACATTTGCATTGTTTTCTTGGTTTTCATGTTTAACTTTACAGAAATTAGTACGTAAAGGAAATATAAATAATTAATAGTCCTTACAAATTTTAAAAATTATACTTTTTTGGGACCCCATATACAGTTAAACTAGGATTAAAATTGCTGCCGACTTTAGGACAACACTTATTCTATAGTCGGCAGGTCATGAAATGACTCAAAAGAAATCATGCCGACTACTGGGTAAACTCGTTTTAAACTCATTTTCTGTTATCTCAGAGGCAAGAGGCACGATTGATGAACAATTTGCTAAAATTTGAGTGTATTTAGAGAAAAATACTGATTTGCCAGTAGTTGGCACCCAATGCCGACCAAAGGAAATTTTGTAAATTTTTGTTCCTAATGTCGGCACCCAACAAATTTAATAAAATATTTACTTTTTGTTAATTTTTTTACTTTTACGACAAAATATAATAGACTTTTTACCTTTTCAAACTTTATTGGTAATATAATTTAAATAAATCGTCCCCTCAATATAACAATAGCGTATAATTTTTTTGGAGTTTTGAGAAAATCGTGTTTAAAGTTTTTGTCAAATCGGATGTCCATTAAAACCTCAATATCGCGGTAAATTAAAATTCTTCTTATTGCATTTTTCGACGAATACATAATACCGTTTCTTGTCTTTAAATTGACTTTAAATTGATTTTTTTTATTCTACGTATCCTTTAAGACCATTCATATGTCATTCAAAGTGCAAGTCCTCCATATAGGCTATTTTATTTTTTAAGGAATTCGTATGATAAACCTGATACACTATTTTATTTTGTATGGTATACGCTGTTTTATTCAATAATTTTAAGGTATTTTTATTAAAATATTTAATCTCAAAAATATAAATTTGTAACATTATAAAACAGCGATTAATTCATAGTTTTGTTAATTCAGTGGCATATATTAATTACTTTCCAATTTGGGTTATTAAAAACAAAAAATTATGACAAATTAAGGTATACATTGCGTAAATCAAAAATAACTAGAAGTTCATTCGTCTTCTTTCTCTTCCTCTGCTTCATCTGGCTCATCTAAACAATTTCGCTTCTTTCCACCTTGTAAGTTAAAAATGACTGCGAGCCACGACGAATTACATTCTTCTCGCACAAATTTTGGAGATCATGCAGCTTTCGATGGTCGGAATAATATGCAATAAAAAAATAATAGCGTATGAGCACATACGCTATTGTTATATTAAGGGGACGAAATAATATGTCTATTTGTCTTTTTAAGTTAGCTCTATCACTAATTTTTTTTTGTAAAACAAGGGTCACCGAACAATTTCAAAAACTTGTCACTCAAGACTTCAAAATTTGGCAAAAATACTCATCATACTCTAATGCAATTATTACTAATAGAAAGATGAGTAAATTTTCTTGACAAACTTCATGCTATATATGAATGTAAAACCCGGATTTCTTATTTATTGACGTTTAAATCCAAAAAATGCCGACTACTGGTACATGCCGACAATAGGAGCACTTACCCTATAACTTCTTTTTTACCGATATAACTTTCCCCGGTAGTTTGAACCCTTCCCGATCACTGACCCCTACCATTTGTGGCACAGTGTAATTATTCACAACTCTCTGTACTGCAGAATGTGTTCTACCGACGGTCTTACCAATTTCCCCAGGTGTTTCCTTTCTTCCATAGCTTTATTATCATTTTTCTCTTCCATATGAATTTCTTTTTTCAGTTTACTCATTTTGTTAGTATTTATAAATTTTCTTTTAAAATCGCTAAATACTTATTAACGAATATACCAAAGTAAAAGGTTTTAATAAATGGCGCGTTTAATATGAAAAAAACGCATCAAAAATACCGTTATTTGGTTTGTATGCGGACTTGCTGCACTAGAGATGTGACTTGTTATCGAAAATGATCGATAAGTCTTAAATCAAATCGATTTAACATCAAAAAGTTTTTGTTATATTTAAAGACATGGTGACTATTAGTTTAAAACATTTTTTAATAAACAAAACTACATATATAAATGTAATTTGACTAAACTGCAAATTACATAATACAGATTGTGCCTACGTAGATTTTTGCTGCTGGGTGTACCACTTTGCAAACTATTCATTATCTATTCATAATTTTTTTTGTTCTGAATTTGAAATAAAAAAATATTTCTTGCTCTTATAATTTCCAGACATGTTGCAGACACTTCAACCACGGATGAATGGTACGTTGAAAATTGTAATTCACCTCAAAAAATGTTAAATACTCCTACTTCTCATTTCAAATCCCATAAATATATTACGCCTACAACTCAAATGAAAAATTTGGTGAGAAATAATGGTGATTTTCAAGACCGCACGGTGACTAAAAAATTACCTACAATCACCAAGAGTCCAGAGGGAACATTTTTAACTGCCACTGCAATCGAAAGAATTTGTAATTCTACTGCTTTATCCACTAAAAGTCATGCTTTTAAAAGACAATTTGTAAAAAAACTGGAATGTTTAGAGGAATCAAGTGATGAAGATATTGTACCAATTAAATTGAAACACACCAGAAAAAACCAACCTAAAATAGGAACAACCACAATCACTAAAAAACAGGCCACATCATCTTCAACTCTTGATGATAAAAAACAAAATAAGCAAATTGCAGCAAGCTCAATAGTGACCTCCTCTGCTCTACATTCTCCAGAGATAAATTCTACTTCGACTTTAACACAAAATGAAATTAAACCAAAAAATCGAAAAAACGAAACTTATAGTGAAGATCTTAGCGATTGTACTCTAGTAACATCCACCACGAACATCGAACCATATCTAAATCTAGCACCAATTAAGGAAAAAGTAAACAACTTACATGAAAGCTCATCTTCCAGCTTAATTTCAAATCACCACACAATGACACAGAAAGGTATCCTTATTTATAATCCAGAAAATCTTGCAAGAGCTTCTGCAAATAGCTCTACAAGTGATGGTTATTTTACCATTACCAAAGAACATTTAAGCAGTGCTATTGGTGAAAAGCCTGCAGAAAAATTCCTAAAATATTATATTGGTCGTAAGCGTTTCAATAGCAGTTCCACGGTCTATTATATACCACCAACAATGGGAACGTGGAATTATAAAAATGTTTCATCATCATCGGATAGTGATGATGCTCTAGAAAATTTGGGTCAATATGGCGATCTTTATGAATCTCCTAATATAGAAACCAATAGAAATAACTCTTAAGATTTATGTTGAAAATTAATATTGTTTAAGTTTCTAACAAAAAAAGCTGAGTGTAATACTTTTTATTCGTTTTTAATTATTCATTGTAATTTCAATTTATTGGTCTAATTAGGCTTATTTTATTACTTGTTGAAAATAAATAATTAATAATAAAATAATGCGGTTATTTAAAATATAATTACCCATGTGCTACGAATAAAATTTCGAAAAAAAAAACACTGCGATTTAAGTCACTTAATAGGTGTGTTGGAAATTGAAATCATAAATAATGTTGTTATTTTAACTCGCAAGCAAAGACCAAAATCACGTCTAAAGCCTATAGTACACGGAATGTAAAAAGCTACATGCACATGAGATTCTGACGTAATTTTTTCGACATCACACAACACGAACTTGCTTTTGTGGCTTTGTAGTGTCGTCAAAATTACGTCAGAACCACATGCGCATGTAGCTTTTTACATTCCGTGTACTATAGGCTTAAGTAAACTTCGTATTACTTATTAAAACTAGCTGACCCGGCAAACGTTGTTCCGCCATACAAATTATTTCTAATGAATATTTTGGTCGTTAAATAAAAACAATAAAAGCAATGCCGAATTTTATTTACCCATCACAATGTTTTGATATGAGCATTACTGTTGGGGTCAGACAATCCTTAAATTGTACCGGCTCAAAGGCAAAGTTGTCCCAAATTAACATAAATTGTACCTAATTTTGGCTATAAAATAATAATCGGCCTTATTGTGGTTGTCGTTGTCGCTGATTTTTCACCCTTATTTGGTAATATATTAAAGAGAACGTGAACTTATTTCCTTTTATCTATTACCAAACAGTCGGACACAATAAGGGTGATTGATTGAATTTGTTTTTCAACAAATCAAATATTTGAGGAAAACGTGATTTACTCCATGGTGGAATAAGTTTATTTCACCATGATTTAATCCACTTCCATGGTGGAATAAACAGGTAGCATCGTTAGGCAACCAAGGCGAATTCATGTAAACGGTGGTGTCCAAGGCGAATTCAAACAGGCAAACTCATCTCTACAACTACAAAAAGCCCCATGTATTTTTTTTATACAATTTTCTGGTTGGTTGTCAAAATGTTTATATTGCAAATTAAAATTATCACTTTTTTATAAAAGAAATTAATAAATTCACTTCAATCATTCGCAGTTTTGAAATTTTTTTTATTATAAAAATAATATTTTTAACACTTTTCATTCACCTTCTTCTCAAAACAAAATCATATTTTGACGTTTGACCATATTTTTTAATTCGCCGTGGAAACAGCTGATGAACGGCTGACGAGATGAGTTTACCTGTTTGAATTCGCCTTGGTGGTGTCGATACTACAACAAGTAACAACACCAAAAACCAACAATGTATTTTTTTGTTGCTTTCGTTGGCCGATATGTCAAAAACACAAGTAACTTTTGACGTTCCTCCCTCTAATTAAGAAAAAAAAGTAGCACAGCTGTGTTTTCAACGCCATCTAGGGTTGCCATACGTACTGTTTTTAACAGTACATGTACTGATTTTTTGCAATTGTACTGTTTTATGCATAATGTCCAAAACAGTACGCAAATGTACTGTTTTTTACACTTTGTACTGTTTTTGTACTGTTTTTTTTTGTTCAGTCCACAAAAAACCAAGATATTAAGAAAAACCCTGTTAAAGTCATATTTTAAAATAATACATACTAATATTTAACAGTACATTGCTTAAAAAAATGTTGTGTTCCAAACAAAAAAGTTCTAAAATAATAAGACTTTTTTACGCTGTGGTCATTGTTTTCTCATAAATACGCAGTAGAAATCTTTATTATAATGGGTGACTTTTTATTTTTAAGACATAACGCACTTGTTCAACAATAGTGTATTAACTCAAAATTAAAAAATTCAGTAGAAGCAAACCAATTTTTAATTTTACATAAAACGCATATGTGCGAAAGAATTCTTAAACCAACCGTTTCAATACCAAAAAGTAAACCAAATAGCATGATATTTTTACAGCGGTTAGATATGAATACATATAAAACGTTTCGTTTTTTTTCTAAAAAAAGAAGAGAGAAAAATTTTGAGTTAATACACTATTGTTGAACAAGTGCGATATGATTTTATGGCTACCTCTTCCAATAGTATTTTTCTTTAAACACCTGAGAAAGACAAAAACAAAATCGAAATTTTGTTAAAAATATGTATTATATTTTTTAAATACTAAATAAATACTTATTCCAACACAATTATTTTTAATTCCTAGAATTTTTTTTAATATTCGGGCAAGTTCTGGAAATCGAAATTACGTGAAATTGAAAACGTACAAAGTTAAAAAATTCTCCGGGCTCAAAATTTATAAAAATACCTAATTCCTTTCAGGTATTTGAAATCGAAAAATTAACTTAGGACACATACATTTTCTCAAATTCTATATGATTTGTGCAACTAAGTGTGTGGTGAAAATTGTTTTAAACACCAATATGCTTAAAGAAAGTCCTACTTACACAATCAACGAGTTAATCGTTTTAAGCTAAGTTAGGCTTTTCTCCTTTCTTATATGGCTTACAGGAACGTTATGATTTTCCCGTCTTCAAATTAAAAAAAAAAATATTTTGGCCAAATGCTTCATTTTAGAGTTTTTTTTTAACGTAAATGGAGTAATTTCGTATACGTATAAAATGCCATAAAACGGAAATCATTCCTTTGACGTTACACATTTGAAGTGTTTTTCGTTACATAATTGTTGCATATTCAATCAAAAGTTTTAAATATATAATAATCTAAATAAATAGTTGTGTTTTCGCCAAAAAAAATGTACTGTTTTTTTCTTGATTGTACTGTTTTTTTGTGTTCAATGTACTGTTTTTCCGAATTTAAAATCTGGCTACCCTAACGCCATCTGAAAGTCAATTCGCCTTGAATACAACATTACAACAAAAAATGGAAATCACATCACCGTTTACGTAAAAAAATACTTAAAACCAAAAATCAAAGCGTGCTGCTGAACGTGATGAAATAAATAAATTTTTAGCCAATTTGTATATAATTATGGTCAATATCTTCTTTATTTTAATTTAACATTATCAAAAACTTTATTAAAACACAATAAGCACAGCACAAAACAAGGCGAATTCATAACAGGTAAGTGCAACTCTACGACTACAAAAACCCCATATATTTTGATTTTGCAATTTAATTGATAGCTGTCAAAATTTTTTTATTGCAAATTAAAATTATCACTTTTTTATAGAAGAAATTATTAAATACACTTTAATCATTCGCAATTTTGAAAATTTTTTATTATAAAAATAATATTTTTAGCACTTTTCAATCAACATCTTCTCAAAACAAAATTATATTTTGACGTTTCTCAATTTTTTTTAATTCGCCTTGGAGACAGCTGATGAACGTCTGACGAGATGAGTTAACCTGTTTGAATTCGCCTTGGCACAAAACGTGGACTTTTTGTAAACATAAAAAAAACTTTGACATAAGCCCAGACAAACAATGCAAGAGCAAAAAATCGTCATCTGGCGTAGTGCTGCCACCTGTTTGTTTCACCATGGTAAAACTAGTGTTTATAAAAATTTGGCTACTCGACCACCGAAAAAACCATGTGTTGACAGAAACGCACCTTATACTGAATTCGCCTTGATATGTTCACTACTCTGCATACGCAACCCTGTGTTGACAAAATGTATTTTATTTTTTTACTGAAGATTACATTAAAGGTATATTTACCTTGATTACATTATGAAAGAGAATTTAAATTTTCACAAATACGTGTTCAATTAATTAACAAATATAACAGAAAATACAAAATTTTAATAAAAAGCACAAAATCAATATATTTTTCAGGAAGTATATTTAAAAACAAAATATTCCCTTGTTAAAAATAATCTATAAATAACTTTTAAAAACCGAAATACATTCGGAGCGTTTTAGTCAAAGCTGTTTAACAAAAACAATTATAAAATATAAAAAAATACATTTAATATCTGTTAAACGAAAATGTTTTTTAGACGTTTTTTCTCGTCATTTGCGGAGCCTTTAAATCAACCTGCAGACTTAATAAGTTGCCTGCAACAAACTCCTCAAGTGCTAACCAATAATTTTGGTGGTGCAACTGGCGCTGCTGTTAGTTTAGAAAGTTTAGCTTGGTTAAACAATGTAGCGCCGTGTTTTCCCTTAAAGGGAGATCAAATACAAGTAATAAATGAACCTACACATTTTTACGATACATTAATGCAACGAAGTGCCTCCGCCAGAGAACGCATTATGTTGGCAAGTTTGTATTTGGGCACAGGACAATTGGAAAATAATTTCATACAGACTTTACGCAGGAGTTTGCAGCAACAAGCTTCTTTGAGAGTTAATGTTCTGCTAGATTTTACCAGAGGCACTCGGGGTGAGCCAAACTCAAAGACCATGCTTTTACCATTATTAAAGGACTTTGGTGAACAAGTCCAGTTAAGTCTATATCACACTCCAAACCTTAGAGGCATGACAAAACGTTTAGCTCCACCCCGTTGGAATGAGTTGTTAGGTTTGCAACACATGAAAGTCTACTTATTCGATGACGCCGTGTTAATATCCGGAGCAAATCTTTCTAACGATTATTTTACCAACAGACAAGATCGTTATATACTTATCGAAGATAAACCTCTGGCCGATTTTTATGCTGAATTAATTTTCAGAGTCCAAGAGTTCAGTCTTGCTGTGCGCCAAGATTCGGAAGTGGGTTTACATCGCAATTGGGAAATTTTACCCTATGAAGGCACCAAAGAGGAATTTATAAAACGAGCCAAAAAACGTATCACGGAATTTTTTCAACAGGTTTATCAGACACAACAAACGGCCTGCAATAAAACAATTGAAGCAGATACCTGGATTTTTCCTTTAATAGAAATGGGACAAATTGGCATACATCACGACAGTGTGGTAACTAAGAGACTGCTGTCTAATTGTGTACAACATTCAAGACTTAAATTGGCAACAGGTTACTTTAATTTGACACAGGAATACATGGACACATTAACGCACAAATGCTTAGCACAGTGCAGCATACTAATGGCACATCCCAATGTGAGTAGGAAACATTTAAAATATATTTTTTATTTCTAATATATATTTTATAATTATTTCAGGCCAATGGTTTCCAAGGCGCTAAAGGACCAGCTGGTGGTATACCAGCCGCTTATACATTAATTGCTAAAAGTTTTTACGAAAGTTTAGTAAGGCGTAAGCAAGATCATCGTATTAATTTCTTTGAATATGAACAACAAGGCTGGACTTATCATGCCAAAGGACTTTGGTACTATCTACCTCAATCAAGTTTACCCGATCTCACCTTAATCGGCTCCTCGAACTTTGGCGAACGCTCAGTTAATCGGGATTTGGAAACACAAATATGTCTAGTTACCAAAAATCGAAGGCTAAGCCTCTGTTTAGAAAAAGAAAACGAACGTTTATTTAGTCTTTCATCCACCGCCGAAAAGCAAATAACCACACGACCAGTACCAAGATGGGTTCAGGCAGTTGTTAGTTTGTTTAGAAACTTCTTCTAAATCATAAAAATCTGAAAAACTAGAAAAATATTTGTTAAATTTTAAGGGTAGGAGAATTGTTTTAAATATAATTAACTTAAAAGTAAACTTAAATCGAATGCCATCACAAGATGCTTCCTAATTTTAAAATTAAAAAATAATATGACTATTCAGCCCAATTATGAATAAAAATTCCCCGGAAGTTTTCCCCCTTCTCCCAATTTTCCTATGTTTATTCAATTGTAAAAATGGGAAAAGGGAAAAAACTCCCGGGAAATTATTATTCATAATTAGGCTGATTATGTTTATTCGAACTTTAAATTTTCCATCCTATTTTAATTGATAAGCTCGAGGCCACAGTTGTTATTTTAAAATTTATGTTTTTGGTTAAGAATCCTGAAGATGCCATCCAAAGGATGGGAAAATAAAAATGTTTAAAAATAACAACTGTGGCCTCGAGTTTATCAATGAATATAGGATTAAAAATAAAAAATTTGCCATTTGGTATGAGTTGTGGTTTTATACCTTAAGTTTCTGCTTATTACTTTTTATGTTTTGCACGTTTATATTAAAATTTCAAATATTTTTTATGTATGATTGTTTAAAAATATACTTTAGATATTTATGTTAAAAACGAAAATTGATTAAAAATTTTGTAATTAAAATTTGTCTAAGCAAAAACATTAAAGAGTGGGTCGTTTTTGTAAAAGATTAAAGCAACCTATATTTTATAATCTATTGCAAAAAACGACTCACTCGTTAACGGCAACGCCATACACAATAAGGCCGATTAATATATGAATTTAGTATTCAGGGATGTGCTGGAAATCGCAAAACGCAAGAATTTGGAAGTTGTTTTTAATAAACTTTAAACCTAATTCTTATAATTTTTGGTGTAAAATCCTGTGTAATAGGGAAATATTTGTCATATTAAAAAATTTGTCTTATTAAAAAACGACGTTTGAAATTCTTGCATGTATCAGTGAAACGTTAACGAAATTAAAGAAATAATTGAAGATTAAGGATGATTGTTTTTGATAACATTTAAATAGGTTCAACTACAAAAACAAGATAAAACAAAAATAAATAAAAAGTTAAATTGTATAAAATTAAAGAATAATTCTAGTTCTGTGGACCTATTTTTTCCTGACCAAGGTGAACGTGGCATCTATTAGACGCTATTTAATAGATATATTTAAGCCAATATAGTTTGTTGTTGCCTCTCGTTTGTATTTTGGAGTTCAGTCTTTTGTGCCAAAATTTCAGCAAAGTTCTCCCCAAAGGCATTACCATGTATTTCAGTACTGGCTTTTGTTTCCAAAAAAGATTCAACACGAGAATAGGATGCATTAAAAGTTCAAACTGTTTTCGAGTTGGTATTTTTACCATTTTGAAATCTAAAATTAAAGAAATATACGTATGTATGTATATGTACGCAAACTTACAAAACGCAATCATTTTATAAAAAATAATAAGCTCATTAGTTTCCCCGCCTTTTTTGATTTAAAAAATATCAGCAGCACTTTTAGTGATACGGTAATGCATTTCCTTATTTTCTTAAAATTAACAGAGAACTTCCAACCGAAAAAATGTATAATTCTTACAGAATATTCGGCATTAATAATGTTTTTGCTATTAATTTCCTAATTTAAAAAAATAAAACCTAAACTATACCTATTCGACATAATGAAAAACAAGGTTTCGATAAAAGTTTAGCTGTTTGTAAGTTTAAAGACAGCGTATCGTCTAAGATACTACCTAATAACCTGTGGTTTGACGCAAACAATACCTGTATTAATATGAACATATGTATATAGGTATGTATTGTATCCCAGCTAGCATAGGCTGTTTGTTTGACGATTATGTTTAATACACAACTCCCAAAAGAATCTTCTGATGATTATCTGACGAGTAACAAAAACAAAAACATATAAATTTTTTTTATTTATTTTTTGACACGCTCGTCTTTTAATCTTGGAATGAACCTTTTGCGACTCTCTGTAAGAGTCTAATAACAATTACTGAGCTACCGAAATAAGAGCGTTTTTGAAAAATTAAAATTTTATTGTCAATACAATTTCAATAAAACAAACCGGCCTAAGGACCTGAAAAAAAGGATTTTTCCGACTGGATGGTGTTGATTTCGCGACCTTAAGGTTTGTTTTATATAAATTGTATGAAAACTAGAAGTTTTGACATGAAAAATACGCTTGATGCCCTTATTTAGGTAGCTCAGTTATATGGCTGAGCATTTCACGAGTCGTAAAATAATCCCTAAGTGAGTCTCAGACGACTCTTGCCATGATTTTTGAAAGACTCGTTAGATAATCTCTACATACATCGTAAACGATTCCCTCTACGATTAATATAAGCGTCCTCTGCTGTGTTGTAGAAGTATCTCACAGAGGAATCAGCTAGTGTAACAGTTACTCCCGTGCGAGGAATCGTCTACAATTAAAAAATGAGCTCGTCGACGATCAAAAACACTCGTCATGAGATTCCCAGTAGACTCCCAGACGATTGAAAATGCTAGCTGGGTTGTTTTGATTTTGCTCACAGTCTTGTTCCAAAACATGTTGTTAACATTCTTTGTATGCGCTGATTTTTTTCTATTTGCATTGTCCAAAATGTAGGCAAATAATTATTTTATAATAAAATCAATAATCGAATCAGCTGTTTTATGTTTTGGCTCATGTGTTTACAGCTTTAAATTAATTTTTTATTTAATAATTTTATAAATTATGATTTTGCGTTAAAATATTGTTAAAACTTTTGTTGTAAATATAAATGAAAACTATAGAAAAGAAAATAAGAAGTGGAAATACAGTAAACATACTAATGTGCAATATGAAATAAATACCATCGTTGTATAACTTGCATTTTTTGTTTATATTTGTGTACTTTTATTGTTTTGTAAATATATAAAGCGAATTTAGTCAAAATACGAAAATATTTCTTGTTTCAAACTTATAAATAAATAAATTGACCATAGAAAAAGTAAGAAAAAGGCTTTTGTAAATTTGCAGCAGCCCGCTGCCGGAAACATGCAAAAATACTATTTTAACATTTATCAATTTAATTTACTTGCACCTATGGAAATAATCTAACTGTTGGATAAAATAAAATAAAACATTAAACTTTTAACAACAACATTTATTTCCAACAAATAAACAAGAGCTGTAAGCTGCTTCTTTTATTTTCAATAAAAACACGATAACTTTGGTTTCTGTGACACATAAAGCCAACATTAATTTCAGTTCGAACAAAAAACCAATAACATTGGATTTCATAACATCAAATTTAAATTAACGTTTTGATGAGAATCTCATTAATAAAATTTAAAAGTAAACCGCTGATTAATAAGCTTTGTTGACAACACTGCTTCAAAACAAAAATACAATTCTTAACAGCTGATACGTAAAAACGGAGAGAAATTTTAATTTTATCAGGTTCGTCCGCAACGCAACGTTACGTTTACGTAAGAGTACCTATTTGCACAGTAGCTTCCCTACAAGAACAGTGACGGTCATTTGATCCATCATATGACTGACATTGCTGATGCGAATATCCATCATCGCGTAGAACAAAGTTTCTATCATTTTCTTAAGGCAAATATGAAAAAACTGATGGAATCTTTTGTATACATGTGATTTGGCATCCTTCTTTATCCTATGAATTTTGTCGTTAAGAAAACATATATCTGAGCTGTTTACTCTTATACTGTTTACAAGTCAGAACTGATGTATATACCGAACACAGTTGACTAATCAGTACTGATGTTTGTTCCGGGCACAGCTGATTATTCAGTACTGATTTACCCAGCATTTACACGTGAAAGTAATTTCATGAAAGTCGCAATACACTCACACTTTTTCACTAACACATTTACATTTTTTTACTTTCAGCCCAACTTTCAGCTTGCTTTCAATGAAAATTTGAAGAAAGCGATTTTTTGACAATTTCATGAAAACAAATGACAATAAACTAAGCGGTGTTGCCTATTTAACATTTGCATTTGAAATTTCAGGATTGTGTTAAATTATAGTTACAAAAGCAACTTGTTTTGGACGTACATATATATAAAGAATTTTAATATATTTTTTTAACTACAATTATTTGAAACACAACTATTCTAATTAAAGTGGATAAATATTAGGAAAATAAATAAAAAATAAATATTAATTGGAACGAATGCCTAAAGTTCGGCGTGAGTATTTGTCTTGGCAACTCTGAAATTACAAATAAGAAAAACAATAAAAATGGAGGCAAAATAAAGCAATAAACAAATTATTAAATTAATAAATTTGTACCGATCCCACCCCATTTTGTGGGATATGAACCACAACTCCTACAGAAGGAACGACATTAAAAAAAAATCGTATGAAGCTATTGCAGATGAAATGTGTTTGGTCGTTGAAGCCATAAAGAAAAAGATCCGGTCGCTGCGTATTACATACACCGGGGAAAAAATTCAGTAAAATCGCTTCCACATCAAATTCACATCTTTTTATTAATAATGGCTTTACCCACTGCCTCCTATTTACTGGTTTTTTTATTTTCATTTCTTTTTTTTTGTTTTGGTTTTCAATTTCTAGTTTTTTTAGTTCTAAAACTTAAACAATTTTTGCCACTTTGCGCTTTGACGACATTTTTCAAATGAACTTTCACTTTCCTGTGTAATCGAACAAGAAATTTTCAAGAAAGTCGTCTATTTCATTGAAATTTTTACTTATAATACGTATACAGAAATTTCATGAAAGAACTTTCATGTGTAAAGGCAGTGTTATATACCGGACATAGTTGATTAGTCAGTACTGATGTACTTACCAGACACAACTGACTAGTCAGTACTGATGTATATATTCGACACTGTTGACGAATTTTTTAGTTTAAATATAACACGATTTATTTATTTTACAAACACATGTAGATGTGGATTTTTGTATTTAAAAATAAAATTATTCGTAAATATATGTACATATCTAAAGTTATAATGTTAACCAAAGGTTAACATAAATAATAAAAATTATGCATGTAAATAAATTAAAAAAATTAAATAATTTTAAGTTATTTCTTCAAATCTTTTTCTTTTATATATTTCTTTTGTTTCACTCTATGGTGGGCGCGTTCAACCTCTTTTTTAAAGCTTTTTTCGTATTCGAAGGCTCCTAGGTTTTGAAAAACATCTAAAATTTAAATTAAAAAAAGACAAATTTAAAATATTTAAAGATTAAAAAATGTTATGAGCAATACACATTGTGCAGACATACCTCTTGCAATTTTATTCAACAGCGTAAGTTTTGCCAGAGGAAGTTTTCCCCACCTTCCATCCCAATTATATTTGTCTAATAGCTCATCCGTAAATAATGCACGGATGACGCTGCCAACATTTTCTGAAACTCCAATTGGTAAGGAAAACGGAACAGCTGTTTAGCAACGTATACGTTTACGTAAGAATAACGAGGCCTTTATTTTATAGCCCTTAAAAAAAATTTTGCTTTTCTGATGCAGCGCAGTGATGCATTTACGAACGTACCCAAAGTTAATTTCCCGTATTATCCTTTTTGATACTTTTTTCTTCCCATTTATGTATCAAAAAAGGTTAGCGAATTTTTCTAATGAACAACAATAAGTGTTAATGTTTTTATCTCTAAGGTTAGGTCTCCGGTCCAAATGTCAACCTTTCAGCTTCAGACGTTTAGGCTCTGCGATTTAAAAAAAGTACCAGTTAGAGAACGAAAAATTCCCAAAATCCCTCTTACAGATTCTCATTAATTCAGAAACTTGCAAGGTTAATTTGATCTATCTAGGTCCAATACTAGCGGAAATTCAAAAAGTACCGGTTAATGAATAAAAAAAGTACAAAAAAGTTCCATCTTATAGATTCTCATCCACTCACAACAGTGCATGTAGAATTTTATGATTCTAGGTTCAATATTAACGGAAATTCAAAAAGTACGAGTTAAAGAACAAAAAAGTTCCAAAAATCCCTCTTACAGATTCTTATTAACTCAGGACCTTGCATGTTTAATTTTATGTTTCTAGGTCCTATACTAACGGAAATTCAAAAAGTACCAGTTAATGAACAAAAAAGTACCAAAAAGCCCTCTTACTGATTCTCATTCACTCAGGACCTTGCATGGTAAATTTTAAGTTTCTAGGTCCAATACTTATGGAAATTAAAAAAGTACCAGTCAAAGAATAAAATAGTACCAAAAAGTTCACTCTTATAGATTCTCATCCACCCAGGATATTGCATTTTGAATTTTATATTTCTAGTTCCAATAATAACGGCAATTCAAAAAGTACCAGTTAAAGAACAAAAAGGTACCAAAAAGTTCCGCAATAGATTCTTATCCTCTCAGGACATTGCATGTTGATAGTCTTAAAATGTGTAACCACAAAAATTAAAAAAAATAACAGTTGTAGAACCGAAAAGCTAAAGAAAAATATCAAATACGAAAATACGGTAATCATTTTTTGGTACTATTTCCCTCCCCCCATTAAATATCAAAAATTTCAGTTTTGTAGTGAGATCCCACAATTCAGTACAAATATGTGAATGAATGCAAAAAAAGTTCCCAAAAATAATTACGATTTCCATCCCTTATGTTCGAATTTCGAAAAAGTAACAAATTTATATTCGCTTTTTTTGTTAACTTTATAAAGTGGTATAAACTTTGTTTCTATGTTTATTGATTCAAAAAATAGATGGGGTGTCAAAAAAGTACCAAAATTCGGGTTTTACCCGTTAACTCCCTAACAGGGCCGAATTTCAAAAAAGTAATTATTTACGCTTATTTTTCTAAAGAACAATGGATAAGTACTACATTTTACTTGTATCTCTTTTAGTTTTGGAGACATAAGGTTACCCCTAAAACATAGTGGATCGATTTGGGGAGTGACCAATCTCTGGCTTCAGGCGTTTAGGTTGTGCGATGATGAATCAGTCAGTGATTCAATCTGTAAATAACGTTACAATTTTATATATATATATATATATATATATCTAAAACAGGTTTATAAACGATTAACAAAACCTATTTTCTATGAAAATTTGTAAAATAAACCTATGTATGTATAATAAACCTATTTTTACATATACACACATACATCTATATATATAAAAATGAAAAATGTTTGTATGTTTGTTTGTTTGTTTGTTGGCTTATAGAATCCTAAACTACTGAACCGATTTTCCTGAATTTACAGTAGCACCACGTGAGCCCTAAAAATAAAATAGGGTACTTATTTTTTCGATCGGGGCAGGGGAATTGGTACCCCCCATTGGATGCCAATAGTAAATATCGCATGTCTTAAGAGCCACTGCACGCATTTTGTTGAACTTTTGGTAGTAGGATCTTTTGAGCCCCCAAATTGAAATAAAATAGCAGCGGGGGAAGTGGTTCCCCTCATAGGACGCCAATGCTTAATATCGCATATCTTATGAACTGTTATAGTGAGAATGTTCAAACTTTGTGGAACTCACTCTTATGGTATACTACACTTTTGAAAATAAAAATAAAGCGGCTAGACGCAGGGGGGAAAAACCTCCCATAGGATGCATATATTAAATATCGCTCAACTGAAGAACTATTAAAGGGGGCGTCTTCAAATGTGGTTAAAGCTACTACTATGGCAAACTTTAAATTTCAGTATACAATTGGGCGGGGTAGACAGGGGATGAGCAGTACCCCTCATATATACATAGATACATAAATAAGAGCCACTGCATGCATTTTGTTGAAGTTTTAATAGTAGGATCTTCTGAGCCCCAAAATTGAAATAAAAAAGCAGCGGGGGAAGTGGTGCCCACCATAGGACGCCAATGTTTAATATCGCATATCTTAAGAACTGTTATAGTGAGAATGTTCAAACTTTGTGGAAGTCACTCTTATGGTATACTACACTTTTGAAAATAGAAATAAAGCGGGTAGGCGCTGGGGTAACTACCTTCCATAGGATGCATATATTAAATATCTCTCAACCGATAAAGTGGTTAAAGCAGTGTAGCGAAGCGCACCGGGTTAAGCTAGTTACATATATAAGGGGATTCCTAATTTCATTTAACACACAAATTATGTGACATAATTTAGCAAAATATTTTAAACTTTATTATCTTTGCTTTTAACAGTTTGAACAATGATTTATTTAATACATAAACATTCATCTTTTGAATAATAAATAAATTTACAAAAAATTCGACAGCAAATCGCTACAATTAGGAGGAAGTTTCTATTAAAATAGATGTGTATGTTATTTCTGAATTTTCTTAGGAAACTTTTTAATTGCTTTGTTAACCATACCACATACATATGTATTAAAACATATGTATTTACACATATGTAAATTTTGGAAGTTTTCCTCAAAGCTCAATACTTGTTATTATTTGGCATTTAATTAATACGATGTAAAACTATTTATAAGGTTTTGCCTTTAACCTATAATAAATTCAAAATTTCTAGTTGCAATTATTTTTAACGGTTTTTAGTAAAACAATTTGTTTTACTTTTTTTTCAGCTTAACATAAGCTGGCAACGTTGCACTGCCACATTCTTATTTACGGCTGCCAGATTTGACGATTTATCTTAATTTTGCCGATTTCTTGTATAGAGTAAAGATGTTATTATCAGCCAAGTCACAGAGTAAAATTCCGTTCGGAACCGAAGAATATATATTTGTTTATTGATCCAACAAAAATGGTTTCATTCCGAAATTTTTTTCGTCATTTTAACGATAGCTTTTATATCATAGCTACATGTTGTGATGGTTATTTCAAAATAATCATAGGTCCGATATAAACCCCCTTAAAATTTTAAGTTAAAAGCAAACCAATCTCATACAGATGAAGATAAATCCAAAAAATATTCGGCTCTTAGAACTTTAACATGAATCTTCATTATTATTGACCATTAAACCATTTATTATTTTACTGTATTGATTGCCTGGCCGAAAAAGTTTACATTTGGCCTACAAGCCTCCAATAAACAGTTTGGAGACGACCAGATACGCTAAGGTCTGCCCAAACTTCTTTGAACAATAAAAACAAACTTTATATGGTGAAATACGCGGATTTTAATTAAAATACGTATGATTAAGACACAATTTTTTTTTGAATAACAAGCATTTAGATTGATAAATGATCAAAATCGTTAGAGAAAAAAAAGATATAGCCCATGCATGCCGAGTAACTTAACAACTTTTGCATACTCATCCTTTCCTTGTTTTTTTTGGGTCCAACTAGTGTACACTCTCGAAAATTTTTCTGTTAATACTGTGGTGTTGGATATCATATAGCCGGGCTTGACCAACTTTACTTACTTTTTTTTTGTATATTAGGCGGCACATAAAATACATATTTGTCAAGGATACGCCCTCAATTTCTCATATGAAATCTGCACAACAGATAAATGATTCAAAGCATTTCTTTAGAGACTGTTATTCTGCCAATATAAAGAAAATCTTAAGTCAAGTTTCTTTTCATAAAACAAAAATTCGAAATTCTTAAAAAAATTGCTCGATTGAAGGTATCCAGACTATTTAAAAAAATTTCTCAAATTATTATAATTTTGTAAATAAACTTGACTTCATAAAAATATTAAATTCAGATATTTATTTGTTATGATTTTAAAATAAATTATACATAATTAACTGTGTTTTAATTTAACCGCCAGTTAACAAGCACCATCTATTGAAATTGATCAAAATTTTGAATTTTTTTTAAGAAATTAAATAAAAACACATTAATGGCTTATTTCGCCAATTCTATTTAAATATACATTCACATTTAATATATAATATTATTTCTTTTTGACATAAAAATGAATTATAAACAGTGTGGCCATATCCAAAAATATTTTACAGCTAAATCGGCTTAAAAATAATGCTAAAAAATGCTAACAAAAATCCTAAACTGCCAAAAAATAATGCTAAAGTTTAAATTGTTTTATTTTTTTGTTATTTTAGTTTAAATACCTATAATATAATCTCACATCGTATCAATAAATCAAACTGATTAAAGAATAACAATATAATATTTATGAAGCATAAAAAGTCTTAAAACTATAAAAGAAATATACATATTTCAGTCTTTATATACGTACAAAAAAAATTTTTAAACAAAAGGTACCATCCCATAACAAAAAATCAAAGGAACTTGACCCATAAATGGGAATTATTTAGTATTTTAATAAAATTTATATAACATGTTTAATAAAATATTTCATTTTATAAATTAAATACGTCATCAAATGAATATTCTTCTTCAGCTTCTGAAGAATCGATCAAGATATCATTATAATATATTAACGTCATTCTTTTTCGAATTTTCGTTTTTTAGATATTTATACCACAAAAACCCAATTTTAACTGCCGCGTTGCTAACTGGCAAAACCAAGAACTGCATAGCAAAAAAAGCTAATTCACTGAATGGATTTTCATGTAATGAATGTGTATATCCATATACATTTATCCAGAAATCAACTGTCATATGAATTTGGTTTCAGCCACTGATGTTCCAAAGTTGTAATTTCTTCTACAGTGAAATCAATAATTTCTTCTTTCGTTCGCTAAAATTGCATTTATTAGTTTTTAAACGGTTTTCTAAGATGACATATAAATTGAGCTATAAAATCTGGGCAAATAATTCATATTTGTTTTTTTCTATTTCAAAAGTTATGCTATCTCATATTCGAATTTATTATGGATGGTCTTAAAAGCCCTGATGTCAAAATTTTTTTTTATTATCTTTGTTTCTGTGAAATAAAACAATTTCTGTTTATGGCATTGTACAATGATCATACAAAAACAAATTGCTTGTGGTTTTTGTACGAGTTGTACTTGTTGTAGTACCGAGATTACCTGGAATGAATTCGCCTTGGGTATCTCTTTTCGATTCCAAAAAATTCAAAATCGTAATTGAATGAAAAAATCGTCTTAACATGAATTTAATGGATCAAACTGATCAAATTTTAAAACCATTTGATATGAAAGGTTCTTTAAAAGATTGTACAGTTTCTATAGCAAAAAGTAGGGGTTTGTATTTGCATTCAACAAAAGTGTGTGGTAGTTTTTCAAAAAAAGATTACTTTAATATTCTTAAATTAAATAATGCTTAAAAATGCTTAATATGTAGTTGAAAAATGCTAAACAAAATGCTAACTGCTAAATGAAAAATTTGCAGCTAAATCAGAAAAAAAAATGCTAAATCTAGCTGCAAAAATGCCAAAATGGCCACGCTGATTATAAACATAAAAACGTATATAAATAGAATTTCTGCTGCACGATACTAACTTTTTATAATAAATACAAGTTTACCTAAAAGTCACTTTGGTCTTTGTTTGCGAGTCCAACACACCAATTTAGTGACTTCAAATCATAATTGCATTTTTTTTGCGAAATGTGATTCTCAGCACATGTACGAATATGTTTTTTTTAACAAAATATACATACATATGTATGGTTTTTGGCATTTTGATTCGGTATACATTTAAGTTTATACGTAAAAATACATATAAGTATGTACATAAATTAAATAACTATCGCGAAAATTATTTAAAAACAACATTTTAAGTTGTACGATTTTTTGACGACTTTTTTAAATCAAAGACGATTTTTAAATTTTTTCTTAGGAAATGTCAAGGCGAATTTATTACAGGTGATCTTAAAAGCCCTGCTGATAACTTTTTTTTTAGCTAAAATCACTATTGGATGTCAAAATTTTGTTTATTCTCTTTTATTATCTTTGTTTCTGTTTTGTTTTATTTCTGTTTTTGACATTGTACAATGATTTTACAAAAACAAATTGCTTGTGGTTTTTGTACGAGTTGTACTTGTTCAAGGCGAATTCAAACAGGTAAACTCATCTCGTCAGCCGTTCATCAGCTGTTTCCAAGGCGAATTAAAAAATATGGTCAAACGTCAAAATATGATTTTGTTTTGAGAAGAAATTGAATAAAGTGTTAAAAATATTATTTTTATAATAAAAAAATTTCAAAACTGCGAATTCAAACAGGTAAACTCATCTCTACAACTACAAAAAGCCCCATGTATTTTGTTTATACAATTTTCTGGTTGGTTGTCAAAATTTTTATATTGCAAATTAAAATTATCACTTTTTTATAAAAGAAATTAATAAATTCACTTCAATCATTCGCAGTTTTGAAATTTTTTTATTAAAAAAATAATATTTTTAACACTTTTTATTCAACTTCTTCTCAAAACAAAATCATATTTTGACGTTTTACCATATTTTTTAATTCGCCGTGGAAACAGCTGATGAACGGCTGACGAGATGAGTTTACCTGTTTGAATTCGCCTTGTACTTGTTGTAGTACCGAGCAAGGTATATTTATAGCAGGTAGTCTCGGAAAGCCAGCTGTTTATTTTTTATTTGCTTGTTTTGCGATACGAACTGTCAAATGTTGTATAGCAAACAAGTAAACAAGTTTTTTCTCTTTATCTTTTGTCTTTTTTGTCTCTTATCAGCCCCTTTGCTTTTTGACAGTTTGTATCGCATAACAACAATAAAAAGCCCTGTTGTTTGTTTTATTGTACAATTGTTGTAATCTCGCGGCTACCTGCTATAAATATACCTTGGTACTGAGATTACCTGGGATGAATTCGCCTTGGGAAATGTTAAATTTTTCCACGAAATCATCTGGCAGCCCTGTTCTCATTTATATTTTAGTTTCTCTCGATCGGTCAAAGAAGGAAGTTGCGTTTGCGGAAAAGTTGTGTGTCGATAATAAATTCATGTTTTCATTTTGGTAGTTAAACGAACGCATTTCGTGTTATTTTACTGTTAACTTGACAAAATTGTTGATTAAAAAATTTAAACGAAATTAAGATTATTAAATGCTAAAATTAAATTTTTATTGAAAATAACATAACAAATGTTAATGAAGTGAAAAAGTGCAAATATAAAACAAGTTTGCTTGTTGTGAAGTGTTAATTAAAACGTTTTTATAGTTTACTAAATGGATACTAAATTTAAATTGGATTACTTTATTAAACAAACAAACAGTTCACAAAAAGGTACCTTTTATGTGTTTAATTATAAATAATTAAGTGACACTCGGCTTTTGATGTTTATTTAATACCTATTTATTTATTTTCCAAATTGCAAAATTACGTACGCAAAACTAACAAAAAACTGCAAACAAAAACAAATAAACTTCCTTTTATAGAGTTTACATTGTTTTGTTATATCTTCTTTATTTTTTTCGCGTTGATTTGTTCTTAAACTTTATTGGATTTTAATGTTTATTTGTGTAATTAATTTATCACACAAAATAAATACAAATTTGTTAGTAAACAAACTAAATATGTAGGTATCTACATATGTACCTATAAAAAGTGAAAATTTTATTTTTTGTTTGAAATGTTAAGTCCCAAAAAATGGGTAATAAAATAATTACATACATATCGTTACCTTAAAAGCGAAAGGCCCTTACTAACCAAAAATTTTCCAATGATGCTGAAGAATCGCATCAATACAAATAACCATTTATCTTTCGACTAAAATTTGTGATTTTATTGACGAAAAACAAACGGCCCTATCTACAAAAGACAGTGTTGCCAAAACTTTGTGACCAAAAATGGCTAAATTTACGGAAAAAAATGGCTAAAAAATGGCTAAAAGATTTTAAAATCATCAATAAATTCGATGTCGTTATTGATCATCTCATAGGAATCACTCGTGTCAATTAGTTCTAAAAAATTCGAGGTAAATCATAATAATATTTACCCAACGTTTTGAATCCAGATCTACAATAAAAAACATGTAAGAAAGTATAGTCGGTCAAACCTGACCACATTAGCACCTACGTACCAAATTTTATCAAATAATCTCCAAAACTGCGACCTGTACTTTGCGCACAAGGTTTACATGTACAGCCAGTCAGACAGCCGGACAAACATAGTTAATTCGACTCAGAAAGTGATTCTTAGTCAATCGGTATACTTAAAGGTGGGTCTAAAACCAATATTTGAAGGTGTTACAAACATCAGCACTAACGTATAGTACCCTATCCACTATTGTGGTGGGGGTATAAATATTTTATTGTAATGATACAAATATTTACCTAATTGATAAAATCGAATTAATGGTTGCTAAATTCAACCTATTTCTCAAATTACTTTAAAGTTTAAACGATGTTTACTTGTCTAAATACACTCTCTACTTTAGCATTAGTCCATGGAAGTCAATTCTGAAATTTCTAAAAAAAGAAACACCGATGCTTGTGTTGTACCATTTTATTAATTTAATATTGGTATACTGTTCCTTTATTTTGAAAGATGTTTCATCAACATCGTTTATAGCGCTTTTCAACATTTTTTATAAAAGTTCTGATTTAATTTAAAGGTGTTTTAATTGTTAAAAATGTTTAATTTACTTTTATAAATTTTTATAATAAAATAAAAATTATTCTTTTAAAAGAAAAACGGCAAAAATATGTTATGGCTAAACAAGTTGATAAATGGCTAAAAAAATGGCTAATGGCTAAACTCATTTTTTAATGGCTAAACAGGGTGAAAAATGGCTAAATCTAGCCACTAAATGGCTAAATTGGCAACACTGACAAAAGATGATATGATAAACGCTAAAAGACCTCACTAACAGTTTGCATAATATGCAACGTTGTTAATTGCCAAAACAACTCCTATGTATGTATGTAGTAAGTAGGTTTTACAAATAATATGAAATTAATAAACAGTTAAGGACAACTTATCAATTTACTATTTTAAATACATACCTAATTTGTTTGCTTCTCCTGTAAAATTTTGAAAATATTAGCTAGGGCTTTTTGCGTTAAACCCATTAAGGCCATGCGTTGCGTTTTCAAAACGTTCACTCAAGCCTCTTCTCAGGCATTTTGTGATTACGTCATATTCAGGCACGTCACATATATCAGTTCCGATCGATAGTGATTTCATTTTATGTGAAGCAAGATACGAAATCACTTCCACTTTCGATCGGAATTTTTTTATTTAAATATTTATTTTTTCCTGTTTTTTGGTTACTTTTGGAAATTGTTAAAAAAATGAAGAAATATATAATATAACTAACTATCTGAAACTTCTGACGGAGGTAGCTAACATACAAACATTATTATTTCTATGATTGGATATATCCGTGATGCGAAAACGCAACACTGGGCCTTAAAGGTATACAAATTACATAAAATTATTAAATGCCAACATTTTTATGCAATCACTTGCTATTTAAAACAGCATAACAAAAACATGTACATATGTATTTATGTTAATTGTTAGTTGTTGTTTTTTATGTGCTTTGAAATTTTTGATAATTTTTTCACCTCTTACAAACTAATGGCCAATTTGGAAAACGCAGGATATTTCGCAGTAGGTAAATTCTCCATGTCAATTTCTTTTTTTTTCTTATGCACAAAGTGTGTTATTTACTTCAATTGGTACAGATGTGGTCAGATTTACGTGGCATCTACCATTGATTGGCCTTGTTACACGGTGGATCTTAACCACTAAGAAAGTTATTTTTGCACATACCAAATGACCCTGTGTGTACAGGATCATTCAGTCGCACACACGTTGCAATTTAGGTACTAAAACCGACAATTTTAGTACCGCCCCTTGTTTAGGAGTTGGAGCTATCTAGTCGCCACTGCAAATTGATCCAAGCAGTTTCTAAAAGAAAAATAACAACGATCCCAATATTAAGCTTCACAAGAATGCACCACAACCATAACGTGTTTCCTGCAAGCAGAGTCCGCACCATACAGTCATGCCACGTTGTTAGTCTGGGGGCTGCATGACTTCCTGTGACTCCAAAATAACAGTTGGAGGGAGTTTTGGTTTACAGTCCAGACCCAGGAATTCCGTAAACTTTAAGAGCACTGTCATTTCAGATGTTGTCGGCATCCTAGTGGCATGCATCAGCCACATAGAGTGGATGTATTAACACGACAGACCTAGTCCAGCAATCGAGCCACTACCACTTCTAAGTCCCGAGGGACTCCATGCCAACTATTCTACTGCGGGAAAGAAATACTTTTCTTCTGATACCCCAAACGGCTTCTCTATGATTGCATATGGTTCTAAAACATGTATTTATATCTTTCATATATGCGACCCTGATAGGAACTTAATCTTACCATTGTCAGTTATGCAAGGGGGAATTTATCCCCCAAGCTTACCACCGTGTTTCACGATATGTGGCCACCTTTTGGAACATTGCGGAATACAGGCGTGGCTCAATTCCTGATTGTCGACCATGCACCATGTCTATTACCAAAAGGGGAACCCCCTTAATACTTTAACCCGGTCCTTGGACCTTCTTATCTTTTCATTCGCTAATTTACAAAGATGAAAAGCGGCCCTCTAAGTATTTTTCTACCCTTCCTAAGATGAAGAGTATAGTTTCTTGATATTAACCCTGTTCCTTAGCCAACTGGAAATATCCAGCAGTTTCCTGAAGCCACCACGTGGAGGTGGATCAAGGGCACTTGATGCCGATCTGATGGCCTGCAAAACTGATCAGATCGACATCTTTGACTCTTTTTAATATTTATAGTAAGAGAACACCACAAAAGTAATGTGAAATTATCCTCTCCCAGGATATTAAAGAAAAACAAGTTAGAGTGCTAAATTCGACTATGTCGAATATTTGATACAATCCACTGACAGCTAGGATAATTTACGAGAGTGGGCTTTATATCGGACCTGTGGTAAATTATGAGCCGATCTTCACGAAAGTTGGCAGTGTGATTTCTTTTCATTTAAAACTGTTACAGACCAAAACTTGTTACAAAAGCATAATTCGTGAAAAATGAGCACCCGAAGTTCTTGAAGCATATCATAATTGAATTAAATATAAAATGTATTTATATATCGTCAGCTCATTATTGGTTTAGCGCATATCATGATAATATTTTGACAATTTGAACTGACGATATATCTTTTTTAATTTTTTTTTAAAGACGTGAATAAAATATTTGAATTTAAAATGTTTACAAATGCGCCTAATTTTTATATCGTTAAGGCCCAACGTTGCGTTTTCGCAAGGGTTGTTATTTGGTCTCGTACGTATCCGGGTTGCCTAAAAATTGCTTTCTTTCTTATTAAGTTATAAACAATCAAATATAAAAAGCTTCATTATTATAGTTCAAAGGGATTATGGCTCGGGCGTTAATGGTTTTTTTTTCTGTATGCAATTTGTAACAATTCATTTATTTATCTATCTAGTTTTGCTATTAATATGTTGAGATTTCCGTACTCAAGCGCTGAATTTATTGAAAAATAAAATGTCGTTATCAATTTTAATTTAACATCAATAAAGTCTCAAACATGTTAGAAATGTTGTTCAAGGTACGAAATACCCGCCGAGTTAAGGCCCAACCAGAATGTGAATAACGTGGCTTAAGCAAGTGAGCGAATACATTTAAGTACATATGTATTGTATTGTACATTTAACCATATTTGTGGCATTTTGACAAAACATCTTAAGTCATATTTAAAAAATTGGAAAAAATGTTGTTAATCAAACGATCTTTCATTCAAAATCATTTTTGTTTACGTTTTTAAAATTTTGTATTATAAACGAAATTTTTTTTCAAACTGTGTAGACATTTCTGATCAGTAAGATTTGCCAAGTCATTATGAATTGTTTGATGCTACAGCAACGCTTCCAAATTGTGGAAATTTACTTTGAAAAAATAAAAATGTTCGCGGGCACTTTTATCAAAGAATTGTGTTTAGTGATTAGTGAATAATGTATACGTAAATAAGAAAAATTTATGTATTTGGATCGAAGACAATTTTAGGAAGTTGTCCTGTTCACATGCGATTGAACGCATCTGGACAACTTTTTATGTTAGGTCATTAGTTCATTGGAAGCCAAAACTGAAGACACACTGCCAGATTTATTAGAAAAAGTGGTCCAAAATTGTACAGAATGGACCGAGTAATTTGAAGCCGCGGTGGACATACATATGTCTGAAATCATATTTAAAAAATAAGTGCCATTTAATTATCTACTAGATTATAATAAGGCAATTTTATTCCAACCATATCTTGTCTAGTATTATCATTTTAAGTCGTGCAGCTAAAAAACATCCTTTGCATTAAAATTCACTTTTAATTTTAAAATTTACCTTTATACTTATTTCAAATATACTTTGATATAAATATCATCCTATATATACTAAAGGCTCAGTTAGTCTTTACTTTCTGTTCTGTTTCGAATCAGCTGATTTGTTTTTGTTATTAGAAAACCTGTGAAATTGATTAGTTTTTCTGTTCTGTTGCGGTTCAGTTTGTTAAAATCAAAAACTTGTTAAGTAATTGTAAGACGTGTGTGAAGATAAATATGAAAAGTTAAATTCGTTTTTAAAAAATATCGCATGCGATAAAAAATATTTTAAAAAAATATCGCATGCGTATTATAAAGAAAATATGACTATTTACGCGAAATTTTGCAATTTTTATTGAAAATAAATCATTTTTATTTAATATTTAACAATAATAAGGTATTTTATTAGTCTTTTAATATTAAAATGTATGATTTTTCAAAAAATACGACTTAGAGTGAAATTCTCATGAGTGCTGTGTGAGGGATATGGCGACTGTGTCCAAACCCTTCGACCTCAGGGAATCAAACATAATGGAAAATGAAGCTTATGGATAGGGCTACAATAACCTATAAGCACTTTTTCCAAATTGTATTTGTTTTTATACATTTTTGAAAATTAGACTTAGAGTGAAATTCTCATGAAAGTGCTGTGTGAGGGATATGGCAACTGTGTCCAAACCCTTCCACCTCAGGGAATCAAACATAATGGAAAATGAAGCTTATGGATAGGGCTACAATAACCTATAAGCACTTTTTCCAAATTTTTATACATTTTTGAAAATTTGACTTTATGTCTATTTCACCACAAAAAACAGCTTTATCATCCCATTGTGCTAATCTAAACCATTATCCAGATTTTGAAAATTCAACTGTTTTAAACAGAAAATAATTATAAACGTAGATTTATGTTAGAGATGTTACAAATCATAAATGTACCGACAATGTCGAGAATTCATTTTAAGTCTGACACTGAAAATGTAGCACAAAATTATAGACATTTAATTTATAATAATAGAAACGGAAGGTTAAACATTTTTGTATATTGTAATAGATCAAGTTTGTATTGAAAAATATTTTTTATTCAATTCCAAAAAATTTTTTTAAGTTTGTCAATTTTTGTTAAATTTGTTTTATATTAAAAAATTGTTAATTGTTGTTAAAAAGAAAAAGAACCCTGAAGAAGGCACTTGAAGAAGTGCCGAAATATTGGTTAAAATAAACGTTTAAAGTTTTTTGTATAAAATTAAAAAAGGCTTCAAGCTTGAAAATTTAGTTATATTACATACTATTTTTTGATTTTAAAATTTCATAAAATTTAATTTCTTCAAATTTATGTGCATACAACTTATTGAAATAAAACAATGGACGATGCAAAACTAATAAATTTGTCATAAATGGCTGATAAGTTCCTACACAAAAAGTAACTATTACCATTTTGACACAGAACGGCACGGAACAGAACAGAAACAGAAAGTAAAGACTAATTCTGCCTTAAGAATATTTCTTCCACAAAAAAAAAAAATCAAACAAAACAAACAAACAATTTAAAAAACAAAAAAAAAATATATTTGGTAATTAACAAAAAAAATATGCAAAAAGGAGTTTAGACGTCAATTTCGTTTTTTTAATCATATTTTGGTATGAAAAATTTATTCCATATTCGCCGACAAATTTGGTACAGCAATTCTCTGATATTTGGAAACATTAGTTCATTAATTTCATTTTTCAATTATTCAACCTTTGACCAAAATGTTTCTATTTTAAAGCACTTGAAATTTTTTAATTGTACTAAAAATGTCTATGGAGGACTTCAGTACTTTTGCAATGCTAATAGTACTGAAAAAGTACAATTGTACCGACTTTGTCATCCCTGGTGCAAAATATGGGAGCTTTGGTCAAATTGACCTTTTTTATATACCTTAATTTTTTGTTAATAAAGCAGATAAAAATAAAAAAAAATGTATCATCTTCCTAATAAAACACCTGAAATAAAAACAACTGACATTTTATCATGATTAATAAAGTTGTGTCTTTTTATAAACCCTGTAATTTATATACGCTACACGTTTTTATAAAATATTTCTTTAAAATAAAACAAAACAATTTAAATTAAATCAGCCTTAAGTTGTAAAAAGTAGCGAATAGGCAAATTAACAGTCTTGACATATACATATTGACTAAGGAAAGCAAGAAAACATCGATCAGTTAAAAGAAAAAAAAAGAAACATTACCTATAACCAGGTTTGTTAGACTTTTTTCCTCAAAAATCGTCAAAAGTTTTAACAAAATTCGTCAAAATCGTCACGAAAATTGAACAAAATCGTCAACAAAACGTCAAATATATAAATTTTACAAATTGAAGACAATTTATTGCATGGATTGGTTCGAAAATATAAATTTTTAGCAAGAAAATTTTATTCTATTTATTTCAGCAAGTGAGCCGAATATATTTATCATATAAAAAGAAAACATTAGAAAAAATATATTTGCATAAATGCATACCAAAAAAAATTTTTTATTTGATTTATCCATATTCAGAAAAATATTAAACAATAAATAAAATCTCATTTGCTTTTAACTCGAGCTATTTTTAAATGATTAACTTTTAGCGCTATCTCTATTGCAAATTGTTTTTATTGTTAAAGGTGCTAAAAACCAAGGATTCTGTCTATATCAACAGACTTGAAACATTTTATCACGTCCAATATTAGTTCCAAAATAATTCATTTTTTTCTCATTGCACTCATTTTTCTACACAACTTCTTATTAAAAAGTAACTTCTTACTTCCTAACACGCAATTTTACTAAGAATAACTTACCCAACAGAATTAAATGGGATTTGCCTTTTTACACACAAATAGAAAAATTCTTCACATGTGATTATGACTTCATCGAAAAATGCATTCGTATGTGGCGACGCAAATCGAAATCATAAAAACGCAAAGCGGATTTAACCAATTTTTTAAAAGCGGACCAGATAGGACTGACGCAAATCGGGGCTCTAGTGTATATTTTTTGCAGTACCGATGGCATTTCTATAATTGTAGAATTTGAATTACTAATGCTTCTAATGATATCCACCTGGTTTGTGATGGGGGAGGAATTTTTTTGTTTAATTTCCAAAAATTTTTGTACTTCGAAAAATTGATTTTTAAGTTTTGGACGGTTTTCAATATAATTGTAAATATTTCTTGTGTGTTTTATCGATGCCAGAAAATCGTCATAACACTATTACTTTTAGCCAAAAAATCGTCGATCGTCATATTGTTGTATGTGCTGGTTCACACACGTCAAGTTTGTTTCGTCAAGTCTTGAGTTTTTAGGAGAGAGGGGAAAGGAAATGGCCTTCTCTTTTTCCGGCCCTATTTTTAAAAAAAAATCGTTAAAATTACGAAAAATCATCACATCTACGAAACCTGCTTGCCAGATTAAAGTGTTATAAAATTGATGCCAGAATAAAGTTTAGAGTAAATTTTTTGACGGGATTAAATCGTCAAAACGTTAGTGACTCTACATCAAAAATCGTCAATCGTCATTTTGGTAAATTCATCGAAAAAAATCGTCAAAATTACGTAAAATCGTCACATCTAACATCCCTGCCTATAACATGTCTTATTGATGTTTAACAATAATTTTTATACCCACAACACTACAGAATAGGGGGTATAATGCGTTTGTGCTGATGTGTGTAACACCTAAAAATACTGGTCCTACTAGAACCACCTTTAACCGTTGGTAAAGCAAAGGCTTAAAGCACCAAAAATAACATTCTGTATGTTTTTAATCGATTTTTCTGCTATTATAATGGAAAATTAGGATAACGTAACTTGGTCTTCCATCGGGTCTACACAGACAATACTTACATTTATTAATAATAACGCGTTCGAAACACAGCAATTTTTTATGTAATAAAAAACAAAATTTTGTTTTTCGTGCTTCATTCTCAATTTTTAATGTTGCAAAATGCACTGAAATTTATTGTTGTAGAATAAGCTAGTTTCTATGCGCATTTCCCAGTGAAATGCTTAGGCCAAACTGTAGAGTGAAGGAGAATTACAAACACTAAAAATTTTTGTTGGCAACTTTAAACAAAATACCAAAAAAAGTCAAAAACTGTTATGCCCAATTTTCAGGATTGTATTTAAATCTATATTAAGTTAATTTTCATAAAAACTTAAAACGTATATAAATACAGATTGGTGTTTTGAGTTTTATTTGAAAAGTCTTATTTAATTAAGATAAAAGTATGGTAGCACTACTAAATACAAAAAAAATATAAACAAGTGTATTTATTTACAAGGTGGTCTGAAAAAACAGCTGACTGTTAATGCTTTGCCTGTTGTTGTTGTGTTGCTGTGATATTGAGGCCACCTTGCTAAAATATTACAATTGAAACTTAAGTTGAAATTAAGTGTACCACATCGGTGACTTAAGTTCCACTTAAGTTTTTAGTGAAGAAGAGAATTTTGTATTCAAAACGATTTTAAAAATAAATGTGTTTAATATCAATCCTGAAAATTGGCCATTAAAGTTGTTAAATCATCACACATTTTTAAAAAAAATTATTTATATCAACATCTTGTACTTTTAAAGTTATTTGAAAAGCAATAATTAAATGCCTTCAAAACAAATTTCCTAATAACATCAAGTAGAGCCAAAGTTTTCAAATTAGGTACAAGAATCTTCGTTATCATTACACAACATCCGATTAAAAGTGGGCGGGGTTGGAGAAGTGGACCTGGCAGTTCCCATACAAAGACATTATTGATTTCTGTATATCTGGAGAATGGCAAGAACCAAAGTTTCCAAATTAGGTACCAGCATCTTAGTTTCGGAGGGAGTAGAGAAGTGGGCGTGGCTTGAAATATATATATTTATTTCTAAGAAACAGTAAGAGAAAAATTGTCTAAATTCGATACACATAGCTGGGTTGTAAATACAGAACCTCTCGAAAAGAATGGACGGGATTTGAGAAGTGGGCGTTGTACCTCTCGAACAAAGACATTATAGATTTCTGTATATCTGGAGAATGGCAAGATCCAAAGTTTCCAAATGAAGTAAGACATAATACGGGTGGGATTGGAAAATAACGACATTTTTATAACTTTCTGCTTTTGTCTCGCACAATGGTGAAGGGATTCGGCACAGCCGAGAATATAGCACTCTTACCCAAGGCCCATCTATCAGGTCTGCTTACTTGTACAAAAACAAAAAACGATTCTTTTTAGTTGTCAAAAATTTACTACCACATATACAAAGCAAAAGGAAAAAACGTGTATGTGTGACGTAAACAAACGTATACATGCACATGTAAGCAAAATGTAAACAACTTTTGAAAACTAAAAAGAACATAAACAATGATCATCAGGCTTCTTGCGCAGACCTTTTCAATGGGCCTTGCTCTTACCTGTTATTACTGCTTTTAGTAGGCATATTTATGTTTTTTTTTTTAAATATTAAAAAAAATCTTTGGATATTTTTAAATTTCATTCCTGAATACCTATTTAAAAATTTGCTTCTATTTGCATACATATTAAAGCTTGCCCTGATGATGATGATTCATTTAAATTACAAAATAAAAGTCAATATAAAATTAAATAAAAATTAAAAATTTGTATTTCATTATCGTCATTTGCAAAATATAGTTACGTAGTTTTTAAATAAAGAATAAAAATTTCTTTAATACATAATGTTTTTTTTTTTTGCACTGAATTGAATGAAAGTGAAAATCCCTTAATTTATGACAAAATTCCAACAAGAAATTAAAACTTTCCCTTGGTGGTTACAGAAAAAAAAAAATATCGAGTAAAAAATCTCCCCGAATGTTAAAATAAAGTGACCATTTGTGAATGTCATAAATATATCAACACATTGCACACACATGGTGTGTGGTGGAGTTTTGACATGTTTAATGTCACTTTATTTTTATTGTTTGACAGGCAAACACAATGCAATATAACACATGGTTGTTGTTGGATTAGTACGCACTATGGCGGTTTCTCTTAAGTAATATTTATTCCTATAATCGGGGTTTGTGCATTGTTATAAATATAAAAGAATTTTTAAGGTTTTTTGCTTTTTTTTTAAAGGTGTAAGTTTTGTTTTAAAGTAAATTTACTTTTAAATAAATTTTTTTTAAATTAAAAACGGAAAGCTAAAACTATATTTAAAATGAAATATTATTACATTTTCAATAGATATTACAATTTTCTATAAGTTATTAAAAGGAAATTCGGCAAAAAAACACTGATTTTGTTTACATTCTTTCCAAGGCAGCAACGGAGATTTCATATTTTTAAAAGGTACCAAAATCCTATCAAAGGAGTTTCTTTTAGAGAATTAAATTTCTAAATTTTAAAATATCATTTGTTATGCTTCACTTGAAAAATTAAAAAATGCTGACACAATAAATTTTTTAAGACATTCAGCCTTATTCCGGTTGTATTTATCGTCATCGACAACCGAAGTAAGGCTGATTATTTGTGCTATCCTTAGCCAGTGACTAGAGTCAGCCAGTATCTACCAGATTATTCCCCAGTCATCACTGCAGCCACAAACCACCCCGACTTCCTGCAAAACAGAGAGATCGATACCGAATCCTAATGGCCAAGAGACCGGTGCATTAGCGGAGAAAATGAAACACCGTTTCCTCCTCCTCATCATCATGAAAACTTCGGCAGTAGTCATTATAATCCAGACCCAGTCTTCCGTATGAGTCCCTACAACCCAGTGACCGGTCATGACCGATATAACTATGCAAATCTGGTCTCTACCGAAACCAAGTAGCACGCGCGTTCTCGCCACGTCGTAGCTAAACCATAGAGTCCTTGCCATCAAGCAGGTGTAATGTATTAATTACATCTCCAATCATTTATTACACATCTCTAATAATAATTTATCGTTAAATCAGCTGTATCATATGTTTTTAGAATCAGCTGTGTTGTTTATATTTTTATTAGTAAATAAACAATATTTTATGTATGTATGTGTAAGCATATAATTGCATGTAAATATATAGAATAAGGATTAGATTTAAGTACCGTTATTTTAGTTTATAAGGAGACAAATTTTGTAATAGAGCAAGATTCGAATACGAAACTTAGCCGAGTAAATTGGCTCTTTGTTTTCTTTTTTTATTTAAAACACCAGCGCTCCAAGTAGTGCTTTGCCTTGGCGCTTGTTAGTGCCGGCATAAAATAGTAGTGCCAGTGGCGTTTCAAACGCCGGCTAAACAAAATCTTTCACCCACCAAAGTAGGGACTTATTTTTTTTATTTAAATGACATCCAGTTATTACATGGCGATCCTGCCAAATTTGGAAAAAACTTCCGTGCCGGTCACAGGAAATAATTATACAAATACACCTACCAATACAGCAACGACTCCAATAAAACAACAACCACAACCGATTACCATCGAGGAATATTTGAAGCGGCAGCAGCGCAGAACAGAGGAAAGGTTAACTGCAATACCGCCAACTCAAAAGCCAAAAAGAAGGAGAGCAGGCAGAATTGTGAAGCTGCGAAGAAAATTGGCTGCTTTAAAAAATATTGTGTCGTCCGAAACTCCACCATCTTGGGAACGGGCATCAGAAATTTGGGAGCAAATCGATGCTATAACGCAGGAGTTAAAAGCTCACAAAAACAAATAATTTTTTTTGGTTTTTTTTTTTTAAGAATAATGTATAAAAATAAATAAAACACAAACAACAACACGCCATTATGCGGCATTAAAAATAATTTTTATTTTTATTTATTTTTGCTAAAAATACAAATCATGTATTATATTATATGAAAAGAAAAACACAACACTTGATTTTAAAGTTTAAAGTTAATATTAAATTGAATTTAAAAAACTTTAAATTAAAAACTTTAAAAATTTATTAAATTTTCACTTGTTAATAAGTAAAAGAAAAAGCACATTAAAAGAAAATACAAAAAGTCATCTACCGATCAGCTGACGATCAAACGTCAATCATCGCAGAGTATTTTATAGATCAGCTAATCACTGAACACCCACCACTACACTTAGAAAAATTATTGAAGTAGAATAATATTTTTTAAAAAAAAAACTAATTTAATTTTGTTTAAAACAAATATTTGAATGAAATAACAAATTTTTTTTGTAAATTAATACACATGGAGAAATTAAAGTATTAAATTAACAAAATTTTTTTTATTTTAACTATTTGTTTTTCTATTATCATTTTGATAAATGAGTTTTATAAATGAATGTATTGAGGAGTTAGAAAAGCTCAAGTTGAATATAAAAAAGAGCAAAAATAGAATTTATGAGGAAAAATATAGGAAAGGTAAATTAGAAAGATTAGCGTTTTTAAAACAGAGCGTTGAAGAGTCCACTAAAGATAGTGAAGATAAAAATATTGAAACACTTAAAACAGAATTTGAAATTTTGCACAAGGAATTGATTGAAATAATTGAAAACTTAAATATAAAGAAGAAAGATATTGAACAGGATAGGCAAGAAGGTAATTTACCAAAAATGGCTGATTTTGATATTAGTATGGTTAGTAAAAACCTACAAGTTTTTAAAGGTTCTTACGAATACTTAGAGGATTTTATAACTCAATCGGAATTGTTACATGATTTGATAAAACAAGAAGATAGAGAAATATTCGTTAAGTACATCTACAATTTTAAATTGTCGGTACATGTGCGAAGTATTTTAGGTCGTTCAAACCGACCAGTAACTTTTGATGATTTAAAAAAAGCATTGGAAAGCGCTTTTCCTAATCCAAAAACGCTTCAACAAGTTCTGACAGAATTAGGTACAACAAAGCAAGGTAAGAGTAGCATATCTGATTTTAGGAAGAAAATTGCCGAACTTTCAGACCATATGAGTAATTTTGAAATTAAAAATTTAACAAGCCCTACACAAGAAGCTAAAGATGCTATCTACAAAGTGAGTGATAGTGTTGCGCTGAATGTATTTATGAAAGGAGTGAATGTTGAATATCAACCACTTTTATTGGCCAATATGCCAAAAACGTTAAATGAGGCAGTTGAGAGATGCATGACGGCAGATAGACATTTAGGAGTAGATAATGTGAACCTATTTCGTATAGATAGCCGTTCAAGTAACAATTTTAGAAAAAACAATGGTTTTAACAACAATCATAGAAACAATAATGGTTTTAACAACAATTGTAGAAACAACAATAGTTCAAACAACAACTATAGGAAAAACAATGGTTATAACAACAGTTACAGGAACAGCGATGGTTCAAACAACAATTACAGAAACACCAATGGTGCGAACAACAATTTTAGGAGAAATAATGGCGATTTTGGAAACAACAATTACAACAATAAAAATAATGGCAACTATAGCTTCAAAAATAGTAATTATAATCAAAATAAAAACCCCACTAGAAACAACGATTTCAATGAAAATAGCGATAACAGCAAGAAAGCACAAAATAGCAAAAATAACGCACACAGGTCGTTACACTACAATGCTGATGAGGGAAACTAAGTGGGCCGGGTAACGGAAAGAGTTGCCCAATGAGGCCAAAGTTAACGATTTATAAAATATCGAGCAACATAAATGTATACATAACTTTAGAATGTTGTAATATTAATAGGAGTCTAAAATTTTTAGTTGATACAGGGGCGGATATTTCAATATGTAAAAATAAAAATTTCTTTGATATAAATACAACAGAAATTGTCAGATTAACCGGTATAACAAAAGAAGCCGTAGATTGTATAGGCACAAAAAGTTTAAATCTAAAAATAATAGGAGAAGCTTTTCAACACAGTTTTCACATTGTGGAGAATGATTTTCCAATCCAAACCGATGGAATAATCGGACGGGACATTTTGGAAAAACATTTGTGTAAGATAGATTTTGAAACATACACAATCACTTTTAATATAAATGAGAAGGAGGTTGTCATACCAATGAATTCGAAAAAAATTCAACCAATAAACATGGTGGTACCAGCAAGAACAGAGGCGATCATTCCTCTCGATGTAGAGGTAAATGAAGAGAGCATTGTGCTGAGTGAGGAGTTAGCCGAAGGTGTATTTTTGGGAAATTCCTTAATACCCGCGAAAGGCATAGCACATGTTAAAGTACTGAATACTACTGACAACAACGTGATTTTTAAAGGTGCTAGTTGCAAAATAAAACCACTAAAAAATTATAATGTATATTCGACAGGAAAATCAAGTCAGCCTGACGGTGACAGATTAAGTAAACTTTTGAAAATTTTAGATATTGGGGGAAGTGACCCACATGCAGAAAAATCTCTAAGAGAAATTTTTAAAGAATTTCAAGATGTTTTCCATCTTCCAGGGGATGAGCTTAGTGTTAATAATTTTTATACACAACAAATACAAACAACAGATTCAACACCGGTATATATAAAAAACTACAGGCTTCCACAGACACAAGTAGAGGAAATAAATAATCAGGTTGACCAGTTATTAGGCGACAACATAATTGAGAATTCGGTTAGCCCATACAATTCACCACTACTCGTGGTACCAAAAAAGTCAACAGATGATACAAAAAAATGGCGTCTAGTGGTAGATTTCCGAAAATTAAACGAGAAAATAGTCAACGACAAATTTCCGCTGACAAGAATAGAAGATGTACTCGACAAACTTGGTAGAGCCAAATATTTTTCGACGCTGGACATGACCAGTTCATTCCATCAAATAAAGTTACATAAAAATTCACGCCCTTTGACAGCATTTTCCACAGGAAATGGTCATTACCAATTTAAGCGATTACCTTACGGTTTGAAAATATCTTCAAACAGTTTTCAGCGAATGTTAACAATTGCGCTTAGTGGCTTAGATGCTGAGGCTTTTTTATATGTCGATGACATTATCGTATTTGGATGCAGTTTAAAGCACCACAACGACAATTTAATAAAGGTTTTTCAAAGGTTAATGAAATATAACCTCAAATTAAATGCAAGTAAGTGCAGTTTTTTGAAACCTGAGGTAGTGTATCTTGGGCATCTAATAACAAATAAAGGAATTACAACAGATCCAGCTAAGGATGACGTAATTAAAAATTATCCAAGTCCCCTTCTGTATGACGCACGTTTAATGAGGGTTTTACAACGTGCCATCGAAATGCCGATTAGGTTGTCGATGAACATGTCGTGGTAGAGACACCCCTGTTTGACTAGGCCGTTAGCAGTTTGTATTCTCGGGCACCCACTGTGCCCTTGTAACCACGCCAGCGTTACCCTGGAATGCTCTGCAATCTTATCTCCGGCATTCCACAGTTAACATAAATGTCGTGAAGACACCAGCCAGTGCTATATTGGCAGCCTTTCTGTGCGTAAATATGCATATATCTCTCGATAGTAACTAAGCCAGCCCAGCCCGCCTTATGTCAGAAATTTCCGCGCCAAATACAATGCTATCATCTGGCATCCAAAAGGGACCTTTATGCCCACATCTTCGATGAAGAAACCTGTACATACCCTGCTGCCCATCTAAAAACCAACAGTGCAAAGTCAACACTGTAAACCCTCAGGGCCGGTTCCAGAGATCGCGTAATTCTATTAAAATGTATGTCTGTGAGATTTTAAAAATAAAAAATTAATACAGTAAGTTCGCTGTCAGTTCTTCTTAAAATAGTAAATGCATATTTTGTTAGTTTTAAAAGCATATTTGAAAATTTGTTAAGCAAGTTTTGCGCACATGTCTTTGAAAATAAAAATTATTTTAAATCATACCCTTTTTCAAACGGCAAAGCTTGTGATGATTTGAAAATAATATGAAAGGGGAATTTATCAAATTCAAAAAATGCATTTATTTTCAATTCACTTTCAAATGTTTATTTCAACGTTTTTCAAATGTGGATGGTAATAACATCGGAAACATAAATGAAAAGTCATTCTGTTTGGTACATTCATATTGCATCTTTTAATTTAAATTAAATAATTTACAAAAATAAACTGTCAGCTAAACATTGGCGTCAGCGCTGCTGCTGGAAGATGTAATAGTGTACTTTTCAAAGACAAAATCCTCCTCTATATTTCCAGGATCACACATTAACACCTTTAACTTTTTCAATTTTAAGTCATAGTTATTCAGTTCTTGCTTACAAAACAAATGAAAGTAATTTTTAAGGTATGCCTTCGTGTTTGCTGGGTATTGTCCCACAATAAAAACTTTGTGTTGCCAGATGTTTTGCAATTTGACATGGTTATAAATAGATTAGGCTGTCAGATGATATTTTTATACATCAATAACGATATTAATTTCATATATGTAGTACTAATTGAATTGAAAATGTTTGATTTAATTTGATTACAATTATTGTTTCTTTTATTGGTTATGTTATTTTTAAGTTGCTATTCAATGACAATGATTGATTTCATTCAGTATACATATATACAGATATAACCTACATTCAACTTTTCGGTATTGATATTGTATTTCCATATTATTTGTGAGATTTTAAAATCATAACTTGTATAAACTCAACTTATATTTTTTTTTTAAAATATTGAAACACATAAGACAGCTTAATTAGAGGTAAGGCAAATACTACACCCTCACTGTCAAATGGAACAAAGAAATATTCTTTCTAGTCTTAAAAAATTCTTCTTATAATAATATTGATCTCGTTTTTTTCTTTACAGATACAATTTGAAGCTGTCCCTTGGTATTTTCTTTGTTTTGTAAAATACTTAAGATCGTTTATATTTTGGCAAGTTCTGTGGAGTTTTCGTTGCTTGTATTTATGTCAAATACAAATTTGACATACAATAAATGAGACGATCAGTTAAAGATCAAACTAAACGATCAATTAAAAAAATAAAAAAGCAATAATATTAAATGGTTGTTTAATTTACAGTACACACTAAAATTTAAACGCAAAATGTAACTAAACTGAAGAAAAATAAACAAAAATAATAATATTTACCAGTTCTTATACATATAGAACAGCACCAGTGACATTTTTGCTTTATGTGAATGATAAAATATAAATGATTGTGTTTAGTTAGCCTCAATTATCTTTAATTGTTGGCATAATTTGTCAACATCGTAAAATTAAATTAAACGATTTTTCCACCACAATTGAAAAAAAAAATAAACGAAACGAATAAAAAAAATACAAATAATATTACATGAATGGGACGTCCATCGAATCTTTAGTTTTCGCACAACTGATGACGAAATAAATGATAATTAACATAAACACGCGAGTGCAAGTTATAAATTTAGAAAAATTAAAAAAAAAAATAAAAATGTTCAAATCGTGTTATTAAAACAAAAATTTAAAAAAAATTACAACACAATTTAAAATCTTTAAAAATGGCCCCAAATTTTATATGCAGTTTCCATACTCATTTCGAAATGTTGCCCTTTTCAAAACAAAAATGCAAAACTTTGTTCGTCTTACTTTCCGCAAATAGTTTAAGGGCAGCATTTAGTTTTAAATTTATCGCTTTTTTGATTTTAACATCGTCGGTCTGTAATTTAACTTTGGGTGCTTCAATACATCACAAAGAATATCGCAGTGCAGCTTTATTTTCTTTAAACAATTTTACGGATTTATATGATTCCCCTTTATCGTCGGTCCAAGCCGATTCTGCTATAAAATCTATGGATCTAACAAGTGTTGAACTAAATAGCATTGATGTTGGAGATTTTGATCCGGTCTCATCATCAAGGAATTTACAATTGGATACAAAAGAAAATGCAGGTAAGTTCTATTTCTGTCTGATAGAAATAAAATAAGTTTAAGCAATATTTCGAGATTCCTAGACGTGAAAAATGGGCTAAAAATTTTAGGGCTGCCATACGTCCTCTGGATATGACTTATATACCAAAATATCGGAAATTTTTAGTAGAACATATTTTTTAAAAAACTGAAAAAATCGGTTCAGATACAAAAAAGTTTTGACCAAAATTTTTTTAAATACCCACTTTCGGGAACCATAGATCTACCCGAGTCCAAGCTTTATGACTCAAGTAAATGGTAAATTTCTTTAACACGTCGGTATTTAAATCTGTCAAATCGGTTAAAAAATGGCTGAGTTATAACCGAAATACTGAATCCTTAAAAATTATATAAGCCATATCCATAGGACGTATGGCAGCCTTAAAATTTAGGTTTTTTTTGATGTTTTATAGCCCATTTTTCAAATCGATATATCTCGATTCCTAGACGTGACCCAGTGAAACGCCGGGACACGTATAACTTCTTTTTTACTGCTATAACATTTTCCGGTAGTTTGAACCCTTCCCGATGACTGACCCCTACCATTTGTCGCACAGTGTTATCAAACGTTTGTCGTTTGAGAAAAAGTTTGATTTCAAATCACTTTCACTTTCTTCGTATTCGTTGGGGTTAAGATTAATATAAGAATTCCTTGTGACGAATATTATACATACGTATGAGATTTTTTCGTCATAAAGCAATAATAATTTTGCTTATATGTATTATTTTTGTGATGATTATTTGTTCTAACTAAATCTTGTTTATAATTGACAAGTAGGGTGGTCCCATAGGTTAGTTGGTAGGGAGCTTATCTATCAGTGGGAAAGTTGTGGGTTCGATTCCCACCAGAGAATTGTCGTTTTCACTACAACAGGCCAATTTTCTACGTTACTATTGTTCGATTAATTAAGGTAGAATATAATTTTGTGTAAGTAATATTTAAGAAATAAATAGAATAAAACCAGACAACAAAAAAAAAAAAAAATTGCTATATTGGCAACACCGCTTCGCAGCTGTTGAAAAGCTTTACATGGATACCTGCCCTAGCGCCCAATTCATGGTGGATTTTAACCACTGGGTGACAAACAAATCTTTTACCAACCGCGCCAAGTGTGTATATTTTCAATGGATGAGCGAAACTTTCGCAAAGAAAATCTTCCTGAAAGACAGAAAACATTTCCCGCAAGGAGCATACTAACGAAGGCCTCGACCAATAGACCGTTCGGTGCCGTGCCATCGGGAAGTACGTACTCCCCTGGTACTAGATAGTATCTCTGGTCGCAAGAAATCATAAACAACTCCAGAGATCTGCCAATTTTGAATTTTTACCGAATACCAGGTATTGATTGCACCCGATTTCCCCGGAGGATGCAACACTAAACAGTGAGATATCCTTAAGATGATCCCTACAAATTCTCGGGGGGGGGGGGGGGGTACACTGCCACACAGTATTAAATTTTATAAAAAAAATAGACAACAATGATTTCTTAAACATTTTAATTTAACTTTTTTTTAAACTGTTTTAACATTTTAAGAAGACGTTTAGCCGATTTGAAATCTCAAATTAAGATGGTGGTTCAGAGGCAGAAATAGTTCTTCTTCTTCGTGGGCAGAGGAGAATTTTGTAAAATTTACCTTAGACGCCTGTATTATTCTAAAAATCCAATTCAACACTTTTAATGATGACATGCACTTTATTACTTTTTAAGAACCTGTATAAAACATCTAAGTATATAAGTAAGAAATCAAAAACAGTATATTGTATATAAAACCAAAAGCAAAAGGAAGTTTATACTTTGATTTTGTCGCTTATTGATCATATGGAAAGAAATGCACTAAAGATAGACGACACACACTCAAAAAATATGTTTTCTTTTTGAAAACTAAAGATCACTTCAACACAAAACGGATGTTGTTTGCGTGTCTAAAGACCGAAAAATGAGCAAATAAGATTAAAATTTTTTCAAACTAAAACCCCAAAACATACAAAAAAAAATTATTGAAAGAAAGATAAAATTGAAAAAAAATACAACGGGGAGGATCATTTCAGTTTTGTACATATTGTACAAAATATCAGGAACAAGTCTATAAAAAAAATAATAACAAACAAGCAGCTGGGGTCTTCATTTCATGCACTTTATGATTTTTGTGTCTCTACTGTTACTACGTTTATACGTAGACTATTCGCAAATAAAAATTATTTGCGATTAACTAACTTACTGTTTATATGTCCTATTTTGTTACGTAAAATTCTTATTTTTATGTGATGCCGGATGGAAAATTTATGCATTTGGTAGCACTGCATGTATAAAAACTTTTTATTTTTTAATGAATAATGAAAAAATTAAAATTTTTTGTGTATTTGTGAAATTTATTTCCACAATTTTGAATTAATTTTACTTTTTTTGTCGTATGAATGTGCCACATCGAAATAAAAACGTAAAACGGTTAAAAGTGTGGCAATGCTTTAAATCTTATTTGCAAATAGTGTCGTTAATCAGGAATTGTTTTCGTGAGTTAGCTATTCGCAAATAAAAATTTAAGTCACTGTTTATGCGGCAATTTTCTTTACTTGCAATATTTTTATTTGCAAATAAGAGGTGCGTATAAACGTAGTATGTGTTATGAAATGTTACTGAAAAAAGTCTCCTAAGCAGCAACTCAAGTAGTAAATAAATGAGATATTGAATTACCAAAAAAAAATTGTATGTATATTAAAATATACTTTAAACTTAAGTTTTTTTTTTAAACTGAACAAGTGAATTGAATGTTATTTATGTTCTTAAATTAGAATTCTATAAGAATATGAAATAATTTGAGTGGCAACGAATTAAAATGACCTTTTTAAGTGTCACATTACAAAGTATTTTAAGTTTTTTTTATTTGATATACCAATAAAATAAAGAGCATTGTTATTGTAAATTTGTGAAACTTTCTCCATTTGTCCGACATCGTTATTTAAAAGAAATTTTATAAAGTGACCACCGGTATAAAGGAAAAAATTACTCAGACGTTTTTTATTAATAGTACTACAATTTAAATAATTTAATACAGAGCTTTACGAAACATTTTACAGCTTTAATTTCAAAACTGGAATCTAAGTTTTAAAACCTATTAAACATTTGACCAAATAGGCATAACCACTACTTTTGATAACAGTTAGTAAGACTTAACATGGGCTTAATATCACAAAATAAGGCTGATTTGACTGCTAGACACAGCAAGAAACTCTTTTATGTAAAATGTGTTACTATTATAATCAAAATAAATATTGGAATTAAAGGAAATTATATTTCAGTTTGCCTGTTGGTCCCGTTTTTTTCGTCAAATATTTGTCAAGAGTGACCGTAGCTTAAGTAACTGCCTCATCGATAAAGTAAGCGAATTCTGTGATCACCATTAGTTTATAAGTCTGACATTTGAAAATGAAAATGAAAATTTTGCTTAAAAATACTTACCCGCCAAGCACGGAGGTTTGATTAATTGAAAATGATTTGAAATAAAACCTTTTTAAAACGATTGAAGTTTTTTCTATGATTTTAAAATCAAAAAGGAGAAATTATTTTCAAACTGAAAAATACGTTTATTTTTAACTTGCTTTTAAACGTTACTCTTAAATATGGATTTTTATACAATGTGGAACATAAATTACCAATATTTTTTTAATTTAAATTTATTATTTATTTAAATAAACTGCCAGCAAACATTCGGCACCATAGCTGTTGTTGAAAGATAAAATAGCGTTCTTTTTGTCCTCAATCACTTGGAAAGGCAAAAAACTTAGCTCCTTTTTATTATTATTAGGATTGCCATGGCCCTGGGTATAATTTATTTTTCGCTTAAGTGCTGCCAAACTTACTCTTGATTTGAGAATAACATTAACTAACAGTTTGATAACAAATTGATAAAACATTGTATGCCAAATGATTATCAATCTTAATTCAAATTTTAAAATCAAACAATTGAAAATAGTTTGAGAATTGTGCTTGATATCGAATGATAAAGTCATTTTATATCAAAGGTTTGACTTCGTGTTTGTTGAGTATAAACAAAAAAACGCTGTGGACCAGAGTCAGCTATATTCACTTATATTTTAGGTATTAATATATTTTTACTAAGACTTATGGCGATTTCCTTTCAGAGAAATATGTTGAATATATTGTTACCTAAAACGGCAGCGGCCCTATTTAACATATAATAAAGAAGCAAACAACTATTTAAAATGATAAATTGCCTTAAACTGTTTATAATATATTTTTCTTCTATTTTTCTTGTAAAACCTACCAATAGTTTTAGCAATTAGCAATGTGGCATTTTATGGAAACGGTTAGTTAGGTCTTTTATTGGGTCGTTTATCGTATAATCTTTTGTAGATAGGGCCGTTTGTTTTTTGTTAATAAAATCGCTGCTTTTGGTCGAAAGTTTCCAAATTTTATTTGTGGTCATTGTTGATGCAATACATGAGAATCAATAAAAACGTCAATTTTTAATTTTTGGTTAGTAAGGGCCGGTTGCGTTTTAGGTAACGATAAGTTACATGTTTTACATTTTTGTGTTCGTTTGAACAAAAAATACAACTGCGGGAAAATGTTCAAGTTTCTTTTGTTCCCGCCCATATTATATAACATTAGCTGCGAAACATTTGAGTCTGATGGTGAGAAAGGTAATACGTATGGAAAAGTGCACTTTTTTTCGTGTACGAGCAGTTTTTGTGAGTTTGTTAGAGAAAGGAAGAAGAAGAAGGAAAGAAGGCATACACAATAGCTAAATGTTGCAAAACAAAAGTTTCATTGTATGGATTCGAATGTAATTTAAAAAGAGAATTAAAGAAAGTTTTAGCAGAAAATGTTTTATAATATGGACGAAGACTTTGTGAATATGTTGCATTAAAAACATGTAAACATGTTGCATGTATTACCCTTACTTTTATTTAAGATGTTCATACTGCCCTTTTTATAACTGACTTACTTACTACTTTGTTTTCACTTTTATTTAGTTTGTATTAATAAAAACCTTTCAAGGCGAATTCAGTACAAGGTGGAGGCAGACTTTGACAGTTCCAACCAATATGTTTTAGTTTTACAAAGTTTTTCAAGTGCTTTTCTAGAAATGGTTGGTATTCGAACCGTAAACACTAACAACGCCATGCAAAAAGCCTTTTTTGTTTTTGGATTGTTGTACTATTGCTACCACCTGTAGTAAATACGCCTTGATAGGCACTTATAATTTCGAGAAAAGATTGCTTTAACACAAAATATAAACATTTTTAAATATTAAAATCGAAATACAAAAGTAAATATTATCGTAAATGATTTTGTTATTCGTGCTTAATTCCTAATTTTATTATTTGATAAAAATAATGGGATAATCTTTTCCTATGGATAACCTATTCCTATGCGCATTTCACTGGTTGCTTAGGCCAGATCATCAGGAAACTTCATCCATAAAGATTTAAAAAAAAACAAAAGATATTAAACCAAATAAAACGGTTAAGCGTATAAGAATTACATGTTTTGATTTAAATTAGTGGTGTCAATGTTTGTTTCCAAATCATAATAGTGTGCAGAAACTGCTAAAATAATTTAAAAAATCGCTAATGAAGTACATTAATGATAAAAGTGAAATGCTGAGTAGGTATACACGTTAAAACAAATCTTGTGACAAGTCGTACAAGTACAAAATGAGTATCGTATATCATGATGTCGTTTTATTATAAAACGCTGTTTTTTGCGAATCATTTTTAAAACTAAATTTATCTTATGGTTATTTTAATAAAAAAGAAACAAATTTTTAAAAAATTCCTAATTCATCTTTGTTAAAATGTTAAAAGACATTGCACTACAACATGTCCTTTTTCTTTTTTCTTAATTATTTCATTCTTTCAACTGGCAATTCACCTTTTATTAGTAAAGCTACCACATCATTCATTTTGAATACAGCTCATACTACGTTTAGAACGAGATTTACAGGGGTGTGCTGGAAATCGAAAACGTAAAACGTAAGATTTTGAAATTTTTAACACACTTTTAATCTTATTTTATGTTATCAGAAAAAAAGGAACGTTTATTAAGTATATGTAAATTAAATATTAAAAACATAATTCGATTTACTTTAGAAAATTGTTTCATTAACACCAAATTATTTAGAACATTTATATATTTTTAAAAACTATACACAATTAATGCCAATTTTAGCAAGTTCAGTTAAAACTAACTATGTATTACTTTAACTTCCAGTTAAAAATATGTTTTTGACAGTTATAACTTTTAGTTAATTATAGCTGAACTTGGTGAAATTGGCCGTTAATAAATAAAATAGTTTCAAGTACAATATACATACATACTCAAGTCCAGTCGCCACTGCCAAAGTAGTGGGTTTACCTGAAATAAAATCTAAACTGAATTATATGTATATGAACATAGTTTGTTTGAAATATGATGGCACGACTTTGCTGGTATCTTCTGACAATAACAGACATAAAACCAACAATAAAATAACCACAAAAAAATAACCCTAAAACAACCAGACATTTTTTATATACATACATACATACATATAAAAAAATCAAAGTTTTTTTTATTACAACAAACTTTTAAAATACAAAAAAAGAAAACAACAACAATAACTCGAAAAAAGTGTACAATATAAAAACTGTAAAACACAAAAGCCAAAATCAATTTGTATGGATATCGAAATACAACTTTCTTTAAAAGGAAGATTGAAAGACGGACAATCTGACTGTCTATATCAATAAATGGATGTATGAAGTTCAGGGTCAGTATTATTATTTCTGTCGAAAATTTTGTATTAAACTCATTTAAAAACAAACCAAATGATTTTGAGCAACTATGAATTGTTGTTGTTCATACTGACGGACGTACATACTTTTTGAAAAATGTTAAATAACTGATAATTTCCTCTTGTTACGGGGCTTTTGTGTTACAGTTTTAACTCAAATATAGTAAAAAAAAAAATAAATAACAGATTGATTAATATTTCGAAAAATATGCCAAAAAATTAGCATTTTCATACCTACCGTAATTTAAAAATGATTTGATGTATTCCAGTGTATAGAAAGAGCAATTGATAAGATTACGTGATGAATTCCCAATATTTTTACTTTGTCCTAATTGTTTTACCCTTAATTGGACGTGTTGTGCATGAATAACAATGTGTAGAGTTGTGTTGTGGAACGCAAGTTGGTAGTGATATAGTCAACCTGAGTGAGGCTTGGTTGGTTTAAAAACAATCTTTTAGTTTTTTAATACTTCTAACAAAGTCAATTCCAAGTAGCTTAATTCCGTAAAGCGTTCATAAAGTCATCTGTTATGCAAAAAAAAAAACAGCTTTTGTAAAATTAAAAATGACAATACATTTGATTTGCAGTGTTGTCAAGTTCAATTGCTTGATTTAAACACTAATTTAACGCTGCATACAGACGTTTGGGAAGGCAGCCGTTAACCAAATTTTTCTATTAGTGATAAGATTATATTTAGCCTAAAAATATTTAATTGCAAACGAAATCATCTAAACAAATTTTATTGGGATCGGTAGCTCTTCAAACCCTGGTTTTGACCGCAGTTTTTTAAACCCTGTTTATAAGTGTAGCCTCATGTACACCTGGCAATGAAAACTTTAAAAAAACAATGTTTATTGCTTATAAGCATTTAATAATTAGCACATTTTGTGTGCTTTTAAACAAGATATACTGCGCTTATAAAAAAACTCGCTTAATTAAATCAGCAGCATGAAAAAAGTTATTTTACTTGCAGCGAAAGTGCATGAATTCATTAAAAATTTGATAAAAATTAAGCAAATTCAGTTTTGATTAAATAACTTTTCTACGTTTTTTTTGTAGTTGACTCAATTTTAAAACGATAGTTAAATGAGAATTTTTTAATACAATTTATTAAAATTTTATTATTTTTTGGTGCATAAATGCGGGTTATGCACATAAGCAAATGCAAATATTTGAATTTATTTCGGCTTTTTTATATAGCAAACCTTAATGGCGCATGTTTGGATGCATATAAGCGCAAAATGCTTATAACCTGTGTGCAAATAAGCGATTAGTACTGCAACTACTATGTCATGGCAACATTTTGTGCTGGTATACCATAGCTTCGGAGTTGATCATAATTGTCATATAAAATTCTTCTCGAAAATTGCTTAAAGATGAAAAAATCTCATAAAGATAGATAGATGTAGATAATATTCGGCACATTGAACTGAAATAGGGTATTCTCTCGAAAATTTTTCTGTGGTGTAGAGTATCAAATGGCGGGGCCGACCTTCTATAATTTAATTTTGTCCAATCCTAAAATTTTATTAAAAAGCTGTATACGAATGCTGTAAAAGTTTATTGAATTATTTAATTTTTTTTATAATTTTATAGGAAATCAGTACTTAAGTGCTGTTCTAATAACTTTGATAAAAACTGATTTACTATTTTCTTTAAGTTCTCCTCTCTTGCCCCTTTAATTATCCATTTAATTTATATTGAGTTTTCCCACATTTTATCACTCCTTAAAAACTAAGTTGCATCAACACCATTACAAAACTTCAGAGATTCAACTTAAATCGAAAGAAATGCTATAAAAGACATCGTCATCTTGAATATGTCAAGATAAAGTGAAATAAATTGCAGCTTATATTCGTAATAAAAATGTTGCCCTACACGACACTTAAGATAATTTCTTTCTATTTTTTTTTTGTTATTGTACAATTTTATATTTCTCTTAATGAACATTTAAATCGTTTCAATATTTGATGGGTTTAAAAAAGAAAAAAAAACGAAAGAAATATTGACGAAGAAGAAGAAGTAAAGTAAACGAATCTTTTATTTATTTTGTATGTAAATTGTATGACTATATAATCGGTTTATCTACATATTGTATTAAGACTATACTTTTCGTATAATGGATAGTTGGATGGATGGATAAATGGGTTGGTTGGTTGGCTGGTTGAAATATTATATGGCAGACCTCTGTTACTAGTGCACTTTATCACTAACAGAAATTGAAAGTATTTCCTAAAGGCTTTTTGCGGCTTAAGTTCGAACATGATTTTTAATAAATTTTCGATTTCTTTTTAAAGTATTTCGGTATTAGTTACCACTTTTCATTTCAAATGTAAAAAAAAAACATAATTTTTCATGTCATTTCTTTTCTTTTCTTTGTTTTTTATCTTTTTTCGTGTAAAACTTGTAAGTTTTAGATACAAGACCTAAATATGTCATTTTTTGTTTCGGAATTATGCATAATTCTTATTTGAAGTACTTTTTCTTGGTTGTATTATTAATATTTAAAACCCACGCTTTTAAAACTTTCTAGGTAAAATATTTTCTAAATATTTTTTTTTTCATTTTATTATTTATTTAAATGTTTTTAATTTCATTAAGATTTTTTTTTGATCTTTTTTTTTCATACAAAGTATTTATGATGAAAAATACTTTTTAAACCTACACTTTTCTTGTCGTTTTACTATTTAATTTGAAATTTGTCTAGACTTTTTAAAGCTGGTACTTTTAGTTTGGAAAAAAAAACGAATAGAAAACTTTTATTTATTTATAGAACATGATTTTTATTAGTTTAAATCTAAATCTGTTATTAAGATATTCAAGTGTTTTTAGGATTTAAATTTTATGAGTTAAATTTATAGAATGTTGGTTTCTAAATCGATTAAAATTGACAAACAATACATTTTTTTATTTTAAGTATCGGTTTTTTATTATATTTTTTATTATATTTCACTTTTTTTGGGACAAAACAAAAATTTAAATTACATTAACACTTTTGGTATTATATATGAATTTTTTGAATAGTGCTATTTTTTAATCAAACAATCAAGAAACTTAACTTTTTTTCAACTAAAGATTTCCAATAAAAAAATGTTTTCGAAATTGAAATTAAAAAAATTAAAAACTTACATTTTTCCAAGAATTATTTGCTTTTTTGCAATCAAATACAATTTGATTATGTTTTCATTTGTTTTTTACATTTTTAAAATTCGAAAATATTATTTTTCAAACATTGAAAATCTATAAAAAATAAGCAAAATTTTTGTCCTCTCTTGCTTAAGATTAGCATAAAATACAAAAAGTTTACATTTTCTATGATTTTAAAATTTGTTAACGGATTTCGAACTCTCGAAAATAATTTTGAATTTGTGAAATCTTTCAAGAAATGTGGTTTTAATGGGCTCACATGGCTTACATTTTTTTTAAACATCTCGCACACTAAATCATAAACAGACACAACTCAAAATTTATCAAAATCTTTTTTTTTTATAAACTAATTTAAAAAACCAAATTTATAGTGATCACGAAAAATACGTTTGCGTCACTGTAAAACTGAATTAAAATTAAAAACTTTAAACCACGTTTTTGAAGCATCTTCTAAACTTTTTTGAGCTGTGCCTGTTTTTGATTTAGTGTGCGATATGTAATGTTTATTAGAACTTAAACTTTTGCTAATGCTTTCTAGAGTTTTTGAAACTTTAAAAAAAAATTTAAAATTTTCGACAATAATTTCGAATTTTCGAAAATTGTTGAAATTACATTTTTCAATTTTAATGAGTTTTTACATATTAAATTTTTTAAAAAAAAATTTTAATCTACAGTTTTACATTTTCGAAGTTCATAAGTATGCAGTTTTTGTACTTGTTTTGGTTTATATGTGGTATTACATTAATTTGTTTTTATTTTATAGGATTTTTTGAGTTTGTGAATAATTTCGAAATAATTCGAATTTTCGAAAATTGTTAAATTTATGACCAAAAATTTATCTGGGTATGGAAAAAAGATATTTATACATTCTTAATTTAAAATGAGTTAATACATTTAAAAAAGTGTTCGAAAATTACTATACAATATGTTTTACATTTTAAAAATTTTCGAAGTTTATATGCATAAAATTTTTGTATTTTTTTTGGTTTATTTGTGATATAACATTAATTTGTTAACGTTTTCTAGGATTTTTAGAATTTTCGAAAATAATTTCGAATTTTCGAAAATTGTGAAATTTATTTTGAAAATACCTTTTCGTATGAAATTTTGTTTTGGACTTTATTGTTTTTTATTATAGAAAATTTGTTTGTCTTAGTTTTTGTTAATTTTGTTAAAATTTTTCATGATCTTAAAAACTATGAACTCAAGTTCAAATTAAAATAAAAACTCATAAATATTTATTTCTTATATTTTATAGATTTTAAAATTTTAATATTTATTAAAGAATTATTTAAGCGTATGTACATATGAACATACATATACATATGCATTGTTTTTGCAATTTCCTTTTTTGCTTAAAACATTCCGCACTTTTGTTATTTTTAAATTTAACTAGAAAATGCCTGCAAAAATCTTGCACCTCTGTGAAAAATTCAACAAGTTTTTTTTTAATATTTTGTTAGACCTTTGACTTTAAAAGGAATATTTGTGGTTGTTATTATAAAAACAAAAACAGTGTTCTCATCTTTAAGATTTCCAAAGACAACGAACATCATCCATCATCACTTAACACATTTTTTGCCTTCTATCTAAACAATAAACAGAAATATTAAAGCCAAAAGATACTTCTTATTTAATAGGCGATCCAACCTAGAAATAAGAATAGAAACAAAATAAAGACATCCAAATGTCATAAATTCATAAATTGTTAAGCATTTATGTTTTTAACTTACACAGTTTTCAAATTAAAAAAAAATTAAATCTCTGGAGGAGGGTTTCAATATTTTTTTTGAAGAGTTTCTGAAGACTTTTATCTGTTTGTAACTAAAAAAAAATAACAAGAAACGATCTCCTACATTGAAAATTTAAGTATGTATCTCTGCATTAAATTGAATATTATAATAATAATAATAATTTTGAATTTATTTAAATTTCTTTTGATAAAAAGAAAATGTAACATTTCTATAAGAGGTAATAATTTCGTAAATTTTTTAAATACAAATTTCGTATTCTTTTGTTAAGGCAACCAACCACCAGCCAGCCATCTATAGTCCCTGGCATTTGATAAAGATTTTTATCGTGTTTAATGTTTTTGTAGTCTGTCTGGCTGGGAGAGTGTTTTTATCAATCATTATTTTTGAGTTCTTTCGTTAACCCTTCATTGAATTTAAGAATTTTGTTTTAAAGCACAGATATTCCTGTTTTAACGGGTTAAATAAGAGATAAAGGAATATACATATAAAATGAATGAAAACAGGTACTGTTCATACTTTCTACCTGTAGGGCGTAAATTTATTCCTCTTGTTTTAGTTTTACATACAGATTTTTAATTTTCTTCTACCTTCATTTTTTTTTTGGTTGGAAATAAAAATTCTTTTTTGTTTGTAAATTTCTTGAAATTTTTTTTTAGCAAAATGTGTCAAATATTTCGTTTTAGTTAAAAAGGAGGTGTTGTAGAAGGTAAAAACTGACACGTTTATGATTTGCCTCAACAACTGCAACAAAATGTATTTCCGGCATTAAAAAAGAAGACACAAAAAGAAAGATTAATTGCGTACTTATTGCTTTGTGAGCTCTTTAAAACTAAATGGATACTTTATAGATTACTAAACGACAACAAAATAGTAGATGCAAACTATTCATATATGCACAAGTAAATAACTTTATATTAGACAAATTCCAAGCAATTTATTGCTTGCGCAAGTTTCAACGGTCAAAATCCTTAAAATTAGATATTCCAGAGTGTAGTAGATGTTATGGAGGACCTCCCAATATGTCTGTAGATCCCAAGTCTGAAACATAAACGCGAATACTAATCCTTAATTAGCAGCTGGAATTTTTTTCAGTTGGACAAATCGTTTACAAAATCCAGAAATATTTCCAAAATATCCTACTGTGTGTGTTTTTTTTTCAAAATGTCGCTTACGATCATTTCGAGAAAGGTACCAATATCTATATACATATGTACATATATAAAATACTGTTTGTTTGTTAGCTTATTAAGAATCGCATATTTTAAGAACCTATTGTCTTGAACTTCTTTCAGCAAGTTCTTTTGAGCCCCGAAATTGAAATAAGATAGCAGTAGGGGAAGTGGTTTCCCCATAGGACGCCAATGTTAAATATCGCATATCTTAAGAACTGTTATAGTGATTATGTTCAAACTTTTTAGGAGTCCCTCTGATTTTAAACTACACATTTGAAAATAAAAATTAAAAAGGTAGCCGCAGCGGGAGCAATACCCCCATTGGATGTATATATTAAATATCGCGGAAAAGGTTACAAATGGACAGTCTAGTAGCCGATGCCACATTTTTAACCGACACGTTTCCAATTAAAGAAAATTTTCAGCTTCAAATTAGCTACATAACGAGACATTGGTGTAGAATGTTTATTATAAAACTTCTAGTAACTTTATCCTTTAACTGCTTGCTAACTTAAACAAATTTTTTCTCAGTAATTTTGCTCCAAAATCCCATAAAATTTCAAGTTTAAATGCTGTCTTTTTGTATCTAATAAACTTTGATGAATATTATACTATAAAACGCCATAAAAATTTCGATTTGAACCACATAAATCACCTGAAGTATAAGAAATATTCTTTAACTCCACAAAAAAAATTATCAAAATCATTTTGCATTCCTTTCGAAAATTGCAGTAACAACACAGGCAGGTGGTAACAGTTTTTAAAAAGACAGGTACACTAAGCTCGACACACGAAAAATAAAATTTATAAAATTTCGCTTAACACAAGACTTGGAATGTTTTGGTGGATTTATGTTGAATAACAGCTACACAAATTTTATTGCTACAAAGGCCATAAATCAAATAAATACACACCAATTTTGTTTAGGAAAAATGATCACTTTTCCACTTCAAAAGGAAATAGTTCCTCGTTTTATTGTTGAAAGCAATAATTCTAAAAGCAAAATATTTTTGCTATTGAGTGAGGTAAAGTGATGGCAAAAATAAATCTCCCACTGTGATATTGTTTAGTATTTTTGTTAACTTAATCTAAGTTGGGTAAGGTGCAACAGCGTAAACACTAAGAACAAACTTTGTTCAGTACAATATTCCATTCTAATTTATATTTGCTACTCCTTATTGTGGACCTTGTTTTTCTAGTAACTGAAAAAAAAAATAGAAAAAATGTTTATATTTCTTATATTCTATTGAATTTTAGCACCACAGCATGTCTTGAGGAATTGTGAAAATAAAAATATTTAAACCCAGCAACACTATGGGCTGAAGCAATTATGTTGATTTACAAGGCTCTAAACTAAGAATATAAAATAAAATTGTGAAATTAGAAAAAAGCGCATTGACTTATGTTAACGCTACTCCCAAAACACCATAATTTAATTTATTTTAATCTTGCAACACTATTTTAACTCCGAAAAAATTTATAGTACGTAAACTAATGTCATTTGTATTTTTTAACGAAAGTGAATTGCCAAGAAGCGTCTTGGCGCGTTCGCCATTCTTTTTCTTGGGTTAAAGTTTAATTGCGAGGTGACCTAGACGTGATACTGAAAGCCAAGAAGATTTTTTTATATCCAGTAATTTTTATACCAAAAAGTATGTAAAAATTATTTAGACCTACTACCTATATATATTTAAAAATATTTTTTAATTGTTTTTAAAGGAATTTTAATATAAATACAATTGCATGATACATCAAGTCTTTTATTGAGCCTTTGTATTTTATTCAAAATCTCTTGGAAATTGCTGGCTCGGCTGAAAGCCTTCTCAACAACTTATTTTATTAGGAAATATTGTTTGTAAATACAATTGATCTTGTATTCCAAATAACCCTTATAAAACGTACAGACTCTCGCATTAATAAGTTACGAAGGCCCTAATACTCTCCCTACACAGGCTGGCTCACTTTTGGGCAAGGAAACCGGAAATATGTAAAAAAGTAAAATCTACGCCATGGTATTTACAGAAAAGTTTTTGAGTCTTTCTCTTTGGCGCCCATGGGCAGTAATGGAACAACCAACCAGAATAAAATTATGTTAAGAAGTTAAGATTCATGTAAGAGTTATTTGTGCATTTAAAAAAAATTAAAAAGAATCAAAATATGCATCAAAAAGTTGGAATATGTACTATAAAACAAAAAAAAATACTTTTTTTTAACTAATTTATGCAAAAAATGCTAGAAAGCGTCAAAATATGCACTAACAAATCAATTTCAAAGTTCATAAAAATTTCTTAAACGGATAAATCAACCAATTGTAGTCCCGAGACTGTAAGAAAAGATAAACTCACTGTTTATTGTTGTTATTTTTTTAAGCTTTGATATTGTTACAAGTAAAACTGAGGATTATAATTCTTATTCGCTTAACAGTTTTGATAGGGGGAAAATCGGAAAATTTAACCGAAGGAGCGATATACCGAAAGCTTCGTATAGCACCTACGGTAAAATTATATTTCAGTGAAATATGAAATTAACTCAAAACTTCGGGTAACAAAATAAAACATATAAAGCTTACATAAGTTTGGAAATATTACGGAGACTTGAGGTTGATTCGGAATTCTTAGATATTTTGAAGAGAATCAAAGACCATCTGTGTCGTATAACGAAAAATTTTTGGAGAACCTGCAAATCTGTCCGCATTTAAGTAAACTGTCTTGTTAAAGGATAGCAACTGTTTAATAGAAATTTTGAAAGCTTAACTAATTGTATAGAAAAAGAATAATGTATAACAAATATTTTGCGTCATACCTATTTCTCATCATTCCAGCCCATAGTGCACTTGCATTGACTTATTTTAAAGTGTTCTTTCTTTGTAAAATGTACTGATCATTTCGAAGATGATGACGAAGAAGATGATCTTCTGTTGTTGTTTATTTACTATGGGCATCATATGCATGTTTGTATTATTAACCAACCATTGAATGTACCTCGAATTGCCTCACTGAGACTAACTGCCTGCCTGCCTGCCTGCACGAAATACTGCTTTGATGCTGGTCTTTTGTGTAGTGCTAGTGACGATGATGCTGTTGGCGGTGTTAACATTAAAGTGCTAATTTGATGAAAGTCTATTTTACGCTGTAATTTGTTTCCTTTTTTTTTCTTTTTCCCATCTTCCATTATATTTTGTAACAGAACCGAAATAATCGTTTAGATGTGAGTATTTATATTATGTTTTTGGATATCTGTTGTTGTTCAGGTGTTCCTTCCATCTTCATAAGAGTTTGTCTGAAGATTTGTATTTAACAGGTTGCTTTATGAAATTTAAACAGTCGACTATAATAAACCTAAAAAGTAAATTTTTTTTTTTACTTTTACTTGCTAAAGTGTTAAACAAATTTCAAAGTTGTGAAGGATGATGTTGTTGTGGTTATTTCACGGTTCCATGTAGCCATTGTTTTGGTAGTTAAGTTCTTTGATTTTTTATTTGTCAATAAGACGATCTCCTGGTTTGTGAAATGACTATTGGTTGCATCTAAGAACAGAGTTTTGTTGTTTCGAACGAACTTTACAAAAATTTATGATCGGTTGCAGTGAGTCAAATAATGTTTCACACTTTAAGGTAATTAAAATATAGTGCTCTACGGGCACTGTTTTCGAATATATCAAATAAGATCGTTAATAATTTGGTAATTTTTTAAGATACGTTTACACGACATGAATTTAGCAGTACACTTGTCAAATTTCCCATTGTGAAACGGATAAATGTCGAGTAAAAGCAATAAAGTTTGTTTCTGTAAATGCCAGCTTGAATAAGCAGTGCAAAAGTTTTCAATAAGAGCGTGTTCTATTTTGATCTTACAAACCATCTGACATTAGAAGTTTTGTAAGTCATTTGCTGGTGGTGGCAAACATATACAATAAAATCTATTTATTTACACATGTTCTTTTAAAAAAAATTAAATTTAATTAACTGAAATACAATTAAAATGAAATGAATGAATATTGAAATGCTTTTAATATAATAATTGCATAATATAAATAATTTCTTACTTTTCTATTTTGTTTTTTTTTTTATTTTTTTTCTATTTTTTGTATACATATGTATTTATTTTTTATATTATATATATATATATATATATTAAATATGTTAAATTATATATGTATTTTATAGTAATTATTTACTATGCCTTGTTATAATTGCCAACGTTGTCTCAACAAAGCCTTAATGGCGCTGAGACCATTATAGAAATTGTAAAACATAATTTTGAATTAATAAAGAAAAAAAAAGAAAAAAAATTGAAATATAAATCAATATATAATTCGCTATTGTGAATGTTTTTTGGTTATAGCCTTTTTACACTGATCAACATCTAACATCTACCATCAATATGCAACAATTTGCGAAGATGTTAACTTCTTTCAAATAAAAATACATACATATGACTAAAAACCATCATCCTTAAAAGATGTTCGTTCCTCATTTTATTCTATTATTTTTGTGGCATCACTGAAAAAAAATTGGTTTTGAAAGCAGCGTTACCATTTGTCAAGTTTTTTCTTTTATTGCAATGTTTTTTTGTATTTTTTTTTAATTTTTAAACAAATTGAACTTTAAATACATTTTTGTGTTTTCTTAGTAAATTTTTAAATGGCACTTTTTTAGATGGTAGATGTGAGCAATGTAAACGAGTGTTGCACATTTTTTATATCTTTGATGGTAGATGTTATACAGGGTGGCCCAAAATTAACGAAGGGGTTTGAATTCGTTATAACTTTTTATTTTAGAAATAATTATTAATATTTTTTTAATACAGTATATAAATGGAAAATATTGTTAGTTTAGTTATGAAAAATAATATCTCGTAAGTGGTAGCCATTTTCTGCTTCGCCGATTCGTGCTCTTTCCAACACATTTTCCATAATCTTTCGCAAAACTTCAGGTGTTATGTTGTTTATTTCGTCGCGTATATTGATTTTTAATTGCTGGATGGTTCTAGGCTTATAAATGTAGACTTTTCCTTTCAAATAACCCTAAAGAAAACAGTGTGGAGCGGTTAAATCCGGTGAATGTGGAGGCCAATTAAAATCACTTGTACGCGAAATAATTCGTCAAACCAATGGATCGATGATTTGAAAAAGAAGCTCAACAATTTGGGCACGTTGCTCAACTTAGTACTGCTGCATTTTAAATTCCCAAAGTCTTCTTTACAAAATACTGAAAAGAAAAAAAAAATTATAATAAAAAAGTTATAAGCAATTCAAACCATTTTTGTAATTTTGTGCCACCCTGTATTGTTGATCAGTGTAATACTATGTTCACACTTGGATTATTAAACGCGTTTAAACAACTCGAACGTGATTAAGCTCTACTCACACCAAAATCGAGATGATTTCCCATACATTGAAGTGATTTGTTAATCACTTCAAATTGACATGTTTACAACTAAATCACTTCATTAATCACATAGAATCCACTGAACATTCTTTAAGCTGAGTATAATGTAGAATCGGCCAACATGAACTGTACAACCGGCCACGATTACTGCTTAATGTTTTATTCATTAAATTTCACAACTTCATCATTAATATGTTTAAAATAATCTTCTGATAACTTTATAAAAGTATTTTTTATCAATTTTTAATACTATTAAGAAATATAAATTTGTTTGTTTTGATTTTTTCTTAATCATCTGTAATCTTAATCATCTCTAATGTAATGTGAACGGCTTTGATTAACTTAATCAACATTTTGCTTAAATGCGTTTTAAAACCTTTTATGCCAGATGAAACCAAAAACGAAAGTGTGAAGCAAAATTGTAAACCTTCTGTATTAGTCAGTTTTGACAGACATGTGCAATTACTTATCGCTCCTTTATTGCAACATAGTATTTTCTCAAAAAAAAAAAAAAAAAAAAAAAAAATCATACTTCGCAAAATGCGATTAAAGTTTTCAAAATGTACCTTTATATAATCAGATTTAATAAAATATATTTTGCTATAACTTCGGTTTAGTTTGAGATATAATACTGAATTTGTTTTTGAATATTAAGAAGGTATAAAGGAACACTTTTGCTTAAGTAACTTAACTTAACTAAAAAAAGGAGCGATATCGATTTTACATCTGACAAAGCCACTGCAAAATACATGTCGTGTAAAATTACCTTTATTAATCGTGGTAGGGCGCCAAATAAAAACTGGTAATTTCATAAACTTTATTGGTTTCTAACAATTCACCATTTTCCAATTAAAAAAAATTGTAGTTTATTTCTTTTTGTGGTAAAAAAAAAAACAAATATCATTGCATCTCTAACAAATTGTTTAAATATAAAATTTCTTTCAAAATTTTATAATTTGTTTAGCATTTTATGCGAGTTGTGAATTTCGAAAAGACAAACATTTTGAAGTGCATACAGTTTTCTTTCTTTGCGCTGTTTTTTTTTTATTGTTGTTATTATATGTTAAAATATGTTTTTTGTTGTTGTTTTTATTGTTGTAATAAGGTGTGATCTAAACTCTCTATTTTGTTGTGTTTATTTTACCAGCTTCTGTTTTTTGTTTTCCATTGTTTATAATTGCACAACTTCTTCTTTTTTTGTATTTTGTTCGACACTGTATTACGTTGCTGTTGTGGTTGTTGTTTTTTGTCGTTGTAAACTTTTACGTTAGAATTATGATTGAAAGTTTCGAAATTTATGTTCGGCAAAAGTTTTTTTTTTTTAAACTATTAAAAAATAAAACATTTAGTTTTGTAAATAGCCGACAACAAAATTAATAAACTGTTTATAGAAAGTTTTTCTTTTCCAGTCCAAATTGTTAACAGTTTTATTCAATTAGTGTGATGTTAACTAAATCTAATTATTTTTTTAATGAAAAGAAAATGGGGTTTTTAAATGATGTTCAAGGCGAGTCCAAAATAACAAAGAATGTTTAATACAAATTTAAACTTTTTAACACTTTTAAACCTTTTTTTTTTAATTCAGTTTAATTTTGTAAGAAATAATTTTTTTAAACCAATTAACTTTTGAAAAGTAAATATGACCTTTTACAAAGTTATCACAAATTAAATGAAGCTTTAAGTTTAAATACAATTCAAGCGTTTCGTTTTGCTTTTTTCTTTTACTGACAAGTAAACTTTGTTAATGTTACGTATGGCTAATAAATCAGTGAATGTTAAAAGGCTGGTTTAGTTGAACTAAACTTAAATTTAAACGTATGTAATTTTAACTCAACAGCTGTTAATCAGCGTCCCATAAATTATATGTATATATTATCAGTTTTAAAAGTAATAATGTGGCAACACTACGCTAAATGTTGTCAAATTCATCTGTCTGTATTGGAAGTTTTTAAGCCTAATTTTATGCAAAGTACAAATTATTCGAACTCGAAAATTATTTCTTTCGAAATGAAATACGTGGACCATATTTTAGTTAAAAAAAAAACAGGACATAAACGAAAAAACCAAGTCAGATACAAAACCTTGCATCATCAGTTTGGCCATCTGGCAACATCATTAATCTAAAATATTAGAAACTTGTGTTAGCGTGACCAAATTTTAAAAATGTTTAACTTTATTTTTTTTAAATTTTGTTAATAGAATTATGGTATTGTAGTATTTCTACATTTCTTCATTTTCATCCAAGCTTAAAGAATGAAAAACATTCATGTCTTAAATTTAAAATAAAAACACTTTTTCTTTTCTAAAAAAAAAAAAAAATAAAACAGCACGATTTTCTTTCTAATTTTTGATCATGACCACAAATTACGTTTTAGATTTTTTTATAAAAATGTTTGTTTAATTCGATGTGACATTTCGGTCTTAATATTTGACTTTCGATATTTATTTCCTAACAGAAACCAACTACAAGTAAAAACAGAATTTATAAAAAATAAAAGTAGAAAAAATTACCATTAAACATCATTTAAATCTTGTAATTTTATCATTTCAAAGATCGTGTTTTACTTTTCTTTTAGTTTCTTTTTTCCCTCTTTCTCCTTAACTCTATCGCTCTCTTTAAATTATTTGTAATACGTAAATAAATCAGGGTTATTTTAGTAAAATATGTAAAAAACTCTTAAATTTGTAACTTTGTTTCTATTTGTCCTCTATTTTTAAGTTAAAAATTTGGTCGCCTTACTAAATTACACATGTTAAGGAAGATTACACACGTACACAAAACGAAAACAAGTAAAAAAGAATAGGAGGTCAAGCCCGACCTTACGATACCATAAACCACAGTATTTAGAGACCAATTTTCGATAGTGAATCCTATTTGGGCGCTATGGGCAATCATTAAACCGCCAGAAGAACATTTTGTGATGAGCTTAAGATTCATAAAAAAGTTTTTGTGTTGAATAGTTTTTTAGACGAAAATATCCAAATTAGTTTTTTTTCTTTAAGTTATTTAAGTTTATTTATCGGGTGTTTTTGCAGTTGTATGAGAACTATCGATATCGAATGAGAATGTCAAACTGTGTTGACATTTCTGTTCTATAAGGCTTGGCAAGTCATCATAAATCGCTTAGTGTCGGATCACAAGTTTGACTCGCCAAGTCAAAGAGAAGGAGAGAAGGTTAAAGAGAATGCCATTTCTTTTCCCCTCAATAAAGCCCTTATGACACTACATTTTTAATGCATTGTTCAAGTTTTGGTGAACAGTTCAAATATGAAGTAATAGAAAAATTTACCAAGTGCGAAGGGTTCAGCTGTATTAAGATAAATGGCAAACTGTCAAAAATTTTACTTAAGTTATCGATAAAAAATGAAGTTATGTCAAAAACAATGTAAAATTGTTCAACTTAAAATTGACATTTCAAGCTTGAAATATTAAAAGTGTTGCTGAATCAGCGGCTTATGGGTAAATTCAGCGATTTACCGCTTTTTGTTTTTAGGTTTCTCATAAACAACAAGTTGGCAACATTTAATCAAATTAACAGAACAGGGATGGCTAAGTTGTTTGAATTGTACTCTTTTGTTGATACTTTTTAAACTAAGATTTATAATACCTTTTTGTGGTGTTTTTTAAGAATCTAAATGAAATTAGTTTCAACTTAAAAAATCTTTTAGTACAATTAGGCTAAAAAAGTAAAATTTTTAAAGGTTGTTGGTACAATTTTAAAAATTCTCAACGCCATCCCTGAAACAAAACCATAACAAGAGAAAAAAAAACTAAAAAACTTTGTTTACATTTTTTATAGTTTACTCTTTCTAGCATTTACGGTTTCTTTCTATCAATTTTATATCAATTAATGAATAAAAAATGTAGTGTCATAAGGGCTTAAGTATTGGAATCTTGACTTGACTGCTCTGTGCAGCCTTGTACTGGATTGAGTTCTAGAGAGTGATCGCGCAAGTGGATTAGGATGATGTTGAAGTGTTAGAAAGTATCTCTCTCGAGCTATTCTGAATTCTTGTCTTAGCATTGGTACTTCTAGGTCTTTGTGGATGTTCTCGTTACGTATATACCACGGAGTTCCTGTGATCATCCTTAGGATTTTTGACTGTGTCCTTTGAATTATGTAAATACTAGAATTACTTGCTGTCTCCCACAGCTGAATTCCATATGTCAAAATAGGTTTTAATATGGTGTGGTATAAAAAACTTTGCATTTAATATTCAATTTTGAGTGTTCGTTTATCAGCCATTGTAAGTTAGAAGCTCTAATTTTTATGTGGAGCCTCTTAACTTCTTTATGATATAATTATGGCAGTCGTTATCGAACACTTTTTTGATTCGAAAGCAATTTTATATCTCATTCTTTCTGTCCATACTGAACGGATCGATATTATATTTTTTAGTGTTGTAAAGCATTTATTTTGGTTTTCACAACACAATTGCGATTCGTTCAGTATCGACTGAAATAACATTGCTTTCGAATCTAAAAAGTATTCGATCACGACTGCTCTGTTTTCATTCTAGGTCTCAGTTTACTCAAGGCGAATTGACTAGAAGGTGCGGTCAAGTACATATGGTGGTTTTTTCGGTAGTCGACTTGTGAATGTTTGTATACAAACTAGGTTTTTATGTAAACAAACCTTTTTTACAAGCAATATTTTTGACAATCCGTTTTATTTTTTTGTTCATTGGAATAAAAGTAACTTTATTTGTTTCTTTTTTGTACACTACAAAGATGCAAAAAAGCGCCAAAGTTGCAAAAAATGTAGCATGTGTACATATTTGAATTTTTCTTGATACACTTAAAGTATTGATACTTTCCTTGAATCGATTATGTGAGATTTAAGTAGTTTTGGGATCTAAAAAAGTGCTTAAAATGCTAAATAATTATAAAAATGTGCTAAACTAGCACTTAGCACTTTTTTTTAATTTCTTAGTGCTAAATAAGAAAAAATGTGCTAAATCGAGCACTAAAAGTGCTAAACTGGCATGCTTGGCTGATAGTCGTTGTTTTGTAGCTGGGAATCTGTGTTGTTGCCTTTCCCGTCTATTCCTTCGTTTTTCTGAAATAAGTCTCATAATTACTGCATTTAAAATTAGCGTAGTCGGTTTTGATGAAATTTGGAGTTTTAAGTGGTCTAAGGCCAAGTTATTGTTGACGTAAAGTTCTGTACAGAATTTTCTTAATCTTCCTCACTTTGTCAATATGACTACTGATACATTTTTTGTATTTTAACCAGTAATTTTTGACAATAATAAATGGTTCAGCAATACAGGAGAATGGTCTGTGGAGATGTCATATGATATTTCTGCATTAACTGAATCACGGCTTATAATTTTCGAAACAGGAATTTTCTTCTGATCAGTAGGTAGGTTGGGCAGGTGATATGAAATTTAACTATTTTTACGATCAAATATCGTTTTATACAGCTTGATACCTTTCGGATTAGCTGCTTCTGGAACTCAAACGATTATTATTCCTAACTTCAAAACTATTTTTGCATTTGAAAATTTTAAAATGAATATGAATATTAAATTTGTGGAATTTGCAAATTTCATGGTTTCGTTTAAATGTGCTTAGTTCCCATTTCATTCGATTGATAAACTGAAATTTATTGTGGAAAGGATAAGCTATTCTTATACGCATTTCAGTGGTTGCTTAGGCCAGATTGTCAGGAAACTTCATCCAAAGATTTCAGAAAAACTAAAGATATTATACAAATAAAACTGTTAAGCGAACAAGAATTATAAACCCCAGTTTTACTTGTAACAATATAAAAGCTTTAACAAAAACAACAACAAACAACAATAAACAGTGGGTTTATCTTTTCTTACAGTCCCGACTACAATTGGTTGATTTTTTTTCAACTCTAAATGTACAACTACATTAAGTGGGTTAAGAAAAAACAAATTTCTTTATTTTATTTTGCCAGTTCAGTTTTATTAACACTGCCACATGAATATTAGCTATCAAAGTTTATCTTGGGATTAAAAAAATTAATTAACAAGGTTTTGTTTAAATGTGCTAAATTCCCATTTCATACTATTGATAAACTGAACTTTATAGTTGATTTTATATTTTTTTCTTACATTTTAAGGTTTGTATGGAAACTACTATAAGGAGGGAGCAAAGATAGAGTTTTGAATCCTTTTAAAGAAACATTGGTTACGTAAAAATAGTTAGGGTCGGCCTTAAAAATTAACCCCTTACGGGTACGAGCTAACCCCCTAGGGTCCGAAACCAATTTCGGCTTAGAACTGTTTTTTGTACAAGAGCCATGTTTAAATATCAAGATAGAGTTTTGGCATTCAGGAAAAATATTGCATTTTATTAAAGTATCCATTATTGCTCAGCTCGAGGAATATATTTGCTGTATAGAATAAACTACATGAGTTTATGAGTAGGCCTATAATTTTTGCTAAAAGCAGGAAATTATTTTTGGACTTTGAATTTTCTTGTTTTAAGAAACGAATTTGATTGCTATAGAAAATCTTTCCGTTGAACATTTTCGACTTAAAATGGAAGAACCATTCTGTTTTTCACGCCAACGAGGTTTTCGAAATGGCGGTGGAAAATGTTATTTTCTACCCAAAAAGTCAATTTCCAAAAAAATGGCGCTTATGTCGTTTAAGATGAAAAGCGACAACTAAGTTCATTTCTCGTTGCATCTCTACGTAAAATTTCTTAAAACGTTTGTGTTGGAAAGTGAAAATTAATGATAAAAAAAATCAGTATTCAAAAAGAAAAACTCGACTGTTAAAAATTAGTGAAAAAATAAAATTACACACAGATTACACATGTACTGCACATGCAAGTACAAATAAGACACAATATGTGTAATAACTAGGGATGCTAATGCCATGCAAATTCATGTTTTTTTGTCGATAGTCTAAGATCAATGTCGACCAATTTCTTTTCGAATTATTTAATTTTCGTTAAAATGGCATTGATTTGTTTATGCATATTGTTGAATATTTTAGAGAAAATTCATATTTTGGTTTTAAATGCATAACTTTGCATACTTTAACATTTTTGAGCGATATAATTTTTTAAATTTCAAAATTATAAAAAAAGCTTTTCAAAAAAATTTCCAAATTGTATAAAAAAAAATCTTCCTAAAAAATTTTTTAATTTCAATTAAAAAGATTTTTTTGGAGCTCTGTTTAAAATACAAGATTTCATAGACTTCGTCAAAAGATCCTTAAATTTTTAACCGATGCAGCATCTTACATGGTAACGGCTGTCAATTGGCCTAAATCAATTAACCCAAAACTGTTACTTGTTACTTGCTTGGCACATGGGTTACACCGAGTTGTAAAGGAAATAAGAAGCATATTCAATAATATTGTTTATTGGTTTTATACGGGAAAAAAATATTTAAAAAGCCTCCTTTACGAGTTGCAATATTTAATGGAATGTATTCCTTACCACCGGAGCAATAATATTAACAAGATGGAGAACCTGGCTAGATGCTTTAAAATACTATTCAAAAAACTTTGAGCAATTTAAGAATGTTATTGAAGAACTTGTTGCTACCGATTCTTACGCGATTAAATAAGCAAATTAGCATTTGTATTTTCCAACTTCGGATATATTGGTGAAACTATAACTAAATTGGATGGACTTGGTTCACTTAAGTAATCAAGTATTTGGTTGGCAGAAAGTAAAATTAATAATATGAAAGAAAGAATAGGAAGACAAATAAACCAAAAACCAAAACGTTTGAAAAAAATATAGGATTTCAAAAAATAAAACAAATTTCAACTATTTTTGTTTTGATCTTGAATAAAATCTTGAGAAAATTAATATTCACCAAATGAATTGGCATCCTTCAAGTATTCTTCAACTTCGGTTGACGTTGAGAGATAATTTTACATGTACAAAAGCTTTTAAACAGACAAAGGTTTACTTTTGATAATATTAAAAATTTATATTATGTAGTATTAGTGTAACTTTGAATAACAATAGAATAAAAACATCAATAGAATTTTTTATTTTTTGTTTTAAATAAAATTAAAAAAAACAAACGCTTTTTTATTGAAAATGTTCCAGTTTTTAGTGCATATTTTTTATTTTTTTAATGCATATTTTGGAGTTTTTAGTGAATATTTTATGCGCATATTTTCGATTTTTTAGTGCATGAAAATCTCATCCCTAGTAATAACCAGGGATGTAAAGTTGGGGTTGAGAAGTCGGAGTTGAGGTTTTTGTGCCGGAGTCGGAGTCGAAGTCCAAAGTTTTTCGGCATAAAAAATTTAAAAAAACATTTCCAAAATAAAAATTATATTCTTAAAACACATTTAAAATTTTAATAAATGGTTTATGAATACTGCTCTTATGTGCTGTTCCCAAATGACAGGCGATGGACTGAGTGCTTTTCATATAAATTTTACTACATAATCAATCGCCTGTCATTTGGAAACAGCAAATTAATGTTTGCGTACGGTAATTTCTTCTCAAAAACTCTAAATGTTAGAAGGCCGTACGGTAATGAAAAAATAAAAGTTAACATCACTGAGTCTCATGTACATTCAGCTTCAAGATTATAGTAGGAGTCGGAGTCGTGAGTTGGAGTCGCACTTAAAAATTTCAGCGCTTGGAGTCGGAGTCGGAGTTAGTACTTTTTTCGGACTACTCTACAGCCCTAGTAATAACACACAGATTGGCAACACTGACATAAATAAAACACATGTTTTATTTTGCTTCAAGTTGCCAGTGTGTTTCTATTTGAATTAGTGCTTAAAAATCAAAATTTCCGTTTGTTGTGGCTTAATGCTGTTTTTGTTGTTGTTAATATTTCTATTTTTTTTAGTTGCAGGTTTGTTTAATAATTTGGTTTTGTTAAAGTTTTATAAGTATAAAAAGGTGGTTTGATTGTAAATCTAATTTTAATGTTTTTTTTTGTTTTGTTTTGTTGTGGTTGGTTATTTTTTTATTACTTTTTTTTTGCCTTTTTTTTGTGTTTTCAACCGCTACAGTTCATTGTATTGCTTGTTCCGTTGTTATTGTTGGCGGTTTTTATTTGTTATTATATTTTATAGTTTAAGATTTTCTTTGCTTAATTGCAGATAAAATTTTTTTTGAAGGTTTCTTAATAAAATTTTTACAAATAAATAAAATTTTCATGCTTGATTTTAAATGTTGGCAAAGTATTTATTGTTTATTTTTTGCTTTAGTTTAACAAATGATTGTTAGAAAAAATTTTCAAGATTTTGGGAAAGTGATTTCATTTTTGTTGACTAACAAAATAGTGTGCTAAAATTTAAAAAGTATTTTATTTTTATATGATTGCTATTTTGAATAGAATACATAGAAAAAATAAAAAATTGTCTCTAATCAACAATTTTATACCGAATTCATAGAATCAATCAACCCATTTGTTGATTTTGCACCTATTACCAAAATGATTATATTGATTACTAAAAATTGTAAAAATTGTATATTTTGAATATTTTTTTTTCCAATAAATTATATTTTGAATTTTAATTAAAAAAAATTATCAAAAAACTATTTCATTTCAAACAATGTGTTAATTGATTTTGACAATTTCCAACAACAATTTCACAAGTTTAAATTATTTATTTTTAAACGAAATAATTTTTTGTTATTTGATTATTATTTTAATTCAAAATTTATTTCAAAACAACTAAAATGTTATTTAAGTTTAAATTATATTTTTAATTTTCGTTCAACAAAAAAAAAATAATTGATTCAATTATTACATTAATAAAGTTTAAATACTTTTTAAATAATTTTTTAATTGTTAAAAAACTACTAATAATTTTTTCTGTTTAGTTATATACTAAGAGCGGCGTAGGTGCTTTCTGAAATATTTAAGTTTAAGTTATTGTTTTAACACAGTAGAACCGGTTTTAAGAATCAAACCAAAATTGTTCTACAGAGATTTTAAAACTGTAGTTCAAATCGGATTGAATATCGGATTGTGCAGAAAAAATATTCACGAATACCCCAGCAAAAGTTTATTTAAGGTTTGGAAGCAATAAACGCGTATACTGCATCCCAACCGCTTCCTTTTTTGCTTCTAAAAATTACTGCCTTACTCTTCTGCTGTAGGATAAGGTAGCAATTCTTAAATGCAGAGCTAAATACTAAAAGAGAATCGCTGTTAATTTGTTTTTTCATGATTACATTTTCTACTGCTTTATTAAAGCAGTGAAATCATTTATTCTCTTGATAAAAAATAAAAAAAAATTAACTTAATTTTACAAAAATCATACATAATTATTATAAAACTATAACTTTTTTATTCTAAAAAATATTTTAGATTCATGAAAAATTTTTTAAGCGCTAAAATAACAAGTGCTTCATTGCTTAATTTTTTTTCACTTACTTGTTGATACAAAATGCACAGTCTCCTCAACCAAAGTCTTGGTTTTTTTTTAAGAAAAGTCTTCAATCATTTACTTAATATATATTTTCAAAAGTTCGATAATGAATGTCGCAAGATGGACTCTTTGATTTCGAAAAAGATTTAACAGTTGTTAAACTGAATTACGAAAGGGACAGTTGTATAAAACCCTGTAGCTTATTTGTTCACTAAATAAGGTATAACAGAAAACATTAATTTTAATCACAGATTAATACACGGAATTACTTATTTCAAACAAACAGGCACCGCGCCTGTTCTTGACGAAATGCATTGCAGACGTCCAATTTTTTTCTACTCTTTCGAGCATTTCTGGCTGCATGGCACCAGTTCAATTAACAATTTTGAACTCTAAGCCGTCAATTTTTACTGGCTTATCAGTATAAGCCAGTGACTTCACAGCCATACGGAAAACAATCAAGAGGTTTCACATAACACGGCCTTGCAGTCTAATTGACAGTTTATTTTCTCTAAATCAACACATCGCCTTTACTTTTAAAAAAATAAGTTGCGTCATTTAAATCATGAAGTCGTCGATAAGTTGCGAAAATCGATGGCTGATTTCCAAAGTAAATTTGGATGATTTGTGGCGTTGTTCAAGCATGAATCTATTCATGATAATCCGCCTGAGCCAGAAGTGAGAGCAGTATGACAGCCCGTTTGACAGCTAACCTTTCAATTACTAACAGTTTTAAGTTAAAATAAGAATCTAAACAGTTTGACTAATATTAATCTTCTTTCAATGAGTTTGTAGTGTTTTGCTTCTTTGTAAATGTATTTTTATTAAATAAAACTTCAATTTTATATCAGGTGTAATTTCATTAAAATCGGGTAATTTTGCTTCATCTCGAGTGTAATTTTGAATTATTCTGGTGGTATCACTGGAGAGCATACATTTCGGTTGTATCCATAATATGTTCCCCAGAAAACTTCTGTCTATTAGTCCCTAACTGGCAGATGTTCAGAAGTCTCGTCATCCATTTCGCAGAATCTGCATGTCAATTGAGAGAGTTCTAATTACTAGAAAATGAGAAATTTGCTGGAACGATTTATAAAAAGAGTTTTTGTTACATTGACAGTGTAAGGACAGCTTTTCTAAAATCAACTTCAGCTTAAATCATTTTAACCAGCTTGAGAGTTAAGTGAATGTAATTTCGATAATATTCGATTCAAATGCGATTTTTTGTTTTTGCTTTAAGTTGAATATAAGAATTTTGCTGATTGTTTTCTCAAAGTCTCTAATCATGTTTGCATTAAGTGACATTATTTAATTAAGTTTTTGGAGAAAATTCTGAATAAGAATACAAAACGAAATGATGTAGCTGAACATTTTTAACAATTGTTCAACAAACATTGTAACAGGTTTGATGTTGTCGAAAGTTCTTCTCTGGGGAAAAACTTCCGGTTGATGCCACTGTTGCCGAATTGGCAATCTTTGTCCGAGTGAGACTCGGTTCGTTTTGGAGCGGTGATCTAATTATCGAGTAGAACGTCGATTGTATTTGTTGTTGTATCAGCGTGATTGAACTTTAGGAAACTTTTTGTTAAGTTTTATTAAACTGTCATTTGCTTAACCAAACTGCGAAACTGGTTATAAGGAATCAGATATGTTTTTTTGTTGTTGTTTTAAATGCATTTGTTTATGCACATTCTGGTTTCGCCTTAAGTCTTTGGACTTCGATTCGTTCCGGTACTTAGAAACGATTGTCGTGGGAACGTGATTGTATTTGTGATCATTCTTAATGTACAGCACAAGTCGAATTTATTAGCAACTTTAAAAGTTTATTCAAACATAATTATATTATAATTCCTAATACAGGCCTGTCACAGTAATTTAAATTTAGATTCTTCTAATTCGTAGCACGTTCAAAAAATTATCATCTGGCATCACTGTTAATGTCAGCTGTTCGCAGTAAACAAGTATCAGCATCAGCTGATTTGCATTAGCATCGCAAATTTATAACAGTTTCGCTTAGATGCGGATCAGGAATGCATTTTTGAACAGGGGCCTTATTGTAATTGATTTAAAGAAACTACAAAAAATTTAATCGGAATTACAACTACGAAATTAAAATCGTTTCGATAAGAAGGTGTGCCAGGCCTGATTTTTTTTTTCGTCCATAAACCATAAATACGTTTAAGATAAAGTAGATTTAAATTTTTATTTTAATTCAGGTTAAACAAAAACAATCTAAATCAATTTGGTTTCACAAAACTTTTACCATTAGGTGGGCGTAAGTAAGAAGCTCAACTTCTAATTCAGGTGAAACTTCTTAATTTTTATGTATTTTTTTTATTGTTTGTGCTTTAATTATCTTTATCAAAACTTTTAATTACATTAAAATCTGATAAAATAATAATAAATACATATTTAAAAAAAACGTCGCCGGCTTAAAATAATGAATAAATATAGAAACAATCAAAATCACATTGTCATATGTAAAATGCGGGTTCATTAGAGATTTCTCGTTTGTTTTCAAAATGTTTTTAATACTGTGAAGATCATCTCTCTGTAAACTGAATATTTTTGTATGGTTTTTTATTTTCTTAACTACCCACATTTTGTTCACATAGAAATTCTAGTTTCTGCTATTTTTGTTGTATAGACATAAAAATAAGTATTTAATTTAATTAATTGAAAACTTAGTTTGAAAAAAAACATTGTAGGTTTGAAATAAAGGAGGGTTGCTATAAGAGGTGTTTTTTCAAGGCTCTAAAAATTTAAGGATTTGATAGACTTAAATTGTATTTAGAGCAAAAGCTCCAAGTCGATGAAATATATCAATAGAATCGCCGTCATTTGTTTAACTTAAGGTTTCCGTCTAATGATAATTTTCGACTAACATTAAAGTAAAGGGCTATTTATTTTTTTTAATAATAATAATAATTCTAAAATTTTTAAAAATCATCAAAGTTATTTCCTAGAATACAAAATTTTCAATTAATAAGTTTTTTTTTGTCGTGCTTAATTCCCAATTTATATTCTTGATAAAAACACTGAAATTTATTGTTAAGGGATAAGCTAGTTTCTATGCGCATTTCACTGGTTGATTAGGCCAGATTATCAGGTAACATTCTCTAAAAAAATTTTAGAAAAGACAAAGATATTAGCAAACAAAACTTCAAAGTGAACGAGAATTGCAAACATATTAAAGCTTAAACAAAATACCAACAATAAACAGTGTGTTTATCTCTTCTTACATTCCCCGCTACAATATATAAATTTCAGTGTTTTTATCAAGGATAAAAATCTTATTAATTGAAAATTCTGTAATCTCGGAAATTTCTTTGATGATGAATATGCAAGTGCACGGCTTAAAAAAAAACTAAACTGGCAACTGGTTTTTTTTTTGATTTTCTTGTTTTTTCTTAACCAACTTACAACTACAATTAATGTTTGAGAATTCCAACTAATTGTAGTAGATAATGTTAGAAAATATAAACACACTGTTTATTGTTGGTATTTTGTTTAAGCTTTGATTTAGTAAGGTCTTGATATGTTCAGGGGTGTTCTGTAAATCAAAAACGCAAGAACTTGAAAGTTGTTTTTAATACACTTTTAATCTAATTTTTATAATTTTCGTTATACAATTCTGTTTAAGGCGAATTTACACCAGGTGTCCTTATCTTGAATTCGCCTTGATTCTGTTTAATATTTGTCATAAAATTATTTTTTCGATTTCCAGAACACCCCTGTATGTTTAAAAGATAACATCTACAAATGGCGACCTGACGTGCCCTTTCCATTCTCCTGAACTTTTCTTAGAATTTCAGGTCCCAGCGCCTTCAATTCTTCTCGGGTATTCGCCTTAAGCTGTTGGGTGGTTCTTGGCTTTTTGGCGTACACCTCCTCCTTTAGGTAACTTTAAAGAAACAAATAGTGAGCCGTTAAATCGGTCCAGCACGGTGGCCAGTTAAAATAAAACAACGCGATATTATTCGATCGCAAAAAATTTCGTGCAGGAGTCATAGTAACACGAACTGTGTGAGCTTTGGCTCCAACTTGTTATTCATTATATTATTCTGGATTATTCTCTAATTCTGGTCTTAAACAATTTTCAATCATTGCCCGGTATTGAATGCCATTCACATAAACCGCAACTTGTTCGTCGTTTTCGAAGAAATGAGTATGATTTGATTTAAAACATTTTTTTGGATTTTGCAATTTCGTTTATTCGCGGGACTATCGCTCATTATTCGATATGATCTTTTTGTCTGAATAATCACATGCTGACTTTAAAAATTTATCGACATTGTTTCTTTTTTCTGTGTGTGCTGAGTCTTTTCGTCATAAATTTTCAAGTTTTTCAAAGTTTTCTTATGAGCCACCGTGTATTAGATATTTTGGATTTAATTGCTATGAAAAATCCATCGATTACCTCATTTTCGTTAATCTACTAACTTTTTTCTCACACTGTTGGCATAACTTTTCGCATGTGCAAAAAAAAAACACATCAGATGGGGCAACACCTTGTTTATATGTATGACAGCCTAATTGTTGTTTTTGTGGTACATGCTTATTTTACCCTAACCACAATAGTGAAGAGGGTATTATGCGTTTGTGCTGATGTTTGACCTTTTAGTATACCGATCGACTAAGAACCACTGTTTTGAATCGATCTAACGATGTCCATACGTTCGGCTGGCGGGCCGTCCTGCGTGAAAAGTACAGGATTTTAGCGATGATCTGATGAAATTTGTGACATTAGAACCTTAATTGTCACAAGGACCAACCCTCTTGGAATTGGTGCAAATCGGTCCATAATTTTACATAGCCCCCATTTAAACTTCTTTCCAGAAAAGTCTTTTTGCCTATAAACGATCTTTTTATGTTGCTCAATATTTCGGTTAATTTTGGTCCAAACTTATTTTATTGCCTCTAAATTCTGTGGTGTAGGTTATCATATGGTCGGGCTTGACCGACTATATTTTCTTACTTGTTTTTGTATTGGTTTAACTGACAAAATCAAAGAATATTTAAATGTAAATAAAGCTTCTCAAAATGTCTTTTATTCCATTAAAGAATCAGAAAACAAAGTGCCAAGATTTATTTAATCTTCTTGAGTAGAGAGACCATTCACAGCATCAAGTATAAATTCCTTAGAAAAAAAATATGCAAAAAAAAAAATTGTTTTTCAAATTTGCCGACTTTTTAAATAAATTTATAGATGTAAGCCGTCTCTTGTCGTCCGTCTGTCCTTCCCTCGGTCTATTGATTTGTAGAAGAAAAAGCTAAACAAAAATCTTATCGATTCTCTATACTGAACAAAGTAAGTACTCGTATATTTTGAGTTTGTATAAAAGTAGTATGTAAGTAAATTTTTATTTTGCACTGCCACTGCTGTTGTATTTTATTGTTTTAAAGTTAAGAAACGACATAATAATGTATTGGTTGAATTTTATTTAGTTTTATTTATTGGTTATTCTTCGTTTTTATAAAGAAACCAACTATAAAAGTAAGTGGGTTGTCTCACAAATAAAACAAAATGTTGCAGTTGTTTTTATTTATGTTTATGGTTGTAATAACCCGACATGAGAATTGAAACCACTAAAATCACCGAATACCACCTAAGCAGCAGCGGGGTGTACTTTTTAAGACCTCTCCCGCTATAAAAGTTGTTTGACTATTGGATGGGGGGAAAAAGTTGGTAGAAATCCTAAGTTCATTTAAAAAGTTTAAAGTGGACTTCTAAACTTGTTATTTAAAAAAAACCAAGATTAAGCCGAGCTCTCTAACGAAATCAGAAAATAAATTTTTCAAATTGTAATTTTTTTAATGTTGATCAGATTTTCTATTTACCGTCTTTTTTAAAATTGTAACGATTTGATTGTCATCTTTTGAACACAAAAATAATACTGTTCTTATCCAGCTCAACAAAAAGATGAGTATATTATATAACGTTTGGTTATTTTTGAAAATGTTCGTTCGATTCTGTTGAGCATAGCGCCGTTTTGGCACACACAAAAAAAAAAAATCCTGCAAATAATTCGACTTGTCCATACATGCATATAAAACTACGCCTGCGACTGTTTGGTAAAAGATTAAAGGAAATAAGTGCACGTTCTCTTTAATCTATTACCAAACAGTCGCAGGCTGATTTTAAATTCGCCAACCACGATAAGGATAAATATCATCGCTAAAATGTTTAAATTTTGTATTCTCTAAGGCATTTTAGCGATCGAAATTTAGCTTTAGAAAAATCATATTCACCTTTATTGTGTTTGGCGTATTTAAAATACGCCTACGACGGTTTGGTAATAAATTAAAGGAAATAAGTTCACGTTCCCCTTAATCTATTTCCAAACAAAATAAGGGAGATTAACAAACATGAAAACCCCTCTTTCTTCTCTAACCCGATTGCCTACAAACAAAAAAAACAAATGTGTTTCTTAGACGTATCTGAAAAAACATCGTGTAAATTGCTTCTATGTCCGGAATTGTTTGCTAAATTCAGCCTGATCGGTCCGCAAATGGTTGAGATATGAGCAAAAAACCAAAAATGTCAAACGAATTTTGTAATATTCCAAAATTAAAAAAAAAATCCCTTTTTTCCCTCCACTAACTCCTTATTTAATTGTAACCAGGGGCCGTTATAATTATTCTTTTTTTTTTTTCAAAAAAGTTAGATGATGCCAGTTTTTTTATGGTTTATATTTTTTTGAGCAAAAATAAAAGTTATTTTTTAAAGAAATGGACGTGTTACAATAATTATGTTGACTTTTAATGTGCATTAGAAATCCTCCCATGATGATCATAGTTTAAAATTAATATTTAGTGCGGTATTCATAAAAAATAAAATAAGTTTGCAATGTGTTTTAAGGCAAAACTTTCAAAAAAATTTTCTTAAAATTCATTTCAAATCCATTTAAAATTCTTATGAATACGGCAGTTAATATCAAATGTTTCAAGCCCCTGGACACAAACGCAATTTTAAAAAATTGCATCAACAAAAATTTCGTTCTTTAATAATAAATTTTCCACCGACTTAGTTATTTTCAAGAAGCTTGTGAGTGTTAACGGGTTAATTAGGTAAAATTGCATTTAAAAAGTTCAATTCTAAATAAATACAGAATATGTTTAGTTGCCTAGACAAAAAAAAAAGCAGTGGTGGCTGTGATCTAGTTAACCATAAATTTCACAATTGACTTTTTAACAATACCAACAATTTAAATAGAAAACCTTTAGTAAAACTGCAAGTAAAAAAACCCTTCTTATTGAATAAGTACTTATTTCGAAATGAAAACGTTCGGAGACCAACGAACAAAACACCCACTCCCAACAATATCTAATCAGTGTTCCATATTGCAGTACCATTGTTGGTATACAATACCCCAAAACAAGCTGTTCATAAAATCCAATAGAATAATGTGGCATGTGGGAAAGTTAAAGAATTGTACAAACTCCTACAATTTATCTTATCGAATTTTGACATCAATAGCAAGACATTCATTCGTATTCGAATGCACTCGCATTCATTGTACTTGGGAATTTATATACGAGTTATAGAGAACAAAATATTGAAAGCGAGAAATCTGTTTTTTTTTTGTTGCTTTTTACTATAATTGGGTCATTTGAATGAAATCAATACCTTTTTGATTTTTAGAAATTAAATTAAATTCTTTACAAAAATGGTTATTGCTTTTGTTTTCTTTGGTAAAAATTATTTTAAATAATCATTCATTTGTATTATAAAATTTCTTTTCGGTTTTATTTTATTGTTATATATTTGGAAATCGTTTTATGATTCATGTTAATAGATTTTGGTGTTTTTTTTTTTGTTTTGTTATTCTAATTAAGCCCGCATAATCTCGCTAAAACTTATTGTTAAAGTTTGTCTTTTACTAAATTCCAATTTTATTGGTTCTTGTTTTTTTTTTTTTGGTGCTTAAGTGATTTTAGTTCATAATTCAGTCAAGTGGTTTAGTTATAAAGATGTGTTTCCTTATTTTCTAGATAGTAATCTATATGGTAATTTATTTATAATTTATTGAGAATTTCTATTCAAAGCGGATTATGATCACATTTTTGGAATTAATAATAGCTGCAGTGTTGCCACCAGAAAAATTCTAAAAAAACACTTAAAATGAAGCAAAATTAAATGAAATTTCATCTGCACCCATGTTCTGTAACTTTAGTGAGAACTTCCCCAATCTAAAAAATATGTGAAACAAAATATTCCATTGTTTCCCGAACAGTGTGTCTGTAACTCATGCCGAAAACTATCAAAAGAGATAACGTCGTTACGTTATAAATGTTATACATTGCACTCGAAGCCGATGTGACATTGCAGACGTTGAGAGCGCCGGTCACACATTATTCTTTGCATGTTGTATTTTTAATATGTTTTTAGTGTTAAAATTTTTTCTCGCCCAGTTTTTATTCGTAAGTTTATTTGACAGTTCAAAGCGGGAACTTTCTCACATAAATTTTACAGACCCATTTTTCTGTAAATTGGCGAGTAATTTCCTAAAGTGACAGCTAATACTCGCCAAAAATGTCACAGACGCAGTGAAGTGAGAAAAATAGTTGTTTGTTTAAATTTATGTAATTTCTGTTTCATTTCTCACAGTTCAATGGAAATGTTTCTCGGCGCAAGAGTTACAGAATATGGACACCGGCATCAAATTAACGTTTTAGTCTACAAAAGACTTTTGGAAAAACACAGCAAATTTATTTTAAGGATATCCAAAGTGGCAACGCGTTGGGCATCTACTTAATTTTTGGATAATTCTTGTTTTCAATCGCTATGAAGCTCACTCATACTTATCGTTTTGTTTCGTATACGAAAGAAAAATTTCCTCCCTTAAAATTTTAATGGAAGGCAAACGAACGTATTTTGCGTTCGTCCTTACAGTCACTAATAACCCATGGTGGCGCCATTCATTATCAAGCTTTTGTAAATCTAAATTAAATGATGGAAATCCAACTAAAGAATATTAAATTTAAACTAATCTACACTTAAAAGAAGTTACCCACGTTCTACTCACTATATATCGGGTAAGTTCCCACGAAGTGGCAACACTGCATAGTTGTCAATTAAAAAACGAAAATTTAAATGTCGCTTACGTTATTTTCGCGGTTAGAGCTCCATATAAATCCTTCAGCAAAGTTGCGAGTTTAAATTTTAAAAATTTAATTTATTTATTGCTTAAGAACAACTTCTTTAATTTTATTTTTGTAAAATTATCCGGTTATCTTTTTAACATTTAACAATTTTTCGCATTAAACAAATTTTTGTAACGTGTTCTTAAAAACTTCCTAAGTAACTCGTACATATTTATTTACTTTTTCTAGCTGCTGTTGTAATTGTGAAGTGTTTAGGAATGACTGAATCATGCAAAAATCTAAGTTGCATATTCAAACATTCCTACTTATCAACTAAACCCAGCTGTGCTCAGGAAACTATGACTAATTACTGGACTTTACAAAGAAAAATTTGGCACATAAATGTGGTTATTTCCGATTCATTTGCTACTCTCTGTAGGCTGCAGGGACTACCGTTGAAAAATCAATTGATTACTTTTGATTAACTGTAAATTTAATGAAAGTATTGCAGTGATTTCGAACGACTGGGTACCACCAGTTCCATGTTTTGATAATGTTGTTTTTGTTGTCGATGTTTTAAATAGTTATTAAAGCGATGCATCATTCTTTAGTCATTTATTTTCAATGGTGCTAAAATGTATTTTGGTTAAATGAACAAGTTTTTTTTCTATTAGTTTGGTTGTAAATTAGACAGCGGCAGCGATATAAAAGCATTAACAGAAAAATTGCATTTATTAACAAGTGTTAGATTGCTTATTTATTTTAGAAAAGGGGGACAGCGAGAAGGGGAATGTTCTCCAAGCAACAGGAAAGCAAAGAATTGTTTCAAGCAGTATAAAAATAATTTTTTTAAATGACACGGAAGTGTGACCAATCGAAAAGTAGTTAATTCTCAATGTTATGGATTTAAAAAGTGTAGTCGTTACGTGATTTTTTTTTGGTGTCATACGTGAATGGCTAAAAATTTTAAGATTATAGAGATGATATTAGAAAATAGTTCTACATGACAAGTCAATGCTTACAAAGAAAACCAATTTATTATAAAATCTCTTTTTTCGTAGGTGATTTAAAAAAAAATGTTTATAATGATCTTGAGAAATTCGAAATTCCTTTCTTAGGCTTCATTACATGAAATTTCCTCATGAGCGTGCGTAATGTTTGGTTAAAAATTAGTCACATGCATGTACATATCTATAGTAAATATTTTTTTATGGTTCGAGGCATGTGCCAGAGTTGCGGACGCGTAAACGTTGCGAAGGTCTTATATATTAATTTTGCATAAGAGTTTATTTTTTCTTGTAAAGTGTGTCCAAGTTTGAGATATAAATTCACAGAGGGAAAATATCAATGTAAAACTAAAATGGCACTATGCTGATTAATAATCATTGTAAATTTCTGCAAAAGTATGGACTTTATTTAAAATTATTATTGTTTCATATAAATTACAGGAAAATAAATACTTAAGCTGAAGGTCCACACCATGCGTTTATGCGTCTGTCCTCTTTATGGATCTGGCAAAAAAGTAGAATCAGCGTAATTGTGTGTGACAAGTTACACAACAAAACGCATAGAATGTATACACGTATCAACGCATCAAAGTCGGTTTACTTTCTACTTTTGTATCCGTCGCATGAGTGGTGAAAAAATGTCAGCTGTTTTTGATAACCATGGAAGAAACATAATAAATATTTTATTTTCAATGTAAACGATAAATTTGTTTGTGTGACGGATTTCTTTTTACATGTTTTTGGTATAAACAAAGTTTTTAATAAAAGAAAAAGCGTTCATTAAAAAGTTTGCAATAACTTTCAAGAAAAAAACACATAAAAATTAATTTTAAATGCAATTTTTATATTTTGTATTCTATTTATCGATTACTTTTAAGAGAAGCTTATACTGTGAAAAATAACCAATATTTATACAATTAAAGCTTTCTCCTTTTTTAGATATGTACTTATGTATGAATTCCATTAATTCTTTTTAAATCTCAATTTCACTTTCCATTTTCCCAAAATTGTTTTTATTTGATAACAATTTTAACACAACAGCTGATAAAAAAATAACATGGCGCATAAAACGCATTGCTTGTAACTTGAATTTAGAAACGCAAAAAATGCACAAAAAGTATCATACGCATGAACGCACGGTGTGGACCTTTCAGCTATATATTCTCTCTCTCTCTCTCTCTCTCTCTCTCTGGTTCTACGGGCAAATGTTTACAGTGTTCATTAAATTAATGCATATGTTGTCTCTGAAGCTTCTCACTGTTATTTCAAACATAAATCAATTCGATTTTTCATGAAATTCACTTAATTTCAACTTGAAATAACTTTCATTCAACGTGATTGGGAGTGTTATATCAATATGAGTGTAATTTTGCTCTAACTTGACAGGAATGATAAATTAACATGAATTTACGTTATTGTAAAAGAAAATAATGTTGTTCGCAAGTTATTGTAAAATCATGTTAAATTAACTATGAAGCAAAATCACTACCGAAAACTGAAAAATCAAGCTTGTTTTCGAGGTTTTTTTTTAAAAATCGAAAGTGTACAGCAATTATCGTACAACAGTTCAAAAGCTTAAAAACAATATTATGGAGCAGATATCAACCATTGATAGCAGTTTATTGAAAATTTTTGTTAAAGATTGGGAGCCTGCCGAGCCAGGTGGGGCGGTCTCTTAACCGACATAATTTGTTATTTTTAAGCGAAAACTATTTGTAATTAACTGAACTAAAAATCTTTTTATATTCTTCAGCGAAGGTAAAAGGGTTTATATAAGCTTGACATTCCCTTTGTAATTTCTACATCATTGATGTTTGTCTGTCCGTCCTTCGGTCTGTTGCTCTGTCCGTTTTCCTTTTTCCGAAGACCCGAGATATGATGGGGACTTGGGCATATAGTCCGGAATTGTTTGCTATTGGATTTTAGCCTGATCGGTCCACAAATGGCTGAAATATAAGCAAACAACCGCGACTGCCTCTAAATTTACCCGTTGTTGTTGTTTTTTTATTTTTAATACTGGAGAACGGCAGGAGCCAGAGTTTCAAAATTAGAAACAAGCATTTTTGCAATCAAACCACAACATCCGATAAATGGCGTGGCACTTTCCATACAAAGACATTATAGATTTCTGTATAGCTGGAGGCCGGCAAGAGCTAAAGTTTCTAAATTAGATACAATCATCTTGCTTATCAATTCACTACATCCGACAACATGTGGGCAGGATCAGACAAGTAAGCGTTGCACCATGTGGATTTATTTATACATAAAGAACGGTATTTATATATACATATATATCTGTTTCTATTATTATGGCGAAATGGAGAAGGGTATACATGATTCGGCATAGCTGAATATAGCACTCTTACTTGTTTTTTTAATTCTGATTCTAAAATTTTTCTGGCTTATCAGTGTTTGTTTTAGTTTTATTTTTTTTTTTTGCCAAAACTGCTGTTTTTGTTTACATTTTGTTCAGGTAACCGTTAGCTTTAATCTTTAACAATGTTGCCAAACGTAAAAAACCAAACAAAAGCGTTGATAACAGTAGAGACAAAAATTTAATTATTTTTAAGTTTGTTTTTCATATGAATTCAAACATTTTAATAGCAAAATTCTCGCTTACTTCCCTTTTTCCTAAAAGCAAGAGCTTCTAATAATAAAAAAACACACTTTTGTGCACAAATATAAATTTAATTTTGCTGCTGCTAAAGTTGTTCTTCGTGTTGTTGTAGCTATTTGTGCTGTGAATAATGCAAATTGATTGCCTTTAGCATTTCCATACACTACAGAACACCAAAACATGCAACTTAAATAAACATTTAACTTGGAAAAAAGTAAATTAGCTGAAAACCAGCTGTACAAAAGAGAAATAAAATTTAATTTACTTACAAAATAAACAATTTTACATATTTGATCTTAAAGTAAAAATCTTTTTTTTACCCATGTTCCCTCTCATTGTTGTTGGTTGGTTGCTTTGATTTTGATCAAGTAAAACTAATTGCAAGGCGGTGTTTAAGGAACTAAACTGACTGTGTAGTAATTGACAGTTTATGTCGGCAGTTTGGACTTTGATGTCTATGCAAATGTAAGATGTGAAGCGGGTAAATGAATATCTAAAATTTAGTCGTTTTTTATGCACGTTTTTAATTAAGTTAAACTGCAACTGATTATTGTTAAGTATTATTTTTCATAAGATCATCTTTGGGGGAAAAATAATAATAAACATTTTTACACCTTTTGTTTATATTCAATTTGAACATTTTTAACTGGCTCAATTGTGTTTAGAATTCTCAAACAGGTATTTTATATGAAATTTGTTTTTAAAACCCGCTTAAGTTAACAAAGCTCCCTCGCCAAACTTCTCAACAACCCCCTCATAGAAGCAAACAAATCTGCGAGTTTTCTCATTTAACACCCACTTGTTGCCTTTTAGACTTGTCATTTAAAATCTTGAGTGTTCGTTCGTCTTTTATGTAAATAAATTTGGCGGCAAAATTCTTTTAATTTTTTTATATTTATTTTGCTTTTAAAAAATATTTTGTTAAAAAATTTATCTGTATTTTTTTTGAATTCAGTGTGAGTTTTTTCCTTTAACTTTTATTAGCTTGTGGTTTTTTCTTTTCTTAATATTGAGCTGCAGTTAATTTGTGACACAGTTTGTTGTCGTTTAAATTACACTAAATAAAATAATTATTTTCATTTAGTTACAAATCGGTTCGAGTTAAGTTGGGTGGGTGGGTGTGTCATTAAATAGATGTGTTATTTTGTAATTAAAATTGCAAAATATTTTATTACGTTTTTTTCTAATGTATTTTAAGAAGGGGCAGAATTTTTATGTGTTATTTCAAAATATTTTTAAGGAATAACTTACAAGAAAAATCTATGGTTTATTAAGAAACAATTAAAGAAATTCAAACTACATTAACGACATCTTCTCTACTCGAAGGTATTGTTTTCGATACTTTAAAGATGATAGTGGCAAAAACGTTAAGGATTTTAGGAACAGTAAAGAATTAGAGACATGATAATGAAAAATATCTTTTACAGAAAAATATTGCAAAATCATTGGGAACACCACATGAATGCCGAAGAGAAGCCAATATTCGTCAAATGCAAATTTCGCACATAATAAGAAGAAATCCTTCCCGTGTAAAGCGTAGCTTTAAACCAGATCAAACTAGAAATTGTGAAAAATACCAAACAAAATTTATTAGAAAGATCAATATTTAAAAATTAATTCGGCCATATCTACACCACGACTGTTTTTGATGTCCAACTCTGGATCAATGTTTTGAGCATTGCTGGCTGTATGTCACAAATAACACGACTTTAAGTGGCCCACGAGAAATAATCGTGCGGTTTAAAATTGCACAAGCTAAAAGGAAAATTGACACGTCCTTTCTCGAAATCAACTTATCGCTTCAATTTAATTTCAATAAGTCGATAGTTGCGGTTGCCGTATGACACGAAACCGGATCAATGTCATCCATATTTTTAAACAAATTATTAGCATTGATTACGGTGCGGTAACGATCTTCATTGACCGTAACTCCGATTGTGCCACCAGCGTAGTGTATTTGATAAAAGTTTTTGATAATTGTAATTAGAAATTGGCTAAAAATTTATGTATTTCATCACGTTCAGCACAAGTTTGACATAAACTGGGACAAATTTTTGCTGTAATATTGTATTAGTTGTATTATTTCACCATGAGTCTACTTTGCTAAATGTGCCTTGGTTAAGATTCTCAACTGAGTAGTTTTATGTCTATCTCTCTCTTTTTTCAGTATTTTCAGGAAAGATGATTATATAAGAAGGTGGGATCAAGTCAAAATATGGGTTTTGTCAAAGTTTCAATACAATATATGGTTTTATGTATGTAAACAAACTTTTTTTACTAGCAATATTTCTGAGAAACGGACCACAAAAGCAGTGTAGTTGAAGAGGTTACCTCTCTTTTTTAGCCTTGCAATTAGGTTTACGATAGCCATAAACAACACAATTGTTTTGCAATTGCGAGAACGGATTGATAACTTTCAACACCACTTGGTTATTTTCGTGGTCATACAAGTCATTTTCTTTAAACAACTCGTGTTGTGTATTTATGTAACTTGTGTTTGTTCATGCAGTGCGTGTGCTTGATTTGAATTGTGCGAAGCACATCGCAACACACGTTCATAGTATTATCCTGTTTGTGTGCTGCAAATACTTTAAAAAGCAAGTGAGATCTGATTTTCAAGTTAAATTGTGTATATTACGGCGGAATAAATGGTCTTGTGTAAGAAGCTCTTGTGTCAACTGAATCTTAAATGGAAAAAAATGCAAATCCTTGTGCAAAATTGTTCTTTAAAGACAAAGCTTCGATGATTAATTCTGATAAAATGTTTTAACGATTAAAACACGTTGGTTTATCGAATATTTTTCCATAATAAATTTTCCACGTGTCTACTTTACGACTGCCAAATATGAACTTTCAAGACTATTGTTTAACAAAATGGCGGCAAAACCAAACAGTATACCATCCCGGCGGACACCCTGTATTAGAAAAATCTAAAAAAACTAGTATTTCGAATAGAAATAGGTAGTTATTTGTAAATAACTATGGTATCGGTTCTTCGATTTTGCTAATTTTTAATGTTCAAAATTAGTATTTTACTTATGGTGTTTTCTTTTCTACAAAAAAAAAACCAAAGGTGCATGTATAAAATGTCTTGCCGAACATGTAATACTGCAATTTTTTATTTGACGAGAACAAAACAGAAAATTTGATCGCCCTGTTTTTCACAGCTGACAAAAAGTTTGTTCTTCAATATATAAAAAAAAATATGTGTACATTTACCCAAATTTTTTAATAAATTGATTTTAAATAATTAAATAAATAAACAAAATGAATGACGAAATTCCAATTTCTTTAGTTTGTTTTTCATAAAATATTTAAACATGAAAATACCTTTTGCCGGTTTGCCGATTTATTAATATCAAGTTTTAACGATTTTTTGATTTGACGTTTTTTTCAAAAACAATTTTATAACACCGAATCCATTTAAATTTTATATAACTGACAGCCTACCATTAACAATGCAATACTTTCTTTTGTTTTTACTATAAAATAATAGAAAAAATAACCATTAAAACTTAAAATTTTTACTGTCCTATTAAGGGCGATTTTTCCAAACTTCGTCTGGTAACTCTATAGTTTATATAAACAGAAGCCATCTTTTTACAGGGCATTATCAACACTCACGATTTATACGGGGGGTAAAGTGCAATGCCTAATGACATTTAAGAGTGAATTTTTTTTAGAATAAAACACGCTGCCCTTTTAGAGGGGAAATCATTTTTAAGAAACGAACACCAAATTGCATTTTTTTAAATAAAATGTGACATTTTTTGTAGATTAAAGATGTATGATTAAATATTAGAGGCATTCGTAGTGTTTTGCTCGTAATGCAGCGAATTGTGGTTGAATTGTGAACAACCGTGTCTCTTTAATATCGGAGGTCTTCGGAAAACGCATTTCAACATACCTACCGACTGACAAACTAACGAATTGACGGATGGAGAGATATCTTTTAATCAACTCCGCTACTCATAGGGTACCATAGTATATACATACAAATATACTTCATAGGGTCTAAGATCAATATGGTAGAAATCACATAACGAATGACAAACTTATATACACATACAAATGAACCATTCTACCTGTGGTGAAGGTTATAAAAATCATTAAAATTTATTAAATTTTAAGCAGAATACCATAATTAACCTCTCAAGAGGTTTTACTGTTTGTAAATTTTTTGAAAAAAATTTTTTTTTAAAACATAAACTTTTGTTTAAAAGAAATAGAAACATTTGTAATACATACTTATGTACATATGTATGTATATTAAAAAGAGTTTTCCAAATTTTTTCTTTACCCAGCTAGCATTTTTTAAAATTTTTAATCATAATCGAATCTTTTTTGACTCTTCAACGCGATTAAAAAATCAGAATATGCGCTCATTTTCTGATCATAATGATACTTTTGTCGGGAGAAAATGGTACCCTACCCGCGACTCTTCTTGATGAGTCATTTATGATTGTTTTTTTTTTTATTAGTTTAGAGTCACTTTAGACTCTTTTCTAATGGTATTTATGATTATTTTCGAATAATTTTCTAGTCATTTATCAGTATTTTTTAACTTCTATTCTGCGTCTTTTTCGATTCCTATATAAGACATATTTCTAATCAACTATGAGTCATTTATCAATAGTAAATAACAAAAAAAATAATCACTTTTCGAACGCATGCATAATCAGTTTGTGATCAAACAGTTTATAACCTTCTAGCTGCGCGAAATTTGATTATGAATAACGGATGAAATACTCACATTTTAAGCGCCAAGATGATCCATTTGCGGTTTCAATACGATTTGTTATTGCATTTTAAATCAAACAGTTTAGAATCATAAGCGTGGGTAATTTTCGAGTCTATTTTTAAGCGTGTAGCTGATTAATCAGTTTTTGATCACCAAAAGTACTCGAAAAAGACTCATACTCTGATTTTTTAAAAAACAATCTTCCAAATGCTAGCAGGGTATACATAAAATAAAAATGTTTTACCGTTACACTTACACGTATGTAAAATTTACAGTCATTAAAATCTAACTACTTTTTTGTTTTGTAGAGAAATGAAATAAAATATATTAAATATTTTTAACACAAAACAACCGTAAATAATGACAGAGTTCAGTGATATTGAAGGTAATTATGGTAAGAAATTAATGATTAATGCGCGTTAAATAACTGGTGTTAATTTCAGGGTTTTCTACTTTTACTTGGACTATGGCTGCAATCATTAATACATTTTACCGTAGGAACACAATTGCGCCGTAAAACCTATAATATATTATACAAAGGCACACAACAGCTTGCGCAAACGTATCTTAGTCGACTTAGATCTTAAGGCTGTGGCAGATACAACTACTTCGCTTTGCGTGAAGCTTCTTATGCATTAAACACATCTTCCACAGCAGGCTACACAAACACACGACTGCAAATGCTGCTGGGTGCAATCAGGGCTGTCAGATATGGCGATTTTTCGCCAAACGTGGCGATTTATAAACCTAATTGGCGACGCAATTTTGTGTTTGGCGACATGACGATTTTTTTATTTTGCAAAATAAATTATAAAAACTGAATCGTTTTCATATGAAATAGAATTTTTGAAATAAATAAATAAAAATTTATGCTGGGTAGTATGCAATTCTGGCAGTCGTGATCGAGTAATTTCTCGATTCGAAAGCAATTTATTATTTAATTATTTCAGTCAATACTGAACGAATCGGAATAATTTTTTCAGTGCTATAAAGCATTAATTTTAGTTTCACAATACTGAAAAAATAATTTCGATTCGTTAAGTATCGACTGAAATAAAATTGCTTTCGAATCGAGGAAGTACTCGATCACGACTGCCAGAATTAGGCCCCTGAATTCATAGCGAAAGAAAATCAGATCATTGTTAAAAAAAGTTGCACATACATTTTGACTTTTTTTTACGAAATAACATCAACAATTTCTTTTAAGAATCCAAAATGAATCTGGGTTAGAAGGAAATTTTTAAAAATTATTCGTTTAGAAGACTGAGTTAACTTTAAGTATTTCAGTTCACTTCCAAATATCCAATTTGAATAAACCTTTCAAGACATTTATCCTTTGCTTCAAATAAATACAAAATGATTTCTTAAGGTGTTCCGAAACTCGTGCGTTGTTGTTTGTGTTGTTGTTTGCGATCGGCCATAGAGTCTTACAAAAATTAAAGTTCTCTTCACAATACTATTGCAATTTTACGTCGCCAAACTTCTTGCGATTGCGATTTACAGAACACGTAATTAAAACGATTTCTTTTATGTCAAAAGTTATTGCATCAGAAAATTAACTTAAGCAAAATTTGCTGCATAGTTGCGGCATGACTACATAAAAAACTTTTGACATATGAGATTGATGCCAAGTTTCTTACAAGTGATGCTTTCTCGAACATTAAACATTACTTCTGCGCAAGTGATACCAACAACTGCATTTACGAACGTTCACCTTTTCAATAACTTTATTGGTAAAAACTGGATCTAAAAGGTATTGGAATTATTAGAAACTACTTCGAAATATATTTCACATGATGGATTAAAAATTCCGATTTATTAAGGGGAAAAAATAAACAATAATTTAAACTTTTTTTGGAATTTACTAATAATATTTATAAAGCAGCCCATACACAATTCAATTAAATTGTCAACTGAGTCGGTAGTTGTCAAAATCAAAGCTTGTATGGCTTTGTCAATTGATTATTTTAACGGTTGTCGAGTTGGTTGAAGAAAAAACAAAAGATCAGCTGTCAAAATTAATGTTTGTACATAGTTTTCTTTTGCAAAAAAAATTAAGTATTTTAAAAATTGTCTTTTATTTTATTAAATTTTAAAATTAATAACTTACGACCCAAAAATACATCGAGCATAAAAGAAGTTTTCTTAATACTTCAATGTTCTATAAAAATAAATTTATAGTAGTAACGTCAAACCGTCGCGCGGCTGTTTTTATTCTGTTCATGCTGTAAAGATTTTTAGTTATGTATATTGACATAAAAGAATTCGAATTTTAGTTTTATTTTTTTTTAAGAAATTTTAAAAAATTGGTAAATTTAAGTATAAATTTGAAACTTTTTATTTATAACCTTTTTAATTTTTGAATTCATTAATAAATAATTGTTGTTAATTTTACAGATATCTTTTGTATTGATATTATGTTTACAAATATGTATTTCTTTAGATTCAAAGCTTTTGATATTTATTTAAATTTTTTTTTACATTTTGATGGATTATTTTTGTTTGGCTTAAACCTGAATTAATGGAAACATGTGTTCTTGGGGTCATTTGATCATAAAACAAGTTTTATAATGACTTTGTTATGGCTTAAGTTGAATTAACATTTGAAAAGGAATTTTTAATAATTTTTTATGACTTTTAAAAACTATTAAAATTCTCAAGAATATTAAAAAATTTGCTTAATTTGTTGAATAATTGTTTCTTTAAGCGCATGTTATTTAAACAATTTTTTAATAATACAAAGTATTAAATTTAAATAAAAAAAATCAAGTTTTCCAATATTAAAATATGTAGTAAGTAATTAAAATTTTTCAAAAAAAAATTTCAGTTATTAAAAAATAAAATTACATTTATGAATAGGGATGCGATTTCCATGCAAATGCATGTTTTTTGTCGATAATCTAAGAACGATTTCGATCAATTATCTTTCCGAATCATTTAATTTGCATCAAAATGGCATCGATTTGTTTTTGCATATTTTCGTGAAAATGCATATTTTTGCATATTTAGGTTTAAAATGCTTATTTTTGCATATTTTGATATTTTTGATTCTTTTTTTTTAAATTTCCATATTATAAAAGAAAGTTCTTTAAAAAAATGTTTAATACACAAAAGAAACTTTCCAAAAACATTTTTAAAATCGACAAACAAAATTTTGTGTTCCTAAAAATTACTTTGATAATTTATTTCGTATTTTAGAATAAGTGAGAAAGCTGAAAAGTATAGACCAACGACTTAATATCCTACAGCACAGTATATATGCAGACAAATTTTCGAGAATAAAACCTATTTAGGATCCAATGCCATCCTGGACCTGGCTAAACGGAGTTGTGTTTTTAAGGTTAAGATTCATATACATAAGAGTAGTTTGTGCAAAATATTATCTAGATATCAACATATTATGCTTAATATGTAAACCTGCTGAATCCACTTTTTAAGTAAATTCAGATATTGATGCCATGTGGTTGCGAAAGATGCGGCTTGTCGGCTTGTGGTTTTTCTTCAATTTGAGTTTTAAAGTGTGCAAATCCAACTATATTTTTAATTTTCCTCTCAAGCTGCAAATATGAAATACAAGAAGTTTTTTGTCTCTCCTGTAAAATGTGTCAGCGGGATTGTATTTTAAGCCGATGATATAAGATTTGCTTGTCTTAAAGCGATTTTCGAGAGGGGGTTTATATGGGATCTATCGAGCCTTTTCCGCAAAAAAAGCTCAAGTGACAAAAACACAATTTTACAGGAGAAGGTTTTTCTTTTAAATTTCATAAAAATTTTGTATGAAAATTGGCGCTTAAGCTGAAATTGTTTTTGCTATAAAATTTTAGCGGTACCTTATGAGACCATGACATTTAAGGAGATGATGCAAGTTTATTCTAATAAAATTCTTTTATTAAAAAACGAACATTGAAAATTATGTGGCTTAAGCTATTATTGTGTTAAGGGCTCGCTATGGGCACTATTCGACCTACCTGTAGAATATTTTGTTACGACATGTTATATATCGTTACTTTATTGCAATATAATCAAATCTAAAAAAATAATCAAACTTGTCAAAATGCGATTAAAATATATAAATAATATAATAATATATATAAATAAAATATATTTTGGTTCAGTTTGAGATATATAAAAAGAGGAGGTATGAAGAAGCAGTTTTGCTTAAGCAACATTAAATTTTTGATTTTTTTAGATGTGACTGTGTTGCAATTATATGTATTATAAAAGTTATTGTCGCCAATTTTTATATGAATGCCAAAATTAATAAGAAAGTTATGGGATTAAAAGCTATTTTCGGAAGTAGTATTTGCATGGTAGCTACGGTCAAATATAGACCGATTCCAGTAAAATTTGCTAAGATGATTAAGAAAAAAAGAAAAAAAAGATTAGCTTAGGGAATTAAACAAAAAAAAAATAAGTTAAGGGGCTATGTGAAATTATGGACTGATGCTCACCATTTAGTTTTGGTCCTTTTGACATTTGCAACGTATGTTACAAATTTTATAAAATTATCTTTAATATTGAACCTGCACTTTGCACAAAAGGTTAAATGGACAGTAAATAAGACAGCCAGCCGACGGACATCTTCAGATCGACTCAGAAAGTGATTCAGAGTCGTTCTGTTTACTAAGAGGTGTTTCTCTCCCCTTTCTACTTTTGTAGTCCTGGTATAAATAACAAAACTTTTACAAGTTTAAAAAAACTTTTTATTTAACATTTATAAAACTACAGTTTTTTGCTTTTTTATTTGGTAACACTGTTATTTTGTTTATCTTTTCGCTGTAAACAGTTATTTTTGTGATGTTGCCGTATTTATTAAAGAACCAACCAGCTTGCTTGTTTGATAATATTAGTCCCCTTTTAGACAGTAAAAGTTTTCTTTGACAAAGTTTGTTGAATTCTCTTTTAAGCTTTTTTTCGTGTTTTAAATAGAATGTTTCATCGTTTGAAGTTAAAATTAGTTAATTGAATTGTTAAATGTGAATTTAAGTTTAATGCATTTTCATATTTTATATACCTTATTTTTTATCTCATCTCTATAATTGAATCAAATGAGTTTTTCTTTTGTTTTATTAAAACCCGAATTTTTTTTTTGTATTTCATTTTATTTCCAGGTAAAAAAAAGCCACAAACATGATTTTCATTCAAAATATCTCTTAAGAACGTGAGTAACAATTACAAAACAACAATGGCAAGCTAAAATATTATATTTACGAAAAATATATGTATGTATGCAGGTATATGCACAATTTTGAAAATTCTTAAAAAAATATCACGTTCACGTGCTTAAAACCGTAATAGCCGAATATTAAGACTGAACTAAAAAAAATATGTACACATTATAATGATTATGTAAATATTTAAAATGGGTAAAAATTTAATTGTAATTCCCACAATGTCAAACAAAATTTATCGTATTATTAAATTCTTAAAAGTCTTTTAAAAAATTACTAAAATTATGAAAAAATAAGAACTTTTAAAAATATTTAAATGAGCTTTAAATTTGAGAACATTTATGTTTACCACAATAATTAAGATGAGAAATAACGTAAAATTTTATTTATTTTTTTAGTAAAATTTTAAAAGTAAATACAGAAGCTGCTACCAAAAACCTCAAAGAAGATTATATAAGATTATTAATAATTAAACTTCATCCTCGTTTCAAACGAATTAAAAAACCATAATAATTTTCAACAACTTCAAAAGTAATTTAAATAAGAAAAGAACCCTCTTATGTTATTTTTTCTTTTTTTACTGGCTGGCCACTTATTAAATATTTGATATTTAATAAAACATCTCAAAAAGCCTCTTAGAATAAAAACAATAATGTTATCTAAATATTTGTTAATTTAAGAAGAACCTAAAGATTTATCTACAATCAGTTCCATCTCCACTACTTGTTAAGGTAAAATACGAACGACCGACCACAAGATGTCAGTGACAAGGTAAATAAATGCTTATAGCTTGTGGTGTTTTTAATGTGTCATTATGTAAAGGTTGATGACATTTACAATGTGTGCATGTCCATCATAAATTTGATTTTCTTTGAGTTGATCTTTTACTTTATGTCATGTTGGTGGCGGTTCACACACGCCAAGTTTAACTCGCCAAGTCTTGAGCTTTTAGGAGAGAAGGGTAAAGTGAATGCCATTTCTTTTCCCCTTTTGACCGGCACTTAATCTTTTAAACCGCCACTTAATTAAATAAAAGGAATGAGCGTTACATTACTGTAATCATGTGGCATTGCAGAAAAATCATCATCATGTTCAATAAAAGGGGCCGTATTTATGTGCAGAATAAAAAGTTTAGAGAAACTGTCTTTGAAAGGAATAAAATTACAAACCACTTTTGCTTATGTTTAGGAAGAAAATATCAATTATTTTTTCAGACACTCGTCTGTTAATCTTTTTCGAGTAGTTCTTCATAACTATAATATGGTGTCGAAAACATATAGAAAAAGCTTGCCGTAATCATTAGTGGAAACAAGTGGAGTTTCTGAAGCATTTTTTTATATCAAAATACTCTACGGAAATATAAATATGAACTATGAACTATATATACGAGGGTTGCTATTGGTTTATTGAGCATTTCTATTACTGAGTGCTTGCAGGTGTCATCTGACTTTAAAGAATGAAAGTTTTAATCTTATTTGCCATAGCCCAAGGCGAATTCACTTCAGGTGGCGGCAACAGTACTTAATTACTTAATTTCTTAGCATTCCAGTCCGTGATGGACTCTTGCTTCTGCCACAAGTTTCCGCCAACTATTTCAATCTGCTGCTCTATCAACCCAGTTTGAGACATTAAGTTTTCTCAGGTCATTCACTACGTCTGCCTTCTACCTTTTTCTGGGTATCCCTCTTCTTCTAGAGCCCTCCGGAGTCTGTTTATTTATCTTTTTCACCACTCTATTGTCTGGCATTATTATAACATGGCTTAATCATCGAATTCTCTGGGCCTTTATGTATCTTACAACACTTTGATGCTCATCCAGCATATTTAGTTCGTTGTTGAATCGTATTGTCTTCACTAATTCTGATAGGACTAATAATTTTACGAAGTATTCTACGTTCGAAACAAAGCAGCTGGCTCATATCAAATGCTTTGCGCGTCTTTGCTCGCATCCGTACGTTAAAATTGGCCTTATAAGAAATCTATACAGTCTAACCGTATTCTGGCGTGATAGAAGCTTTGAATTAAAAATTTTAAATGTAAAAACTACGCTTTATTTGCTGCTTGAATTCGACCTCGAATTGCAACTGTTGTATTATTGTGAGAGCTTAATGTGTCACCAAGATATTTAAATTATTGCACGGCTTCAAAGGTAAGATCTGTTACATTCTCGTAATTAGGAGATCTGAACACATTATTCGTTTCGTTTATCTTAATTTCCTGGCCAGTTGAGCGAGCAGCTTTTTCAACTTGGCGGCAACACTACAATCCTCCAAAAACAACAGAAACAAAAGAAGTTTTTACTTTTCAAAAGTGTATGGCTTAATGTATTGGTTAACTCAAGTAAACTTTAACTTTTTTTGCATAAGAGGGTTAGTGTTTACATTTCAAAATTTCAAACGTTTATTGTAAACATTGTTAACCCAAGGCAAATTGGTTCGAACTGTCAAAGTCAGCAGGTTTCTTGCTGGCACCTGTAGTGAATTCACCATCCAATAACCCAGCTAAGAACGTTTTGTTAGTTGAGCAGAACTTATGTTGGTTCGGCTTGCATTACCCATTAGTGGATTTCTGTTTTGTTATGTGATCATACATATAAAAAAAATATTGTACAGCCTAAGATACACTGCTGTTATATTTATTTAAATCCCCCAAGAGTCTGTAGGGAAACATCTAAAATATATTTTAACTTTTGGTGTTACAATCTCTGGGGTAATCAGGTGCAGCTAATACCTGGAATTCGGCAGAATTAAAAATTGATAGAACCGTTGATCTCTCGCGGCTTGTCAGATATCCTATTTGGTGACACGGGAGGCCGGTGATACAGCACCGGTATAACTATTGTTTAATGGCCTTTTTGGAATCACGTGGTGTTTTAGGGTTGGTCCCAAAGTTGCGGAAAAGAAGGCCTTAGAAATCCTGCTTCGAACGCTTAATTTTAACTACTTGTGCACGCAAAGAAAAAACATGTTTTGATATGGTCACCTCGGTAGGCTAGCTCCTAGAGAGCTATTCTAACAGTCCGGAGGTTGCGGGTTCTATTCCCGCCATAGACTCTGGTCTCCTGCAGACAAGGGTAGAACTTTGCGGAGTAACCATATGGGAAAAATTTGGATTTCTTATTTTTTCTTAGTTTTTTTTTTTGAAATAAATGCATATTTAATTATCTTTAAAAGTGCATAAAAGTCCGACCTTCAATCATGACTATTTAAGCAAATATTTTTTTTCAATACTAAAACAAACAATTAAATATACTCCTAATTGTTTAATCCATAGTTAAAGTATAAGTATGCCTTGTGAGCATTATTTATAACTATAAATAGTCATTTAGCACTTAATTCAATCACTCAACCATACATCTAGTTTCTTAGTCATTTTACCACGTTCTTCTCTTAGGAGAAATCTTGTTTTTCTACTGAATGTAATTGTTTTGTTTGCTTAAAAGATCATGGATAAAACCCAATAATCACTGTTATGATTATCAAGATTAAAACCATCAGTTTTTTTCCTTTAAAACCTGGAGGCAATTTTACACAGGTTGGTGAACAGAACAGAAAAAAAACGTTAATTATTTGGAATTTGTTTAAAAGTCTGAAGTCATTTTTAGAACTGGTGGCGAGCTGGCTTGTGGAATATGAAAGAAATTTGCCGGCTTTATAAATCTACATTTTTTTAAAATCACTGTCCTAAATTGAGTACTAAAGAAAAATATGTATACGGAAAAGATGTCTTCAAACAAATGATGACTGCCTAGTTTTCAGTTTTTTTAATATCAATTGTTTGTAGTATTTAAGATTACATATACGTTTTTGCTAAAAAAAAACAATTAAGAAAATACAGTCGGTCAAATCCGAACATTTGATACCCTACACCACAGTCTGTAAAGAAACATTTTCGATAGAGTACCATATTTGGGACCCATGGGATATCATGGACCCAGCAAAATAAAATTATATTTTTAGGTTTAGATTAATATAACAGTTGTTCAAAATATTATCTAAATATCGATATCTATACACTCAAAAGAAAAATCAATCCATCCGTACTCAAATCAATCCGAAACGGTATTAAAAGTACGGTGAGTACGGCTTTTCTTCAATCAAGTTCAGAAATAGTGAGTCAAGTACGGATTTTTAATCGCGAAATACTAAACTTATCCATATTCAATCCCAATTTTGTACTTGAAATAATCCGAAAATCAGATTGATTTAAGTAAAACTAAGATTGAATCAATCTCAAAATGCGCTTAAATCAAGTATTATACCAAAAGTGAAATTAGAAAGAGAATCTCATTATGATTGATTTACTTGCCCCTTTTACACCTTACAGAATTTCAATTTTAAAACACCAGCATTATTCCCGATATGGTTTTTACTTTAAAAGCTTAATGTACATATAAAACTGAAAATATAAACTAAATGAGAAGCAAGAGTTCTCCATTTTACTTTTTAAACATGAAAATAATGTGTTTTCGTATTGTCCTATTTTCTTTGTTGTTTTTATACAAAACAAGCAAATCGATTTTTAACTACTTGTGTGGTGTTGTTGTAGTGTCTACAACAAACTTTGATAAGTTAAATGAGATTAAAAGGCTCTTTTTGTAATTTAACTGTCAGAGTGGCACTACTAATCAGTGATGGACAATTGAAAAATTTAGATGGTACTGACCACTAAGCAAGAGAGTACTATTTTCTACATTTTGGTACTTTTTCAAACATATTTTTTTGGAAAATAAATTTAAAAATTAAATACATAATTTTTTTTTTTGTTTTAATTAAAATATACCAACAAGCATAATTACTTTTGATAAGAATAAATTGTGTCTAGGCCATATTGTCAAGAAGGCTGTGAATTCTGTGTTGTAGGGTCGGAGTTGTGGTTTTTGTACTGGAGTTGAAGTAGCCACAAAAATTCGTGACTCCGACTCGAAAATTTTTTAGCATAAACAATTTAGACAAATATTCTAAAAAATTTCAAAATAAAAATCCTTCGAAATTGGAGATGCAATATTTAAAATATTGATTCGAAATTTTTACTGAATACTTTTCTTGCTATATTTAACCATTAAAAAGGTACTGCAATAAAAAAGATTTTAAAGTCAAATAAGGACCAGTCTCATATATATTAAGCATTAAGGTTAGATTAGGAGTCGGAGTTGGAATTACAGCGGTTGGAGTCGGAGTTAGTACCTTTTGTTGTCGACTCCACAGCTGTGGTTGTCATTTTAAAAAAATTTTAACGCAACATTTCTAAGCAAAGAAGCTTAACAAGAAAAGAGTATACTAACAATATTCTGTACGTAAAATTAACTGAAATTGTAATATAAAATAAATGAAAGTTCAATAAAAAACCGGTCTACCTATTTTTCATTTATTTTTTACAAAAAGTTCATTTAATTTTTACTGTCAAAAATTCAACACCATATTCAGTAAAAACGATTAAATGTTCAGTTATTTATTAAAATTTTACTGTCAATTTTTTACTGTCAAATTGACCCCATATTCAGTAAAAACAATTAAATATTCAGTTATTTTATTAAATTTTCGTTTACTCCACAAAAGAGCCGAATTTCTAAAAAATTCCAGACAGACACCTGTCCGCTTGTTTTTCTTATAAGAGAGAGAGGGAGAATATTTTTATTTACTTACCCAGTTACACACGTTTGTTTTACTTTTGTTGTTCTGACCACGTTGTTTACAGAAGAACTCTCAATTATAAGACATCAGCAGCATGACCGATATAGCTTCGCAATTATTTTACTTTAAAAATTTGATGTATTTAACTAAATTATTTTAACAAATAGAAACTGGGAATTGCTTACACAAAACAAGCAATTCATTTTTTATGGATAAGTAAAAATTAATTTTTGGTAGTAAAATTATATAAAATAACTGAGTATTTAATTGTTTTTACTGAATATGGGGTCAATTTGACAGTAAAAAATTGACAGTAAAATTTTAATAAATAACTGAATATTTAATCGTTTTTACTGAATATGGTGTTGACTTTTTGACAGTAAAATTTTACAAAATAACTGAATATTTATTTGATTTTACGGAATAGGGTGTTGAATTTTCGACAGTAAAAATTTATGTTTTGCTTCACAAAACAATATTTTTCACTTTCAATATAATACTATTAAATTCTAACTGAATTCATGAAAGTTGACAAAAATTTAAATTTTTCTTCAAAATATATGCCGGAAGCTGCGGAGAAACTATAAAAATATTCTACCGTATACATTTTCAGAAATCTTCATCTAAACCTTCTTTGTCATTTTTCTCCACTCCGACTTTTTGGCATATGATCCAAACCAGTAATGAGCTCAAGATATGATAATTATTTGACATCAAATTGATAAAACATTGTATGCCAAATGTTTATATACAAATCATTATCAATTTGAATTCAAATGTTAAAATCAAACGAATGAAAAAGTTTTGAAAATTGTGTTTGATGTCAAATAGTAAATTCATTTCATATCAAAGGTTTGACTTCGTTTTAGTTGGATACCCTCTCCAATATTGTTGTGTGGGTATAATACAGCTATTTGGCTTCTTTATTCATTAACGGTGTTCTGCTGAAATTTTACTTGTAGTTTCTATGGTCATACTTAAAAAATATTTGACGACCCACACGTAACCACTTATTTTATTTAACATTTGGTTAATTTTACACAAAATGTGCTAGATTTAACAGAATTAACAATCCCATAATTACATTCTACTACGATCGATTTAGTTAAATAAATTAGTTGTATAAATCATTAAAAATTGTTAAAAAAAATAAAGTTAATTAAAGTAAATTTCGTCAAGTATTTTTTAAGCATGTTCACGCTTAATAAAATATAAACAGGCACAGCTCAAAATTTAAAAATGGTTAGGGAAGGACGGAAAACTGGCTTCAAAAACATTGTGCAATTTTTTAATAAAGTTAAGTTTCACAAATCGTCAGCACATTGTGAAGAACAACGATAATGAAGGTTTACATGAAGTTTTCTGCAAATATACCCGATAGAATATTTTTGTATTTTAATCAAAAAAATGTAATTTTTTTGTAAACGTTCATGATCGAACTTGGAAGTTAATAGTCGTTTATTGAAATCGAAAATTATTGTGTTGTGCCGCATACGCCACTTTTTTAAATTTATTTATACTGCTGTATAATGAGTTGTTGACATTTTATTTGGCTTTTGCTACTATTTTTTCTTACGGCAAAAAAGAAAAGCAAGAGTGAAATATATATTGTACGTTTATCTATGAGGAATTTGCAGCATTCGCCAAACAGTGGCGTGTAGAGAAAAACAATACTTAATAAACTTAAAAATAGTTGATATAGAGCAAAAAAAAAAAAAAAAAAAAATTTCGTGAAACAGAGTTTGCATTCAGAAAGGGGGTATCCGAAATATATAAGCCCCATTCTCAACTCGATATTTTTTAAAATGGTCAGTAGTTCAAACTAATAAATAGCGAGGTGTTAAAGTAGAGAGTACGCCAATGATTTGATTTAGCAACTCACACAGAAAAAAATATCAATGTTAAATTACCATGGCGCAATGTTGATTAAAGTTCATAGTAAATTTCTGCAAAAGTATGGACTTTATTTAAAATTGTTATTGTTTAAATTAATTTTAAATGAAAAATGTTAAAATAATATGGCGTAATATTGAATACAAAAAATACTGAAAACAATCACAACACTATAACAAGCAAAAAATAATTTGTTTTTTATTTTTATGTTTAAAATTATTTATAAAATAAAAAAAATAATTCCCGTATTAAAACTCAAAAAAACAATCTGTATTTAAATACGATTTAAGTTTATATGAAAATTAACTTTAAATACTAATTAAGATTTAAATACTATCCTGAAAATTGGGCATTAATATATTTTGCTTTTAATTTCATCTTAATTTTGTGATTATTTTCAATCAAAGTTTAGTGTTAAACATTGAAGGCGTCAATGTGTTACGACTGAAACGGTAACTCCGAACGTTATAACGCAGAAAAGAAAATCACAACATATTTTATATCAGGGCATAAGTAATGGTGCTAAAGAATACATTGGGGGTATGTAGGGAGACATCTTAAGGATATTTAACATTTTGGTGGTACACCCTCCGGGGAAATCAGTTTCAGCTATTGGCGGAGGCCTTGCAGATCATTCAGCTGCCTAGAGTTACTATATGGTACCACGAGAGCCAGTAGCCCCGGAAGCAAAGTACCGGTTTGACTATTGGTTGGAGAATATTTTAAAACAAAGGCAGATTTTCCACTACTTGTGGAGAAGTTTAGCCCACTGACGGATCTCCCTAGGTGTTGTTGCTACTTAACAGATGCTCCAGCTCCTATAAAAGCCTTAACAAGGGGCGAGTGTATAACTCTGCCGAGCGCTTGGTAAACGCATTGTTTCTCACCCAGTGTTAAGACCACAAATAGATAACAATTTCTAGTCCTATAAAACTGATGTGCGCCAAATTTTTTGACAGTTTTATTATTATTCGTTATATTTTTATATGGGCGTATTTAGGGGTACTCCAAAGGCAACTTTTTATGCGACTAAGGTAAAGTGTGAGTCAACCTTTACAAAATTAAATGGTGTTATTTCTAGTAATAAAAAATTAACACACATTAACTTCTCACCAAATTATTATTATTCGTTTAGGGTTTTTCTACGAATGAAATTATTTTTTCGAGTGTAAGCTTATGACGCAAATGTAAAGACCGATCGTCATAAAATTAAATAATGTGATTTCCGCTGTAAATTGGATCAAGCATTTCGTGACGGTTGAAGTTATACACCTAAGTGTTTTCCGAAATTGGGATTTATATGGTTAATTGTTGACCGATTGTCATGAAAGTTGGTAATTTAATTTTGAGCCATATAGAACGAGTTTATGTCAAATTTCATGACAATAGCTGCAAATATACATCGCTTTTATGCTACATTTTCAAGCTTTTTGGAATGTAGCGCCCATCTAAGTGGGCGGGTAAAAATATTTGTACTGGAATAATAATAGTAACTTACAGAATGAAAATTAAAAATTTTTCTTGGTAGGTTGGTCAACATTTGGATGAAGAACTTTTTATCTATTGAACCGGTTCAGAAGATTTAGTAACAATTTAGCGGCAAAAGCGTTCGGCAGATAGACAGGCATGGCTTAATAGTCTTGGAATTTTTTAAAGACCCTAAATAGTAAATTAAATTGAGATATTTAAAAGTAAAGGCCAATTTCACCAAGTTCAGTTGTCTGTAATTTTTTTTCTGTTATAACTGTCAAAAACATATTGGTAACTGGAAGTAAAAGTTACAGTTAATTTTAACTGAACTTGATGAAATTGAGGGTCAAATATCAAAGATTTTTTGATTTAAAATTTCCAAAAAATATGATTTTTAAGTTTTTTTTTTTCGATTAGTCTTATTATTAGTAAAAGACAAGTACATAGAAAATTTGTTTCGCAGCACGAAACTTTTTCAACTGAGTCTCCCAACTTTTATCAAACACTGTACTCACTCCTATGATCATGTCTCAGCAATTAAGTTTTCTATTAATCTTTCACACTTTAATTAAATATATTTGTGTAGTTATAAAATTGTCTGAATGCTTTCGTCGTCTTAAACTTTATTCCTCTAATTCTCAGCATTTTTCACAGGTTTGGTCAGTGTTAAAGTAAAGAATTCTAAAATTAGAATAAATTTTGTTTAATGTCATCGATGTGTGTTGTTTGGGTGTGTAACTGATTTGTTTTTTCAACACTTGTAAAACACATGTAGTTTTATGACTCGGTTTTTTTTTGTAATATTTTATTTATTTACAAAACACGTGCGTTTAAAGGTTTTATCTAATAAATAGAAAATTGTTTTTTTTTTATAAAAACCAGTTTAACTATTTTAATTTGTTCTTCAATACTTAATTTGTTTAACATTCAGAAGTGTCAAATTGTATTTAATAGTGACATAATTTTGTTAAAAAGTTCTTTAATTTCAGGTTTTGAGCAAGAATTCTTTTTCTTTTTAATGGAGTTTGAATTGTGTCATTAACCTTAAAATGCCAACTAGAGTTATTAAAGTAAAAACAACACCTTATTATTAAGATTTACAATAACTTTTTATACCTACCATTTTTTTTAAAGCTAAAATTCCTTTTTAAAAAAAGCATACAAATTTTTCAGCAATAATCTAAACGCTGATTTATAAAAATTATTTTTTTTGCATACATTGCATAATATTTTCTCCCACTGTTTTGTGTGTGGCTTTTTATCGAATAAAACTTCACTTCCGACATGTGTTGATAACTTTATGTGAATTATAATTTTACAAAATTATTTCCGACTTTAAAAATAAAACTTTCTTAGTATCTTTCTAGTCAAATACTTTGCCACCTACATGTAATAAAGCCGTTCTTCTTATAAATATGTATACAACAATTTTCTTTTAATTAAATTAAAAGATTGTTATCAGTTTTATAGAAAGAAGATCCCCCAAGATACAACATGTTCGCTGTACAACTAAATAATTGTAGTTTATTTCTTTATTGTACTCACAAGATTTTTCTTTTATGAATAAAACATATTTTTTTTTGTACACAATAAATTTACGACAAACACACAGAGCTATAGATATTAAAAAACAGCCCACTATAAACTACAAAATATTGTATTTTATAATCATCATTTTCCAAATTCAAATAAAAATGCCGCCCAGAAGAGTTTTTAAAGAAAAAAGAAAAAAAAAATTATAGAAAAAAAAACAGAAATAGAAAATGTAATTTGATGTTCCCGAACCATAATAATAAAAAAAAACACACAAACTTCAACTTGACATTTGACTTTGAAATTGAGGAATCAACAGTTGCTATTGCGATTTTCAGTTAAAAACGCCAAAACAACAAGTTTTATTCTTTGACTACAAATCGTGCTAAAACAGAAGAAACAATAACTCAGCTAATTTTACAAAATCATAAAATTCAAAAACATCTATAGTGCACAATGGCTACAGAAACCAACAACAACAAAAAAATTAATTTAATTAAATTATTATGAAAATTACTTCTTGTTCCAACTTTTACAGTGAGAAAAATTATCAGAGAAATTAAAAAGGAAAAACCCAATACTTCCATTTAACAAAAGTTTTCTCATTTTTTTTTTTAATTTTTAATTCAGTTTATTAAAAAAAAGATAAAGGCCCATATTCATAGTCAAAAATAAAGTCGACTTTTTTTAAAGTATATTTTAAAACAATGGTGTTCACACGCATTTAAAACCGGTTTTTATTTAAAGTCGACTTTATTTTTGACTATGAATATGGGCCAAATATTTTACAAAAGATAGAAAGTGCCTCAGCGCCACTTGGACATTATTAAATAAGTTTTCTAACACGATGGTCATTGTCAAAATTTGCAGTGCTTATTATGATTGATTGTGAGCATATCAATTTTATTTTTGTGCAAATGTGCTCTTTTCCTAAAAATTTATTCTGGCAACACAAAAAAACTTCTGGCAGCACTGTAAAAATTTGCTTTTGTGTACAATTATACAATTAAAATGGGAATTTAGCACATTTAAACGAAACCTTGACAATTTTGAATCCCAAGAAAAACTTTGATAACTTATATACATGTGGCAGTGTAAATAAACTGAACTGGCAAAATAAAATAAAGTAATTTGTTTTTATTATTGTTTTTTCTTTACCCACTTACAACTACATTTAGAGTTGACAAAAAATCAACCAATTGTAGTCGGGACTGTAAGAAAAGATAAACTCACTGTTTATTGTTGTTGTTTTTGTTTAAGCTTTTATATTGTTACAAGTAAAACTGGGGTTTATAATTCTTATTCGCTTAACTGTTTTATTTGTGATGATACAAATTTAATTTTTTTAATGAAAAAACCAACAATAACTATCAAACAAATAAAAAATCTACCACAACAGCTGTTTTTGCAGTTAACACAATTAAGAACAATCGTGTGATTGTGCTGCGGCAATTGTTGTAACCTATTCGCTTTGTACCAACTAGCGGAAAATTTGTTTAAAACAGGGCAATCGTGTGATTTCAGAATATTTGATTGGTGCAATTTCATTATTGTGCGTCAATAAAGCACAATAAAAATTGTGTCATATTGGTGCATTTGCGGCAATCGTGTGATCCCAGCTTAAGGCTTAGGTAGCCGGGAGTAACAGTAACCTTATCGTTAAAAAGTAAGACCAATCTATTTTTCCAGATTGAGACGTAACATCTTACTGCTAACCTAAATCGTTCCAATTTCTTTACATACAACAAAATGAAGCAGCTGATTTGCAACGTTACCGTGACTCCCGGCTAACGCAGCCTTTATTCAGGAGTCACCCAATAATTTTTTAAAGCTACAAATATCGTTCTTTTCAATAGCTGTTTCTTTCTCTAAGTGTAATACACTCTCTTTGTTGTTTTTTTTGTTTTTTATCACTGCAATAATAAAACTTCTTTATAAAGAAGCTTTAAAAAGTTTGAAATTAAAAAACTCTGCATGAGGCAAAATTAAATGAAAATAATATTGGACAAACTCCAGAAAGCAGAGTTTGAAAGAAGTATTTATTGAAATATTTTATGTGCAATAATAAAATTTTTCAACAAAATTTAATTTTTTAATCTTCAGTTTTATGAAGTTTAGCTTTCATTAGTAAACCGTAATTTAAACAAGGTTCAATTCCAATGATAAGCTTAAGTTTTAAATTTTTTGCTTAAACATGGCTTTGCTTTAACTCGTAGCAAATTTGCAAAAACAAGTTTAATCAATGGGAGCGTGTATTAATTTTCAAGTGGCTTTCAAACGTTATTCTCAAATGTTTTTCAAATGTGTATTTAAATACAATGTGGTACACCAACACAAATATATTTTTTTTTAATTTTAATTCAATATTTATTATTATTATTTATAAACTGTGAGATAAACATTCGCCACCATAGCTTTAAGATGAAATAATGTTCTTTCCGTCCTCTAATTCTTGGAATGACACAATACTTGGCTCCTTCATACAACACACTTTTATTTTCTTTACTTTCCCGTTTTATTTTTATTCACGTTCTTTCACTATGTAATTAATTTTTTACTCACAAAAAATTTATATTTCTAAACAAGAAATCAAGGTTAATGAAAGATGAATTTCAATTCACTTCAATTAATATGTACGTTTGTGTAAAACATTTAACTTAAATCGCAATTTTTTAGTGTTTACATTAATTTTTGCTTCAGTGCTGCCAAGTTATTCTTTGATTTGCGTATAACATTTGATAACAATTTGACATCAAATTGATGAAACATTTTATAGCAAATGTTTATATTGATATCATTATCAATTTGAACTCAAATGTTTGAAATAAAACAATTGAAAAAGGTTTGAAAATTGTGTTTGATGTCAAATGATAAATTCATTTCATATCAAAGGTTTGACTTCGAGTTTGTTTGGCAAAGTTGTAATAATGGAACACTTTTTATACCCGCTAAAAACTCTACCTTCAGCTATCGGTAAGTTATGAAAACGGGGGCTAACACATTAATTAACATAGCAGCAAGTCTTTCGTTAAAATCAAGGCGAATTGTTTTCTCCTTGCATTTTATCTTGTTAGTCTGGGTTTACACTTTGAAAGTTTTTTTTCAGAAAGTCTGACTTTATAGGTAAGAGAGGAAGAAAACAGGCTATTCTTTTCTCCCCTCTCACAAATAAACACAGAAAATCGCATGCCGCTCTTGTTTAGGTAGCTTAGAAAGTAGGCATTTTCTAAATCGAATTTAGGCAAGTTATCCTATTGGAAAATTGCCTTGGCTTAAACCTAGTTTTTAAGTTTCAGTTTTAATTGTATACTTGAGCTTGAGTTAATATGACAATCTTGATACCGAAAACTAGATCCAAACAAAATCTAATTTAACTCTGTTCAACTCCTTAATAATCCAGATCAAACTAATTCTTTTAAGCATCTGCTTATCAAATGTTTACTGCTTGAAAGTACAGAACTCTTTTTTGAAATAAAACACTAGCAAAGACACAGAAGATGACTTTTTGAACTGCATGCTTCAAAATGTGCCGAAAATAAAGAGTCGTTGTTGTTGGTATAATTTATTTTTGTAATTTCTGATCTTTTCAGGCCTTTCGAAAAAATAAAGAATATTCCTCACTGTCTGTCCCTTCGCCTGTCTTTTTGTTTTTTTTTCCTGTATGTTGTTAACATAAACAACCTACAACATTATGTTGCTGCCAGTGGTTTTGCTGTTGCTCATACCACACTTACAACAACAGCCAGCCACATTAAACTGTACCGCAAGAAAGAAGAAAAAAAAAGGAAAGACAGAACAACATACAGCATTAAAAAAAGGCAGCTGCTAAAGAAATTTTTAACATCAAATGAAGCACATTTTCATCTCCTGCACTAGTCTTTTTGGGCTTTTTTTTGCATTAGCCTTTCCTTAAAGGTTATGGTCTGGAGTTTTTTTATTGCCGCTGATGCTGTTCATGTTGTGGCTGAAGTTTTGTTTTGTTTTGCAGCGGCAATTGCAGATTGCTTACAAAGATACCAGCCACAATCGAAAAAAGAAGAATCTTATGGATAAAAAGATTCAAACAACCAACATAAAACTTACATTTAACAAATAGTATTTGAAAAAATAACTTAGATGGTGAAGAAGTTGTGGTCAGAATTATGTTAAGGACACTCTACTTTATAAAACTTTTCAAAAATGTTTAATAACCAGAAACAAAGTGAATTTTTTTATACGTAACTTTAAAATCTTCATACATATAGAAGTTGATATAAAGTTTAATTATACAGGCCTGCAAAATATGGAAAAAGTTAAAACCCTGAGACTAACGTATACTTTTCTAAAGGCCATGCCAGATAAAACTTCATCGCTTCGCGTGACGCAAAAGGTGTATGTCGCACACGAATTGTTTGTTAAAAATAAATAAATAAAAACAATTCTTTTTGATAATGTTCTTTAAAGTAAATTTCTATCTAAATTTTATCTTATTATTTGTTTTGATTTTTTAGTGTTTTGCTAAGAATGGTTGACATTTCGAGCCGTAAACACTAACAATACAATGCAAAACCCGCTATGTTTGTTTCTGGATTGTTGTAGTTCCGACACCACCTGTAGTTGAATTCGCCTTGATAAATACTTGATTTTAAAAACCTGTGTCATATTCGGAGTTGTAAACAAAAAATAATTAATATATGTATTTCAGAAAACTCTGTGTTTTTGGAAAGTTCTGAAATTAAATTCCATATTTAAATTAAATAATGATCATCTGCTAAAAGCGGCATGAAAGCAAAGTCTGCTATTTATTAAAAGTCGTTAAAGCTGTAGAGAATCTAATTCGACAAAATTTGCAAACTAAATCGTTAAACGGGATAAAAAATTAAGTATTCGAATACCTTTAACAAAAAAAAAAAAAAAAAAAAAAAATCTTGCAAAAATGGCGAAAATTCGCGAAAAGTTTTAATATTTAAAACAAGCCATCAAATTTATTAAAAGTTTCTTCAACTATAAGGAATGGCAAAAATTCGGTAAAATTGTTAAATTAGTGGAAATTTGCAAACAGCGGCATGATGGCAAATCCTACTATTTATCATAAATCGTTAAATCTGTAAATAATTACAAAAATCACAGGAACAAATCGCTTCTATCGCGAACATGGCTAAAATTCGCGATAAATTGCAAAATTTTAAACAACCCCTAAAACTAATTTGAGATCGCTTAATGAAATAAATTAAATTTGTACATTTGAAACGTTTTTATTTTTAATTTTAAATAAAAACTTACTTTTGTCTGGGTTCACACTATGAAAGTTTTCTTTCAGAAAGTCTGAGTTATGGGTGAGAGAGGAGAAAAGAAAAGCATGTTCTCTTCCCCTCTCACCCATAAACTCAGACTTTCTGAAAGAAAACTTTTATAGTGTGATCCCAGACTTTTCTTCCTTTTCCGACAGACAACTCTTTGTGAATTATTTTCTTTTCACATGTGAGCTGTTACAATCGTTTGAAAAAAAAATAAATTCACGTAATTTCTTTCGGAGTTTAAAAATGAAAACATTTGGTTATTTCCACATCAAATTTTATTCGTGATACCAACTGCTCACAGGTTCGAAAATTTACCTGAGAAATTTTATTCATAATAAGCGAGAATTTTATTTTATTTTTTCTAAATAAGAAAAGTTAAAAATGAAAAGAAACTTTTTCTACATTAACGAATCTTAAATTAAATGTCATACAGTAGGGTACTCAAAAACCACTTAACCAACATGGCTTTGTTATGGTTTTCCGAGACTCTTCTTTTATTTTATTTATTTTATGTTTATAGCTGGACCTTTGAAATATTTGTGCCATGCAAAGATCAATGACTTTAAATTAAATCGTATAAAAAAACTAAAATATTTTTGTTGAGAGAAAAAAAAAGAATTAAAAAATGGTGATGCATTTCTTTCTGTTTTCATGATCTTCATCATTACAAAAAGCAAAGGAAAAAACTTAAAAATCTTAAAACAAAGATGACATAGTCACTATGTTGAGGTAGAAGTTTTTGAAAGATCCATTAAAAAAGATCAATAAAAAATTTCAACATAAAAATATCAGACAGAAAAAGTAAAGAAAAATATTAAAAAAATAGCACAAAATAAAAAGGTTTCAGAAGTGTGTCAAGTTGTTAACACAAAAAGCCCATGTGCTTTTATGTGAATACCCCTATTGCAAGGTTGCATTTTAATAAATAATCTTTGTGCTAAATGTCTAATGCCCAATTTTCAGGATTGATATTAAAACACATTTATGTTTAAAATCGTTTTAAATAAAAAATTCTCTTCTTCACTAAATACTTAAATCAAACTTAATTCACCGATGTGGTACACTTAAGTTCAACTTAAGTTTACATTGTAATATTTTAGCAAGGTGGCCTCAATATCACAAAAATACAACAACAACAGGCAAAACAATAACATTCAACTGTTTTTTGAGACCACCTTGCAAATAAATAAACTTTTTATGATATTTTCTTGTATATAGTAGTGCTGCCATACTTTTATCTTAATTAAATAAGACTTTTAAAATAAAACTCAAAAAATCAATCGGTATTTAAATACGATTTAAGTTTATATGAAAATTAACTTAATATAGATTTAAATACTATCCTGAAAATTGGGCATAAGTCGTTGTTAAATTCTAAGCAATTCTTGGTGTGATTTGGTTTTTATTTATTTGTTTATTTTTCAATGTTGCATGTTGTTTCACAGTTGACATTATTTGTGCCGCAGTTTAGTTCATGATTTAATACTTCAAAAGCCGCCTTCTATTTGTTTTTCTCCATGTAATATTTGTTTACCATTTCATGTTTCCTATTTTCCTCAAATGCTGAGATTATCTCCGCTTGCGTTTTTATTTTTCTATTTCATAAAATGCGTGTTTTTTGTGGGTTTTAAAGGTTTTTGCGGAAGTTGAAAGACGTTTTTGTTTTGTTGCAACTTGAAAATAGAATTCTATGAATTTCATTAAACATTTTGCAGGCGTAGTTTGTGTTTAAAATTTCCAGGAAGGTATTAAGATTTGGGTGTGCGTGTGTGTGTTAAGGTAAATGAAATTTTTTTTAAGAAGTTTTTTATTTTTTTTTATTTTGGGACTTTTAGGCTTTTGTTAAATTTGGTCAGGTTTATGGCCCAGAACGTGACAAAAGGCCATTTGATATTAAGATATAAAACTATAGAAATATTTATTTAGGTTTTTTATTTTATCAATTTTTGTTTAAAAAATCGTTTTTCATGTCAAATAAAAATAAAATTATATCTGGGGCATTTTGACAAAACATCTTAAGTCAAATTAAAAAAGTTAAAAAAATGTTTTAATCAAACGAATTTTTATTCAAAAAACCTTTTGGGTTTACGTTTTGAAAATTTTGTATTTTAAACGAAATTTTTCTTTAATTTTGTTTTATTTTGTTATTTGACAAAAAAATTTTTTTCAACGAGTTTTTTTTTAAAACTTTTTTGCTATCTTATCTCGACTTAAGATGTTTTGTCAAAATGCCACAGATATGAAAAACTATATTTAAATATAAATTGATATTTAATGGTGATAATAATTTTTTTGAATACCAAATGAATTTGATATGAATATTACAAAAAAATTAAAATAAAATTATTAAAATTAAAATGAATTTTCTAATCTAAATTTAGAGCACGAATTGAATTGTTTTAGAAAATGTTGCGTACAAAGAACCAAAAATATATATTTATGGCATTTTCAATACAATTTATGTAAAACGATTTTATAATGTCATCTAATTATGTATTTAAATAAAGCATTACTTGGTAATTAGTACTCATTACTTATAAGCATAGGCTTAACTTAAAAGTGTGCACTATTGATAAAAAAATATCTCGTTAAACTAGGGCTAAAGCATTATTGAGCAAATGCCAAGGAAAATTGAGCTTGGAGTGATTTTAAGGCTAAACTAAACAAATAAATTAGGAAACTTTGAAAGAACAAACGGTTAACTTGGCGAAATAATTGCAACAAAATTTTGCAATTTATAAGGCGAATTCACTACAAGTGGCAACGAAAAGCCTGCTGACTTTGACAGTTCGAACCAATTTGTTTTTGTTTCATAATGTTTTATTTATAAATAGTTGACATTTCGAGCCGTTAACACTAAAAATGCAATGCAAAAACATCTGTTGCTTCTGCGGTTTTAGTATTGTATATGTACAAATTCGTCTTGATGTATATTCATTTAAGACAATTAAAAAAGTACATAAACCGCCATCTTATGAAAACAGAGTGAAATTTAAATCAATGGAGATTATCAGTTAAATTTTCTTTTAAATTACCGTTGTTTTTTTATTTTAAGATAAGTTCTAATAAAGATAAGCTGTACTCATAGTATAAAGTATATAAAAAAAATTATTCAATGAACTTTAAGCACTGGATTGTGTTCAAAGTTTGTTCGATTTTGATTTCACTCAAATTCGATTTCCAAAACATGGCTAATAACTATTTGCTTAGCCACATATATATTTTTTTGAAACATTTACTAACTCTCTCGGCAAAGTAGAAACTTCTTTATTACAATTTTTTCTTAGTATAGAATTTTGTTTTATACAAAATAATAATTTAATTATAAAAAAAAAATTAATGAAAAAGTAATTTTTCAAAATTAAATAAAGTTTTTTAACTGGATAAATTACATTTTAGCTGGTACCTAAAACAACACCCAAAACAACTGGACAATCCGGGCCATTCAGAAAGTAAAACGATAATTTTTTTACATTCGTGCAAATATTTTTAAAATAAAACATAAACCCCCGCAAATGGAAGCATACGCGGAAAATTTTTGGTTAGAAAAGAAAACACCACAAGCTTTTTAACAAGTCAATTAGTCAGTGAAAACTGCGTTTTTATAAAAAAAATATTTAAAAAAAAAAAAATAAATGCCCTCTTCAAGAATGTTTTTTTAAAGCAATTTTTATAAAAAGTTAGAATTTAAAAAAAAAATTTAAAAGATTTTACAAAAAAAAAGAACTTTTTTTTTAAAAAAAGGACCACTTTATTTTAAAAGCTGCTCTTACAAAACACTACATCTTTTAACTAGGCAAAACCTCTTTTTTACAAAAACTCCTTTTTTATGAAAAGTATTACATTTTATTCAAAAGTTTCATTAGTTAGTATTTTTTTTAAAAAAAGCTTTACACAAAAACATAAAATAACTTTTTTTTTAAAAGACCATTTTCCTCAAATGCAAGTTTTTTTCCATAATTTTTTTATTGAATCTTCAAATATTGAAAAATAAACTAACTTTAATTAATCAAATCGTATTATTATTCTTAAGTTTACATTCTGTCAATGCCGGACGAAAATTCACGGTTCCCCTTCTCATAGCAGTTTTGCACTTTTTTGATTGGATAAGTACTGCTGATGTCTGGGTTCACACTATGAAAGTTTTCTCTCAGAAAGTCTGAGTTTATTAGTAAGAGGGGAAAATAACATTCTACTAATCTCCCCATCTCGACAATAAACACAGACTTTCTGAAAGAAAACTCTCGTAGGTGTCGTATTTCGCGAGTCGATAAAATAAAAAAGTTAAAAATGTATCCTTAAATAAAATGCTTATTTATTATCAAAGTACAGAATTTGGGAATTCATTTCTTAAAAATACATAAAAGTATTGTAAAAAGATTCGCATTCACGGCATTCATTTATATGAACGGTAAAATTTTCAAAGTCATCGCTGCTCAAACAATAACATTTGGTGAATGAAGTGGCCTTTCATGCCAGTGTTTCGTACTCGTCCTTTCCAGTAGCGGCAGTTTTACTAATTAACGTGCCCATTATGGTGAAAATGGCCATCGTCCGAAAACAAAATGTTGTTAACGGTCGAGAAGCGTGCCTGGTTTACAAAGTTAAGCCTTCGACTGGTATCTTGAGGTTTTAATTCTTGTTGTATTTTATACGGATTTTTTTTTTAGATCTTTATGCAAAATGCGGTGTAATAATGATCAATGGACTTGCACGCTTCTGAATTGAAAGACTCGGATCCTCACGTACAGATTGGTTGACACTATTCACGTTTTCTGACGTTCGTGATGATACCAGATTTTCATTTTTCTGGTGCTGAATCAGTCTCTCCAAATTTTTTGAACCATTTTAGAGTGAGAGGAATACTTGGCACATCTTTTAAGTGACGAAAACCTTGAATACTTCTATGCGCTACAGTCGCTGAATCAACATTAGATTCGCAAGATCCAGGCTACCTCTTGGCATACCAGGCGTGGGTGTCAGATTCGATACGTTAACGCAAAAAGCTAAAGAAATTTATTAAACTTTCTTTTGAGACACATTTTTTTTAATCTTTTTACAAAAAGTGTAAAATTATAAAGAAAAACCTTTGCAAAAAACTGAAAATTTACAAAAAGTTTCATTTGACTCCTTTACAAAAAATTATCGGTTGTACAAAAGTGATTTTTTACAAAATAGTACTTTTTAGACAGTATTTTTCTTTCCAAAAATTTTTTTTTTTTTTTATAAAAATGCATGTACATTTTCTTACAAAATGTAAGAAACAAGTTTTTTTTCATAAAAAAAAACCTTAACCTGAGCAAAAAGCTTTTAACAAAAAAGTACCTCTAAAAGTACTTAATTTTTTTATAATGATTTAGTTTTCTTTACTTCTTTAGCATTTCTTTTTTTTTATTGCCAAGATGTGTGCAACACTTTTGCATTTTCTAAACAACTTTAAACAAAAAAATCTAACAAATAAACCAGGTTTATCATTAAAATAACGTTAAGACTTTACAGCGAATAAAAAGAAATAAATACACAAAACCAAAAAAAAAAACACACGAAAAGAAACAAAAAAACCTTTCCACAATGAATTCATTCATTCTATGAACAAAAACATTTCTCTACCAGCAACAGCAGCCAGCCAGCCAGCCAGCATTTAACAAAAACCTTAGACCAAATCAGGTTGGTGTTACACAGTCTGGATGGAGTCTTTTAGTTTTGTTGTGTGAAAATGTATTTAGCAGCTTCTTGTGGTGCTGCTTCTAGTCGTATAAAGATCATTAGGTTGGCTTTTTTGTCATGTAAAAGCTTCGATTCGAGCACAAAGTCTGAGTTGGAACCGGTGGTGTTTCAAGATGGTAACAAATTGATAAATGTTAAAACATGCCAGCGTCTTGTTACCACAAAAAAATCATTTGTTTAAATGGAAAAACAAAAGGAAAGAGAAAATTGTGGTCGATGATTTGGTTTTGGGTGATCATTTCCTTTATACAATTTATTTGGAAATAATTTCCATTGTGGTTAAAACGGTGGACTTTAAAATTCGTTTTTTTTTTTTTTTTGGAAAAAGTTTACTTTTGAATATTCCTTCAAGCAGATAATTTTTGCCCCTAACTGTGATTAAGCTTGATGTTTGTAATTAAATATGTATTGGCGTTTAAGTTTTCTTACAACTTTATTTCTATTTTTTTTCACACCATATTCTTGCATAATTTTTTAAAATTTTTTGCTTCAAAAATTCTGTTATCTGGCCTGGCCCATAATTTATTGACTTTCAAAAAATGAAATAGATTCAGTTTCTTTCTCGTTTGTTCTAAACGCTTGAGTTCATAAATTATAAACGGATACGCGTGAATTGCCGCATTTAATATTTTTTTTTTTTTTTTTTGTTTAATTGCGATTTGTTTAATAAATTAAAAAAAAATTCCTTTGAAGAACCAGAGCTAAACTGATTAATTTTTTTGTATGTATGTATGTAATTTGTAAGAAAAAAAAAAGTATTTGTTTATTTTTATGCCCTTTGCCACAGGTGGAAAGGGTATATCGTCACCTTAAGTGCAAACGGACGTAACTATATTTTTAATGTTTTTTATAGGAGAAGCAACAACTTTACAAAATCAATAACAACAAGATGTTCTTGGCGTTTGAATTTCTAATCGCAGGGATCTAAAAACATATATGTAGTTTAATAAGACGAACAAAAATCAATTTAAAACTCTATTTCAAATTTTTGTGTAGTTAAGTTCTTTTGCATTTGAGGGGACAAAATAAAAGTTTGGTATCCCATTAATAGTTTCTGCATTTGACCAATGGCGTGGGTTATGTTGGCTTCGAGGACCGCCGTGGCTTATTCGCATACACCTGACCCCACAAGAAAAAGTCACAGTTTGGTTTGGATTTTGGGCTGGCGCCAGCATCGGTTCATATTTCTTTGAGACCGACGTTTCCAGGGTATCACTGTCAACGGCGAGCACAGCAGTCAATGATTACCAACTTATTTTGGCCTCAATTGGATGATCTGGACAACCAACGACATGTGGTTTCAAAAGCACGGTGCTACGTGTTACGGGTGATTTGAGGGCATAGAAATCTCACGTGGAGGTGATGTGAACTGTCAACCGAGATCGTGCGATTTGACCTCGTTTTCTTAAGTCGCAAGCGAGTATTCCACAAACCAGAGCGGTCCCGAAAGCCAACATAACCCATGCCATCGGTCAAATTCAGCCCGATCTATGCGCCAAAGTCATGTAATATGGAGCATTTCGGATGCACTCCACCCAAAGAAGCCATGGCGGACATTTGAACGAAGTTATATTCCACACATAATGGCATCAATAGGCTTTTCAAACATATTAAAAATTGGGATAATATCTCACACAAACTGTGCGTTATTTTAATTTAAAGATAGGAAACGCTTAATGAAATACCCTTTATATGGCACTTTATCATAAAGAGGGTATTGACTCAAAATTAAAAAGAGCTCTTTAAAAAAACTTTTAAAAAAAGCCTTTTTATTATTTTTTATAGCTGTTTATAAAGTGTTAGAAGTTTTTGGTAGACAACATTTTACCAAAAACATTTTTCATAATAATTTTAAGCTTTTGTCTTCTTACTAAATTGGAAAATCTCTACATATATTTAAAAGTTCTTCAAAGAAAGTTATTTTGTTAGAATTCTCTATAAAGGAAAAAGTTCGTAAAGAGATTTTAAATAATTTTACACAAAATCTACTTTTTATATAAATCGTGGCTATTCTGAAATACGCGTCGAAGGAGTGAACATTTACAAGAAAACAAAATTTACGAAAATAGTATTTATATACAATTCTAAAATCAAATTAACGCGAGAGGTATAACCAGTGTTGCCAGAACTTTTAGAGGTAAAATCAGCAAAAACTATAATTTTTCATCAAAAAATCTGCGCCAAGTGTTGAAAAATCTTCAACAAATCTTTAAAACACATTTATTGAATTTTGTATGCAGTTTATTTAGAAAAAGATATTCCAATTTTAAAAAAATTCGCCCAATGTTCTGGAATTTGAAATCGATGGTAGTTTTAAAAGTAGTTCTCGTAAATATCTACATAAAAGTGCCGTTATTATTACTTGGCGTTAGCTGTTATCCGGCAGATAACACCCCTTTTTGATAGATTACACATTACTATCTGGCAACTTAATGTTAACTTTAGCTAACTGCACGTTGTAATAATGGTAAAAGGGAAAAGTTTTACAAATTTGTTCGATTTTAATACTACTCAAATGCGATTTTCAGGATATGGCTTATAATTTTTGGATATTTAAACTTTAAAAATATCTGTTAAAATTAAGTTATTCCGGCTCAGAAAGGAGCAATCAAATCTTTGTTTTTTTAAACCAAAAATCAAAGTTAATTGCTTGACGTGTTATTTAAACTATCAAGGGTATTATTGAAAATTCAGAAGAGATCAAAAACTATTAAAACTGTTTATACATAAGTCAAGGCAATGCGAATTTATAAATTTTAAATAGTGTTTTGTGAATAAAATTCCTACTGATGAATCTCTTTCCACACAGTTCTTCCATGAATGGTTTATATATTTCGCTTATCAATGCAAGAAGTGGAAGAAGTACAAACATTAGTCAAAATGTAAAGAAGTTTCCACCGAGCTTAACAATCTGCAATTTTAAACCAAAAATCTTCAAATCTGCATTGTGGCAATTTTGGGGTATAAAATGATAAAAACACTGAAATTTATTGTTAAAGGGATAAGCTATTCCTATGCGCATTTCACTTGTTGCTTAGGCCAGATCGTCAGGAAACTTCATTCAAAGAAAAACTAAAGGTAAAAAACTGTTAAGCGAATAAGAATTATAAGAAACAGCTTTACTTGTAACAATATCAAAGCTTAAACAAAAAACAACAACAATAAACTGTGAGTTTTAAAAATCTTTTAAATTAAAATTTTGTAGTCCCAAAAGTTAGATAATTAAATAAATCTTTATATGCATAGAAAGCTTTTTTCAAAAAGCTTTAACAAAAAATTTTTCTCAACAGTTTTTGGCAAAATAATTGCAAATATTTTTTAGAAATTTCCACTACTTTTAATTGTATAATTATTTGCATTTGTTAAACAAAGAAAATAGTTAATTATACATAACTTAAATCAATTGTTACTTTCCCAATATCAATTAATATACACTTTAGGAATTAAGTCATTATTTCACAATCGAATTGATTTTATAGAATTAAATATGCAATAAATAGAAACACAATAAATCAATAACAATAATTGTAAAGTCAATAGAAATTTTCTTTTATTCTTTAGATAAAATTGAGGTTAATTATTTAAAAGTTTCATTTGCAATTTAAAAATTGTGTTTTAAATAAAAAAAACAATTGTGGTGCAAATATTTCTTTTTAATAACTATGTATCCGATATTTTTTTTACAATTTCAACGCTTCAATCAACAATTTAATTCAATTAATTACGAAATGTAATAAAAAACAACAACACACTTACAAATGTGTATAACTTTAATGAAAACACATTTCGAACAGTGAGCAGCAATTGTAGTCAACACTTTTAAAAAAATTCTAGGGGCTTGTTATAGAACAGTTTTTTGTTGTTGGTGTTGTTGTTGTTTAACACTCGTGTCTGTCCAAATGAATGTTTAGTAGGACAGACACGCCACGCCACAAGGCCTTTAAAATTTAAATTTATTCAAGTAAATGAAGTAAGAAATAAATAAGAAATGAAACTAACAAATAATTAAATAAATACATTTCAAGAAAATCAAACGGTTTTTGTTTCAAACTCATGCAATTAAATCAAAATAAATTGTTAATAAATTTTACATTTTAACACAATTGTCTTAGGGGAATACGCTAAAATCTATTACAATCTTTTTAACAACTTATCTAGTTGTGTGTGTGTGTGTGAGAGTTATTTGCTTCAAATTTTTGAAGAGTAACCGATCAAATACTTGCCAAATACTCATAAAAAACATAATAAAAATAAAACATAAAATCAATAAACCATTCGATTTTATTTCATACCATCAATTCATTCATCCATCCATGCATGCATCCATCTCCGTTGGATGTGAACTGAAACATATGGCGCATATTTGGTCTGCCTGTATGAATGAGTCCATGTTTGCTTGCTGCTTTAGACACAGTCATTTATTGTTTGCACTTTAATTTGTAACACCATCGATTTCAGCCAATTTCATTGAGAGCCAGCCAACAGCTCCAATGGCCAAATTGTTTTGCAACAAGAACTTTGTAGCTGTTGCTGCTCTTGGTGATATTTGATGTTTTTGAGATCGGGGTGCTTGTAGCACATGTGGAGCATAAAAACACAAAATTTGATATTTTATTTACATTTTTTTAGCAACTACTAAACACTTTTTTCGGTGTAGTTGCTGCAATTTTGTGTTTATTCAAAGAACAACAAATACACACTGCTTTAAAAGGGATGCCAGATGTTTGCAATTTGTTCTGGAGGAAATTTCTAAAATTTTTAGAAAGGTCGATCGACTTAACCCAATTTAATACCAAATAAATATTTTCGTTTGCGGTAAATGTTAATACCTTTCACCTTTAAATGCTCTAAATTCCCAATTCATACTATCGAGCAACTGGGATTAATTGTTGAATTGAAAAGCTATTCCTATGCGCATTGCACTGGTTGCTTAGGTCAGGAAACTTCAACAAAAGATTTTAGAAAAGCTAAAGATATTATACAAATAAAACTGTTAAGCGAATAAGAATTTTAGACCTCAGTTTTACTTCTAACAGTATCAAAGCTTAAACAAAAACAACAACAATAAACAGTGAGTTTATCTTTTCTTACAGTCCCGACTACAATTATTTTTTGTCAACTCTACTAAGTTTGTCATTCCATGGGAAATTTTTTTAATATTCATCTAAGACTCCAAATAGTTTAGCCATCTCTGTTCAGCAGAACGGGTTGAATACGAAAAAAAGTTACGAGTCCAAAGATGGAACAACTACCCTAAAAAATTATATTTCTTTATTTCTTATAAATGGTGGCGGAAAGCACGGATTGACATAAGCAATTTCCACAAATTCATTTTATATATCTACAAATATACCGTACCTCCTTATAAAGCCTACTCTCGGAAAACGCCTACAACCGTAACAAATAACGCTATTGTAATACTAGAAATGACAATGTCAAGTTTCGTAATGCTCGGTTCTAAATTTACCATAGGCCCCATATAAAGCCCACCCACAAAAAACTTTTAAAATCGCCTAAAATCGGCCCGAGGTTATCAATCAGGAATGTACAAAAAATATCGATATATCGATATTTAAAAAACAAATAATCGATATATATCGTTATTGAAATACGACTATCGTATTCGATATGTTTTAATGTCAGTCTTCATTAACAACTCAAAATTTTAGCCGTTTTTCAAACAATATCTGCCTGTTTAACGATTTCGAACGTCAACATTCGCATAGAAAACTACATTTAAAACAAAAACAAATTTTCGAATATTGTTTTTGTTTTACATATAATTTTCTATGCGGACGTTAACGTTCGAAATTGATGAACAGACTGTATGTTTTTTTAAGAATTGGCATCATTGCATGCATCATATGTTTTTTTAAAACAAATATGAAGATCTATTTAAAATAATTGTTATTTATAAGAAGCATGTGCCGGATACAAGAAGCAGATTGACAGGAGAGCACATAAAACAGAGAGTGCTCCTGATGTCCATATCTGATGATTACTGGTTTGACTAAAACAATCAAAAACAGTATTCACCAAATTTTATCAAATTATCTACATGATTGTAACTTGTACTTTGCGCACAAGATTAACATGGACGGACAACCAGCCAGACGGAGGGATGGACATCGTTAGGTCACTTTAATAGATTGGTCCAGATTTCTATGCATTACATCACTAAAAAGGTATATAATTGATTTGTCCTTAATTTGTGTTTTATATGTTGCGAAAGCTCTTGCAGGCATCTAAAATAATTTAACATGTACCAAAATATGCCCCAAAAAGGCAAAATATGCGCTAAAAACTTAAAAAATGCTGCAAAAAGGCTCTATTAACCAAATTTTTTAACCAAAAAAAAATGCTCCAAACGGTAAAATATGCAAAAATACGCACTAATAAATCGATGCCAAAATTCATAAAAAGCTCTAAACGGATAAGTTTCTGCCTTCATTGGTCGCACAAGGAAAAGCATGCAATAGCATATTTTTGGTTTCCCTGCTTATAAGAAATTTATGTACTCCATTTAAATTTTTTTTATTTCTTTGATTATATTGTAAAAGAATCTTACGTTTTTACTCTACAACAAAATTAAAATTGTTTGACATTTTTAAGCAAATTTCGTTTCGTACTCTATCGAATGCCATTTTACATACGTCATGCAATTTTATTCGATACGATACCTTCCTTTTTCGATCACGAATATGAAATTCGTTTTAGGAACGTGATCAACCAACAGTTTTACCGAATTTACCCTCTAACTAGAGGAATGCTTAGATGCTAATTAAACACATGTTTTTTGTATAGTGTGGCTTCAAACTTCGACTTTCTTAAGTCCGCAAATGTATTTTAGATTGGTTAATTAATTAACCAATTCCCGCCTTAACATTTTTTATGGTTGATTAAAATCATTAGTTTATTAAAAGAAAACAGAATTTTGGACAACTTTAAAATAATTTTTTTTCGGACGGCTTGAATGCTAAAAAGTAATCGCACTTTAAAAATACGTTACGTTCGAGCCATACGGGATGTTGACTAATTTGTTAAATAATTAAATCTCACTATGTAACATGTTTGGTCTCGAAGAGTTGTAAGGTTAGTTTTTTGTGCTCGTAGAGTGTCTTGCATTTAAAAGAACACCTCTGCAAGAACAAAACTTGAAAGCACAAGAAACTTCCGTAACATTTTATGTCTAATCCCCAAATTTAACGTCACCAAATTTTTCCACATTTTAATATTAACCATCTGGCATCACATTATTCAGGCAGAATGGCAAACTGACAACATGTGCAAAAGATATGCAATTAGCACAGATTTCAAATTCGAAAAAAAATCTCACACAAAAATGTTCTTTATTTCAAATAATTGTTGTGTTCACGTTTTAAAACACCATAAAAAGACAAATAAACCAAACAAAATTAAAGAAACCAGAACAAAATTTTGATTTTTTTAAACAGAAAATTCAAATTTTTTTTAACTTTTAAAACAAAACACAAGAAATATCACCAGTTTTTGTTATTTTTTGATTTTTAATGATCACTTAAAATTGTTTAATGAACACTTTTGTTGTGTAATTTACGTTATTGATAGTAATTTTGAACTGCTTTTTGTTCGTTTTAATTAAACTTATTAATTCAAATAATGAAATCATAAATTATACATTTAGAAAACACAACAAAAAAAAAGTGATTAGCATTTTGAATTTAACAGCACAGCACATAAAAAAAATAAAAACTTGCTTTGTTTGTTTTTTATTTTTTTTTTGTTTAAGATTCATAAAGCTTTTTCAAATTAATTTTCAACTCATGATTTAGGATTTTAGAAATCAATTTTGAAAAATTATACAGTAACTGTTTAAGGCCCGTTTTCACAACTTACCGATAGCTTAAAGTAGACTTTAAATGGCCTTATAAAAAGTGTTCCATTTTTAAAACTTTACTTTAATCTTAAGTGCGTGATAAAGTAAATTAAGGTTGATCCAAACTGGTAGGTTAAAGTAATGTTGTAATAATGGAACCCTTTTTATACGGCCGATAGCATCCTACCTTTAGCTATCGGTAAGTTGTGAAAACGGGCCTAAATTTAGGTAAATATTTTTTATTTTTTAACAGTGCCTGAAACATTTTCTTTAGCGCAAACAATTTTGGGGCGAAGTTTTTATCCGATTCTTATGAAACTTTGTAGAAACAGTCTCTATCTGTGACAGTTCAATATAATGACAAAAAAAGTGGGCATTTCCATACCCAAGTGGGCGGTGCCACGCCCATTCAACGGATTAATTCTCGTTCATCAACTTCTACTTAACCGAATCCTCTGAAACTTAATAAACACATTCAACTCCGGTGAAAAAGCAATATGCTGACAAGAAAAGTGGGCAGTGCCACGCCCGTTAAAAGTAAATATTCTTTTTAAACTACTTCTACTCAACCAAACCTTATTAAACTTTGCACACACGTTACGCTCAGCTTCAAATGCCATATTATGATAAGAAAAGTGGGCGGTGCCTCACCCATTTAAAGGAATCATTCCTTTTCATCAACTTCTACTGAACCGACTTTTAAGAAATTTGATAAACGTATTAAACTCCGGTGAAAATGCAATATTATTATAAGAATACACATTTATCTTCGCTATAAATGCCTTAGTATGATTAGAAAAATGGGCAGTGCCACGCCCATTCAACGAATTTATTCTTTTTCATCAACTTTTACTTAACCGAATCCTCTGAAACTTAATAAACACATTTGACTCCGGTGAAAATGCAGTAGTCTGACTAAAAAAGTGCACAGTGCCACGTCCGTTCAAAGTTAATATTCTTTCTGAACTACAACTTCTGCTTAACCAAACCTTATTAAAGTAGAAGTAGAAAAATGTAAGAGATTTATAGACATTTCGAGGATAGTGTTTTTCCTATCTTTTTCTCTTTAAAACTTTTTATTTCGATGTCTTAACTATTCTTTCAAACCTGTTTGGAAATTTTAAGCGGAATGACTATTTTTAACAAATTTTATTTTTCTCGAATATCCCAAAAAAAATCGCTGAAAACAGAAACTGAGTTTAAATCCTAGTATTCCAATTCAAAAAAGCTTATGCTGCAAACTGGTGAAAACTGTTAAAAGCTTATGTGGAAACAAAAAATAGCGCTTTTATAGGTATGTACAATACTAAGGCCCAGAACAGACATTGAAACGCTAGCACCACGAAACCAATTTGAAACAAGTTTCAAACGTTTTCCGCACACCCCGCAACCTTAATTGTATCACAAAGTGATTAAGTTATCACAATCATTTCAGTTTTCATTTGAGAAAAGACGTCTGCCGAAGACACGCAAATACGAGTTTTCTACACGCCAGTTTCAATGCAACTGATTTTTTTTATATTACAATAACAAAAACATAAAAAAAGAACAAACAAATTTTTTTTTGTCCAAAAAAGTGGCCGTCTGAACCCTAGTGAATTAAATAGAAAAATAATTTTTGCAAAGAGAAATTAAGATTAAAGTTTTTAACAATTAGTTTCTTTGTGGTTAATCGAATTGTTAATGGTTTTTAATCCAAATTCATTTAATTTTTTAATCCGACTCAAGTTCATCAAATTTAATTTTTCATTAAATTATTTTAATGAAGGAATGAACTTTACAACAAGAAATGAATTGAATTAATTTTTTTTTTGACTGAACGGAGGATTGAAATCAGGTCGAATTTACATGTTTTGAGAATAACCACATTCTCATCATTAGAGTTCTTAGCAGTTTTCCCTTTCCGCCTCTGCACCGGCTACAGTCTAAAGGCAAACATTAATCTTTTAACATGTGGTGTTTTGGGTGGATCGGAATTTTGCTGTAATTAATTAACTTTTTTTTAAATTTTTACAAGTTTAAAGATTTAATTCATCATAATTTCACCATGATATGCGCCAAACTAATAATGAGCTGACGATATGTGATATAAAAAAAAATCGCGGAATTTGGAATTCGACAAGAGTTTTTAATATTCGACAAGATTTTTCCTGATTACTGAAAGAATACTAGCAGTGACCGCGGCGCTGCCCGCCCAAAGCTATCTTGGAAAAGATATAAACCCTGTTCAGCTATTTAGCCAATAGAGCGAAGTAAATGCAAAACTCACTTTCGCATTCGGTCAGGGGACGTTCAAGCGAACAGATAGACTGGAGGCGGAATGGAGGATGTACAGCGTACTCACAATAAAATGGCTTGGCTTTTCTTTTGAGTATGGAAACTTTTGCTTTAATATATATCTTCGAAAACGATAATTAATATTTTTTTAGCGCCCCTGGACTTTATCCTAAGCAATTTAGTGGAACATTATATAACCTCTGTCCGTTAGGAAAAAAAGGAAAGCTGTGTCAGTTAAAAATCTCTTTAAAATTTATCTTCTTTATCCAATTTAAATTAAAACAATAAATTTGTTTTTTACCTTAAAATTTCAAAATCCTTGATACAATTATTTTCAAAACAATATCTACGTACCATCATCAACTTACAGATACCAATCAATTTAAATCACCTTCAAAACTAATAATTTGACCAATAACCTCAATTAAATCATGTTTATTACCAGCCATGGCTACAAACGCGACAACGACAACAACTTTTTCGACGCCAATGATGACAACTACTTCGTAATTCGACTAAAAAACCTTATTTAGTTTTAAAAACATTTATAATTTACAAATATAAATTTAAACCATAAAAACACCCACAATATTTTTTTCTACGATATTTTTCATTAATTGAGTTCAAGAAGTTAAAAAAAACGAAATGGACAAAAAAGCGAAAAACAAAAATTAAATAAAAATCAATTCGAGGTTTAGGTCATACAAATTGTCATCATTTGTGTATAGGGTGCTGCATAAGTGACGTTGGGATCGCAAAAAAAGAGACAGAGCCATCCTTTTGGAATTCTGGATTACTATTTACCTCGGGCCTTAACAAATTTTCAATCATTGCCGAGTATTGAATGCCATTCACTTTAACCGCAACTTGTTCGCCTTTTTTGAAAAAATATGGCAAAAAAAATATATACATACATATGTGAATCTAAGTAAGTGCATCTGATGTCATTGAAGTTAAAATGGGCCTCATAGCTCCTTATTCGAAATGATCTTTGTGTCTAAATAATCGAATGCAGACTTTCAAAATAAAAATCTTTGGTTTTTTGTTCTGTGCTGAGTCTTTCCATAATTTTTTTGTTTTAGAAGTTAACTCTGCAAAATACCATAAAAAAAAATAAACAAAAAATTTATTTGCTAATTAAATCATACACTGATACTCATACACTCATACACGCTGAAGTATTTTGACATCAGTACTATGACAAGTGTCTTAATTTTAGACCCGATTACACGTTTCATCATTTGATATCAGCCTCAACAACACTTATGGTGTTTTCTTTTCTACAAAAAATGTGCCTTTTTTTTAAAAAAAAATGCAATTTGGTGTCTGTTTCTTAAAAATTTTGCTCCCGAAAAGTGTGGCTTGTTTTATTCTAAAAAAAACTCCAAAGACACCAAATTGAATTTTTTTTAAAAAATGGCACATTTTTTTTGTAGAAAAGAAAATACCATTAGTCAAATTGTCATCAATGGGATGACACTTTGGCATCACAGAAATGAAGAATCGGAGCCAGTTTATTAAAAAATTTGATCAATGCGATGACTCAGTAACATCGGAGAAAGGACTGTGATTGACTTAAGTCAAAGTGAGAGAATATTATTATTTACTTACCGGTTACTCATGTTCGTTTCACTTTTGTTGTATACCGCCCTTTGTTTACAGAATGTCTCTCAATTTTTAGGACACCATCAACATGCCCGATATGGTTGTCGTAATCATTCTACTTTTAAAATTTTATGTACATATTTAACTAAATAGTTTAAACAAATAGAATATGGGAATTTTTGCATCTTATTTCACTTTTTAAACATTTAAACAATGTTAATAAAAAACAGTATTAGGCATCTGTCACTGAAGTCATAGCATGATTGTCACATAAAATATGGCAAAATTTTATGATGACGTTTGTAATTGGATGATGTGACTTCTTGGCTCATTGATGCCATTTGTAACAATATTGATGTCACAATTCTGATGTTAGGGCATCATTACTATGGAGATGCATATTTCTATGGGTGAAACGTTCATCATGCACCACCCTGTATGTCGTTTGTACCAATAATTGTAAATGAGGATGAGCAAAATTGAATTGGAATTCATTTAACAGAAATGAACAATAAACTTTTTATTTTATTAATTTGAATTTTTGTTGAATTTTTTTCATCACGTTGTGTGATTTACTTTTGTTTAGAAATTTTATTAAATTGTGATGTGATTTTGATTAATTTTTACAACAGAATGTACTATTGTTAATAAATGTGCACAACATATATTTTATTAAAATCTGACAAGGTAAAAAGGGTAAAACTATTAAACTCGGTAACCGCATATCTCCAAAACTAAAAGAGCTTTATAATTAATGCTAATCGATGTTCATAAGAAAAATAAGCGAACAGGTGGATGGTTCATTTTTAAATTCGGCTCTACTCCCTAATAAACGTTTACTCCACAATAAACGGGTATAAACTTCTTTGTCGCTTCCCTATTTTTTAAACCAATTAACAAAGAAATAAAGATTATATCACATTCCTAACACATTAAAAAAAAAAAAAAAAAACAAATATAAATTTAGTAAGTTTTTCAAAATTCGAATATTTAGGGGGTGAAAATCACTCTTTTTTTGGTATTTTTTTACAAAACATTTTTCTCCATTCATTGACAACATATACTTATGAAATTATGGGCTCCGACAACAATATTAAAATTTGTTATAAAGGGTGGTTAAATTTAAATTTAAAAGGCCGATGTTGAATGTGAACCACACCTAAACGTCAAGTTTGTTTCTGCATTTCATTTGACATTTCTCAATTTCAGACTAATTCAATTTGAACCATGGAAAGATACACAATCGAGCAACGCGTTAAAGTTATTCAGGCTAAAATCAAAATGCATATCGTGAACTTCTTGATTTTTTCGGTCAATTTAATCGAACAAATGTGCGTACAATCGGAAAAATCGTACAAAACTTTGAGCAAACAGGGTCTGTAGGAGATGTGAAAACACCAGTGAATGCTCGTACAGCTCGTACTGCAGAAAATATTGCTGCTGTTCGCGATAGTTTGGCTGAAGAGCCGTCCACCTCAACTTGTCGTCGTGCCCAAAAATTGCACCTCTCACGCTCGTCGTTGATGAACATTATGCATAAAGACCTGCATTTACACGCTTACTAGGTGCAGTTGACTCAAGAACTAAAGGTTCTTGACCATTTCAAACGTCATCAATGGTCAGAATGTTGGCAAGAAATGGCAACAGTGGATTATAAATTTTCGCAGAAAATCATCTTCAGTGATGAGGCACATTTTCACCTCAGTGTATTCGACAATAAACAGAATTGCCGCATTTGGGCGAACGATAATCCAAGAGTGATTATCGAAAAACCAATGCACCCACAAAAAGTGACTATTTGGTGCGGTTTATGGGCTGGCGGCATCATCGTGCCTTATTTTTTCCAAAATGAGGCCGGTCAGGCAGTTACTGTGAATCGTGTTCGCTATCGTGAGATAATAACGAACCTTTAAGGCCCGAATTGGAAGATGTGGATGTGGACGATATGCAGTTGCAACAGGACGGTGCCACTTGCCACACAACTAACAAAACAATGGCTCTTTTGCGCGACAAATTCAATGGTCGTGTTATCTCACGTGGTGGCGATGTCAATTGACCGCCAAGATCATGTGATTGGACGCTGTTGGACTTCTTTCTTTGGGGTTATTAAAAAGAAAAGGTGTATTGCGATAAGCCAGCAACAATTCAACAGCTAAAGGATGAGATATTTCGGCGCATAAACGGCATAGTAACTCAATTATGCCTCAGCGTCATCGAAAATTTGGACCATCGGATGGAGGTGTACCGCCGAGGTCGCGGCGGCCATTTTGCCGATATTTTGTTCCATACATAATTGAAACAAACCAATAGAAGAAACGACAATAATTTCCTACATAATTTGTGTTTTATTCAAAATCAAATTCGGCCCTTTGCTTTAATGGGGGAAAAAGTATCAAAAAGGGGAAATAGGGAAAATTTAATTTCTTTCTTTTACTTTTCCGTGCTGCAAAGGGTACTTTTTGAATTTTCTATAATATTGAACCTGAGCGAATGAGAACTTATTTGAGGTGAATGGGTGCAATTTTTTGTTCTTCAACTATTAGCTTTTGAATTTTCATTAAAATTGGACCTAAAAACATAAAATCAAACATGCATGGTTCTGACTGAATAATAACCTGCAAGGGGGAGCTCTTTGGTACTTTTTCGTTCTACAACTAATGCTTTTCTTTTAATTTTCGTTAATGTTATACCTGGAAACAAAAAAATTCAACATGCAGTGTCCAGAGTAATTTTACGTTTTAAAACTGGTACTTTTTCAATTTTCGTTAATATTGGACCTGTAAACATAAAATTTTGAGTGAATAAGAATCTGTAAGTAGAGCTTTTTGGTACTTTTTCGTTCTTTTACTTGTATTTTTTTAATACTGGACCCAAAAACATAAAATTTAACATGCAGAAACCATAGTGATTAAGAAACATTATCTTAGAGGAGACTCTTTGGTTTTTCAATTGTCACTTTCTGATTTTGTTAATATTATTAAAATTAAACACTCACAGACTTGAATCGAAGAGAACAGATGGACCGTAGGTTGATCCCTCGCCAGGTTAATCCACTTTTAGACGAATAATTTATGTATGTTTTCCTCTTATTTGCATAAATAATTATGGTTTACATTATTAAAATTATTATTTTAATTTTTATTATTAGCATTATTAAAAACTTGTCGAAATACCTTTCCAATGGGATATTAAACATTAATTTTAACCCATGAGATCACGGGCTGTTTAAATTCTCAAATTGTTAAAATTTTTTGTGTGGTAAATGGCTGTTAAAAAATCTCGTCTTGTTTAGAATTCATAAAGCGGTTTTTTATTTCAAAATTTTTTTGTTGTTGTTTTTATTTTAATATGAGACGTTTGACGCATTTTCAATTTGTATTCAATAAAAATTCCTCAAACAGAAAAAAAAATTATCGTAAATAAATAAATTATGGAAAAAAACAACAAAAATAATTATGTATTGTAATTGAACTTGAACTTTAAGCATTTTTTCTATAAACAATTATTTTTTTATTATAAAAAAAAAATTAAAAAAGGGAGCGTTAATTATTGATTTAATTGAGCGAATACACTGACAGCACTCTTAACACATGTTTGCTTGTATACTTGGATTAACAGTGTGTCGGAAAAGTTTGTAAACAGGAAAGATGTTCTGAAGCAATTTAGGCGCAATTGAATGACAAATCTTTATATTTTGTAATATTTATTTTGTTTTGCCCTAAATAAAGGCGACCAGATTTTGGAAAAGAAAAAAGGTGACATTAAGAAAAATATTAAAAAATTTTAATTACAAAATGCTATGATCACAATTGTGTCGTACGTCGTAGGAAGCGTCAATTACCCACAATTCCGTCGTTAACATATTTTGTTTTCTATTGAAAATAATATTAGAAAATTAGAATTTTATTCCATTTTTTTGTTTATTTTTTTTTTCTTATTTTCCTTTTAAATATTCAACATAAAAACAAAAACATGAATTCATTTTATATTTTTTTATCGGTTTTTTTTCTATGACAATACGATCGTAACGACGTAAGAAGTAGATACACTTTTACGTTTTTTTCAAATTGTTGTGCCTTTGTATAAAATGTTAAACGTTTTAATTTGACAACGTATCTACATCGTACGCTACTACGTTCATACTGGGCAATTGTGATCCTACCGTAATGATGAATAAAAGTTGTTGGCGTCTGGCTGGTGTAAGCCGAGCATGATGTTTCCCATTATTTTACGCGTGTGCAACCTGACCACAGGTGGTGGTGGCATCTGGCAACACCCCATGTTGTACGTAGCCCAGCTGATTGTTAACCCCACCTGCAAAATGAATTTGTTTTTTTATCACTGCCTTATTTAAAAAATCGAACCAGCCAGACGCCTTTTAGTGTAAAATTACAAATAAAATAAAAATAAGACAAAATTAAATTAGAAAACAAGTGAAACAAATGTGAAAACTGAAAAACTGTTGAGAAATAAATAAATTAAAAACCATAAAAGAGCAACAAGTGTTTGTTTTGCAACAGGTGACGAGAACCCACGAGCCACAAGTTAGGGGTTGTTTTCTTTTTTAAGAGAAGCGTTTCAAGAAGACCTGACCTACCTCTACCAGCCAAACGGTAAGGCCCCAGCAAACTGCCTAGATCCCCTGGAAACACGTCTATTGTGCCACGTCTGCCAAGAAATTAACTTTTCCACCAGGTAACCCATTATTCACCCCAACAAAAGTCAAACTACATATAAAAAGAATAACAGTGCTACCATTTATTTTCAAAAACGTTTTTTTTATTTTTAATATTAAAGATGAGAAATGGTGAATGATTATGAAAAGATGACTGAAAAAGAATGCAAATTTTAAAGATGCCAGCGAGATAAAACAGATGATTATCCACAGATGACTCATACAATCATTTTCAAAAATGCATCTTCATAGTGATGATGCCCTCCTAACATCAGAGTTGTAACATTATTATTTCAAATGGCATCAATGGGGCAAAAAGTGACATCAATCCAATGACGAATGTCATCATAAGATTTTATCATAATTTATGCGTCATTTATATTTTTACTACAGTGACATCAATTCAATGCCACATTTTCATGTTTAAAAAGCAGAATAAGAAGCAAAAATTCCCATATTCTGTTTTTCTTAAACTATTAAGTTAAATATTTATATAAAATGTAAAAGGTAAAATGATAACGAAAACCATATCAAGCATGCCGCTTGTTTTTTTTTTTAATTGAGAGTTCTTTTGTAGACAAAGGCCGGAATACAACAAAAGTGAAACAAACATGTGTAACGGGTAAGTAAAAAATAATATTCTCCTACTTCGACACGTCATTCCCAATGACTTAATTTAATGACAGTTTGTAATTAAATTGATCCTAATGAGTCTTTTATCCGATATTACTAAGTCATCGCACCAACGACATGTTTTATTAAATTGACTCCGATTCGTCATTGCTGTGATGCTGATGTGTCATCCCATTGATGACATAATTTACCTGATGACAATTTGGCAAAGTGATGTTAAGGCTGACATCACAATGATGAAAAGTATCACGGGGTCAAAAAAGAAGACACTTGTGAAAGTACTGATGTCAAAATACATCATTGTCATTCAACATGACAAACTGTCATTACATTAAGCCTAATAAGTTTTTTCTCCGATGTTACTGAGTGATCGCACCGGTCACATGTTTTATTAAACTGGCTCCGACTCGTCATTTCTGTGATGCTGATGTGTCATCCCATTGATGACACAATTTAACCTGATGACGATTTGGCAAAGTGATGTTAAGGCTGACATAACAATAATGAAAAGGGACATGGGGTCAACAACGAAGACACTTGTTACGTTTTTCTATCAGTGGAGGCGGTCGCCTAACCTTAATGTATTTTATAAGTTCTTTAAAACTGTGCATACCTGTTTTCTTAATTACTATTTGGCTTTGCGAAAACATCAGTGTTGTTAGAAAGTCGAGTTCATTAAGTTCTATACAAGCAAAAAAACCGCCTTATTTTTATAGTATTTGAGACCAGCCATGTGCCGCGCCTTCGCCTGCCACAATGACATAAAATTTAGACTCTCATATTATTTTTGTTTAAAGCTTTTACCAAATTCGTTTTAAATTATTAAATTTAAATATTTATTATACAATTGTTATAATGTTATAATTGTTATTGTTTACTAAATGATCTAAATGACATTGAATTTCGTTTTTATTGTTCGTTTTTTTGTTCAAAATCGTTTTGGTAATTATTGACAGTTTACAGCAATTTTGGAAAAATTAACGTTTTATTTGTTAAAATTTCATTTTGTTAATGCCTCAAGCTTCCATTGTTATTGCCTTAAATGTGGTAAAATTGTATGGTATAAATAATTTTTTTCAAAATTTTACGAAATTTATTTGTTTTTTGGTTTAAACATATGGTAATTGTCAGCCATCTAGTCAGTTGTCCCCAAGTCTTGTGAGATGGGGAATTGTTTGAATTTCTAAACAAAATTGTTGTTGATTTTACAATTTCTTGTGTGAGTGTATGTTGTTTTTGTTATAACTTTTTAAGCACATTGTGTGCATGGACTTATTTGTAATATGAATGAATACAATATTTTTTTTCCAATTTAGTATGTCCCGACGATTTTGTCGACGACATGCGTATTTCCGTATTTGGTTTTGTTTGTGTGTGTGAGTTTATTTTTAATTTAGTACTTTTAATTTCTCAAGCGCCATATAATTATTAAGTTTATTTATTTCTATTTTTTCTTAAGTTTTATTATTAAGTCGTTACGTTTTGATTACATCATGTACATAATAATTTTTTTTTTAGTTAATTTTTAAATTATTCAATTTATTTGGATTTTTTTTATTTAATTAAAATTTATATCTTTAAAATTTTGCAATTTTTTCTAATATTTTCTAATATTTTTCTTTGTCTTTGCAGGTCAGTTTAAGCGAAAATAAAAAAACAATTAGATTTAATTGAATTATTATGGAAATTCGTTCCTTTTGCATACGCCGGCTTTTTTGTGTGCATGTCAGAAAGGTAATTAATTCAATTATATATTTGTTTTATCTACATCTGTCTGTGCTATAATCAGAGATTTTATTGTGTTATTTTGATTAAACGGGGGTATTCAGTTATTGGTGCAATTTTGAAATAATTATTTTGCAATTGTAATTGAATCTTATTTAATTACGTGAAATTTAAATTAATTTTTTCCATTACAATTTAATAACATGCATTGTAATTGATTTTTTTTTTAAATTAGAAAAAATGTAATTGTAGTGCCAATTACGATTGCAGGTAATTGTGCAAGAATCGGTGTAAGTAATGACTAAAAGTAAAATTAAGAATTAAGAATCAAATATTTTATCATCAAATATTGACCTCGACATTTGGTGCCTGATACATCAATCGATTCGCCAATAAATCATACGAAGGAAGTTCGGATGGAGTAGCCACAGTTGAAAGTCAGAAAATTCAATCGCTTAAACTGCTCTTATATAAAACCCTCACGGAACTCAGCAATCTGTACGCATGTTCTGTAACTTTTGTGAGAACTTCCCTATGTTTACAGAAGAACTCTTAATTATAATACAACTGCAGCATGCCTGATATGGTTTTCGTTAACATCTAAGCAAATAGAATATGGGAATTTTTGCTTCTTATTTTACTTTTTAAACATGGAAATAATGTTAATTATACACAAAATGTGGCATCGAATTGATGTCACTGTAATCATAGCATAAATGACGCATAAAATATGACACAATTGTAAAATGACTTTCGTCATTGGATTGATGTCTGTTTTTGCTCCATTGATGGCATTTGTAAAAACATTGATGTCACAACTCTGATTTTAGGGCATTATCAATATGAAGGTGAATTTTTTCTATCAGTGTATGGGTTCCGTACTTAGATTCCCAGTGGATAATTTTTTTTTCTTATTTTGTCTCCTCTGGTCTTTCCTACTACTTTTCTAACGTACTTAAAATTTACTTTGGATCTAATTGTAAGGAATTTTTTAAAAACAATTTGTAAAATATTTTCACAAAAACTATAGGAAATAAATTTACACTTTCGCTCACACAAAAAAAAAACAAAAATCTCCATCAAGCATCTGTAATCTTATAGGAATTTGACATAATACTAACAATTTTCAAACATAATATCAAACAAAAGCCAAGCAGAAAAAATGTTTACTTTATATATGTAAAACGATTTCATAAGACGATTAAATGTTATCCGATATTTAAAATCAAACGAAACAAGTTGCTGTGCATGCCTAAGCACGCATTAATTTACTGAATAACTGACTGACTGCCTGGTTGGTTGGTTGACTAAAAAAATGACTGCTGCAACGTGTAAGTATTTTATTGTAAAGTATTAAATCGTAACACACAACACAAACGTGTAGTTAATGTACCACACCTCACTAATAGAAATATTATTATTCCATTTTCTAACCCGAAAGGTGTTTTGCGACACATAAAATTCACATTTCAAACAAATGAATTCAATAAACATGCAAATGGACGACTGACTAGTAAAACAAACAGTTATCAAATTAAACCGGCCCCCTTTATCAAATAATTCTGGCAGTCAGTCAGTCAGTCAGTCAGTCAGTCAGTCAGTCAGTCATTAACTCGATAAATAAGTCTGTCAGTCTGTTGGTTAGTCAGTCAATTAGTGCCAGGCTTCCTTTTCATTTAGCAGTTTTGAAAAAAATAACAAATTATTGTAGTTTTTGTTTTTTTTTTGTAATAAAATAATTGAAATGTCACCGTAATGTTCGTATAATGCAGTCTCAATGTCCATCAACGTCCATTTTGTTGTTGTTTCTACTATTTTTCATACTCCTCTTACCAGATGACTATTATTACATGATTGCAATATACAACTTTTTTGTTGCTAGTTGCTTGTTGTTGTTAACAATGAGCAACAACATTATCAAGTACATACATACATTTTAATACAATAGTAAACATAATGTTTTATTAGCAACAAAACTAACAACGAAATAAAAATGTAACAGTGTCGAATTACAATACAATTGTGGCGTGCGTTGCCAGTAAAATCCATGAGGGCTTTTCTTCGGTACAGAAATACATAATTTAACATAAAATCTATCTGGATCAAGCAGTTAAAAAAATTGAAAAATACTTCAAGCATACATATATTTTTATATCCAAAGGCAGCAATAAAAGACATATGAAGATAAAATTTGGCAGAAATGACAGATGAGTTTTTTTTATTGAATATTGGCACAAGCGGTCCAATATTTTACCTTGCCCCTTACCTAAAGATTCCCCGGAATACGACTTTTTGGCATTATTACGGCAATACGGGATAGGCTAAAGCAACAAATTTAGCATAAATACTGAGTTTAGAAGAGAAATGGTAGGCGCGAAAATAGGCAAACAAATTTTTGGAATCACTCTACTCGATTTTGTGATGATCGAGCCATATGTTATCATGGGTTCAATGTAAACTCCCCTCCTGAAAATTACTTTAATACGGCTAAAACTGGTACGAATCATAATATTTTATTCAAATTAAGTTTTATATGACTAAAAATAAAAGCATATAAAAATATATAAAAAGCGTACTTTAAGAATAGACCTAATGCGCCCAAAACCGCAACAAATTGTAATACTATGAGATCAGTTTTTTAAAAGATTGGCTGATAATTCATATATTACCTAAAAACCCACCTTTCTGAAATATTCCAACTCTCAAAAATTCAGCACAGCCGAATTAAAAAAGTATAATTTTAATAAAAAGTAAATTTCTACCTTTTACCATTTTTAAAATATGTGTATACATTTCTACAAAATTGACTTTTTAATAAAAAGTACCATTTTACAAAGTATGTATACGGGTTTGAAAAGGACATTTTTAACAAAAAGTACATTTTCAACAAAAAGTACATTTTTAACAAAAAGTACCTTTTTAACAAAAATAACTTTTAAAACAAAAAATAACTTTTTTACAAAAATTACCTTTTTAACAAAATGTACATTTTTAACAAAAAGTACCTTTTTAACAAAAGTTAACTTTTTATCATAAAGTACTTCTTTTTACAAAAAGTATGTATATTTTAAACAAAAAGTACATTTTTTACAAAAATTATCTGTTATTGCAAAAATACTTTTTACAAAAATACTCCTTACAAAAAGTACATTTTTTACAAAAAGTGGCATTTAACAAAATAGTTTCCTTTTTACAAAAACCTTGAAAAATTTTGCAAAACTTTTATCAAAATTTCCTTTTACCATCTTATCTAATTTTTTTTTTATGAAAACAACGTTAAAGTTCTTACAATGTAATCAACAAAAGTTTTTTAAAGAGTCCTCTTACAAAACATGTTGCACAATAATTTCGTGCGACGAAAGCTGATGAAAGCTTAATTTTATGAATATGAGGTGTAAAATATAATTTTCTTGTTAACATTGCAGTCGGCATACGGCTTTTTGTCTAGGTTCAAATAATCTAAAACATATTTTTTTACACTTTTTATGCATCATAAATTTACAATATTATATTGTGTCTGTGCCCATGAACGAACATGTCTGAGAATACAAAAAAAAAAAAATATATGTAAAAATAGTTAATAAATTTAATATAAAATGTTGTTTAGTACCTCAAATGTTGTGTGTGTTCAAACATAAATGTCGTGTTTAAGCACTGACATGAAACATTACGCACACAGGAAATTAAGAAGAAAAAAAAATTATTTTATTTAAAACAATTAAAATATCTACGAAATCATAGATTTTACGATCAAATTCAATATTTAAATTTAAAATAGAAAGTTTTTTAAGTTTTGTAATATGCATACATAAATACATACATATGAATTTAAATTAAATTTCTTTCTGTGTATCCTAAAGCTAAGGGGGCAGTTAAAGTTACAATTACAACTACAACTTGCCACAGTCATTCAATTAAAATTATAATACCCCCAACACAATTAAAGTTTAAACTTTTAACATTTTTCTCCTGTTTTTCCTATTGTTGCTTTGACTTTTAGGCAACAAACTTTAAAGATCACAAGTCTCATATGTTAAACAAGTAATTGCAACAAGATCTCTGCAACACCTACGCTTCAAAAAATAGTTTTACACAAGATTAAAAAAAATATTTAAAGTCACATATTAAAATAAAACTTGTACACTACTCCATAAAATAATTTCAGAAAAAAACTTTTAAAAATCAAGAAAAAATAAAGTTATGAATAATTTTAGAATAAAGCTGCTGCGAAAAAAGTGAATGGTAATGCAAATTGTTGCTGATATAAATCGCCCATGAGAACTGCGACGAAAACATTTATTCAAATCAATGTTACAGCAGCCAACAACTGCTGTTACCAACAGTAGGCAAATTGGTGACAAAACGGAAATTGCCACTAAAAAAACATTTAAGAAATCACAAATTTGCATTAAATGTGATTTAAATTGAAAATATAAAAATTAAACTGCATAAATATGGGTTAACAAACTGTCATATTAACCCACATTTTATTGTGAGTGAAAACATTAAAAGCTCAGAAAAAAATGTTTGAACATAAAATCAGATTAACTAGAGAAGATTTATAGATTGGTATAGCCCAGCAAAATATGACAGCAATTTAATTCAATAGATAACAAATGAAATCATTATTAAAAGAATGTTTAAGCATATTATTTAACGTGTGTGAAGATAAATAGGAAAAGTTAAATTCATTTTTTAAAAATATCGCATGCGATAAAAATATTTTTTCAAAATATCGCATGCTAATATACGAATACGAATATTTACACGAAATTTTTAAGTTTTTATGAAAAATCAATAATTTTTATTCAACATAAAAACCTAATTTGATATTTTATAAGTCTTTTTACATTAAAATTTATGATTTTTGAAAAAATGTGATAGAGTTAAATTCGCATGCAAGTGCTCTGTGAGGGATATGGCCACTGTGTTCAAATCCTTCGATCACAGGGAATCAAACCTCTCTCACTCGAAGTCAAATTTTCAAAAATGTATTAAAATTTTCACAAATACAATTTGGATATAGTGCTTATAGATTATATTAGCCTTGTCCATAGTCTTCATTTTCCATTAGGTTTTATTACCTGCGATCGCAGGATTTTGACACAGTGGCCATGTCCCTCACAGAGCACTTTCATGAGAATTTCACTCTGTCACATTTTTTTTTTTCAAAAATCATACATTTTAATATTAAAAGACTAATAAAATATCAAATTAGTTTTTAATGTTGAATAAAAATGATTGATTTTTCATAAAAACTTTAAAATTTCCTGTAAAAAGTCGTATTTTCTTTATAACATTTTTTTTATAGTGTAATGACTGGATGTCATTTAAATAAAAAAATAAGTCCCTACTTTGGTGGGTGAAAGATTTTGTTTAGCCGGCGTTTGAAACGCCACTGGCACTACTATATTATGCCGGCACTAACAAGCGCCAAGGCAAAGCACTACTTGGAGCGCTGGTGTTTTAAATAAAAAAGGAAAACAAAGAGCCAATTTACTCGGCTAAGTTTCGTATTCGAATCTTGCTTTATTACAAAATTTGTCTCCTTATAAACTAAAATCGCCATGTAATGACTGGATGTCATTTAAATAAAAAAATAAGTCCCTACTTTGGTGGGTGAAAGATTTTGTTTAGCCGGCGTTTGAAACGCCACTGGCACTACTATATTATGCCGGCACTAACAAGCGTCAAGGCAAAGCACTACTTGGAGCGCTGGTGTTTTAAATAAAAAAGGAAAACAAAGAGCCAATTTACTCGGCTAAGTTTCGTATTCGAATCTTGCTTTATTACAAAATTTGTCTCCTTATAAACTAAAATAACGGTACTTAAATCTAATCCTTATTCTATATATTTACATGCAATTATATGCTTACACATACATACATAAAATATTGTTTATTTACTAATAAAAATATAAACAACACAGCTGATTCTAAAAACATATGATACAGCTGATTTAACGATAAATTATTATTAGAGATGTGTAATAAATGATTAGAGATGTAATTAATACATTACAATAGCATGCGATATTTTTAAATATATTTTTTATCGCATGCGATATTAAACAAAACTTAATCTTAAAACTTTTCATATTTATTTTCAAATACATATTAAAAAAGGTACCTTTTAAAAAAAGTAACTTTAAATGAGGTACTTTTTCATAAAAGGTACTTATATTAAAAAGGTTTTGTTTTCTTCAAAAAGATTTAATTGACAATTTGTGAAGCATAACGCACTCATGCGCATGAGCCAAAAGACACACATAAAAACGCCGTTATTAGCAGCTCTATCTATATCTGCCCCTCTACTTCTTGGAAATTACTGAGAAAAGATCTTGGCCTACTTCCATATAAGATCCAACTGGTGCAATAATAAAAGCCAGCTGAACATAAATTGCGCCGTGTGTTCAGTGAATGATCTGAGAATCAACTGGAAGTTGAATCTGATTTTTATCTTCAAATCATCTTCAGCGATGGAGCTCATTTCTGTCTTAACGGGTATGTTTACAAGCAGAATTGTCATTTTCGGAGAGAGCACAATCCTCATAAGACTCCATTACATCTCGAAACAAATCACTGGCAAACGCTAGAGGCCAGTGCATCGTGATTTTTTATTCCTCTTGTCAATGCAAATCATTTTAAAATTGTTCCAACTAGACGGCAAAACATACCATACAGCACGTGAAACCATCATTTTGTTGAGTCAAATGTTTGCTAACCGAATTATCTCATGTAATAGACCTGTGAGTTGGCTACCTCGTTCGTGTGATTTGACTACTTTTTGTGGTGGTACGTCAAATCTCAGGTAAACAGCAGCATTAAAATGCCAACATTCGACTCACTTTTGACGAAATAAGACCAGGTTTGCTCGAAAAAGTAATACGAAATTGGACTGACGGAATGGCGTTCAGAAGGCGCAGCCGTGGATGTCATGTGCCAGAAATTATTTTAAAACAGCCACAATTTTGGTCATTCCATGGAATTTGTTGTGTTTAATTTCTGAAAAAAATTCTATGCATATAAAAAAAAACACAGAAGGTACTTTTAAAAACCTGTGTCTACAAAATGTACGTTGAAGTTGGACCAAAAATACTTAAGATTATTAAAAGGCATCAACATAATTTTTCCACTTATTTCTACTTGATGTTAGGTTCCTAATTTTGTTCCAGTCATTTCCTGCTCGCAAAGCTTCTCTTACTAACTGCCTTCGCAAAGTGTTAATCTAATGTGTAGCCAATTCATCGTTATTTCCTTTTCAATATTTCGGAATGTATACCTTCATGTTGTGCACGGGCCCAGAATTGTTCGTTAGCTATTCTGTTCGGCCAGAAAATTAATAGGATTCTTCTTAGACTTTTGTTAATAAAGACTGGCAGGATGTTGACGTTTTTCTCGCGCCCATAGAGGAGCACAGATTTTACGAATCAAATCAAAGATTTTAACTTTTGTGCGGGTGTAGATTGATGTTGGCCCAAAGGCTCTCATAGTGTGATTTGAGATATCTTCAGAAGATCCTCTAATCGATGTTATTATAGTACTTAATAAAGAATGATCTGTTCAAAAGTTAAAGTTTTTAAGAAAAGCTCTTTGAAAAAATTTTTTTTTATAATATTCATATTCATATATAAAAAGTTGTACTTTTTTAAATAATTTGTTTTAAAAAAGAACCTTCTTATAAAGATACAACTTTTTTTTTTTAATAATTTTGGCAAACAAAAAGATGCCAACCAACATTTATAAAAAAGTGGAATTCTTGTAAAAAAAATGTAAAATTTTTGCGATTTTATTAAAAAAAAAAATAAAATGCTGCTCCAAATTATTGAACATTGTTTATATAATTATGTTGCCAGCAACATGTTTCAGATGTATGAATCTAATCCCTTTTTCTTACAAAGAAACCACAACAACTAAACAAAATTTGTAATTTTTAGTGAATTCATTCACATAATTAATGTTTTCAAATTATTCTTAATGTGGTAGAAATCATATTTAATGACTGCAACCAGTATTTAGATAAAAGAAAAAAAGTTTTAGCCCAATTTTTCATGCGTTAGTGAAAGTTGGTTCAAAGTTTCTTGTTTTTATTGGAAAATTTTTGTATGGCTGTCATTCTAGTTGTATTTTTTTTTCATCTTTCTTAACTTAGCGCTTTTTTCATTTATCAAAAAAGGGCTTAAACATTTTGATTGGATTTTTTTTTTAATATTCATCTGTGTGCTTGTATGTATGAACATAAATGATATGCGCTACATAATTACAGAATAATTTTGTATCTTATATAAAAGCCACAACATATTATTTATTTTCTTGATGGGCTTTTTCTTTAAAGCTCTTTGAAATTTTTGAGGTTTTATTTTTTCATAAAATATTTTAATAAGTTTAAGGGTTTTAACTTGATATTGTTTTTTTTTATATTTTAAACAGCGAAGGTAAATCATCTTCAGAACACAAGTGTTTGCGTTGCAAAACCTTTTTTTTATAAATGTTTCAAGAAGAAAAAAACTTTTAAGAGTTTTTTTTTTTTGTTGAAGTAGCTTGATTTTTGTTTAAGAAAATTAAGCAATAAACACTTGATTTTAACTTCAAAATACACTTAAAGAAATGCTGTTTAAAAAAATTACAAACTACTTAGAGTAATTAAGAACAGGCAAGAGCGCTATATTCGGCTTTGCTGAATATTGGTGCGAAATTAATAGAAATTTATACAGATTCTGGGGCCAAATTACGGCATTCGTTATTGATCGAAATTACAATAGAATTTAAATGGAAATTTCGATCGATATCGAATGCCCTCTATTCTTTAGATAGAAATAAATCAACTTTGTGCCACGCTCACTTGTCCCATCCCGCCTACATTTTTAATTTAATTTGAAAATTTTACCTCTTGCTGTTCTCCAGATTTTCAAAAATCTATAATGTATTTGTATTAGAAGTCCCATGTCCACATTTTGTTGGATGTTGTGAATTGATACCCAAGATTCTTGTACTTAATTTGGAAACTTTGGCTGCTGCCGTTCTCCATATATACAGAAATCTTTAATGTCTTTGTATGGGTAGTGCCACGCCCACTTGTCAGGATATAAATAAAAAAAACATGAATTTTTTGGGTAAAATTAGAGGCAGTCGTGGTTGTTTGGCCATATCTCTGCCATTTGAGGACCGATCAGGCTGAATTTCAATAGCAAAAAATTCCGGACTACATGTGACATAAATAAAAAACTACAGACTCCCCATTATATCGGCGGTCTTTGGAAACCCCATTTAAACGGACAGACGTACATCGTTAAATAAACGTTGCTCCTCATAAGGACCCAGAGTATACATACTTTACAGGATCTAAACTCAGTATTGTACAAATTACAAACGGAATGCCAAATTTATAAATACCCTTTTACCTTCGGTGAAGGGTGTACAAACAAACACTTAAATTTGTCGCCCAATTATAATTTTCTTTCTCTCTATTTAAGTGCTATTTACTTCTTGTACCTCTTCCTTCAATCTTACTCGCAAAATATTAGGTAATCCTTTCATTATATTACATTAAACATAAATCTACTGTTTTGTCTAAATAATTTTGTAAGATTATATCTCGTGTATGTCTGTCTGTTTGTCTGATCCATGTTAAAGTAAATATTTTGGTTTATTCAACATACAAGACAAAATACTCACTCATACGCGATAGATAATAGTCTGATATCGAGTACAAGTGAGTATCTTTGTGTCTGTTTAATATTCGTTAGCCCGGATTATATTGATAAATATCTTTTTAAACAAAAAAAAAAAAAAATAAGTTGCCACATAGATGCCTTAACGGATTAGATACTTTAGAAGCAACAAACTGTCGTCATTTATAATAAAAGTTGTAAAATAGCAAAGAGTACAAAAAACTCATACGAGTAGATTGTACAGAGATTCTTCTTTATTGTGGCAAATAATTTTTTTTTTAGACACACGATATTCACAACTATGTTTTGGTATTTGGAACAGAGAAGGCTATAAATTTAAATACAGCTAAACGAAAGGCGATAAAATAAGAAGTTTCAAATTTAAATAAAAAAACTTTTCTTAGTTGATTTTTGTCTTTAAAGATTATTTTGTCTTCTATTTTTTTTTGATGATTAAAAAGCAGGATTAGTTTGGTATTTAAAGATAAGCAGAAATAATTTGTGCAAATGGCTTAAGAATTGCTATAGCAAAATGCTGCAAAGCCCTTATGACACTCAGGGCTGCCAGATTTGACGAAATTAGCAAAGTGACGATTTTTTTTTAATTTTTTTAATTAAATTTTCTGACACGTTCGTGTTTTTTTCGCCTCTACTGTAGTAATAAATAATAAATCTTAACAACATGTATTCTTAGTTTAATGTAAAGATCGTGAGCGACACTTTAAACAAATATAATTGTAATGCTTCCCAGTAAAAAAAACCAATATTTTTTAAAATTTACTTTAAAATAACGAGAAAAAATGTAAAAAAAATGCAGGCGACAGTAAACCTTATAAAACACAATTTTGATCCACAATAAATTGCCAGGCAAAACAAACGTTATTTTTTTCTAAATCGAATTTTTCTTCTAAATTGAATTTTTCTAATTGTTTTTCGCCTGAACAATCGCATTCGATTTTTTTTGTGAGTTTTGCAGCATTTCATGTAAATGAATTTTCACATTAAAAAGACTAGATTTTTTTTTTTATATATTTTGTAGTTTTATCAGAGATAGGAAATACGGATGTTAAATTTTGGAGAATTTTTTCTGTGCATCAATATTAACCGTGCAAAGTACAGCTCGCAATTTTGAAGATAATTTGACTAAATCTGGTACAAGAAGATTGCCTTCATACAAGCATTTTTCCGCCATAGAGTCTTTGTGTCCATAAAACATTTTATTATGTTGGTCTTTATATTAAATTTGGTACAAAGTTTTTTTATTGCAATCTAAATCCTCTCACCAAATTCTATTGGAATCGGTCCAAATATGGGCCTTAGCACCCTTACAAATGCTACCCCCGGAAAAAGCTTTTAATGTCATTACTTCCTTACAGCCGTAGCTAAACAAGAGCGTAAGGCGGAACGTTTTCTTCCGCTAAGCTTTTACGCTGATATGCCATACCTTAAGCCTGGTACTCTGTTCAAATTTGTGAAAAATGTTGAGCAACATTAATTATTTCACACGAAAATTTTGACATGTATCAATGTTACCTTTCATGCGAGTTTGTACAGTTTGACGTTTTTAGTCCTGCAAAGAATGCGACATTGTTTTGCGTATGTAAACAAACCGCACATGTATTTAACTAAAAATTATTTTTTTATTAAAAAATTTAATAAAAAAGAATATAAATATGGATAAAAAACTGTTACCGGTTGTCTTATTTTAATTTTTTATTTCTTATTTAATAATCAGTTGATACTTTTTTGCTTTTGCTTAAAATTCCACGTGAAATAAGTGCAGCTTACATTATTTCGCAGTTGTAAAAAAATGTTGCCAGAAACATTTCCTAACTTTTTCACAAAATGAACAGAGTACAACTCTATCAACATTATTTCATAGATATTCCGTACAAGTTTTTTTCATATGCGTTTTGACAGCATTTCACGTGAAATGTTGAACACAGTACCAGGCTTTAACAAGGGCGTCAACGTTGTATCACGAACAGTAGTGTTAACTTTCTTGTTTAATAAAATCCACATTTTAGAATTAAAAAATGGAGCTAAAACCGCTAGATTGGCCAAAAAAAAGCTAAATTGTCATTATTTGTGAACAAAACTTAAACTTTCTGTCAAAGTCGGATTTTCCAATTGCAAAACGTTGACGCCACGCTAGTGATGCATTATACAAATTGTATGGACATGGCAATTTTTGACAACCAGAAAACGCGTTTAGATACAGCTGTTGCAAATGTAGGTTTTGGTAACAGTTAATTTGACGATAGGTTGAATGTCGTGTCAAATATTTACCCCTACCGTGCATAACAAATGGAATTATGTTCCCATGAAATTTGTATTGCCCTCGATGGGAAAAATTTTTATTGCGCTATCAGTTCTCAGTGAATGTTAAAATAAGAAAAAAGATTAAAACAAATTAAAAATCAATAAAAAAAATGTTTTCAAAAATATACACGTTTCTATTTTAAATAAAGCAAGATTTTTAGTGTAGTTTGATTACAAAGTTAGTTTTTGGCATTTTTAAATTTGTTTGTAGTAGAATATTTTCCAAAATATTGCCAGAGGCAATCGACCTGTTGTCTTGCATTTTGTTAAGTAATATATCAGCTTAAGCCTTATTAATGGATCTTGCCCATGATATTCGATTTATAAGAAGAACTCCTTACATACATGTTATGTTCGTTCCCCAACAATAACAAAGTGAGAAAATAAATGGGAAAAGGAAACAAATTACAAGCGACAACCCTGTTCACGATAAGGGGAATTCTTTTCCCGTGAATATTTTTTCACGTTATTATTCTCCATTGAATAACCTCAAAACAATTTTTTCATGGGAGTTTTTCATGATCGCAAATTTGTGAAAAATTACGAGGGGAAAATTATTCACGAAAGGGGTGATTGTGTTGGTAGCTCCATAATTAAACATACTGCCTGCTTGTAGAACGCGAGCGCAAAAGTGACTCGTTTAACTAACATTCAAAACAACAACAAATTTTGAATTTTTGTTTTTGTTTTAAATGTTTATTAAACGAGTCACTTTTGCACTCGCGCTCTACAAACAGGCAGATAATTCCCCTCCTTAAAATCATTTGCTGACAAAACATCTTAAATCGATGCAATTATGTATCTAAATAATATTCGGCACAAAGAAATTTTAAATGAATCCTTAACCTCATCGCATAATTTTGTTCTGGCGGATCCATTATTGCCCATGAGTCCCAAGTACCGTACATTCTCGAAAATTTGTTTCTAAAGACTTTTGTTTAGGGTATCATATGATCGGGCTTGACCGACTATACTTTCCTATTTGTTTTCATCATTTTAATCTCATTTTCTGCATTAAGTTTTTATGGTTTGAACCTGGTTTTGGGTTGTGTAATATTTATTCTTATATTGTACTTTGCTGTGCAGAAACTAGACTTTGACTTTTTAAGTTCTTTTTTTACAATGTTGTTGTTTTAATTAAAAGCTTATAGCGAGAGAGAAAGGAAGTGGTGGGATAAATAGACAGACAAACAGCCAGCCAGCCAGCCAGCCATTATAATACAAATTTTACACAGACTCTTCCACAATGACTAGACTAGTCTTGCAATTGCTGGCAATCTGTAGTCTTAAAGTTAAGTTAATGGAAGCTTTTAGTTTGGTTTTGCTTCTAACGTATTTATTTGTTAAATCTTTTCTTAAATAGTAAAATACCTTAACACAAACAAAGATACTTTCCTAGCAAAAGAGTATCTCTTTCATGATCGAAGATCGTTTGCTGGTGCTTTTCTTCTTCTTTTATACAATCTATTGCATTCGGTAGATCGAAATTGTCTTAAAAGGGTATAAATGCCTGCCTTTTAAATGCGATTAAGAACGTGATAACAAGGAAGTTTAAAATCGTAAACGTTGGGTATTATTCTTCTTCTCTTAAAGTCAATGATTTGTTTTTAATTTTTTTTTTTTTTTTTTTTTTTGCAACAAATGGCAATTGCCATTTTTATTTGATCGTGTTCTAATAAGGAAATTCCTACTAACTTGCACTACAAAATCAACAACAACAACAGTGACAACGACAACAAAAAAAAAACTGCTAAAATTTATAACCGCTTTTATTGTAAGTATTGAGAGGAAAAACGACACTAAAAACAAAGAACATTTCCTGGTTAAGTATTTAGATTCCAAAAAAAGACTTTAATGGTTTTATATGGATTTTGACCTTAAAAACTAACGGTAATTGAAAGTTAACTTAAAAATACTTTTTTAAGGAAAGTTTCAAATGAAAATCTCTGGCGTGAATGAACCATTTTAATGAAAAAAAAAAGAAATTTTTTTTTAATTAAAACTTTATTTTAAGAAATAAGAACTCAATGGGACAAAACAGATCCGGCTTGAAAGCTGTTAAATGCGGTTAAAAAGAAAAATATTACAAATGTTTGACCTATTTTCTTTTAAAAATAGTTTTTAAAGTAAGAAAAAGTGAAATTAATGGTAAAAGATTATTGATAATTATAATAGTTAATTTTTTTTTTTAAATTTTTATTAGATAATTTTAAATAATTATGTAAGAATTTTAGAAATTTCCTAGAAATAATTGAAAAAACGAATAGAAAGGGAAAAAAAACTTCTTGAACAGACCGATTGGATATTAATTTTGGTTATGGAAAATAGAGGCATTTAAAATGTCAAGACACATGCACATGTACAACATATTTTTAATAAGACGATATTCCCAGATATCAGTGTTCGAGAATAAACATTATCGCCCGTATTTATAAAAATTTTTTAAATTAAATAAAGGTTTACAAAACAAATTTTGTATGAAAATTTGCCTTAATAAACGTTTGTTTAATTTAAAAATCGTTTATAAATACGGGGGTATATGCATACTGAAACGCTAATAGAGAGAAACTTGGATATCAGTTTTATTCACCAAAATATCAGGAATTTTGAATTAAATTTACAATTTTCGAGGATTGCTAAAGAATTCGAAACTCTTAAAGTATTGGATCAATGTTAAAAATGAAATAATACCTCAAAAAAAATTATGAATAATAACGGGATCGTCGGGGTTTTAATTAAATATTGGAAAAATTAAAAATCTTATTTTGTGTTTTATTCGACCTTTAATATGTATTAATAAAAGAACTTGTTTTTATTTTGAGCTCGAGGTCCTGGTTTTATTGTTAATAATTCTAATTTATTTTGCCAATATTTCGTTTTTCATTGAAAAACATCTTCCGGGCTTAAATAAAGAAAAAAATTATTAATATACAAAAATTTTGCACAAATTAAGTCTAATTATGTTGTGTCAACATCGTCTAATTATGAACTGAAAATGGAAAATTATGTTTCCAAGCTTTACTTTAGGAAAATGATCTCGTTCTGCTCCTCAAAGTATTAAATACATTAAAATTGGCGTTTTAGTGCATTTTTTCAATGCACATTAAAAACCGCTTTTACGCCATTCTATTCGTCAGCTCATTATTGGTTTGGCATTGAAATCTCTTATGTGATTCTAACCTCACAATAAACTCTTTTTTGCCAAGACATGATTTCCCATGTATGCTTTCTTGCCCATGTATACTTTCTTCAATAAAAATTGGCTTATTTATTATATATTTTTAATCTATTAACGGTACATTTATTATCGTTATTATGTAACAGGAATTTTTTTCTTGTCGTTAGTTACCGATAGAAACTGTTAAAATTTCATTGCAGAAAAGCTCTTTACGACAATTATCGTTAACTAACTTAATTTTGACTACTTAAAGACAAATTTTTGTCGTTAAAAAGTTACAGAATTTTTAGTACTGATTTTCTTTTTGTGCTTCTATTAAAATACACCTCTTTTTTATTATTATTTAATTCACAAGGTGTCATAAAGTCATAAGTCTTAAAATAAAAATATTTACCTTAAATCAAAATATTTTTTAATTCTAATACATGAATAAATAAATTAATAAAATTAGATCCAATTTAATTCCATTTTTTAGTCGCAAATCACAAATAAATTTTATTTTGTTTGCTTGCCAAACAGCAGAGTCCTAAGCCGATATAATTTGACTCCGCAAGTGTTTTGTTACAAAAATTGCTAGCCGCAGGTTAAATTCGGATATTAGCCGGATAAAACTATACCATCAACGGCGACAGTTGCAAAAACTAATGCGGTACGGCTCAGCCGCTCAGCGCAGGTCTCTTCTCATTAATTACGACAGCACAATAAACATACAAAGCAAAGTTCTATTTATTTAAGACACTTTTTGTTGACAAAGCAACAACAATATTTTAAAACCATTGTAAAATGTTAGGACATTATGACAATATAACATAATAGCACACCTTGTAAATACCCCAAATATGTTGTGCCTCTGCGTCTTGAAGACATTATTGAAGCGAGTTGGCTTCAGTTGATAAAAAAGTAAGACCAATCTATTTCTCACAGATTGAGACGCAACATCATACTGCTAACTTAAATCGTTATTATTGCTTAACATACAAACAAAATGAAGCAGCTGATTTGCAACGTTACCGTAACTCCCGGCTAACTGAGCCTTAAGTATTATAGTGTAAAGAAACTACCGTTTAAAATGCTGTACAAATTCGAACTTTTGAGTTTTTCTGGTTCAACAAAATTTTAGATTATATCGATGATTAACAATTGTTATATTTTAATTCTATGTATGTACATATATAATCAATTGCCGTTAAACATTTGGAGTAGGCCATTTCTAAACAAATCTAAAATGGGATTAAATAAATTAGAAATGTTTTTTTGTTAATATTTAACATAATAAATATCTTGTAAACGCTTAAAAACGTTTAAATTTGTTTCACTTTTTAAATGTTATACAAAACGATCAAAAATACTAAACGAAAATTATCTTTAATTTACATGGATTTGAAATACAATCCGGTAAATCCCTAAAATACAACTATTAAAATGTTATAAACAAATCTAAATATTTTTATATTTTTTATTCAAAAAGATGAAAACAAAAGCAAAAAAGTATTATAATGATGAAAATATGTAAAAAAATGCCCACCTTTTTTTCTTAACACCAAATTTATCTAAGCGAGAAAAGAGAAATAAAAGTTTTAGTGCTTGGGTCTCCTGATATTTAAATTAATGGAAAAAAATTAGAAACAACTTGTGAATAACCGCTTCCGTAAGTGTCAATCATGTTTACTATTCAAAATTTTAATGAATCCACAGTGGAAAAAGGCGAAAAATAAAGACTATCAGACATAATTTAAAAACTTTGTTGTTGTTGCGGTTGCTGTTTAACTCAAAAGATGCAGACCGAGATGACGTATGGCCAAGTAAAAAAAACAAGGTGACAGAAACTCATTCAAATGAAACAAAACCTCATCATTTTGATGATCATCATTGGTTTTAACAATGCTGAACAAAAAACTTCAAGAGCCCCAAAGAAAGGAAAAATAGGAAAAAGTGATAAAAAAAACAGAAGAAGTGTCAAACAAAGTGAAGAAGTCAAAACTTTCGTTAGTTGTCAATAAAATGCAAGTCACACATAAAAATACTGGCATTCTGCCTCATGTCTGCATATCCGTTCTTTTTTTTCCAAATGTCCATCATGGCTGACAAAATTTAAATCATGATTTTCGTTAACTTAAAATACTAGTTAGTTTGTTGTTTCAGACAAACCTTCAATCAGTTTCTTTTTAATAGAAACTATCATAAGAGAATAATTAATTTTAAATGATTTTAAAGACAAAAAGTTCAAACCCCTCTCAAAACGTTTAATTAATTTAAGAATCGTTTATGAATAAGTGGTTAAAATTTACGGCGATTTTTTTTATTGAATACAAAAATTTATATTTGTGACCAATTTTGAATTGCTGCTAATAACTAAAGTTTTGATGAACATGATAGTTTTAATAATTACATTGTAAACAACACTTTCATTAACTTTTAAAATGACAAAATAAAGTTTGTTAACAAACCAAAATTTGCGATCATTCACAAAAAAAGTAAAAAACGGTTTTAATCACCAAAATAATTGAAGCAAGTAAAAAATTGTTTAATTTTGCACCTATCACCGAAATGATTAAACCAATTACTCAAAATTGCAAAACAAGTTCTTGCATTTTAATTACAAAAATATGTAATTGAAAAAATTATTAATATTAAACAATCTTTTAATTGAATGAATTAACAAAGTAATTAAAAAATATTTTAATTGAATGAATTACTAACGTAATTGATTATAATACGGAAAATTAATTATTTTAATAATTGTATTGATTAAAACAGTGATATAATTTTTGCATCAAATCAATTAAATTTTTAATTGAATTAATTAAACAGTGTATTTAAAATACAAGCTAAATTCAATCACGTGAAATGAGTAAACTAAAAAATTTGCTCTCACAAAAAGCTCTTGTCTTAAATAGTACGCGAATGCAAAATTTCTAAGAATTCGTAAAATAAAGGCAACAGCTGATAGCAAATAATTTAAGTGTTAAAAAATATTTATAAAAAAAAAAATTTATATTTTGTTTGGTTTAGTTTTTATTTCAACTTTTCTTTTATTTAAAAATTTTTTTCACAATTAGTAGGCGTCTTGTTTGTTTCTTTTGTTTGTTTACCTTTTGACACATATGTTTTCTTTTGTTTTACTAAATTTACTCCAAAAATTTCTGCAGTAAAAAATTTGTAAATACTCAGTCAAGAACGTTCGCTTTTCGCTTTCAATTTGTGTTCTCATTTACTGTATTTTGTGTAATTTAGTAAAATGCAGCAAAGCTTAGTAAAAAAATAGTAAACACTTTTGTGTTCTTGAACGCAGCTATTATTAGAGCTCATTAAATTTTCAAAACTTAATAACTTCTTTTGCATTTCTTCTTTATGTAAACAAAAAAAAAAACAAGTTAAAATTAATTATTTATTTAAACAAATAGAATCTGGGAATTTATTTATTAGTAGCCAAAGGATAGCTAAAGTAAGCCTCGTAACAGAAATATAAAACCGAAAATTCTGATAGTGCATAGAAAATATTCCTGGAAAATATTGAAGGAATACGACTTTTAAAGTATAAAAGCTTTTGAGGATTGTAATTTGACTAAGAATACACATTCGAATAATATGAAAATTTATATAATTAATTATGTTTAATATTTGGTTAAACGGAATCACGCTGTGACAACTGGGTTGGCAAATTTATTACAACAACAACACTTAGTTGTTTTTCAACACATAACTGTAAAAATAAAGTTGATCAGTAGGGTTGTGCCTAACAAAAGTTATTAGAATTGCAAAATTTATTGCCTCTTTAAAGTTTTTACAATTGTTTACAGAAAATTTCCTAAAGCAAGTTGGATGGGTCTAAAAAATAGTGTTTTCTTTAGTCGTAAAGGAGCTAGTCCACTTGCAAAAAAAACTAAAAAAACAACAACATTACTTTGCAGAAAAGCTGCTTGATAAACACTTCTCATGGCCCCTATCATGACGATCGAAACACGCCTCTGAGCCTTAGACATATGGTTCCTCCGATTTACCAGCCTCATAGCCTCCCACCAAGCACAAAAAGGTGTTAAATCACAAAAACCTCTGTAAAACAAAGAACCAAAAAAGAGTCGACAATAAAACAAAACTGAATGTACCGTTTTAACAAATATTTTTATGTAAAACATATTAAATTGGACTTAGCTAATTTACGAGTGAAGGTAACGAAGGGCATTTCATTGTAAAAACGTCGATTACGTCTTATGTTGAACCGGACAAAACGCCGATACGTTTCGTGGAGTGTGGACTGTATCAAGAGGGTGGATTTGGGCCACAGCTCCAGAATATCCCCGAGAAAACGCCGTGTGCGTTCCTGGGCTTTGGAGTGTATGTGGTGCCTTAAGCGCAATAATATCAGCCAAGTATCCAATAACCTTGGTGATTTTCTAAACGCTAGAAAAAGAGTTAAAAAAACGCACAAATAAGTGGTTACCTAGTTCTGGATGAATGCACTGGGCAGACTGTGGCACAATCGAGCGTTGTCCGGGGACCTCAAGCAATAACTTGTAGCTGTAGGTCGTGTCTCGTTCACACACACACAAACGTTGGTGGTATTCAAAAACCAACCCATATTTTTGCGGCTCACTGGCGCTTTTGTGGTTCTTTACGTTTAAATAACAAAGCACTTTCTTTACATTTTTAGTTTTATTTTTAATTTCTTTATTTTATTTCTTTTTAACTTTGGCCCAATCTTCATTTACTTTAATAATTTTTATTTTAAGTTATCCGCTGGCGTCTGCCTGCTTCGGGTTTTTTCAAGCAGTGATCAAGGCGAATTCATTTCTCAGGTCACGTTGAAGCACAGCTGAGCCACATACATATGAAACCCCGTTCCTCACGAAGGGACGGCAGACGCTGCCCACACGGGCAAACAAAATCAAATGCCTGTCGCAGATATTGTTCCGAGTGAAACATGTTAATATGGTAGATATTCTTAATATAAATTAATAGAATAACAAAAATGTTTCCACTACCCGCTGAATATCTAGTCACATGAATATTTTTGTATCAATTACCTTTCCTCTGGAGTAACTGCACTTTAAGCACATCACCAGTTAAGTGATATGTCCTATTTTCACTTGTCACAATTCGTTCCTTTTCATCATAATATTTTATTAATTGATCACGGAATATGTGCTTTAAGAACAATTGACCCAAAAAATTCTCGCAGGTTATTTAGAAGGCTTGTTAACAAGTAAAGTTCTTGCAAATAATTATAAATATTTAAATTTCATAAGAGTTACAAATGCAAATTATATTCTAACTTTATTAACCGAGCAATGGAAACGTCCACCTTCAGCCCGTTATAGTAAAACAGACCAGAGTCTCTGGCGGGAATCGAACCCGCAACCCTCGCACTTATAGACAGGCCCACTACCAACTAATCTACCGGGGCACCCGATTTTAATTTTATAAATTAGTTTTTGTTTTGAAATTTTATCATTTATATTAAAAACTAAGGGACCATCCTAATGAAAACATTCTGTGCGTTATTATTTTCCTTGCATTTTTGACAACTGTGACAAAGTGTCAGTTTTGCCTTGGGTGACAGCAATCATATGTTTCACTTTTCAACAACCCAGTGACACAAACAACAAGCAAAACAAAAACTTGGCGAGAGCACTTGACCGAATTCTTTAATAAATTTGAAGGGATATTGGTGTGTTGTTGGGCATTTTGCCACTCTCGAAATTCATTAACACACAATGTAAAACTTAAATTTTGTTAAATGAAGCAAAAAATACAATTCCTTTTTATAATTTTTTATTGGTTTACATACATTTTGTTTTTTGGAGTGGTTGAACACTTGGCCATGACTTGTGGCATAAAGTGTTGACGCATATGCTTGTTATTATTTACAATTTTGTCAAGGGTTTGGTTTTTAATTTTTTTGAACAGCTTTAATTATTTATAGAGTTCAGTTGAAAAGGGTTATATTTTAAATTTAAATAAATAAAATGTTGATAATTTTAAAGGTTTGAAAGCTTTTTTTTTAACCTTCACCACTAGTAGCGAATAGTTAACATTTACTTTTTATAGGAAATTTTGCTAACATTTATTTTTTATAGAAAATTTTGCTAAAATTTATTTTTTTAGGAAATTTTGCTTAAATTTATTTTCATAGGAAATTTTGTAAAAATTTACTTTTTAAAGGAAATTCTGTTGAAATTTACTTTTTAAAGGAATTCTGTTAAAATTTAATGTTGATAAGAAATTCTGTTAAAATTTTAAAGGAATTCTGTTAAAATTTACTTTTTATAGGAACTTCTGTTAAAATTTACTTTTTATAGAAAATTCTGTTAAAATTTACTTTTTATAGGAACTTCTGTTAGAATTTACTTTGTATAGGAAGTTTTTTTAAAATAAGCTTTTATAAGCAGTTTTGTTAAAATAAACTTTTTGTAGGAAATTTTGTTAAAATTTACTTTTGGTAGGAAATTTTGCTAAAAAATATTTTATAGTAAATCTTTTTATAGGAATTTCTGTTAAAGATTACTTTTTATAGCAAATTCTGTTTAAATTTACTTTTTATAGGAAATTTTTAAAAATTTACTTTTTATAGGAATTTTTTTTAAAATTTACTTTTATAGGAAATTTTCTTTTTATACGAAATTTTGTTAAAATGTTCTTTTTAAAGATATTTTGTTAAAATAAACTTTTTATAGAAAATTCTGTTAGAATTGACTTTTTATAGGAAATTCTAATAAAATTTACTTTTTATAGGAAATTGTGTTAAACTTTACTTTTTATAGGAATCTGGTAAAACTAACTTTTTATAGGAAATTTTTCTAAATTTAGGTTTTATAAAAATTTTGCTAAAATTTGCTTTTTATAGGAAATTTTCTTAAAATTTACTTGTTAAAGGAAATTTTTTTATTTTCTTTTTTGAACATAATACATTTTAATAATATTAAAATTATTTCTGCTTATAGCAAATAAACAAAAGTAAGGCACGATAATGTGACCCTATTGCAATGATAATTGTCTCAAAAATTGTCACAATATGCGACGATAATGTGAACGCTCAAACATTAATTGTGCAATTTGTAGAAATGTGTGCCGATAAAGCACGATAAAAAATCTTCGCAGATTGTGCTTTGTGCCCCAATAGTGGGATCTTACCTTAAGAAGATTTAGCCGTGTCCGTTTGTTGAATTCAATTTCGAACGACTCAAACGATAAGCACAATATTGATGTCAAATTTTCTTCTCCTTTTCTCCTTAAGGAAAACAGATACTGCAGCACATATCGAATTCGAAGAGTGCGAAGCACATATCGCTTATTTGCTGCAACGCCGTCATAACTCAAAAAATTAGGTTTCGGGGTTAATTTAATTTATTTAAATTAAACTTTAAATAGCAAACATTAGCCATAAAAAGTTAGGTTAAAAGCAGTTTCTAAGCTAACTTATTTATTATATTCTTTCTTAAAGAATAACTAACACCATTTTCTTTTTAATGAATGTAAAAACTACATAAATATTTATTTATTTATTAAAAACTTAAAATTTCCTACCATTTTTTTTTTTGTTTTAAATCATTAACAAAAAAAACTTGTTTTTTCAAATTTCTTAAAGTTTAATCTTTTTGATCTTAATCAACTCTAAAGTTAAACAAAAAAGGGGGTGTGTCTTTATTTGCCATAAAACACTACTGTTTATTTTTTTTTAACCAGAGGTGTGCATGACTAAATTAATTGTTTATTTTTGTTATTGGAAAAACTTCCTTGTATTAAATTATTTATTAAACTAACAATAAAATCTGGTCAAACACTAATTTCGGAAAAATAAGAAAAAAATCTCTAACTACATTAAAAAGCTTTCTCCTTCTCTTAAAAGGAAACAAATGAAAAAAAAATTTAATTAATTTATAAAAAGTAAATGTCGATTTAAAAAAGTACCCCCCACATTAAAATTGCTAGTACAAGACAGATTTTCAAGTTTTTTTTTTTTTTTTTTCAAAACTAGTTGCTCCAAATAATCAAAATTTAAGATTTAACAATTCAACTACAAAAACACATTAACACTAATTTGTCCGATAAGTCAGATAACCAGACAATCTACTTTGCATTAAGAATTAACACACAACTAATTTTAGAAATCTAACTAACTTTACATGCCCCGATTATGGTTCAGATTTAACTTTAAATAAAATAAATAAAGAAAAAAAATCATAAAATATCTACCGTAACAAAACTGTACACACAAACATTTGATTAGTTCGAACCAACAATTATGTTAAAATTTTCAAATAATTTATGGTCATTATATTTAATTTTGAAAAAATAAGTTAAAATAAAAAACTATTAACCGAAACATATTTTGAGTTTCGGTTTTTTTTTGTTTGTTTTTGTTTAAAAACTACAAAAAACTTTATAATTTTATCTTTGAAATTCATCTTATAAGTGTTTGGTAAATTCAGCAGCTGTGACTATAAAATAAATTCAAATTAAATGATAAAAAAAAGCCACAGCTCCACTTTAAAATGCAACATTTTAGCAGCAGCAGCATTCAATCCGTATAAGAAAACCCGCCAAACTTAAAAAACAAATCGTATTTTTATTTTTTTTTTGGTAGAGAATAACAAGTAATAAAATGTTGGAAAGAAATTATCAACACCAATTTAAATTACAAAAAATAAATAAATAAAATATTTTTAAAATAATATACATACGTAGACTTAGATAGTACTCCACAATCATTGACTTAAGAAAATATACAGAGTTTCAAGGGCTTTAAAACTAGAGGAAAACTAGAAAATAATTTAAATACTATACTGTAGTGTCGTTGTCACAATTACTGAAGAGAAGTGGAGAAGGCCAATTTACGTAAGTGTGTGACCGTGTAGGATCAAAAAATTATGGATTCACTATAGTAAAAGTTCGGGTAAAAAATACTTTCAAAAATTTAGGAGGTAATCAAAAATACCCGCAGCAATGAGAGTGGGAAGCAAAAAGCTTGAACTGGTCATAACGTTAGTATTACGGACACAATTAAAACCAAAACGTTATTCGAGACATAAGGCGGGACAGTTAATTAATGTAACCTTCATTACGACTATAATTATGAATTGCAGCATGTTAACAATCATGACTATGGTCTTCGATCATGAATATGGCCACAATTTATCATGTTCATAACCGTTATCATGACAATGATCTTTACCGTGATTCCAACCATGATCATAACCATAATCATGACTATGAGTACTTATCACCAGGGAAACCAGAAATATGCTCTAAAAACACGTTTTATGCACATTAAATATGCAGTAAATACTTTAATACTTTATGCCCTCAAAACTGTTAAAAATATGCACCGAAAAATTTAAAAAATTGCTAATTTGAAAACGAAATATTCAACAATTTAAGAACAGTTCAATTTAATACGAATATACCTAAAATTATCATCGGTAAAGCCTAAACACACTAAAGAAAAATCAATCCATCCGTACTCAAATCAATCCGAAGCGGTATTAATAGTACGGTGAGTACGGATTTTCTTGAATCAAGTAAAGAAAGATTGATTCAAGTTCGGATTTTCAATCACAAAATTCTTTAATTATCCATATTCAATCCTGATTTCGTACTTGAAATAATCCGAAAATGAGATTGATTTAAGTAAAATTAAGATTGAATCAATCTCAAAATGCGCTTGGTTTACGAATTATAAAGTTGATTTTATCCGGAATTCGTGATTGAAAAAAACCAAAAAAGAAATTAAAAATAAAAAGTTATTATGATTGATGTACTAACCGTATAACACCTTACAGAATGATAAAACACAAACATCATGCCGAATATGGTTTTTACTTTAGAAATCTTGTGTAAATGAGAAGCAAGAGTTCAAATTTACTTTTTAACCCTTCGTGGTACACACCAGTCTGGCCAGACCTTTTTTTATGTGTATAGAAAATCAAAACATGCGTAAGCCGGAGGGTTAAACACAACGAAAAGTTTAATCTTTTTTTTTTACTTGATTTAAGAATTTTATACTTATTTCTAGAAATTCCGGGATTGATTTTTAAAAACCAATCTCACTTAGGATTGTTTTGAAAACGTTTTAGTGTTATTCGTACTTGAATTTTTGAGTACGACTCGTACTTAAAGTAATCATTTAAAACTTGATTTATCTCGAGTATTTTTCTTTCTGTGTAGTATTTATAAACAAATTTTTGAGATTTTACCCTATTTGGAAACGATGGGCAGTCATGGGCTCACAAAAACAAAGTCACGTTAAGAGGTTAAAGTTCATATAAAAGTTATTTGTGCCGATTGTTATCTAGATGTCAACATCCTTCGGAGATTTTTCGTCCTAAAGAGGTTTAGGGACGGACTCTAAATTGTTTATTAATGAAAACATTTCAAAGGAAGTGAAAGCTATTTATAGATTTGAAATAATAATAAAATTAAAATAAATTAGATTGCAGTAAAACATTTTTGGGGCGAATTTAATCTAAAAACCAACGTAATGAAATGGTTAACGGCCACAAGGAGTCTAATTTGGAAAAAGTTTTTCTGGGGAATATGTAAAATTATAGACCGACTCATAGGCATTCATATTCATGAACATAGAATTTTTCCTTGGTGCAATTAAAGTGTATTTACCACATTAAATCCAATTATCTACAAAATTACATTTCGCACAAAATGAACATGGACAGGCAACTAGCCAGACGGACGCATGGCTGTCGTTAGATCACTTTTAATGACGATCTGCTTTGTCTTACAATTTTGAACTAAAAAGAAAATGAAGCTGGCGAAATTGAAACTACATACATGCATTTAAAACAGAAAAGCCAGAATTTTGCAAAAAAAAAAAATTTTTTTTTTATTTGTTGCGAAAGCTCTTGTTGACATCTAAAACATGGACATGTATGAAAATATGCGTCAAAAAGGCAGAATATGCACCATAACCTTAAAAATTCTGCAAAAAGGCTAATTTAACTAAATTGTGCAAACAAATTCTGCAAACAGTAAAATATGCAAAAATATGCACTAACAAATCGATACCAAAATTCATAAAAAGCTCTAAAACAGATATTGTTTTTAACTTAATTGATCGCACAAGGAAAAAAATGCAATTGCATATTTGTGGTTTCCCTGCTTATCACAAGCATAAAAATTATTCTAACTATGATCATAAGACAGCGATGAGAATGATTAATGGCCAATTTCACCAATTTATTTAAATATGAATTTATGTTAAAAACTGGTTTTTATGTCAATTAAAAATAAAATTATATGAAAAACTATATTTAAATATGAATTGATATCTAAGTAGAATTGGCGAAATAGGCCATTATTGTCTCAAATATTTTTTAAGTCCTCGTCCATACTATGAAACATTTGCTGCAGAAACGTTCTTCAATTCCCTTTTGAAACTGCATTCGTGTCTATAAAACAAAATGTTTGTTTTGCAGCAATTAAGCCTTTTGTATGACTTCTTTCTTTCTTTCAATGAAAAGCTCACAAAAACTGCTTGTACACGAAACAAAGTACACTTTTCCATTCGTCTTTCCCCTTCATGATTCATAATATGGAGACGAGGACTTAAGAATTTATTAAATTTTTGTTTGAGTTCTACAATTGTTTGATTTAAATAAAATCAAAAATCATTTGAATAAAAACAACAAATATGCAAAAAATATGATTTTATTTTTAGCAAAAACTAAAATTATATGCAAATTTATATGCATTCTTAAACATTATAAAAAATGCTTTAACGATAAAAAAAATGCCAAAATATGCACCAGCAAATCGCTGCCATTTTTCAGCAAAACTTGTGAATCGATATATAAATCGGCAAAGGCAAAACAGTTAAGAACACTTTCCTCCTCTGAATGCCAACCGATTGGAGCAAAATATACACTATTTAAAAGATATTTACTTACAGAAGTGCACAATATATATTTTATTAAAATCTGTTTAATATTTTCGGAGTAATAAGCGTTCAACTAACACATGCTACTAAGACCCCTTTCACACTCGGCAAGTTACTTGCGCAAGTCTCTTGCGCAACTCTTGGTTTGTAGATGTCAGCGGTAAGGTCGGGGTAAGGAAAAAAAAATTTTGTACAGACTTTGTTGTTGTTGGCGCAAGTTACTTGCCGAGTGTGAAAGGGGTTTAACACAAATGTAAATACAAGTTTTCAATTATCAAATAATAAAAAAATAGGGTGCTCGATTATTCGACCGGTTTTCAAATATTTCGACTATATAAATACGGGAAATTCAATTTCTTTCTTTTACTTTTCCGTGCTGCATGTGATAATTTTTAAATTTTTTATAATATTTAACTTGGAAACATAATGCAGGGTCCTGGGTGAGTGAAAACCTATATGATAAAAAATTTTGGTACTTTTTGTTTTTCATCTGGTACTTTTTGAATTTCTGTTAATATTTGACCTAAAATGATAAAATTATAAATTAAACTGGGTGAATAAAAACATGTAAGGGGAGCTTTTTGGTACTTTTTCGTTCATCATCTGGTATTTCGATTATTTTTCGCTAATATTAGACATAGAAAAATAAAATAAACATGCAATGTCCTCAGTGGATGACAATCTATAACGGAGATTTGTTGATACTTTTTTGTTTTTCAATTGATATTGAACTTACAAAACTAAATTAACTCACGTGGAAGATACATATAATATGAAGGTTGATCCCTCACCAAATTGATCCACTGAGAAAAAAAATATAAATGCTAATGTAAATTCATATATGCATACTTATATGTACTATATTTTCTTGAGATGTACATACAAATATGTTGGTCGAATTTTGACTACTAGGCGAACACTAGTATATTTAAACGCACGAGCAAAAATGCATTTGCAACAAATTCCACATCCTAATCATGACTATGATCAGTTAAATTTTGATTTGGACTCCATCTTTACTATAATACATTCGTTATTATTTTAATATCCCCATTCTACAAAATTTTATTTATGTAGTAAACTATAGAAATTTGTTTAGCTTCTTCAGAATGAAAATATTTTTAGCAACCGTTTTCCAACCAAAATAATATCAAACCCATAAATCAGTAAAAAACTCACACGCGTCACAAAGGCATTAAGTCCAAAAAGAAGACACAACTATTTGGTTTAAATGCACGCCAAAACTAAAATGACTGCATGAAGTTATAATAAAAATGTTGTTACAACAACATCTTTTTAAAGCAACTCTTAATAAATAATAATAATAATAATAAATACAAATAAGTTTATAAATACAAAATAACTAAAAACATATACATACAGCATGTGCTGCATACTTAAATGTTGGAAATACTGAATTGAATATTTAACAAACCAAAAAAAAAAAGGAAAAAAATTTACAAAAATTGCATGACTGTAATTGAGAAAAGTTATCAAAAAATTTAAAAAAAAGTTTGTTCGATAGATGTATAAAAGAAACTATGAAACGAATATTTTTTTTCTTGTGAATGTGTAAGATCGTCTCTGAATGATCAGGCAGCACTCAACACACAGCACACACGCTATTTAATGAGACAACATTGCGCAAACATGGCACGTTGCAATTGTCAACGAGTGTGCAGCATTTTTCAATTTCAACTTTAGTTTTTTTTTTTAAATTTTTCTTTAAGCTGAGCTTTTGTCGCATTTAATTTTGCTTGTTTATGTTGTCGTTTTACAATGCGTTTTATTTAGTGGATGTGTTTTTTTTTTTTTTGGGAAAAAACCTGGCAAATTTTTATGCGAATTAACAAAAATGTTTTTAATAGACTGGATTTATGTTTTTTTTTATTCAAATTGTTGTTGTCGTGTTTAGTTTTGTAGCATGTTGACTTTTTAAGTGATTTGAAAGGCTTTGTAATTGCCATACATACTTACTTTCGATATGTTAATTATGCGTTTGTTTTTTGTTTTTGTGGTGCGTTTATTTTAAATAATTATAATTTAGTGGTTTAATGATATCAAAGGCGTGTGTTGAAAAGGGAGCGATTGGGGTAATTAAGAAAATATTTAGGCAAAACTTACAAAATACCGTGTTTGCTGCCCAAATATCAGAGCTGTAAATTAATCATTCATTTTTGATTTTAATCCCTTACGAATTAGCTTAATTTTGAATTAATTTATTTCACAGCAAAAAAGATTTGAATTAAATATGAATCAATTCAAACGAATTAGGCAGAAATGAATTTCAATTCGTTTCAAATTCAAATGAATCTGAAAAATGAATTGCAATTCATTTTGACAAATTTTAAATGAATCTGCAGATTGAATTGCAATTCGTTCCCAATTTAAATGAATTTGCTAAAGTAAATTGCAATTCATTTTACAGATTTATTTCAATTGAATTGATTTTGAATTCATTCAAATTAATTAGAAAAAAGAATTAGCAATTCAAATGAATGAAATTTAAAATGAGTTGCAATCAATCAAATTCAAGAGCAGATCCAGGGGAAATTACTAAAATTTACTATTTTTGTTGCAGTTAGATATTTTCAATACAAAAAGTAAACAAATTTTCAAATTGTAGTAAAAGTAGCAAGAATTTTGAGTAAACGAATACAGCTTTGACAGCAAAAAATTTAATGTTGAGATTCAAAGTTGCTAAAATCTTTTAAATTCGATTGAAATTTTTAAAACAAGTAATTTTTCACAATATACAAATAAGAGATTATTTAAACAAAAAATGATTGCTAAACACACCTTTAATAATATTTTCACACCATTTGATAAAAATAAAAATTTAAGTTTCTTTAAGCAAATAAACAAAATTTTCCCACTTTGATAGGATTTTCGCCAATACCTAATAACTCAATTCCTATTCTGCCGTTACTGGCAATTCCAGTATATCATAGGAATTTCAAATCTAATAATTTTTGTCTTTGGACTTAACAAACGAGCTTGCTGTCTTTTACAAAAAAAAAAAAAAAATTGATTTACAAAACGACAGTGATGCTTACTGCAGATTTACTTACAAAGTCAATTTAAATTTCAATCAATTCAATTCAAATAAATTGCTAATTTTTTGCAATTCATTTAAATTAATTCAAAATCAATTCAATTGAATCTGTAAAATGAATTGCAATTCATTTGAATTTGTCAAAATAAATTGCAATTAATTTTTCAGATTCATTTGAATTGGAAACGAATTGAAATTCATTTCTGCCTAATTCGTTTGAATTGATTCAAATTTCATTCAATTCATTTTCTGCGCAAAAAGAATTAATTCAAAATTTGCTAATTCACTGCATGAATGATTCGCGAATTAATTCAAAAATGAATGATTCATTTTCAGCTCTGCTAAATATGCAATTATTTTGTTCCATTGTAATTTAGAAAAATCTTTCACTTTGTATGGGTGAGTGTTACAGGATAACTACAAATTACACAATTATAATGCATTACACTGTGCGACAAATGGTAGGGGTCAGTGATCGGGAAGGGTTCAAACTACCGGGGAAAGTTATATCGGTAAAAAAGCAGTTATACGTGTCCCGGCGTTTCGCTGGGTCACGTCTTGGAATCGAAATATATCGATTTGAATAATGGGCTAAATAACATCAAAATTTTTAAAAAAGAGTAATTTTTGGGGATTCAGTATATCTGAACCGTTTTTTCCGAAATATGTTCTAATTAAAATTTCCGATATTTTGGTATATAAATCATATGCATAGGACGTATGGCAGCCCTAAAATTTAGGTTTTTATAAAAATGTTGATGTTTTTTAGCCCATTTTTCAAATCGATATATCTCGATTCCTAGACGTGACCCACCGAAACGCCGGAACACGTATAACTTCTTTTTTACCGATATAACATTTCCCGTTGGTTTCATCCCATCCCGATTTTGACTGTCGCATAGTGTTATTATATAAAAAAAATCCATTAAAAATGTGTTGTTCCCTAAAAGGGTGGAATGTTTTATGCTTAAAAATTCACCCTTACAATGGCATTGCACTTTATGTCCCGTATAAATCGACAGTGTTAATAGTGCCCTGTAAAGCAGGTGATTTCTATTTATACTTTTTCTTAAATTTAGCAAAGAAAACACCCTTATAGTATACCAGGCGCGGATCCAGCTTGAGTCTTAGGGGGGGGAAATTTTTTTTTATACAAAAAAGTAAAAAATTTGTTTTTAAAAGTTTATTAAAATTAATATGTGTATATTATATTAAAAAAACTCAACAATAAGGTTAAATGAAATATAAGATCAGTTCAATATAAATTAATTTTTTTTAATAAGCAATTTATGATTTCCTTGTGAGGCAAATTTAGATAGTACAGTCTTTCTTCTGTCATTGTTGATCTGAGCCATGTTTTTATTAGACGACGGGTAGGATATGACCTCTCCTTCGTAGCATTACTGACGAGTAGGGCAAGTTTTTTATGGCACATGCCATTTTTGCCATTTTTTCAATTATTTTTTAAAAAGCAATTTTTGGTTCAGCTTGCCAAAGAATACCTTTTTGCAACCTAGAAAAAATTTTTTAAATAAGCTTAGCGAATATGAGGCAGAATCTATTCGAAATGCTAACTGAATAATGCAAAAATCGGACGTAAAAAGTACTTTCAATGCATCTGCTCAAGCCTTTTGAAGTTAGAAACGAAAGGGATTCCTATGAATGAACGTTTTGGCTTAATTAACAGTGCTAGGGAAAATAATACAAGATGTCAGTAAAAAAGATTTTGTTGAAAAGTTTAAAAAACGTTTTAGATCGTAATACGTGTGGTAAATTATTCAATACTCCTGAAAAATCTATATGGCTTGGCATTTCAATTTTAAAAAAGTGTTTTAATCGATTTTCTCACAATTTTATTTTAATGGAAGTGAGACGGATGAATTTATTGACAACCTTTCTTCATCTGAACTTTAAGTGTTCAAATATGCTCCAGTTACATCTTGCGATGTTAAAAGAGTGTTTTTCATGTATAGAACTTTTTTATCTGATAACAGGAGATTATCAGTGGTGTTCTAGAAATCGAAGACGCAAAACGCAAGAATTTTAAACGTCGTTTTTTAATAAGATTTCTCGATAAAAAAATTTTATGACGAATATTATAAAAATATTTATTTATTAAACAGAATTTTATAACAAAAATTAGATTAAAAGTGTATTGAAAACAACTTCCAAATTCTTGCGTTTTGCCCCCTAGTATTTATTTTATTTTTTTTTTTTTGACAATTTGAAGAAACATACTATTGTATTTACAATAAAAACTTAATAAAATAAATGTTTCTTAAATAACATGTTTATTTTTTGCCATTTTTCGTGCCATTTTTTATACTTTTTCGTGCCATTTTGCCAGCCATTTTTAACCATTTTTCGTGCCATTTCAAACTTGCCCTGCTGACGAGCATTGGAACGAAAATTTAAAATTTTTTTTCTTAGACTTCGGTAGATAACTTCATCACAATTAATTAAAGCATCTACAACGTTATCTGATAGATTTTCAGATATTTTCCATTTTTGTTGCCAATGCAACAGGTCAGACTCAAGTTTAGATGTTAGTAGGTGTTTATCTATCTCTTTTATCAAACATAATCAGCTCATCAGCTAGTTGTGATTTTAAAAGTTTTGTATCTGTATTTGACTTGATTACACTTTGAGGTAGAAGTTTAGGTATGTTTAATACATTTAGAATATCTATTGGGAAACGTGTTTTGAGATCTTCTAAAATAAATTCAATAAGAGGAATGTAACCTACAACTCGGAAGTAGTCTTCAACATTTTGAATGTGATTGGAACCTCGATTTGAACGCAGATAACTTTAACTTTTTCAAAAATTGCTTTTAATAGTTCTTCGGCTTTATTTATTTTCTCTTCAAGGCACATGATTTAAGTTTTGATAAGGCTTGATCCTTTTTGAAGATCTATATCGTGCTTTTGTAAAATGATACTAAGCGGCTGTGATACAATAAGTATCAGATTTAATATGTTTATTCCGTAAATTAAATCAAAAGTACTAAGCGATTTCCTTAATATAAGGCTTTTGATGAAGTATCTCTACCTTTCCACTCAGATTTTTTTTCCAAAGCTGCTACTATATTATGTAAACTTATTGCAAAGTGTAAAATTGAGTCGTGACGGTCCAACCATCTTGTCTCGCATAATGTAGAGAGTTTGGCTCCCAAATACTTTGCCAAAACTGCGTTTCGCTTGGGATGATTATATTTAAAAAAAATTGTAATTTCTTTAAAAAAATTATACAACTTATTGTATTAATGACACTTTGTTGCTTTTTAAAATTGAGTTTATGATTTATGTGAATGGCAAGGCGTTTGTTTTGCATTTGTCCAGAATTTTATAACAGCTCTATTTTCTGCTGACATCAGAGGACACCCATCTGTTCCATTTCCTAAACAATTTTTCAGGGCAAGACTAAAATTTGTCAAAGCTTTTAGAACTATTGATGATAGTGCCTTCGCATCAATTGACACATCAACGTCATTATCAATATCCATTGAAGCCTCTTCAAATGCGTTTACAACAAAGCCAATAAATGTTTCCTAACAACTTTTTGTTGTATGTTGAAATATCTTTAAGATAAGGATATCTGGGTTTTCCCCGACAAATCTGTGTCAAAAATTATCGATTCATATAACAAAGGCTTATTAATAATTCAACCGCACGCATTTTCAAGTCAAACGTTTATTGTTTGGATATAGATGGCACCTGCTGGGATTGAATGTTGAATAATAAGTATTTGAAAACAGGAAACTAGATGTTTCTTTGGAAATATCTAATAAATAACTATATATATGTATATAGAATTAAGATTTGGATACTTATTGAAAATTTCGTTAGATTCAATAAAAAAAAAACAAAAAAAAACCTTGCTGGGATTTCCTAAAATTGTGTACATATAAAAAAATATATTATTATTGGGAATTCTTGTATTATCGAGATAAACTAAACATATTTTTATAATTTAGGGGGGGGAAATTTCCTTATTTCCCCCCCCCCTGAATCCGCGCCTGTAGTATACGTTGTTTTAGTTGAACTTCGACTTAATAGTATTTCCAGATTAGAAAAACCGTTTGACAAGTTAAACCCTTTCGAAAAAAAATAATCTTTAAAAATCTGCCACCCCTGCCTTTTTCTTTAAATTTTTTTTACAAAAACATGCGTTATTTTATTATGATATAATAAGGATTGACGATATTTGTCCAAAGTTTTATTTGCAACATAAATTCTATTGCATTTGCATAAATTTATGATATCAAAATCTTTCACTGTTTGCCATAAATTGCAAAGAATGGCAATGTCCTTATGCAAATTAATTTTTTAAAATTTAACATTTTTATTATATAAAAAAAGAAACAATTTCATTTAACCAAAAATAATAAGGCAAGAAAACATTTTAGAAACTTTATTACATTAACAACAAAAGCAAACAGACAGACAGACACACAAATGCCGCAGAGAGGGGCTCTTAATAAAACTTCAATACAGTTGTTGACGTTTTGCTGAGTTATCGCTGGCTTTGTGTGTGGGCTAGAAAAACATTGTGCTAGTGTTTTTGTTCATGTTCATGTTTTTGTTATTGTTGTCGCCACTCTTTTGTTGTTGTTGTTGTTTTGTCTTGCCTTTTGTCAGGGCTGCCAGGTACTTGTTCCCCTTGTCCCAAAAAAATAAAAATTAAATCCCCCAACTACTTAAAATCAAAACCTTAAATAGTTAATATTTTTTTTGTTTTGATTTTTTTCTAACCAAATTTTAAATCTTGTTAATTAAAAATTTAAAATTTTTAATCCAAATTTTTAATATTTTAATCAGGCTTAAGTTCATCAAATTTGATTTTCATTAAATTATTTTTATGAAGAGATCAGTCAAGAATGATTGATTTTCAATAACAAATTTAATTAATTTTCATGTTGTAAAATTACTTTCTTCATAAAAATAATTTAATGAAAATTAAATTTGATGAACTTAAGCCTGATTAAAATATTAAAAATTTGGATTAAAAACCATAAATAGTTCAACAAAATAACCACATTCCTAATTAATTTAAAATTTTTTTAAAAATAGTAAGAACAATTTTAATAGGAATCCCCAAAAATCCCAAAATAAAAATTTTTTGTAAAACAATTATTTATTTTGTTTGTAGCGACAAGTTTTGGCATGTTTTTTTAAATCCTTTTTATGCCATTCCAGTGAGGAATTACAAGCAGAGCAATATGCTGTTTTTGAAGACATATGAGCCAATTTATAAGCCATCCATAAAAAAAAATTATAAATAAATAAATCGCCTTAACCTGTTTATAATTAAATTCTCCATCTGTTTTGACAATGTTGCATATTATGCAAACTGTCAGTTAGGCCTTTTAGCGTTTTGATAATAAACTCGAAAATTTTGGTCAAAAGATCCCAAAATTTTTTGTGGACATTTGTGTTGATGCAATTCATCAGAATCAATGAAAACGTTGATTTTTTAATTGCTTGAAAATTTTCTTTAACCCTTTATACTGTATTAATTGTTGATAAGAGTAAGGTAAAAGTTTTGTTACTTTTTTTCATATTTTATGTACGAAACAAAGAAAAATAAGCCTAAACAATAAAAGAAGGGAAAATATATTAAAAATGTGCAAAATCCCCAAAATATCCCCGTTTTTTTTTTTGAAATTCTCAAAAAAATCCCCAATCACCAAATGACTTTGTTTGTCCTTTTTGCTCGCACGAAATCCCCAACTTTGGGGATAAATCCCCAAGTCTGGCAGCCCTGCCTTTTGGTGAGTGTTGCACTGCGTTAGTTTTGATTAGTTGCGACATAAAACGATTTGTTGTTGAAAATTGTTTTATTTTATTAAACCCCACCAGTCTTTTAGATTGAGTCTTTGATGATTTGTTACGAAGATGTATAATGGAGTTAAGTTTTTATTTATTTTTCCATTATTTAAGGATGGGAAAATAGTTGATCACTTAGATAAATTGTAACTTCATATCTAAAGAAAGAATAAATTGTGCATTAATTATTAAAAAGGGCAAAGTTTTTTTTTAAAAAAACATTAATAGAGAAGTTAAGGAGGAAATATTATAAAATCATGAGAAAATGTTAAATATTGAAAGGGAAATTATAAGAATAAAAGAAGGTTTCACTTAGAAAAACAGTTATAAAATTTCTTAAAATTTATCTGCTATTTTTAACAAAGATATTTAATTTGTCTTTCCAAGGAAACCTTTAATTATTATGGATAGAATTTCTTTCTTTTCTAAAAATAAAGTAAATCTTCTGTTCCTTATCTATTTTATATTCAAGTCTACTCACAAACCTCCACTACCGTGAACTTTCTGCGGGTTGTGAGAGGCGATTGCAGCGTCTGTTTTGCTAGTTGGGGGGCTGCGAGCGGTCGTATAACTTATTTTTAAGTGGGTCGCTCTATAAGTGCGATACAATACAGTCAGATGACTGAATCATCAGAAAAGCATTAACATATGAATTTCAAAGTTATGAAAAAAAACTAAAAGAAGAGTCCTCTGAATGGGAAATCAAAAAAATTTTAAAATTAACCAGGAAGGCCCTTTTGAAGTGTACAAAAAAGAATAAAAAATTATGGAACTAAATTTTTTTTTAAGCCATTCAATTTGGCTTGGAATGCCTCATATATGTATATTGGTTTCTTTTGTTTCCGCAAGGAGCATAAGGCCGTATTTTTGACTTGTCTTTGTTTTCATGCCAAAAGTTGTTATCTTAAGATCGGACATATTAGTTTCTTTATTTATTTCAGTTTCGGTAATCTGTGGTGCTTAAGACGAACGGCAGATTAAGTCATTGCGTCCGATCCTGGTGTTGCGGCTGTCAACATCGCATCCAGGCGTGCTGTGTTAATGCAGGGATTTAATCCCGCCAATGATCGGTCCATGCTACGTGCTGGACAGCGGGTGAGGTTGGCATTTGAAAAGGATTGGCTAAGTATGTAAAGGGTTAATGCACGATGTTAATTGAAAATTAAACAAAAAGTTTTCAGAAAATTATCTTAATATTTCTTATTATTAAAGAAGGATCTATGACAATTATGTATAAAACAAGATATCGGCCAAATGCTCGCCACGGCTTCGTTGACATACCTCTATCCGATGGTCCATATTTTCAATGACTCTGAGACATAAATGAGGTTCAATGTCATTATTGTGCCAGATTATCTCATCCTTTAGCTCTTAAATGTCACGATGTCACGGCCAATTAACATCGCCACGACGTGAGATTACATGGACATTGGATTTCTCGTACATATAGAAATTATGCACTTGCATTTGCTTCGCTCTTCCATTAGATTTTCGTGAATGGAATGCAGTAGACCAATCATCTGGATATGCGAAATTAGTAATGATTAACAAATATTCAAGAGATGTAAAAAAGCACTAATTTCTTTTAAAGTCATTCATTCAAATCTATTCTGTCGTTTCACTTATAATAACCATTTAAATATGCATTTAATATAAATTTACAAAAAGAATCCAACCTGTTTCTTATCTTCATTAACAAATCACCTAAGAGAGAATTTATAAAAATTAAATAAATTTCTTAATAATTCTTATTAATCAACCATAATTTTCAATCCAATAAGACCTTGTTCTGTCTCACTGTAAATATTCAAGGTCTTATTTTATTTTATCTAATTTATGTACGTGGATGCAATTGATACTTGTAAAAGAAAAATAAAACTTAATATCTTTGAGATTTAAGACAAAAAAAAAATATATTATAAAAAACATTATAATCTAATTATTTTAACTTAATGAAAGACTTGGCTTTGTACATTGAAATAATAAAAAAAGGCGGGCATGGCAGCCTACCCAACAAATTGAAACAGAACAGAACGAAACAAGTTCAAACACAAATTTATAATCTAATGAACACGATTGTTGTTGTTGTTTTTTGTTTAAGAATGACATGTGTTTTCGTTGTGGTCTTTTTGCCACGATAACTGACTGACTGAATGTCGTGTGTGTTTTGACTGAAAGAGTCAATTAAGCAAATAAATTTATTAAGTATGTACTTATATTTAAAGCAGGGATGTAAACGAACCCACTCTTCTGAGGTCTAACGAATAATAGGTTTAACTTTTTATACCCTCCACCACAATTAGTTGTCTGTCTGTCCGTCTGTTGAAAACATGCTCACTTTCGAACAACTCAATAGAAATTAACAAACTTGGTGCCAAATTCATGCATCCAAAAGCTATAACCATATTATGGTTGCCTCCAAACTTGTTATGGTTAATATTTAATAACAATAATATGTTCGAAATTGTAATATTTTAAAACATTTTATGATTAATTTAAAATTTAAAATAATATGTTTAAAAAGCCACAACATTCTGGTCGTTTGCATTTTACTTGGTTTGCTTAAAATGCTCATTCATTTTATTTTAATTATTGATTAAAAATCATAAATTTACGTAGAAAAAACTAGTAGAACAGAAAAAATGGTAATATGAAGCCCGTCACAGGCTGGAATATGAACCAAATTGGATTTTTTATAAAAGTGGAACGTAACACCTATCAAGAATATAAAATTAAATAAAATTATAATTTGACACTTAACAAACAAATTGAAAAAATGAATTTACCATAATATGATTGGCATATATACTTTTCTCAAAATGTTGGGAAATTTTGACCATATTATGGTTAATTTTAACCATATTTTGTTCAGTTTTGACAATTATTATGGTTAATATTGACTAAAATATGGTTAATGTTGAGCACATTATGGTTGATTTAGGGAAAAATTTTGTTGATTTTAAACATACTATTATCATATTTAAACATAATATGGTAACCTGCAAACATAAGCATTATTAAAAACCAACCATAGTATGTTGCTCTTAGAATATGGTTACCTCCAACCATATTTTTTTCTACGTGCTTATATCGACTCAAGTAGTGGTTGTGTCCATCGGTATACTAAACGATGGTTATAGGACCAATATTTGTAGGTGTTACAGACACTATTTTGGCGTGGGTATCAAACGATTCCATAAAACATTCTGCTGGTCGGCACATAACTAATTTACCATAGAACTGAATTAAATAATTTTTAGATCAATCCAGTCCTCGAATATTTTAATTTTTTTGCACTAGAGGCGATAATTGATAAAAAAATTTTTTAGTAAAATAATAAAAAAAGAGAATTGTCAAATAAATTTTTAATTTTTAAACAAATGTTCTCATTACTCAACATTGTATTGTATTGTATACACGAGAAGGCCATAAGCACCACGACCCAGATGATCTTTTGTGCTGCCCGTGTGTCTCACCATGTCAGGTTTAGGCCGCGTATAAAGCCCATTACCCTGCCCGGTTGAATATCATAGTTATCAGTCGGGCCCACTATTTGCCCCCCGAAAAATTTCCGCCTTGAAATCCTCAAGGCGGGACAGCAGCAGAGCAGATGTTCCGACGTTTCGTCATCCATTTCACAGAATCTGCATATTTTGGTAGATGTATTAACCAACTTAAACTACACTCACAATATTATTACAGTAACGGACTGTAGTTTATTTAAGAAATATTCCGTTCAGTAATTTTTAAATAAATAAACATTTAAAATTCCAAGGAAATTTATTTTTAACTGATTCTAACAGTTATTCAAAAAACTAAGTGCATATTAATACGGATTTTCAGTTGCAGTTAATATTGTCCGTTGATTGAGTTAAATTCTTCTTTATGTAAAATTAAATGAAAATGAAATTTAAAGCAACGAAAAGCTAATTTAATTTTTACTGTCAAAAATTCAACCGCGAATTCCGTAAAAACAAATCAATATTCAGTTATCTATTATAAATTAATTGTCAAAAAATTAACTACATATTCCGTAAAAACAAATAAATATGCAGTTGTTTTATAAAATTTTACTGTCAAAAATTCAACACCATATTCAGTAAAAACAATTAAATATTCAGTTATTTTATATAATTTTACTACCAAAAATAATTTTTACTTATCTATAAAAAATGAATTGCTTGTTTTGTGTAAGCAATACCCATTTCCTATTTGTTAAAATAATTTAGTTAAATACCTACATCAAATTTTAAAAGTAAAATAATTGCGAAGCCATATCGGGCATGCTGCTGGTGTCTCATAATTGAGAGCTCTTCTGTAAACAACGTGGTCAGTACAACAAAAGTAAAACAAACGTGTGTAACTGGGTAAGTAAATAAAAATATTCTCCCTCTCTCGCTTATAAGAAAAACAAGCGGACAGGTGTCTGTCTGGTATTTTTAGAAATTCGGCTCTTTTGTGGAGTAAACGAAAATTTAATAAAATAACTGAATATTTAATTGTTTTTACTGAATATGGGGTCAATTTGACAGTAAAAAATTGACAGTAAAATTTTAATAAATAACTGAATATTTAATCGTTTTTACTGAATATGGTGTTGAATTTTTGACAGTAAAATTTTACAAAATAACTGAATATTTATTTGATTTTACGGAATATGGTGTTGAATTTTTGACAGTAAAAATTAAATGAACTTTTTTTTAAAAATAAATGAAAAATAGGTAGACCGGTTTTTAATTGAACTTTCATTTATTTTATATCACAATTTCAGTTAATTTTACGTACAGAATATTGTGAGTGTAGTGGTACCTAAGATCCGCTTTCCCAAGCAGCAGAAATCTGCCTTCCCTGCGCCGGGACAGTGTCACAAATCTTTTGGACTGTCTTAATCCAGAAGTGGACGTCCATGCGTGAAGGAATTCACGCTCGGACCATTTTTGTAACGTCCCCCTGATGTGACCCACAGGGACGCCGAAACTAGGCAGCATACACAGAAAAAATAGAAAATCGACTTTAATTAAACAATTCGTTTAGACAATTAAATATTTAACTAATTTTGCCCCTGCAAAGGAATTGATCATATCAATTAACGGATTTGTATTTTCGAGTCATGGGACACAAATTTAGTCAATTAAAAAATTAATTGCATAAACAAAAAATACACCACATATACACAAACATTTAATTTTATGGGTTTTGATTAAAAAAATTAATTGCAGCAAACAAAAAATTAATTGAATAATTAATGTACACCAATTAATTATTTAATTGAATAATTTTTTGCAAAAATGTTTTCTGTGTATGGTCACCCACCACGATGGATGGATCATTCCTTATGATATCCAGGATCCGCATGTGACCCACCAAGTCACCTGCCTTATATTCAGCAATACGCGGCATCCTGCAAGCACCCCTGCTAGCTCCCTTATAAAAATGTGCAATGGCGGAATGTGCAGGAAAGCTCCCAAAGCCAGAGTGGCACAGGTCCTCATGGCACCCATGATCGATACGCAGATCAGGCGGTTGACCTTATCGAGTATCACTCTAGCTTTAACGTGTTCGTTCTTAGTCCACCACGCCAGGGTGGCGTAGGACAATTGCAGATTACTCAACATGCATAACAACATACAAAATTCAGCATATCGTACAGACACAAAAATTTTATGCTAACTTATATGTTAAAATATCATTTGCTGGTATATGATGAATTTGAAAAATTTTATATTTCCAGCATATCGTCTAGACACCAAACATATTGATATGCTGATAGAGGCATTTGTTATTATTTTTAAGCTTATGAGTGTAAGCATATATTTGCTGATTCAACATATCGACACCGCGAAAATAACGTAAGCAACAAAAATAAAATTTTACAGGAGATAGTTTTTTTTATTTTATTTAATATAAATTTTGTATGAAATTTGTCGCTTATGATAAAATTGTTCTTGCTATAAAATCGTAATGGTACTTTATGTGACGCTGACATTTTCGGCGATGATTCAAGTGTTTAAAGTCATTTAATAAAACAAACCAAAATTGAAAATGATGTCGCATACGTTATCATCGCGGTTAGGGCTCGATATCGTCTAGACTTAGCTTTAACCAATATTTATTTGCTCTTCTCCGTAAAAAAAAACTAAAGCATTTATTATTTTAATTCTCTTGTTAGAGCAAGTTCGTTTACGTGTTTTACTACAGAGTGGCCAAAAATTAACGAAGGGGCTTGAATTCGTTATAACTTTTTATTTAAGAAATAATTATTTATTTTTTTTTAACACAGTATATAAATGGGGAATATTTTTAGATTGGTTATGAAAAATAATATCTCGCAAGTGGTGGCCATTTTCTGCTTCGCAAATTCGTGCTCTTTCCAACACATTTTCCATATCCCCCGTGTTCATTTCCAAAAAAAAAAATAAAGACCAATTATCCTTACCGATGAAACACCGCATCAAACCGTACACTTAGGTGGGTGTAATTCTCGCCCATATCCTGCAGTTTTCTTATTAACGAACCCACTTAATTGGAAATGAGCTTCGTTGCTCATAATTAAATGATGATATTATAAAGCTCATCAATTTGGGCACGTTGTTCAATTGATTTACTGCTCCATTTTAAATTCCGCAAGTATTCTTTACAAAATACTGAAAAGAAAAGAAAAAAAAAATTATAATAAAAAAGTTTTAAGCAATTCAAACCACTTCGGTAATTTTGGGCTACCCTGTATATGCATTTCTATTATACTCTTCAAGTTTGTTTGTTTGCTTCTCTTTTCAGTTTGAAAATAATTATGAATTTACATATTAAATTACAAGAAAATTTAATTAAATAAAATTTGCATATGTACCTACAAAAAAAAAAAAAAAATAATGGCAACAGAATTATAAAACAAATCAAACATTCAACTTATTTCTAGTAGAAAACTGAAAAAAAAGAAACTACAAATTACTGTGAGAATTTTCAATTAAAAGAAAAACAGGCGCAAGCAATGTAACAACCGGAAATAGTTTAATTTCATTAATTTAAATAAATGAAGTTTTTTTTTAAAAAAATTTTAAAAATAACACATGCCATAAATTTTTTCTTTAAAAAATTTATAAAACTAATTTCAAATGTTATGCATACGCCGTCTTTTTTAACATAAAACATTTTGTAAGTAGAAATTTCCTTGTAAGCAAAATTTTAACATAATTTTTAAATTATGCCAAAATTGTATTTTGATTTTTGTTGTTCCATGTCAAAAAAAAAAAATTTAAATTTATACAAAATCGTGTTAAGCTTTTGGCCAACTAACGAACAAATTTACTTGTGTTTTTCGTTTTCCAAAGGGGTGCTGTCAGGGCAACACCTCTTTTTTCGTTTTGTTTCTATTTTTTTTTTTTTACAAAATTTTCTTGTAAAATCTAAATTGTTACAAAGTATTTTGTTGCTGCTCATTTTCGGTACTTATTGTAGTAGATGCTGCATATAATTTTGTGGTTTTTGGGCATGGTAATAAGGAAAAAGTTTTAGACACCAAAAACTGCCAGTTACAAGAGGGCAAATGATAGAAGAAAAAAGAGAAAATTTCCAAAAAAAAAAAAAATCAATGTTTTATGTTGCAATATATTGCGCGATTGTAGTACATAGTTTTGTTGTTTCTTTTGTTGAATCGGTTGTTTTTGTTAATATTATAACGGTGCTTAGTAGTAGCCGTGTTACGATAACGTGTCTTTTGGATTTTCATGAACATTTAAGCCTTAAGCATGCTCTGTTTATTCGCTGTTAACCATACATGTCTTTTTCTTTTTTCGACATTTAACCACTTCTACCGTCATGTAGTCATTCAGCCAGTCAGTCACTTAATCACTTTTCCACTCATTTACTCAGTCAGCCGTTTAGGCATTTATTCATTCAGGCATGTGCAAGTTGACTTGACTCGAGTCAAGTCACAAGACAAGAAAAGTCATTTAACCAATAAATGTTATGGGTTTTAACAATTTCATTTCATTTTTAAAAATTCAGTTGCTTCTTTTTTTTTTTTTTTTGCTACCAACTCTGTTTCTTCGATTCATTTCAATTGTGTTGTAGGTATTTTTGTTCAATTTTTCTTTATGTTTTTTTTTTATTTTGTGGCCCATTTTGCGCTGCCTGCCAAACCATTAAAATGAACACATTATAATTTGGAGTAATTTTTCAATAAAACTGTAATTTTATGTTTGAGTTAATATCATAAATTTTAAAACATTTAAATAAATATTGTAATTTATTATAGTTTTGCTTTGTTTTGATTTCCTTTTTTTATATTTTTAAAAATTCATTATTTTTTTCGTTAAGAAATAGCGATTCTTTAGAGATCAAAGACCCCCTTGTGGATTTTAATAAAAAAATAGTGGGGTTTTAAAAGACTATAAATATTTAAAAAGTAAGACTGGATTTTCACCATGACTGAATTTTTGTACACGAAGGTTGTCGGAAAGTACACCTGTTATTTCACTCTCTCTCTCTCTCTCTCTTCCTTAGGAAAAAAGTTTTAACGTAAATCTAGTCTGCTTGAAAATATTACCAATACATAATACTTTTTTGCTATATCGTGATATTAAAAGGTATCATTAGTCGGATCCCTAGAGGAAGCTTCCAGATATTGGCACAATAGTAAAAACGCTTATACTGAATTGCTACACAAAATGGCTGGGTCTTCTTTTGCTAATAAGACGGGTGGTCATCTTCAGGGGATTTGAATCGTCCCCACTTTTTAACATGCTTTCATTAACTTTTCGTAGTTGTTTAAATTGTACAGTGTTTAAAATCCCCTGAAGATGACCTTCAATGTATGGTCGATGTATCGGATGGAAAAATAAATAAACAAAATTTAAAATACACAAATTTTGGGATTTTTATTTACAATTTTTACATGACTTTAGCCAAACAAAAAACAACAAAAAGGAATTTTCTTTTTTATTTACAGAAGATAATAAATGAAAAATATTTGGTTGAATGTAAAAAATTAAAAAAAAATATCACCTTCCACAATTCGCAGAGTTTCGTAAATTTCTACAGTCACCTTAAAATCAATAACGTTTTATGTCACATGCCTACGATATGCGACTATTTTGCTCGATATTTTGGACAACAAGGTTCTGAATGTGGTAATTTTTTTCTTAATGAAACATTATGATAAAATTATTTTCCAGTTACTATTATTTTTGCAAAATCTCAACCACTCTGAAGCCATACAAATGTCACGTACATTGACATGGAAATGCCTAAAACATACTTTAAAAATAATAATTTTTTTTTTCTTTCGGAAAGTGAAAAAGTTCGAGATACTAAAACAGCATAACATGTTAACAATTGTTAACAGCTGTGCTAAAACAAAATTTATATAATAGTGTTACATTCAATTTAAAACAGTCAATATAAATTCCTAAATACAACAATTAACTACTCGTATTAAATTAATAACAAGATAAGCACGCATTGCGTTTTTTTTTGTCTTCTTATTTTTACCACATTTAATTCTCATTTATATGAAAAATTTTTTAAAGCAGAACGCAAAAAAATACTACATTCATTCATTCAACAAGCTTTTGTTAATTTTCATTCATTAATGATCCCACAAAAACGTGTGTGTGTGTGTGTGTGTGTGTGTTTTTTAGACCTACTAAAAATTAATATTAATGTAGCAAAAAGAAACCAACCAAAGAAAAAGTTAAGAAAACAAAAATCAGCAAAATATAAACATGCGAATTAACAATTTTGCGTATCAGTTTTAAGAAGAGGGGAAACGAAACCTAAAAGAAAATCATTCATTCATACTTCATGCAACTCAAGCTAAAAACTACTGACAGCACTTCAGATTCGTTTGTAAATATGTACCCTGGTAGTAAAAACTACTTTTGATTCAGTTGAAATGACTACAAACTTGTCGTCGTCATTCGTTTAAGCAGCATCATGCAGCAGGGGTATTTTTGATAATTTGAAAATGCATAAAAAATGTTTAACACATTTTTTGGAATGATGCTAATAAAAAATGTGTTTGTGTGATTTTTTTTTATTTAAATACACATTGACATACTAAACTTAAAAAATATTGAAAAAATCAATTTGACTAAGTGACTGAATTTCGGCTTGAAAACAACTCTGCTCGTTGTTGAACTACTGCCTTAAAGTAATAATTTAAATTTTTAACGTAATAAAATAGATATAGAATGTTTGAATCAATGAATATTATCTCTTTGGTTTTGTTGTTGTTACTGTTATTCCTAATGTTGTTGATTTTTCTGCCAAGATTTCCTAACAACATTTCCAACAGCCGCCAATCATATTTTAGCCAAAAATTGTGAAGTCAAATGAAGAAAAAAAAACTTTAGTTTTGCTATTTTTCATATGTTAGCAAATTGCAATTGTAAAATTATTGAGTACAAAACAATTTTTTTTTAAAAATTATAAAGTCATAAAAAATTTTGCTTTAATACACTCGAAATTAAAATTTAATAATAAAAAAAACATAATTGCAAAAGTTGCACAAAACCATTTAATGAGATTTTTTTTATTAAAATTAACAGTTGAAAATTCATAAGTCCTTGTGCATGGACGTGCGTTACTAATTTTCCTTATACTCAAAAATTTGTTTCTTACACTGATAGAAAAGGCGTCATAACGCTGATGTATTTTGACATCAGTACTATGACAAGTGTCTTCGTTTTTGACCCAATGACACTTTTCATCATTGTGATGTCAACCTGAACATCACTTGGCCAAAGTGTCATCAGGGTCAAAATGAAATTATGTCATCAATGGGATGACACATCGGCATCACAGAAATGACGATCATGTCCTCAGTGCGATGACGCAGTAACATCGGAGAAAGGACACATAAGCATCTATTTGATTTCAGTTTATCATTAAGTTAAAGTCATTGGATTTGACTAAAGTCAAAGTGAGAGAAAATTATTAGTTACTTACCCGTTACATATGTTTGTCTCACGTTTGGCGAATTACGACCTTTGCTTACATCAGAACTTTCAATTCTAAGACACCAGAACCATGCCCCATATGGTTTTCGTAATCATTCTACTTTAAAAATTTCATGTATTTAACTTAATAATTTAAAAAAATAGAATATAGGAATTTGTTCTTCTTATAATGCATTGTTTTAATGAAAATAATGTTAATAATACACAAAATGTGGCATCGTATTGATGTCACTAAAGTCATAAAATAGATGACACGTAAAAAATTACAAAATTGTACAAAGACATTAGTCATTGGATTTATGTTACTTTTTGCATCATTGATGTCATTTGTAGTAAAATTGATGTCACAATTCTGATGTTAGGGCATCATAAATATGAAGATGTATTTTTCTATCAGTGCACCATCATAATTAATTTGTTAACATTGTTCAGTATTTTATCAAATTTTAAAAATGTTTTCTTAATAAAAATAAAATATAATTTTTTTTATGATGCAAAAGTCCTTATTTATATTGCAAAAGTCCTTTTATCTAAAGCAAAAGTACGGTTTTAATGTACTTATTTATAGATTTTCTACGAGTGTAAACTTAAAAAAAGGATTTTTAAAATTACGTTTCTTTGCACTCGCATGAACATTGGCAACAGCAACACAACACAGCACATTTTCTTCAAATTTTGTTTTTCAATCAGATACACCAACAATTTTATTGGTTTGTTGCACTTTCGGTGGAGGTGATGTTTGTTGGCTGTTGTCATACAGTTGCAGGAGTCAATTTAAAATGCATTTTTCATGTTAAGCGTTACGATTGGTGTTGGTATGAACAAAAAATAACCAATTCAAAACTGCAATCAATTGCTCAAGAAAAAACAGTTTTTATTTTGATCTTTTTAATAGAAAGAGAAAAAAATAGCTGTCAAAATGTCTGTAGTATTTTATGGAAAATTATGAAAAATGATAAATGAATTCACAGATAAAAATAACAATAACTATAAAAGAAAAAAATTTATTTAAAAAAAGTGTAAGATTTTTAAAAATAATATTTAAATAATTTAAGCTTTTTTTTTAACTCCTACATAAATAAAATATTTTCTTCATCTTCTTTGAAATTAAAAAAAAAGAGAAACATACAATGCATGCCAAACGAAATTAATAGTTTGCCAATAGTACAATGACCACTTAGCCAGCAAAAAAAAAATTTGTAATAACAAAATCCAAACTTTTTATTTTTAATTCTTTAACAAAAAAATTTTTTTTTCGTTGACTCAACAAGTGGATTTTTTTTCTTAGACTCAAACTGTTGCCACATAGTTTTTTCGTTCGAAATTTTGCCAGACAGAAAAAAAACCTCTTAAGCGTCAAAACAATAAACACAAAAGAAAAAGAAAAAACTACTCACACACTCATTCAAATGTTTAGAAACAATTTATTTGTTTGAAACTTATAATTATTGTTTAAATAACAAAGGAATTCAGGGTCATTTGCACTGTTAACATAAACGAATTTGTAGTAACAAAAATATGTCTTTTATTTAAATGGTACTTGCACTTATTTCAAAATTTGTTTTAAATCTAAAAAATGTTTGTAGTAAACTTATGTTTTTTTCTTCTTCTCATAATGTTTTGTTAATTTTAATTTTTTTTTTTTATAAACTTAGCAACTTAATTGACACATTGACTCAAAGAGATTTATGGCTATTTGGCATGACTTAAAAAAATTCAAATAAATCAAAATTTAATCTTTAATCGAATCCATTTTTTTAATTTCTAAGCGAGCATAATATCAAATTTTAATACAAAAAAACCAACAAAAAAAGATTAAACAACTATTGGAAATTTTAATAACCCCTATTATAAAAGTCGTTGTCAATGTCGACGTCGCACAGTGCTTTGTCCGCATATTACGATGGGTCAAAATAGAAGAAGTTGTCGTAGACCTTTGAAATTTGGTATGGCAATATAAAATATCTTGGTGCGCAGAGTCCCTTATAAGGGACGCTCGAATTTTCTACTGTAGCACTCTCAAAAACTTAAATTTTAAAATATCAAGTTAGCATTACCGTTACTGACATTCCAACAAAGTACGTTTTATTTCATTTGTTTCAACTATTGTGATATGTGTTTTATTTTTTATGCAAAATATGGAAAATCAATTTATGAAAAAACAATTATCTCGAAACGGGGGAAAAATATTGGAATATATTAAATATTATGTGAATTTCACAACATGAAAATTAATTAAAATTGTTATTGATAATCATTCATTCTTGACTGACCTGAGATTCGAACCATGACATGTTTCGATCGCAACCACTCGATCTCCTCAGATGGATTTTCCGTCTTACACTCGCAGCCATCGACGACTGCTGCCGTCAATATTCAAACATCAATCCTTAAACCAAATTGTATTTTAACCTTTGGTAGATCGAAATTTGCTTTTTTGAATGATTATCCATTTTAATTGATTTTACATGTTTTTCCTAACTTCTGCTTTTCCGTACTTATGTCAAGAATTCTTCTTGAAGTCCAAAGTACATTTTTTTTTGTTTTTTAATTTTGTCTTTCTTTTTCTTGTCGACCTTTTTCAGCACAACTTGAAGGACAAATGTACACATAGAGCTCGTGCCTTAGCTTCAACAATAATTAGAATTGTGGTTATTTTGTTGAACTATTTATGGTTTTTAATCCATCAAATTCATCAAATTTAATTTTCATTAAATTATTTTTTTTTATGAAGAAAGGAATTTTACAACATGAAAATTAATTAAAATTGTTATTGATAATCATTCATTCTTGACTGATTAAGATGTTTGATTCAATTGATAACAAAAAATATGACGATGATTGCGTAAATATTTTTCATCTATAGACTTACAGTTTCTGAAATATTGGATGAACTGGATGCCCTTGAGGACAATCGTTTCAAGGACTTTGACATTTACGCAATTCCACTATCATATGTAGCCGATACTGATGAGCATTTACAGAATGTGAAGAAATTACTGCAACACCTATCATCTACCGGAATATATATGTACATACTTCAGGCACGATACGAGATGGGCGAACAAAAAAATTTCCTCTTCGCTCAATCCCGGTAATGAAAAAACGAAGAATGGGGATCTGTAGATCATAGATTTACAAAAATGGAAACAAATCGCTTACTCGATGGAATGTTGTCACAATTCCAACAAATTTTGATTAACAAGGTTTCTTTCAAATGTGCTAAATTCCCATTTCATACTATTGAGAAACTGAAATTTATTGTTGAAGGGATAAGCTATTCCTATGCGCATTTCACTGGTTGCTTAGGCCAGATCGTCAATGAAAAGGGGTCATGGCAACGATTCGTTAAGGGAAGGGGTGCTGTAAGTATTTTCCAACCAAAAGATTTTCATCGATATAATATGGACATTGGAGTTGTTGATAAGGTGGATCAATTAGTTGTAGTCTACCACTCGCAAATCAGACAAAAGAAATCGTGGTGGCCAATCTTTGCGTATCTCCTTGACACCTCATACGTTAATGCATGGCTGCGGATGAAGAAGTTAAATCCGAATGAGCCGAAAAGTGCTTCTCTTCTTATATTTTTGCCGAAATCTTGCGTCAACCTGCCTTGATACGTATAGTACCCCATCTATAAGAGGTTAGCGTTCTAACAAATTTACGACAGAAACATGATATGATAGCAGAAACCATCTTATTGAATGTTCAAAAACTGAAAAACGATGTTGACAATGCGGAAAAACAAACTTCATTTGAAACAAATCCGAAAATGGGCTTTAGAATAATTTAAAATTTATCATACTACCTACAGCGCAGTGTCCCTTGTAAGGGACGGTCCATAACTCCAAAACTATAATTTTTTTGATTGAAATGTTTTTGAACCGATTGAGGGAAAGTGGCCAGGGAACTTCCTCCACTAATGGGTTAAGAACAATTTAATTTTTTGAAAAAATCGGACCCAGGACTCGCCTTCTTCCCATATATACCAACCAAGAATATAATTATTAATATTGGCTGCATAATTGAACTAATACGTACTTAGCTTCCAATCTTTCTGTTAGTTTTGAGTAGTGATTGCAGCAAGGACTCTTGGTCCTGCCATATATCCTTAATTGTAAAAACTCTAAAACTTTTGCAAAATGTATCTGATTGTAATGAAACTTGGAATATTTATTTGTATTAACTAAGTTTTTTTTTGAGTTGAATGAGGTTTGTCCGTCCATCAGTGTTTCCGTCTCCATCTATATGTCCGTCCGTCTGTCCATGTAAATTTATTAACCAAAGTACCGGTCAACATGATATTGTACGGTTTGAAGGCCCATATTGGGCTCCTAAATGATCAAATTTATGATTTTAGTGTTTTTTTATATACCAAGGAACTCAAAAAACACAACTTTTAATTTTTTTTTAAACAAATGAATTTTTGAGAGTTATTTTCTTGACGCAATTCAATCCATTTTTTTTTTATTTATCTAGGAGAGTCACACGAAATTAATTCCAAAAAACTTATATGAGCTGTGTTTTTTTTTTTTTTGATTTTTGTCTATGGGACAAAGCACCGTGCGTAGTTGGCACATTAAGTCACATCATATCTAGTTATTTGATATTTTCTTAGAATATTGTTTCGATGTCGACTGAATAGTTATAGAAAATATGAGAGAGAAAAATATCGTCTGTAATTATTTTTTTTCTAACGTTCAGTGTTTGATTTTTTTTTTAATGTTTATTAATATATAAATTAAATTTAAAAGTGTGTTTTTAACAAAATTATAAGTATAATATTCTTCCTGAAGCCTTTAGTTATTCAAGTGTTACTCCGATGTTGGCATTTGACTTAAGTGTAAATAAAACCTTAACTTTGATTAACTTTTAGGGGTCAAATTTAATACAATTATGAAAAAATTTGTGACTTAAAATTAATTTTAATTAACATTTCTTATGTTGGTATTATTTTTCGAACTAAAATTTCTTTTAAAATCTAATAACGCTGTAACAAATTTTGAAATAATTCCCCTTTGAAAAATATTCTTTTTCGAAAATGTCTCAAAGTTTATTAACAACGAATAACATTTTTTTAAATTAATCTTGCTTATATTTCCACGTAACGCTACTTACTGCAGTTATAGAATATGAACACGACAGTATTTGACTTATTTGCATAAAAATATAGTTTAACATGCACTTGTGAACTAATTATACAGTCCAGTACACTAAGAACAAATTAAGTTGTCTTACAAGTATTTCGTAAGAGAAAAAAAAAAGAAAAATATACATAAAAGATTAATGTTTTAAACAAAAAAAAAATGTGGTGTAAAAGCTAATAAATTTCCATTAGAATAAATAAAAATCTCCATTATAAATGACAAAGTAATTTGCATTTAAGACAATTATAACGACTATGGCAATTGCTTGAGATCATTTCTATTCAATTCGTATGTAATTTGAGCCGTGTTTACTCGATTTGGACTAATATTTATTTGTTGGTATGTCTCAATTGGTTAACTGACTCTTTAGAGTTTCAGTTGAAAACAAATAAAGAGAAATTGATTTTTAAATACAGAAACTAAAATGTAAAATTTCATATTTAACTTAAGGGCTACATGTCTCCACTTTAAACAACTTTAGTTTTAATGTATGTCTGTCTGTCTGCCTGTCTGTCTCGACATGGTTTTCTTTAACTTATAAACGAAGAATTTTTTTAAGGCATGTCTTAAGTTTTCTTGTCTTAAAGAATAATATTTGTTTTAAATTGAAATTGTTTAAATAGTTCTAGGAACTTGTATGGATTTGTTCAAATAACAGATCCAATTTGTGTTTAGTTTTTTACTTTGGGGCAAAGGATGGTTTGCTAAGTTCTTCTTCTTTTGTGTTTGATTTGGTTTTATTTACAAAAAACAGGCTTGAGCTAAAATCATCGACTTGTTTGTTCCCTAAATACGCACACATTTTTAAAAACGAAAAATAAAAATTAAATATACAATACTTTCGTAAATATGCCTTCCTGTACCCATGTTCCGTAATTTTAGTGATAACTTTTCGCATCGAAAAGATGTGAAACAAAATATTCCATCGTTTCTCGAAAAGTGAGAAGAAAAACTGTGACTGTAACTCATGTCGAAAAATATCAAAATAGATTACGTCGTTACGTTATAAATGTCATAGCATTGCACTAGAAGCCGATGTGACATTGCAGGCGTTGAGAACGCCAGTAACTCATATCGTTGACGGCGACCAACATTTACTAAAATTAAAAATTTTTAACGATGGCGGCGAAAATACAACAGTCGGCTATACCAAGTAATGTAAAGTTGGACTTAAATGTTTGTTGTTTGCAAACGAGCTTTAAAAAAATTCGTATATTTTATAAAAATGTTAAAAGCAAAATAATTAAGCAATGAAAAAATGTGCCAAGTACAAAATATTATTTTAATTTTATTCTTTGCATTTTTTATTGTTTTTTAGAGTTAAAATTTTTTCTTTCCCCATTTTTATTCGTGCGTTTATTTGACATTTCTCACCAAAATGTTCACGGCACACTTTTTCTGTAAATTGGCGAGTAATTTCCTTATGTGACAGCTATTAATCGCCAAAAAAAAGTTACAGGCACAGTTTAGTGAGATACACAGCTGTCTGTTTCAATATATGGAATTTTTTGGTTAATTTCACACATTTCAATCGAAAAGTTTCTCGACGCAAGAGTTACAGAACATGGGCACTGTTAAAAAAGAGAAGTTTTTTGTAATATTTTTTGGAAAAGTTTATTGCTGATAAAATTGTTATGTAGCTAAAAAATTATATAAAAAGCTTTTAAGGAAAAATAGGTTCCTCGTAAAAACATTTATCTAATTATTGTTAAAGTTACTGCCTCGATTTGGAACGACTCTTCTTTGTTCGCCTTACCTACATTAAGTGAACAAAATTTGCGTTCGAAATCGGAGAACAGACAGTTAATTTTATAAAATTAAGTTTCGCATTTAAAAAACGTATTTTTGTTAAATAAATACTAAAAGGTTTTTGTAAATAAATAAAAGCTTTTTATAAAAACTTTAATCGGCAAACTTTTTGCAAAACACCATTTAAAAAAAGCTGTTATTGTTAAGGGATGTTTATAAATAAATATTATTTAACTTTGCAAAAAGAAGTGATTTTAAAAGCGCTTTTATAAAAACTTTTAAGGTAAGAAAAGTTTGGGTTTTCAAAAATCTTTGTTTAATTGTTTCACAGTGTTCTTGTGAACGCCAGTTTTAGAAGAGCAGTTTTAAGAAAAAAATTGTTTTTCTTTCAAATTTGTACATAGTTACAATGGAGGATTGTTTTCGTAACAAAGCTTTTTTGTCAAGCTAAAGGAACATTTGCCAGAAAAGCTTTTACTGACAAAATTCTGAAAAGCGATTTTAAAAAAGCTAGCTGTGAGTTGTGGAAAGCTTAAAAAACACTTTTTTTATCAAAAGTTTATACCTATATTGAAAATGAATTAAAAAAAGTTTGTGGCTTAGTAACTATATTATTTTCTGTAAACTGATTTTTAGAAAAGCTCCTTTAATTTTGATTTGCTAATAAGTATTTTGAAGCAATTAAAAAAAATTATAAATACTTAATACGATTGTTATAAAAAAAGCCTTTCGCTAGAAAATCTTTTTGATTTTAAAAAGTTATGTTTAGCTTTTTAATGTAAGATAGAAAAGCAATAAAAGTAATTTAAAAAAGCTTATTCATGAATAATGCTCAAAGCCTTTTAAGCATTATTGATCTTTGTAAAAAAGCGTTTTTAAAAGTCGAAAAAGCTTCCAAAAAAACATTTTTTGTTGAGTGCATTTTTTTTAATTAAAAAATAAAAGCTTTTTGACAAATCAATTTTGAGAGAAGAGTTTCTTTAAAAAAAATACATTTTGTAAAGTTCTGATTGGAATGTTTTATATTTTTAACATTTCCGTTTTTTTATAATTGCAAAGTTTTCTAAGACTTAACAACTAATTCTATCGATTCCAAGGTAAGGTTTAGTAGATGGACTGCCAACAGACACCTTTTTTATTGTACAGTGTACACTTAAGTAAATATTTTCTGCAAAAAACATCTTTTTGTTTCAAGGAGACCGTTCGTCCTTTTGCTTTCAGATTAACAATAATAATAACAAAAAACATAAAATAATTGCTGCGAAAATATCAATACCTACTTTAAGACATCGTAGTTCTTTTTCTTTAATAAATATACCCGTATTTAAGCGAAAGAGTTTAAAGTCATCTTTGAAAAAAAATATTCGTAAATACTCGTAAATTACACAGAATCAGACACAATCATTCCAAATGGAATACAACAGCAAATCTCTATGAAATAAAGCCGCCACCAGTCATAAACTGTCACAAAAGCCGCTTCATATAACACACATTTAGCACGACAAAAAAATAAATAGCTCAACTCTTCTTGACTTTGGGAAAAAAAGTTGCCTGAGATTACTGGAGGTATGAAGGTTGATGGATGCTTTGCTCCATTTTCTTCCAAAGATGAGGTATACAACAATATCACGTTTGTTTTCATTTTTTTTATTGTAAATTGAAACAACAAAAAAACAAAAACTCCAACCAACAGAAACAAATGTAGTCTTTTCTACAGCTGTATACAGTTTGTAATAAAAAAATTAAAAACGAAATTCCAACACGTCTGCAGATGATGATGTACAAATGTCGACAACTTCTTCATTTTCGTTTCAACCATCCATTCAAAGCCTTATTCTCGTACTTGTACCTTATGCCCAACAGGGATGGGAAATTAAGATATTGGTATGGTGTTGGACCCTTACCAAAATAGTAGTTTTTGGATGATAAATTTTTGGAGAATCAAATTTTATTTTCATAAAATCCATCTTTCAACTCATAAATTTGGGCGTTTAAACTACCAATTAAGACCACATGAATTTGATAAGATTTATCGTAGTGCTGCCACATGTTATTTTTAACAACATATAAAACATGGGACACTGATTTATAGTTGTTGAGTTTAAACCAGTGTTTGAAAATAAACACTAAATATCGTTCCTTAGTGTTCGGTTCGTTAGATTTGTGGAAAACACAAACGCTAATAGAGTTGGGTTAGAAAATCATTAAAAAATAACGTTTCCCTGATTGTCATCTTTCGAAAACAAAAATAATTCTGTTTTTATCCAACTCAACAAATGATGAGAACATTAAATTCCGTTCGGTTTTTTTAAGCCACAAACTTCTTTTGCTTACGGTTTTGGCTGGTAAAAAAACCAAACATTTTTTACAAAAACAAAATACACATAATTAAAAACCCAAAAAGCCAGCAAAATAATTTTACACAAACAACACATATACACAATACACAGCCAAGCTGTTCGTTCGTGCTGCGGTCGTTGCTAAAATTGTTTCTATGTTCATGTCGTTATCAATGTAAAAAAAAAACATTAAGGCGTTTTCACATCTTGCCGATAGCTTAAAGTAGACTTTAAATGGCCTTATAAAAATTGTTCCATTGTTAAAACTTTACTTTAATCTAAAGTACGCGATAAAGTAAATTAAGGTTGATCCAAACTGGTAGGTTAAAACAGTATCACTACAATTGTTCTGTTTTTAACGAAGAACAGAACATTAAAAATAAATCATTAATTAATATTATGTTCGGCTCTTTCTACTAGTTACGAACGGTATTGAGGGTTGTGTTCGTCTACACAATCACTAAAAAAAATAATAGATATCGTTCTTGGATGTGTGAGCCGAACGCTAAATAATGTACTGTTTATTTTCGAAGACTGGTTTAAACTACACATAAATTCAAGTTTAGTTCAACTTAACTATCGTTTAAACCATCATTGATTTATTTGCCATTAATGTGCAATACTGAAAAATTACAATAGTTGTTTATTATCCATCCCTGATATCCAATCTTTTTCTGGGGATAAGAAAGAAGGAATACTGTTGTTGTTGTTGTACTGCTTACATTTGACCGTAGTAAATCTTCAGATTTGTAAAATGTTATTCATCTTATTTCTGTCTCAAGTATATTCAACAAAACTGTTGCTATTCGTAAGTAATTTAGGAATCAGGAGTTTAAAGCTTTAGTTCTCAAACTGTTAAAATTGGGAATTTAGCACGTAATAGAGAAATCTTATTAATAATATCTAGGGATGCGATTTCCATGCAAATCATTAAATTTGCGTTAAAATAGCATCGATCTGTTTTTGCATATTGTTGCATATAATTGTGAAAATGCATATTTTTGCATATTTAGGCTTAAAATGCATATTTTGACATTTTGAAGGGATTTTTTTTAATTTCCATGTTATAAAAAAGTTCTTAAAAAAATTTTTAAATACACACAAAAACTTTCCAAAAAAATTTGAAAATAATAAATAAATTCTTTTGGAGGTTTGCTTTAAATAAAAGATTTTCAAGATTTCGACAAAAGATGCTCCTATTTGATATCTAACATGGTTTAGGCTTCCAATGGGCTTAAAATATTTTATCCAAAACTGTTACAAGTGTACTTGCTTGGCACAAGGGTTATACCGCGTTGCAGAGAATTTAGAAGCCAATTTGCAATTTTTAATGAAATGTATCCCTCCACAGCCAGTAGTAGCAAAATGGGGGCCTGGCTAGATGCTTCAGAATTCTATTCAAAAATCTTCAAGTTATTTAAGAATGTTAGAAGAGCTTGTTGATGCCGATGATTGTGAAATTAAAAAAGGAACAGAAATATTAAATTTTAATAACAGCAGTAATCAATAAGCATCAAATATATTATGGAAGTACTTCGGTATTTTTTACATTTTCCATGCCTGCCCCAATAGAAAAAAAAGCTCGAACATCCTTTGTATACTAAAAAACCTTTTTTATATTACTATTTAGGAAACTTTAAAATCTTTGTATAAATAATTGCTCAAAAAGCTTTTAAAAATATTTATTACTTTTGAGAAGATTTTCAAAGACCTCAAAAAACACTTTATAGAAAAAAGCTTAAAGAAGTTGTTTTAAAATAAATCCCAATTTGCAAAAAAAATAGCAAAAAAATCACTTAAAAATAATGTTAAGATTTTTAAAAAAAAAAGCTTTAAAATGCTTTTAAATTAAAAAACTTTTTAACACAGAAAATTTAAACGTTTCAATTAGTATAGATATATTTTGAAGCTTTTAACAACAAAAAAAAAAAAAAACAAAAATTGAATTAGAAAGCTTTTTAAAAACAATTAAACAGTTTTTTTTTAAAAAAATAAAAAAGCTTTTTGTTCTATGAATATTAAAATTTTATAAAGAAAACTTTTTTTTAAATTTAAGTATTTTATTAAGGGTCCTCATGATATCGTTTATAAGTCTCGTAATCTGTGCAAACTGTGCATGTTTACGCCCTCGTAAATGAACTGTCAAAAATTGTATGAGAATTCATTTACACAAACTTGGTAAATTTGCCCAACAATTTTGTCTCGTAAACTTGCGCTGTTCAATTGTGCATTTATACAAACAGATCTTTTAATAATTTTAACGTCGTTTTCAATGAAAAATCCAAGTGTCTATAAATCACAAACAATAAATTCTAGCAATAATTTCAGTAAATTGGTCTTTTGGCTTTCTTTGAGCATTTTTAAAAGCAAATTTCTCATACATATTAATCACAAATTTAAACAAAAATTTTTATATTTTTGAATTTTAATTTTTAATTTATTTTTGTATTGACGTTTCTTACAAACTGACATTAATTGTTTAAAATTACACAAAAGTAAAAAAAGGGGCTTAATGACACAAGACTCGTAAGTTTGCGCATTTGCACAAATGGCAATTTTAAGCGACATCATGAGGACCCTTATTGTTTCATTTTTGTTCAAAATTTGTGATATACATATTTTCCTTTTGCACTGGTGGTAAATGAAGGCTTTGTATTAGTTTGTTATTCCGCATGAAACTTTTTAAAAATTCATCTAGGAAAAAATTTTAGATCTGATCCACAATAATTTTTTCATCCGATCTAAGCCAATTAACCATGCGACGCGTAATAAAATAGCCTTTCAAAAAATATCCCAGTAAAAAATGTGCCCCAAAAGGAGCAGGTTTTATGTATGAATGCATACCTCAAATCGCTTCAAACCTGCTGATAAGATGCCTGATTTTTGTATGAATTGTTCCCGGTTTGGAGGACTATTTACTGCTGACAATAAGCGCTTTTTTAACATGCAAACAAACCACTCATTTGAATTCGCCTTGGATATAACAAATTATAATTGAACAAGCACTTGACTCTGGATGACGTCTGAAAAAGAAGTATAAAGCGAAAAACAAAAATGTTCTATTAACTTATAAATGTGCCGTGACTTTTGTTTTAATTCCTTTAAACTTCTTTATCTTTAATCACTTTAGAGTAACTATTTTGTTTTCTCTGCAGCTTTATCATGTTTTCTTCCTTCACAATATTTATTTGTTGCTGGTAGCTATAAAAGGGATTTATCTGCCAGTTAATCATTAGCCAATACATTATTAACTTGTTTATTTGCTAATAAGCCGCAAACTTACATACATCCCTCTAGCTAAAAAGCTCTATAATATTTAGTTCCATACAAAATAAACTCACGCATGCAATTGGACACTCAAAACACACAAACACACACGAATGAAAGTTTACACATGTAGCCAACAACATGTAATAACTCGTACCACGGCACCATTAAATGAACAAATCTTAAACAACTAACAACAGCTGCTGCAATGTAATCGATATGTTGCTGCTGCTGCTGCTGCTCACCCAAAGCGTACGCGCCTCTGCTTAAAATTCTTTCTCAATGTCTTTTGTTGTTGTTGTTGCGTTTGCAGCTACATAAAGCTTAAGGGGCCAGAATTATTGTAATTGAAAACTTGTAAAAACTAAATGTTTCTTGTAATTACACAGGCATTAAGTGGGACGTGCGTAGTAAATTTTAATTGGATTATAATAAAATTAAAGAAATAATGATAATAAAATATAACAACTGCTTACCCAGCGAGAATTTGGTATCATAATCGAATATTTTAGGAATAAATGTCATTTTTCGATCATAAATTATACTCTTGTTGTGTTGTGAGAAAATGGTACCCTACCGATGAATCACCTCAAAAAATCATTTGTTATAGAACTTTTTGATTTCTCTTTGAGCATATGCATGTATGTATCACCCCTGCAAATATTATTGGACCACCTGATCCAATTTGATTAAATGGACTACCCCATGGACTGGTCCGATGTAATGCAAGCATGGACCATGTCATTATTAAAAAGTTTTTGTAGTGAGACGACATGTCTTCGTTTTTTAACGATGTGCTTTCGTTTTTGAACGACTTCAAAACTAATCCTCTTCAGTATACCATTGAGTAGTTTTAAAACTACTCCTTTGTAGTCCAAAGCTGGGTTATATGGTCCTGCCCTAGGACATCGTCATGTTAAATATACCATGTTTTTCCATACGTTTGGGTTACTTTTGGACTAGTCCTAGTCCCTTGTGGGCTACTCTTTACACGCGCGTTTGGACTGGCCCAATTATTTGCAGGGATATGTTCATCCTTCTTTTTATCGCTCTAGCAATACGTCAGTTTTAAATTCAAAAAATTAACAAATCATTATTTGAACATATCAGGGCGGTTAGTATTTCAATTTCAATTCAATTTCAATTTTATTTATTTTATTTCGATTCGAAAGAAAAAAATTAACGAGTTCGAACAATTTTTTTCTGTGTATTACGATTTTCGCAATCTTACGAAATGATGCCAGAGCTTGTATTTTTTAAAAAATTAAAAATTGTATTAAAACTTTTTGTTCGTAAAAGAGAGTGGCTGTTAAGAAAGGGATTTTTTGTTTTTAATAAAGTATAAAAAACGTCCGTTTATTCGAAACAATTATTACGAAAATCGTAATACACAGTACAAATTGCTCGAATACGTAAATGATTTCTTTCAAATCGAAATACGCGGTAACCCCCCAGGGGTGTTCTGGAAATCGAAAATGCAAAACGCAAAAATTTGGAAGTTATTTTTAATACACTTTTAAACTAATTTTTATAGTTTTTGTTAAAAAAATCTTTTTGTGTGACGTTTGTCATAAAATTCTTGCGTTGCGCATGAATAAATCATATTTGAATCGTTTTTCAATCGATCAAGTGATAAATCAATTTTTAATCACCAAAAGTGACCTGAAAAGACCCATTTAGGTGATTTAAAAAAAAACCGAACATTCAAATGCTTGCTGGGTATTTTTTTTATGTACATGTTTCGTATGTATGTAAACTTCCTGAAGGCATACATATAATTTTGTGGGAAAGTGTTGAAAATTGATTAGCCTGACTTCGGGTTTATCTATTTGCTGCATAATCTAATTGTTATGCATATGGGTCTTACAAAATAGTTAAATAGTTATAATGTGTTTAATTAAATTTATTTTCAAGATTTGTTCAAAGTCACAAAAGTCAAATCTTTAAAATTTCATTTAATCAGTAAAACAGTTTTGTAAAGTCAATTAAATATGAATGTACGTATGTATTATTTTATTGATTAAAAAATTTAAGAACATTTTATTGGTTTTGATGAATATGTAAATGTTGTAACGTTTTATAGCCTTTTCACACTTGCATACATTTCGGAGGAACGCATGGAAGATGTGTAAAATGCAAAACATGGATTTACACTTGCAACATCTGACATCTCCTATCACGAAAAAAGGTTATAATTTCTGTAAAAAAAATTTGTTCTTTACAAAAGTGCCAAAATTTATAAATAAAAATGCCAAAATGTTTTTGGAATTCATCATAGATGGTGGTAGTGCACTCATTTTGCAGCTTCAACTCACACTTGTTATAGTGCAAAAATATTGCAACCATTTTTTTGGTGTTGAGTGATGAATTGAAAATTTGCAGTCTCACTAAACATGAGTGATATTGATGTTAAAAAATGTCGCACTCAAAAAAAAATAGTTTGTTTTAAAACAAGTAAGAGTTGTATACATACATACATACATACATACATACATACATACATACATACATACATACATACATACATACATACATACATACATACATACATACATACATACATACATACATACATACATACATACATACATACATACATACATACATACATACATACATACATACATACATACATACATACATACATACATACATACATACATACATACATACATACATACATACATACATACATACATACATACATACATACATACATACATACATACATACATACATACATACATACATACATACATACATACTAGGGTTGCCATACGTACTGTTTTTAACAGTACATGTACTGATTTTTTGCAATTGTACTGTTTTATGCATAATGTCCAAAACAGTACGCAAATGTGCTGTTTTTTACACTTTGTACTGTTTTTTGTACTGTTTTTTTTGGTTCAGTCTACAAAAAACCAAGATATTAAGAAAAACCCTGTTTAAGTCATATTTTGAAAATATCCTAATATTTAACAGTACATAGATTAAAAAAAAGGTTGTGCTCCAAACAAAAAAGCTCTAAAATAATAAGACTTTTTACGCTGTGGTCATTGTTTTCTCATAAACACGCAGTAGACATCTTAATTATAATGGGTGACTCGCAGCAGTTGTATATTTTCATGTTATTATTTTTAAGACATATGTATGATTTTATAGCTACCTCTTCCAATAGTATTTTCCTTTAAACACCTGAGAAAGATAAAAACAAAATCGAAATTTTGTTAAAAATATTATATTTTTTAAATACTAACGTCTGTATTTATAAAAAATTTTTAAATTTAATAAAAATTGTATAAAAATTCTCCTTAATAAACTTTTGTAAGATTTAATAATCGTTTATAAATACGGGGGTAAATAAATACTTATTTCAACACAACTATAGTTAATTCCTAGAATTTTTTTTTTATATTCGGGCAAGTTCTGGAAATCGAAATCACGTGAAATTGAAAAAACGAACAAATTTAAAAAATTCTCCGGGCTCAAAATTTATAAAAATACCTAATTCCTTTCGGACCACTTTTCTCTAAATAAACTACTTTTGAAATAAAGAAAAGCTACGTTAATTTTTACAAAAATTTTATTGAATATTTTCAGCGTATAAATTTTATTGAAACTTGTTTTTTACTATTTTAATATTTTCAGATTTTGTTAAATAAAAATACACCAAACTATGTTTTTTGGAATTAATAGATTATAGCTGAACTTGGTAAAATTGTCCGTAAATAGCTTAAAATTTTTTTGAAATTTAAAAATTAACTTGGACACATACATTTTTTCAAATTCTATTTGATTTGTGCAACTATGTGTGTGGTGAAAATTGCTTTAACTACCAGTATGCTTAAAGAAAGTCCTACTTACACAAATGGAGTAATTTCGTATACGTTTAAAATGCCATAAAACGGAAATCATTCCTTTGTCGTTACACATTTCAAGTGTTTTTCGTTATATAATTGTTGCATATTCAATCAAAAGTTTTAAATATATAATAATTTAAATAAATAGTTGTGTTTTCGCCAAAAAAAAAATGTACTGTTTTTTTCTTGATTGTACTGTTTTTTTGTGGTCAATGTACTGTTTTTCCGAATTTAAAATCTGGCTACCCTAATACATACATACATACATACATACATACATACATACATACATACATACATACATACATACATACATACATACATACATACATACATACATACATACATACATACATACATACATACATACATACATACATACATACATACATACATACATACATACATACATACATACATACATACATACATACATACATACATACATACATACATACATACATACATACATACAGATAGGGCTGGCTCAGGCTACTATCGGGGTCAGCAGGTGGCGGATCGCTGAATGGCCTGCAGATATGTAGGTTCGCTGCGAATATCGAATAAGCAGTCCCCGACCAAGAGCGGCAGGGTATGAGGGTACACCATAAAAGGGTGTTAATGCCCGTAGAAGACTATGCGACGTGGCGAGTGGGTACCGCCACTAAATAGGTATCCTCCATGGGGGTGCACCCAGGAGAGGTGCAGTTGGGAGAGTGATGCCTCCGTGGTTCCCCCAGTCATTCTTTCCGCCGAAGGGCATTAAGATCAAGTCCAGTACGGTCTTAATTATGGTATTTCTGGAAAACTGGCACGATTTGACATAACCCCGGGCTGACAGCTGTGGCATTCTGGAACCTGAGTATGCAGAAGTGGAATTCTGCAAAAATGGCTTCCCGTCTAATGCTACAACTGCCTCCGTCCCACCAAAACCTAGCAAGTCTCAAAGTACTTTCGAGGTTCGTCGCCGTTAAGTTGGTGCTTGCAGGATCGGATGTTTATTCCCGACTTACACGGATCTGGCTCTGAACAGAAGGTTTCATGAGAACCTTTTGTCAACCCTCGCATGGCCTCACTGCTTGCAAAGACAACCATGGGATCTTGACGTGACTGCATAATCGAATCGGAGATAGAGGCTTTGAGTTGGGACCCAATAACATGAATATTGAACACAAACAACAACAAGGAGATATCGTGAAGATGAGAGATGAAAGGGGCGTAGAGAGCCCATTCGCAAGGAGTTCTGTGATAATGAGATCACCAACGGCAACTGTGGCAAGTGAGACATCTAGCAGCTGCGAAAATCCAAGTAGTAAAAATATGGACAAGTTAGGTGGTAAAATTAAGAGGCTAATTGATTTTCTTAAAGGAAAAACTAACGTGCATAAGGAGATTGTTACACTTTCTCGTGAGATAGAGGCGCTGTTTATGCAAGTGTCTGAAGAGAATGATAGTGCGACCGCAAAAAGTGACGAAACCGTACTTATTAGCACGCATACCCAAACAGAGGAGGCATTATGGCCAAAACTACCGCAAATAGCTGCTCCCAAACGGAAGAGAGATATCACAACCCTCAGCCCAAAAGAGAACAAGCCAAAGAAGAAAAGGGATACTATCCCAAAGATAACTGGTAATGGTGTAGAAAACTGTACAATGAGCAATACTGTTTTGACAGACACCATAGCCGAAACATCGCAAGGTGAAAGGACCAACTCTGATTGGGTCAAAGTTCGCCCAAGGGCTAAAAATAGAAAGAAACCTGTTAAGACAAGGAATAGAAGGAAAACGGGCCGCCCAGATGCACTTGTAATCCAGACATGTGGAGACACCTCGTACGCCGACATACTGAAGAAAGTAAAAAGAGATCCTAAGTTGGAAATTCTTGGCCAGAATGTAAACAATATAAGGAAAACTGCGAGAGGTGAACTACTTCTCGAACTTAATAAGCCTGCGCATCAGAGTACATGTGAGTTTAGGCATACAATAGAAGAAGTCCTTGGCACGACGGCAGAAGTTCGGGCGTTGACTCATGAAATAGTTCTCGAAATAAGAGATATTGATGAGGTTACAGATAGAGAAGACGTTCACGAGGCGTTAGTGAACCTATCTGAAGAGTTCAAAACACTGCAGCTTTCTGCAATAAAATCTTTGAGGAGAGCTTACGGAGGTACTCAAACGGCCACCATTAGCCTTAGTGCTGGATTGGCAAACAGACTACTGGAAGTCGCTAAAATCCGCATCGGATGGGTCCGGTGCCGAATACGAGAAAAAATAAGCCCAAGAAGATGCTTTAAATGTCTGGACTTTGGTCATCTAACTTCTAATTGCAGAAGCCAACTTGATCATTCGGGCAAATGCCTACGGTGTGGAGGAACTGGACACAAAATAAAAACGTGTAAGGAAAGCCCTGTGTGTATGCTTTGTAGTAGTGCTGCATCTAGCACCAAGAGCGACCATGTAACAGGATGCGCAATTTGTCCATACTATCAAAAAGCGCTTCAGTCACTTAAAACTGGAAAATGAGAATACTCCAAATTAATCTCAACCACTGTCAAGCCGCCCAAGAGCTGCTAAAACAGAATGTTCGTGAATTAAATGTCGACATCGCCATACTCAGTGAACAATATCAAAACGTTGAATCCCCAAACTGGGTGTCTGATGGTTCAAACACTTCAGCAATCTGGTCGGTCAACAAGTTATTACTACAGGACAAAACAACACCACAATGTGGATTTACCCGCGCCACAGCTTGTGGAATACACATCTACAGTTGCTATATTCCACCAAGATACACTATAGGAGAATTCGAAACCATTATCGACAACATAGTCTCTGATGCGATCCCCAGAAATCCTGTATTAATTGCAGGTGATTTCAATGCATGGGCTACTGACTGGGGCAGCCCCCGAACAGATGGAAGAGGTAGGATACTACTTGAAGCATTTTCTGTACTTGGTGTGGTGTTGATGAACACAGGAAATGAGCAAACTTTTAGAAGAGGAGAAAGTGGGTCAATTATTGACATAGCTTTTGCTAGCAGTAGTATTGTAAGTCGAGTAAAATGGAATCTGTCTGATATTTACACACACAGCGATCACTATGCCATAACCATGGACATAGCACTTGAAAAACCACCCGCACCTGTCAATATTCGGACAAAAAAGTTGGCAGGCTGGAAAGTTAACACATTTGATAAGGATGTATTCAAAATCACAATGGAGGACCTTAACCTGTATGGCCAACCTGAAGCTAAGGCAGAACAGTTAGTTAACAGAATCTCCCGAGCATGTGATGCATCCATGGTGAGAAGGAAAAACAGCATTAATAAGCAACCAGTCTATTGGTGGAATGAAGAAATAGCCCAGCTGAGATCAGAATGTTTGCATGCTAGGCGACAATATACGAGAACGCGAGGCAGACCGGAGAATGAAATTCATCACCAAACGTTTAAAGCTAAGAGAAAATCGCTTAAGTTAGCGATACGTAGAAGCAAGAGAAGATGTTTTCTTGATATCTGTGATGATCTTGAGAATAACCCATGGGGACTTGCCTACAAATTGGTAACAAAGAAACTTAAATGTTTAAATCCCTCAGCACCTACAGATGAGTCAGTCCTTAAGGGAATCGTGGAACACCTTTTTCCCTATGAACCACCGACTTCCTTTGATAATAACATAAATGAAGATTTATATGACTATCCCCTCGTGGCGAATTCTGAAATCGAGGATGCAATCGTGAAATTCAAAGATAAGAAAGCTCCGGGTTTGGACTGTATACCAAATCTTGTGCTGAAAGAAGCCTTCAAGTGCTGTCCAAACCAATTTACATCCCTGATAAATGCGTGTTTGAGACAAGGCAAATTTCCATCAATGTGGAAGAGACAGAAACTGGTTTTGCTGCCAAAAGATAATAAACCTCTTGATGAACCGTCCTCCTATCGACCTCTCTGTATGATAGACACAAGCGGAAAATTGTTTGAGAGCATCATCTGCAAAAGATTGGAAACCTGTGTCGAGGCCGCCGGAGGTATATCGGATAACCAATTCGGCTTCAGGAAAGCGAAGTCAACTGTAGATGCCATCAACGTTGTTGTAGAAACTGCATCAAAGGCAATTGAAGGGAAGTGCTGGAAAAATGGTGCAAAAGAGTACTGTGTAGTCGTCACACTGGATGTTAAAAACGCCTTCAACACGGCTAATTGGGAGGTCATTGTGAATACCCTTACCCGATTGAATATTCCGCCATACTTATTGGCCATAATAAGGGATTATTTCCGAAACAGAGTCCTGTTTTATGATACAGACAGAGGAATAAAGCAGCATCAGGTGACGACGGGCGTTCCCCAAGGATCTGTCCTTGGTCCACTGTTATGGAACGTAATGTATGATGGTGTTCTAAAGCTAAAAATGCCTGAAAGGGCTTCAATCGTTGGGTTTGCCGACGATTTAGCATTAGTGTGCGTAGCCAAGGAACTACAAGAAGCGGAAACTGTTACCAATGCTGGTATACAAGTCGTTCGATCCTGGCTCTCATCTGTGGGACTAACCTTAGCCGATCATAAAACCGAAGCGGTACTAATCAGTAGTCGAAAATCAAGAGAAACGTTAAAGCTTAAAATTGGAACATGCTGCATAGAGACAACACCGTATCTTAAATATCTCGGCGTTATGATTGATTGTCGTCTCTCGTTTAACGATCATTTGCAGTACGTAAGTTCAAAAACTACGAAAACATGTCTAGCATTGTCCCGAATAATGCCAAACACAAGGGGTCCAAAATATCTACAGAGAAAACTCTTATCGGAAGTTGTCAAAAGTACGATCCTGTATGCATCCCCCATATGGTCAGAGTCTTTGAAGTATCCAACTTATGCTAAACTCATTACCTCAGTGTATAGGCTTTCTGCCCTACGAGTATGCTGTGCCTTTCGGACTGTGTCAGACGAAGCAGCTTTTGTTATTGCTGGTCTGATACCAATCGACCTGCAAGCTCGAGATTGTAAAAACATAACAACTGCAGCAGAAACTGTAGATAGTGTGAATATTCGCAGGATGTCGAGGAACATAACTATTGCTAAATGGCAAGCACGTTGGTCAACATCCGACAAGGGAAGATGGACGTATAAGTTAATCCCCAACATTGAGGACTGGTTTTACAGGAAACATGGAGACTTAAATTTTTATCTAACGCAGATGTTAAGTGGACATGGTTGCTTTAAGTCGTATCTGCACCGTTTTAAAATTGAGAGGGATCCGTTCTGTCCATACTGTACTGGTGATGTGGAAGAGGATGCCGAACATGTATTTTTCATTTGTCCTCGGTTCAATGATGAGAGGACCAACTTGGAAGTGTTATTAGGATGTAGTGTCGGACCGACAAACATTGTATATATAATGTTGTCGTCCTTGCCTAATTGGGAGCATGTATGTAACTATGTGAAATTGGTTCTGATTGAACTTCGTAGGGAGGAAAGGATACGAAGGGAAATCGGATTAGTCTAGAGTGGGTTTCTACCTTTTCCCACCCTGTGAGGTAATGCTTTGCGGTAGTTCCACAGGGACCATTGGGCTGGTGAAACGAGGTTGTTTTAGCGTGTTAAAGTCTCGCACTCCTGGCACTACCATCTGGCCAGGGTCTTTCGATGATTTTTTCCTCGTATAAAAAAAAAAAAAAAAAAAAAAAAAAAAAAACATACATACATACATACATACATACATACATACATACATGTTAACAATACTAAAAACTTCATTATTAATTAAATTTAAAAAGCGAAAACTGGTTAATATTTTTTTTAAATCGTTGAAAAACAAAGATTCGAACCAGGGCGCTCACAGTTTCTAACATTAACAAACCCCCTAGACAACTGAACCATGAAGGAACGCTGTTTGAATGTCATTAAAATGAAATATGGCCTGACGGACAACCGGATTTGAAGTTTGCTTTTCATAAGGACCCAGAATACCTATATATACTTTATAGGGTGTAGGATCAAAATTGTAGAAATTACAAACGGAATGACAAAGTTATATATACCCTTTTACCTTCGGTGAAGGGTATAAAAAAGCAATCATCAGTTTATTGCGACTGTTTTTTCTTCACTCATTTGAGTGCAACTAAAATTGTTGCACTAAATTTAAAATCAAAAACTTGTTATTTCATGATTGAAGCCAATAATTTTACCGTTTTTGACAAAATTTAATTTTGTTTAAGGTTCTTTCCTTATGCAGATCCTTCAGAGAAATCAAAAATCATGCACATACAAAGTAACATTTTTTAAATTTTAGTGAGACAATATTTGTATGCAGCTTTTTTGATTGCAAGTCCAAATTTTGTACTACAGTAGAATCCCGATAATTCGTAATCGCAAGGGACCGGCCATTTTTTTACGAATTATAGGGGTTTTCGATTTAGCGGGATTTCGATTTAACAGGGTTAAAATAAAATAAATACGAATTAACGGGGGTTTTCAATTTATTTACTAAAACGATAAAAAAATACTTAGAAAACAATTGTTAAAAAAAAATATAAACATTTTTTTTTTAAATGTTTATTTATTTGAAAACGCACACAAAAGCAAAAAAAAATATTCTTTCAATGTTTCTGTTGTTTTTATTACGAATTATAAGTGGTAGTTAGCAATCAATTACGATTTATAAGAGGTTAAGAAGATTTTATTTGAAAAAAAAATTACGAATTAGCGAGGGGACCACAACGTATGGAAATTTTACGAATTAACGAGATTTTTTCATGGGACCGACAGTTTATTACGAGTTATCGGGAATTACGATTTATCGGGGTACACATTATCGGGATTTGACTGTATTTGAATTGAGAGAATATTTTTGCATTCAATCTGCGTTTAGTGATACTGAAAAAATTTGCAATATCACTAATTTTTTTAATTAGTTTTAATTAGTTGGCTAACGGGCACCGCAGTGGTGCAGTGGGTAGAACACAAAGATCTTCTGACGATAGAAAGTGGTGTTTCCTGAAACATATAAAGATCAACCCGGGTTCAAATCCCAGCTCAGCCAAGAAAAATTATCAATAAATTTTAATAAAAAATTCCAAGTTGTAAAATTCCTTCCCTCAGTGAAAATAATTTAATGAAAATTAAATATGATGAACTCAAGCCTAATTAAGGAATATCAAAAATTGAAAATAAACAGTTCAACTAAAAATCAAAATACCCCCTTTTTTTTGTTTTTTTTTCTAATAAAATATTTTTATTTATTTTTACAGGTTGTCCATCTACCACAAGTTCACACTGTCTGCGTTGCAATAGCGATGGTTGCATTAAATGTCCCATGTATTTAGTAACCGATTCACGCCAGTGTGTCGAACGCTGTCCAGCCGGCTATATAGATCAATGGTCGGCTCATACGGAATTTATGGGACGAGTTTGTGTTCCAACTGGTTACTCTGGTGCTTTAATGGCCGCTTTAGCTGGCATGTTCGGAGGTTTTCTGGTTTGTCTATCCATTCTTGCCGTAGCCGTGATGATGGTAAAGAGACGCAGACGCCGCAAGACCATCAAACAGAAACTTATTAATGAGCACACCATGGATCGTTCAGATTTCTTAAGGCAACTTAATGATATGCGGCCAAATGCTGAATACTTTTTGGCCATGCTTAATGATACAAGAAGACAAATACGCAAATTGTATTTGGCTGGCGATGTAGCGGCAGCCAATTCGTATCGCCCCATTGTAAGAGATCTCGCCAGAATTTTGATATTGCTAAATCGCCCGATTGAATTAATACCGGCGGCTCCACACGACTGGAATCGTTTGTATGCTTGGTCCGAGCAGGTGCTCGAACGTTATAGGCCTCAGGTAGGCCAGCTAATAGATTTCTTTCAAAACTCGAATGGCGTGGATGTCGATGAATTTGAGGCAACATCGGTTTATCGGCAAAAATTGAATGGCGGCGGTTTCTATAAACAATCCGCCTTGCAGTCTTCATCGAACCTAACCTCAGGTACTGGTACTACCAAATCGCAAAAAATGCATTTGTTTGGTTCTCTTATCAGTCTACATGAGTTCGAAGAGCCCCGACCATCAGATCCATTCGGTAGCAGCTTTAATACACTCAAAAATGGCAATCTAATATCGGATCTCAATGCCAGTTCCCTGTGGTTGGAGGATGAATTTTATAAATTAGGCTTTCGACCGCAAGACGAAATAACGACGGAGTTATAAAATCTTAACGCAATTTAAACTACGTTTAATATCCCGAAGTTCAGTTAAAATTAACTATTACTTTAACTGTCAAATAACATATTGTTAACTGGCGGTTAGTGTTAATTATAACCGAACTTGGTGAAATTGACCTTAAGAAGTGTAAATATAAAATTATTTAAGAAATTTAAGTTTAATATTTTTTTTTTTGTTCAAATTATGTAAATGTTAATTTAAAACGAAAAGTATTATTGAAAATATTGTTGGTCCAAATAAAAATTAATCAAAGTGCTCAAATTTTATTGAAACAAATGTAAATATTAATTTTAACTATAAAACAAATAAATTTCTTTGGAAATAATTTGTATTAATTTTAGTTAATGTAAAGCAGTTTTTATGAACAATAAGTGCCTTATTTTGTTTTCTTATACATTTTTTTTTATTTATTTTATATCGAAATCAAATCTGTTTTTACTTTAATTTCAATTTTAATTCTATTTCAAATCTTAAAGTTTTTACATTCCACATTTCGTTGTGAAATTTAATATCTTTGATTTTGTTTCCTGTTTTTTTTTTTAATTTAAATTTAATATTGTTGTTAAGTATGATGTACAGTAAAATCGCGGAAAAGTTAACTCCCGAAAAAGTTAATCTCGCGGTTAAGTTAACCGAATTTTAGCGTCTATGCGTCGTTCTAAAAAGCTAACTTTTCTGTAAGTCTTAATAAAAAAAGATTGCAAATGATAAGAAAGTAGAGATATTAAACAAAATTAATTAAGATATTCAAGGAAAACTATTAGCGTTGGATTATGGATATCAAAAAAAAATTTTTTTTTTTTAAATTTTCGAGGCTGTGGCGAATGCATATGAAAAATATAAGTTCATTTTTGTTATGATGAAAACAACTAAAGCATTGGAATATGTTAAGAGCGTTATTTCCGAAAGATCCATGTTTTATATTGTGTATTTTTTAAATTTAAACCCGCTTGGAAAAGTAAATATGTAGTTCGAAAAAGTTAACAACTCTTGGGACATTTTGGTTAACTTTTTCGCGATTCTACTGTATTTTAAAACTCAATATTGAGGGCCTATTCCACCAATTCTATTTAAATATCAATTCATATTTAAATATAGTTTTTCATATAATTTAATTTTTATTGGACATGAAAAATGAATTTTAAACACAAATTCATCTTTAAATAGAATCAGTGAAATATGCCCTACACAAATAAGAAAAAAATTAAATATTTTGTTAAACTAGTCAATGTATCAAACTACAAAACACAAATCTCTTTTATTAAATAAATTAAAATTTTAAAGAATTAAAAACTAAAATTGATTTAGGATTTTGAAAAATCATAAATTTTACAACAATTATTTTATGTCACATGTATGTAGGTATCTAAATGTATTTAGCTCTTTAATAAGTGCGATTTTGTCGATATTTAGTTTAATGAAAAATAATAAAAAAAAAATTTAATAAAATTATTAATTTTTAATTTTAAATATCAAATGTTTTTTATATTTTTAAAAGGATATTTTTTTAGGTGATAGCTAAAGTAAGTCCAATACATATTTATTCTCTATAAATTAAGCGGAATAAACTTTAAAATAATTTTAATACTTTGACATGAATAAACGCGTTTGAGTTCTTTTAATTGCAAATATGAATAAAACACACACTTAAGCTGGAGGTCCATATCACGCGTTTTCGCCTCCACGCAGTGTGTGCTTTTCTAACCTTACTTGCGTTTTACTTTTCAAGTTACATGCAACGCTTTTTATGCAGCAGCAGCACAAGTAAAAATAAAATTTAATTTGTCAAAATCAGCTGATTTGTTCGAACGCTGCTTGTGACGCTTACAAAAGTAGAAAGTAAACCTACTTTTCGCTTTAAGGCATCTACGCTTTTGTGCATGTAACTTACTACGTATAACTACACAGATTCTACTTTTTTGACAACTGCGTGTGCTGCGAAAAAGCGAGTAACGCGTGGTGTGGACCTCCAGCTTTATTCAACTTAACAAACTTTATTGAAATTAATTATTTAGTTCACAATCAGGGCTGCCAGATTTGAAGATTTATCGTCATTTTGACGATTTTTTGTTCCAAAATTATCAAATTGCCGATTTGCTGATTTTTATTCGAAAAATATACGATTTTTTTAGTCTCCAAAGTCTGAATAAAACATTTTTTAATCTTGGAACAGCCTTAAAAAGAGCGGAAGGCGGAACGTTTTGTGTCGCTTAGCTCTAACGCTGATATGCCATACCTTAGCAAGAGCATCAACGCTTTTTACGAACTAGAGACAAAAACGCAAGATTGTCCAAAAATATAGCTAAATTGCCATTATTAATTAACAACAGCGACAAACTTCACTATTAAACGGTTTTTCCAATTGCAAAGCGTTGATGCCGTTCGATTCAAAAACTAGAAAACGCGTGCGGCTTTTGTAAAGGTACATTTAAAACAAAAACAATTTATAAAATATTAGTGGTTTTCACCCTTGATAGTAAAGTTCCTTGTAGACCTTGTGAATCTTATTAATTTAGTTAAAGTACTAAGATTTACAAAACTGCAACAACAAAATGTATTACACTAAAATTGACCACGCTTTGTTTGAAAAATCCAACAAAAAGCTGTAGTAAACACGTTTGTTAAATAACCCAGAAGTAAACAGTTGAAGAAACTATATCTGTCTCTTTCGCTCACTCAGCAACTTTATTAATTTACAATACTGACAAAACAGACACTCATGCTTTGTAGTAAAAATCGTATTAAGTATAGCAGAGTTGTTTACTTAATACCGCTATTGTTTTTGTTTTACATGTAAGTTAAGCGAACGAAGTCTTTATTCGTTATCGCCGAGCAGGCCATTAAAAATTTTCTTGTTTGAATTTTTTTCTGTTCGAAATAAGAATTAAAAAAAACATTTTTCGACAAATATTTGTTGGGCCTAAGATCAATATTGTTGAAATTGCAAACGGAATGACAAACTTATATGTATATCGATGGATTAATGTAAAAAAGTTGTTACTCGAGTTTTTGTTGGTTTACAGAGGAAGGAAAGAACTTAATAAATTTAGTTTAATTTCAGATATAAAAAAAGTTTTAATACCATTTTTAATAAAAAGATCCAATAAATTGTATACAATAGCCCCTGAAACTAAAAACAAAACATTCATGTGGCATTTGTCTAGCAGAATAAACAAAAAACGTTAATTTGAAAAACATTGAGTTAGGCTTTTTATAACAATCGATTAAGCCTTTTCACAATGTGGTAAAGTGTATGAAATGGTATGGAAACATTTAAAAAATTACATCTGAGTAACGGTTTAGAAATGTCAGCTTTCTAGCAACATAGATCTTTACGTTTACATACCACCACTACAAATTATACTTTATTAGTTTCTGATGTGGCCCTCTTTTCAACAGAAATAAATGGGCGTGGCAGATTGAAATTATGGCTGACTCCATAAACGCAGTATTGCAATGCAACACTAAAAAGAAATACGATTTTGTAAACATTGTTACAATCCAAAAGCATATAATCATGGTTCAATAACTATTTGTCTCCCTGTTTAAATGCTTAGAAACTACACAGAATTTTTTAACAACATTTTCGCAGCATAAAAGAGACTTAAAATCGGCTTTTTTACAAAGTAGTTTTTAAAGCTAAAGTGCCATACCCACAATGTAAATTTTGATATTTTATATATCCGCCCTTTTATAGCAAAAACAAGTGGGCGTGGTAAAATTAAAATTATGCTAAATTGAAGCGAAGGTTGCGTTCTATAAATTTTGTAAAAAAATTTTTTTGATATCATCAGAAACCTAGAAATTATAGACAATTTGATAAATCGCTTGCAACCAGAAATTATTTAAAAAAATTTCGGCAAAAATTGTAAAAATTTCAATTGGGAGTAACAGGCGAACAGAATTTTGCAGTAGGTGAATTTTGTAATAACTATTTATTTCTTTTCCATATATCTCGAAAACTATCAGGACTATTTGGATAAAGTTTGTACGATATGTGAGAGTATAACGTCAGTTTTCTATCAATATAGATTTTTACGCCCACATGCCACGCCTTCAAAGTATAATTTAAAAGCTTTTGATTTAGCCCTCTTTTATAAATAAATGGGCGTGGCAAATTTAAAATTATGTTAGCATGTAGCCAAAGTTGTCGTCTATATGACTTCAGAATTGAATTAAAATATCTGGAAAGATCTAGAAGATATATACGATTATGTAAAAATTATTACAATCGAAAATAACTATTTGATTCGTTTTTCTACATCTTTGAAACTACACCGAATTTTTTAATACAATATTCACAATATAAAAGCGGAAGAGAGCGTTCCGCTCTTGTTTTTTTAAACAGAATTTTTCATAACTATTTTTTCCTTATAACTCTTTCTGACTATTATGTATTTAACTAATTTGATTGTACAGCATTTATCTTTAATGCAACCAAGCGATTGTGTGACAAATTTAATTCAAAACTTTTTTATGCCTAATTTATATCACTGCACATAAAATTAGCCTGCAAAATTCTTGAAAGCAATAGAAATCATAGCCAAATCCCCAATCATGTATAGAACATAATAAAAATACAGAGTTTTTTTTTATTTCAACAAATGTTCTTCTGTTGAAAAGAAGTTATAAATTATATTTTATCAAAAGTTAACAGATGAATTTTAATTGTACAAAATTTGTTTTACATTTGTTGTTAAGTTAAAAACTAGTATTTTTCAGCACAATTTCGATTGTTAAACATTTTTCTGTTTTTTTTTTTTTAATAAACAAAAAACACTTCAAAGAAATATTTAAAAAGATAATCTTTTAAAATGAACTATTAGATTGGTTTTTTGTTTATTTTCAAAAAAAAAAAACAGACCCTTAAAACTAAAAAAATAAATGAAAATATGATGATTATTAATAATTAAACGAAATGTCAATGATTGAAACGAAAAGCAAATACAATATCCAAAGTTTTATAAAAAAAAGTAAATTAATTCATTGTTTTTAGTCTGGTTGTAATTCTCTTTTACTTTCCACAATATGTTCTTCAAGTAAAGTAAAAAGCGGTTCTTCTTTCACCTTTATCCAGTGTCATTCTTCGTCCGTTTTTATATCCATATGCTCCAAATAAACGGTATCGTCGACAAACGATTTCTCATTTACCAAAGTCGATAATTCAGCTGCCGTATATCCAATCAATAATTTTAAATCGCAATCGAATTTGTAGGCAAAACGCTTACCGGATACTTTTGAAATCATATCACCATCATAGTAATAACGCAGAGCCCTTGACAGTTTCTCATAATTCATGGCTGGTTTATTTTTCTTTTCACCCCACAAACGAGCCACACGTTCCGGATCCGACAGCTTAAACTCACCATCGTTGCCAACCCATTGTATAATGTCGACATGATCACGGTCTGTTAAAATTTCTAAGAGAAACTGCCACAATTGGACTTGACCATTATTGCCAGAACCGACGCCATAAGAATTGTGCATTAAAATACTAGGAGAGCCTGAATTTTGGCCCGAAGCATTTAGCGATTCATGTAAAATGGCTGTAAGGAAAATGGGTTAATTTTTTAAACCATTAACAAATATTTAAAAACGTACCTTCTTTTTTTAGATTATGGAATGTTTTGCGCATAATTTTTGGTTCCCTTGCTAGGGGTGGCACTAAATTTAAAGTAACTGTTTCAGGAATTGGTCGTTTTGGTGTTGCTTTTTTTTCTGTCTCAGCCGCCTTATGAACCACCGACACAAATTTACATTCTTTTAGCAATTGTAAATGTGTCCAGAATATATTACCAGGATCCTTGGATAACTTTTTACGAAAATTTTCATGTGTTAGAGAACATAATTGTCTGCCAGTAATTGACCAATCATTGATATTAACATCAGTCTAAATAAGAAGTAAATTTAAACGGGATTAGGGTTGATTTTTATAATTATATTTGACATTTAGAAAATAAACAAATATTTTGCCGAAGTTTCTTTATATTTGGCATCACTATACATCTAGTAGATTTTAGTGTGTGTGCCATGGTCCAATTGGGCCATGGTGTGTGCCTAATATATTTTGTATGATGTTTATTTGTCATGGGGTGCTAAAGTGTTATTTTTGAAAAAATGTTTGTTAAAATCATTTGCCGTATTCCCAAAACCCCTTGTATCGTTGTATCTATTGTATGTTGTATAAAAAACCAATACTGAACTATGTTTTTAAATACAACATACAATTGATACAACGATACAAGGGGTTTTGTGAATAGGGCAATTGTTTCGAACTAGAAACAAATAAAACAAAAACAAGTAAGAGTGCTATATTCGGCTATGCCGAATTTTTCATACCCTTCACCATGGTGCACAAATAACAGAAAGTTATTATAAATACAGTTCTTTAAATATAAATAATTTAACTTTGTGCCACGCCCACTTGCCCAATCCTGCCAACATTTTGTCGGATCTTGTGAATTGATAACCAAGATGCTTCTTCCCAATTTGAAAACTTTGGCTTTTGCCGTTCTCCAGATATAGAAAAATCTTGAATGTAGTTGTATGGGAAGCAGGGTTACCGTTGGAATTTTTCGAAAAGGGTCAGAAAAAGGAGATTTTCCAGAAAAATGGTATTTCAAGAAAAAAAGGGTCAAGTTTTTTATAAGCAGTATTTCTCATTTTAATGAACATAATAAGACAAAGTTTTTTATAAACAAACCAAAAATATTTATTTCAGGTAGGAAGAGCTCAAAAATTATAATTTTATTATGGAATGCCCTGTCCTGTTTTTAAAACCTGACATCTGTCTCTGTATCTTTATAGCTTATTTTTTAATGTTATTTTCCGATATTTTCTTTTTTTACCCGATTTAGCGATTTGAAATAAATTTTAGGGTTTGTTTTAAATTTTGCAATCGTTCGTAGCCACGTTCGCGATTAAAGCGATTTTTCCTGTACATTTTCTGATTCTTTAAAGCTTTTACGATGTTTAATTTATTTGAGAATTTCCGCCAATTTAGCAATTTTTACCGAATGTTTTTAAATTTTAGCGTAGATTTGTTTCTTTTTAAGGCAATTGTCGCCGTTTTAAAAATAGCCCCATACATAAACCGAAGTCACCTATTTTACAGGACACTCTCAACACTGTCGATTCAAAAAGGGTAACAAGTTCAAAAACATATGCCATTATTAAGGGTGAATTTGTTGGAACAAAACATGCTACTCTTTAAGAGGGCAAAACAATTTTAAGAAAAGAACACCAAATTGCATTTTTTAAATAAAATTTCACATTTTTTTTTTAAAGAAACCACCATAAAAACTAGCAAATATGTATTGAGTTTTGTTTGCTTTCAGGGAAATGAATTTATGTTCTTTATTAACACTTCACCAAATTTATTAATTATCAACTGTTGCACGCCACATTCTGCTTTTGGTAGATTTATTGCGTCAGTAGACCTTGATTAACGAACGTACTCACTTCTTGTTATTGATCCTATCGACAGCCCATCAACAAATGCTAATTTTAAGAGAATATAAAACTAAATTTCAAAGTATTAATAGCTTTTTTCTGAAACTATGAGGAACTTTTATTTCCCGGGATCCCGCAACAAAAATCCTAAAAAAACCCTAGTTCCATATCAAACAATGCTTATTTCGAAAACATTTGTTAAGCACTACTGTTCCGCCGTGTTGACAAAAAACAAAATGTGAGTGCTATTTCCAAAAAGGGTCAAAAAGTGTCACAAAAAGGTGAAAATGATACAAAAGTATAACTTAAAAAAGGGTCAAAAAAGGTATTACGACCGTCGAAAAAGGGTCAAATTGATACTCTAGTATCACAACGGTAACGCTTATGGAAAGTGCCACGCTCAAATCTTGCTCAAGTTTTGTCGAATGTTGTGTATTGATAACCAAGTAGATTCTACCTAATTTGGAAACTTTGCCGTTCTCCAAATATACTTTAATGGTTTTGTATGGGAAGTGCAACCCCTACTTGTCCACTCCCGCCCAAATTTTGTTTGATGTTGTGTTATGATATACATAAAATTAAAAAAAACAACAAAAAGGGCTTTTTGGGTGAAATTAGAGGCAGTCTAGGTTTTTTGATCATATCTCAGCCATTTGTGGACCGATCAGGCTGAATTTCAATAGCAAGCAATTCCGGACTGTATGTGGTATAAATATATATTACTACCAAGTCCACATCACATATGGGGAATGTAAACCCATTTCAACGGACAGACAGACGGACATCGTTAAATCAACTTCGCTTCTTACAGGGTTTAACATCGTAGAAATTACAAACGGAATGACAAACTTATATATATACCCTTTTACCTTCGATGAAGGATACAATTATGATAAATAATAATATAAAAAAAAATTATCCTCAACATTTTCTAATCCGACCTATTTTTTTTCTTTTATTTTTCTATAATGTAAAAGTTTGATAATGCGGTCTCCATAAGCTTAAGAGTTATGCAAATTTTTTACACGTGTAATGCACTTCAAAACCGGAGACTTTCTTAGTTTACAGAATTAAGAGCGCGCGATTCATTAGATTCATTTTATGAAATTTTAATCACAGACCCCACTTTATTTTTTATTGTCAACATTTAATTTTAACATACTCTGCAGCTTTATCCATTCCTAAAGGTAAAAACTAGGTTCAACCGCTAATTTCAACAAGTTCAGTAAAAACTAACTAATACATACTTTAACTTCCAGTTACCAATATGTTTTTGACAGTTATAACTGATAGTTAATTATAACTGAACTTGGTGAAATTGGCCGTCAGTTAGATAAATTGGAATGCAAAATGATTGCTTCCGGTTTTGCGTTACGCGTGTAAAGAAGTTTGCATAACTCTTAAACTTTTAGAGTACTCTAACTTTTACAGTCTAATGAAGACACTCTTACTTAACTTATTTTAATAAAAAAATCAAGAAAAAAAAGATTCAATGTTACAAAAACATCCGGCTTTGAAGATGAATTTTTATTTTTATTTTTATTTTTTTTGTCGTTTGAAAAGTTCAACGATTACCTTTAAGAATTACTTATCTAAATTTTTGGAATCTCAAACACAACTTTTATTATCTAAATTTTTTATTTTATTTGGTTCTAGTTCGGAATAATAATAAAAAAAAAACACTTATTCAAAAAACGGCCGCATTTAGCACCCGATAACTTTACAATTAGACATCATAAAAAAATATTTGGCACACACAATCATATCCACTTAAGGTTAGTTGTGCCAAATATAAAGGCATTTCGGCAAAATAATGTCTTATTTATCAAATAAATTATTCAATTAACCAGAAATATGATTAATTAAAAATATCCCTTAATGTAAGTTAGGAAAAAATGTTTAGCCTCTTTCTAAATTTTAAATTCTACTTACCAATTCAAATTCTCTTACAGCCCACTGAAACCAATATTTAACATGAGCTACAGACCATTCTGTAGGGTTTTCTGGTATTTTAAGTCGTAATTGTTCTTTGCGAAATTTACAATCTAAAACCCAATTCAAGCAAGGTTTGTCACTTTGTGCAGCTGTTGATGGTGACGTAAGTGTTAATTCACGTCTAATTTTTTTGGGTTTAGATCCTTCCTCGGTATCCTCTTTAGATTCTTCGCGCATTGCATTTTCTTCATCTGTAGAACCATCAGTTTTATCAGCTTCTTCAGCTGTTAAAGCAGCTAAAAATAAAAAACATGTAGAAAAAGAAAAAATATTTAAAAACAGAACAACATACCCAAAGCATCTTCCGTTGGCTTTAGGACATCCAAAATATTGATGCGCTTGATGATATACTTGATTTCCACATTAATTTGAACTAAACCCTCTCCTTTGACACATTGGTCAACTAGATTTTTGTGGGGTTCAAGCTAAAAAAATATATATATATAGGTATTTTTTTTAATAAGGGAAGTATTTTAACACTATCTAACATCTTATTTACCTCTTGGGCATCTTGCAGCCAAAACTCATAGCCTTGAAGATTTAAACCAACTTTTTTCTCCAAAAGTTTTCTAAAAATAGTTATTTTTTTAACCTACTATTTTTTTAAATTAAACCAAATTACTTACTGCAAAGTTCTCAGAGGTTCCCTGATGTCCATATGCATTATGATTTCATTGTCTACGGCCACATTCGAATTGCTATCATCCTGATTGGAGATGTATATATCGCCTTGTTGAAACAACTCACTAGACATCATGCCCTCTAAAAGTATAAAAAAATAGTGAAATTTAAGAGTTATTTCCTGAAAAGTTTTCAAAATTAATGACTTCCGGGGCCATTTATCTCACCTAAATCACCACCACTTCCTAATCGCTGTATCAATTCTTCGGATAATTGTGTCAAATCGTTTGTCTCCATTTTCAAAATTGTATTTTGTTATTTTACCTTTATTAATTTTTGAGTTTAGTTTTATGATTTTAATTGTTACTGCAATTTATACATGATTTTCTTTACAAATCTGTACTTTGTTTTCTTTTTATACCAAAAAAATGCACGCAACAATTACACACAGTTGTATGAAAGTGTAGTAGTGAAACAAAAGAGATAATAAACAAAAACAACATAGTAGTCCGGCTAGTAGTAGTAAGAAGGTTTTCATAATAAAGATCTTTTGTATATGTCTTTTAGGTTGTTGAATTTGGTAGGAAGGAATTGTTTAAAGACTACCAGTCCAACAGAAGTAAGTCTATCTACTAAACACTAGGTGGCAGCAAAATTAAAGATTTATAAAAACACTGTGATACAAAATTTTACGAATTCCTTAAAAAAGCATAACAATTTTAAAAATTAAAATTACATGTTTTAACCCATGTTCTTAAATTTTAATTCAAAAAAGCATTGTTAAACATATTATAACAACTTAGTATTAAATTTGTGCTTTAAGATATATTTCTGCCCACACTACAATATTGGAGAGGGTATTATGCATTTGTGCTGATGTGTGTATCACCTTAAAATATTGGTCCTATACCCATCTTAGAGTATACCGATTGACGCAGAATCACTTTCTGAGTCGAACTAACGATGTCCGTCCGGCCGGCTGGCAGGCTGGGTGGTTGGCTGCTCATGTAACCTTGTGCGTAAAGTACAGGTCGGAATTTTGGAGATAATTTGAAACATAGGTTCTTATTGGCACAAGGAAACCACGAGGAAAGATAGGGGGAATTTTTGCCTCTCAGAAACTATCAAACCGATTTTAATAAAATTTAAATCATAGATAGAAACATATTTATATGGACACATAAGCTATGCAGTTTTTTAAAAATAGGACCACAAGGGGGGGTAGTGGGTAATTTCTGCCTCTCTCAAACTTTCAAATCGATTTAAGGATGTTTATAAACATAGATAAATCCATATTTATATGGACACATAAGCATGATGTTGGTTTTTTCCATACTGTGGTTTAGGATTCCTTATGGTAGGGCTTGACCGACTATACTTTCTTACTTGTTTTATTTATTAGATCCAAAACAGATAACTACAGTCAGAAAATATAGCAGATTTATCGCACTTACGAAACTATATTTTGAGAATTTCTCCAATATGAATATTTTTAAGGCTTGCATCAAGGCGAATTCACCGCTTACGTGAATTCGCCTTGGCTTTCATGATCCCTTGGAAACCTGTTTTCTCAATCATCATGTATGATGTCACATCATTGTATTGTACCGATTGAACATCCCTCAGTTGCAACATTTAACAGTTAAATTCAATGGTTTTATTATAACTTGTTTAATAATTAAAAACTACCTTACACTCTCACGATTATATACATATGTATGTAGTTAAACATTTTTTCTAAATTAAGTACGCCCCGCAATGAATCATTTCATTTGGTTCAATCGTTTTACTAAAACGTAATGCTCGCAAATCATTTGGTTTTTGTGTGATACTATGAATATTGATTTTTATTAATCAACACACACTTTAAATTTTTTAACAAATTTGGCTTATTCCAATGAATTAGAAATTAATTTATGAGCCAGGGAATTAATAACCTACAAAAGTTATAAATTCATAGATTTGCATACATACAATGTTATAAAAAAATGTCACTATGAATCATTTGAGTTTGGATTGGCGTTAAATAAAAAGTCATACAGAGAGATTTATCTAAAAGGGGTACACATTTTAATTATTTCAAAATAATGTTAAATAAATTAAAACAGCAAAGCATCATTTGTTATTAATAATTATTATTATTTTTAAGTACTTCTTTTTAAAAATATTTGAACAATACAAATTTGCACTAACAGAAACCTTAACAAGCATTTTTTGAAAATAATTAAGTTTTTATTGTGTAATTTTATTTAAAGGAATTGGATTAAATTTGCTCATAATTCAAAACAAAATTACATAAGAAAAAATCCTTAAATTGTTTTTGTATGAAAAAAAAACATAAATCTCAATTCAAATATACACATATAGAATTTAATTAAAGTACCAGATATCTGCCCACTTATTTTTTTAAAGAACAACAATAAGTGTTAAATTTTTTGGATCTCTTTTAGTTTTGGATTTTTGAGGTTAGCGGGAACGAGTTGCGGGAGGCCAGCCTCGGATCAAAAGTCAGCTTTTTAGCTTCAGGAGTTTAGGATGTGCGATGAGTTAGTAACTTTAAAATTTTATATTATATAGATAGATGGAGAACATTTTTTTGAAAAATGTTACAAAATTAGGAAAGATTTTCACACCTTTAACGTTCGAATTTCGGAAAAGTACCAAATCTGCATTTGTATTTTTTAGATAAGCTACGAATGTGATATAATTTTTATTTGCCCGTTTACATGCCAAAAAGGCCGCACAACAAAATAGTACCAGACACCTCTTTCAGTTTATGAGATATAAGGTTAGCGAATTTACCTGTTTATACCGCATATTTTTCTAATGAACAAAAATAAGTGTTAATGATTTGTATCTCTTTTAGTTTAGGAGGTATAAGGTATGTGCGATGAAAGATAATTAGATGGAGAAAAATCCGTTGAAAAAAATAACAAACGTTGGTACAATTTTCACTCCTTAAACGTTCGAATTTCGAAAAAGTACCATGTATGCGTTTGTATTTTGAAGATAAGTTTCAAATGTTATATAATTTTTTTTCTATGCGTATTGGTTTAAAAGCTAGATGGCTTACAATAAAGTTCCAATATACAGGTTTTACATGTTAACTATCTTAAATGGCCGAATTTCAAAAAAGTACCGGCCACGTGTTTGCTTTTTTATTTAATGAAGTATTAAATTAAAAAAGTATCAATTTAATTAAAAAAATTACCAGTTAGAGAACAAAAAAGTTCCAAAAAATCCTTCTTACAGATTCTCATTCACTTGCATGTTTAATTTTATGTTTCTTGGTCCAATAACTACGGAAATTTAAAAAGTACCAGGTAAAGAACAAAAAAGTACCAAAAATCCCTCTTACAGATTCTCATTCACTTAGGACATTGCATCTTGCATTTTATGTTTCTAGGTCCAATACTTACGGAAATTCAAAAGTACTAGTTAAGGAACAAAAAGTTCGCTCATAGATTCATATCCACTCAGAACATTGCATGTTGAATTTTATCGTTTAAGGTCCAATATTAACAATAATTAAAAAATGCCAGTTGAAAAAAGATATAAAATTTCCTGTATTTCCGATATTGGTCCTATTTTTCCCCCATTAAAGTATCAAAAATTTAAGTATTGTAGGGGGGCCCATAATTTAGTACGAATATGTCAATGAACGGAGAAAAATCTTTTGTAAAAAAGTACCAAAAATGGTTACGATTTTTACCCCTTAAACGTTCGAATTTCGAAAAGTACCAAATTTATATTCGTATTTTTTTTTTGCCAAGTTTTGAATGTGGTATAAACTTTATTTCTAGGTTTATTGGTTCAAAAGATAGATGGGATGATAAATAATACCAAAATTCCGGTTTTACCCGTTTTCTCTCTAAAAGAGACGAATTTCAAAAAAGGACCAGACACATGTCCGCTTATTTTTATAAAGAACAACGAAAAGTATTACAGTTTTTTTTGTATCTCTTTTAGTTTGACCCCCTAAGTCTTAGTGGATCCTCCGGGACAAATTTAAATTTTTAGCATCAGGCGTTTAGGCTGCGCCATGATTAATCAGTCAGTAACTTAACAATTTTATATATATAGAATTTGTAAAAGAGACTTCGCCGAATCTAATAATATCTTCAACATGGCAGCACTCTTGCACCATAAGTCGTATTTGAACCTTAAAAATTATCGGGCATGTTCTATAACTTGAAATGAAGTGGATTTAAAATCAAACAAATTTTGAAAACGAGCCTTTACGACTCCCTCGTTAACGGCAACACCTTGTACAATAAGGCCAAATACTCTAACAAAACCACGTCAATACCACCATGTAGACGGCAGTACGGTTTATAAAAAAGTTAGATATAAGCGTGTTCGTTCTATCCATGAGTCTATAGCCAAGTGTTCGTTCGTTATAATTGTGTTTCGCGTATATAAGTCATATAATTCATTTAATTATTTGTTTAAACTAATAGAAATACCATTACAATAACAAAATGTAATTCGTACACAACAAACTTGCAGACTTTAAATTCGTAGTTTTAGGATTACAGGCCATCCGCACCCAACTTCAGGTCAAATAAAAAATATTTTATTTGGTCGTATAATTTTTGTTTTACTGCAAAAACTTTAACGTTTTTTCTACATACAATTTCTATGAATTCGGTAACTTAAAGTACAATGTCCTAGTTTTGCTTATTCTGTTTTTTTTTACTTTTTTATGTGACTTGTCGACATCATGGTTTTAAATACTAACTTAAGGATATTAAAGTAAGAGTGAGTGTATGTATTTTGTGCGTATTTATTGGCAAAAAATCCTGGAGTTTTTTTTCTCTTTCGTGTGATAAAGTTTATGTTATTGCATTAAACAGCGGTCGCCGGGAGGTGGGGAAAGTTATAAAAAAAATTTACTATTTAACCGATTATTTTAATAGAATGAGAATACTGAAAGAAGTGTCTATGAAAGAATTTGTTGTTTTTAGAGGGGGTTTTTATTAAATTAATTTAATTGTGAGTAATAATGGATGCTAAATATTTGTCATTCAATTTTTGTTTATCTTTTTCTGGTGAACTTAAACTTTTAATTAATCTTTCATTATTCATATGATGTCTAATAACTAATACTGTGTGTATGACTGTTTTATATTTAAGTACGTATTTCGAAAAAATACTGGTGTGTAGTTTTTGATTGTTTTGAACCGAATTTTGGAGACGTGTTTATCATTTGTTTACGAGCGCTACTTTAATTCAGTTGACAATAAATTACCCTAATCGTAGGTAGTTGGCGAATTTAAAATACGCCTGCTACTGTTTGGTAATAGATTAAAGATAATGTGAACTTTTTTTCTTTAATCTATTACCAAACAGTCACAGGCCTATTTTAAATTCGCCAATCACGATAAGGATGAATAATTTTATTTATTTTTATAATAATAATTAGTATTGTGGTTATTTTATTGAACTATTTATGGCTTTTAATTCAAATTTCCAATATTTTAATTCAGGGGTCTAATCACCGCATACGATATCGAGCAAAATTGATCGAAATTATTTATTTTGGTATCACGACTCTCGATATGGAATGGAATTTATTGAATTTGAAATAGTAACATTCGATAAAGAGTAACTCGACATTACATTTCTCGAGTTTTCATTCGATACGTCAGTGCCTATCGTATGCAAAAACATTCGATACGACAGTATCGAATGCGGTGAATAGACCCCAGGCTTAAGTTCATCAAATTTAATTTTCATTAAATTATTTTTATGAAGAAAGGAATTTTTACAACATGAAAATTAATTAAAATTGTTATTGATGATCCTTCATTCTTGACTGAACTGAGATTCGAATCCAGAAGGCTGGTAACCCTGACATGTTCCGATCGCTTCCACTCGATCTCCTCAGAGGGATTTGCCGTCATACACTCGCAGCCAGCGACGACTGCTGACGTCAATAGTCAAACATCAATTTTTATAATATTTAAATGCTACATATAAAATTAAAAATTCATTTCTTTCTGAATTTACCGTTACTCTGACCTTTAGTCAGAGTCTCTGGCCGTCATTAAACCCGCAACTCTCGCACTGATAGGATGGCATACTGTCAACTAGCCTACGGGGAATTCTAAATGGGTTATCATCAAAATTCAAAATATACAAATTCCGAAATGCCAAATACCGAATTTTTTAAAATTCTTAATTCTAAATCTAAGAATCCCGAACTTTAAAATTCTGTATTTTGAAATCCTAAATTTAAAAATCCCGACATCAAAACCCGAATTTACCCCCCGTTTCACATGCAAGTGCAAGTTCGAAAAACTCAATACACTCACACTTTTTCACTAACATTCACACAATTTTTGTACTTTCAGCCAATCGGCTGCTTCCTCGATTTTTCGTTGATAATACGTATACACTAGGGTGTTCATTTAATCGGGCTTTTACTGTAACCGGTTAATCGCTCGATTAATTAATCGAGGTTTTGGTTTCATCGGTTAATTTTGTTATTGATCGGTTAACCGTAAATAAAGTTTTTTTTATAAATTACGTACATAATTTCAATAACTAAAAATGAAAAATTATTTATTATTTGCAGTTTATTAGTTAAAAAAAAAACAATAACATAACAATTCTTGAACTAAAGCGATCAAGCAAAAACATAATTCATAACTGTCGGGCATGTTCTACAAGCCGAAATAAAGTGGAATTGAAATCGAACAAGATTTTTATTTCAATTATTTACAAAATTACTGTAGTTTTTCTTGTTTTTAAGAGCTGTTCTTGTAAATATAATTAGCACTCAAAGCATGAAATTGAAATCTATGGAGATTTTAAATTAAATTTTTTTTAAATGAACGTAGATTTTCCGGATTTCAAAAGTAGTTTTGGTCCTTAAAGTATGAGGTATAGAAAAATAAATATTTTTTATCAACTTTAAACACAGAATAGAATTAAAACTTTGCCCAATTATGTAGTTATTAAAAAATAAACTGTTAATAAAATTTCCGAATTCCTTTATTTCTGTTTTTGTACTGCACTTTAAAAATGTATTTCTACAAGGAAATATATTGTATGCAAAAATATTTCTAAACACAACTTTTTTGGTGAACTTTGGTACAGATAACGTTGTAAAATTGTAAATGGTTGCATTCTAGAATGCATTCAAAAAGCGAGTTGCTTTGCAACCAACGTTTTGGAACTCATCCATTCTTAAAAAACACAAAAAATATGTTTTAATACTACAAAAAATTAAAATTGTTGTTACGCCGGTAAATCGACTGAAATTAACCGGTTTAGTCGTTAATCGAAAAAAGCCAATTTTAAATTACACTCAGTAATTAATCGGTTAACCGTTAATCCTAGTGTACACTACTTGCAAGTATGTAATTACTTGCATGTGGAAACGTAGGGAAAAAAGTTTTAGCTAGAGAAGCCGGTGTTTGTCAAGCCATAGAGAAGAAAATCCTTGTGCCCGGGCAAAGGCTGGCTTTTAAGAGCAGCTTCAGTTAGCGAAGCCGGTGTTTCTTATTCCATAGAGGAGATTGAGATATTCTATAGAAGAGATCTTAAGATACTTTTTCGAGAATTCAATACTCGGAAAAACTAAAATGTGCTTTTGTAATTGTGCCGGATAAAATTGTAACTTACATATGTATCTCTGGTTTCACATAGAAAGCCCATAATTCACGTAATTGCAACTTAACAGGAGAGAGTAAAAAAATACAATAGAAATTATGTGTATCAAAATGTAAAATTGCTTATGCAATTCCTTGTTAAGCCGTTATTTTTTTTCGATACGTTTACATTAAATATTTATGACGAGGTGGTTTTGTGTGAAATGTATTAAAATCACTCAAAAATTAATTTTGAAAAAATCGAGGGTCTTTCATTAAGGGATCAACGATATGCACAAATTTTTAAAGACTTTTCTTTTTGTTATCTTAAATTATAAGAAAAACATTTTTCATAATTTTTCCAATATATAAAAACGAAAATCATAAGGAAAGTAACTATTTGTGCCTTTTAAGGTTTTAATTCATTTTCCAAACTAATTGAAGCAAAGACGCGAATAGCGTTGCAAAAGACAAATTTTGCAAAACACAACTCTCTTACATTGCTGAAACATTAAATCACCTAGAAGTTTGCATCGTATCGATGTCAAAATGCAATTAAAATGAGTCAGGCAGCGGAAGAACGTTGTAAGTTACTAACGAAATGATAAAAACGAAATTTTCGGATGCAACTGAGTTACAGAGATACAAAAATAAATTTTATGTGGAAAATCGAAAAGGCAAAGAAAATAAAATGTTGAAAATTGGCAGAAATGCATACAAAATAAGAACAACATACAACCAAAAATCGCTCCAGAGCAGGTAATGTAGAGAAACGTTTTAAGTTCACACTTTCTGTTGTAAATCGGGGAATAACGTTTAATACCCACACTAACCGTGCAGGGTTAAAAATGTTTCCAAATGAAATTTCAAATTATGATACCATTAATACCTAGTTTCGAGCTTTGTCGGATATAGATGCATTAAAAAACATACAAATCGAATTTTTGGGTCCAAAGTGTCCACAATGAAACATGAATTAGAACAGTTAATTTTTGTTTTTAAAATTAAAATAAAAAAAAAAAATTATAAAAAATGACTACGTACTATCGGGATGGGAAAGGTACGATTTTAAAAGTTCGTTGGTACGATGTTTGTTTTCTCATTTATCATCCCTTATTTTTCAAAACCAAAGAGCCGAGTTTAGCAGTTAGATAAGCACAGCAATTGAATAAAACATTTTTTAAGCAGGCCTTTAAAAAGGCCTGCAATAAGAAGGTATTCTTTATGAGTATTTAAGCTGGGACCTTCTCCACTATTGTGTTGTGGGTATAAATACGATTAGGGGGAAACTAAGAATAATTTTGAACTTTCCAAACTATTATTTGTGCCCAATTTGATTAAAATACTGATATTAGTTAATATCAAATTTATTCGTAAATAGTCATAACAGATTTACAGCAGTCTTTGTATGGGAATTTCGATCAAATATTTATGGGCGTTTAGGCTTTATTGTACTAAAGGCTGTATAAATTATAGATCATTTTAAATATGCTAACTTAACTATTTAAGGTTATATGAGCAACTTCAAAAATTTACGACACCTAGACATTTTTTTTTTGTCTGACATCAATGTTGATTTGCGTGTGTATAAACCGATATTTGAGCATGTGAAATCCGTTCGCGTTAATCATTTTTATCACACGGCGCAAATTTTTTTTTCATACAAGGATGCTTTTTGAGGTTAGAAAAAATTTGTTTCCTCCATAAAATTTTAAATCCTTGAAATTTTTTGGTGCGTTTTCAATTTTAGTATCAAGCTCAGTTAAGTCTTCTATTCGATGTACGTTTGAGCGGAATTGATACAGCGCTTCAGTTGTCACAAAGCGAAATGTGTTTGGAAAAAACTGCCGCTGCACGCGCCAGCGCCAGGGTTGAAAAAAATTAGTTTTTTTGCACTTTATCAGTTTAGTCCGTCGCGAAGAATCTACTTAGATACATAAACACGTTCTCATGACATGTTTTGATATAAAAAAAAGCTTAAAAATAAATTGTTTTTTATCCTTCAAGTATAGTCATCCAAACCCTGTACAACGTTTTTTTCAATTCATTAAACTTAACGAAATAAGATCCATAGTATGTCGGTTTCAGCAGGTGCTCAACAAATTTGAAGTAGCCCATATACCAAACTTTTTCCAATTATTTGAAAACCACATCCTGTACTTTATTTGTATATTTTTTTTGAAATTTAAGTTTTTTTTTGTGAAGGGTATTCTTTTAGACGTTTAAGCGGCAACTTAATTTTATTCACTTTATTTAAATAATGACTGATGGAAGTCTAACAAAACAATTTTCTTAGAATTATTTATAAATGAAGACTAGTAATCCCAGCCAGAATTCAAATATGCGTTCACTTACAAATAAAATAAAAGTGGAATGATGTCAACCATATCAAAAAATACAAAACAAAAACAAAAAAAAAAAAAAAGAGTTGACTTAAAACCAATATTTGCCAATTTTATATAACGTTAACAAGCAGTCACACACACACACAAATAGACAAAAAACTTTCTTACTCGAGTAATGAATGACTAGTTGCACTGGGTTCCATCACCATGGTGGTCGTAATTCTTACAACAAGATCTGCCAGAACTTATTCATATTCTAGCAAATGTCAACAATGAGGTAATGCGACTACAATACTTTTTCATTCTGTTAAATAAATAAATAAAAAAAAAATAATTCAACAACAAGTGTAATTCTTGTTGTCTTTGTAATACACTTGTAAGTTTTATTTTATTTCGTTTTTTTTTTCCTCAATACAACTTTTTTTGTTTTTGTAATTTTCTAGATAAATTTTAATTGATTTTTGTGGTATTCTATTCAGAGGTTCTTCTTCCCATATGTAGACGTAGACCGCTAGCCGTTCAATAGATACGACAGACCAATCATGTTCTTTCAGTTCTGTTGTATTTGTCCCATTAACACGACTGGATGACACTGCTTTTGAAGTGTTTTATTGAAAAATGTTAAACGCTTCTTGAGCGGGTACTTAATACTCATTAAAAACAATTTATTTTGTAAACGAGGATGATCTTAAAAGACATCTAAGAAAGTAAAAGTAATTTGGGATTTTTTCAAAAGAATTTTAGGATAAATGTTAGGACATCAAAAAAACATAAATCGTATAGGCTCATTACAAAAAAAAAATAATTAGTCGTATATGCTTAAATCGGCTTTATACGTCTCAGAGCAATAGACCTTTAGGTATATGTGAAAGTATTCGCAAAGCCAAATTAAAATTTAATGTCTATTTCTGTGGTTTTCATGGGTAACCGTGTATGACTTAAAATAAAAATGTTCAGGAGAGCCGAAAAAACATTCTAAAATAAACAATGAACTTGCACCTTTTGAACTTTGTATCTGTTTTAAAAAATTTTTAGAACCATGTAAAGAGCGCTTAAAATAAAGTAATATGGCATCAACATTTTAAAATAAAAAAAAAACCAAATAATCGCATGTTTTAAAGAAACAACTTTTCAGTTTACTCTCGTATACTTGCAGTTAACACTCGTAAGCTGCTGTCGATTTAACAAAAGCATACATTCAATGTTTTTTTTTAAAATTTCCTTTTTACTTATCGATACTTTCTTGGTTACAAAAAGATACCAATAGAAACCGATGAGTGTATCTACTGGCTGCACAAAGTGAAGGTTAACATCACTGACATACTGACTTACTACGAATTTATTAAAGGGTCTGTCTCTATCTGCATTTATCAATTAATTATGGGTTTTTATTACAGTTTTTTCCTTGTCTTTTAAATTAAAGATGTTTTTGTTTTTTTTTTTATCTAAAGTATATTTAATTTGTTAAATGCTTTAATTTTTGTATGATTTATTTAATTTATGATGTAAATTTATCAGTATTTTATGTATATTTGGTGCAATACATGATGTTTTTATGATAATTAAATTATAAAAATTATTAACAAAGTGATTAAGAACGACGTTGACATATTTAAAATATTGAAATTGCTACAGTGGGACCATTTTATACAATGATTTGTTTGCAATTCAGTCTTAATTAAATCTGAAAGTTTTGGTTTCGTACAAATTGTTTGCAGATTTCTTAAAAATTTTGGGCTTAAAAATCAGCTGCAAAATCCGCCAATTAAAAGAAAATATGTATATAAAAAAAACTGATTCTAGTGTTTTTTTTATATTGTATTAAGAGGGCATTTATAATATATTTCTAACATAATTATTCAATTCAAGTTTTTTCTGACACGCCCTCTTTAGAGAGCTGTGTGTCGAAAATTCTAAACAATACAAAATTTAACGATGTCGGGAAAAATTAAAAGTATCGGTTCTACATTTTATCCCTTTAGAAGTAGCGCTCGGTGATATTTATGGAGTACGTTGTTTTTGTAAATTTGTTCTTTTTTACCACCACTTGGAGCTCGATGAGCGGCCCCTTCCCCTCGTCCTCCCCCTATTTTTTGAAAACCAAAATGCGTGCATACGCTTGTGTCTGCAAAAGATTGTTGTAGAAACAACAACAACACTGCAAGAAGAAAAATATAGATTATTTTCATGTTCAAAAAGTAAAAAAGCAATAATTCCCATATTCTATTTGTTGATATATTAAGTAAAATACATAAAATTTTCAAACTATAATGAGTTCGAAAACCATAGCTGGCATTTGGCTGGTGTCTTATAATCAGTGTTGCCATAATTTTTCTGACTATAACTGCATATTAAGAAAAAAAAACTGATTTTAACTTAAAAAACTGCACATAAAAATAGATAATATATTTATTTTTTTAACATACACGCAATACAGAAACAAATAAAATATTATTAACGAATATCGTTACATTGAAGACTAGATGATAGAGCGTGGATTTAAGGGGGAAACACAAGTACATGAAGTCTTGTGGCTTTATTTTGTTTCCTCATTTGAATTCTTGTAGTTCGGACGAATTTTTGCTATTTGTCAAGTGTTCAACATGAAAAATTGCTTTAAACAGGGACAAAATTAAATTTTGCTTGGCTTGGCAAACATGTCGAAATTGTAACTACGTTTGTACAACCGTCTTGCGTTGTTAAAAGGGGGATTCGACAAGCGATTAAAACATGTTTGCAAAAAAATCGAAAAGCGCTAGCTTGTGCTAATTCAAACATTTTAGTGAACATTTTGCAGAGTCAAGAAAGAGTTTGCTTGCAAATAAGATAAGATTATGGCTTAAGAAATAAAAAATAGTATAGCAATATTTAAAAAAACTTTTTTAAGTAAGTTTTGGACTTTATTAGATTTATTTTTCAAACTATCAAATTTAACAATCTTTGCTCGTTTAAAGGTACATATGAGCATTTTCAGCGAAAAGTCTACTTTTTTTAATGTAACGCCAGAATGCAAATAAGGTAGTATTTTAGGACCATGTTGTTTAACCTTTGCCTCCTCTGTTACTTAATGTAGAGCTAGTTGCCCTTTACACCAAAATATAAAAAAGTAAACTATACAAATAACATTTTTTGAGAAACAATTTATATCACTTCTGGCGTTACGTTACAAAAAGTAGACTTTTCGCTGGAACTGCCCATATCGTGCACAAGGTCTGCGCAAGAAACCAGATGTTTATTTGCTTTATTCCTCAACGATGTCAAAAGTTGTTTACATAATTCTTATACATGTATATTTTTGTTAACGTTTTTTGTTTTTTGCCACACAAACATGCACACAAAACACATTTCTCCTTTTGTTTCGCCTATGTAGTAGTAAGACTTTGACAACGGCGAAGAATTTTAAACAAACAAAATGCCTGTTGTTTTTTGTGTTGTTGTATTGTTGTAGGAGTAAGCAGACCTATTGGATTGGCCTTCATCGTGCACTTCATCTTCAGTGATGAGGCACACTATCACCTCAGTGGATTCGCCAATAAGACGAATTGCCGCATTTGGGCGAATGATAATCAAAGAGGGATTTTCGAAAAACCAATGCCCCCACAAAGAGTGAGGCTGGCGGCATCATCGGGCCCTATTTCTCCAAAATTAGGCCGGTTAGGCAGTTACTGTGAATGGTGTTCGGTATCGTGAGATGATAACGAACTTTTTATGGCCCGAATAGGAAGATATAGAAGTGAACGATATGTGGTTTCAACAGAAGGGTGCCACTTGCCACATAATAATGGCTCTTTTGCTCGACAAATTCAATGGCCGTGTTATCTCACGTGGTGGCGATGTCAATTGGCCGACAACTTTTTTTTTGGGTTATTTAAAAGAAAACGTGTATGGCGATAAGGCAGCAACAGTTCAAGAGCTAAAGAATGAGATAATTCGGTACATTAACGGCATATAATCTCAGTTATGCCTCAGCAACATCGAAAATTTGGATAATCGGATGGAGGTGAGCCGCCGAGGTCGCGGATGCCATTTGACCGATATTTTGCTCCATACATAATTGAACCATACCAATTTTATCATAATAAAAAGAAATGACAATAATTTCCTAAATAATTTGCGTTTTATTCAAAATCAACATCGGCCCTTAAAATTTAACCACCCTTTACTTATATCTTTTTATATAACAGACATCAGACATTGTGATTTCCATTCGAATAAAACTAACTTTTGCAGAATCTTGTATCATTTTATGCATTGTTCCACCATTTATACTTGTTTTTGTAACCAAATTTGTCAATTTTTTAAGGTAGTGGTTCCACATATTGATTCATAGCTCTGATCCTACTAAACGGATTTTGCTGGATTTCAATCCCAAACTGCTTAGGATGATTACAAGCAATTTTACACCAAGTTTGTTAATTTCTTTTGAGTTTTTCGAAAGTGAGCGTGTTTTCAACAGACGGACATGGCTAAATCGACTTAGAATTACTCAAGATGCCAGAATATATATACCTTTTGGGGTCTGAGATGAATAATAAAAAAGTTTCACACGGAATGACAAACTTAGTATACCCTCTTCACAACTAATTGTGGTGGAGGGTATAAAAACCAAAAAATTTGGTTCTAAGTTGGAAAAATTTTATTGAAATGATCACTTTCAGTTTCGCAATGCGAAAAACATGGACAGTAACAGTGCTGTCTGGGTGTGAATAGTGAACACCAGAATCTTTACATTGACTACTCTGTAGAGTGAACACTGATGAATCTCTATAGAGTGAACATACTTTAAAGTATGTTTTAAGGTTAGGCGAAGGAGAAAAACAATGAAAATGGGTTTATTGCTGGGTACAGACAGGGCAATCTACATGCAATCTGTGTCAATGCAACCTCAAAATTTCAAAGCGTTTTGATGTTGATGCAATCTGGAATGAATGCAAAATGAATGAAAATGAATTCAATTTGCTTGATTGCGTAAATGCATTGCATTGTGTGTACCCAGCATAAAAATTAAAGAGAACATAAAATAACGGTAAAGTAACAATTCTTTTAGAGAAAGCTGACAAGTTACTCTCACAAATACGCATTCTATGAAGTGTTAAAAAATCAACCTTGATTTAGTGAACAACCTGCGTATAGTGAAATCGCCCTGCAAAAATTAGTTCACTCAACCCAGATAGCACTGTATATTCGTATATTCTACGGTAAACTATATTCTACTTTAAAACGCTTACAGTATTATAAGTATGCTCTAGGCTAAATTCGTATTTAAAAAAATAATAAATAAAATTAGGTTTAAGTTAGAATAATTGGAATTCAAAATGGTCACTTTCGGTTATGAAGTGTGAGTTACGCGTGTTAAGGAATTCGCATAACTCTTGAACTTATTTGAATCTGATTCTGAAACTTTTGCAGTCTTATGAGGACAATCTAGGCTAATGTTTGTAAAAATTAAAGGAGAAAAATGGAAATGAGCTAGAAAAATTTCAATTTGAATTAGAGAATAATTTAAAATAACCTTTTTAAAACGGCAACACTTTACAAATAAACATCATACAAACACAAATAAAAAAAAATATAGTCGGTCAAGCCCTACCATATGATATTCTACACCACAATATATAAGAACACATTTTTGCAAGTCTACCCTATTTGGCACCCATGGACTCGCCAGAACAAAATTAAGAAATTGAGTTTAAGATTCATGCGAAAGTTCTTTTACTTTTTTTGCTTCTAAATAATTTTCGGAAAGGGGTTAATACGGTACCTATGGCTAATTTTGGCCATACCATGACAACATTTTTCCATGACATTGCAGCTATTGTAAAAGTCATTTTTATTTTGGAAATACTAACAGTTATAAGGAAGTTATGGCTTAAAATCTTTTTTCAGGAGTAGTATTTGTATGGGAGCAATGGTCTAATATGGGCCAATTCCAATCAAATTTGCTAAGATGATTTTGATTACAAAAAATAAGTTTGAAATATATTTAATTTATTTTATAGGCACAAAGAACCTACTCCGGAAAAAAGCTTGTATGGGGCTATGTGAAATTATGGACCGATTCACACGGACTATACTTTCTTACTTGTTGCATAAAACGTTGCCTTCAATATGTGTATTCAAGTTTAGTTATGTATCACATGTTTGGGACTGAAATATTTCGCTATCTGACAGAAATTTTAAGGTAAAACCATAAAAAAAAGTTATAATTTTAAACTAATTATTATTTCAAGAATCTTTATAGACATAAATATGTACGTACGTTTGTATGTAGTTACCTCAAAACTAAAATAATAATTCAGTCCTTAAACACGAACAAAGTAATTTATCTTTTTGTAATTTATTAACATGCTTTTAAGTTCATACATACAAAGAAAAAACCCCTAAAGAAAATTAAATTTTTACTAGGATTTTGACATAAAAAACGCTTTTTCTCTAAGTAATAAGTAGAGGAATTTTAAAGGTTATTGCTAGTGATATCCCATATTTGGGCAACCAATATCGATTTGAAAATGACGCAATAAGTAAGAAAGTCCTGTCCTAGTTTACTTTTTTCTGTTGATGTTTTTCTTGTAGTTCGGTTAAATGTAGTCCATATCCAAAAAACTTCGTTTTTACAATAATAAAAACTAAATATGCAGGAAACTAACAAAAAAAAAACTTTATGATGCCATGGGGTGAAGTGGGAAGAGCATTGTTTAAAAAACTCGTACAAACATACTTAATCCTGACTGACTGACTGAATGACTTCCCGCTAACTTACTTTTATGGTTAAAAACTGTTTATTTTTTGTTTAAAAGTTCTGTTTGTTATTGTCGATTGTAGCTGTAAAGTAAAATTTTAAATTGTACTTCAAGAAATATTCATAGTTCTTTGTGGAGATTAATTTGATCCCCTTTTGAACAAAAAAGTACTTGTGAATTAATTTTAAGGCTTTCTTTATCCTACGTTGCCACAAGCAAGTAATTACTTGCAAGTAGAGAATACGTAGTTATTACCCCCCGTTTCCCCAAGCAAGTGCAAGTTCGAAAAACTCAATACACCAACACTCTTTGACTAACATTCACACAATTTTTGTACTTTCAGCCAATCGGCTGTTTCCTCGATTTTTCGTTGATAATACGTATACACTACTTGCAAGTAATTACTTGCATGTGGAAACGTAAAATTAATAACGAAAATCAGGAGAATTGTAAAAAAAAAAACACAACAATTTTTTAAGTGGCTACACAGCACAGTGCAAGTTCATTTTTTTAATGTCGTCAACAAGATTATTTCTAGCAAAACTTAAATTTCACAATTGCTAATTAAGTGTTGCCAAGTAGTCAATATTTAACTTTACCTGTAGACTATTAAAGTACTAGTAAATTGATACAAAACTCATCAACGGTAACACGGTTTCTTCATTTGTCATTTTACTTGCGCAAGTGTCAAAAATTTACTTAAATCAAATTCCCTAGCGAGTTCAGCTGCAAGTACAAAAAATATCATTGTGTTAGTGAAAATGTGTGAATGTAATGGGGGTTAATTAAGATCATGCAGCTTTATTTAATAGAGGTATTTAGGTTCATGTTATAAATTTTGAATCCGTAAATACGCAATTGTATGTCTATTTTATCATTTACTATTTTTAAGTTTATATGTAATGCCCACCTTTTTTATACCGATCAACTGCGAATCAATTTATAAATCGATCTAACTATTACAGTCCGTCTAATTAGTTGTCTGTCCATGTGAGCGTTGTTCTCAAAGTAAAGGTAGCAATTTGAGAGAAAAATTGAAATTAATTTTGGTACATACGTTTCAATTATCATAAGGACACAGCCAATAAAAAATGGTGAAAGTCGGTCTATAAATTCACATAGTCCCCATACAAGCTTCTTTCCTGAATAGTGCTTATTAATCAATTATTGGTACCAAATTTACCGTAACTCCCATGCAAATACCACTCACTAACAAAGCCTTTAATGCCACAACATTATGTTCTATGTCTTAGAAAAGTTTTGCAATGGCAGGTCCACATATGGTCATATGGACTTAAACGACTTTAATTTTCTTTTGCTTTGCTTTTTTATATGCAAAAAATTTAAATTGTGGAGTGTTTTGTTTATAAATAATGGAGTTCTCTTTTATACACAAAAAATATCACCTTCTTAAAAGGTGTACAAAATGTCTTCCCGACTCTGTATTTGTTCTATATTTGTCGAGAACAAAACCCAAGTTATAAAAAGTGCAATGCCGTGTTTTTAACACCTGACAAAAAATGATTCTTCATCATTAAATCGAACTTAATTATTTTACGGATAACTTTCAACCCTGTCGATTACCCCGTAAGAGTAAATGCTTTAGAAAAGAACATGCTACCCTTTTAGAGAGGAAGACATTTTTAAGAAACGAACACCAAATTACATTTTTTAAATAAAACTTCCCATTTTTTTGTAGAAAAGAAACACCATAAGACATTTGTTTTATAAGGGCATTTTTTTAACAATTTCTAGGGCATATTTTCAAGTTTTTACTTCATATTTAAAGCGCATAAATAACTTTTTTTCTGCGGATTTCCAGTTCCCTGATTATATTTGTTTAATGAATTTTTTTTTTAAATCCGAGTGAAATTGTTAGAATTATTTTTATAGGGTTGTTTCTTAACTGGCTTCAAAACCGTCGGTCTGGCTGTCAGCTTTTAAATGGCTGTCATCTGAAGTGTCATTTTTTTAGTGAAATGTTTACCTTTTACGAATATGGAATTGACAAATTCATAAAAAAATTTGAAGAGAATGGAAGCGTTATAGATGTGGTCAGGCCTGTGAATTATCGTAATGTGCACACCGCCGAAAATATCGATTCCGTAAGTAAAAGTCACAGAGCACACAGAGGCGTAACGAGACAGAAAATATTGTAATTTTTTCTGTCTTTTTCTTCGAAAGCTGCCCTTTTGAATATTTTGTTTTCATTACGCAATTCGTGTTGATAGTAGCGGCCTGTTTTTACACATTGCCACTTTACTACCAAAAAACATTTTCTTTCTCTTTCTTCGAGAGCTGCCCTCGCAAATGATTTGGGCATTTTTCATACGGCATTTTTTTCATCTCTGTATGCTCTGTGGTAAAAGTGTGGCAAATACTTCGAATTAGTCGATTCCACGTCGTTTTGAGCAATAGCAAATATCTTATGGGTCATTATAGCGTACTTTTCATTTGAATTTCCATCTTCATTTATATAAAGCCCAACTCACGCAACAATTACAGCCGGCTAGAGCAGCATGCTTTCAATGCTAATTTGTTTAACAAACCTTTCGTCAGCGATGAAGCTCATTTATCACTCGGTGGATACGTCACAATCAAAATTTTCGCACATGGGGTTCATTACACCCAAAGTAACTGAGGAAAAGCCATCGCTTCAGGAAATATGACATTATGGTCTGGAAGTGTCATTTCTTTATTCGAAAATGACGCTGGAAGAACCGTTCTCATCAATTCAGAGCGCTATTACCCTATGATAACCGACATTTTTTGGTATGCAATTTAATATTACAGACTGAACGATATGTGAGACGGTGCCAGGACTGATTTTGGCCTTATGACGTCAAAGTTTCCTGAACGCGTAATTCACATCAACTTATTACCAAGATCATGTGATATGATGCCGTCAGACGTTTTGTAGGGCTACGTCAAAGGCAGTGTCTACGCGGACAATCCCCTCACGTTGGAGCATTTGAAAGCCAACACTCGTCAAGTTACATAAATGCGAAAAAGTGGTTAAAAACTACCTCAAAATGATCGACCGCTGCAACCAATCTATGGCCACCTTTTTTAAATGACATTGTATTTCGGACTTAAAGACAAGGTCCAATCATTGTAATAACATAAAAGTTTAATCGGAAGGATAGCTTTTTGTGTTTAATTTAAACACATATTTATACTTTTCACTCTGAATTATGAATAACTCATTAAAACATTTTAAGGTACTTTTTTTTATTTTCCTTTAAAATTGTACCAAAAGTTCGTACTTTTGTAAAAAAATCTATTCTCACTGGTTTGTTTACATTTGTAAGATGGTTCTGAAAAATTGAGACAATATATTTTTCGCTTAACTCACAAATATGTTGGCGTTTGGCGCCCATTTGACTCCGCTTGTACACACGCACGTATAGATGTTTATGTATATTTTTGTAAATTTATCTTTCTAAATTAGTACACTATAACTAAATAGGATTTGTTTGTTGTTTTTATGGGAATTTCTTTATACATTTGATTCCTAAGTAAGTTACAAATGTCTGTATGTCTGTCTCTATGTGTTGTTTTGGTAACGTCCTTCTTACATAAAATAAACTATTTGGAAATTTATGTATTCCTCCTTTTTCTATTAGTTTACAAGTTCTATTGCTGTGAATTTTAGCATGTAAAATGTTGTCTGATTTGAAAATATTTGTTTTAAAAAACGTATTTGAAAAGGAACAACACTGGCACATATATTTTTGATAGATTTGAATAATAATTGACAAGTAGTAAAGATATTATTTATACAAATAAATAATACTTAAAAAGCAAGGCAAATTAACTACAGGTGGTGTCGAAACGGCATCTGATTTTGACAGTTCGAGCTTATCTGTTTTGATTTGTTAGTGTTTTGCTAACAATGGTTGACATTTCGAGCTATAAGCACTAACAATGCAATGTAAAAACCCCTATGTTGTTTCTGTTGTTTTTGCATTGTTGTAGATCCGACACCACCTGTAGTTGAATTCGCCTTGTTAAAAATAAAATATGGAAGCAAGTGTATATACAGGGTGGGCCATAAGTCACTTGTATTATTGATTTTTTTTTATAGTCGCCGGTGTTTAAAATAAATATAAAAAATAGTAAACTTACAAAATCGTTTTTAGTTGTGATTTTTTTAATGTTTTATTTTCTAAATATTATTTTATTCATATGGTCACACTTTTTCTCTCTGCTTGCCCAAGCAGCAAACAACTTTCTCAATTATAAAAGCTTTTAGCAGCATTGCCACGACCAAAAAAAATTTGTAACCAAAATGTAAAAATACAGCAACCAAAAGCGAAAAAAGTAACCAAAATTATTTGTAACAAAAGTACTATTTAAATCGCACTTCAGTTTAAAAATATGTCTAAAGAATAAATTGTGTTTGTTTGTATCTTGTAGGCTCATAAGCCGCTGGACCTATTTTTATTAAGCTTTGACAGTATATTGTCGATGGTCTGGAAAGAACCGTAGGCTGTTAAATTTTTTGAAATTTTTAGTGGATGTGGCACCTCCTATAAAGCTAGAGCTTTCAACTTTTTTAAATGAAGAGCTCCTACAAGTAAAACTTTTAACAGCCGTACCTAAAAAAGAGCGGAAAGCGTTTTCTAGCTGTCAAAAATGTTCATGCCGATACAATTTGTATAAATCATCCCTTAACAGCGCGGCGACAACGATTTGCAATTGGAAATCCGATTTTGACAGCGCGTTTAATAGTAAGGTTCGCCGCTATATAAATATATTGGCCGGTTATTTCTCTTCTTTTTTATTTATATTATGTGGGTTTTATTAAACAAGAATTAAAAGACTACTGTTTGTGACACAACGTTTAGGCGCTTGTTAAGGGATGGCATATTACCGTAAAAGCTAAGCGGAAGAATACGTTGCGCCTTCCGCTCTTGTTTAGATACGGTTGTACGTCTTGCTGTGTGTTGTGTTGTCAACGTGCAAAATTGAGTAGATCTTTTATATATAAATGCTTTTTGCCCGGTGGCAATATGAGCATATTAAACGGGATGGGAGATAATGGCCATCTACACTTTAATATATTAACTTGATAGTCTGTTAAAATTTATGCGCTGTTTTCACAACACAAGCAGGGTATCCGCTAGGAATTTTTGCAAAGTCGCACAGTCTTTTGAGTGGTTTTCATATACATTTTACTGGACGGTCAATCACTTGTGTGAAAAAAGTATTTTTTAGAAGAACAAATACCACACACAATTTTTAAGGGTCAAGAAAAGCAGAGCGGTTGGTTCTTGTTCCAAAATAAGCAATTGCTTATTTTTGTGTTAAGAAAAAGTAACCAAAATGGAAAAAAAAGTACACGAGTACACATCGAGAAAAAAGTAACCAATTTTGGTTAAAAGTAAAACGGCAACGCTGGCTATTAGTTATTCGTCGTTATTGTGCTTCATACAACGTTCGTTCCAGTTGTGTTCTTAGCATCAATTTAAACTCGGAATCATAGATTTGTAAACGTGCCACTTAGCTTCAATTGTCCAGAACTTCACAGCGGAGAATAATTTAAACAAATTTTATATGAGAATGGTATACGATGTATGAAACCCGTTAACGATTTTCTGAAAAAATTGACAGAATTATTAACGGATGTTCAGATACTTATACCCTGTATAAAAACTGTTTTTATCCTGGGAGTTTCAATTTTTGGTTTTTTTGTTTTGTTTCAGCAAATCTCATACTGACCCATATTTTTAATAAGAAATATTGTCTATTTGTAAATATAAAAATAGATTGCTTCTTGGTGCCCCAGAAGGCCAGTGAGCTGGTTTATAACAACGAGGGTTGCAAGTTCGATTCTTGCCACATACTTGGGCATGTTTAATTTACTACATATAAGCTGAAGTTATGATACAATTTGTTATTGAATTTGTAAAGTTTAATAATTAAATTCAAAAAGATGCCACTTTATTTAAACAAAACCTAAAAAACTTTTAACTATATCGTTACTTTAATTTAGAAAAGGTGTATCTTATATATAAATTATGTTTGAGATATAAAACTTGATACAAAATAATATATAAAATAGCTCATGTATAGTTTTAGATACATAAGAAATGTAGGAAGCGTCCTTCATTCATATCTTATAAAACTATGACTGACGAAATTGTACTACAATAGCGTTATTCGCTGATGGCTTAGGCATACTAAAGTGTTTTATAAAAGTAGACTTTTTATATTTGGTAGATCGCAAATTTAAAACCGATCTTCACGAAATTTGACAGAGTGGTTTCTAATCTTCGTTACGGTCTTAGGTATACTTAAGTGTTTACCGAAAGTAGGCTTTTAACGAGGCCTTTGGTAAATTATGGAGCGATATTCATAACATTTAGTAGTATCCAAACGTGAAAACGATATTGTGCAAAAGTTAATGTAAATCGGTGAGAAAATTATCACTTTTTTGCAAAAAATGACACCAAGGCCCCAAATCTTTAAGGGCCCATAAATTAAAAAGTGCATGACTTTGGGCAAAACTGGGAGACACGGGTCTATTTTTTTTTTTTTTTTGGTTATGTTTCCATGTCGGCAATTGCGGAACGAGGAACGATAAAAAAAGGAACTATTGACAAAGTCCGCACCGTTGCTTTTAGGGAATCCTTTAATAGAACTAGGTCGTTCCGTAACGACACAACTCTATTGGCTTGCAATCCCAAATTTCTAAGGAGAACTAGAAAGAACTTTATACAAATTTTGTTGTTGTGGTTGTTTTTGAGTTGTTTGAAAGTCAGCGTGATTTCACCTGTAGGAGATGGCCAAATTTACTAAGAATTACTCAAGGACCCAGAATACATTAACTTTATGGAGTCTTAGGTGTATATTTTTTAAAGTTTCACACGGAATGACAAACTTACCGTCATTTACCACTAGAGGTGGAGGGTATAAAAAACTACGAAAATATAAAGTCACTTATTCCGTTTGTTCAACTTAAGAATTATGACTAACCCTAATCTATCAATCGCAAAATGTTTTATTTAAAATTTATCCAAAAATATAAAAAAACCATTGTACTTATGACCGCATTACATCAAACATTAAATTCATTTTAATATTTGCCAAAAAAAAAAAAAAAAATGATGTCACTAATTCTGTTTAAAATACTGTGTCACATTCCTATGCGCTGTACAGAACATAACAGAATACTGTTATCAGTGAATTCTGACAAACATGTTAAATGGTTGGAACTAGAAACAGCTGTTCTGTTGTTGTTTGCAGTTGTGTCTGCGTATCTGTGAGAACTGTTTGAAACAGTCCAATTTGATTTTGTGTGTGTGTGTGTTTTTAGTTGTTTGTTTTTGTTTCTGCTTTGTATCCGCAAGCTACAGCACAACAAAACGTTTCAATAAGTTTCAGTCTGCAAATTTAACTTTATCGCGGCGGTTGTGTGAGCGTATGGAAAACGCAACGTTAAATTAAACGAATTTAAAAATTATATATTTTTTTTTTAAAGATATTTAAAAAATATTATAAAAATAAATAGCAAGAATTATATAAAATATACAAAAAACAGAATTTTCTTTTTGTCTTTCAAAGTTAGAGAGTAAAGCTTAGAACAGAAAAAGTATCTTTTAGGTACTTTTTTTTATTAGTATCAATTAGTGTGGGAGCTGTTACCAAAGGTAAAGAAACGTAAACAAAGTGTTCGTGTTTTTATGAATTTGTTATTGATAATTTTTTTTTTTTGTTAATTAATTTAATATAAAGAATAAAATAGAAATAGTAAAATAACAAGTTACTGACGCGTATCTTTTTAACAAAATAAAAATGGAAGTGAAAAAATCAAACTAAATTTTTCAAACTGAAAATTTGATAATTTAAATATGTCAACAAAATCTGAAAATATTATAAAGACATAATCAATATATGTATAATGAGAACTTTGTGATTAAAATAAAAGATTTTGAAAGTTTTCGTTTTAAGGTTATCTTTATATCGATCAAACGTCATCAGTGTTTATTTTTGTGTGAATAATCAATTCTAATTAACATATTTTAATAAAAATATAAGCAATAAATTTGTGAAACAAAAACAAACAAAAAAAAAATATATACAGTGCACATGGATTTGGCATTTTCCTTTTTTTCCTAACTTTTGAATCAATTAAAAAAAATGTTGTTGCCTTAATAAAATTATAAATAAAAATATTTAATTTTTCTGTCTTATCATTGTTATACAATTCTGAACAAAATTATAAGCAAATTCTTTTATGAACAAAAAAAAAAAGGTAAGTGATTTTTGATTTATAAAATATTGATAAGTTGTATTGGCTAAATAAGGTTTTATATATTATTTAATTAATTAGCATAAGCCTTCATTTGTAATAAAAAAAAAACAAGTAAGAGTGCTAAGTTCGGCTGCACCGAATCTTTAACACCCTCCACCAAGTTAGAATATTTAAGTGGGGCTTAATGTCAATAAACTATATATTCGACGAATATTTTAAGCATCAAATTTCACTAGGGGTCTTCTAAGACCAAAAAATTGTGCAATAACGGATTTTCGAAATTCCGGGCCTTGGAATTTTTGAATTTTTCGAAAAACCGTTATACATACATTGCACGACTTTTGGTCTTAGAAGACCCCTAGTGAAATTTGATGCTTAAAATATACGTCGAACATTTTAACCCTCTAAAGAGCCGTTTTCGTATACTTCTTAAAATGTGTGTTGGAGGGTTAATATATTTCAAGAAAATAATCGTCATACAATTCTACTGAAGACATCTGAAATAGTCTTTTAGCTCAGAAGTACTTTTAGTATATTTTTTTTGACTTGTACCAAACGCCTTTTCAAAAAATGAAAAAAACTTTATGGTTCGATATTTCAGGAACCCGAGTTAGCTTTTCATAACCCTTTGGCAGATTTGCTCTACCAATAGTCTCGTTTCTTTTAGCATTGCAAGTATTAGGGCTAGGTTTTTTTTTTGTTGCACAGTAATATGGAGCCCATGGTAAATTATGAACCACTCATCACGAAGCTTAGTAGTATGATTTCTAGTAATATTAAACGAACTTGTGCAAAATCTTATGTCAATCCGTACATTCTGCCACCATTTATTTTAGTTTTTCTAACAAAATTATCCATTTCTTTGTGTGGTGGTTCCACATTTGCATTCACTCTGGATTCCACAGTTGGATTTACTCTTGTGCTACTTAGCCGGTTATGCTGGATTTCAATTCCAATCTTCTTATGGGAGCTAGAAAGGATTTGACACTAAAACTGTTTTGTTTTGTTTTGTTTTGAGTCGTTCGAAATTGATCGTGATTTCAACAGATGGACAGACAATTGGACTTGACTTAATCGACTTACACTTTCCGATAGCTTAAGTTAGCATTTTATCGGCCGTATAAAAATTGTTTTATTAATACAACTTTACTTTAACCTCCCAGGTAGAATGATTTTTCCTGTAACTTATCGGTCACTTTATGTTAACGAAAAGTTGTAATAATGGAACACTTTTTATACGGCCGATAAAATCCTACTTTTAGCTCCAGATAAGTCGTAAAAACGGTTTTTAAAATTTTTCAAGGAACCAGAAATATACACTCACAAATTATTACAGTAACTGAGTATGGGTTATAAATTCATTTTCCGTTTTCCGTGTTTCGCGGTAGATCTTTTATATATAAATACTTTGTGCCCGGTGGCAATATGATCATATTAAACGGGATGGGATCGGAAGGGCCTTTGATCTTATCGTTTATCTAGAAAAGTGTTTCAGTTAGATCTATTAAGCATAAGGAATAGCAGATAATGGCCATTTAATATATTACATTGATAGTCTGTTAAAGTTTGTGTGCTATTTTCACAACACAAGCAGGGTTACCGCTAGGAATTTTTAAAAAGTCGTACTATATTTTTAGTGTTTTTCGTACAAATTTTGCTTCTAAACAATAGTTTTCCAGTGGACATCGAGAAAAAAAGTAACCAATTTTGGTTAAAAGTAACCAAAACGGCAACGCTGTTTCTAATTTCTTTTTTTTTGTTTTTTTCAAGCACGAATTGGGGAAAAAATTAACTATATAATACTTGAATTAAGCGCATTTTGAGATTAATTCAGTCTTAGTTTTACTTAAATCAATCTCATTTTCGGATTAATTCAAGTACGAAATCCGGATTGAATATGGATAATTTAAGTATATTGGGATTAAAAATCCGTACTTAAATCAATCTTTCTGTACTTGATTCAAGAAAATCCGTACTCACCGTACTATTAATACAGCTTCGGATTGATTTGAGTATGGATGAATTGATTTTTATTTTGAGTGTGGGATCATAGATGAATTTTAAAAAGTTTTACAAGTAAGAAAGAATAGTCGGTCAAGCCTGACCATTTTATGCCATACACCACAGTATATACGGTGTACGCTGTCGACCCATCATGGACCCGGCGAAACAAAATTATGTTATGTTATCCATATTTATATCAGACTTGTTCGTCTTATGCCCAATTTTTAGGATAGAATTTAAATCTATATTAAGTTAATTTTCATAGCAAACTTAAATCGTATTTAAAACAGATTGAGGCCACCTTGCAAAATATTACAATGGAAACTTAAGTTGAAATTAAGTGTACCACATCGGTGACTTAAGTTTCACTTAAGTTTTTAGTGAAGAAGAGAATTTTGTATTTAAAACGATTTTAAAAATAAATGTGTTTTAATATCAATCCTGAAAATTGGCCATTAAAGTGATTATATTGATTGCACATATGGTCAATGCGGGGCCTACAAGCACAAAATTTATCCATGACATAGTAGCTATTATAGAAAGTATCGTCACAAAATTTTACTAACATTTATGTTTAAGCTATGGCATCTAAGGCTATTTTCGGGTGTGGTATTTGTATGGGAGCTGCGGTCAAATATGACCCGATTTGAAATAAATTTCGTAAGATGATTTAGGTTGCAATAGTGTTTCTTTAGAGTAAATTTAATCTAAATACCAAAATAATAAGATAGTTAAAAGGAACAAAGATTCTATTCCGGAAAGAAGTTTTTTTGGGTGTCAGATTTGATAGGCTTCGTTATTATGACAATCAAATTGTATGTTTGAAATTGTTACTTGTACTTTGTACGCACAAAGTTTACATGGACAGACCACCGGACGGACTTATGTACATCATTAGATCGATTCAGAAAGTGTTTCTAAGTCGCTCGGTATAAAACCAGTATTTTTATGTGTTACATATCAGCACAAACGTTAAACAACCTCTCCAATTGTAGTGTGGATTAATTAGAATTAAACATTTTTTTCCTAAAATTAATTTAAAATACACCATCCAATTACAATTGTGAATATACTCAACACTACTTGTCACAACTAATTTTAAAGTTTTTTCCAAACATTTATTTTAACTTGTAAATTTTTTTGCAAATATTAAAGTCTATTGTAAATTTGTCTCATGCCTCACAAATCAATTAATATTTTTTTTTTTTTTTGTTCACTCAATTTATTTGAAATTACTTTTTACATAGATAATTTTATTTTACAAACAATACGTGTACTTAGCGCCTCTTTTGGAACCCTGCCGCTAATTTCAATAATTATAAGACAATGTTTTGAATTTTAAAATTGAAATTTGTGTGAAAAATAATGCAAATATTTACAAAATAGTGTCACACTAACTATTTGAATCACACAAAATGATTTCATTGAAATTGACTTTAAAGAAAAATAGAAAGATTGACTAATGCAGATAGTACGCTTGACAAGAAGGTAGGTATTTTTTTGCAATTTATTAGAAAAAATTTAAAATTTTTTTTTAACCCTTTATGAAACCTACTATATATTTTTTATGTTTGTATTTTATTTTTGCTGCAAAACTTAATCTAACTGAAAATAATAATTTAGATACGCAAATTAAAATTATAACCAACCGTGACATCTTTCTTTCTTTCTCCACTTTGCAAGTGAATATTTAATTTTTTGAGAGTTACAACTGTACCTAAAGGAAAGCGGCACGCGTCATGCCCATACAATTTGTACGAAGCATCTCTAAATAGCGCGGCATCACCGCTTTGCATTTGGAAAAATCCGATTTTCACAGCGCGTTTAATAGTGAAGTTGTTAATAAATATGTAATGGCAATTTAGCTATTGTTGGTCAATCTAGCGGTTTTAACTCCCTTTTTTTATATTATTACTAGCTGACCTGGTCCACGTTGCTGGCCCTAAGCAAACATTAGTATTGTATTACCACACGGTTTAAATTGAGCATTTAACGACATTTACGGCCTTTAAATAAAAATCCATGGAATACCTATCATAAAGTTTTTTTTACAAAATAACTTACATATGGTGTAGATATGGGCTCAATCAAAAAAGAAACGCATGTATTTAAGGCAAATTTAAAATTATAGTTATTTATTACTTCATCTTAAGACCAGCGCATAGACAATGTTTTTTGTTTTTTTTTTATTTGGTGTAAAGAGCCGTTTTCTGATTTTAGGTAAATCGAAAAAAGCGGGCGGGCAAAATTTTCTTTCCGTAAAAACCTATGTTGGACCATGGCGATCATTTTAATGAAAAAATCGTCCAAATCGGTCAAACCGTTCTCAAATTATGCGCTTAATAGAAAAAGTGGGCGTTAAAGTAGGCGTGGTAATTTTATCTTTCGATGAAAACGTTAAATGGAAAAATACGAACAGTTAAAAGAAAAATTAGTCATATCGATGGAGCAGTTTTTTGATTTTAGGTAAATCGAAAAAAGTGGGCGTAAAAGTGGGCGGGGCAAAATTTTCTTTCCGTAAAAACCTAAGTTGGACCATGGCGATAATTTTAAAGAAAAAATCGTCCAAATTATATAGATGTCATTGGTGGTGCAATATGAAAATTGGATTTTGCCACGCCCCTCCGCCCGCAGACCGAAAATCAAAAATCAGACTTCACAGCAGTGTCACCCGCCTGAATATTCTGAAGATTCCCTGAAAATTTCATCAAAATCGGCCCAGCGGCTTTGGAGTCCATACGTTACATACATACATACACACATCCATTTTATATAGATAGATAACTGGAGAATGGCTAGACCGATTTTGGATTTCAAAATCAACTAACCATCATCACTCCTCCCTGTAACTTCCCTAAAAATTGTATGGCAATCGGTCGAGCCGTTCTCGAGTTATGGAGTGACAATCAAAATGTACACTTCTTTTTATATATATAGATTATTAAGCAAGAAAGGTTATACTCCTGTTCATAATGCACCGTTGACGCTTTTGTTAAGCTGAAGAAAACGTGCCCGCTCCGCTCTTGTTTAGGTACGGCTGTTAAGTTTACTTTAAGAACATAATTTGAAAAATATATGCAACTCATTTTATTTTTCGATCATTTCTGGCATGTGCCATGAATAACATGAGCTATGTAGGCCTCCACGGCGTCAATTGACTCCGAGTATCCCAGAGGAAATAGTCGAGAGGCGTTAAATAGCACGATTTTGGACGCTAATTTAAGGTTTATTATTCGAAATCAACTTATTGCCAAATTTTGATTTCAATAAGTTCATAGTTGCGGTCGTAGTATGGCACGTAGCGCCATTATGTTGAAATCACATATCGACCGGATCAATGTCCGTAAAGCGAGCCCAGTTTTATTTTTTAAGTAATAAGGTCCAGTGATGCCAGTGTGCAAACCGCACCAAACGGTGAAATTTTCTGGATGTAATGGAGTCTCTAGGATCTGTAGTGTGTTGGTCTCACTGCATATGCGGCAGTTTTCTTTATTAAAAGCCCTATGATACTCTATTTTTAATGCATTGTTAAAGTTTTAGTGAACAGAGCAAATAAAATGTAATAGGAAAATTTACCAAGTGCAAAGAGTTTAGCTTTATTTAGATAAATAACAAGCCGTCAACAATTTTAATAAAGTTATCGATAAAAATGAAGTTATGTAAAAAAAAAATGTAAAATTGTTCATCTCTAAATTGACATTTCAAGCTAAACATATTAAAAGTGATTCAGCGTTTTATGGGAACATTCAGACATTAACCGTGTTTTGTTTGTTTTGTTTTTATGTTTCTCATAAATAAAAGTTGACAACATTTAATAAAATAAACAGAATTATAACAAAAGAATAACTGAAAAAAATTTTTGTTTACATTTTTTATAGTTTGCTCCAAGGTGAATTGACTAGAAGGTGAAGTCAACTCTACAACAACACTGCTTCTGTGGTCGGGTTGTCAAAAATATTGCTAGTAAAAAAAATAGGTTTGTTTCCATAAAAAAACTAGTTTGTATACAAACTTTGACAAGTCGACCACCGAAAAAAAACACCATATGTTGACTTGACCCCACCTTCTAGTCAATTCGCCGTGGTTTGCTCTTTCCAACATTTACTGTTTCTTTCTATCAATTCAATGAATGAATTGATGTTTCACTATTGACTGCCAGCAGTCGTCAATGACTGTGAGTGTTAAACGGCAAAACCCTCTGAAGAGATTGAGTGGTAACAATTGAAACATGTTAGGGTAACCTGTCCGTGAATGCCTGTGTTCGAACCCCGCGGCAGTCAAGAATGAAAAAATTATCAATAAATTTTAATTATTTTCATGTTGTAAAATTCCTTTTTTCATAAAAGTAATTTAATGAAAATTAAATTTGATGAACTTAAGCCAAATTAAATAAAAATGTTTTGTCATAAGGGCTTAACAAACCCATTAAACTAAAAATGTGCCTCATCGCTTAACACAATTTTGGTAAAGAACGTTTAAAGTAAGTTTAGATAATTTGGTAACTTTTAAAAAGTTAGAGCAGTATAACAGTTCGTTTGTTGGTTCTATACGAATTTCAAACAATTTCGATAGGCCGTATTAACGTATATGAACACTCTTACAACCTGGCCCACGATGTAGATCGACAACAAATCACTTATTATCGACCTAGTCTGGTAGTCTGGTTTAACGTTTCTAACGTAATCCATTTGTTTTTTCTCAAATGACCATATTGCCACATAAGTTTTTCTACACTCGTAAAACTGCTCTGAGTGGAGAAGCAGCTCGCGCGTTTTGTCATTATTTCTTAAGGACAAACAGGTCGTTTTGTTTGTCTGCTTTTGTTGCGTTTTGCGTTGTCACCCCGCATTGGTTTTTGCGGTTTCTACATTAACTATATGCAATTGTTTTTAACCTAAATATTTTAATGTGTTGTCTGGTGGAGAACCAAAGAAAAAACTCAATGTGACTGGTGGAGAACCATATATAACTCAGACGTTTTACTGGTGGAGTACCAAGGAAATAACTCAGAAGATTACTGGTGGAGACCAAATTACTCTGGAGCGGATTCTGGAAGCTCTCGCCTTCCTAAACGAAGGTTTAGGTCGAACGAGGTTTTGCGGTTAAAGCTCCAAAAAAATTGTATGATACCCTGGCATTATAACTTAAATAGTTCGCCAAAAACTTTTTAGTTTTAAGCAAAATCAAATAAAAAAAAAAAAAAATAAATAAACAAATAAAACGTAAGTTTGAAAATTAAAATCGGCAAAACATGTAAATTAAGCAGTACAGCTCTATGCTTTTTAATTTGATACAAATTACAACAAAGCAGTAAAAAAGAACAACTATTTTGATCAAGAAAATTTTGTGAAAAGATTTTTTATAACAATAAAATTTTGTTAGTAGTGTTGTTTTAAAGCAATATGATTAAAAAAAAATGTTAAGTGTTGGTGTTTATTATTACTTTAAACATAATTATATAATAATTTCGTTTAATAATGCATCAAAATGCCTCTGACGACAAAAACAACACAAAATACTGATTTTGACATTTGTAGCCGCATAATATTTCTTAAGGGTACTTTAGACCACAGAATACTAACTGAACTGTCACGAGATGGAAGATTTTGCGCTTTTTTTTTTGTCTCTTTCTAAAAAAGCTGCTCTTTTGCATACGGTATTTACCATATTAAAAGTTTAAAAGTTTAGAAACTATTAATTTTTTTTAAATTAAATTAACGAATTTATAAAAATGACTTTCTCTCAGCTTTTTAATAAAAATTATAAATATTTTGAAGTATGTATGCACTTTTTTTTAGCACAAAACTAAAACCAGAAAGCAATATTTTGTAGTTTTGTATGAAAATGTGTGTAAAATTTTCTAACAGCATAAAAATGTACGCCAGTTGAATTTATGTACAATTTTGAAATGCGAATCACGTTTAAATGTGTGTCTGTTTATTTGACGTTTTACTTTAAAAGTTTTTCTGTAACAACTAAATTAAACAGAAGTATACTCGTAACAAGTAAAGTTTATTTAGTTTCGGTTATTATTATATAAATTAGATATTTAAATTAAAATTTTCTTTAAATTCTCAATTAGCATTTCATGTTTTCATTTGCACTAACTGTGTTTTTACATAAAGGAAATGTTAAGAAAAATTGTTGAGGGTAGCACGAACTAAAAAATGGACTTAAACTTAAATATTTCAGTTAGGAATGAACTGAAACTCCTTAATTTTCATACGTTTTTTTTTTATTATTTTTTAATCATATTTAAATGTAAAGCCTTATATTTTTTAAGGTCTTCTTTTAACCCTTATCCTGTTTTCATGGATCAACATTTTCCAAACAGTTTTAGAGTACTATGAAAACTAAAAGTTTTTGAGAAAACTTTTGATTTTTTTGTTTTAATTTCTCAATTTATTAGTTCTTCTAATTACACATGTTATCAAAGGAGCTTTTTAAATTTGTTCAGTTATAACAACGTATGTTCAGCCGAGCTCTTTAAAACTGCAATCGAATGGAATTGAACGCAAAATAATTTCAGCCAAACTGATTTCATTCTTTGATTATAAAATGATTGCAGATTTCCAAATTAATAAAATTGCAATATTTTGTGATTGAAATCATTCTTTTCAAAATTGATTAATTGCATTAATTTAACTGCAACCAATTCTATTGCAATTAAATTGTTATTGAAATCAGGTGGATTCAATTCTGTGGTATTTTGACAAACCATCTTAAGTTCAATTTAAAACGTTGAAAAATATTTTGTTAATTATACGAATTTTTATTCAAAAAACATTTTTGTTTACGTTTTTTTAAAATTTTCTATTATAAACGAAATTTTTTTTTAATTTTGGTTTATTTTATTATTTGATAGAAATGGTTTATTCAGCAATTTTTTTAAAAAACTTGTTTGTTATCTTATTTCGACTTAAGATGTTTTGTTAAAATGCCACAGAATTAATTCTTCTGAAATCAGAACTAAAGTGAAAGTCTAACGAAATAAAAAGCACTTGAAACCTAAACAAAAATTAACATTGTTGTCAAAGCAAAATTATCAGAGTCAGCTTTGTTTTCTAAAAGAAGTACATAGTTTCATTTGAAGAAAACGAAGATTTTGATTCTTATTTAATTTTGATTGCAATTCCTGGATTCGATTGCGATTAAATGTGAGTGCAATCAATTAATATTTTAATTGATTTCAAAATGATCGATCATTACTGAGAAATCATCTGATTGAAATTAAATATATTGCAATCTTTTACAGCTCTGATATTCTGTTAGGTTTTTTCAATAAAAACAATTCTTTAGCAAGCAAACCACAACAACTTTAATTTTACATTTATTTACCTCGTTTTTGCTGCACTTTTTTTTGACTGCTTCTTCGCAAGATGCATTCTTGGCGTTGCAAACTCGGAGGATGTACGTGCATTGCGGTATTGAAGGCACGGTGGTAAAGGGCCATTTAGTTGTTGATAATATTTGACTCTGCTCTCTGTGGGCAATTTGATTAATACAATTTATCAAAATTTCTGGGATTTATTAGTGGAAAAACTTTGTTTAGAAAAGAGCAATTTTAAAACAATTCTGTTGCATATGTATTCATTTACATATGAACTTCTAGGTTGGAAATAATAATAAAGTTCAGTGTTGCAAAAAAAAAAGAAGAAAATAATGCAAAATATCTTGGCCCTTTTGGTTAATCCAACAACAAAATACATTGAGCTTCCTTTTGAATTTCGTAAAAGACCTTCGATATTTTGCATTTACTCTTACGCAAGATCATTTGCACCACACACTGTACTACACTATTATTTCCAACAGAAAAGTTCAAATATAAATGAATAATTTTGCAATTGTATTGTTTTAAAAGGATTTCGATTAACAAATCTCATATTTTGTTTGAGCTCACTTAAGCAAAAATATTTATTAAATTAAGTTTATTTAAAGGGTTTCCCAAATTTAAAGCAAGCTTTGAATTGTAAATAGAAAACACAGTTTCTAGTCGTTTTTTTTTGGGCTGCCGTAACTTTACTACAGAAATAGCGACAAATTTAAATCTTGCGTTGATTTTTGGACACCCTTTTTCTGATTATTCTATTTACATACTTTTTTTTTGCAAAACCCGCTGTTTACAAGAAAATTTTGTTTAGTTTTCTTAAACAAATTTTTCCCAAGTTAATACAACACAACTTCAAAGACTGTTTTGAATCCTTTTTTTTTTTGTTAAACTTTCAACATATAGTTTTTTTTGCAAGCCATGCAATAAAATAATAACTTTTAGTTTTTCTAAAAAAAAATGTTTGCACGATTTGTTTAAGTTAGCCCTAAAGAAATTTTTATTATTAACATGCTCTGAAAAAAAGAGAGTATTGATTTTCGGTTTTAATACTAGAAAGGCCAAATGGCCTTCAAATTCAAATACTCATGGAATTTGCACAAGACAAAAACAATTCGTGTACCTTTATTATAGTATCTACATGCATACATGTATAAATGTGTGTGATAGTTTGTAGAGGTATGGGTAGGGCAGAAGAAATGTTAAAAATACCCATGGTGCTCCACAAGAATTAAAGTTGCTGCAAGAATTAAATCCTGCGACAACAACACAAGGACACAGCACACAGATGGTTTAATACTGTACAGAATTTAGTCTAATAAGCGTCATACAATTTTGTTCATGCGTTTGTAGCTGTAAGTGCACTTGTATGCTCACACGTACACCCTGAACTTATAGAATTTTGTTTTTTTTTTTCATTTTCCAAACCGGTGTAAACTTTTTATTTACTTTTTTTAGTCGTACGTAAAATCTAACATGTTTTAAACCAACATGTTGCAAGCCGGCTACAAATAAATGTTTTACAACAAAAACATTATCAGTTTTGTATGAAAGTGCAGCATACTGCAATGCGTACACATTGGCTATTGTTGTATTTTATGCTGTTATTGTTTTTTGCTGTTGTTTTCTTGTAGGTATGTAATTGCAGTTTCTGTAATAAGCAAATAGTACATTGCAATAGCAAACATTTGTTTGCTTTTGTTTCTCTCCATCTTTTGTTGTCTGTAGGTTTGAGAATTTAATTTGGAAAAGCAACTGCAAACTGCAGCATTAAACATTTGCAAGTGTTTGTTGTGTTTTTTTTTTTGGTTTTTCTTACTCCCCCTGAAAAAAACCCTGTCTTATAGGAATTAGGGCGACTGAAAGAAACACTGTTATTCCGTTTAGAGTTTTTTGTTGCTAGATCTTGTACAATAAGATTATGAGAACAGATTATAATAATTTTTAATTAATCTTATGAAATGTATTAATAGGATGGCATAATTAAAACTGTTTTGAATTTTTATTTATTATTGAGAACTTGTGCATTAATAAACGTTTATAATCGGCAACAATTTACAAAGTAATTTAAATTTAGAGGACTGGAAATTTTGATCGAAAATCTTAAGGGTAAATTAAGAAAAATATTTTCCTATGTAAATAAATACGTTCTTAGAAATGGCATAAGTCTGAGAAACTAGAAATGTTAGTGCTTATATGTGTATCACGGCGCGTTTAATCAGCGTTTGCGAAAAAATCAATGCAATATTATTTTAAAAAGCATAATCCTACTTACGTACCATATTAGAAATGTGAAAGTTTGTAAGTTTGTGGCGAAAACCGCTTAATGGATTTGGATAACATTTGATTAACGGATAGCATATGGCCAAGATTTAAATTAAGTGTACTTTTAAGAGGGAAATCGGGGAAAAGTTGGTACTTTGGTAGTTTTCCCTATTTTATAAATTTGGTGTGCAGATTGCATGTGGTCATGATTAAAATATAGTGTTTTTTAAGGGGATAAAATTTTTACTTTTAATGGAGTAATTTACTTGCTACCTTTGTTGTAGGAATGGGCAAAAAATATCGATATATCAAAATATCGATATTTAAAAAAATATAATCGATATACATCGCCGATATTTTAAATACCGATATATCGATGAATCGATATTGAAATACGACTATCGAATTCGATATTTTTTAAAGTCAGTCTACATTAATAAGAACTCAAAATTTTAGCCGTTTTTCAACAATATGTTTTTTAAGAATTGGAATCATTGCATGCATCATATGTTTTTTTTAAACAAATATGAAGATCTAAAATAATTGGCATTTATAAGAAGCAGTGCCGGATACAAGAAGCAGATTGTCTGAAGTGCACATAAAACAGAGAGTGCTCCTGATGTCCATATCTGATGATTACTGGTTTGACTAAAACCAGTTGGTACTTTAGGGGTGCAATTCAAATTTTAAGGAATGTTGGTACTTCCATGACTTATTTACTTCCATTTACATTTTTCGTAATTTATTTTTTTTTCTTATGGTTTTTTTGTATTCTTCCCTTTTGTTTTTGTTATAATTGAATTTTTTGTTTTGATTAAATTTTTTTGTTTTTATTAATTTTTTTAAATAAAATGAAACAATTAAAAGTAACAATGAAATTACATATAATTAATTTGTTCATACATATGTTTGTACAAAGGTATACTGAATTTTTTAATTTGGTAATAGTTTCAGCTAAATACGTTCGATATATCGATATTTTTGAAATAATAAATATCGATACTCTAAAAAAATATCGATTCGATATATATCGATATATTTTTTCAACTTGCCCATCCCTACTTTGTTCCTTTAAATAAAGTTGATATACTACATACAGATTATACCCTTAATTAACATATAGTGTACTTTCTGGGGGGCCTAAAAGGTGGAAAAGCTGCTACTCTTGGTACTCTCTTACTTTTGGTACTTTTTCTCTTCTCTAAAAATTTGGTGTATATAAAGCATATTGCCCCGATTAAATTTGGAGTTCTTTTTATCATGTGAAAACGAAATAAATTAGTACTTTTAGCACTTTTTATATACGGGTAATTCCATGTCAAAACGACCAAGAGTGGGACACGACCTCTTCCGATTGTAATGAAATTTGGTGAGAAGGTTCCTTTTATCTTATAAGGAACATATCTTCTTCTTCTTATTTCCTTTAGCTCCCTGTGGAGCATAGGGCCTCGCTAACTAAAAAAAACCGAAATTCGGCAATAAATAATAAAGTGGGGTTGGTCATACATTTGACCCATCTAGAAGCATCCTACGCGCCACCATGCAAATATTGCGGTTTAATAAAATTCTTTAATTTGGCCCCTGCAGCGCGTGAGTAGGATGCTCCTAGATGGGTCAACTGTATGACCAACCCCACTTTATTATTTATTGCCGAATTTCGTTTTTTTTTAGTTATTTCAATAAACTAAACCGTTTTTGAGTTACGCAAATATATGCTGTGCAACCAATCTAAAAAAACGGTAAGTCCCACTGGATTCAGCGTGCCCCAATTAGGGAAAAATGCAAGGTGTGCGGCTGGTCTGTTTTTTGCAACTAGCACAGTGTACTTATTGCTCAAAATTACAATATTAAAATTCTATTTTAAGAGTTTTTTTTCAAAGGTTACGAAAGAAAAAAAATAATATCTTAAAAAAGAAAAAAAAACACCTCCTTCAAAGTTTCAGGATTTTTAAAGAACAGTTTGGGGTATTATATAAAAAAAATCAGCCAAATAAAAAAATAGGTTTTGACTTAGTCCGTTTTTAAAATTAAATATTTTGCAGATATTACATTTTTCAAAAAAATTATATCTTTTCAGAATATGGTTTGTAGTCCCAAGTATTCTCTTTAAAATGACATTTAAATCATCTTCGTATGTCAAGTAGTTTTCAAGATATTCGGCTAAATCTGCGAAATTATGACATTTTGAATATGACGTAACTTTTGAAAAAAAAATTTTAAAATTTTTTTCGTTCATATATGTTCCTTATAAGATAAAAGGAACCTTCTCACCAAATTTCATTACAATCGGAAGAGGTCGTGTCCCACTCTTGGTCGTTTTGACATGGAATTACCCATACATATTTGATAAATTGGGTATACAGATTGCATATGGTATAGTGGCCGGAATATACATATTTATACACCCTTTGGTTTTCATATGGACAGTTGAATGTCGATTTCTCAAGAGTATCGCGTGCTCAAAACTTATATGTATGTATGTGTTGGCGAAAAATAATAACTGCCTTAATTTTGTTTATAGAAATGCTATTTTAATATTCAACAAGTAAAGATGTAGAAAACTACATCAAATGTCTGTAAATTTGTTGTAGGATAAACCCATTTCTTTAAATCTTGCTCTAATTTTCACGTGAACGAAATCACGGGCAAAAAACCAGTTTGATATATTTTTGAAAAGAATTTGATATACAATAACATATAAAGAACCAAACCACTTTTTTGAGTAAACCTAAAAGCACTGTTTTCCAGTCAGATAATTCAGGTTCAAATGAAAAAAAACCGTAGTTTATCGCTTTTATTGTAGTTCCTTTACAATTTTGCAAATCTAATGACGTTCAGATTATGCAGTACTAAAATAAAAATCTCTTTCCTGGTGTTTTATTTTTAAGGGGAAGGCAGTATAATCTTTGTATGTAGCATCATAGCAGCATTATTTTAGAGTTTAAATTTTAAATTTATTTCTAAAATCCCCTAAAACAAAACAAAATGTTTGTCTATTTTTAATGGAGCTTTATTCTATTTAAAACTTTAGCTTTTTATTACATAAAATTTCTACAAACGCAAGTCCATTTATGGCGACTTAAATGCATTATATTGTTTTTGTTAGACCGCGTCAGTTGCAGTTTGAAATTCTTTTTTCTAGTTTCATTTTCAATTGAATTGAATGTATTTGGTTGCATGTGCATATTTGCATTTTGTAAACGAGCTGTTAACTTCATAATTTATAGTTTAACCTAAATTTTTATACGTACATTGATATTATGTAAAATAGAAGGTACTGTTGAAAAGTTTTCCGTTTTTTTATATGTACTAATTAAAAAAGTATTATTCAATTGAAAATTTAATTGGCACAATTAAAAAGCATGTTTTACATACTTTACACCTTTAAATTGTGTTTTTTATTAATTCTTTTTTATAATTTTTAAGAGGAAGTGATTTTGAAATATTAAAATTTTTTTTTTAAAACTCCAATTAATCTTTTGCAAGTTTAATTGTGCTAGTAAAATCCTTAATGTGAGAGTTGCAAAAGTAAAGGTTAGTATCGTAACCTTAAAAGCAAACGGACGTAACTACACAAAAAATTCAAAATCAAGGTTTTGACTGATTACGATCCGTTTTATCACGCAAACTTACATGTTCACGCAACTCAAAACGGCGACTTTATTAAGAAATTTAAATGCCAAGTACACTTTATTTTAATGGATTTTGTAACTGATTTTGATTCACTTCTAGAAATATGAAAGTGTAGTTACGTCCGTTTTTTTTTTATTAACAGTAACCTTATGGGTTTCTCTTATGGCCGTTTCCTCATTATCCGATTACCTTTTTTCGCAACGAAAAACTGCATATTAAAGACATTTTGTTGGCAAAGCTAACCCGCCCTCAATAATCAATTATTTATTTGCCGTACAGATAAATTCAATCAGCTGACTGCTGTTCATAGTTTTTTTGTCGTTATATATTAAATATTTATGTACATATATAAACGTTTTCGCCGTTCCAACCAGGAGCATAAGGCCTCAATAAACAGGCTCCAACGCGATTTATCTTGCTCAATAAATTTTATTTCTCCCCAGCTTTTGTTCACGTTAGCAGCTTCAATGTAAATTTGTCGTCTTCATGTATCTGTGAGTCTCCCAACACTTCGGTTACCCTGAGGATTCGAGTCGATGGCGTTTCTGGTGACGCCATTTGCGGGTCTTCGTTGAATGTACAATCCAGTTGCACTTGAGTTTCTTTATTTCTGTTGCAACTGGTATGTGATTCGTTTCTGCCCATAATCTGTTATTCGTAATCAGATTTGGCCAAAAGATACGAATTAGTATACAGGGGCACTAATTGATAAACACATTTAACTTTTGGATTAATCGCGGTGCAGCGATCCATCTCTCACAGCCATAGAGAATAATCGATTTCTCGTTTGTGTGAAAAATTTCAAGTTTTTACTCGCCGGGTTAGAATTTGCGAGCTCCAAACGGATTTCAGCATACCAAAGGTTTGTTATACCATGTTCACACGGACAGCAATATTCGTTTTCCCTCTCCCATTCCTGTTCGGCGCACCAAAGATTATTGAAACAACATGATTTGCCATACAACATTTTGAGAGCGAAACAAGTCGTTTCATTTTGAAACATACTGCGAAACAGGAAAAATGTACTATCATCTCAAATATGGGGGATTTCGTGTCAAGTGACCCAACTTCTAAATCGATGTTTTCCGATTTGGATGAAATTTGCACCAAGGATAGTAGCTTAGACACAAATTTTTGGTTTATATCGTCGTATGAACATAACTTTAGGCTTTTATGACATGTGTTTCAATGTCGTCTTTAGAGTCACCAGACTTTGTTATAATGCTACTCAAGTAGGTGCCGGTTCACACAAATCAAGTTTGACTCGTCAAGTCTTGAGCTTTAAGGAGAGAAGGGAAAAGAGAATGCCACTTCTATTCCCCTCTTTTCTAAAAACTCACGACTTGACGAGTAAAACTTGACGTGTGTGAACCGACACTAGCAGAAGGAGTGAACTTCATCCAGTTTGAGGTTTAAAATACGAAATTTTCATATAAAAAGTAACTGTTATTTTTGTTCACAAAAATAATAATTTTACAAATTAATATATTTTACTTGAATCAGTTTTCCGACATTTATTTCTAAACCCTATAAAATTATATATCTTTTAAAAGATTTGAATTAGAAATATCAGGAAATATGTAAAAAAATTCTTCAAAAGCAAATTCTTAAAAACTAATTAAATTTTAAAATTTCAAAAGTTCTGTACTTTAACAAATAAACATATTCATTTAAAATTTTTTAATTTTGTGAAAAAAAACAACACTTTGAATTACATGTTAAACATTTAAAAATGAAATTTAATTACCAACATTAAAATTATTTTGTGTTCATTTCTAACTTTTTGTTATCGCCGAAGTTCAAGTACCTCTTTATTATAGTAAATACGGAAATTTATTTTAAATGTTTTTATTTATCTATTTTAAGAATTAAGAAAGCAGAAAATAAAATTCATTATAAAAATAAAATAAAAAACTATAAAATCCTTTAATATGAGCAACAGTAGTTCTTTATAGTATAAGTGACATTCAAGTGGACTTTATTTATTTATACTCTACTCGTAGATACTTTTTATGAGTACATTTTGTCTTTTTTTTTTTTTTTTTTAATAGACATTTTGTTTGCTTTGAATACTTTTTATATAACCGACTAAAAGAGTTGTTGAATAAAACAGAAAAACATTTTTAATAGAAGGAATTTTATGAGTTTGAACACTGGGGCAGTCAGTAGTGAGTAAATTGTCTCTACAAGTCGAATCAAGGTAAAGTGAAAAGTGTAGTCGTAAATTATTGTCAGAGTTTTAACTAAAAAATATAGAGTAACATATTCATACACAAAATTTATAAAGGAAATTTACATGTTAAAGTTAATAAAAGAAAAAAATAATAAAATTCTTTAAATTTACCACAGGTCGGCAGCTGACAGCTGACTAAAAGTTTGAACTAGAACAAATTTTTTGTTAGTCTTTCTTTTAATTCGAATCTTTTAGTTAAATGTTCGATAACTTTTTCAAGCAGTAGAGCTGAATCCGCACTTAGAATATAAAGTTAAAATAACCGGGGCCTAAATATTCGGCGTAAGACAAAAATATCTGAAGTAAAAAATTGCATTTTGAGCAAAAATTATTTACTAAGCCCGGGGTCAAATCACCGCATTCGATACCATCGTATCGAATAAACTATCTAATGTTTTTGCATACGATAGACACTGACGTATCGAATGAAAACTCGAGAAATGTAATGTCGAGTTACTCGATATCGAATGCTTTGATTTCAAATTCAATAAATTTCCTTCTATATCGAGATTCATGATACCAAAATAAATAATTTCGATCAATTTTGCTCGATATCGTATGCGGTGATTAGACCCCCGGGTTTTTGAGGTGTGGGTGGATAAAGTTTAAACTTAGTTTAACGTGGTCTGAAGCTCGGATTTTTCTGGCGAAATATGACTTTTTTTTATTATTTTATTAAAGGCCAACATTTTAAGCAAAAGTAAGCTGTTCCGTCAAAATTTTGTATACAAACTTGGCAATGGCGGCACAACTCTTGTGTTAGATCAACTAAAGCTAGTTTAATTCAGATCGCAAAATCACCAAAAAATATGGCTTAAACCAAGAAAATTTGGCATGAACTCGTCCAAGCCAAAAGTTACTTATTCCAATTATTTTTGAGGCTCGGTTTAAGCAAAATATTTCTTTATTTAAGAAAATTTTACTTAATACCAACGAAATAAGTTTAAATCAAGAAGTTATTACTTAAGAAAATAAACTTCGTTCCGTGAGCTTTTGATTAGGTTTAACTCAAATTTTTGTACGGTTTTTTTTTGGTATAAATAACTAAAACCTAGCGCAACTGCTTCTTATCGCAATCAATTATCCTTAGGAAGTAAATCAATTCAATAATTTTCAATTTAAACTTAAGAAAATCTACAGTTTCTGACTTAAGACCATTTTGCCTAATGCTGTCATTTGGTTACTGCGTACACATAAAAATAAAGATACCAGATCTTTAAATTAGATTGCGAAGCATTACTTTTTAATGCTTACTTTTATGTGGATACCAGGGCATGCAAACTGCCCAAATAGCAACTGAGCATGCCAAACGAGGTGGTCGTCTGGATAACAAATTTATTGATCAATTCTTTGGCTTTTCAATGGCTCAGTGTGGGCCACACATTATGCCCGAGTCTTATAGATTAACACAGTTGGGGTGGGATTAGCAAATGCACCTGCTTTGTATCCAGGTAATTGCGGCTTGGATATAATGAACGGAGGACAAGCTATCTACTAAGGTTTAATAGGAAACAGATTAGAATAGTAAATTCGGTTGCACTGACCGGACAGGACTCATACGAAAAGAATGGGTCTGGAAAGAGGAAAATGTGTTTCATATTCTGTGTCCCTGGAAATCCAATGACCCAGTTTCTTGATGACTGCCCAAGGAATCTTTCCTAACCAGATCTATAGCACAACTAAAGTTTTAAGAATCCCATTTACACGTGTTTCAGATCTACTTGCACATCTTGATCTAGATTTAGTCGTTTAGATAAATTATCCCTTTTGCTTTTTGATCTACTGAACCAGCATTACTGCTGGCAAATTCTACCACAAACTTTTTATTGCTCAAAACATTTTATTTGAGTCTCAATACTACTCTATATTTTCAACGGTATTTTTTCGGTTTTAAAAGTCAAAAACTGCTTTTTTAAACATTTTAGTTTTTATTGTGTTAAATTTTTTTGTACAACGGTGTAATTCTTTGAAACTATTCTTGTAACTTAATTTTATTTTAGTTACATTACACGTAGTCTACAACTGACATGAAATGCTTAATGCTTAACTTTAACAGTAATGCTATGTTAGTGTTAAGTATAGACTCATTATGTTAAGGGTTTTCTCATGTTATAACACGGTTGCTAATGCATTTGCTTTAACATCGCATTTATAACATCATGTTATGTTATGACGGGAAGTTACGTGTAAATTTAGCAGATATGTTGTTAGGTTGTGTTTTTAAACAGAGCTGTATTTTAAAAGGGATCCATTAAATTTTCCATTGAACTTTGTTAAAAAAATACAACTCAAAACCGAGTATCGAGTACTTGCACTATTTTTTAAGCTTCGTACAACCCGTGGTCATATCTTACAATGTTGTCATTTTATGACAATTGTTCCATTGTCAGATGCATTAATTTTACACATCTGCCAAATAAAAATTAGTTTCCAATGTTAACACAGTTGCCAGACATTTTTAGGCAATTTTAATGACAACATTGTAAGATCTGACTACCCGTTGTACGAAGCTTAAAAAATAGCGAAAGTACTCGATACTCGGTACCCACTTCTCGAACTTCAAACTAAATGTTTCGGGCTAATATTTTTTGTAAAGAAAGCGGTTTAGAGAAAAACATTTCTTTAAGTCGTAAACCAGTGCCTTTAAAGGGGATCAACTTAAAATGTATAAATTTTCTGTATAGGGATGAAGTAGGCAGATATGACTTGGGTATATTGTTTTCTTACAAAAAGTGGAAATATCGAAATTTTTGAGATGACCACTTTAAAGAATCCGACACGATATACTGTTTGGTTGATTTGATTCAACTAGTGTTTTTGAACTATTATTAAATTTAACAACTTATCATTTGATAAGTTAATGTTTTTGTTTACATTACATTATCAAATCTGTATTTGCCATTATCGGAATAATTTTCGATTCTACATGGAATCTAAAAAGATTAAAATTTTAAATTATTTATGTTTTTTATATTGTAGTTTAAGGTTAAAACAATTAAAAAATTAACAATTAGTGGCTATTTTGTTGAATTGTTTATGTTTTTTAAACCAAATTTTGATATTTTGATTAGGCTAAAGACAGGTTACCCTGTAACCCTGTAACCGTGAAAGCCTGGGTTCGATTCCCGCGGCAGTCAAAAATGAAAAATTATGAATAAATTATAATTAATTTCATGTTGTAAAATTCCTTTCTTCATGAAAGGAATTTGAACTTTAGCCTAACAAAATATCAAAATTTTAATAAATACTCGTGATTATTTATTTATAGTTCAATACATAATTTGGAATAAAAATATTTCATAACAGCTGACATCGGTAAATTTTAACTGAAAACTGAATCATTCACTAAAAAATTAGATACTTGCTTTAATAGTTTTTAAGAAAATCTGGAAAACTTATTCTCTTTTCCAATCATCGCATAATCTGGTATACAAATATATTTTAGTGGCATTTAAAAAAAACATCTTAAGTCTAATTTAAAAATTTGAAAACAATTTTCTAATCATACGAATTTTCATTAAAAAAACATTTTTGTTAACGTTTGTAAAATCTTGTTTTATAAACAAAATTTTTTCTTTAATTTTGATTTATTTTATTTTTTGATATAAATGATTTTTTCACCGAGTCTTTTTTAACTTGTTTGCTATCTTATCTCGACTTAAGAAGTTTTGTCAAAATACCACAGATTTTATGCAGTTCTATATATTTTCCAGGGTTCAACTTAAAACTGTTCCCTGCAAACAGTTTTAAGTATTTTACTTAAATTTTATTTTCACTTCGACATTATGGGTTGTAGCGTGTGTGTTATAATAACGAAAAAATCTGGCACGCTTCAGTGCCTAAAAGTCTGCTATAGATGCAAGAATGAATAAAAATAGATGTAAACATACGAACATACTTATGTACAGGGAAAGTAGTATGTTCTAACTAACCAACTAGTAGCTGCATGGAATGCTGTTTGTGATAAAAAAAACCAGGAAGGTTTGTTGTAAATGCAGACAAAATAAAACAGTCAAGTAGAAAAAAATAGCCTTGATATTGCCAGATATCAAGGAGCTAAGTGATCATTTATCTTTTCAATGATAACAAAGAGCCAGTCTGGTAGGCCAACAGATGCATATTAATTTTTTCCTTTATCCACCTTTATCCTTTATTCCGAGGGAACGTATATTAAATTTTTTTTTATTAAAAAAAATGTGCTTTATCATATTAAAAGGCCCCTGGTAAAATTTGATAATTGCGCACTCGATGCACGCGCACTCTTAGGCTTAAGCAAAGTGTCCTAACATGAATTAGGAGAATTTTTTGTTTAACATTTTTCGGTACTGATCTGAATCAAAGGATTTCAGGTTTCCATAAATATTGTTAATTATATTTTAAAATTATAACAACTTCTGCTGTTTTATGGTTTCACAGGACATCATTTTGACAATGATTTTAAATATTATGTCATTGTTTAAGATCCTTATTTTGGGAAATTAGAAAATTTTGCTTTGACTAAAAATTTTTTTAATAACTTTTTTCATTGAAGTAGCAGTAAGTTCCCCATTAAAGTTTTAGTTATAGTATTCATAAACGATTATTAAATTAAAAAAACGTTAGAAAACTTGTTTTGTACACCTTTATTAAAATTTAAAATATGTATATAAAAAAAATACGGCAGGATGAATTTGCGGAAAAATTGAGGGCTTTTAAAATTATTATTATATTTTTCTCAAGAAACACTTTCAGAAACAAATCCTTTGAGTGCACATTGACTATAGTAAGTAAAGCTTTTTTGTGTTGTTTTCCCTCTATTCGCACCTGTTTAAATCATATCAAAAATTTTACATTAAAACAAATATAAAAAATGAAAAAAACCTATTAGTTGGAACTTTTTTGTAGAATTTAAAGTTGCTTTTGATAATGTTTAAAGAAGTTCTTTAACATATTCAGCCCTAACCGCGAAAATAACATAAGCGACATCAATTTCAATTTTCGGTTTTTATAATAAATGACTGAATTGGCAACGCTTGCATCATCTCATTAGAGCTGGTTCACACATGTCAAGTTTGACTAGTCAAGTCTTGAGCTTCTAGGAGAGAAGGATAAACATGGCGTTTCTTTTCCCCTCTCTCCTAAAAACTCATGACTTGACGAGACAAACTCGACGTGAGTAAACCGGCACTATAATATCATGGTCACATAAGGTACCGTTACGATTTTATACAAGAACAATTTTACCGTAAGCGAAAAATTTCATACAAAATTTTTATGAAATTAAATATAAAAACTGTCTCCTGTGAAATTTGATTTTTGGCTCTTACGTTATTTTCGATGTTAAAAGAAACTATTTTTTGGTATAAATATGTAATACTTTTTGGGACTTTGTATTGAGTATTTAGTTGTGCTACCATACTTTTATCTTAATTAAATAAGACTTTGTAAACAAAACTCAAAAAATCAATCTGTATTTAAATACGATTTAAGTTTACATATATGAAAATTAACTTAATTTATATTTAAATATTATCCTTAAAATTGGGCATTTATGTACATATTTGATTCAAATTGGGTAGACAGATAGCGCAGATGTCCCAGATTCAAAAAGAAGGTAATTTTTAAGAGGGAAATCGGGGAAAATATTTGTACTCTCTATTGGTACGTATTGTTTTTCCTTTTGATAAACTCTGTATGCTGATTGCATATGGTTAGGATTAAAATATGGGGTACTTTTTAAGGGATAAAATTGGTACTTTTAAAGGTGTAAAAACTGTATGAAACTGGTATTTGTTCTTTTTTCGGTATATTATTGGTATAGATTAAGCCTAAATTAACAAACCGTTTACATTCTGGGTGCCTTTAATGGGGAAATATGGAATAATTTCGTATAGAAAAAACTGCAGTCAAAGTAGAAAAACTGCAATTTGTTCCACTACTTCATTTGTCGTTAGCCAAACAAAAACTGTAACTTTTACATCTGATTCATTAAATGAAAAAGTCGCTGTCAAACTAACTCAAAAAGAAAAAAGTTGTTCACACATTTTTTTTTTGTTTGACAGTTTTTGGTTTCGACTGCAGTTTTTCAAACCCTGAAAAAAGTTCTTTTTCGGATTATTCAAATTTTGTTGTAAAAATGTACGTACTATTGCAATAATATCGAAATCTTTCAAGGCTCTTTAATTACAAGGGATCTTTTTTTTTAATTAAGGTACATTTTTAAGATTACAAATATTCGAAAACATTTTGATAAAATTCTTTGAAAAAAAAAATAATATTAAAATAATCTATCATGGCCTAAAGTTTAAAATCATTTACTCAAATCTACAAAATTTACTTTTATTACCAGTGCTATAATATTCATCTCAACTATTTATGCTGTGGCTCCAAATTGGCTTCTAGACTTGAACGGACATATTGTGCTGTAGTTGTCATTTATGTATGTATATGCGTTCTCAAAAAAGGAAATTCAAACCCAAACATTATGTAGGTACAAAGAGAAATACATAAACGAATAGTGTTTATATAATTGTATTTATCCTTTTAATGGATTTGGAAGCTTGTTTGCCATTTTTCTTTTGTTTTTCCTGAAATTCTATTTGTATTTATTTCAAATGTTATTGACATCTGTCGGTCGAACGATTGTTAGTCGTCTCAATTACTATTTGTTTTATCGCTAGAATAACACAGACAGACTCTTATTTGGTGTGGCCAAAAATTGTAGCAGCAGTGGTTGTGTCACTCATTAAGGGAGTTTTTTTTAGAAATTAAAATAGAACCCGCACCCGCACAGTAATCAAACTTTGTAATACTTAACAATTTAATACAGATTATTGACAAAACACTGGTTTAATGAGACAGTCGTTTTACAGTCAGACTTTATTTATTGAGGCAATATTTACCAGCAAACACGTGCCATTAAATTATGAACCCATTGGAAATATCACAGAGTACCCAGCATGTGGTTTTTTCCAATAATTTTAAATATAATTTAAAAAAATCTGTTGAATTTTAAATAAAAGGCTTTGAAGTCTTTGAATTTATGGCTATTTTATTAAATACAATTCTTTTAATTTGTGGTTCGACGCCAGTCGTCCTGATTTAAAATAACACAATTGTTATTTAATTTAAATTAAACGAATTTAAAATATAACTTTTTTATTGACAATAAAATTTAAGATATTAAAAAAAAAATTAATTTTTTGTAAAATTATATTCTGTATCTTGTATCGCAAAGTATCACTCTCGTTTAATTTTGTGTGGGATGACAAATTTATACAATAACGATATAATTTAACACTAGAGCGATTTTGTTTGTATTTAATTAATTTTTTTTCAATACAATTTCCCTGTTATTTTAGGTGCGCATTGTTATCGGATTATTGCAAAATAAATAATAACAAAATATTTTAAGTTAAAAAAAGCAAAAACTAAACAAAAAATTCTGTAATTAGATAAACTAACAAAGATAAAACAATGTGTAGAAATAAATATATATGCATGGGTCTTTGAATGTGTGAACGAGAAGTTACTTGTCTAACGTTTCACAAAATGGAAAAAATGTGAAAAACAAAGAGTTAAATAAACAGCGGAGTTAAATGTGAGATAAATTTAAAAATGCAATTAGTTTTATTATGAGTCCGTAGCACGGGGGTAAAATTTCAATGTGAAAATTAAAAAAAGTACTAATGATTCAATGGGCAGAAACAAATGCAGCTGGCATATAAAAACTATGAAAATAATTAAAATGGAAATACAAAAAGGTTAACTTTAATTAACATTTACTCAGAGAGCAACCGGAAATAATGTTTTCCAAGCGAGTTGTGGGTATAGTTAGACTGAGTAGAGAATTGTAATTATTTGACTTAAATTCGTTAAAGAAAGTTTTTTTAAGAAAAGGTGCTTTTTGTAGAACTATATGGGACTGCCATATGACCTATGGAAGCGACTTATGTATCAAAACATCGGCAATTTTTAGTAGAACATATTTCCCAAAAAATTGGTTGTTAAAACAACATCCGACATAACGTGGACGGTTTGGATAAGTGGGCGTGGCACAAAATATAATTATTTATATCTTAAGAATGGTGTTCACATAATTTTTTGTTCTTATTGCACCATGGTGAAGGGTATATAATATTCGGCACAGCCGAATATAGCACTCTTACTTACTTGTTTTTATTTATGTTTATGTTATTATTTTAATTGATTATTTTTTATCTTTTAATTCAGTAGCTAAAATTTATATGCACTGTTTTTGCAGTTTTATTTTTAAATATTCAACTAAATTTGTTTAACTTAAAGTGCTGATGCTAATACTATAATTTATAAGATATTGTGTCTTGTTGTGTTAGAAAATCTAATTAATTTTCATTTTTTCTTTTAATTCAAAGATATTAATTAAGCACATTATAATGAATCGTTTTTTATTATATTCAATGCTAAGATGATCATACATATCTCGGTATTGGAAAATATTAACTTCAGCCGGCTAATGATTCCGTCAATAGTGCACGCCGCTGCCGGTTTTTTCCCGACATATATTTCTGATGTCAGGTGGTTTGTCAGACGAAAATAGAGCACGCTCTTATTGAAAGTTTGTCAGATGACGTTGCATCTGACTTTTACAGAAGCAACGTTTTAAAATTAACACACGACATGTATGTATTTTGCGGTGGGAAATTTAACAAGTCAGTAGCCCGTTTCTGTATTTTTCGCATCGTAAAATTTTCCGCATGAAACCAGTGAATCGGGACAGAAACAGTGCAAAATGAAACATAAAATGATTTTTCTTGCACAAGTGTTTCTGTATCTTTCCGTTGCGAGAATTATCTGCCATTTTAATAATTTTCCAGCAATTATTGGAAGGATGTGAGAAAAAGTGTTTCTGTAACAATATTTTGCGAAAAGTTTCTTACAAGAACAGTCAAAATAAGTCGCATTTGAAATTGGTGCGAGAAAAACAAAATATAGATATTTTAAATTTAAAATATGTTTATATACTATTTTTGTAATATAAATAAAAAACATTTTAATTATGAATGCGTAATTTAAATGATGAAAATAAATAAAACACCATTGTTATATTTTGTTAATTAAATTTTTTTACGCCTTTCTTTGTTTTGGTTTTATTCAGGGCTGCCAGATAAATTTGCGTGAAAATCGTCAATTTTTTGAGAAAAATAAAAAGATCGCCTTTTTGTTTTAAAAAATCGGACAATTTAAAATTAATTATAAACAAATTTTGTTCGATTTTTTATTACAACAAAATCAAACAAAGACGTAGTCAAAGTTCATGGGTATTTTATGCATACATATGTACATATAAATTGTCTTTTGTTCGAACTTAATTTTTATTAAGCTTGAGGTCTATTTTTTATAAAATTATTTATTTTCTTTGATCCGATAACAATTTAAAATTGTTTTTTTCCCTGAAGAAGTCTCACAAAGGCGTGACGAAATATCATATTAAAAATAAATTTTAACAAAAAATAAAATAAATAAAGGTCCTCATGATATCGTTTATAAGTCTCGTAATCTGTTCAAACTGTGCATTTTTACGCCCTCGTAAATGAACTGTCAAAAATTGTATGAGAATTCATTTACACAAACTTGGTAAATTTGCCTAACAATTTTGTCTCGTAAACTTGCGCTGTTCAATTGTGCATTTATACAAACAGATCTTTTAATGATTTTAACGTCGTTTTCAATGAAAAATCCAAGTGTCTATAAATCACAAACAATAAATTCTAGCAATAATTTCAGTGAATTGGTCTTTTGGCTTTCTTTGAGCATTTTTAAAAGCAAATTTCTCATACATATTAATCACAAATTTAAACACAAATTTTTATATTTTTGAATTTTAATTTTTAATTTATTTTTGTATTGACGTTTCTTACAAACTGACATTAATTGTTTAAATTTACACAAAAGTAAAAAAGGGGCTTCATGAAACAAGACTCGTAAGTTTGCGCATTTGCACAAATGGCAATTTTAAGCGACATCATGAGGACCCTTAATATTTTTATAAAAACAAAAAGAAGTCAAGCTTAATAAAATAAACATACAAACTTATTTAAAATAAATATTAAATTTGTATCGTATGTGTCCAAATAGGGTATAATTGAAATTTAAAAATTTCGGTTCACAAATGGCTGAGATATGAGTGAAAAACACGCCTCCAATTTTTACCCATAAATCTACAATTTACCTATTTTTATAACTATTAACTTTACTTTTTCTTTTTCACCTAAAATATACGTAGTAGAATACCTGTTAGTTGAAATCGAAAATGGCATAAAAGTGTCCATATAAGCTAAGAATATCAAATATGTATATAAATTTGTTGTTGCTTTCTACAGAAATTCATATGGTCATTTTAAATTTTCAATGCCACAAAATATGAAGTGTTTGAAATTTAAAAATTCGATATGAATTTTTATAGAAAGCTACAATAAAGTTATAAAATATTGTTGATTTTGTTTTTGCTTTCGTCACTTTTTAGAAAAATCAGCAAATCGGCACGTTTTAGGAGCAAAAATCGTTGAAATGAAAATAAATCGTCAAATCTGGCAGCCCTCTTTTTATTATATTTATTTCTTTTGTTGACGTTTCGCTTTCATTTGACATTTAATTCTGGAAATATTCCAGTTAAAACTGACTGTTTTATCTGTTTTCGCATTTAAATACAGAAACACTTTTCCTCGCAAATCGAGAAACGATGGAATTTTTTGTTTCACACTTCATGTTGAAAATTTTACGATGCGAGAAATACAGAAACGAGCTACAGATGTAAAAACCACATGCAACTTTAGATCTCTTCATATTTTTAGAGCACAGATCCACTTGTTTTTGGCGCAATAACATGTTATAACCATAATTGAAGGAAATGTCGCAATCATACTTAAGTTTTCTAATGAGTTCTGTCGCATCTGAGAAACTTTTATCCACTGCAGGTCTGGTTCGAACGGATTCGCGGAATCGTCTATCTCCGCAAAAGTTGCGAATACTTTGTGTTTTAAACAAAGAATTTTCCATATTAATAATCTTTTACATTCTAATTTTGTATAATAAAAAATGAATAATACTCTACTTGAGTTTTGTTAATTTGAACTTGAATTCAAATTTATTATGCGCATATTTCTTCTGGAGTGTCTCTATCGTATCGGCAAAAGGCGTATCGTTACATCCCCCAAAAAACAGACATTTCGATAAATATTTCTTTTTGAAGAAAAGGAACAGTTCTACGTCAACTTTTTGAATTACGATTGCTTTAAATAAGTTTTAAAGAAATTAGTTTCGTAAATAAATATATTTACATTTACAAAAAAAAACCCCTTCCTTTTAAAAACTTTCTCTATAAAACCACAAATAAATCAAAAAATCCCTATAATTACGTTTAAATATTGAACCTATTTGTTTAAGACTTACGTATATCCTTCTGCAGATATTCAAACAATAAAAGAATATTTTTAAAACTTTATTAAGAAACAAGGCTGGCTGTAAAACTCCTTATAAAATTTCTAATGGCACAATAAAACAAACGATTTATGACAAATTTATTTATTGAAACACACACAGTTTTATAACCAACCCAACAAAACAGATCCTTTGAATATTATTTGACCTTTCAAGGATACAAAAAGTAAAAACGGGAAAAGACAAAACAAAAAACGTATCCTGCAAATTGATGTCATATTATTGATTTCATGGTGACTACTAAACTTATTCTCTCGTGACTGTTCTTAACTATTTATAGTAGAACAAATACAATTTATTAGAAATGGAATGATTATTGATTTGTTATTAGCAACAACCCTTAAACAATTTACAAAAAAAAAAAATACTACACACTCGTTTACACATTCATTGCAAAAAAGATTTAAAGATATTTTAGGGATTTCATTCATTTATTTTATTTATTTTTTCCAATTGCATTTCATTTTTGTTCCCATCGAATACTATTGTACACCTTTTAGGCATTTACGAATTATGTCCTTGTTGTCCTTTCACTTTTTTAGTCCTTAATTGTGTTGATAATTTATGACTATAAATATTATTTAGTTTTGTTGGATAGAATTGTCAGGCTTTCAGAAACACTCCTTTTCAAACAAATTATAAACCATTAAAATTATATAAAGAAAGACAAAAATTAATGAATACAAATGTTAATGTTTGTGTCCTGCGTTGACAATGTGTCAATATTAGTGACAATGGGTGGTGGCCCATAGGAAATCATTCCTTTAAAATAAAATATTTACTTTTTTTTTAAGACTACTTTTATGTGGATCTCTTCTTTTATTTTCTTTATTTTTAAATTTGAAACCATAATGTCACCCTTAAAGTCTAAAAAGGATTTGAGATTCTTTTCTTGTGGTTTCCTGATTAAACAATTTGTTAACAAAAGAGTTTTGCCATGCACGTACTAAATTACAAGATAATAATAGAATTTTTAAGCCACCTTCTTTACAATTTTTTCACTTTATGACCTGAAGCCAACCAATTTGCATAGAAGCAAGAAAACAGAAACAAATATTATTTATTACAATTTAGTCCCATTCACTTACAGAATGTTGCTAAAATACAGTGATTGAGTTTTAGTGTTTGCTTTTACCCTTAAAATCATGCTTGATATGTGTTTACTTACTACACTTATGTCACGCTCTTAACAGAAACTAAAATGATTAAATTTTATTCTCTGGTTAAAGGAAATGGATAGAAAAGAATTTGAAAGTTATAAAATGGGACAAATCGTTTTATAATTTCTCTATATTTTATTTTAATACCCTACACCAAAGGTAAAAGGGTATGTATAATTTTGTCATTCCTATAAAGTATATACATTCTGGTGCTTATGAGTAGCAAAGTTGATGAAATCATGTCCGTCTGAAATGGGTTTTCCGAAGGCCCGCGATTTGATGGGAACCAGGCACATTTATTTCAGATTTAGTCCTTCGCGCTGCAGGGGCCAAATTTAAGAATCTTAACCATAAAAATATGGCGGTTGAATAAAATTCTTAAATTTGTCCCCTGCAGCGCGTAGGATGCTCATAGACGGTTCAAATGTATGACAAACCCCACTTAATTTACCACTATCTCCATTTCTTAGACTAGAAACATATTGAAGAAAAAGTGACATAACTGCCAACAAGTCGGACTAGGGGAATAAAATGTATGACCGACCTTAATAAGTTTTCTCAAAACATACTTGCATATTATCACCCCCCCCCCCCCCCCTACGGAGGCTACCATAGAAATATGGACTTTATGAAATTTTTAATTAACATTTTTCATCTTTTGTGAATTAAATTAAAAGTTGAAAACAGATTTTAATCATTTAAAAATAACCAGACTGCTGACTGTTCTGCAGGAATTATAGACTTACTTCCTTAGCAAAAGTTTAATAATTCTTGCGGGCTTTAATTTGCTGACATAAGGGTGGTACGGGCAGAGATCTGGTGGATAAATTCTAAAACGAGATATTTGAAGCTAATGGCGCCTATGGGCCAAAAACAAAAACATTGATATATCATACTTTAAGATCGGACTGTAAATGGCTAAGATATAACGAGGTATAAAAAGGTAAACACTACGTTCCCCAAAAACCCTCCTCTTCGAAACCTCCTTTCAAAAATACTTTATATTAGAGGACGATTTCTTCCATGCAAGGTGGTACGCTCTTATGAACAGCGAAGTTAAATGCCCGTCTGTTCATTTTTTTCTTGTCTATCTGGAGAACGAAAAGAGCAAAAGCTTCAAAATTAGGTACCAGTTTATTTTGTGGACGATAAGGGGTACATTTAGCACTTTTTGTAAATACTTTTGGTACTTTTTGTACATAAAATAAGTTTGCGCAAACTTGAAACCTTTGTTCTTTAACATAAAGACAGTAAGAGTCCAAATCGAATGAAAGGAAATACATTAGAATATAAAAAGTACATTATACAAGAAAAAGGGATAAAAGTAGTACAAGAAAAAAACATTATTTGAACAGTTTGTTCGTTTTCACTAGGAAAATTCATTAGGAGTTAACATTTTAAAAATTTTTGTAAAAATAAAATTGCTTCAAAATAATATTACGGCTGTATTATTTTTATGTATCCTGGCTATTTGATGGAATTCCAGTAAGAAAAAAATTAATCCGCTCATCAAGCTGGCCGCTACACCACAAAAATCTAGATTCATATATTTACGCAAGGTCCTGCTAAAAATGTGCATACAACTTGTAGCAGATTATCGGTGTTGTCCTAAAATTTGGCACAGCTTAGTTTGATATGAATAAAACATACATACGTATGTGTAGATCAAGCATTCGTCACAGCCAAATTGAGCATTGTAACTTGTTCATTGAATCAATAGGGGAATTCAGTGCTTGGTCTTACGAAAGAACAAATTCAAAATGTCGTAGTTTTTTTTTTTGAAATCTAATAAAAATTCTTTGTATTATGTTGTTGAATTTAACGATGTGTTGTATTTGTGTTTTTGCAAGACCATTTGCCATAAACACTGAACACCGCTAATAGTTTATAAATACAAGACTTATAGCCTATTTCTGATGTTTGAAAGAATTCTTTCTTTCGAACAATGATAATTAAAGCAAATACAAATTATAAAAATTTTGTATTTGTACGAAAGAAAGAATTCTTTCGAATTTCGAAAATAGGCAAATAATTTCAAATTTATTAAATACCTGCAATTAATTGATTTTTTACTTATGGCGTTTTCTTTTCTAAAAAAAAGTGTACCATAAGTGTGACATGGGATCTGGCAACATTTTTAAATGTTAACCTTATTTTTAAGAAGAGTTGTTTATTTTACGTTTACAAAAGAACACAAATTTCGGCAAAAAACAATAAAGAACAATTATCGTTAAAAATTTGGAGTTAATTTATAAGTAAAAAAATACGAGAGACGAACTTAAAAAATAATTTATTTTTGCTGATATAATAACAAAACCAGCTGTTAATCTAGTGCTACACTCATGCCCCTTTTATTAAAATGAGAGTTGAACATGTAGCATTTTTTTCTTTTTACGGGGATCATCTTTAGATAAGAACACATTGCACTTTTAAAACAGGACACATTTTTCAGAAAAGAACATAAAGAAATGTAAAAGGTAGAATAAATGCAGAATATCACTCAGAAAAGAAAACGCCATTACTGAAGCCACACTTATTAAATGTTTGACCAAATAAGCATAGCCCCTACTTTTGCCAATAGTTAGTAGCTTCAGCAACTTATACTTATTATCCACATTGGTAATTTTTTCGATAACTATTAAAAATATTCATTAATAATATAAATTATTTAACTTAAATATTTCTGGAATTTATGCAAAAAAAAAAATGTTCAATTGGTGATTTTTATACCAACATCATCAAATCGCTCTTCTCATAATTCAGGGTTACTCTTCATTAATATTTGCGATATCAAATTATAAAAGATTTCATCATGTTGTTAATAGTAGAAATACACGCCGCGGAAAAAAATTCAAGAGATAAGGAAATGAATTAAAACTTGAACGCATTTTAATAGAAAACAATATTATGATGACAAATGATCTTGCATGTACCGACAGATAGGCGGACAGACAGACAAACAAACACTTACTTATAATTTAAATGCCAGATGATCTTTTCTTTTCTTTTTTTTTAAAGAATGCGCGCAATGTTCTTACAAAGACGCAAACCAATTTAAAATGACAAATGATGTTGTTTGTTTTTGGATATGTACATACATATCGTTGGCCTCATGTATAAAGGCCCCTACTCGATTTTTTCGAAATTGAGTGTTTTAATGATTTCAATGCATTTCACATAAATGCAACTCATCACAAAACTGAATCTAATATTATCAAGTATAATGGTTTTACAAACAATTATAGAAGCAATTTTACATTTTGAACAGTTTGTTTCTTTTAGGGTTTAAAAACTGCAGTTGAAATTAAAAACTGTCAAGCAAAAACCAAAAATTTGAGTTGGTTTGACAGCATTTAGTAAGAGCAGCAGTTTTTTTTTTGGCCAATACTAAATAAAGAATTGAAAGAAATGTCAGTTTTTCTACTTTGACTTCAGTTTTTAAACGTTGGTTTCAGTTATGTTTTTACCTTCTCCTGTAAAGTTTCAATTGTGTGAGTTTGGGCCTTTCTACATGGGACCAACGATATACATAAACATATTTAATATGGGTCCAGAAAAAATACTCATCATTTAAATCATAGATACTCCTCCTCGACGGTGCTTCAGCATGAATTGACATAAATTTAAATACGTTTGTACATGTTTATTTTAAAAAAGCAGTAGCTACTGTGTTTGGCTACTTTGTTTTCTTAACAAAATTCAATACATAATTTATTTTCAGCTGTCATTAGTTTGTCCAGTTTAAAATAATGTCTGTCAAATAATTTTATTTTTTAAATTTTGACAGTTTCCATTAACAATATCACAAAACATTTACATTCCCTGAGGATATTTTGTGTACATTTTTTATTGTGTGTATTCATGTGCGGCTTGGTATTTAATAGATACAATTTATGGTTGAAAATATTCATGTTTAGAATTGTATTTTAAGTAGCGTTTATGGAAGTATCTTTTTGAAATGGATAGTTTTAAATGTGCAGGTCGTCAAAATAATAATCAAAATAGGGTTACAATAATTACAAGTTAGTTATATGTAATTATAATAATATGTTTATCATAGATCAACATTATTTCATGGTTTATAGTAACTGACTGTCTGCTATTATTAATTATTTTGAAATTAAAATTCTTTTGGATTTTTACAGCCTGGTATTATGATATTCAATGACGATACTAATTATTACATGTATATTTTTTTGTTTCATTGCAGGTAAATTTAATTTTTGATTACACAGTTTATGAACAGGTAACCGAATTATATTTTCATATTCTTGACTTTAAATGGTTTGGTAATTGTCTTCATTAATTCGAAAGCACTTAAAGTCAAAAAATTTCCAAGTATGCAAAATAATTCAAATAAAAAGTAGATCAGTTTAGTCTCACATTTTATCGATGTCGATACTAACAGCCGTATTCATAATGGAAATTTGGCATGAAGTTAGCAAAACGTTTATTCATAATACACTAACCAAACTCTGGCTAGCAATTTGCTAAACTCTTGTTAACGAGCTGCCAAACGTTTGCCAACTTGTGAAAACAGCCGTTTAATGTTAAACAATTTTGTTGGTTTTTTTTTAATTTACTGTCTTTTACTTAATTTATTTTAATTTTAAAAACTTTTTAAAATTTTTATATGTGAAAGAAAAAACCAAAAAAAAAATGAAAAAATTAATACAAAACGTGTTACATTTTTGATTAACACAATGTGGTATCATATAAATTCAGAGTTGATTTATTAAAAGTTGGCAGATGGAGAAAAGTTCGTTATGAATTAACTCTGTGCCAACAAGCTGCTAATCTTAATCGGCATTCTAGTTAGCAGCTCGTTGTACGTAGTGTACAAACTGTGGTTAACTTTCCGTTATGTATACGGCTGTAAATGTATTATCTGATCCAAAGTAAAACTCAATGGACATATTTTCTTTATCAATTTTATTAACTTATTACTGCATTCAAAGTTTCCTGAAGTGTTAATTTTTTCCCTTTTGACATTATCTCTTACAGAAATAGTATTTACTGCATTTTCGGAATTTAATCCTAAAAATCTTTTATGTAGCTGTTTTTCGTTTTAATAAAATAAGTCTGGGTCTTATAAAACATTTTAAATATGTAGTGTACTTTTTACTACTCTTCTTTTACTAGTTCGAAAATTCAGAGCATTAAACATTGCCTTACTTATCGCACAGAAAAAATAGAAAATTGACTTTAATTAAACAATTCGTTCAGACAATTAAATATTTTACTAATTTTGCCCCTGCAAAAGAATTGATCATATCAATTAACGGATTTGTATTTTCGAGTCATGCCACACAAATTTAGTCAATTAAAAAATTAATTGCATAAATTAAAAAACACACCATATGCACAAACATTTAATTTATGTGTTTTTATTAAAAAAAAAAATTAATTGCAGCAAACAATAAATTAATTGAAAAAATTAAAGTACATCGATTAATTTTTTAATTGAATAAATTTTGGAAAATATTTTTTCTGTGCGGATTTGTATTTACATCTACTTCTTGGTATAACTTATTTTCAATTATATTAGCAGTAAAGTTGCCAAAAATGTACCTTGGACTTGGTACGAAAAAACACAAGTAAGAAAGAACATAAAAATCAATTGAAATAGATAATCATTCAATACAAATTTCGATCTACCAAGGTTAAAGTACCATTTTGGTTTAAAGATTGATGTTTGACTATTGACAGCTACCCGTCCTCAATTGTGGTGAGTGTTAAACGGCAAACCCCTCTAAAGAGATTGTGTGGTTATAATCGAACCTTCAGTGAAACCTGTGCGTGAAAACCTCGGTTCGATTCCCAGTTCAATCAAGAATGAAAAATTATCAATAAATTTTTATTCATTTCATGTTTTAAAATTCCTTTCTTCATAAAAATAATTTAATAAAAATTGAATTCCATGAACTTAAGCCTAATAAAAATATCAAAATTTGGATTAAAACCATAACAGTTCAATAAACTAACCGCAATACAAATTATTGCCATAATTAAATAAAAAAAAATCCCGAAAATGTCCGCACAATTTTCCCGGGGAATTTTCCCCCGAAATATGTGCGAGATTCTGGAATTTTTGTCCCTAGTAGACAGCGACTCGTCTGTTGTTAAATTCGTTTTAGCGGAATACATAGTTTGCTATTGTAGGACTTGTGCATCTTGTAGGTCTGAAAATGCAAACATTTTAAATTTAAGTATTTTAGTTTGGCGTGAACATAGTTAATTTAAAATGTATGTTCTTACATTGATCGAAAAGGCGTCATGATGCTTTTCATCACTGTGATGCCAGCCCTGCAATAACTTGGCCAAATTGTCATCAGGTGCAATAATTTCGTCAATGGGATGACGTACGGCATCACAGAAATTACGAATAGGAGTCAGTTTAAAAAAATACGTCACCAGTGCGATGACTCAGTAACATCGGAGAAAGGACTCATTAGGCTCAATGTAATGACAGTTTAAATAAACTTTAGCCAAAGTGATAGAATATCTTTATTTACTTACCCGTTACACATGTTTGTTTCCCTTTTGTTGTATTCCGCCTTTTGTTTACAGAAGAACTCTTAAGTAATTGCCACCAGCAGCATGCCAGATATGGTTCTCGTAATCATTTTACTTTGAAAGTTTGATAAGTTTAACTCAATAATTTAAACAAATAGAATTTGGGAATTTTTTCTTCTTATTTCACTTTTTAAACATGAAAATAATGGGAATAATACACAAAATGTGGCATCGAATTGATGTCACTGTTGTCATAGCATAGATGACGCATAAAATATGAGACATTTTTATGTTGACGTTTGTCATTGGATTGATGTCATTAAGGTAATAACTAGGGAAACCAAAAATATGCAATTGCATGGTTTTTCTTGTGCGAAAAATGAAGGCAGAAACAGTATTTTTATCCATTTTAGAGCTTTTTATGAATTTTGGCATTGATTTGTTAGTGCATATTTTTGCATATTTTACCCTTTGCAGCATGTTTTTGCTTAATTCAGTTAAAAGAGCCTTTTTGCAGCACTTTTAAGTTTAAAGCGCATATTTTGCCTTTTTAAAGCGTATTTTGATACATGTAAAATTTTGTAGATGCCAAGAAGAGCTTTTTTCAATTTCATCATCAACATTTTATTTTTACTCGAAAATTTTAAGACAGAGCAGGTTGTGTTTAAAGATTAATGTTATCTGAAACTTAAACATTTTATTTATAAGAAAAAATTAAGGAAAAAGCAATTATGTACGTTTTTAACGATGTATGCAATATACAGAAATCTGGACCAATATCTGACTATATCGACTCAGAATCACTTTTTAAAGTGATATAACGATGTACATCCGTCCGTCTGGCTAGTTGTCTGTCCATGTTAACATTGTACACAAAGTACAAGTTGCAATCTTGTAGATAATTTGATCCACTTCGGTAACTACACTCTTTAATTGTATTAAGGACGAAGTACAATAAAAACTTCTTTCCAATTTGGAATCTTTATATCCGTACCCCACCTAATTATGTTGGTATTTAAATTAAATTCGCGACAAAAATATTTTACTGCGAATTAAATTATTTTCGAATCGGTTCACAATCGCCCAAAACTCCCATCTATAAAATAGCTTTTACGAAGATAACTGACTGATGTTTCAACATGAAGTTGAAAAAAATATAATGCGTAGCCAGATTTCGTAAAACATAAGTTGTTATAACTATACGGAACACGCTTAGGATTTAGTGATACCGGTAAACAGTTAAAGGCTTCATCGGTGAAAATCTTTTAAAAAATATATTGTTAAATTACTTATTCGTTCATATTCTGGCAGCCGTAAATTGCAAAAAACTCAAATACAAGAGATTTATTATTGCCAAAATTGAAAGTTAGTTTTAAGGCAATTAAAATCCATTATTTGCCATATAAAACTAGCAGCTTATACATCCACTATTGAAATAAAAGTTTTAGATGTCTTTATTTTAAAACACCTTCAACTCAATTTATTTTATACAAACTGTACACAACCAATTTCTGAATAAACAGTTTATAAAAATAAAAATATTTTTTTTTATTCAAAATATTGTGTTGAAAAACTTTGACAATTAATAGAATAAACATTTTCCATTGATTGACCGCCATCAAATTTAATTGTTAAAGCAATTTCGGTTTATAACAAGATTTCAATTTCAACAACAATGTAATTACTGTCACATGTCTTATTTTTTATTATGCACTGTACATCAGATTAGAATAATGTTATTTTTTTTTTTTGTTTAAATTCATTCATGTTTTCTGGTATTTTTTTTTTTTTTGACACGCATGCGTTGTTACTGTCAAAATTTTGACAGATGAAATGTCATTTACATATAAAACTCTATGTGGAAAATTAAACGTTTCGCTGTTTCTCTACATAAAAAACAACAAAAATGTTAAAGGTCTATTGTAGATAATAACAGTGAAGATAATAAAAGGAGTTCAACCTATTTTTAGGGTGCAGTAGTGGCATGAATATGCTTAAAAACAAAAACTGACTGACATACAAGAGACAAACAAACAGTTACAATAACACTTGTTCTTAACTACTTGGGGTGTTAAATTTGACATTCATGGGGGAAAATTTATGGGAATATCTTTTTAAGATTAAACACGCACATAAAAAAATCTAGAACATTTGTAATGAAATTAGGTCAGGTTGTTTATAACTTTTTCTAGAGCAATAGTTATTTTCTGTAGTTATTCGAACAAAATTATGAAAAATGATAAAAATCAATTTAACACTCGTTAGAAAATAATTTATTTTTGTAAATTTTTTTAAATAATTTTTCCAAGAAAAAAGTATAACGGAATTCACCTTGAAAAGATAAAAGTTTAATAAACATTTAAAAAAAAAGTGCGGCATTTATGACTCACCTTAAAAATCTTACAAAACCTACAGATATGAACAAATTTTATTTTTTAAAAGATCTCTTTTTTTCATAGAGATAAGCAAAATTGTATGTTTAGTAACGAAATTATCACCTTGTAGTAGTTTATTTAAAACAATAGAGCAGCAGATTTATTGAAATAGTTGGGGGATTCACAAGGTGTCATATAGTCATATACCTTAAATTAATAAAATGAAAAATCGACTGTTGTGAACAAACCCTCATAATTCAGTGTGCTATTTTGAATTTAAATCATCTGATTTAAAACAAATATAAAAACCAAATATTTACCTAAAATAAAAATATTTTTCAAATTCTAATCCATGAATTAATAAATTAAATTAGTTCTTACCTGACTATTTTCCATTTTTCAGACGCAAATCACAAATAAATTTAATTTTGTTTGTTTACCAAACAGCAGAGTCCTAAGCCGATCTAATTTGACGCCGCAAGTGATTTGTTGCAAAAATTGCTAGCCGCAGGTTAAATTCGGATGTTAGCCGGATAAAATTATACCATCAACGGTGACGGCTTACAAAAACTATTGCGGCTCCGCTCAGCCTCTCTGCGCATGTCTCTTATGATTAGTTACGACAGCACAATAAACATAGTTCTATTAGTTTAAGGCACTTTTTGTTTACAAAGCAACAATAATATTTTTAAACCATTATAAAATGTTAGAACATTATGACAATATAACATGATAACACACTTTGTGAATACCCTAAGTGTGTTTTTGGCCTGTCGGCAACAGATTCTTTCTAGTTGTAGCGAAAATTTCTTTATTTTCATTAAATTTCAATAAATTATTCTGAAAAAATAGAAGATCTATAAATTTGCTCTTAAATACTTTTCAGTTTCTTTTATTGATTTGTTAACTCATTCAGTCACATCACTTTTATTTATAGTGCCATAGAAATTTATTTAAAAAAGCATAAAAAAGATTTAAAAAATATAAAAATAATACTTTTGTTTTTTTATAAGTTAAAGAAATTATTTACTAATTTCACCTTTAATGTCAACGAAGCACTAAAAAATATTAACAATATTAAAAAAAAAATAAGTTTGAAGTCTTTTTTTTGTAATTGATTTAGATGACAAAATTAAGGCGGCATAACGTAAATAAAATTCAGTAAAATAAGAATTAAAAAGTTAAAATTCCTATCAATTTTATTGTTAAAAGGCTTCATTTCAGCTGTTCCGTTATATTTATAAAGTACTCTTACGTAAACTTGACGTTGCGTTGCGGATAAATCTGATAAAATTTATGTTTACCTCCGTTTTTACAATGAAAAAATTTTATGTTTATTGATAAAGAACGACTTCCTCCGTTGGTGTTCAGGACGTGTTTCAAACAAAACGCCCAAATATTAAAATGATAAATTTGTAAAATATAGACTAGCGAATACCTGACGTGTGCAACTACGTTCCCCCATTTTTGAAAACATATTTAGCTTATGTGTTAATCTAAATAGGGATCTTTCTATGTTTTAAATCTGTTAGAAAGTTTCGAAGAGGCAGAAATTGCCCCCTACCTCACATCGTGGTCCTTTTTTTTAAAAAATGCATAGCTAATGTGTCCATATAAGTAGGGATCTATACATGATTTGATTTTAATTCAAGTCTCTTGAATTGTTTCGGAGAGATAGAAATTGCCCACTTACTCCCCTCGTGGTCCTCGTTTTAAAAATATTTAAAACATATACCATCTTCTAATGAAACCAATTTGGAGCACAACGGTAGGTTGTTACAGCAAAAAAAAATTAAAATCGACTTTTGGATTGATTATGATGCACTAAACTAAATCATATCGCTCCTTTATTGGAATATGTCTCAAAAAAATCAAACTTGGCAAAACGCAATTAAAGTTTTTAAAATGAACCTTTCCATACAGGTTAAATGTAATATATGTATTCTGCTATAACTTCGGCTCAGTTTGAGATATAATACTGATTTTTTTTATATATGTGACCTTCTCCGAGAAAAGGGACCTAGTGTCTAAAAATGAAGTTTTGAGAAAACCGCATTTCATCTTATTCTACACCCTTAAGAATCCACTCTTAAGTCCAACCCGTTTTTTGACACACTAGGTCCCTTTTATCGGAGAAGGTCACATATTAAGAGGGTATAAAGGAACACTTTCGCTTTAGTAACTTGATATTTTTGATTTTTTGACTATGTTGCAATAGAGGAGCGATATGCCCCTATAAAATTAAAAAAAAAATTTGTTACGCCCTTTTGCATTTTAGGTGACGATGTGTATATAGGTAGATAGAAGATAGATTTTGACAAATTTTCTTTTTTATTTTTAACACATTTCAACACATTTACGTATTTGTTGTAATACCAACCACTGAAGTTACCGCAACATTTACGTATGAGTAACGAAGTCTTAACTATTACTACTGCTTTCAGAAATATTGTGTTACAGTACCAATAAAATGTTTTATAGTAACATAACTATTTAATTAAATTTTTGTTACTATAACTAACTATTGAAGTTAAATTCGATATGCAGGAATAATAATAAAACAAACACCAACCTTCAAAAGAGCCAGTAGTTTTAAAAGTTAAATTATTTGCTTCATTTTTATTTGTAGTTTATGTTTTATGTAGTTTTATTTAAGTAGCAAAAAATCAGTTGTTAGAAATTTGAAGTGTACTTCATTACTATAGTGCTACTCTTTAAACCATATATGTTTTGCTATAATTGCAACTATTCCTTCCTACATACGGCTGTCAGATCTAAAAATATTGTCAGTAAAATGTGCTAAAAAATGTCTGACAATCGTGTGAACACTCTTCGTTGCCATTAGCACATCATTGTCATCAGGCGCGGATCCAGCCCGATCCTTAGGGGGGGGAAAATTTTTTTTGATACAAAAAATTAAAAAAATTGTTTTTAAAAGTTTATTAAAAAACACTCAACAATAAGGTTAAATGAAATATAACAGTAGTTCAATATAAATTAATTTTTTTAAATAAGCAATTTATGATTTCCTTGTGAGGCAAATTTAGATAGTACAGTCTTTCTTCTGTCATTGTTGATCTGAGCCATGTTTTTATTAGACGACGGGTAGGAAATGACCTCTCTCTCGTAGCATTACTGACGAGTAGGGCAAGTTTTTTATGGAATATGCAATTTTTGCCATTTCTTCAATTATTTTTTTAAAAAGGAATTTTTGGACCAGCTTGCTAAAGAATACCTTTTTGCAACATAGAAAAAAAATTTTAAATAAGCTTAGCGAATATGAGGCAGAACCTATTCGAAATGCTAACTGAATAATGCAAAAATCGGACGTAAAAAGTACTTTCAATGCATCTCCTCAAGCCTCTTGAAGTTACAAACGAAAGGGATTTCTATGAATGAAAGCTTTGGCTTAATTGATAGTGCTAAGGAAAATAATACAAGATGTCAGTAAAAAAGATTTTGTTGAAAAGTTTTAAAAACGTTTTAGATCGTAATACGTGTGGTAAATTACCCAATACTCCTGAAAAATCTATATGGCTTGGCATTTCAATTTTAAAAAAGTGTTTTAATCGATTTTCTCACAATTTTGTTTAAATGAAAGTGAGACGGATGAATTTATTGACAATCCTTCTCCATCTGAACATTTAGTGTTCAAATATGCTCCAGTTACATCTTGCGATGTTGAAAGAGTGTTTTTCATTTATAGAACTGTTTTATGTGATAACAGGAAATTATTAGGGGTGTTCTAGAAATCGAAGACTCAAAACACAAGATTTTAAATGTCGTTCTTTAAGGCTAGTTTACACAGTAATACATTGTATTACGACATTATGTAGAATGAGAAAAATCATACCATGTAAAAGCAAAATGTATTGAGTAATAGAGAATACGAACACAAAATCTGAAAAGCGGTCGGTAAATGATTTTTTTCTAAACCATTTTAGAAACTCGTGTATTTTCATCACACCAGAGGTGTATTTTAACAGAGTATATTAAAGGTGGTAGAATTTTTATACAATTACAAAAACAATTAAAATCAATTCAGGAAATTTTCATGTTGTTTTTGTAAAAATTGTTAAACTGTAACCATCTGATTTGTTGTTATTATTTTTTATTTTACTTGTACCATTCGTGTAAACATGAAAAATACATACAACAGATTTTAATTTTTTTCTTTTAAACACGGAGAGAATTTCATAATATTTTGATTCTACAAAGTCGTTATACATTGTATTACCGTGTAAACTGGCCTTTAATAACATTTCCCTGATAAAAAAATTTTGTGACAAATATTATAAAAATATTTCTTTATTAAACAGAATTTTATAACAAAAATTAGATTAAAACTGTATTAAAAACAACTTCCAAATTCTTGCGTTTTGCCCCAGAACTTTTTTTTTTTTGACAATTTGAAGAAACATTCTATTGTACTTACAATAAAAACTTAATAAAATAAATGTTTCTTAAATAACATGTTTACTTTTGCCATTTTTCGTGCCATTTTGCCAGCCATTTTTAACAATTTTTCGTGCCATTTTAAACTTGCCCTGCTGACGAGCATTGAAACGAAAATTTTTTAATATTTTTCTTAGATTTCGGTAGATATCTTTATCACAGTTTATTAAAGCATCTACAATGTTATCTGATAGATTTTTAGATATTTTCCATGTTTGTTGCAAATGCAACAGTTCAGACTCAAGTTTAGATGTTAGTAGGTGTTTATCTATCTCTTTTATCAAACATAATCAGCTCATCAGCTAGTTGTGATTTTAAAAGTTTTTTATCTGTATTTGACTTGATTACACTTTGAGGTAGAAGTTTAGGTATGTTCAATACATTTAGGAAATCTATTGGGAAACGTGTTTTGAAATCTTCTAAAATAAATTCAATAAGAGGAATGTAACCAACAACTCGATAGTAATCTTCAACATTTTGAATGTGATTGGAACCTCGATTTGATCGCAGATAACTTTAATTTTTTCAAAACTCGCTTTAAATAGTTCTTCGGCTTTATTTCTTTTCTCTTCAAGGCACATGATTTAAGTTTTGATAAGGCTTGATCCTTTTTGAAGATCTATATCGTGCTTTTGTAAAATGATACTAATCCTCAAATGAATTCAAAAGTACTAAGCTAGTTCCTTAATACAGTACTTTTCGCTTATAGTCCACTACTATAGTTGCACAACTTTTGTGGACTATAAGCGAATTTGGACTATATCCGATTTTTTTATAAGCCATTTAATGGCTTATAAGTGTATAATCCACATTTTGGACTTTATAAAAATTATTTTCTTCAATAAAACTGCTATTTTTTAAACAAAACAAAAGTTTATTTAAAACATAACCAAATTTTGATTTAATTTAAATAAATAGTTAACACAAAAAATAATACAATAAAAACAAAAATGGTCAGATGAAGACACCATGTTATGAAATATAAATTGCGAAATTTGGTATTTATAATAGTTACCAGAAATGTAAATAAAAACATGTTACAAGTTGATTAAAAAAATATTAAAAACAGAGTGGACTATAAGCGAGCATTTTTGCATAAAGAATTATATTCGTATGCTAAGAAAATGTGGCTTTTAAACGAAAATGGACTACATGCGAAATGGACCTTAGGACAAATAATTTGTATGAAATTCGAAAAAATCTGCATGCGTTTTTGGCCTTTAAGCGGAATGGACTATAAGCGAAAAGTACTGTATAAGGCTTTTGATGAGGTATCTCTACTTTTCCACTCAGATATTTTTTCCAAAGCTTCTACTATATGATGTGCACTTGTTGCAAAGTGAAAATTGAGTCGTGACGGTCCAACCATCTTGTCTCGCATAATGTAGAGAGTTTGGCTCCCAAATACTTTGCTGAAACTGTGTTTCGGTTGGAATGATTATATTTAAAAAAAATTTGTCGTTTATTTAACAAATGATACAACTTGTTGTATTAATGGCACTTTGTTGCTTTTTAAAATTGAGTTGTTTGATTTATGGGAATAGCAAGGCGTTTGTTTTGCATTTGTCCAGAATTTTATAACAGCTCCATTTTCTGATGACATCAGAGGACACCCATCTGTTCCATTTCCTACACAATTTTTTAGGTCAAGACTAAATTTTGTCAAAGTTTTTAGAACTATTGATGATAGTGCCTTCGCATCAATTGACATATCACATTATCAATATCCTTTGAAGCCTCTTCAAATGCGTTTACAACAAAGCCAATAAATGCTTTCCTAATTATTTTTTATTGTATGTTGAAATATCTTTAAGATAATTAAATCTGGGTTTTCCGCGAAAAATCTGTGTTTTCGTCAAAAATTATCGAATAGAATTTTGATTCATATTACACATATATACATAAATATCGCATATACATAATAAGGCTTATTAATAATTCGACCGCACGCATTTTCAAGTCAAAAGTTTATTCTTTGGATATAAATAGATGCCACCTGCTGGGATTGAATGTAGAATAATAAGTATTTAAATACAGTAAACTAGATGTTTCTTTGGAAATATCTAATAAATAACTATTAGAATTAAGTTTTTGATACTTATTGAAAATTTCGTTAGATTCAATAAAAAAAACAAAAAAAAACTTTGCTGGGATTTCCTAAAATTTTGTGCATATAAAAAATATTATTATTGGGAATTCTTGTATTATCGAGAGAAACCAAACATATTTTTAGAATTTAGGGGGGGGAAATTTCCTTATTTCCCCCCCCCTGAATCCGCGCCTGATTGTCATACGTTGTAAGCTAATTTTATTATGGCCAGATATTGGCATCATTGTCAGAGACATTTTCCTATTGGCAACACTGCAAATACAACCGTATCAGGGATGGAAAATTGGGTTTCGTATTTTGTAACAACTTCAATAACAAAACTTAATTTTTAGACTATGACGGTAACAATTTTATATCTCGTTGCGCATCTCTTGATATAAATTTACAAACAAAAAGACTTTTTATAAATTACGAAATTTTTTTTTTAAGGAATATCATAGTTTCCAAACGTGATATGCATGAGTAAAAATAAAAAAGTTTATTTTTGGAGAATTAAAATCTTGTTTAATGAAAATTAATGAAACCTATTTTAAACAACATAGAAAAGCTAAAACCCTTGCTATTGCTTTTTCCTTTCAATTCCAATATTTAAAATTTTTAAAAATACACGCAATTTAATTAAAGATGAAATAATTGTAAGATTAAATTGTTAGGTTTTCTTACAATTGTCGCAGTTGACAATTTACTTTTGGTGGCAATTTTCGAAATATTGAAAGCCAAATATTTTTGCAGACAATAACTCTCACAGTCAATTCTCTTTACTTCTGTCACGATTTTTCTTTAAAACTTGTGAAACAGCAAAAATCCTTTTAATATGAAAATACTCTCATGGTATAAAACCATCTTAAGGCCCAAATTACACAGAAGTTGTTATATTGCCACTACATAGTAATGCAGTGAGTTGCTACAAAGGCTTTCAAGTAGTGCATGTATAACAAAAACTGTCATAGTTAAAATTTAAAATAAGGTAATTTTTGCTTTATCTTTATAACTCTTGCTAAAAGCTTTTTAAAATATTTTGCATTTTTATACACATTTTATTTAAAAAAAAATAAAAACTTTATGACACAATTTTTATCAATATTGAAAAATGCAACAAAATATTTTAATTAAATTTTTATTGACACAACCATTTATCATAAAAGAGTCTTTCTATCATCCACAACACTACCATTTTATTCACTTAATATCCAACATATAAAATTTATTATGAACACATCAACTACAAGTTAATAAAAAACCATATTTAGTCATTAATTAAACGCCACCAATTAGGAAGTTATTTCTTCTTTGCTACTACAACATAAATTCGTGGCAGCTAGAAGCAAATAATCTATCTCTTATGCACCATTAGGGGTTTCTATTCGGATAAAAATTTAACAGGAATTTAATAAGGAAATTTTGTGAATGTAGAAAGGGCCGTTTGTTTTTGTTAATAAACTCGCTAATTTTGGTCGAAAGATTGCAAATTTTTTGTGGACATTTGTGTTGCTATATCAGAACCAATGAAAAAGTCGAATTTTATTTTTTGATTATTTAGGACCTTTCAAATTTTAAGTAACGATATATATTCTCGATTCCTGAGTAGTTCTAAGTGAACTTAGCCATCTGTTAGCATTGTGCTCCGAACGAATTAACAGAAAATAACAATTGTGGAGTCAAATCCTTAACGTCCTTCCGATTGTTATTAAATTTCAACATATTTATTTTATATGTCTAGCAATTACACCACTAAATTTCGTAAAGATCGGTCACTTATTTAACTTTGGCTCTTTATAAAATCTACTCTCGGGAAACACTTTAGTACACCTTAAAAAAATGTAAAACTTTACGATCTTTTTAAGAAATAAATAATTAAATTTTAAAGGGTGTTGTTTTACATGCATGTTAGTTTTCGAAGTTCCCGAAGTTTATAGAGCACTTTGTCCATTTTATGAAGTTCATTTCTGGTTAAATGACTACGACATTAAACGAAAATGCCGTATTTGGAGCAAAGACAATCCTCAAGTCGTTAACAAATCACCACTACATTCATTAAAATTTACGGTTTGGTGCGGGTTATACGCTGTAACGAATTGAGCAAGAAGCTGCCTTTATGGGGAATAACAAGCGCTATCGAGCCATGCTGTCTGAATTTTTGTTTCCAAAAATGTATCAGTTAAACATCAACGACATTTGGTTACAACAAGACGGCGCAGCTTGCCACACAGCGCGCTTAAGGATTGATTGGTTGATTGCAAAATCAATTTGGGGACAATTTAATTTCCAAAAGTACTTCAGGGGCAACTGCACTGAAGTTGCGTTTACCGCAGAAAAATCAGGCAACGAACTTCATGTTAAAATATATATTAAAAAAAAATTTTGGCCAATTGCCATCCGTAATAGACTCATAAAAAAATCTGATTCCAACAATATTTCTGTCTTGTATTATCATTTTGTGTTCTCAGGCAGCTAAAAATACACCCTATAAATAAGCCGATACTTAATTGATTCAAACTTTTATCTGTGTAAAATTTCGTGTCAATATACATATTTTAATAAATAATATGATGGACATGCTGCTGTTCAAGATAAACGTATGTATGAACACGATTCTAGTAATTTTACAGGCTATTAAATGCCCTTCTTTATGAAGGGGTGTTGTCATTTCTTAATAAATATGTATTTTCAAAAGTGTACCAAACACAATGACAAACTTTGTTAATGGGGTGTAGAATTTATAACAAAATATAAAAAACAACTATTTAAAAAATTTGGGTCAAATGAAATGAAACAGCAAATGAAAAGAAAGGAAAAACAAAACGTAAAAATAAACGACATTTAAATTTATCATTCAAATCGTTATATTCTACTTATTCATTCATTTAAAACACTGAACAATAAAGAAAAAGAGTAAAATACCCTGAGGCGTCATCAACGAATTTTGCTGGCGTTCTTCTAATATTTATAAGAGAACTAACTTCTAGTTCATAAATACTCACAGACATCGTCTACTATCAAAATATGCAAAATAGTATTTGTTTTGTTTTTCTATTTTAATTTTAATAAATTAATAACAAAAAGTTTGCTAATTTTTTTTATGAATATTATAAAAATTAAGTATTGAAAAATTAACATTTATGTCAAAACAATAATTTAATTAATAGATCAAGTTTAGAATATAATTGGTTTTAAAGATGAGGCATCAACACAGCATGAATTGCCAACATCTTATCAGTAAGAAAAATAAAATATTTGAAATTTAATTTACTGCAGTCTTGATTATTTGAAAGAAAAATTGATTGAAATCTGACGTAGACAGAGTGAATGAAACTGAATATTTGTTTAGAATTAAAAGACTCGTTTAAATCTTTTTCTTATAGATGATTAATTTCTTGACCTAATTTTCTTTAATATTAAGTCATACATTTACAAAAAGCTTCTTTCAAAGTAAACTCTAAAATCACATTTACTTTCAATATCTTACGGAATACAACATGTTTTCTAGTAGTATTTTAAAGTTTTTTAATTGTTCTGAACAAATTTTTAATTACTACTTTAAAAAATTCTTCTTGCCAATACCCACCCGGGCGATCATTTCGGTTTTATTTCTTTAGTAACTTTCTTTAATTTGCTTCAGTCGAAAGGAAATTTTTACTCTCTTAACAAATTGGTTTCTTTAAAATATCTGAAAAAAAAAAATTTATGACAAAAACTTGCTCTCATCGCTTATTTTATACTGCCTGTTAATTAGTGATGAGGTGACGATGTACATGAAAATCTTTGGTAAGGCGAAGGTAAATCGCATGAAAATTATCATGGAAATATAAATATATATTTATATAAAATAATCCAAATCCGTTTCTTTACCAATTGACAGGCGCATTACCAGGAATAGCGAAAACACTTGTGAAACATTCCGTAAGAAATCGACTCAAGGAATTGATAATCTTTGTTCTAAGCCTGACGTTTACTTAAACTATTCCGCCAGCTTAATTTTTGAAACCAGTTATATTTAATATTTTTTGCTTGTGCGTTGTTAAATCACCAATGAATTTCCCTTTCTTTAAAATCTTTATCACTGGAAAAAAATCATATTCGAAAAATTTTAATGATTTTTAAATGATGTTGTTTCAAGGCCAAGGCGAACTTAATCATAGGTGGCCTCATCGCTACAACAACAAAAACAAACAATTTGCCTGGCACAATTTTGTCAATCTGTAAAAAAACGTCTAAAACGTCAAAAGAAATAAAAAAAGTAGCAGTGTTCGTTTTAAAAGAATATCTTTTTGTTTGCTTAATTTTGTTTGATTATTTTTACTTGCAAAATTTTAAGAATTTTATTGAAACTCGACATGAATAAGCAAACAATTTTTGACAGCTTCGGTTTGAAAATCGCCTTTGCACAGCTGATGATGGCTTAGGCTAACGAGGCCACCTAGTATTTGTCTAAGGCGAATTCATACCGCATTTTTGACCGCATCATAATGAGAGTTAAGACCATGCCAGATAAAACTTTTGCTTCGCGTTGCGTTAGAAATTCGTTTTGACATCAAAGATGAAATATTCATACTTATACGAAACATGTCACATAAAATACTTTTAAGGCAGAGCGAAGCAAAAAGTTAGGCAACTCTCATCTTTTTGCGCGCTTTGACAGTCTGCTAGTATAATTTGTTTTATTTATTTATTTTTAACAAACAAATCGTGTGTGTTGTCAAAGTGTTTATTGTGACATTCACCTTTTGCGTTACGCTTTTTTGTCAAAGTTATAAACGTCCCGCAAAGCGTGAAGTTTTATATGACATGGCCTTTAATGTTAAACTCCCTACTTAAAAAAAATTAACAGCAACATAACTCTCTCTGCATAGCTTTGCGCTCACCTGTATGAATTCGCCTTGTGTTGTTCTCACATTTAATTGTTTAAAATAAAAGTGCACCGTACAATGAGCATAATTTATGATTAGGTTGCCGCATCTGAAAAATCAAAAAATTTAGATATGACGGCGAATTACATTCAGCACACGTACACGTTGAATACGCCGGCTGGACAAGCATTTGACAAGTGTATTTGGCCCTTTTTTAGCACCGTCGCTGTCACACATACTCGTACAAATACGTGTTCATTAAGGGGTCTGTACACGATCACGCATTTATCATCAAGCGCTCTGGTAGTATTAGTGAAAATGTGTTTGTGTGTGTCTCACCGATTAATACTTTTATTTAGCTCTGATTAAGATTTGGATAATTTAATTTAAATAATTCATTTGAAATGAAGTTTATTAAATAAAAATTCTTAAATTAATCTTAGGATTTTATTTTGGGTTGCAAGCATAACAACATAAGACTTTTTTATGTGTGCCACTTATAGTGTGAGTAGCTGTAGGTATTTATAGGAATTAATTTTCCTTTACACGCGCTATGTCACAAAACTAATGTTAATGGAATCCTGATTGAACCTGACATCGCGTAAAAATATAACTTAAATAATGTTTTTCTTTTTCAAGTTTCAATTAATTCTTTCAGAGCTTAACTTGAGTTTTTAATTGTGTATTAAACTGAATTATTTAAATTCAAATTGGCCACTATCCGTGTGATATAAAATTCATATAAATAACGAAATTAGGAAAAATCCTTTTAACGATAAACAAAGGAGGGGCATTCACATTTGTGAACACAATTTATTTTATTAACAATTACATTTCCATAAACATTCGTAGTCTTGCTCTAAAACTTTTTAAGTTTCCTCTGCAATTTATAAAGGTAAACATTTTTCTTTTACAATCTCCACTATTCAAATACCTTCAACCATTGAAAAAAGGTATACGAGTTTCTATAAAAAGTTCTTTGAACTTGTAAACAAAACAACTTTTGCATGCTACAAGAGCCAGGGAAATATTGCAAATGTAAAATATACAAAAAAAAAAAAAAAAAAAAACAATTTCTTTTCTACTCAAAGAGTTCCGGTACCACCATAAAAATCAAAAAACCAAGAACAAAAATCTAATAAAACCAAAGTTAATAGTCTCACAAGTCCAACATAAATGGACGAACGTAAAATAATAAAAACTGGTCACAAAAAGTGTGTGATGCCTTTCAAATCAGCAAATAAACATTTACAACTGTCAACATGTTGTACTCACTCACTAACTCGCTCAGTCCACACTCAGTCCAGAGTTCGTTTGTCCCCCCTCCCCCCCCCCCCCTCCACAAATGTGTGCACAAAAATCGTGACTAGATTTTGAAATTTATCCAGCAACACAACATAAAAATATTAAATTTCTTTTCTAAATTCTAATAACATTTAGCAACAAGTTGTATAAAATAAAAACAAAAACAATAATTATTAAATTAGAATAAAAAAGAACGTTTAAACTTTAAAGTATTTGTGTTCAAATGCCGCTATCTAACAAATAAATCATTTGAATATTCTTAGGAAAATAATGTTTCTTCTAATTTTTTCCTCTGCTTAATGATTTTCAAACGACACCTTCTAAAACAAAATCTTTTATTTTAAGAAAGAATTAAAATATATTTTTGACTTCATCATAAAATTGCATTTAAATACAGTTTTATTATTTCCGTGTGATTTGAATAGTATTATGTTTTTAAGATAAAAGTATGGTAGCACTACTCAATTTAATAAAAAATATATATTTAACAGCTGTTTAACCAAAGTAAAGAAACTGGTACAGCGCTTTGCTGAGAAGCATCTTGGGTATCGTTGCTCCTATCACTTATGCTGGGTACACACAGTGCAACCTACATGCAATCTGTTTCAATGCAACCTCAAAATATCAAAGCGTTTTGATGTTGATGCAATCTGGAATTAATGAAAATGAATTTAATTCACTAGATTGCGTAAATGTGTTGCATAGTGTGTGCCCAGCATTAGGGCCAACCTAAGCTCCTTACTGTCGCATAACTGTACTATTACAGTTTCGATGTATATCTGTCAACCGAATGCACTCGTGTTGGCTTAAATAACCTCAATATTTTAAATAATGGACAACAAAAATTTATCTAAAATAAATATTATTACATGACAAAATAAAAAATATATGTATGATAAAAAAAATAAAATAATAAATTGCAACAATCCCTAAATGAACCTCGTGTTTGCTGTGATTCATTGCCGTTCTTCTTAAAAAGAAGAAGAAGAAAAAAGCTGCCCTTAGACGACATGTATTTACTTAGTAGTGTGCTTGTCAAATTTCCCACTTTAAAATCAAATCGAATAAGTATTCGTTCACGACTGCCAGAATAAGATTCCAGGCTAAGGCCAAATATAAAGCGTAGTACCCTGTCTGCTGAAAGACCATTCATTTTAGCTTGCATCCATCATTTGCCTCCTGAAAGTTCCGAAGGCGGAACTGCAGCAGAGGAGATTATCCGTCGTTTCGTCATCAGCCTCACATAATCTGCAAATCTTTGTACTTAAATTACCCTTAAACTGGTGGTATCTTAAACCACAATGCCTCGAAATTAGGTCAACAAGTAGCATAAGTTTCATTTTCTCAAGCAGAAGTAGACTACCTTTCTTGCCCCGGGACAAGGTCACAAATCTCTTTAACTGTCTTAACCCAGAAGTGAACGTCCATGTGTGAAGAAATTCACGTTTGCAAAACGTTGTATCGTCCCCTTAATGTGACCAGAAGTGACGTCGAACAAAGTCGCAAGGCCTATAAATGCCAAGCAATCAGCCCTTTCGTTGCCCACATGGCCCTCGTGGCCGGGTACCCAATAAGCTTTGCGGTTGGAGAAAATGTCGGAACTCCGTCATTTTGGAAGAAGTCAGAAATTGTTGTACAGTCCAATTAACATAAAGTATGAGATCAAAGTATTTTGATGAGGTGTACCACTTATAATGTGAGTAGCTGTATATGTTTTATGCTTTTTTTATAATCTAGCGATTATTATTTTAAGATTATTCCTTAATAAAAAGAGCAATTTACTGAATTTTAAAATTTTTATAAAAAAAAAATACATTAAATTAATGTCGTTTTTATGAGTTTGTTTATTTCATTTTCTAAGAAATTTTTCGCTTAGCTTTAGAAGCAAATAATAATTGAGAAAACAATACTTTGATTTCCGTATCTAATGCTAATTAATTTATATTGGGTACTTTATTAAAATCGGATCATTAACAAAACAAGCTGTTGCTAATTAATAATGAAAGCAAATCGTTTTTGTTATGTATTGTAAAAACCTCTGGCGTTTTCTCCGATCAGTTGGACTGCAGCATTCTTCCAAGGCAGCCGGATTACTGCACAGTCGCGAGCCAGATTCAAAATGGTTAGATATCTGGCAGAAATAGTCACATTATGACTAATAGTAAAACGGCCATAAATCGGCTGGAGAATTTGTTTATCTCATCGAGAATTGTTCAAGAATGCCCGATGAATCTTGGGGAGATAGCAGAACCCTAAAATGGGTGCCTCGACACAGGGGGTTTCATGGAAACTGTATGGCTTCGATAAAACAAGATGGAAAAAGAACTAAGCGCGCTTTGGAGCTATCCAGACCTCACACCAGGAACCTAATTGAATTTATAAAGGCTAGGGCTCCCTTTTAATGACCAATGTAGAGAGTTGTAGTGACAAAGAGGAGCTAGAGTCTTCTCTGTGGTTGCCTGGCATTCGGAGACATAAAACTTAAACGGTTTGGTCAAAGAACCCTTAGGGACAAAACTTGATTTGATTTGTATCCTCTCCTTCATTGAATCAACCGGCTGGTTATGTGAAGGTGTCGGCAGCCAGGTACCTGGAACTAGTTGCTGGACGCAAGTAAAGGTTTGTGATTGCGGCTGCCAATGGAACCTAACCTAGTAAAAATCCTTTAATTTCTAAAAAGATTTAATTAACAACTGGCCAACAGATCAAAATATTTATTATCACCTTAAAAACTAAAAATAATCTAAAAAATCTATATTTTCTGTGATCTAAACTTATTAACACCTCAAAAACTCGAATGATTGTTAATTGCACACAAAATATCATCTAAAATAAACATTTAATACAGCAAAAAAAAATTTAAAAGAATATTTTCATATAAAAACAAATATTTTTACGATTTATTTGACCTTCAAAAAGTGAATTTTTATGACTTCCAAACAGCGTCAATTATCAAGTAAAGCGGACCAGATAAATGCAGTTTTTTTTTTTTTTGTTTGCCTTTTCCATAAATTATTTGTGCAAATTGCACATTTTCTAGTAAAAAGCGACAAAAAATATAAATAAACACGTGCCAGTTCAAAAAAAAAAGATACAGAAAATAAAATTTGCAATCATTTAAATAGAAATTAAATTGAAATTGAAACTCAAAAAGGTACATACAGAGATGGGAAATTAGAAAATAAAAAATGGTACTAAAAATATATGAAAAATTACAAAATTTAGATTAGTACTTTATAACAGTGAGTAGTAAAGAATTATTTGTAATTTATTTAAAAAAGAGCTGAGCGCGTAAGTAGTTTCCAACATACGACTCCGAACGCTCACCAGAGAAAGTTTTAGAAACTCTCAAAATCACGCACGTTCGTACAATAAGAATGATAGAATAAAAAATTACGCTATGCGCCAATTTGTCGTTTAATGACGTAGTTTGTTCGTAGCAAGGGTTATATGTGTTCCTTTTGACTCCTTCAAGCGACATAAGGCCATGCCGTAACAAGATTATTCCAATATAATCGGTCGGATGCACGATGTATAATTTTATTCCAACGCAAATGAAGGTGGGATGTTTCTATTACGACTTGTCGTTTCCAGGTTTGTGATGGTATTCCTAAAAAACGAAAATTTGTTTTCAATATATTTTCTCACTCACTCACTTGTTTACGTTTTTTAAAAACAGGCAGCTAATCTAACATAATTAACGTTTTCGAATTTCCAGATGGCTCGGTTGTTGTCTGGTTTCTGAAAATAGCTCGTTGTATGTATGTATGTATGTATGTAGGATCTGCCTCAAGCATTTGTTTACGATAACTTGTACGGATTGCACGTCACGAGATTCTGCATTGCACGTCGTTTCGATTTTACGGCTTGATATCGAGCCCTTACCGCAAAAAAAAGCTTAAGCACCAAAAACACAATTTTACTGGAGAAGGTTTATTTTTTTTATTTTTTTATGAAGGTGGGCGCTTTAGTTTAAATTATGTTGCTATAAAATCGTAACGGTACCTTATGTGACCATGACATTTTAGGAGATAATGCATTTTTATTTAATTTAATTTATTTAAGAAAAAACTAAAATTAAAATATATGTCGCTTAAGCTTTTTTTGCGGTAATGGCTCGACATGTACGATGAATTCCGAATGATTGCTCGTAAGCCTTCAAACCACCAGTTTTGTCCAGTATGCGCCCCAGATAACAGAATGATTCTACCTCATCAAGGCATTCATTCTGCATGGACAGTCTTTGCTCATTATTCGAGTTTATTCTCATTGTTTTAGGTTTGCCAATGATAATTTTTAGGCCAGCGTGTGATGCAGTTTTTTTGGCTACTGACTACTTAGTCTGCATGTCCGAAAATATGAGGGTGAGTAGGCAGATATCCTCGGCGTAGTAGAGGTCATCTAATCTGCCTTGAAGACCCCAAGTGATTTCCCTTCTATGCCAAGTTGCATTATTCATCACAACGTAACTTTACGTTTCCACATGCAAGTAATTACTTGCCAAAGTCTCACAATCGCACACACTTAAGAAATTTTATATTAAAGAATTAACTGTTTTAATAAAGCCCGAAGTATAAATAGTTTCTAAAATTTGGAAACGTTTTAAACAATTTTTTTTTGTTATGTATTTAATAGAGTCTTCTAAGAAAGTCTTCGTGAGTGCTTAAGAAATCTTGTTGAATGGTAAAATTTTAATAAAGCACATGCTCATTCTCTTACGCGTGTTTAATATTTTAGGCAATCACAATAAAGCGTTTAAATTCACGTCACGCGCATCCCTCTAATATAAATAAAACTTGCAACAAGATGCGACGCCGCTGCCAGCAGGCCCTTACATGGAGAATAGACGCTAGCCGATAGCTATGGTTTTTCCGATCACTCACCTTGACATTTGAAGGTTCTTAGGCACTCAGAACTTGTTAGGAGTCCCCGAAAACCCACTGAGACTCTCCACTTGACACCGCTGATTGTTCGCGATAGTTCTACGGAACCACCCACTAAACCTTAACCTGTTAACGCGTTTGGTAGCACCCAACTTTGCTTTCGTTAGTTGCGGAATAAGCAACTCCCTTGAACAAAACCATCAACGGAGAAACGCAACTGCAACTTTTAGTAATTTTTAAGTTTCATTTGAGTAGATGCCATAGACTGCTTTTAGAGATCGCACATGACGCGACCATTTTGAAACCGGTTTGAAAAAACGTTAGAAATCAGTTAGTTGCATTAAAAATGGGGTACAGGAACGTCGTGTTTTCGTTTTATCTTTTCCTTTAGGGATGTATCCACAAAGTTCTTCTTTTTCGCCTCTTTCTTTCTCGAAGATGCAAATACATAACCACAACTTCAAAATTAATTATTATGAATTGCTTACACTGTGCTAGTTGAAAAAACGCTTTAGCTTATTGAAAAAACTAAAAAACCGAAAATCCGCAATTTGGCTAAAAAAATATTTTAAGTTTCTAAAACGACTGCGTATCTTAGAAAAAATCTATTAATTTTGTAACTGAGAAAGTTCTTAAATGTGTAACTTCCTCATCACTTGAACTAGACATTTTGCAGACGTCTGTTCTCAAAAAAAAACCGAAATGATTGGGATAAATTCATCACATTCTGATGCAATTTAAATTGCGGGGTGTGTGGAAAACGATTGAAACTGATTTAAAATCTATAATTTCAAAAGGCTTCATTGCAGTAGCTTTTACCGTCCGTTTTGGGCCTAAGTCTACTTTTTGTGCACTGTCCGTCATCTGCAATTTAATTCACAAGCGTCAATAGAATAGCAAGTTAATGTGCAATATGTAAAGTACCTTAAAATCGCATGTCCCATCTCTGGATGAGCTTAAAGAAAAAAGTAATTGGCAAAAACTAAAACGAAATTGATCTGCGCCATAGAGCAGAGGAAAAACTACCTCATTTCGACTGAAATTAAACACTAGGACATTAAATTTGATGGTCATGTGATGTTTTTTGCTGTTTACAAAATAATTTTTCGAATTTCTTTTCTTGAAACTAAAGAACTTTATAAGCTTTAATTTTTAAGATAAACGCGAAAACGGAAAAACAAGATAAAAAATTAAATATTTTGTTGTTTTTGGTTTTTATTATCACAGCAAAAAGACAATCAGTTGACCAAATTAAAACTAAAAAAAAGTTTTGTAAATGATATTTGTTTTAATGAACAACATGATGATAATGATGACGACGTTGTTAGTTTGCGTTTCAAGTTAAAGTTTATTTACTAAAAGGCGTCCCAAAGTCGTGAAGAGATTGAAATAGTTTATGTCGATAGATATGCTGAGTTTGTTGGTTGATTGTTTGATACAAGAATTTGCAATTTTTTCGTTTAGCTTATTTACAAAAAAAAAAATAAAAAAAAAAAAAAAAAATAGAATGAGTTCAGAGTTTAACATAAAACTATGTTAACGAATAAAGCTTGACAAGAGCTTTGACATGAATCTAAAAAAAAAAAATGAGCACTTGTGTAGACCTTAACAGGCGTATTCATAACAAAAAGTTAGCCACAGTTTGTACACTACGTACAACGAGCTGCTAACGGCTGTTACACACTATCCCACAAAGTCTTACGTATTTTTCAAAAATGCTTCCCTGATCTAATTATTCTTTGAACATTTTCAAAAAACGATAACAACTTATCATGACAGGGCTGCATTTTCGTAAATTACTAAAGACTTTGTGGCCGATAAAGCTTAGCTGCTTGTTGGCACAGAGTTAATTCATGACGAACTTTTCTCTATCTGCCAACTTTTAATGAATCAACTCTGAATTTGTATGAAGCCACATTGTATTACTCAAAAATGCAACACATTTCGCATTAATCATCGCTGAATCAAATAAAAAAATTTTAAAAAGTTTTTAATATTAAAATAAATTAAGTAAAAGTCAGTAAATTAAAAAAACCAACAAAATTATTTGTCATTTAACGGCTGATTTTCACAAATTGTCAAACGTTTGGCAGCTCGTTAACAAGAGTTTAGCAAATCGCTAGCCAGATTTTGGTTGGTGTATTATGAATAAACTTTTTGCTTATTTCATGCCAAATTTTCATTATGAATACGGCTGTAAGAGTTTTAGAGTCATACTTTTTATTTGTTCTTGCTAAAGCTTAAAGCTTTTGTTATTTAAAACATGGCTTAAACAAAACCTTTTAAATGAGTTATAAGAGTTGTTGCTAAACTACAGTTAACGAATTTTTTCTTAAAAGCTTTAAGTTTAATACAACGTCCAAAACGCTGTTATGTAGAGAATAATTTACTTAATATTCCCTATTATTATCCTTAGGGCTAATAAATCAATGCAAGTTAAACTCTCTTTTTGGTTTAAAATGTGTTTAAACCAGCAAACCTATAGATAATTCAGTAAACATTTAAATCATCTGTAAACGTATCAAATTGGGCGTTTAAACTAACAATACCAACCATATGAATTTGACAACATAAATCGTAGTGCCGCCAGATTATTTTTTTTTTGCACTACATATAATATGCATATACACTACATATAGTTTATGATTTACAGGTGTTAAGTTTAAACTAGATATAAATAAAGTAAAGTTTATTAGCCATTAAAGTTCATAAAACTTTTTATTTTTGAAGAAAACATTACTTATTTTAGTTGTAGCTTAAAAGCTTTAGAAATTCATAAAACGATTAAAGTAATTGTTTGGAGAATATATCGGACTTCATTGCAAAGTTTTTGAAAAGCTTAATTGTATCAGTTTTAAAGCTCTGCAACTTTAGCAGATATACAAGAACATACTCACTAATTATTTCTTTCAAAAATTTAAAGCTTTTTCAATTTTAGTTATGCAGCTTCTAGTTATTATTTTTAACGGTATTTTTTTGTGATAGTACTTAGAGCTTAAACGCTTTCTTTCTTTAGAAAACATTATTTTATCCAATAAAAGGTCTCGCAACTCACAAGGGGCAAAATAAACCTAACAAATGGCTTGGCAAACACACACTTTGTTTCCGTTTTTTGTTCGCCAATAAAGCAACACAAACATATTTCGGACAAACAATAATTTCATACTACAATAAAATAATCACTGTTTATGGTTGTTGTTTTTGTTTAAGCTTCGATATTGTTACAAGTAAAACTGGGGTTTATAATTCTTATTCGCTTAACAGTTTTATTTGTATAATATCTTTGGTTTTTCTAAAATCTTTGGATGAAGTTTCCTTATCCCATCAACAATAAATTTCAGTGTGTCAATTGTTTGAAATGGGAATTTAGCACATTTAAACGAAACCTTGTTAAATAAGTTTTCATTTTTGTTTTGTTTCAATGAATGCATATGATGACAATGCAATTTATTAACAACGAACGAGAAATATAAAAAAGTAAAAGATTGATTTAAACAACGAGATGTCTTATGACAAACAATGCTTCTTAAAAAGTTAGAATTTACAACTGAAATTGATATTAATGCTTCTTCAACGTCTTCACTCTGCAAAGTTTTCGCTGAAATGATTACAATTAGCTCTAGACACCACAAAAAGTTTGGCAAATATCCAACATGTCTGCCAAATATTAAAATTTTTCAATATTTCTACAAACATGCTTTAAATGATTGTTCAAACAGCAAACAACCCAATTAACAATACAATATATTTGTACAAACGTAAAATTGCAACATGCAATTTTTGTCGTTTTTTTTGCCCTTAAAATTATTTAAAAAATGGCAATAGTTTATTAACTAAAGCTTAAAAAAACTTTTGTAATATTTTTTAAGGCTCTACAAATTCCAGTTAAATTAACTTAATGATTGTTGAAGAGTACAGGGCAGTTCCTATTTCCCCAACACCTTTTGATGTTGTTTTTATTAGGCCACATTATTTGACGTTAATTTTCAAGTTTTATAGGTTTGCGTGTCAAAGTTCAATATAAAGTTTAAGGTCACTTTAATGAACTTTGTAACATACAAAGTTCTATTTAAATTTTTTCACTCTTTGTTTACAAAATATGGGAAAAACTTTTACGATATTTTAACACACAACTACGAAATAATAAAGTTTTGTTGGTTTTCTTTTGTTTGTTTTTGTTGACTGTATCATTTTGTATGAGAAGGGTTTTTGCGCACGTACTACCTCAATGGTATGAAAAGTTCTTGATAAGAAAACGCTAAGGAATTCACAGGTTAAGATACGTAAAGTTTATGGCAAGAATAAAAGAGGATATAATCACACATAAACTTTAGTTTAATACTTTGGTGTGATTTTGAGTTTTGCCTGGGAAATAAATCTTTAAAAATTAATTACTAAAGAATCGTTTATAGAATCCATTTAATTTTAAACAAATTAATCTATATTAATATTATAAAGCAGAAAAGTTTGTGTGTTTTAAAAATTTCTTCAACAAAATGAAAAATTTAACCTCCTAACGGACAGAGGCTATATAAGGTTCCACTAAAGTGCTTATGATAGGGTCCAAGGGCGCTAAACGTCCTATTTTAACCTCACGCATATCTCCAAAACTAAAAAAAGACAGAAAAAATGTAATCCTTATCGTTGGTTTTTAGAAAAAAAGCGGGCAGGTGTCTGGTACTTTTTTGAAATTCAACCCTTTTTGTACTTTTTTGTCACCCCATCCCGTCTATATTTTTTTAAACCAATAAAAGTAAAAATAAACATTATAGCACGTTTGAAACTTATCTAAAAGATGCAAATACAAATTTGATACTTTTTAAAAATTCGAACGTATAAGGGGCGAAATTCCTTACTTTTGCTGGTACTCTTTTTTACAAAGTATTTTTCTTCATTCTTTGGCAAATACGTATTAAATTTGCTCCCACTACAACATTGAAATTTTGGATGCTTCAATGGGTGAAAAAATAATCAAAATGGGGAAATACGGAAATTTTAATTTCTTTCTTTAGCCTTTTGCTTCAGCAGTTGGTACTTTTTTAATTACCGTTAATATTGGACCTAGAAACCTAAAATACAACATCCCAACAAACACGGAGGTTTGATTTCAAATTGAAAATGATTTGAAATCAAACGTTTTCTCAAACGACATTCTCAACAAAATGGGGAAATTATTTGCAAATTGAAAAATGCTTTTATTTTCAACTTGCTTTCAAACGTAATTCTCAAATGTTTTTCAAATGTGGATAATAATACAATGTGGAACATAAATAAAAATATTTTATTGTTATAATTTAAATTCATTATTTATTTAAATAAACTGTGAGATAAACGTTCGGCACCATAGCTAAAAGATGAAATCATAATAATTGGAAAGACGAAATACTTGGCTTCCTTTTATATTGAGGATTGCAGCACCGCGATCATAAAACGAACTTGTAACTTCTTCACTTTTCAATTTTTTTGCCAAGTTTAGTTTTGATTTGATACCAATTTGACATCAAATTGATAAAACCTTTGATGTCAAATGTTTATTTTCAAACATTATCAATTTGAATTCAAATGTTAAAATCAAACAATTGAAAAACATTTGAGAATTGTGTTTGATGTCAAATGATAAAGCCATTTCATATCAAAGGTTTGACTTCGTGTTTGTTGGGATGCAATATCCTGAGGGATTAGACTCTATTGGGGAAATTTTTTGGCCTTCAACTGGACCTGAGTGAATGAGAATCTTTAAAGAGATCCATTTGGTACTATTTCGGTCTTTAACTGGTACTTTTTTTATTTTCGTTAATATTGGACCTATGAACAAAAAATTAAACCTGCTAGGTCCCGAGCGGATAAAAATATGTAACAGGGCTTTTTCTTAGTTATTTGTTCTTTAACTGGTACTTTTTGAAATTCCGTTAATATTGGACCTAGAAGCATTTAATTAATCATACAATGGCCTGAGTGAATGAGAATCTGTAAGAGGGGCTTTTTGGTACTTTGTTGTTTTTTAAATGGTACTTTTTGAATTTCCGCTAATATTAGACCCAGAAACACCAAATTAAACATACAAGGTCCTTAGTGAATAAGAATATTTAAGAAGAATTTTTTTGGTTCTTTGTATTTCTCTAACTGGTATTAACTTAGGATTGGTTTTAGGCCCGCTTAGCATCCAATATTCAGAAAATATTTATTATCGTTTTTATATTCCAAATTTGAAAACTTTTACTGTACCGTTATCCATATACATATATTATATATTGTCTTTGTATTGAAGGTGTCACAACCACTTCTCTAAGCCAGCCCACTTTTTGACAGATATTTTGTATAGATAACCGAACAATTCGTTCTAATTTTAAAAACTTTTAGATATTAAGAAAACGATATGGTCTTTGTGTGGAAGGCGGTACGGTACGCCCATCTTATCAATTTCTTTTACATACTCGCCGAAGGTACATATTTTTTTAATTCCCTAAGCTAATCCCGCAAAGCTCTACGATTGTCTGCAGGAAAAAAAACAGAGTGTCTGGTGGGAATTGAACCCGCAACCCCGGCGCTGATAGACTAGCTCTCTATTAGCTAGCCTACCGGGGCACATGTATTATAACCAAATTATTTGTTTCAAATTTGTAACTGTAGCTGTTCTCGAGAAAAAAGCTAATTCATATTGTCTTTGTTTGGAAAGTGCCACGCCTACTTGAAATTTTGCAAATATTTATAGCCTATGTTGAGCACTGGCTCATCAGAAAACTGCTTTGAAAATTTGAGAAAAATCGGTTTAGAAATTTAGGGAACAAACAAACAAACATACAAAGAAAAGCATTTTTAGTCTTATATTTCACTCATTTGCTGCAACAACGTCATACGTCAACAATTGCTAATTTTGACTTAACATCATTAATGCACAGTAAATCATTCTTATGAAGATATTGTAAACTCAATTCTTGTGAGAAGAACAAAGTTTTACCGCCGTATTCAGAAACGATTATTAAAATTAGCAAATGTTTATTAAGGAAAATTTCATAGAAAATTTGTTTATTAAAAATGAAATTTTTTTATGAAAACAGGCATTATTTTCCATAAACTCGTTTGTAAATTTAAAACTTTAAAGTTGATTTAAGTAAAATTTATTTTTTAAGTTATGACGATGCTGCAGGAAATGGGCGATATATAGAAAATAAAAAATAATTCATACAAACTATTTTAATTGATTAATTAATTATTAGTTAAAAGAATTAATATTGATTGACAAAACTTTTTTATTTTATTGTTTGTACACGTATTTTGAATTTCAATTGATTTGTGATCGTAAATTGATTCGCGACGATGATCTCAATAAATATTGCCAGACTAGGAATTCCGTTAAAGAATGAACCAATTAAACGCAACAATTTGCAATAAATAAGTATTACGTTTTCTTTTTCAAAAAAAAAAAAAAAAAAACATGAAAGAGAAAAAAAATGTCTTAACAATTTGTAGTTGGCGGCGTTGATGTTTTATTAGATTAAATTATATTTTTTAAAAAAATTAAACTAATTCAAGGCTGATGGAATATGTACATACAAATAAAACATATGATTAATGGCCAAAAGTATGAATATTATGACTCTTCTGCCACAACTTTCAACACGCATTCACGCAACAAATCATAAAATCAAAAATGCTGAATTCTTTTTTAATAAACGAAATTCTTGAAATGATCTAAATAAATTGTTAAAATGAAATCATAAATCTTTCTATACGTAATTGTAAAATTACAAAATAATGATTAGAGATCAAATGAAAATATTGGTTAACAATTCACAATAATGCATTTTTGATTGCTCTAATAAAACAAATCTGTGTAAATAGAAAAACAAAGTTGTTACAATTGATGTACAATTTATTCGACTCAAGGTTCTTCTGATTAATTTGTCAGTTCTTGTGGGTTTTGTTATCGAATAAATCAAATAACAATGAACCCGGTTTTGTTTTTTGTTTTTGTAAAATTCTGTAATTAAAGTGATTTTTATTACGCCATTATAAAATCATTAATATTTCTTTTTTTATCTGAAAAAACATCATTAATTAATTTATTCACTTTTCAAATAAAAACTTTTTCGTTTTAATTTCTTTACAAGGTTATCAATTACAAAATTTGTCAATTTTATTTAAGGGGTTAATTATCGAAATGTTTTTACTGTTTCAAAGCAATTAATGATGTGTGAAAACTTTTGGAAATTATGGTTAAATTTATGGAAAAAGAGTTGTTTTTATACAAAAAGAAGTACAATTAATTAATAGTAATATAAATATAGTTTTTGTGAGAAAAAGTTTAAGAATTCTTTGATTTTTAAAGGCCTAATTTGTGGTAAACGGTGGTGCACTGTTGAAAAAAATCATTTATAATTTATAAACACAATGGGTCAAAATATATAAAATGAAGGTTTAAATAAAATATTTTATAAAATATTCTCAAATGTCAGCAGAAAAAATTATTATGTACACTCAAATTTAATAGGGCAACAACAAGAAAGTATTCACGGTCAAGCGCGACCATACACTAAAATATTTAGAGAAAATTTTTCGAGATTGTATCATTTGTGTAAATAACGGTATGAGGTTGAGATTCATGTTAAAGCATATGTGCCGAATATTATTATTTAGATATCTTCATCTATATGAGATTTGTTTTCCTATAAGTGATTTTAGGATGGGATTTATGTAGTAAATTTTGGACCTACCAGCACATCAATTTCTCATTACATAGTAGCTATCGTAAAAGTTATTGTCGACAATTTGTATGTCAATGCCGACATTTTTATAGTACATTGTATATAGTATTTGTATGGGAGCTCTGGCCAAATGTGGCCCGATTTCAATAAAATTTGGTAAAATTACTTAGGTAGCCATAAAATAAGTTCGGACCAAATTTAATCTAAATGCCAATATAATAAAATGATTTACGATCACAAAGACTATTGGGGTATTCACAAGGTGTGCTTTCATGTTATTTTGTCAAAATTTCTATGATTTTACAATGGTTTAAAAATAATGTTGGTGCTTTGTAAGAAAATGTGTCTTAAGTAAATACAACTTTGCTTGCTATGTTTATTGTGCTGTCGTAACTAATCAGAAGAGACATGCGCAGAGAGGCTGAGCGGAGCCGCATTAGTTTTTCTTAGCCGTCGCCGTTGATGATATAATTTTATTCGGCTAACATCCAAATTTAACATGCGGATAGCAATTTTTGCAACAAATCACTTGCGGCGTCAAATTAGATCGGCTTAGGACTGTGCTGTTTGGTAAACAAACAAAATAAAATTTATTTGTGATTTGCGTCTGAAAAATGGAAAATAGTCAGGGAAGAACTAATTTAATTTATTTATTCATGGATCAGAATTTGAAAAATATTTTAGGTAAATATTTTTTTTTATATTTGTTTTTAATCAGCTAGCTAGTAGCGAGCTAGTCTATCAGTCCCGGGGTTGCGGGTTCGATTCCCGCCAGAGACTCTGGTTTCTTTCCTGCAGACAAGCGTACAGCTTCGCGGGGATTAGCTTAGGGAATTAATAAAAACAAAAAAAAAATTCCAAATAGCACACTGAATTATGAGGGGTTGTTCACAACAGTCATATTTTTCATGTTATTATTTTAAGACATATGACTTTATGACACCTTGTGAATCCCAATATATTTCGAAGAGAAGCTTGAATGGGTGCTATGTGAAATTATGGAGCGATTATCGCCATTTCCAATAGGCTTGGACCTTTGATAATTAGAAACTATGTACTAAAAATTTTCAAATTATTTAAAAAATTTCGACCTGTAATTTACGCACAAGGTTTACATGTTTAGAGCCGTCAAGCCTGCCCGCCGTACGGACGGACATTGTAAGATTGACTCAAAAAGTCAATCTGGGGCCAAATTACGGCATTGGTTATCGATCGAAATTTCCATTAAAATTATATTGTAATTTCGATCGATATCGAATGCCATACTTTGGCCCCTGGTGTTGCAAATATCACCACAAACGCATAATACCCTATGTAATATTGTCGTGTGTATTTAAAAAAGGGTCTTTCAATAGTGACTTTCAAGCTATGACTAATTGGATGTCATGTATTTAGAATGTTTTGTTAGATTGCCATGGCCGAGTAGGGTGTGCCTACCAGGAGGTCTATTCGCAATATGGTGTATATATTTAAGTCCAGTGCTTCAGTTAAGGCAGAATAAGTCTTTACTTTCGGTTCTGTTACGAATCAGCTGTTTTGTTTTTGTTGTTAAAAAACCTGTATAGTACTTGATTACTTTTTCTGTTCTGTTACGGTCCAATCTGTAATATAAAAAACTTGTTAAGTAATTGTAAGTGACTGCAACAGAAACAGAAAGTAAAGACTAACTGAGCCTTTACAATTCACCAAAACCCATACGTTGATGAAAGTCAAAACTTGCCGAATACATCGCTGAAGTCAGCCACGCCATTCCCGCCAACGGCGTGCGCTATTGGCAGTTTGGTCTTTGTGGGATTATATGTACACTAAGAGTCGGCCTCCATACAAAAACCAAAGAGGTTTCAGTCACCCCTTAGAATGAAATATATGTAATGTAGTTTCTTAAACAGAAAAACAAATTGTATTGCCACGCCCTTTAAATATAGCACTATTTGTTTTTAAAATATAGCGCCACGATTTCAAGTGGCTTAATTTTTGTCGAGTGACTTCTTAAATTTGCATCAAATTCTGGGCGCCACTTATGCCATCTTGGCCAGTGCAAAGAAAGTCCTCCTAAAACGTACTGCCTGTTTTAAGAACGCGAGTGCAAAAGTGAATTGTTTGTTTCAGTGTTTGATTACTCACTGTTATGACACGCCAGAAAATTTAGCCCTTTTTATCTTTTTCACAGACAAGTTACTCAACCTGAGCGGTCTCAATACAAAATAAAAAAATAGCACCAGTCATTCCATAGAATGAAAGTTATATCAATGAAGTTTCTGGAAATTTAAAAAAATTTCTGCCACGCCCCAAAACATGTGGTTGTATTAAGACACAGTTCATGCCACATTGGACATTATGCACGAGCGATTTAAGGGAATGATTATGATACGAGACGGTGATGTGAACTTCCCATCGAGATCGTGCGATTTGACCCCCCCGTTTTACTTTTTTTGAAGGCCTTTTAAACCCCGGCGCCTCGGCTCTCAAAACAAACACAAGCCACAGCATCGTTCTCAATCAGCTTGCAATTGGACCATGACCTCTTAGAATCATTTATGAGCAAATTCATAAAACATATTAAAATAATTTGGAAAATAGACATGTATTATTCATACCACAACATAATCTATCCATAAATCGGGAAAGACAAAACCATTAAGAACACTTTCCTCCACTGTTTGTCAACCGGTTTGGGCGAAAAATACACCATTTGAAAGTAATAACAGTGCAGATATTAAATTAAAATCTAATGGGTAAAAACGGTAAATTCGGTAAACTTATATCTCCAAAACTAAAAATAGTAAATATCATTGTTGATTAGAAAAATAAATGGACAGGTGTCTGGTACTTTTTGAAATTCAGCTCTTTTGGGACTTCTTTGTTACGCTATCTATCTTTTAAACCAATTCACATAGAAATAAATATTTTACTAAATTTGTAACAAATATAAATTGGAAACAACTATTAATATAGTACTTTTTCGAAATTCGAACGCTTAAGGGGTAAAACTTGTATATATTTTAAGTATTATTTTTTTTAAACATTTCTTCCATGTTAAATTTAAATTAAATTATGGGCTCCAACTACAATACATATTAAGCTTTTGATACTTCAATGCAGAAAAAAATATTAAAAATGGGAAATACGGAACATTTAATTTCTTTCCTTTACATCTGTGCTACTGCATGGGGTAGTTTTAGAATTTTCTAAAAAATTGTATTTAGAAACATAAAATTATTATAGTCCTGAGTGAATAAGAACCTGTGAGATGAAACCTGTTGGTACTTTTTTGTTTTACAACTGGTACTTTTTGAATTTTCGTTAATATTTGGACTAGAAACAAAAAAATAAAAATGCATGGATCTGAGTAAATAGGAATCTGTAAGGGAAAGATTTTGGTACTTTTCGTACTAAAACTGGTATCTTATTTGATTTTCGTACATAAATTTAAACATGCCATGCCCTGAGTTGGGGAGAATCTATAAAAGGGAACGTTTTGCTGCTTTGTTGTTCTTAAACTGATACTTTTTGAATTTCCGTTAGTATTAGACCTATAGACATAAAATTAAACTGGTACTTTTGGAAATTTTTTTTAATACTAAATTTAGTAACATAAAACTCCACATGCAGATCCTAGAGAGATTGGGAAAATATAAAAAGAGACATTGCTACTTTTTTGATTTTCAATTGGTACTTTCAAATTTTGTTTTTTTTTATTATTGAAATTATTAAGGTAAATTAAACATTCACTGACTCGAGGGAAAGATATTATATGGTTCGGAGGTTGGTCCCTCGACAAATCAATCTACTAAGACGAAAAATAAAACAAATCCTCGAAGCATGTAAATTCATATGTTTTCTTCATATTTGCATAAATAATTATGGCCTTCGACCAATAGGCAAACACTAGTAATTAAAATATTTAATTTTAATACTAAAATAATCTTTTGGAAATTTATTTAATTTTTATTAAAACTACTAAATTAATATAAATCTAATAACTACTTTTACGACGAACAAAATTCTAACACAAAATTTGCTGATTCCTGTTTTTGTCGAGCACGAGTAATAAATTTTGTTCGATTTATCCCATTGTGCTCAAGCTGAATTCATTAGCCCAAACGTAAGCTTCCATATATAGAATATGTTTGTTTTTCCAATTAATTTTAGTATCCGCTGTCTGTTAATGCGATTCGTACAACAACCCTTTACAAAAAGAAACCCAAACTATCAAACAAACACACTGTTAATTGTCATACTGAACTTGACGATAACTTAATCATGTTCAATCGTTCGCTCAATCATTTAGTGATCAGAAAAAAAAATTCTCCACCACCAACTCGTTGCTGTTGTTATAGTAGAATATTTATGCCATAAATGGTGGAAACTCTTTCGTGATAATAATTTCGTTTTCAAGGCATTTTTTTTTTTTTTATTTTGTATTTTTGTATTTTATTTATGAGTTAAAAATAAACTGTCACACATAACGACGCCTTAATCGAAATTCAAGAATAAATTTATTGATGAATTAAAAAGTTTCTTAATTCACTGTGCGAGGAAAAAGTGAGTGAGTGAGCCAGCGAATGGTGCGTGAGTAAGATTGTGCATGTGTATTTACGATCATTTTCGTGTACTCACGCGTCAGGTTTTAAAATTTTATTACTTTTAATTATAATTTTTATTATTGTTACAACAAATTTTTAACAATCTGTTGACAACTGTTTAAGTTTTTTTATTTTGTTTTGGCAGTGAACCCGCCTAATTTTGTGATTGTTCGAAAAGAAGGAAAGCAAAAATAATTTTTTCTTGAATTTTGTGTCAGTAACAACAAGTCAGTTTAATCGTGAGTTTCAAAACGTCTGGTTGGGTTTTCTTTTTAGGGGAGAACAAGTTGTATTTTTGTGATTTTTTTAGGGATAAAGTGAGTGAGTGCCTAAAAAAAATCTAAAAAACGCCTTCTATTTTTTTAAACAAAGAGAGATAAAAGTTTTAATGTTTTATTTGTTCAAGCGTAAATAATATTTGCTTTAATAAGCGATATATAATTTATAATTTACGCAAATCTGCACTTTTTTCTGTATTGTGTAATATAAATTCAGATTAAATAGACATAAATAAAATTATGAATTTTATTTATTTTTTCTAAAAACAAACATTCAGCGTAAATTCCTTAAACCTTAAGAGTGACACATTATTTAGCATTTTCGTAAGACATTTTTTTTTTATATCAAATGCCAAAAAATGTGTTTCTTGATCTTGAAATTCTCAAAAAAAAAAGATTTTTTTATTATTTTTTTTAATCTATTATTATTTGAAATCATTCGTGGTGCCAACATTTTTTATTAGAAAATCAAATCTAAAAACTCAAAAAGCAAACAAAAATAATTTATTTACCAAATAAAATGACTAGAGGAAAAGAAAAGCAAAACAAAAATTATTTATAAATAAAAACTACCTATTAAAAATAAGTTAAGCAAAAAAAAAAAAAAAAAAGAACATAAAATATGTTAAAATAAAAAATATATATAAATAATTATATGAATTGCAACTAATTTGTTGATTAATCAACAAGTTTTAGAAATGATTAGAGTGAAAATATGCGAACCCTTGAACTATTTTATTATTAAATGTAATAGGGCCCATACACAATACAATCATGATTCCACAATCAAGTGATTGTGCAATTAAGCTTGAAGCACACAACACACCAGCATGCTGGTACAAAATTAATTTTTTACCAAAAATTGTGTGGAAAAGGTTGTAATGAATAACGATAAAATTTGTGCTGCTGTTATCATTGAAGGAGTAAAAAAAAAACGTGTTCTCCCGAAAATATTTTTTCTTTGGCATTCATGTTTTAAATTTGGTATTTTTTGATGTTTATGCCTTGACGATTTAACATTTATGAGCTTACTTTACAGCACACGATACAATCATGCTGGTACAATCAAAAAAATATCAAACTATTTTTGATAAAGCACCATCAGCTGGTACAATCACACCACAAGCTCATACACGGCCAAGCAGCTGGCACAATCACTTGATTGCACAATCATGATGGTAGTGTGTATGGGCCCTATTAAGCACAACAAATTTAAAAAACAGTGGGTGTAATAAATGTTGGTGCATAACTTTAAAATATAGAATTGTAGATGGTTTGTGTCTTTACTAACATCTGTCACTTAACTTTCTATACTCATGTCAAAATATAAAACAAGTATAAAAAAAATTTTAATAAAACCCCATTTACTTTTAGAAATGTATGTTTTTAGTAATACAGTAGAATCGCGAAAAAGTTAACTCTCCGAAAAGTTAATCTCGCGGATAAGTTAACCGAATTTTAGCGTGCCTGCGTCGCTCCAAAAAGTTAACTTTTAGTTAACTTTTCTGAAAGTTTTGATAGAAAACATCGGAAATGAGCAGAAAGTAGAGAATTTAAACAAAATTAATAAATATATTTAGGGGAAACTAATAGCGCTCGATTATGGATCTCAAAAATTAGATAAAAATGTTTGAAATTATCGAGGCTGTGGCAAATAAATATGAAAAATCTGAGTTTATATTTTGTTATTATGAAAACTTAGCCATTGGAATAAGTTTAGTGCGTTATTTCTGAAAGATCCATGTTTATTATTGTATATTTTTCAAATTTAAGCCCGCTTAGAAAATTAAATAGTTCGAAAAAGTTAAAAACCCTTGGGACATTTTGGTTAACTTTTTCGCGATTCTACTGTATAAACAAAAGTTTTAGAGAAAATAACTTTTATTTATGACTAATTTCAGTCTTTGTAAAATATGGATAAATTCTTCAGGGATAGAAAAAAGAACACAAAAAATGTATATTTCTATTAAAAATTTCGGTACCGGTGACTAAAGATTGCTGTTTGCTTGTTTTATTGTCACGATTGCTACTTTAAAGGCGAGAGAGACTAGGGAAAAAGAAACGAGTTCTCAGTTTTATGTACTGTCAGTACGTTTTGCTTTTTCATTCCAAAATTTTTGCCTTCTTATTCGTTGTTTTGAGACAATACACAAAAAAATGTTTGAACGCCAATGAAAGTTCAGAGAAGAAAAAGTAAGAATCATGTCAATAAGACATGAGCCGTGTGAACACAGACTTGCTTTCATAAACTTAGAAACCGCTCTAAGTTAAAGTACATTGAGAATGATGAAGCTAACAGAAATCACTCACGCGCTCCTCGTTTATTAAAAAGAAAATATATGATTGGTCATGGTTATGGCAACTACACTATGTTTACTGTAACAATTTTATTTTTATTAAATATCAGCAATATTATAGTTTCTGTAAACATAAAAATGTTTATCACAGTTATCAATTCGAGTATTGTTGACAGAAAAATAATTATTGTTCTAACAACTTTATAATGATAACTTTGAAAACATGTTAAATTACTCACAACCACTTCATGATATTTAATAGTCATAACCAAGGCCCGGATTTTTATGCAAATGCATATTTGCTCTCGGCAGTCGGATATTACCATATACAAAATATCTTTGAAATTTTCAGTAAAATGGCCTCGATTTGTTAGTGCATATTTTTGCATATTTTGCTTTGAATGCATATTTTTCATATATTGCTGATATTGCATACTTTTGTTAAATATTTTGAAAATCAAAACATATTTTAATTGTTTCGATGATATTAATTTATTGATTTCTTCAATAAAAATTTTAAATTTACCAAATATAAAAGCTCAGGCATTGTATGTGTCTTCAAATTATGGATACTTTTGATAAATCCAATCCATTAAGAAAGCATAAATAGACTACAAAATATCGTGAAAATCGGTCCATAATTTACCAAAGGCTCTAACTCTCAGAAAAAACTTTAGTACGAGTAAAACCGTAACGAATAATTCTATTGTAATACGTTTTGGTCTGCCACAGTTTTATATGACAGCAATCCCACTGTCAACGTTGTAAAGATTGGTTCATAATTTATCATAGATCCGATATAAAGCCTACTCCAGAAATATTCTAACTGCCGACGGAGGGTATCAAAGATTCGGCACAGCCGAATAAAGCACTCTACCCTTCTTTTTGTCACTTTTTATATAAAACAATTTACACTCTTAATAACAAAAAGATAAGAACATAATTTGATTTGCAGAAAACATAAATAATTTGTTAGATAACAAATTAACCGTATCTACAAAATACAAAGATTAAAAGAATAACATTTTTCAAAACAAAAATATTCAGTTGTTGGTTGCGAAAAATCCCCCAAAAAACGAAACTCGAGCACAAAATTGTCTGTTTAAAAACTCTGTGGCAATAAGGAAAAAGTTCTTAAGTCGATGTAAGCTAAATTTGTGTTTGTGGCATCTTTGCAAACTCCATACTTAAAAGTTTCAATGGGCAAAGTTTCAATTATTTTGTAAATTTTTTTTTAGGAAGTTATAGCAAAATTACTTTTTGCTTATTTTTATTCAATGTACAATAATATTTGGAATAACAACATAAGTTTACCTTCAATAACGTTACAGCTTAATGGCGTTTTCTTTTCTGAGTAAAATCCTGCATTTATTCTGCCTTTTACATTTTTTTATGTGCTTTTCTGATAAACATGTGTTATTTTAAAAGTGTCAAGCTTTCCTTTCTGATAATGTTCCCTTTAAAATTAAAAAAAAAATGCTACATGTTCAATTCTCATTTAAATTAAAGGGGCACTAGATCAAGGCGAATTGTTTTTTGCCGAAATTTGTACATTTTTTTACGAAGTTATAGCAAAATTACTTTTTGCTTATTTTTTTTCAATGTGCAATAATATTTGGAATAACAACATAAGTTTACCTTCAATTTGTTACGTTACAGCTTAATGGCGTTTTCTTTTCTGAGTAAAATCCTGCATTTATTCTGCCTTTTACATTTTTTTATGTGCTTTTCTGATAAACATGTGTTATTTTAAAAGTGTCAAGCTTTCCTTTCTGATAATGTTCCCTTTAAAATTAAAAAAAAAATGCTACATGTTCAATTCTCATTTAAATTAAAGGGGCACTAGATCAAGGCGAATTGTTTTATGCCGAGCATTTAAAAATGTTGCCAAGTCACATGTAACAGTTATGCAACACGTTTTGTTTAGAAAAGAAAACGCCATAAATAAGAGGGGAAAACGTTTTCAAGCTGTCAAAAGTCCTCATGCCCTTACAATTTGTATGTAGCATACCGAAATAGCGTGTAGTGCAAGTAGTGTATACGTATTATCAACGAAAAATCGAGGAAACAGCCGATTCGCTGAAAGTTCAAAAATTGTGTGAATGTGAGGGAAAAAGTGTGATTGTATTGAGTTTTTCGAACTTGCACTTCCATGTGGAAACGGGGGAAAACAGCGCGTTTAAAAGTGAAGTTGACAGCTATTGTTGATAAATATTGTCCATTTAGCTGTTTTTATATGAATCCAGCTGTTTTACCTCTATTTTTTATTTCTATCATTTGGGTTTTATTGAACAAGAAAATAGCACTACTGTTCGTGACTTAACGTTTATGCTTTTATTGTGGTTTGGCAGTGTAAAAGCTAAGCAGAAGAAAACGTTCCGCCATCCGTTATTATTTAGGTATGGCTGTTAGAAGTATTAAGGAATAAAAACTTGAAAAAAAAACTATAATCAAAGAGAAGTGATAATTTTATTAGAATAAATACATATTTTTAAAAATAACCTTTAAAGTTTAAAATGGATTTTCAACAAAACTAAAAAATAGACTTAAGCACTTTTACCATATTGCCACTGAAATAGTGACGTAAAATAGAACATTTTGGTTCTTCAAAAAAAAAAAAAAAATTATCTGAAGCAAAAGTGTGAAAACATTAAGAAGCCATAAAGCAAAATTATGTCAGATAAACTTTTTTAAAAAAACATATATTTTTATTAAGAATTTTTTTCAAAGCAAAGTTTTTATTTGTATTTTTTTTTTTTTTCTTTACAGTTCGAACGAGCCATTAAAGTTATGAAAATATAAGTCAATAAACTCTGGGATGCCATCGTAGTTAAAGGCGTATTAGCAGTTCGAGATTTTTATGGTAGAACACAATTGTTGAATTGAAAAAGAAAAATGAAAGAATCAGTTTTCAAAAAAACGTCATAAAACTTTATTATTCAAAGAAACTGCAAGAACAGTGTAAAATGTAAATGGTGTTGCACATCTTTGAAAAGAAATAAAAATATGTTAAAAATCAACAAAGAAGTTTTCAAAAAAGAACCATAAAATACCATAAAAAAATTTTTATTTTAATTTAGTGCAGCCATTAAAATCGGAAAAATTGGAGAGGATAACAAAACACAACAAGTGCTCAATAATAAGTGTTGAAATCAGATTCGAAATGCTAAAGAACTGACCAAAATAAAAAAAAATCAAGTGTTTTATTTTTATAATTTTTCAAAAAAAAAAAAAAAATATATTAAACAGTTTTCATGAAAATATTGTGTAAACAACAGAAGTATTTTTTTTAGAGAAAATTTAAAAATTATAAAATTGGTTTATATTTTTTATTTTGTTACAATTTCAAGTGCTTGGTTTTATTGAAGATTTCAAATAAATTTTTTTTTTATTTCAGAGTGCTTAAACAAATGAATAATACTACGAAATAATTTTAGAAAAAAAATCAATTAAAAAAATATAAATTTGAAATAATTTTTAATAAAAGTGAATTTGCAATAAAACTCAGTAAAAATTGAAGGCAACAAGTTGTATACGTTTGGCACCATGGAGGGAGGTTATGTCAATGAAGGTGAGTTTTCATCTTTTCTAATTTTAGTCCATTAATTTTTTTTATTGTTTTTTTTAATTCATGTTTTTGAAAATTATATTTTAAAGAGCTTTTTTATTTTTAATTTCAACATTATTGATCTTTACTTATTTTGGTCATTAAACTCAAATCATATATTTTTAAAGAAAGAGCACAACATGTGGATAGTCTGGGTCCACACTATTAAATTTTCCTTCAGAAAGTCTGCGTTTATTGGTAAGAGGGGAAGAGAATATGCTATTCTTCTCTCCCCTTTCTGAAAGAAAACTTTAATAGTGTGAACCCAGACATAATAAAGTAAAAAACAAGTATGAAAGTATAGTTGGCATCCCGATCATATGATACAGCATATAACAATAATTTTTGCGAGTGGAACCTACTTGGTACCCATGGGAAATCATGGGTTCATGTTAAAGTTCCTGATACCGAATATTTTTTAGATCGTTTAGATGGCAGTTTACATGGATAATTTTGGACCTTGGACCCTTAAAAGTTATGGAATTAAAAGTTATTTTCGGTAGTAGTATTTGTATGGGAGCTATGATCAAATATGGACCGATTTCTACAAAATTTGGTTAGATAATTTAGATTGCAGTTGAAAAGTTTGTACCAAATTTAATCTTAATACCAACATAATAACATGGTTTATGGGCACAAAGACTCTAATCGGGAAAGAAGCTTGTATGGGGGCTATCTGAAATTATGAACCATTTGTCTTAGGCTTGGGCCTTGTGACAATTGGAACTTATGTACCAAATTTCATAAAATAGTCTCCAAAATGGCTGTACTGTACCTGTACTTCGCTTTACATAGACCGCCAGACATCCAGCCGGGCGAACATCGTTAATTTCTGAGGTGATCGGAATACTTAAAGTTGGATCTAGTACCAATATTTTAAGGTGTTACAAAAATCAGCTCAAACGCATAATAGCCTCTCCAATATAGTGGTGTCTTACGTATTTGGAAAAAATACAACCCTGTCATTATTAGTTGTTATTGTTTATTGCAAATTTTCGATGGTCACACTTGAGTTCTTAAACGCGTTTAAGCAACTCGAACGTGATTAAGCTCTAATCACATCAAAATCGAGATAATTTTCCATAATCTGAAGTGATTTGTTAATCACATAAAATTGACATGACATGACTGAACCACTTCATTAATCACATAGAATCCTCTGAACATATCTCAAGCTGAGTATCATGTAGAATCGGCCAACATGAACGTGTACAACCGACCGCGATTTCTGCTTAATATCTTTATTTTGTTCTTAAATAATTCATCATGAATATTTTTAAAATAATCTTCTAATAACTTTATTAAAGTATTTTTTATCTGTTTTAAATACTTAGAAGAAATATTAATTTGCTGGTTGTGTCTTTTTCTAAATTAGCTGTTATCTTAATCATTTCAAATGTAAAATGAACAGCTTTGATTAGCTAAATCAACATTTTGCTTAAACGCGTTTAAAGCCCCAAGTGTCAACAAATCGACCTCTTTGCGCCAAAATATCGTATGTTACAAATACCAAATTCTACAGAACAGCCATTTTTCTACTTTTCTCTGCTTTCGCTTGCAATGCCAAAATGAAAATATACATGGGCTTACATTAGATAAGATAAGACGAAGTGGAATTCGCCTACAATATTTTGTCGTCTCTTTGAATGTAGAACAAGATTGCATCAAAAACTCAATTTCAAAAAAATGGCATATAAGATAATTCCTCGCAAAGGGGTCGATATGTAGCATAAGACTTATGTGGTAGGTAAAACGGCCTTTTGGGGATTTTAACATTAAAAGATTTTTTAGTAAGGATTTTTGCAAAATCCTTGAAAAAGAATTCTAGCGTTTTTAACTAATTTGCGTTTTTCAAAACATGGGCTTTTATTTTGCAGAAATTTGTTTCACAAGACAAGAAATCACTAAATTTCTTGAAGATGATTCCGTTTGGAACCGAAGAAAACATATTTGTTTATTGATAGAAAGTGTATTTTGATAATTCTCCCATTCCGTTCATGAAAACAAAAATTGTTTCATTCCAAAAAATGTTTTCGCCATTCTTTTAAGCACCAAAATACGGAATGAAAATTTTGTGTAAATTTAATGTTATGAGACCAAAAATCACATAAGCAATTTAATGATAACCGATTCAGAATTTGCCTTAGGTGCTTTTGTAAAAATCCTATAAAACGCCTAAAACGATTAGAAGAAATTGTCTTGGGTCAAGCTGCATTAGCATAGCTATCGTTGGGCTACCATTTGTCATTCTCCCTCGTACGTCATATTTAACGCGGCAGGTAATCTTATCACCCAGCCAACCAGCCGATTAATTAAAGGAATGAATCCCAACCAAAACGGTATCGAAGAAAAACTGCCCATGTCTCTAAGGGTTCTCTAAACAAACATTTTAAATTGCAGGTCCCCGAAATAAAATTATATTACTACATACATTTGGCGGATTCACAAGGTGTCATAAAGTCATAAGTCTCAAAATAATAACTTGAAAATATACGACTGTTATGAACAACCCCTCATTATTTAGTGTGCTATTTTGAATTTAAGTCAGCTGATTTAAAACAAATATAAAAAATAAATATTTACCAAAAATAAAAATATTTTTTAATTCTAATCCATGAATTAATAAATTGAATTAGATCCTCCCTGACTATTTTCCATTTTTCAGAGGCAAACCACAAATAAATTTTATTTTGTTTGTTTACTAAACATCAGAGTCCTAAGCCGATCTAATTTGACGCCGCAAGTCTTTTGTTGCAAAAATTGCTATCCGCAGGTTCAATTCGGATGTTAGCCGGATAAAACTATACCATCAACGGCGACGGCTACAAAAACTAATGCGGTTCGGCTGAGCCGCTCAGCGCAGGTCTCTTCTGATTAATTACGACAGCACAATAAACATACCAAGCAAAGTTCTATTAATTAAATACACTTTTTGTTTACAAAGCAACAACAATTTGTTTAATCCATTGTAAAATGTTAGAACATTATGACAATATAACATGATAGCACACCTTGTGAACACCCCAATTATGATTTGGTACAATTTAATTATTTTAATATGTACTAGAAATCACTGAACCGCACTTTGTAATAATCGGTGTATTATTTATCACAGATCTCATATAAAGCCCACTTAAAAAGATTTTAACTCTCGGTGGAGTGTGTCAAAGATAAAGCGGAGCCGAATATAGAAATTTGAATTGTTTTTTTAAAGAAAAAGTTGGTATATTAAATTTTAAATTCAAAACTAATGTGTTATTAAATAATTTAAAATTTGGGGACGAAATTGAGGATTTTGAGATGGGGATTTTTGGGGATATCCAACTTAAAACTAGGGTTATAAGCCAAAACTTTTCTGGCAACACTGCACAGTGCAACGAGTCTTTAGTTGATCTTTTATAGGTGATTTTTAATGTTTGAATCCTCTCTTATACTGAGTGCTTTGACAAATAATAATATACATATGTATATGCATGAATAATTTTTAAAATAATAAGAGTCTTTTTTTTTAATCGAATTTAAAAGCAGTAATTTAAAAAAACTAGACTTAAAGTAGCACTAACAACGAAAATTTAATAAATACGCTAGTTAAAAAAACGTAAACCCCTGGAGCCATAATTTTACTACCACTACATTAACTTTTACAGTTTCTTAGCATGAGTTGTAGTCGTAGCACAAAAATAAAATTCAAAGATTTGTACAATAAAATTGAAAGATTTCGTTTGCTAGTGTTATGTAATACAATTTAAAAGCAGTAGTTATGGCAAGAGCATAATAATAAAAGCATAGAACTCACAGAAACAGCAGTAACGATACCATACGATGGAGCATTAAAGTAGCAAGTGATGGTATATCACAAAAGTACCATATTATGTAGCAAAAAGCAGCATCTGAATAAATCAAAAATATATTTTTATCCCAATCGTATAAGAAAACACAATTATTTTAAGAACGTTTGATTGAAGATTTGGACGTCATAGCTGCTTGCAAAATTGATTTCTTCTCAATATTTCGACCAACAGATGCAATTATTTCAATGGCACTATTTTGTCCTTAAGAAATTAAACTTCTGTCAAAACATTTTTTCCATAAAACAAACTCTAGTTTTCTCCATTGTGTTTTACAAATATCTGTTGTAAGATTGTCATTCATCACCAATCAAATTATTTTTTATTATTGAACTGAAATTGGGCTGTTCTAATGCGTTTCAACATATTTATTTAGAGCAAAATGTTTATAAGTCTTAAACAAATTTAGATTTGTTTGGAAACGCTTTAACATTTGTTGCAATTAACTTTTTAGATATAAAAACAAGTAAGAAAGTACAGTCGGTCAAGCCAGACTATTTGATACACTACACCACTGAAGTTTAAAACACATTTACGAGAGTGCACCCTATTCGGGACCCATGGAGGACCATGCTTATGTGTCCATATAAATACGGATCCATCTATGTTTTAAATTTCATTAAAATCGGTTTGAAAGTTTGTGAGAGGCAGAAATTGCCCCTATCTCCTCTCGTGGTCTTACTATTCGGCCCATTTTCAATAGGCTTGATCCTTGTGCCAATAAGAACTAATAAGTCAAATTTTATCACATTATCTCCAAAATTGCGACCTGTACTTTGCGCACAAGGTTACATGGACAGCCAGCCAGCCGGACTGACATCGTTCTGAGTCATTCGACATACTTTAAGTTGGGTCCAGGACCGATATTTTAAAGTGTTACACACATCAACACAAATGCATAATACCCACTCCACTATTGTGGTGTGGGTATTATTAACATACATTCTTTCCCAGCTAGCATTTGGCTGATTAGTTTTTGATAAAATCACCCAAATGATTCTTTTCAAAACGGTTTTGATGATAAAAATCTGATTTATCACTTAAGCGATTGAAAAAGGATTCATATATGATTCATTTATATGTTTAAAAAATTATTTATAAATTTTTTGAATTTAAAACTGATTTATCACTTGAACGACTAAAAAAGGATTCACACATGGTACAAGTACACAAGGTAGACTCGTTGGCGCATACGTTTGTCAGCTGTTTACCCCAGTTAAGCCCCAAATGTCAAAAATATTTTCAAGTACACAAGGTAGACTCGTTGGCGCATACGTTTGTCAGCTGTTTACCCCAGTTAAGCCCCAAATGTCAAACATATTTTCATGTTTGTTTACATTTTAAAATAAAAACATAAAGATTGTGAAACAAAATTTTGATTTATGTTTCAATTTTAAAATTTTTATAATTTTCCTTCACGTGTTGTTTTGTTTTTTTTAATTTCTGTTTTTATTTTGTGTTTCTGAAGGCACAGTGTTGCTCTTTTTTTGAACTCTCGGATAAAAATACAAAAACAAATTGCATGTTGTTTTTGTCATGTTGTACTTGTTGTAGCAACGAGTCTACCTTGTGTAAATAAACCATGGATTCATATATGATTCATTTATATGTTTTAAAAATAATTAAACATTTTTTGAATTTAAAATTTTTAAAAATTTCATTCGTTTCGTCAAAATCATAGAAAAAATTTTAATTATTTGTAAAATTTCTCTTCATTCAAATTTTATTTTTACTTTATTCTTAATTGTTATTAATATTGTAGTTATTATTCATGGTTTTATTATTTACTTTTTAATTATTTATATTCCAATTTTAATTTGACTTTATTGTTAACTGTTTTTACTTTATTATAATTGTTTATAAAACGACTTAGGGAAATCGTTTTAATAAAAAACTTTATTAAACTTTAAAATAAATTATAATTATGATTCGGCGGTTGGGTAGATACAATTTTCTCACAACGGGAGTATCATTTCAGATTGAAAAATGAGCTCATATACCCTAAAGCTGATTCATAAATGATTCGATTATGATAGAAAATGTTTGCTCGCAAGCAAACTGAATACGATTGCAAAGTGATCAAAAAAGGATTCCTAAGCAATTAGGAGAGTGATTAAAAAATGATTTCAAATATTATCAAAAACTATGAAATTTACGATTGAAAAATGAGACAAAAACGATTCAATAATGATTAGAAAAACTAACATTAAAATGATCAAAAAGGAATCAGAAAATTGTATCACAAATGATTCTTTCAGTTGATTCATGGGTAGGGTACCATTTTCTCACAACGAGAGTATCATTTATGATTGATAAATGAGCTCATATACGGGTATTTTGCCCTTGAAGCTGATTCCTAAATGAACAGATTATGATACAAAATGCTAGCTGGGTTACTTTTATATACAACACTGAATCTATCGATTTTATTTCTTTTTCAAATTCGTAGTCCAAATCCATTGAATCTACTGCTACTAAGTAGGATTAATCTGTTTCTTTCGCCTCAATTAGTTTTGTTACGCCTCCACTTTATACATTCAACATGAAAATATCATTACTTAGTGAAAGGCTTCTCATATATTTTTATTTAAAAGATTATTTTTTTTTAAATATAATGGAAATAAATATAAGAAAATCTACCCTAGATATCCCCAAAATGTAAATTAAATCCCCAAATCAAATTTTTTTCTCCGTTTTCAAAATAATATCCCCAATTTTGGTACAAGTCCTCTAATCTTACATCAGTGATAATGACAAGCAAAGTAAATCTTGGTTGTACCAACAAAGTAGTTAGGGCCTCAGTTGTAAAAAAGGACAGTATGAACACTAGGGTGTTCAATTAATCGGGTTTTATTTTTGTTCGACTAAACGATTAATCGATATTTGGCATTTTTTACTTTTTCGGTTAAACGAATAAAATTTTAAAACTAATCGATTAATCGAATAATTCTAAATCCAGAAATTTTATAAATTACGAGATTTTTATCGATAATTTAAGAAAAAAATAAGTACTTGAGTTTTTTTTAAAAACTTGTCAATGTTGCTCCAAATTTTTGTTTCACTTTCGGGCATTTAGATTTTAAAAGGGTCAATATAACTTTGGATTTTTTTACGGACATTCCATCCTCTGCTATGCTTTTGCAAATAATTTTCTCTAGAGAATCGATGAAAGTAACTTGTTTAAAATATTTATTCGTTGGATTTTGTTGGTGGAGCATCTTCTTCAAGTTCTATGAAATTGCCATTGTGTAAGTGGATAGTTAATTAGTGAAGTTGTTGAAGAACATTTACGTTAATACCATATGAACACCTGTTGCATTTAGCATTATTAGATTTATCCTTCGTACAATATTTATAAACCAAACTCATTCTAAAGAGAGAAACACAGGAACTATTATGTTAAAAAATTCGAGCCAGTGCTAGAAATCGATATGATATATATATGTATATGTCCTTTATATATCTAAATATAAATAGAATAACATTTCTGAACACCATAAATACTTTGATAAAGTTCAAAATCGATATAAAGTAGATTTTAAATCGAGCAAATTTTAAAAACCACCCTGTAATGAAAGTTCATAAAAATATTCCATTTAATAATAAAAGTTTGTTTCTTATTCGACCTTTTCTTTATACAATCTCAAAGAAATAAATACTCAATCTCGAGGAAGTATCTACTTGATTCTTTAAGTTTCTATTATTTTTGCAAGAACAACACCTTAAACCACGAAAAACAACGGTAATTTTGTAAATAATAAATGAATTTAAATTATCGTTCGATTTGAATTTCGCTTAATTTAAATTTCTAGAACATACCCGATAAATTGATATAAATTTTTGAAATTAATTATTAAATTGGTTTAAAAAAAATGTAACAAAAATATAAGCGAAATTACTCACTAAACATGATATTTTTTTTACAGCCTGTGCATCGATTTCGAACGTTAACGTTCGCATAGAAAATTACATTTAAAACAAAAACAAATTTTTGAATAATTTTCTATGCGAACGATGACGTTCGAAATTGTTAAATAGGCAGAATTCCAACGACCACATACATTTGGTTTGTTTATTCGAATGAAAACTTTAAAAAATTGTACATTTAACAATAATACTAGATGTATATTCTTATTGTTCGATAAATCGGTATAAATTCTTCGATTAATCCTTTAATCGAAATTTTAAATCATTCGAACAATTAATCGCCTAAAATTGTGCGATTAAACGAACAAGAATTAATAAGCTGAACCCTTAAATGAACACCTTAAAAAAGTGCAACATTCTCACAAAAGGTATTGTGAGAAAAATTTTACCACATTTGTATTTTTTGTACGAACTAACACACAAATTTAGAACACGTAACTTATGTACTTGCAACATATTTCTCAGAAAAGAAATCGCCATTAGAGCGCAAGTGGTGCGATAATAATTGATGTTTGGCGAATGTATTGAAAGTAAAATAAACATGGCAAAGGGTAACTTTTCGAAATGGTTTTGCAAGTGTTGTTTACGATTTAGTCAATTCATGACAAAATGGCAAAAAAAAACAAAAATCCTTAAAGCGTTGCCAGATCTGGTTGGTACTTCTATTGCAGTTTAGTCCCTGTCGGAAAATAAAACGTTTAAAAATTCACTTTAACAAAGGAAAATTTCGGTAAAACCTAATAAGATTTAACAAATTTTAGTTTTAAAGTCATGATAATGACGGGAAGAAATCTGGCAACTCGTAAACTCTTTTCCAAGAACACTTTTATCTTTTCAAGCAGAAATAAAAACAAATCATTTTTCGATCTAAAATGGTACGTACATCCGTCAACATTAAAGGGCTATTAATCACAGGAATTTGAAAAACTGGTAAAATTATTTTTCTAAGAAAATTAAAAAAACAAACAACTTTTCAAATCTCATCTATTACATATTCAAGCATATTTTTATTACTCCAAACATTAAAAAATCATTAAACGAGAAATGTAAACTACAATCTGCCCACATTTTCCGGTCACTGAGTTGGTGCGGTTGTAATGATTGGTGTTACCACCTTATTCGTGTAGCAATAATAATTTTTTTTACATGCTACACGTACAAATAAGTAAATGCACTGAAATTAACAGCAATTTTGTACATGTTTTTTGTTATTACAATATTTTCTTTAGATAATTTTTTTTCTCTATTTATCTATTTTGTTAAAACTTTTTACGAAAAAAAAAAATTGGGTTTTTTTGTATTTTTCTAGTAAATACCAGTTTGTTCGAATGTAAAACAGATGTCAATCTTTGGCACCTTGCGGTTATGTATGTGACGGACCCCCTACACGTTGCCCCAAATTTTGATTAAGAGAATTTGGGTTTCAAAGTCATATATTTTTTACGAAAATAAAACACACAGCAATTTTATACGTCATGAAACGCACACTTTATTTTTAAAATAATTTACTACATCCAAAACTATTCGAAACAAATGTATTTGATAATAAAATTTTCAAATTTACCAGACTAGTGCAGCAACCCCACCCCAAACGGAATTTACACATTTTTTTTTTTTTAATTTGACTTTGAATTAAATTTATATTTTTGTAATTTTTCGTGTTTATTTTTCAATTGTTTATTATTTTCTTTTAAAGATAGAGAAGGGAAGGATTGAAGAAACATTTGCATTTTACATGCATAAACTCAAAAGTTCAAAAAATATTATTGTAAATTTTATTTTTATCTTTTTAAAATTTTGACATTTTACTGTTTGTTTGCTTGTTTTTTCTAGCTCGAGAGCGAATTTTTAATTTTTTTTTTTATTCAAATGTCATAGAATAATTAGCATTTAGTCATCACTTTGGTTCAAATTATTAGTCATCAATTGCTGGCTGCAGTTTTTCAAATGCATTTCTATCATTTCTCTTGGTTTTTCTCTTTCACTTGTTTATTTTATTGTGAATGAAAATTAAATTTAGACAAATTATTTGATTTTAATAATTTCTATTTCTACTTGAAAATAAAATATTACGAAATATTAATATTTATAGAATATTTGTAATTGTTTCTTTAAAAAATAAATGCTGCTTCTGTAGAGGATTCTGATGCCATAATGGGAGTGGAAAGTCCAGGTAATTAGTTAACTATTTAAAAAAATTATTATTTTGTTTCATAATACTTTTTTACTGAAACTATTTTAAAAATCTCTTTGCCTCTGGTAACATATCGAATAAAATATATCAATTATTATTTAATCAAAGTTAAATAATAATGAAATTTGTTCGCAGATACAACCATTTTTCTATAAGTTCCCTCACATCTACACTGAAAAAAATTCTCCAAAATAGTTCACTAATTAAAGCATTAATTAAAAATAAAATCCGTTTTGATTAAAAATTTAATCAAGTGAATCAAACGTTTAATCAAGTGAATAACAAGTTTAATTGATACCATTAATTTGTTTACTGGTGCAATTTAATTAATATCAAAAACTATTTAATTGAAATCAATTTTTATTTTTTTCAGTGTATGCACAGAAAAATAGAAAATCGACTTTAATTAAACAATTCGTTAAGACAATAATTTTTTTTACTAATTTTGACCGTGCAAAAGAATTGATTATATCAATTAATTTTATTTATGTGTTTTGATTAAAAAAATTAATTGCAGCAAACAAAAAATTAATGTACACAAATAAATTATATAATTGAACAATTTTTGGCAAACAATTTTTCGGTATGATTTTAAGTTAACAATAACACGTTGTGGTTAACACCAACTATAAGTGGTAAACATATTTTTGCTTTTACTATTCATACCATGTCACAGGGGAAAAAATTGATTTTAATTAAAAATTCGTGATATTAATTAAAAAAATTAATTAAATTTGCACCAGTTAACAAATTATTATTATCAATTAAATGTTAATAATTATGATTAAACGTTTAATTCACTTTATAAAAAGTATAATTCACTTAATTAAACGTTTAATATTTAATTAAAACTGATTGGATTCAATTGGTGAACAATTTTGGAGAATTTTTTCTATGATGGAACTTATTGACTTTAATTTACGTAGTTTAAAAGATATCAAATCAGGCTGCTTGAACGAATCTACACCGAAACACACAAGTCTCCTTTTATATGGTTCAGCCTATTAAACATCAAGTCCAAATATAGATTAAGCAAATATTTTTGTTCGTCACAAGTATTTAACTGCCTCTTTTATAGTCGTTACTGCTGACTTGTTTTAGCGAAATTTAAAACTTTTTATAACAATATCGAAGTAATTACATATTTTGTATTTTTAAGTCTAAAAATGTCGTAAAATTAACATCGATTGAACTGAATTCATATTTATAGTGCAGTTTGTAAAAAACCCTTCACACAACCACGCTGATGATCTCATACTTGGCTGATTAAATTACTTTTCTTCTTCAAGCCAACAAAAGACCTTGAAATCTTATTTACAGGCTGCAAAGTATTTAGGGTACACAAACATTTCTTAGAAATACGAAAATGATAAAAAAAAAAAGAAGAAAAAACTGTCTGCCTGAAATACAAAACTGAAACAAAGTTAAGTGTTTAACCCGTTTTCTTGGATATTCTGCCACAAAAATAAAATTTTCAACCAAGAACACAATGACCCCAAAAAGTTTTAAAAAGCAAAATAATATCTAAATTTAATGATAATTTCAAGAAATAGAAGTTTATTAATTTTTTTCTACCGTCCCTGTCATTAAGTGTTATTATCCAATTAAATATAAACAAAAAAAATTAAAATTACCTTAAGTCTTATCAAAATATAACACCCACATTCATGTCGTAAACGTATTAACGATCAATTCACAATCGTAGAAAGAAAGTGGTTGTTATTCGCGCGGGCTTTAAAAAGTCTATTGACTTTGATCTAAATGATTTTTAAGCACCACGTGAGTTTGCTTGATTTTTTAATTTCTTAAAGTATCCGATAAAACTTAATGAATGAAGTAAAAGACTTTGCTAATCACGTTTGTATTTTATAAATTTTTTTTTTTTTTTTTTTAAAAATCAATAAATAGATTTTTGTACTTGAGATTCATAACATTTGGTACAATTCTGCTATTAAACTAAATAAATATTTGTTTTTTTTTTTTATTATTTTTAGATTATTATTAATAAAAATTTATTTAAGTCAATATTTATTTCATTTCCTATTTAGGTTCGATGACAGATGTTTTAATTACTTTAAAAGCTTCATAATAATTTTGCTTAATTAATAAACTCAAAGAAAAATGTTCGTTATTGTTGTTTAAAAGACCTTAAAAAATATAGTTAAGGAAAAAGGGTATATGTTCTGGGTGGGCCAGAAGTCACTAAGCATTCGTTAAGAATAACATTTGTGTCTTGTGCCCATGTTCTGTAACTCTGCGTCGAGAAACTTTTTTTTATCAAATAAGGTAGATCAATCTTGGTTATCAAAACACATCATCAGACAAAATGAGTGTGGTGGACGTGGCACCTCATATACAAAAATATTATAGAAAGTTTCCAAATTAGGTAAGAGCATCATATTTATCAATACAAAACATCGAACAAAATCTTGGCGGGATTATAGAAGTGGGCGTGGCAAAAAATAGATTTATTTATATCTAATTAACGGTATGCATATAACTTCCTTTTATTATCGTAATATGGTTATTGCGTGAAATTTATTGGCAAAACAGTATTTCCTTTCCAAAAAACTTAATTTTGTACCTTTCTGACATAAAAAGTACCTTTCATTAACTGTCACTTAACAAAGAAAGTTCCATTGAATAAAAAAGTATACAATTTTACAAAAACTCTCTTATTACAAATATGTTGTTTGTTTTATTAGTAGAAATTTACAATAAATAATTTATTTCAACAATTGATGTTAAAATCAGTGTTCGAAAATAAACAGTACATTAGTTAGGCTTACACACCCAGTAGCGATATCTTTTTTTTTAGTGTTAGTGCCGAACATTATATAGTGTTCTGTTCTACGTAATAACAACAGAACAATTGTAGTATTACTGTAGACATACATTATATTTTAATGGTCTATAGTTTTACTTTTTTTTACATTGATAAAGAAATGAACAAACCAAATATTTTAGCAACGACCGCAGCACGAACAGCTTACGTGTGCATTGTGTATATGTTTTGTTTGTGTAAAATTATTTTGCTGGCTTTTTGTTTTTTTTTTGTCGTATGTGTATCTTGTTTTTGTAAAATATGTTTGGTTTTTTTACCAGCCAAAAGGAACGAACATTAATGAGCCGAACCGAGCACAATGAATGTGGTTTTTATAAATAAACCGAACGGAATTAAAGGTTCTCATCTTTTGTTGTGTTGGGTAAAAACGTTATTATTTTTGTGTTCGAAGTATGACCAACAGGGAAACGTTATTTTTTTAAATGATTTTCTACACAAACGTTTGTGTTTTCCACAAATCTACCGAACCGAACACTAAGAAACGATATTTAGTGTTTATTTTCGAACACTGGTTAGAATTGTCTAATGCATGCTTTTTTTTGCACATCACCTAAACGTATATAAAAAATGTAATACGATTTTAAGGAAACCCGTGTTGCCAGTATACTAAAACTTTTCTGCGTAAATTACTCGCATTCTCAGTCATTTTATATTCTATAACATAATTAATTTTGATTTAAATTTTAATTCCTAGTTACGTGTACATTCAAATTTTTATAGGCTGTTTGCTATGATTTGTCAACCATGAACACTAATTTTATTGACCGAGGCTAAATTATTTGAAATTATTCTATCATAACAAAATTAAGCACTGGTATTTAAAAACCATTTGCCCAAAAAATTATTTGTCAAGAGTAATTGGTCTTTATAAAATATGAAATAAACTGTGACAGCTTGGAAACTCAGGTGCTTTGGGCAAAATTGTGAATAATAGTGTGAACGAACCATTTGACACATGGCTGTACTAAATTTCGTTGCGTCAAAATTAATTGTTTTGCGTTGCATTTTCATCAGGTGGTTTGGTTAGGGAAAAAAATCCAACCAAAAACTATTAAAAACAATTAATGAATGAGAAATTCTCTAATTACAGATACATATGTATATATGTATGTATGTATGTATGTATGTATGTATATGTACTAGTGTTTTTCATACGGGATTTCCCGGGACAAAAAAAATCCCGGGAAATTTGTGCGGGAATTCCCGGTATTTTTTATTTAATTATGGCAACATGACTGCTGATTTAATGGTAAAATGTTGTGTCACGAAATAGATCATTGCCGTCAGGCAAAAAGGTCTTAAGTCAAAAAAACGCATTTGAGTTTTTGATTGGCTTTAATTCAATTTTGCTTGGGTTTCTCTTGAGTCTAGCACAACTGCTTCTAATCATTATCATCTCCTTTTAGGAAAAAAGTCTATGAAATACACCAGATAAATGTTTTTCAATTTTACAAAAAAACTACCGTTTCTGACTTAAGACATTTTTGCCAAACGCCAAAGAGATGTCAATTCATATCCGATAAGTAAGGCAATTTTTAATGCTCTGCAATTTCGAGTTAAATGTACAAAACTTTTAATTTGTTAAAAGACCCAGATTTAATTTTTAAAAATGAAGAAAAGTTGTTCCCACTTGCTTCCAAAAATTTAATGATTATATGTATATGCAGAGCAGCCCCTTAAAAGATTTTTCGGATTAGATTCTGTAAGAGATGATGACAAAAGTTATTAATAAAGTAAACGCTTATTCGATTCGAAGAAAATAATTTTTTTTTTAAAGGAGTTAAAGTTTTGAGGGAAGTGCTGAAAGTGTCTAATGTAATGTTCCTTTAACTATAAAGGCAAACACCCGCAGAGGGGAAACGTGTTTTCTCTTAGAAAAAGGATTGTGCAATGCTTATTCTGAACTAAAATCCTATTTTAAAAGTAACATTTTGTAATAATTTGTTTAAATAATTTAATTTTTTGAACTAATGCTGTTGGCTTGAATTAAATCTGTGACAATCAGTGCTTAAATCTATTTGTTTAGTTTTGTAGGAGAACAATTTAAAACTTTAAAAGTGGCTTTTGGAAATTTACTCCGAATTTAACATAATCATCAGTTCTCTGCGAATATAGTTTTTTAAGTTTTTATTCTTAAACACTGCTAATGTCCTAATTTTTATTATTCTAAATGTTTGCCACAGAAATAAAAAAGTTGAATGCATTAATAAACTTATTTAATTGATCTCATTAAATGTTATTTGTTCAAATAAATTAAATTAAATAATATGTTGCATCGATTTGTATTGAGCGGGAATTCCCGGGATTCCGGGAAATAAAAAAATAAATCCCGCTTTCCCAGGAAATTAAAAAGTCCGGGAAAAGAAAAACTCTGATATGTAGGTACATATGTACCCTACAAGAAATGAATGAGCGAGTAGTCACATTTTTCATTTTGGTGTTAAGAAAATGATGGAAAGAAATGACCGAATGTGACCGAAAACTTGATTTCGGTCATTTCTCTCCATCATTTTATTAACACCAAAATGAAAAATGTGACTACTCGCTCATATATTTCTTGTAGGGTACTTTCATAAGTACAAAATTATTCATTTCGTGGTTTGAAAACCTTGGTCTGGCAATGCTGTCTGCTGCTAAATATATGCCATATGAAGTGTCATTAACTTGGTGGTCACCCGATAAAGTTTTACTTTTCAATTCCATTCAATTTACAATACACCCGCACTTCTTTACTAACACACCCACACTTTTTAAATTGACCACGAGATGGCTTTCAATTTCACCTTTCGATTTGTTTGGCAATTTTACTTTCAATTTAACAGCTGTTTAAATGTTTGTCTTTATAAATTGTTTTCTGGATGACATCTTGAAAGTAAATTGCTTACAAATTGAGTGCAGCCTACGACAAGCAGTATATGCAAAAGACTATCAAGAACAACTTGATCGTGTGGCCGCAGGGTTATTTAGTGAAATGTTTGCTATTTCGTCCCAATTTACACAGTGGGCATTTCTTGCCGGACAGAAAAAGTTTGTTGGCGAGATAGGCAAGAAGTAAGCGTCGTCCCCTTACCAACAAACTTTTTCTGTCCGGCAAAAAAGTCCATAGTGTAAATTGGGACTTAAGAACATGGATCGTTTTACAACCAAAGAATGCGTTAAACGTTGCCGCTTTTAAAGCATAACGTGGTGACTATGGCCGTCATAATCAACCTACTGTTCAAGTAATTGGATTATAGAGACATTTTAAGAGACGGGAAGCGTTACAGATGTGGTCAAGCGATTGGAATAATATTACAGATGGCAATTAGGGACTTATATTTGAGAATAAGTTGAATTTTGGGTCTATAGACATTTCAGAAGGGCCGCCAGAAGTTCTCAAAATAGGGCACGCGGGTATTGCAATTATAAAAAAGATCCAGAATTTTAAATTTTTTTTTTATCCAACTTGTATTTAAGAAGGTTTTATACATAAAACGATATACATTTTCATATCTTGTACAATTTATATATGTTTCTTTAAAAGAAGAAAAAACCGAAGTAGATATTTTAATTTTCAATAAGCTTAAATTTATTAAAACCCCTCTTCATGTAATTGACACAATAAACCCTTTTCTTAAAATTGTCCATTTAAAATTAATTTTTGACTTTAAACACTTTGCATGTCAAGCATAAACAACACTCAAATTTCTATTACCACTTTTTTCGAATTAAAAAAATTAAAATTTTAATACAAAAAAAAAGTAAAAACTGACACATGATATTGACGTTTTTATGGTTAAGTGTCAATTTACCATAATACAAACATACGAACATTTGACAGCTTAACCTAAAGCACACCTAAATACTCTCCACTGCATGCATCCACTACACATCCAATATTTTACAAATGTGCGCTCAGAAAGTGTGTCCATTATGACATAAATGACTTGTGTGTATGTTCAGTGTTAGCCATTTATGGGGAAACTTAAAAAAGAAGTGTTGAATGGTGCACATGCCACAAACTCTATATAAAAAAATGCTTCTACGCTTTATGGTTGCATTTAATAACTTACTTTACATTATTGGCCACAATCCAAAGATGTCATAATGAATCAGACTTTAGACTCAACAACATGGCAAAACAGTCTGTGTGTGTTTTTTTTTTTTAAATTGAGAGTAAAAAAGAGAAGAACATTTCAATAAGAATCAGAAGCTTAAGAATGCATTTTTAACATGTTCCACAATCAAATAAGCTAATGAATGTTAAAGGATGTGACATGATTCTTAACAAAAAGTGAAGGTTATGGTTATATTTTGCTATAAAGAATTAAAAACACATGTGGAAATTAACATGTTGAGCTAAATATTTTTAATGCTGGCAGCATTTATAGAAATGCAGTAGACAGTGCAGGCCTTTGCCAACTTGGCGCCTTATTCAAGGTTTGATTAGGGGCCCTCTTGTTAAGAAGAACTATCTTAACAGTCTGGGTAGAATTCAGAAACCAAAAAAAAAGTCCTTTTCATATGACAAAGTTTATGTTTCTAGGTTTTTACAAAAAAGTACCATTTTCCATCTTATAGGTTCTTGTTCACTCGGGAACATACACCTATAATTTTTTGTTGCTAAGTTTAATATTAAAGAAAATTCAAAACGTACCACATGAAGAACGCAAAAGTTAAAGAAAGAAATTGAATTCTCTGTACTTCCCATTTTTGATACTTTTTTTTCTCCCATTGAAAAAAGTATCAAAAATTTCCGTATTTTAGTGAGAGCCAATAAATAGAGAAAAATGTTTTGTAAAAAAGTACCAGAAATTGGTACGATTTTCATCACTTAAACATTTGAATTTCGAAAAGTGCCAAACTTATGTTTGTATTTTGTATGAAAGAAAGCTTTTCATCGGAAATGCCAAGACATCCGTTTCGAAAGACAGAAACCACAAGTAGCATACTAACGAATGCCTCAACCTATAGTCAGTACGGGGCAGTGTGATTGGGGGCTACAGACTCCCGTGGCACCAGATATGAACTTAGCCGGTATCGCAAAGAGATCATCAAGATCTTCTGAGATCTGTCAATTTTGGATTCTTGAAGAGAAGTTTGCTTCGAGATCTTTAGCCACTTCGATTAGATTGATTGAATATTATTTTTAAAAATAGAAAGTCAAAGATCAGACAGTAGATTAGAATTTTCCGTGTAGTGAAAATCGAATAATACCAAAAATAGTACTAATTTCAACACAAAAAAATCCAATGTGTTCTCTTATTATACTGTGTTTAAAAGCATTCTTCCCAAAAAATTAGCGAAAAGCTTTAAAACACAATTTAATAAATTGTTCAGGTTTAGGTTTACAACTTTAAAATGCCAGTTTTGGTTTGAAATTTTTTTGTAGTTTAGTAAAAATTATTAATTTAGCTTAACTTGTTTTTAGCCTTCACAGAAGGTGTTACTAGTTTTTAACAGCAAATAATAATAATTTTTATTAGTTAAATTAAAAAACTTAAACAAATTTCCGAAGTAAAAAAAAATATAAACAAATTTCCTAAGTCAAAAAAATCTTGCGTTTAAGGGCATTAAAATATTTGTTTAAAAACCAACGAATTAAAAATCCATAACGAAAACACCTGTAATTTTTTTTTTATTTATCTTTGTTTTAAAAAAAAATTTTTTCTCCCCAATGAAAAAAAAACATAAAAATTAAATTATAATTTAAATAAAATTACCAATAAATCCACTTAACAATCTTGTAAATGTTTCTTTAAAAATTACAAACGTGTGAAAATAATTTAGAATAATAAAAACAAAAACTAAAAAATCCATTTAAAGATCGAAAATACACAGAAAGAAAAACCCTCGGGATAAATACAGTTTTTACGATAACTTTAAGTACGTGTCGTTCTCAAAAATTCAAGTACGAATAACACTAAAACGTACTCAAAATAATCCTAAATGGGACTACTTTCGAAAATCAATCCTGGAATTTCTTGAAATAAGTAGAAGATTCTTAAATCAAGTAAAAAAAAAAGATTAAGCTTTTCGTTGTGTTTAACCTTCCGGCTTACGCATGTTTTGATTTTCTATACACATTGAAAAAAGGTCTGGCCAGACTCATGTGTACCACGAAAGGTTAAACAGTAAATTTGAACTCTTGCTTCTCATTTAGTTTATATTTTTGGTTAAATATTTATACACGATTTCTAAAGTAAAACCATATCGGGCATGATGTTGGTGTTTTATCATTCTGTAAGATGTAATAGGGGTATGAAAATCAATCATAATGATTTTTTTCCTAATTTTTTTTTGTTTTTTCAAGCACGAATTCAGGATAAATAAACTTTTTAATACTTGAATACAGCGCATTTTTAGATTGATTCAATCTTAGTTTTACTTAAATACATCACATTTTCGGATTTATTCAAGTACGAAATCGGGATTGAATATGGGTCATTTAAGTATTTTGGGATTAAAAATCCGTACTTGAATCAATCTTTCTGTTCTTGATTCAAGAAAATCCTTACTCATCGTACTATTAATACCGCTTCGGATTGATTTAAGTACGGATGGATTGATTTTTCTTTTGAGTGTAAAAAGGTGTATAAAATTAGACAGAAAAAGATTTTGAATTGAAATATTCAATGTGATAGAATTAAGTTTAAGGCAGTAAGTTGCTTAAGAATCGTTACCCTTCCTTAATAACGCATTTTAAATTCCTTTTCGATAAAAAATTTATATTAAAAGTAAACTGTATCGACACGTTGTAATTCATAGTGTAGCAATAACGGCTTAAAAGAAATTTAGACAAAAAATTATTGACGCTAAAATTGATTAATTTAATAATCAGCCTTCTTACGAGAATAGTTGTCCTGTACCCATATTCTGTAACTTTAGTGAGAACTTCTCTCATCGAAAAGATGTGAAACAAAATATTCCATCGTTTCTCGAAAAGTGAGAAAATACTGTGTCTGTAACTCATGTCCAAAACTATCAAAGGAGATTACGTCGTTACGTTATAAATGTCATAGCATTGCACTAGAAGCCGATGTGACATTGCAGACGTTGAGGACGCCAATAACTCATATCGTTGACGGCGACCAAAATTTACTAAATAATGTAAAGTGCGACTTTAATGTTTTTTGTTTGCAAACGAGCTTTGAAAACATTCGTATATTTTACAAAAATGTTAAAAGAAAAATAATTAAACAATGAAAAACTGTGCCAAGAACAAAATATTATTATTATTCTTTGCATTTTTAATCGTTTTTTTTAGTGTTAAAATTATTTCTCGCCCCATTTTTTTTCGTTAGTTTATTTTACAGTTCAATGCGGTAACTTTTCTCACAAAAATGTTTCAGACACACTTTTTCTGTATATTGGCGAGTAGTTTTCTTACGTGACAGCTTGTTCTCGCCAACAAAGTTACAAACACAGTTTAATGAGAAAAACAGCTGTTTGTTTCAATATATGCCATTTTTGTTTCATTTCACACATTTCAATCGAAAAATTTCTCTACGCGAGAGTTACAGAACATGGGCACTGGTCAAAGTCGTAAAAAAATTTTGTCGATATCATTTTAATTTTAAGAAAATGTAAAACGAATAATGTCACAAAATATAAGGCCCCATTTTAAGAACACACTCGGAAATCATGTTAGTATGACTTAAAGCGTAACAAGTAATGGTTTTATGGTGCAACTTAGCGTAATGTACTTTTATAGGACTCGAAATAACACTACTAGATTTTGTAGATATCGAGTTTTAATTTATCATACATACGCCCCGTATAGAACGCACTCTCGGAAAACACTTAAACTACGCTTTCAAACCCCCCATAAAAAACAGTCCAAAGTTGTCAAATCGCACGATCTTGGTGGCCAATTAACTCCTCCTCTACGAGCAATAATGCGATTTTTAAACATTTCTTTTAAAAGATTATTGGTTTCTATTGCTGTGTGGCATTTGGCGCCATCCTATTGAATCCACATATTCTCTATGTCAAAATCATTAACTTTCCGCCCCAAAAAGCTTCGGATCATCTCCCTGTAGCGATTTCCATTGTCCGATAAAACCTCAGACTTGGACACCCTTTGATGAACAGGCAGTAAGTCATTTTGACGATTTCGACGATTTTTTCCTCAGAATTTGACGATTTTCAACGAACTTTATGTGGCATCCAGGGCGCTGTTATCAATTTATAAAAAAATTAAATTTCATTTAGTTTGTTTTTTCACTATTTAAAACATTAACTTGTTACCATTGCGTTTCTTTAGTTAAAACACTTAAATTATCTGTTTAATGTTTTTAATTATTTAAACTTTTTTTAAATTCTTTACAATTTTCGTTTTTTCTTCTGTTTTAATTTAATAGTTATTCACAACAAAATAAAAAACACATTTTTAAAAAGTGTATTAAATAAACACAAAAAAATATTTTAATACCAAATAATATTATGTATCTTTGTTAAATGAGAATTTCTATCTTTTTTTTTTGTTGCTACATAAAAAAACATGTTGTTCACATCTGTACAAAAGATTACATTGACCTTGATTTAGAGAAAAATACATAAAATTAACAAAAAAAAAAAAAACAAAAAAAAAATACATAAGAAAAAGAATTTAAGCAAAAAAAAAAATTTATAAAGAAAATTTCATTTATACAACAAAAAGTTTAGTAATTTAATTAATTTTACGAATAGCAAATGATTGATGAATTTACACCCAATTTTTGTATTTTGTCATTTATTTTTTTATTTTTTTTTTTGAAAAATAAAACTAATTAAGTTAAAAATTCTTGTTTAGGATGTTATTAAAACTTAAAAAAAATTAATGAGGGGCATAAGTCTTTTAGAAAAATATTTCAAAATTTTAATAAGCTTAATTTGATGTTCACTTGATTTGATGTTAATATTGAAATGTTTGCTATCCTTGACATTTACATATTTGTCTTTTTAATATTTGTTTTTTATCAGTTTTTACTCTATTTCTTTTAAATTAAGGAAACATTTATTCGAGTCTTTAAATCTAATAATGATCACCTACACCCTGTTGTTAAAGCTGCTCTAAGGCCGGTCTGTTTGACTTTTGTGACCACAAGATTAATTATATAATAATTCAAGACAAACGAAATGACACCTTTATTATTTCGCTATTATTATCTTAACGGGGATTAATTATTGTTAACAGAGACTTCAGAGAGAGAAAAAATGACTTCATATTTTTTTCAGATTAATAAAAGACAAATAGTACGAAAGAGGGCGTGTAGCTACTGAAATGGAAGGTTAAATTTTTATAAACTTTTATAAGCCTTTGATTTGCATTTTATTTAAATTAATAAAAATTTCGAAATTTTTAATCTTTTCTTTATTTATCTATTACATCATGTTGTCTAACTTTCTAAAAATTATCTTGAAGTTTTGTGTACTTCGTTTTAATCAAGACTAACAACACCTTTTAGGTGTTTTAATTATTAGTTTAATTAAAGATTAAAGTTTTAATTATTCTTTTTAAAACCATACAAACTTGAATCGTAACTGCCAACCTCTCACTTGTAAATGAAAATTTACAACCTATTTCTCCTCTTTAAAATAACTTTATCACTTTAAAGAGAATTTCATGTGGGAGTCAGTTGAAAAACATTTTCAAAAATTTAAATTTAAATAAAACTGGATTAATTATCTTAATTTCGTCTCGTTCAACAGACCTCAATTAAAAGGTTACATACCAACCCACATAAAAGCGGCAAGTGTTTTTAGTTGTCAAAAATTCTAATGGCCATACAATTCGTATGGTAGGTAAACCGAACTAATGCGACACTAAAGCTAAACTGTAAAATTATATCATTTAGACAGAGTGTTAAGAAGTGAAGTTGGCAACGAAAAATGTTATTAAAGTTGTTGCTTTCTTATTATTTCATGGATTTTGGAATTATGAAAAATATAAATAAGCTCGCGGTCCAATTAGGAGGTCAGCACGAAACGCCTGCTGATTTTTAGCAGAGTAGTGTTTTTTCGCGGAATTGTTTTTGTAGCAATTGTTCTTGTTATCAAGGGCTCGAGTCATTACTGCAAAAAAAGCTTTAGCGGCATCATTTTTCTAATTTTCGTTTTTTTAATAAATGACTTTATTGTCAACACTTGCTTATCTCCTAAAATCAGTGTTGTCATTAGGATACGAAATATATATTTTTCGTATCTTTTGATGACTGCAGGTACCATGTATAATCCTGACATTTTACGTATCTTTTGAATCTGTGCTCAAAATATACAGAAATTTAATATTAGAGAATTTTTAGCCAACTAAAACTTGTTAAGACTGATCATCGTTGCCGACTCAATACTAATACAATAGCAGCTTTAATGATGAAGAAAGAAAGCATAAAAGGGGTTTTAACATACGATCCTCATGAATCGATGATTACTACACAGAGAAAACAGATTCGTGATCGCAATCGAATTTGTCGCAATTACTCGGTTACAATTACTGAAAATTTCGTTGCTCAGCATAATATTGTTGATAGCAACATTTGAATTTTAGTTCACTATCAGTTATAACGAAAGATATTGTTAGTTGTTGGTATGGATTTTAGAAAACAAAAATATACTTATAACCGAATATATGATAGATGTAACTGAGTTAATACACAATTGTTGTTCATAACAAAAGATTTGATTGACTTAATCAATATATTATCTCCACCGCACAGAGGGGTGAAATCGCAAAAAATGGATATTAATTGAAAAATGAAAATTAGTTTTTTTGAAAAATATTTAGTAGCCGATTACAGTATATAAAATTCTACATTACTACTGAAAATTTCAATGTCATATGTTGTTTACTTGTCAAGATGCATTGCATTAAAGTTAAGCAATTTTTGAGCTATTCGCGCACAATAGTGTTAATTGAAATTCGGTATATTTCGACGCTTAATATATAGTTTTTCGCAAGTCAAAAGTAATACTTTTACTATGGAATCTTCAACCTCAGGTATATTAGCGTTATTTTAAAAATAATTGTGTTAACAAAAATTGTGTAGAAGTATTTTTAAAATTTTTTTTAAAATATGTCTCAATTTTGGCTATTTTCAAAATATTCGTGGATATTTAAATATGAATGGTATTAGTTGGCGTTAGAATAATTATTTGTTAAGAAACTACAGTTCCTAGGCTTTCATATTCAGTAATAAGATGTTGCGCGTTTTTGCGCGAATTTGTTTTATTAAATTAATTGTGAAAATAGTCACTCAAGCAAAGAACACCAGTTCTTGTCTTTTGTTTGCTTTGTCTACATTTTCGTTGTTATAATTGTTGTTTTTGTATATAGTTGGCAACTGTTTGTTACAATGACAAGAGTATTTGTTATTGTGCGATATGTGTTGTGTATTGAAACGTGAAACGTAATTTTTAATACGTAGCCCAGAAATCATTTCGCACACGCTATTACCGATCGGTGAACTGTCTGAGAAAGCCCAGGAAGCCCGAAACAAAGATTTAAAAAACTACAGAGAACGTTTTTCTCTCAAATGTAGTCGGGAGGATTGCAATCGAGACATATTAAATAGGTTCCTACTTAGTTCAGATCCATTCCTATCTGGTAAAACAAAATTGCCCAAACAAAAATTCCACCAACTTCCAAAATCAGTAGTAGATCTACTTTTTTCGCCTTCAGTTTTGACGAACGTGGCACCAGAAGGCACAAATCATGATACATATGACGACGGGCATATTTGTTAAAATAGCAGGTCAGAAACATATGTTTTATAATATACATATATATACAAGCTATTTATATTTTTGAACAAAACGCTCACCAGACACATCCGTACACAATCGAACAATTTTAATATCTGCTTTGAGTCCCGAAGTTACATATATGATACAATAATATTCCTTTCGTCTACGTAATTATATTAAAAATAAATTGATTACTATGTAAAAATTTTATTACTTTAAAAAAAGAAATAAAAAAAAAATCCGACTGAGCCAGAGCTATTTTTAAAAAGGGGGCGTGACACCGCCCTATTCCACCTTTGATGTAATTCATACTGTACGATTAACAGATATACCAAATCTCATCTTCATACCTCTGATAGTTCATGAGATATATCCGTTCTAAGTTTCAGTTTTTATGGGCTGCGCCACGCCTCTTTATCCAATCATAACCAAGTATATCCAAGGACTATTAGCAGGTCAACAGTACAACATTAGGAATGTTTCATGACATTAAATCTATTACCAAACAGTCGGAAGCGTATTTTAAACTCGCCAACCACGATAAGGGTGATTATTTAATGTTATAAAAACATGCATATTTACCCGACTAACACAGACAATGTTGAGAACATCGTGGGTCTACTCCCTTAAACGGAAAAAATTGTTATCGCACCTAAAATAGTTCCAATTAGACCAAGCGGGCAGTGTTAAGGAACTGAGAAAGCAGTGGGCTAAATTCATAAGTGGCGAACATGATGGACTTGAAACACAGCTCTTTTTTTTGAAATCCAAACGAAGCAGGCAGCAATAGGTTGCCTATCCTCGCCCAAATTCCTAGTGACCTCAAAGCTGAATGTAGTGGTGGAATCACCGGTATAGGTGGAGAGTACTAAGATGACTCACCCCTCGATACCATCTACAACCACCGAGTCCAAAATTGATTTGATTTTTAAGCTCAGAAGGTGGAATATAGGCTTTGACGGGACATGTGATCCATTGGATCTATAAGTGATCTATAGAGCATGCTGAAGAGTTAGCCCACATGTACGATGTTGATCTGGACCAAATATTTTTTTAATATGAAATTAAAACTTATTTTACTAAATGCCTTACAAGTTTATTTTTTACTTTTGACAGAAAATGAACTTTATAATTAGTTTAGTACTCACAATAAACTATTGGGACTCATAGCTTTTTTTTTTGGTTGTGAATACCAAATAATTACATATATTTTTATTTGTTGTTCTCGAATTGAAACTATACTAACAATAGATTACACTGTGCGACAAATGGTAGGGGTCACACTACCGGGAAAAGTTATATCGGTAAAAAAGAAGTTATACCCAGTATTCAGTATTTCGTTTATAACTCAGCCATTTTTTAACCGATTTGACCGAGATTTATATACCGACGTGTTTTAGAAGAAATTTACCATTTACTTGAGTTATAAAGCTTGGACTCGGGGAGATCTATGGTTCCCGAAAGTGGTCATAACTTTTTTGTATCTGAACCGATTTTTCCGAGTTTTTTATAAAATATGTTCTACTAAAATGTCCGATATTTCGGTATATAAGTCATATCCATAGGACGTATGGCAGCCCTAAAGTTGAGGTTTTTATAAAAATTTTGATGTGTTCATCCCATCCCGATTTTGAATGACGCATAGTGTTATTAGCTGCAATAAATAAATAAACATTTATATTATAAAATTTTTTGACAAAAGCAAATTATTGATTGTAATGACCAATATTCAGTATTGCACTGCATTTAATTTATTTGTGATAGACAGTATTCGAACTAATTTTTAGTATTAAATGAAATTAATTATCATAACTAATATAAGAATTGAAAGAATCACATTTTGGTTAGAATTACGTTTTAATATTCATTAGTATTTAAAATCAGTTAGAGTTACACATTTTTAATAGTTGCAATAATATATTATATTACTTGATCAATATTTTATCACTGCAACCGTTTTCTAACGAATTTGGTTTTCTGTGTGTAGTAGTGCAATGTTGTTCTGAAGAAATATAAACAGCTTTTTAATTTCCAGGAAATTTATATGAATTTTTTGATATAATCGCCTTAGTAGCGCCTTTTTATTTTTTTTGAAAACGTAAACAAGTGAGTGAGTGAGAAATTATATTGCAAGCAATAATAAAAAACGAAAATTTGTTTTTGTTTTCAATATAATTTCTCACTCACTCACTTGTTTACGTTTTCTAAAAACAGGCAGTACTACATTCACTTGGTATTTTTTTACGACGCTTTTAAGTTGACATCAAGTAGGTACAATTGAATCTATTTTATACGGCAGGACTCTGTTTTTTCGACGACTCAAAAAAAGTTAAAGAAGAAAGGGAGATAAGAAAATTTTTTAATTTATTTTAATCTAAAGTGTTTTAAGAAACCAAACTAAACTTCTGAGAAAAACATTCATTAGAGATGGGATTTTTTTTTTTTTTTTGGTCAGGTTTTCAATAACTAGTCGATATCGAGACAACATTCTAAGAAAATATCAAATAAACATGAAAAAACATGAAAAACATGGATATGTTATATGAAAAAAAAAGATTTTGCTAGTCGTGCTTAATTCCCAATTGTAGTGGGGAATGTAAGAAGAGACAAACTCACTGTTTATTGTTGATGTTTTTGTTTAAACTTTGATATTGTTACAATTAAACTGTTGCTTATGATTCTTATTCGCTTAACAGTTTTATTTGGTTTAATATCTTTAGTTTTTCTAAAATCTTTGGATGAAGTTTCCTGACGATCTGGCCTAAGCAACCAGTGAAATGCGCATAGGAATAGCTTGTCCCTTCAACAATAAATTTCAGTGTTTTATCAAGAATTGAAATTGGGAATGAAGCACGACTAACAAAATCTATTTAAATTAAAAATTTTGTATTCCCAAAAATTACTTTGATGAAATATTATGGGTATATATTTAAAGATCGAATGTTTTCAGTAAATGCCTTCAAAATCGCTCCATAAAAAAGAGTTATATCCAAAAGATTACAGAAACCCCATTTTTGGAAAACTGAGATGTCGCCAAGTTTAACTTTTATTGAAATCATATATCGACCAAGTTTGTTGCCCTGAGTTGGTCTTAAAATAGCTTTTATTATTACGGCCCTGTAGTGATCGTTATTGACTCCTCTAGCCACCTTTACCTAAATGACATCATTTAAAAACAAAAATGCTTTTACTAATATGGAACTGCTTTTATTCCTTGAAAATTTTTTATTAGATTTCTGATTATGATTTTGTATTTTTTGTTTTTTTTTTCTGTAGGGAATGTTGCATGCATTGAAACATTTGTGGCAACAATAAAAACTTAATACAAATAAAACCAGGGCCATTGCAAATGCAAGCAAATAAAAAAAAGTGATTTGCATTAATTTAATTTAACAAAACCTACGACTTGTAACGGTTATAAATGCTAAGAAATGTTTTATTTTAATGAATGGCAAACATTCAAGTGCAAAAACTTCTTAAGAAATGACGTCAGTGACAATCTTAAAACGAAGTGTGAAAATATTTATATATAAGGGGCACTCAAATTGCATGCTGGAAAAATTCATTAAAAAACTACTTAAAAAACAAGGATTTACAAAGATAAATTTAAAAAAAAAAAAAAAAATTTTTTAAAAGATATTGGTTGAACAAATAAATTCTCACCGTTTCAATACTAATATCCTCGTTTCTACACAAAACAAAAACATGTTCTAAATTTAAGTTTCTTCTACTCACTTCAGAACAAGTCATACTCAAAAATTTAAGTGCGAATAACACTTAAAAGTATTTAAAACAATCCAAAATGGGATGACTTTCGAAAATCAATATGCGTGTGTTTGTAAAAGTTTGTTGTATAGAAACAACAACAACACTACAAGAAGAAAAATGTAGATTATTTTCATGTTTAAAAAGTGAAATAAGAAGCAATAATTCCCATATTCTATTTTTTTAAATTATTTAGTTAAATACATCCAATTTTTAAAGTAGAATAACTACGAAAACCATATTGGACATGCTTCTAGTGTCTTATAATTGAGCATTCTTCTGTATCTTTGCTTACGGTATACAACAAAAGTGAAATAAACATGTGTAGGGAGCAAGTGATATGATAATATTCTCCGTGGGGTAAGTGTTTTAGGTTAGAATCAATCTAATCTCACTCTCGGATTATTTCAGAAATCCTTGAATCAGAATTAAGATTAAGTTAACTTTATAATACTTGAATCAAGCGTATTTTCAGATTGATTCAATCTTAGTTTTACTTTGGCCAATCTCATTTTCGGATTATTTCAAGTACGAATTCCGGATTAAATATGGATAAGTTAAGTATTTCGCACTGGAATATCCTTACTTGCATCAAACATTCTGTACTTGATTTAAGCAAATCCTTAGTTACCGTACTATTGACACCGCTTCGGCTTGATTTAAGTGCGGATGGATTGATTTGTTTTTTCAGTCTAACAAAAACAGTCAGGTGTTTTGACGACAGACTTATAGACAGTTTAACACAGTATTACGGAATAATTAAGACTCTTGTGATAGTGTAAAGAGCGCTTTAGTACTTGTGTACTTATTGCATTATATTTCGATGAAAAGTCGAATCAAAAAAAATTTAATATTTTGTGTCGATTGTCAACTCGATGCGATTCGCTCCGTTTTTTAGTACTTTTATAGAATGTTTCGCTTCAAAAATTGTCGGTGCTTTTTATTAAATTTGTAGTGCATTTTTCATATAGGTTATAGGTAACATTAACATACAGTGAACTTTCTGGAGGCCTAAAATATGGAAAAGCTGATGCTCTTGGTACTCTTTTAACTTTAGTACTATTGGTATATATACAAAATATGAGCCAGACTAAAAAAAATCTACTCTTTCGGTTTTAAAAAGGAAAAAATGGGTACTTTTTCTGTTTTTGATAAATTTGGCTTACAGATAACATATGGAACAGTGGCCGGAATATGCATATTTAGAGACACCTTGCTATGGATAATTGAATGTCGGTTGCTCAAGAGTATCGAGTGCCTAAAAACTTATAAGTTTGTGTTGGCGAAAATTAATAATGTTAAATCTGAACTAAGAGAACCTGTCAGAGGAATCATTTTGGTACTTTTTTGTTCTTTAATTGGTACTTTTAAAATATTTATTAATACTTAACCTTGAATCATAAAATTCAACATGAGTGATTGAGAAACTATAAAAGGAGACTATTTGGTACTTTTTTTTAAATGGTACTTTTTGATTTGTTTTATATTATTGAACAAACAAAATAAACTAAGCGGACTTGAGTGGAAGATAACATATAACATCGATCCACTAAGACGAAAAAAGCAATATTCTTCGTATTTGCATAAATAATTATGGCCGAATTTCGACCACAAGGCAAACTCTAGTTAAAATAAGAAGCTTTATTAAAATTTATTTTTTAAGGCTTCAGCGAACTACCCTATTATTTAAATTATTCATAACAGTTTAAGCAAAAAAAAACTCCATCATTACTTTTTGCACATTCAAACAATCATCGTTAGCGCCATTAACCATATTCTCATACTATGACAATGCGTTGCCAGCATTGAAAATTTTAAAATTATTTTCTTTAAATATCGTTTGAGGTTTATTCCAATAGAGCTGCATGTTAAACGATTGCATTTGACGTTGATGTTTAGTAGTGTTTCTAATTGTTATTGACACATTTTAGTGGATTTTTTTTAAAGCTGAACTCACGCGTAGTCGCTAAATGAATTTGCAGTTTTATTTATATTTGGCTGTTAATATCTCAATATTTCTTTAAATATTTAAAGAAAATCATTAATATCGGCAAAGTAATTAGTGAGGTTTGGCTTGCAAAGCCTGCGTGTTAAGTGCGTTAAAAATAACAGCTTTGAAATTATTCTAGCAATTAATTTTTAAAGAATTTGAATAAAATTCTTGCATTAAGTCTTTGTTAAGTCAATTGAATAATTTTATAAACATTTAAAGCGCCAGCAAACAGCATTTAAAATTTAAATAATAAATCACTTTTTGTATTGAACACATACAAGATTAATATGCTCGTTTATGTACCTGATTTTTTAAGGCTTTAAATCAATAAATGAAATAAAATTTTATGCTAAAATAAATACAGAAATTGGGTTAAAAGCTTTTTACTGTTTTCATATTTTTTTCGTTTTTTGTTTTAACGAAATATTTGCGTAAAAAATCATAATTTACTAAAACTTCGTTATCAATAATCAATATAATTGACTTATCGTTTTTCAAACAATTATCGATTAGTTTTTGAATAATTTTGTTTTTTTATTTTTATATATTTTTTAGAAATCTTTAATATTTTCCTGCCTTTAAGTGTTAGTTTGTTTTTAACAATTTCCCATTTAATGCTTTAAAATTATTTCCACTTCATTGCAAAAGCCTCTTTAAAGCTTAGAAAATATACTTTGAATGGGTTTGTTAAAACTTAACACAAATTTCCATTAGCCAAGCAGTTCAGTGAGTCAAGTCAGTTGAATGAAAAAGCCATAAAACGTTTATATCTCATTGCAACACTTTTATTTTAACACAAAAAAAAAACGTTAAGAAATTCTACAGGTTAAAGAGATGTTTATCTTTCTAATACTATAAATTGAAAAATAATTTTTAACCATAAAAAGCGGTTTCCTTTTAGAATTTTAATATTATTTTCTTAACTAGAAAACGCTTTAATTTCGATATTCGGCAAAATGATAAATAAATCATTTTAAAATTGCCATAACGATCAAATGTTTGATAAAAAAAAAATCTAATGCTTATGGCCAGGGAAACCCAAAATATTTAATTGCATGTTTTTCCTTATGCAACAAATGATGGCAGATACAATTGGGGGATTCGCAGGGTGTCATAAAGTCATAGTCGTAAAATAATAACATGAAAAAATTAGACTGTTGTCAATCAAGAAAAATGTTATTTCAAACTTTAGAATTTTATGTATAAGCAAAAATCAATTATATGTTCTTGGCGGTGTGTGTAATACATAGAAACCTGCCCAAACCTTTAGTATACCGGTTGATTTAGAATCACTTTTTAAAGTGACCTAACGATAACCATCCGTCCGTGTGGCTGGTTGCCTGTCCATGTTAATTTTGTGCGCATAGTACAAGTTGCGATCTTGTAGATGATAACTTGGTCGAATTTGGTAAGCACATTTTAATTGTACTAAGAACAAAGTCTATGTAAATGTTGAGAATCGGTCTATAACTCTACATATTCCCCATAAAAACTTCTTTTCAAATTAGATTCTTTGTGTCCGTAAACCATCTAATAATGTTGGTATGTTTTTAGATTAAATTCGATATGTTACTGCATATCAAAATATTTTCGAATCAGTTCACATTTGCCCAAAGCTCCCATCTTTAACTTCATTTTAAATGTTAACATTAATTAACAATTTAGGGACCGTCACTAAAATCGCACAAATAACTCTTGTATGAATTTGAACCTCTTAACATTGCTTGAGCCGATTACTGCTTATCGTTTCCAAATAGGGTAAAATCTCGAAAATTCGTCTGTAAATACTAAAGTGGTTGGACTTTACGGGTTATAATTTTAGGATTGCTTTTATTAAATGGAACTGTTATTAAATTGTTGAATATTTTGTTTTTCAACTAGCAATTTTTGAATTTTTTGGGGCATATTTTTAAAAATTTTTAGTGCATATTTTCAAGTTGTTACTGCATATTAATGGACATAAAACGTGTTTTTAGAGCATATTTCTGGTTTCCCTGCTTATGGCTAATAAATTAGTAAATTAGTAAGCGCTGGATTAGTTTAACTAAACTTATATTTATATATATTTAGTTTTAACTCAACAACTCTAAATCTGTGTCCCATGTATCCTATGTAGTTAAAAAACTAACAGTTAGCAGCACTACAATAAATCTTTTTAAATTCATATGGTCTGTTTTGTTACTTTACGGTCCCAATTTTATGCGTTTAAAGATGGTTTATTGCTTTATACAATTTTTACCGAATTGTAGCCATTCCTTTTAGTTTTAGGGACTTTAAATCAATTTTATGGCAGGTTTGAAATATTAAAAATGTTCGCGAATTTTCTATATTTTTGCAATTTTTTTTGTCATTTTCCGACATGTTGTTTTTTTTTACCCATTTAGAGATTTCAAATCAATTTTAGTGTTTGTTAAAAAGTTTGCAATTTTTCGAGAATTTTAGCCATGTTAGCGATTTTTTCCTATGATTCTTTACAGCTTTGTCCCAATTCACATTATACGATTTTTGTCGTTGCGATTATTGTCGTTACCTCTTTGAAGTCGGTCTGATGTTTACATTGTACGATTTTTGTCGTTACGACATTTTCTTTCGCAACCAAACTTTAATACATTTTTCATCAAATGAGAGAACAATGAGAGAACGAATGAGCGAACAAAATGAATCGAAGAGTACATTCGCTTGTGTACCCCTTTTAATTCCTCTCTCCCCTCTCGTCCATAAGGTAAGAATCGCAACGACAAAAATCGTATAATATGAATGGGCACTTTCACGATTCTTAAAAAATATTACACATTGCTATCATGCTGCGGTTAGCAAATTAGCGATCTTTAGTTCAGCAAAGGTTTTTTCGAACAAAAACTTCGAATACACAATAACAAGCGGTTTTGAGAACACCAATTTATGACTTATGCGGATTCAAAAAATTTTTCGCTTTCAATTCGAGTCTAAACCTAGAACATACCTGAATTATATAATAAAATAAAATAAATAATGAATAGTGTTTAACTTAATTTTTCTTATTAACACTCCTTCAATAAAAGGAAAAAGTAATTCAATTGAGCCCTACCTTAGAATACAAATTAGAACTTACATGTTCCCTTCTCGTTCACATTAACACTTGTTGGGAATTTATTTAGTAAACAAAATTGGAGGGAGTTACCATTGGCGATGCCAAATTTTTTAAGTTTGGGATTTCATTCCCAAAAAATTTGTTATAGGAATCATTCACAATACGAAATAAAAAAAACGCTGCTTTCAAAGCAAATACCATTTTGTCAGTGATGACACAATAATATTAGAACTTATTGCCACTTTTCTAGAGATGACATAATCTGAAGATGTAGAATGGAATACAATGAAAAAGGAATATTTTGTAAAGATGTTGAAAAACTTGATTTTTAGCCCAATGTATTTCTTATGAGAAAATTTCAACATCTTAAATTAAATGTTGACAAGGGTAAAAAGGCTATATGACTTCAAATTCTCTCTCATTTCTTTTGTTCTTATTTTTATTTGTTAATAAAATGTATGAAATTGAATGAAAGTATGGTAGCATTGTTAAGAGAATAGTGTCTATATGTTAGAGCATTAGTAAAAACGTCCTCAAAATATAATTGATTTTATTCCTCGACCGCATTCTCTGGCATCATTTTATGTCAAACTGTATGAAAAACATCGTTCAGCCCCAGTTCTGTTTCGTTATTTAATAATTTTTTTTACAAAACAAGCTCTTTTTTACAAATGCAGCTCTACAAAAAGAACGTATTTTAAATTTACTTTTAAAAAAGAATTATTCGTCATTATTTTCATTCCAACACATTTATTCAATATTTCTATTAACTCACACATATTTCCACATTGTCTTTGCTTTTCATCAATTAGCCGTACATATTTTTAAAACGATTGACATAATTTCCTTCTAATCATACTCAAATATCAAAGTGTCCAAAAGATTTTTTCCAATTTATTTGTGTCTATTCGCCGGATTTAAAAACAAAAGTAAAATAAATAATGCGAACAATTTATGCAGTCATAAAATTAACTGAAACGTTGAACAATGTTCAAATTTCGACATAGAGAAATCATCTGTTTTTTTCAATATTTGGTTTTGAAAATTCAAATATACTGGCTATAAAGTGCAATATGTACTCATTCGTGTATATGATGTAGATGATACTTGACGATATTCTACATAATTTGTTTGGTTTGTTAGTTTCTGGCTAAAAGCCAGAAATTTTTACTTTAACAGTGACATTGCCGCTCGACTTTTCTATCAAAATTTTATACAAAATGTTTGCAATTGTTATTTTGTTTTTAAGTATTTTCTTTTTTGTTTTTGTTCTTTTTTGTTTTCTTGAGCATACAACTTACAATTACACTAACAAAAATTGTGTATGAGGTTCTTTTTAGAATTTTTCTTGCTCGTAGTAATTTTAATTTATTTTTAAACGAATAATTTTATTTTATAAATAAAATGTTATGCAGTAATTTAAACAGATGAAATGATTATAGATTTTTTCATGCGAAATCGTTTCGAATGGTAAAATTTAAAATAATGTGAATCATTTTTAAATGTGTTCTGAAGGTTGACAATATTAAGAAAAATATTTATGGTTATTTATCTTTAAATATGTGGGCATAATAAGAAAATGAATTACATACATATATTTAAATAAAAATGGATCTATTGTTTATTAACCCATAAAGACTCTTTAAATAAAACTTATTCTTAAATATATTATAATATTTGTTGTAAAATATAGTTAAACACGGTAAACGGACAAAAAATAAATTAAGATCGTATCAGCAGTGTGAAAGGGGCTTAAATAATATCGAGAATCATATCAAAATATGTATACTCATTTATATACTGGGTAACATTATTTTTGTAATAAATTCTTAATAAAAAATATATTTGAACTTTTTAAGTAAATCTTCATAAGGAAAATTAAACAGAATTTTACTCAAAGCAAGAAATTATGATGATGTTTTGGATATTAAACTTTTTTTACCGCCCTTTAGGCCTGTCTCAAAGAATTCCTCCATCTTTCTTTGTCGTTAACATATTCTTCTTCTCCATTCTTGTGAAAACTTGTATCTCTGGTATCTTGAGTTGCACCACCGCTCCACCGAAAGTTAGGATTTTTTTTCCAGGTTCATATGGAACTTTCAATATAGAATCCCAATAAAAATTTGCGAAGAACTAATGGTGCATTTAAAAAAATAAGCGCACAATTCTGCGTTACGCAATAATACATACAGAGATGCATTAAAAGACGTGAACGAACTCTTAACAAGTTTAATAAAAAAAAAAATTACATTTCGAGACTAAGGTCCAGACCCACGATGTCGATAAGAACATTTCTTTCGTATATTTGTTTTGAAAACAAAAACAAATTTTAGTTTCTTATTATTGTTTTCAATATAAATATGCGAAAGAAATGTTCTTGTCGACATGGTGGGCCTGGCAGTAAAAAACCTGTAAAAAACATTTAGTGTGTAAATCTTATAGCTACACCCACCAGTTTTCGTATGCGATGAATAAAGCGCCTTCTTTGTCAAAAATGTATTGCTTCAACGTAGGAACTCACTATATAAATAATAAGGATAGTAGAAATATATTTAAATCCAAGTAAAATAATTTGCTTATATTTTGTAATCGTTTCAGAAAAATCCACCAGTGGGCATACATGTATCTCACAAAAAGCTCGAACTTCGCTGATCTTTCTTGTGAAATTCAATCTTATTACGGTTCTCGATCTCTTAAACGACCAAGACGTTTTTTGTAAAATATATCTGTATCTGCTTAAGTCTATTTGTTTAGTTTTATAAAGCTTAAAAGGTGGCTTTTGCAAATTTACTCCGGATTTAATATAATCATCTTTTTTCTTTGGTAATAGTTTTTTAAGTTTTAATTCCTTAACGCTCCTATTGTCACAGATCGGAAGTTTGCGAGATGTAAAACGAAACTTTTACGTTTTTCCCTTACAAACTTGCTTCGTTGGAAGCACAATTTTTTATTGGGATAATAAACGACTCAGTTTTTGGAGTTTATTTGAAAAAAAAATCGACGTTCGTTCGATCGATCATTTTTTTATCGATTAAAAAATAGTTTGAAAGGTATTTCAATTAGATTAATGTAATAATTGAATCAATTGTTTTTTTAGTTGAAAAAAAATGAAAAAAATAATGTTAATTTAATTAACATTTTAGTTGTTTTGAAATGAGTTTTTTTATTTAATTTTTGACACATAAAGATGTAATGATCAGCATTACACACTGAATGTTTTGTTACAGTTATTTTTTTTTAGTATTCTCCCTTACAAACCTGCTTCGCAGTAAGGGAATGCACTTGAAATGTTATTTTTTTTATAAAAGTTGTTGAGAGTTCTTTCACTTACTTTACTGTATCTCTGTATGTCTTATGGCGTTGCGCATAACTGTGCGCTAATTTTTTTTACCATTAGTTCTTCGCAAAATGATAAATTTTTTATTGGGTTATTAAATCAATTAACACATGGTTTGAAATGGCAGTTTTTTTTTTGTTAATTAAAATTAAAAATATCATTTATTGAAAAAAAAAAATTCACAATTTTCAATTTTTACAACTTTAAGCTATCAATAAAGTCATTTTGGTACTAAGTGCAAAATGAACAAAGTTTTTGCTTGATTCTTGTTTCTAATTTGGTGATTAGAGAATATCAATGGTACCATTTGGTGTATATGTCCAAGCCAATGATACCGACAGTTATCCACATCTATTTCCCCATAGAGACTTTATCGACCCATCTACCTGGGACAAAATTTATTCTTAGGAATTTTCCTTTGAATATATTTAGATCATTTTCCATGTATTTAGACAATATGCACGTCCCTGCCAAATTTAGATGAGTTTTTCCGTTCTCCATGTTAAATGCCTAAAGAACAGCTGGTGCTTGCATATGAACATGCAGCGATTCACATTTGCAATCCTTTTACTAACTTCCCCTTGAGAATCTTTTGAAGAGTTTCCGTCAGCACCGAGATATGAAAATTCATCGACTCTTTTGAATATATAATGTATACCGACTCGTACATGTTGCCCAATTCATTCTTACCGTATTTGATTAGAGTTTTTTTTATTCCAACATCTTTTGCTTTAGTGTCGATCTTAAAAAATATTCTGCCAATTCTGTAAATATCTGTATTTAATTGTTTTTCTGGTGTCCACTTCAGCTAGTCAAATGACATGTTCAAAAAAAAATTTAAAAAATTCAAACAATAATGCACCAAACATGCCCCTTAAACTGCTTCAAGGGTTAATGAAATCTGCATAACACCTAAAATGTTAATCCTGCCAAGCAACTGTCAAAAACTACTCAAGTCTTTTTATTGTTTAAAATGGCTTATATGTTATAAAAATAATAAAATTAAAAAAAAAAATAATTATTTGCAAATGATTCACTTTAAAAAAAAACTAAGTGTAAAAACTACGCAATATTAGAGTCCCACTACTTTCAAATTTCTTTTAACAACTTTGAGTTTAACGCGTTTAGCAGCTGTTTATAATTATAAAACAATTAATAAAAAAATTGTTTATTAATTATGAAATTATTAGTGTATCAATAATAAAAAAAAATAATTAATAACAGTATCGTACAAATATTTAAAAAATTTTTAAAAATATTTTATTTAAAACGTGATTGGTCGGCTGGCCAGTCAAATTACCAACAAATGCGGCAATAAGATTTATGAATGAAATTTATTTTTATCGTTTTGTTAATTCATACTCACATATCAGTTTTATTATTTGAAAAAAAAAAATAAATTTTTTTCCTTACAAAACTTTTAATAATTGCGATGAGAAAAAAATCGACGCTTGTTTGAAAAACAGTTGTGGTGCAAATAATAAGGATAGAAGAAATACTTTTAAATCCAAGTAAAATAATTTGCTTATATTTTGTAATCGTTTCAGAAAAATCCAAAAGTGGGCATACATGTATCTCACAAAAAGCTCGAACTTCGGTGATCTTTCTTGTGAAATTCAATCTTATTACGATTCTCGATCTCTTAAACGACCAAGTCGTTTTTTGTAAAATATATCTGTATCTGCTCTTAAGTCTATTTGTTTAGTTTTATAAAGCTTAAAAGGTGACTTTTGCAAATTTACTCCGAATTTAATTTAATCATCTTTTTTCTTTGGTAATAGTTTTTTAAGTTTTAATTCCTTAACGTTCCTTTTGTCACATATCGGAAGTTTGTATTTTTAAAAATTTTATGGCATATTTAAAAAAGAAAACCAAAAAGAAATTTTTGCTTAAAAATCCTACAAAATAATTAAAATTTTGCCCAAATTTACTTTTGAACATGACGATTTTAAGGTGCCATTAAGCAGTTTTTCCTTTTTGCCACAGAACTAAAAAAGTTGAGTGCATTTATAAATTGTTCAATTGATCTCAGGAAATGTTATTTGTTCAAATAAATTTAAATATATAATATTTTGTATCAATTTGTATTGAGCGGGAATTCTCGGTAACCCGGGAAATGAAAAACTCTAAGGGCCATTATTACAACTTGCCAATAGTTAAAAGTCGGATTTTGTCGGACCTATAAATAGCTTTGCATTATAAAACCTTCATTTATTTTGTTTTCATCTATTAAATATTATTATTATTAAAAATAACAGCAATAAAAAATGGAAGTTGTAATAATGCAAAGCTATTTATCGGTCCAACAAAATCCTACTTTTAACTATTGGCAAGTTGTAATAATGGCCCTAAATGTACTTGAAGTATCTCTTATGGAGTATCCTATAGCCTTATTACGGCATTCGATATCGGTCGAAATTCCCATTTCAAACGTATTGTTATATCAATCGATATCGAAAGGCTTATTTAGGCTCCTTATTAAGGACTGAATAGTTGCATGCGGTAAGAACTCCAATTTTTATTTTTGTTTTCCTTAAAACTAGAAAGTTTTTGGCTTACTATGTATCAGTTATGTTACCAGGGTACCACACGAATTTTTGGAGCCTTATCCAAAAGTCCTCATTCAACCTTGACTTTCGTATACGAAGGCGAAGAGCTTCCCGAATCCGTTCCAAAATATATTGATCTTTACCAGTAAAAGTCTTGGGTTTGTTATGGTACTCCACCAGTCACACTTGATTTTTTAACTTGGTTATACACCAGATAAAACACCTTGAAATTTGTTGGTTATAAACGATTGCATATGGCTTATGTGAAACTGCCTGCACTCGGTTTCAACGGGCCAGTTATGCGACTCCACGCCATTAGCCGCTGCGAGGTAAAACATAAAACGCACGAAAAGCAAACAAACCTTGTACATGATGGTACATAAATCAAAAAGTGTGTTTTTCAAAATATAAAAAAAATATACGAAAACCCAAATTTGTTATAGATTGATATTACAAAATAAATAAAGGAACAAAATGAATGACGAAATTCCAATTTCATTAGTTTGTTTCTCAAAAAAAATGTAAATAAGAAAAAACCTTTGCCTGATTGCCGATTTATTAACACCAAGTTTTTACGATTTCTTGATTTGACGTTTTTTTATTTTAAATAATTTTATAACACCATTAACAATGTAACGCTTTCTTTTGTTTTTACTATAAAATAATAATTATGTAGGCGGTTTTTTACCAACTTCGTCTGGTAACCCCATATATAAAACTCTCAATTTATACGGGGCGGTAAGTCAATGCCTTATGACATTTAAGGGTGAATTTTTTTAGAATAAAACACGCTGACCTTTTAAAGAGCAAAGCATTTTTAAAAACCGAACACCAAATTGCATTTTATTTTAAATAAAATGTGACATTTTTTTTGTAGAAAAGAAAGCACCATTAGATTCAAAATTAGTTTACTTAGGGAAAAAATATTTCGCAATTTTTCGTATTGAAATTTTACTCTTTTAAAAATATTTTTGACAACATATTTTTAACTTTTTTCTTTTTAGGTAAGTGGGTCTTAACCGAAGGCTACTTTAATCCTTTAAAAATATTGAAAATGTAAGCCAACACCAAAAAAGTCAATTGTGAGTACTTAAAAGGTTTTTTTTTCATTATTATTTCAGTTCCAAAATACAAAAAAACTTCATTATTTTTCCCCACACTGTAGCCAAACCCGTCAAACACGTTCGTAATTTAAGCAACAACAAAAAAACGTATGTAAGGCAATGTATCGTACATACAAACATGATAATAATCGTTAATAATAATTGTACGTAAATTTGAACACTGTATAAACTCAAACATTAATACAGTGCACTCGAACGTGTGTTCATTGTATTTATGTATGTATGTTATGTGATGTAATGTTCCCCAGTTGGCCACATTTGTTAGACATCATCGAAGATGGATGCCAGACAATATTAATTCCTAGACGACATGTGGGGCACAGCCGGACATGCACATCACAAAGCAAGATAATGTCGCTCGTTTTGCGTTGGTTCGATAAAAGAGATTTCATAGAGGACAATATCGCGTACTTTGTTATCAACGAAAAAAATTATTAATAGCAAATATTATCAATATTACATATTATAATATGCATATTAGACCGACTCAAAAAAAGGTGTTGATGTAGCCCCCCTAAAAACTGACTTTGTCATGTTTTATGAAAATTTCCAAAATGATTTGGTGATAATCTCCCGTAAGCTAAAGAAGGATCCAAAGAATAAAAAGTTCGGTAAATTTTTTTGGTCCAATAAAACATTTTAAAAATCTAACCACAGACTCGACATAGCGAGATGTTTATGTCAGTTTTTTTATTTTATGCATTTCAATTCGATTTTAACGAAAATTTAAATATCGTTAGAAAGAACTCCTAAAAATCGTATATACATATTTGGCAATTAACTGGGCAAAAAAAAAAATTACCGAACTTTGTATTTCATGAAAAATACCCTTTTTTACGCGGATCAGCTCAGGTGAGATTATCGCTAGATCCAAAATATCCTAAGAATCAGCACAAAAAATTTCAAAGTTTACTTTCAGGGGGGTACAACTTTAACTTTGTTTGCCCATATAAGATAAGTCGGTCTAATGTATATGGTTATTTTTATGGTTATTATAGTTGCAATTTTATTTCGTTTTTTCTTTATTTATTTCTGTTTAGGTCAAAATAAACCACACAAACTGCTTGGCAAACACGCACTCTCTTCCTTTTTTGTATTCGCCAATAAACAACGCAAACATATTTTGTGCAAACATAAATTTTTATTTTGTTTTTAATGACTGCAGATGCCGAAAGTACTCTGGCAATTTGACTCTTGAAAACGGAGGAGAAGTATAAAAGAAACAACAAGAACTTTGAGTTAGGAGTGGTTAAAACAACGAGCTAGTTTAGGGGAAAACAATGCTGCTAAAAAAATTCGTATTTACGGCAGAAAATTATTTAACTGCCTCTTCTTCTACTTCTTCACTTTGCAAAGTTGCTACTGAAATGATTACCTTTAGCACTAGACACCACAAAAAGTTTGACAAATATCCAACATGTCGCCAAGTGTTAAAAGTTTTTTATATTTTTACAGACATGCTTAATTAATAACACAAAACATTTGTACAAATGTAAAAATTGTTACATGTCTGCCAAGCAATTTGTGTGGTTTATTTTGACATTTACATGTTTTAAACAATCCTCAACTGCCTGGCCCATATTGTTGAAAGGAATATTTCTTTCGGTTATCTATATTAAATAACAATAATAAAAAACTAAAATTAATTTTTGTTTTCAATCTAAATATACGAAAGAAATGTTCTTCTCGACATTTTGGGACATGCATTAAATTGACGGTGAAGTATAAACTGCATGCTTTATGCTACTTCGTAAATTTTAGGTAGGCTTTCAGCTAAACAATTAAAAAAAGAATATGAGAATTTTAAGCAAGTTACAGAAATCTTACTTAAAAGCGACTTTTAAAATTCTTGCGTTTTACGTTTGCGATTTCCAGCAAACCCCTGATTGTTTTGTAGAAAACCATAACGATAGAGGGCAACTCGTGCATACAACACCGACGACGATGTCGTCAATGGCAATCTGGCCAACTGGGAAGTTTTCATAAATGCAAGTGAAATTATAAACGAACTCATAAAATAAAAAAATTATCTTTATGAATATGTATGAATGGAATTAAGTTTAACGAGTAGGTAAAGGCATCTACTTAAAAGCGAAATTAATTTTAATACACTTTGTAATTTAAGAGTATTTAATTAAAAACTATTTATGGAAAGAATTTTATTAATAAAAATATTCATAAATTATAATAAATGTTTTTCTTTGTTCATTAGTTTCTTTAAAATAAGGTCTTCAAACATTTAAACTTTTTAACAGTCATCATTCAATTAACCTCAAAACTCAAAACTCGAAAAATATTATTCACAAATAATATTTTCTATCGACTAGATTTTGTGCGTTATCAAACGATTTAAAGTGTTTTGGTCATAATAAATTAAATATTTGAAAAAAAAAATATTTTTTATTTTAAAACACCTGTGATAGAAATAAATAACAAAATGACAAAATCGTGGATTATTGTTTAAAGCCAAACACGAATTTCAAGTTCTCTAAGACAAACCCTCTAAAAAAATGTTTTATGAATGATGAAAATGAGAATGTTTTTTATTTTATTCAGAAATCGTAAATCTATTTTTTTTTAAATATTTTTGCTTAAACGACTTTAATAATTCCACGTATGTAGAGGGTGGCGCATATGTAACGTTATGATTTTTTTAATAAATAAGTTTTTCCTTTCTGATTCTATTAAACGTTGGCATTTATTAAAACTTAGATTATAGTTTGGAAATATGTTCACATTCTGTTAAAAAAATTATCAGCCATATTCTGTTAATCGAATTCGAGTGAAATTGAAATCGAACAAATTCTCAAAACGATCCTGATTAAAAAGTTTCACAAAAATATTCCGTTTTATTTACGTCATACTTTGAAATTTAAAAAATTAAATCGATTTAAGTTTAACGCAATTTCGATTTCCAGAACATGGCTGATAATCTTCAAATAATGCTTATTGTTTGCTTGTACTCCAGCGCACTCACGTCTTTTCGGGTATTTGTCTTAAGGGCCAAATACACTTGTCAAATGCTTGTCCAGCCGGCGAATTCAACGTGTACGTGTGCTGGACGTAATATTCGCCGTCATATCTAAATTTTTTGATTTTTCATCAAGCGTTGTCGGTGTCACACATACAAACACATTTTCACTAATACTACCACAATGCTTGATGATTATTTTGATCAATGTATTTGGGCCTTTAAGCTGTTTGATGGATCTTGGCTTATAGGTTATAAATATATCCGTTTAATCGGGCGAACGCTGTGGACACTTCAAATCAGAAAAACGCTATGTTTTTCAATCGCCTCAAAATTTGCGCAAGAAACCCAGACAGCAAAAATAATAATTGATTTCAATTAAAAAATTTGTGATATTAATTAAAAAATTAACTAAATTAGCACCACACAGGAAATGTTTAACAACACAGTTTGTTAAAAATTGAATTTTAGGTCAACAAACTTTTTGTTTGATTCAATGAAAATATTTATCAAATTTACACTTTGCAAAAAAGCACTTAATAAAACATGTTTAATAATGAAATAATTAAATATTTTTTCATATTCAATAAAAAAAAAATATTTGAATCAATATAAATACAGTATTTTTATATTTTTAGGCAATAATTCTCATTGGCTTAACAATTTTAATTGAACAATATCTTTAGTTTTGCCAAAGTCTTTGGAAAAAGGTTTCATGATAATCTGGCCTAAGCAACCAAAGAAATGCCAATAGCAACTAGCTTATCCCCCCATAATAAAGTTTTGTGTGTTTATCTTAAATAAAAATTGGGAATTGAGCACATCTTCGGTAATAAATAAATAATTAGAGATTCGATAAACATTTTGTTTGATTTATTCAATATTTTCAACAATATATTTTAACAAATCACGTAAACATTTAATTAAAACAAATTTGTTTGGGCAACAACTTTTTTATTGACTCAATTAACTTGGATGATGACTAAAAACTCAATAACTATACCTACAAACTTTTTTATCAATACCGCAAAAATCGTCATCGCAGAAAATTTAAAAATTTTGTTTATCAAATATGCAATTTTCGTATTCATAGTATCATTTAAATATTTTTTGATATTAACAACATGTTTTGCAATTGTTTTTATTTTTGATTAATGGTTTAGCTGAAAAAAAATTGCCGAGAATTTTTTCTGTGAAGAGAGCTGTGGCTCCATCTTGTTGGAACCACAATTCTGGATTGTTTCGAAAAAATATGGTCTAAAAACAAAATCTAGGAATTTATATGTTGTGTTTGATGTTCAAAAATTATTCTTGGAATTTTTGGCGCCCCATATTCTGTAATTTTGTTCATTCACTTGAAAATTCATTGAAGTGCAAATGGGCCGCATCGCTCAATATTCGATATGATTTTTGTGTCTAAATAATCGTATGCTGATTTTCAAAATGTAATTATCCTGCAAATAATTTTGGACCACCTGATCCAATTTGATTAAATGGACTGACTACTCCATGGACTGGTCCGATGTAATGCAAGCATGGACCATGACTTTGTTAAAAAGTGTTTGTAGTGAGACGACATGTCTTTGTTTTTTAAGGACATGTTTTCGTTTCCAAACGAAGTTAAAACTAATCTTCTTGTGTATACAATGAAGTAGTTTTACGACTACTCCTTTGTAATCCAAAGCTGGGTTATATGGTCCTGCCCTAGGACATCGTAATGTTAAATAGACCATGTTTTTCCATACGTTTGGGTTACTTTTGGAGTAGTCCTAGTCCCTTGTGTGCTACATTTTACAGGCGTGTTTGGACTAGTCCTATCATTTGCAGGGTAAAGACCTTTGTTTCTTAGTTATGTGCAGAGTTTTGCTATCATAAATTTCCCAACTTTTTTAAAGTTAATTTAAAAAGATAAAACATAAATGAAACCTTTATTCACTTATTTAATCGTTACCAGTTCTGAGTTTTTAGGTGAGAGAGGACAAGAACTTGCATTTTCATTTCCCTTCCTCCTAAAAACTCAAGACTTGACGGCTAAAACTTGAAGAGTGTGAACCAGCACTTAGTAAAGCTTTTGATTAACTGTAATATTTAGTAACAACATTAACAAGTTTCTTTTTCATTGAAAATTGTCAATATATTTTTTATATTTTCCAATTTGAAGATTTTTCCAAAACAGCCAACAAGTTTTTCGGTTTTTTTTTATTGATTATAGTCAATAAAAGTTTTTAAATTTTAATTCTTTTAAGGTTAGTTAGTGATTTTACTAAAATTTTGATAATTTTTAACATACAAATTTTTTAGAAAAACTTTTTTATAGTTTATTTGAACAGATTTTTGTAGTTTTGTAATATTTCAACGTTGTTTTAGAATCTATGGAAATAATTGAAAAAAAACGCAAAGAATTTTTGAAATTTTGTTAGTTTTAGGCACTTTTTTTAAATTATTTACTGTCATTAATTTTTGTTTTAATTATTTTTTTTATTTTATGAAATAGTTTGGCGATTTTGTTAATGTTTTTAAAGATTTAATTGATTTTTTTTTTGTAGATTTATCAATATTTTAGATTTTGAAGATTCTTTTATATATTTTGTGAATTTTATAAATTTTATTTTTGATTTTTTTGTAAATTTGGATTTTTTTTTTTTTTTTTTGATAACTTTTTTAAATAATGCCTCATTTTGTTTTTAAAATGTTGGCGATTTTTTCCCTCTACCGGTTAAGTTTTCGTTAATTTATATAAAGATTTTAAAATTACTTTTTTTTTGATGATTTTTTTTATATTTCTTTATATTTTGATAATTCCTCATTTAATTTAGACATTTAACAAATGTTGGTTCTTTTATCCGTTTTGTCGTTTAAAATTCTTATTGATCTTTTAGTTTTGCCGGAAAAATTTCATTATTTTAATAGCAATACAAATGTTTAATTCGTTTTACTTGTTAAATATACATATTTTTATTTTTAAATTTTACGATTTTTCTTTATAATGAAATTTTTGATTTCAGCGATTTTTCAGATTTTCAAAATGGTTGTATGTATATAGATTTAGACTCTTTTTTTTAGAAATTTTTAGAGTTTTTTTTACTTATTCTAGCGAATTGCACATCTTTATAAATTTTCTTTCCGATTTAAGCGATTTTAAAAAAGAAAACTATAAAAACTATTTAAAGTAATCAAAAAAGGTCGATAAATACTTAAAATGATAGAATTTTGTAATTTTTTGGATTTTGCCGATTTTTTCACTTTTTCTTTTAGATTTTAATGTTCCTAAATGTTTTATAATTTGAGGCAATTCCCCATTTATATTTCTGATTAAAGCTCTTTTTCTAGATAATGCAATTTCTCTAAGACAGTGCAAAAGTGCAAAGCACACACGTATTTGACAGCAAAGATTCGATTGTATTACAAACGGGTAGTAAAACCCTATCCTCAGTATGGGGATTTTGGTGACCAATTTGGGCCTCCATAAATTCAGTTTTTGGCCAACAGGTTATTCATACTTCATGATAGCGCGCTTAACAATGTATGGCAATAAAATAGCTAAGAATCCTTCGCACAGTGGTATATTTGATGCCTCAAGTGGAAATAAATTCAGGTAGCCTTTTCCGAAATCCAAATTCAGTGTTTTCACTCTATTTTAGTTAGAAATGTATAAATAAGGCCGAATATCGAAAAACACTTTAAAACTCCTAAAACCATAACGAATATCGCTTTTTTAGTAAAATTTGATCTTCCATAGTTTCATAAGAGAAAAAGGCACTCGGTAAATTTCGACAAGATCGGTTCATTATTCACTAAAGGCCAAAAACCAAATCCTGGGTTTTTTTAATAGTTCCAACATTATTAACTAACGGTTTTAAAAACAAATTCAGCTAACAAATTTCAAAGCAAGTTTTTTACTCACAGTTAAGCTCTGTTTCAAAGACACTTCATGGCTTTTTTTTAAATAAAATCATGTTAATTAAATTAACTTTATTTCACTAATAATAAATACAGACAACAAAAACAATACAATAACAAACAAATATTCCATAGAAAATAAAAACAATAAATTAGAAAATTACTTACCTCACATACTATTCAAATGTGAACAACAGAGCGCTTGCCATTTATGTACTGCTTTAGTTTTAATGTTGAGGTAGTCCGTCAGTCGGTCACACGACCATGATTAACATGACTGGAAGGAAACAGAAAAAATGATAGAAAAAAATCACAATCTTACGTCATTTAAGCTATTAGCAATTTGATTTTGTGTTAATTTATATTGTATTTACCGCTTTCACTCCACCTCCCGTTTAAAAATCTATACAATAGAGGTCTATTTTGTGTACCCCTTTTTATGTTTTAACTTGAAAAAAAAATTATAGATAAATAATATTCTACAAGAACAACATCACTGTTAATATTTATGGTTTAGACAAATTGTCTGTCTGAAGGGGTTTCTTTTGAAAACTGCATAGATTTAGAAGATATTTTGTACGAGAGTATGTGAGTATCCCAGTACACAATTCTGGAATAGATTTCTCAAGTATTAAAAGTGCGATATTTAAAATACACGTAGAGAAAAAACATGTTTAAATATAGTCACCTCCAACCAAACTATTTTTAAATTTTAAACATATTATGGGTAATATAACCATATAATTGTTAGCGACAACCATATTATGGTTAAATTAGTCCTCCATCAAGAACCCACAACCATATTGTGGTTGCCTCTAAAAATGTTATGGTTAAATATGATAATAATTTGTTTTTAAATTTACAAAAGTATTTTCCTCTTTTTCAAGAGCAACATACTATGGTTGAAAACCAACCATGCTATTGTGAGTGTTTAACAAATTTTAGTTGTTATTGATCATAACATGTTCGGAGGTAATAATAATATGGTTGAGCTTCTTGATGGAGGCCTAATTTAACCATAATATGGTTACCGCTGACAATAATATGGTTATATTAAACATAATATGTTCAAAATTTTCATTAAAAGTAGTTTGATTGGCGGTGACCATATTTAACATGTTTTTCTCTGGGTGTAGATGATGTTTATTTTATATATGATTTGTGTTTTTAATAACTAATATGACGTTTTGGGGGTAAACATCTGTCATTAATACTTATTTAAGAGGGGTTCACTTATTTATTTTAAAGAAAAGTTTTTAACAACCATATTTTTGTTTGTGCAATTTGACATTTATCTTACAGAGTGAACCAATAGTGTAAACAATATTTTCTTTTAATGCTTAGAAAATGTAAAATTTTTAGAGAAGTTCTGATTAACTTCATTAACTTAAACAAGGGTAATCACATCGATTGCTCACCGATTTGCAAACCATTTGAGAGACAAAGAGAAAGTTTCTGCGGTTCAAAATGTATACGAAAGACAAAGACCCGTCCAAGTCAGCCAAAAAGATCTAAGTTTATCAATTGCGGAAATAACTCCATGAAGATTGTTGTCAAAATTATGAAGAACTTTGCAAAATTATTTAAGCCAAAAGTCCACACTACGTATTGAATTCGTTGAAGCGTTTTGTGCATCTGGTTAAAACGTAGAATCAGTGTGATTAAAATAACAAATACACAGCAAACGCGTAAAATACATGCACGTAACGAACGCATAAAGTTCACTTGCAAGCGTCTTAAAAAAAATTCAGAAAGTATCAAACGCATGGAACGTGTGCTGTTTTAGAGCAACCAAATCAGCAATTTTTAAACGTTTACCAGCAGCAGAGTTTTTCCAAAAGCAAGAAAATATGGTATCGCACTTGTTTAAAGTCGATTTTGTTTGCTCATGACTCTGCTTAAACGTCATAAAATGAAGTAGTTTTTTTCTTCAAAGCATTGGTGGTGATGAAAGAATGGATCCATTGCGTCAACCGAAATCAAATGAACGCTTAAATCGAATAACTATGGCGCCAAGCTAATGCTCTGTATTTAAAGGTTTCAGAAGTTCCTGATCTAATATGAAATCAAAAAAAGACGCCCGGAATATACGGCACATAATGAAATCGTAGTAGGTTCTGTAAAATCATACCGAAAAGCTGAACCCACACCAACAAAAGACTTAACGGGTTTGTCTTTAAGGTCAAAGACAGACACTTGTTTGATGCTAACCCACACCAATCAAAATTAAGGTCTTCTCAAGTTCTTGTGTTAAAAGAAACCCGGTGATCAGTACCAATGTTCTGTAACTTCCCTAGAGGGAAGCGAACTGACACTGAAGTAGTCCCGTGATAGGTCTTTGGTGGTAGGGACCGGTTCCAGTTCTAACACTTTATATGAATAAGACCTATCACTTTTACATGGGGTTGTCATTGGAGGGGGTCAATTGACACTATTTGACCAATCACAGACCTATTCTCAATGAACCTGCTTAGTGTCAGTAACTAAAAAGTAGTATTATTTAAATACAATGTAGTATTATTTCAATAAAACTAGTCCAAGAATTAAATTTAAGAGCCAAATTTTAGAAATTACCAAAAAATGTGTCACATCACCGCTGAAGACTGTTCTGTAATTCATTACTTTTTCTACCTTTTTGTTCTTTATAAACCAGTTAAGGGATTGGTTCTTCTTTCACTGGTCATGAGTCCTTTCTTTTGGTACTTGTTCTATTTTCACAAATCCCAGGACCAGTCGCATGGACCAATTGACACAAATTTCCCGCAGGGTTAAGTGAGAACTTTTCGCATCAAAAAGATGTGAAAGAAACTATTCCATCGTTTCTCGAAAACTAGCTAGTAGTGAGCTAGTCTATCAACCCCGGGGTCGCGGGTTCGATTCCCGCCAGAGACTCTGGTTTCTTTCCTGCAGACAAGCGTAAAGCTTCGCGGGGATTAGCGTAAAAAAAAAAAAAAAAAAAAAAAAAGTGAGAAAAAAGTGTGTCTGTAACTCATGTCGAAAACTATCAAAAGAGATTACGTCGCTACGTTATAAATGTCATAACATTGCACTCGAAGCCAATGTGACATTGCAGACGTTAGGAACGCCAGACACATATCTCGTTGACGACGACCCAAAAATTGCGTGACACACGCCAAAAATGTGACAAACGCAGTCAAGTGAGAAAAACAGTTGTTTGTTTCAAAATATGGCAGTTTTGTTTCATTTCTCACATTTCAATCAAAAAGATTCTCGACGCGAGAGTTACAGAACAGGGGCACAGACAGCAATGCGACAATTTTTTTTGTGAAACATGGCTCGTTTCACTCTGTGTGGGCATGTTGTATCAAACCACGTGTTTTTTCTGCAACCAATATAAAAAACAGTTTTGCGGCTGTTTTGTTTCATAAGAATTAATATTCTGTTGTCGTATTTGTCAAAAACACTGTTTTGTCTTTTGTGTGTGTGGTTTCAGCCTTAATTTGTTACAAGACCACTTTATAACTATTTAGATAATAGTGTTTGAGAAGTATTGTGTCGCCTGCCAGAACTTGCCCGTTCCGACTGCTATTTGTTTGGATTGATGCAAAATGCTCTTACAGAAATACGCTTCTTAACAGAATTCCGAAAATTGGCTTAATTCGTTCCTGGCCTTAAAAAGTATTCAGCTTTTTTGGAGCGAAATTCATATGTTGCAAGAAAAAATGGGTAGAGCTAATGATGATCAAAACTTTGAATTAACCACACGCTTGAATTGGACTTTGTAGTATTGAATTCGATATTGATAAATTTTTACAGATTTTAAGCAAATTCACTTAATTTTGCTTACTGGGTTATGAGTATCATTGAATGTTCAAAGATCTATTTTTACAACTGGAGGCGTTTAACATTTTGCATAAATATTTTGTTTAACTTGGCTAAAGAGTTTAAATAAAAAAAAAAACTATAAAATGTTTAAGAAAAGAACATGAGTTTTAAAATGTTTTTAAATTTGTGACTTATTTAGAATAGATTTGAAAGATTTTTTAACTTTGTTCAATTTATTTTAATTTTTACAAGGTTTTTTTTTGAATATTTGTTGAAAATTTAAGTTAATAGGCAGGCCTACACTTTTATGTTTAACAAAATAAAAATATCTTCAGAAAATGTTTGTAACCATTTGCTACAATATGATGCCATTATATGTTTTATATTAGATTTGCAATATGGAAATATCGATTACAAATTACTGTAATTCTTAAATTAGAATATTTTTTATTACGTAAACTAAAATAAACCGGTTTAAATTGTGCTCGCATTACTATTTCACTTGTTACAGCTTCATCCCCGGGTCTCCACGTAGCAATATTTATTGCGGCAAACGTCAAATTTGATTGCACCATTTAATTTGCGACGTATATACCGGATATTGTCATAAGTGGCAATCCATTGCGCTCTTCTGATTGCTTGAGCAATTATTGCTTAGCAATCTGCAGTAAAATGAGTTGTCATTTATCTGACATTTCATTTCACTGTACGTTTGTTTATGACAAAGCAATCTCACGTGTTCTCCAGTTTGTACTTAGCAAAAAAAAATTGCTACGTGTAAACCCAGCGTAAAACTCTAATGGACAAAGTAACAATCAATCAATGATGTAAATCTACTTGCATGTTTAGCTCATGTGTAATTAGTTTAATGTCTGATCCGTGGTTAAATTTACTCTGAGTTATTTTTTTTTTAATTAATTTTTGACGGTAAACTTTATCTTTTCGAACACTGATTTCTTATCGTCCATCCCAGATGATTTTGCATTAGCGGTTTTCACCCTTCACAGTAAAGTCCCTTGTAGACCTTGTGAATCTTATTAATTTAGTTAAAGTACTAAGATCTACAACAGTGCAACAACATAATGTACTAGACTAAAATTTACTACGATGTGGTGGAAAAATCCAACTAAAAGCCGTAGTAAACACGTTTGTTAAATAACCCAGAATAAAACAGTTGAAGAAACTATATCTGTCTCTTTCCTTCACTCAGCAACTTCATTAATATACAATACTAACGAAAAAGACACTCGTGCTTTGTAGTATAACATCGTATTATGAAAAGCAGAGTTGTACACTTAATACAAAGTGTGAAACTCGCTATTTATTTTCAATTTCTGACACAAACGTATAAAGGATCTTAAATGTATTTAGCTGCCTTAATGTGCAGGTACGCAATTGTCGTTCCCTGCATAAAAGTGCAGCTAAAGTAAAGTGTTTTTAACAGAAGAATAAAAACCTTTTTATTAATTAATTGACAAGTTGTAGTCATTTATTATGCGTTTTTATAATGTACGTGGTAGCCAAACTGGTTAACAGAATAGTCGCTGTAGTACAACGTTGAGAAAAGCGCTGCAAGCTGTCAAAAGTTAAAAACGGCAGTTTCAAAGTAGCGTCAATAGAATACGTAGATATAGTAGTCGATACAGTTAAAGCGCAAAATTCGAAATGTTGAACTTTGAAGCGCTACAAAGCAGTTGTCAGTCAGCTTCAAAAACTACTACAACTACTTTATTCTGTTCCAGGCCTACGATTTGCTATTCCTTTCATATCGAGCCCTAACCGCGAAAATAACGTAAGCGCCAAAAATCAAATTTTACAGGAGAGAGTTTTTTTATTTTATTCCATATAAATTTTGTATGAAATTTGTCGCTTACGATAAAATTGTTCTTGCTTTAAAATAGTAACGGTACCTTATGAGACCATGACATTCTAGGAGATGATGCAAGTGTTGCCAATAAAGTCATTTATTAAAAAAACAAAAATTGAAAATGATGTCGCTTACGTTATTTTCGCGGTTAGGGCCTGATATAATAGTGGTAGAATTGCTGTAGCCACAAACCGTATGCAAAAATGTAGGTACATGCAAACATAATAAATAAATTATAATGATGCCAACTTGACTTATTTGCGATTTTTGTTTTTATGTATAAACAACTTAAATTTCATATTTATGTGAAAAAGTGGACACCATATTTAAAGCTGCACAAAAATATGATCAATATGCATGTAAGCAAGGATTTTAAAAAACAATTACAGAAAATATGTGTTTTGGGCAGTTAAGTCAAAGTGCAGCTAACTTGAATTTTTTTTGTGAAAAAAATGTTAAAATGCCTAAAATTTTGTGCATTTATCTTAAATATGCAGGTATAGAAAGTGCACTTAAAAAAGAAAATTTGTATGGTATTTTAAACAATAATGACAAAAAATATGAATTTAGTGCAGTTAAGTTAAAAGTGCAGTTAAGTCAAAACTACAGTATATTGCATTCTTAATATTGTCGCTAAATCGCGGAGAAAAATAATTTTAATAATCACCCCTATCGTAAAGAAAATTTTCATCGAAATATTGAATTGACTGTCAAAGAAGGGTTATGTTTTTCGTGCATAACTTGTGGGTTTGTATCAGTGTTGCCAAAACTTGGAGACCAAAAATGGCTAAATTGAAGAGAAAAAATGGCTAAAAAATGGCTAAAAATGGGCTAAAAAATGGCTAAAATTCATTTAAAGTTGTTTACGATGAAATTGTAAGTTCAGATCAATTTCTTAAATAAGAATAAACGTTATTTAATATTTTGAAAGATATTTAAAAAATTAAATCATTGATACATTTTATGTCGTTATTGTTCATCTCATAAAAATCACTCGTGCGTATTAGTTTTAATTAATTTGAAGATAAATCACGACAAAATTTACCCAACCTTTTGATTCCAGATCTACAATAAAAAACAAGTAAGAAAATATAGTCGGTCAACCCCGACTATATGATACCCTACACCTCATTAGTACCTGTGTACCAAATTTTATTAAAATATCTGCAAATTTGCGATCTGTACTTTACGCACAAGGTTTACATGGACAGCCAGCCAGCCAGCCGGACAAACATCGTTTATTCGACTCAGAAAGTGGTTCTGAGTCAATCGGTATACGAAAAGGTGGGCTTAGTGCCAATATTTTAAGGTGTAACAAACATCAGCACAAACGCATAGTACCCTCTCCACTATTGTGGTGTTGGTATAAATATTTCATTGATAAAATCGAATTAACGGTTGCTAAATGTAACCTATTTTTCAAATTACTTTTAACGATGTTTACTTGGCGAAATACCCCCTCTACTTCAGCATTAGACCATGGAAGAGAGAGCAACTTTAAAGTAAATTCTGAAATTTCAAAAAAAAAATTGTTGCCGCCTACATCTCTTTATTGAAATATTTGCAACCAGAAAGAAAGACCGATGTTTGTGTTGATCCATTTTTTAAATTTAATATTGGACTACTGTTCCTTTATTTTAAAAGATGTTTCATCATCATCGTTTATAGCAATTTTCAACATTTGTAAAAGTTGTGATTTAAATTAAAGGCATTTTAATTGTTAAAAATGTTTATTTTGCTTTTAAAAATTTTTATAATAAAATAAAAATTATTCTTTTAAAAGCAAAACGACAAGAAAAATTTTATGGCTAAACAAGTTGAAAAATGGCTAAAAAAATGGCTAATGACTAAACGCATTTTTTAATGGCTAAAGAGGGTGAAAAATGGCTAAATTGGCAACACTGGTTTGTATGTCAATTTCATTGTAACCTCGTATCTTGCAAACGGCTGAATGGATTTTGACATCGGCTTAGAAACCCAAGTAAACTTATGTGTTTTTTAACCAAACCTATCGAACATGGTATCAAAATAAAGTATATTAAATACACGAATAAAACAGGTGGAAAGATAATTGGAAATTAAAAATCGAAAAAACTTAATAAATTCCGCCTACTAAACTTAATACAGATATTTGCCTGAAGCTTTTAGCTCATAGTTTAAGTAGTCCGTTAAACCGAATTTGTTTTTACTCTGTTTACACGTAGCTTATATAAATTTTGAATTCTCAATATTTCACAAGGTGTGCTATCAAGTCATATTGTCATAATATCCTTATACATATTTTACAATAGTTTGAAAAAAATTATTGTTGTGTTTCATACAAAAAAAGTCCTTAAATAATTAAGCTGTTTATACTCTGTTTATTGTTTTGTCATAACTACTCAGTAAAAATCTAAATTATGAGGGTGCTCACAGCACTCATATTTTTTGTTGTTATTATCTTAAAACATATGACTTTATGACTACCTTGTGAATACCCCAATTGTTTTAGGCTTTTAAGTGAATTAAAGTTCTACTTTTTTCAGTTGGGTTTTATATTTTTGTAATTAGTATTTATAAATAATATAAATCTTTTTTATATTTTTAACTAAAACTTTTTTGCAAAAATGTTTCCATACGTACTATGAATTAAAAAAAAACCCCGATAACATGTATTAAGAATCGAAATTAATTCATTAATTCATCTTACCGACTATATTTTTTTATGCCTTAGCGAAGATTTTATGACACATTTTAATACTTATTTTTTATACTTTTCCGAAAACTTATAAATAAGTTTTAGCATTTTTATGACCACTTCGCCAAAAGTCCATATATAAACGATAATTCAATATAATTATTAAGTACCTACCTACTTTCCGATCACGCACAAGATTTTTATGTTTAACATTTTACGATCTACAATAATAATAAATGAAAAAGTACCAAAAGAGAAAAAAAAATAAAAAATTTGGTACTAAATTGTAAAACTCCAGTGTATACCAACCATATAAAGACATACATTTATAAAATAACTGGAAAACAGCTAAAGAAAACAAACTTAATGTCATCTCAGATACTTCACGTATGGAAATTCTTTTGTCATCGTACACACAACTTGTAGACAAAAAAAAAAAAAAAACTCGTCTCCGTAAGGCATGAATTCGCATCTCATTGCGTATTTAAAAGTATTTTTTGCTGAACAAAAACGATGACAAAAAACACGTTGATGTTAAAAGGATGTGGGCGCGTAAGTTACAATCAACCAACAAGAAACAGCTAAAAATGTTTATTTTCTACACACTTTTAAAGCAAAAATGAATTACGAGTATAATAAACAAGTAAGAAAGTATAGTCGGTCAAGTCCGAACATATGATACCCTACACCTCAGTCTTTTAAAGCAAAATCGAGAGCGCATGGCTATATGAATAGGGATATATCTATGTTTTAAATTTCATTAAAATCGGTTTGATAGTTTCTGAGAGACAAATACTGCCCTTCATCTCCCCACGTGATCCTATTTTGTTTAAATGCATAGCTTATGTGTCCGTACAAATATGAATCTATCATTAAAATCGGATTCATTCAAATCGGTTCGATATTTTCTAAAATCAAATATTGCCCCCATATCCCCTCGTGGTCCTATTTTTTTTTAAATGCATAGCTTATGTTTCCGTAATAATATGGATCTATCTACATTTTAAATTTCATTAAAATCGGTTTGATAGTTTCTGAGGGACAGACATTGCCCCCTATCACCCCTTGTGGTACTACGATTTGGCTCATTTTTAATAGGCTTTGTGCAAATAAGAATCTATGTGCCAAATTTGATTAAATTAGCTCCAAAATTGCGACATGTACTTTGCGCACATGGACAGCCAGCCAGCCGGACGGACTGAGTCGATCGGTATACTTTAAGGTGGGTCGAGGACTAATATTTTAGGGTGTTACACACGTCAGCACAAATGCATAATACCCTAATAATACCACTATTGTGGTGTGGGTATAAAAAGAAAACTAAAAGTAACATATTTACATGTTCAAGGTGCACACGCAAAATGGTACACTGCGCTCTATACATTCGTATTGGTACTATAAAATATAAAAAAAAACTAAAATGATTCTGTTGCACGGTTACTGCAAATAAATGGAAGTTTTTATGTTTTTTCTTAAGAATTTTTTTCCTCTTTTTACCGTAGTGGAGGTCATTAAAGTTCTTTTATGCTGTTTACATATGATAATTAAACATTTAGCAGTTTTTTTTTTTTTTTTTTTGTTAAGGCTCGTAGTCTGAGAAATTAGCATGTGTTGCACGTATCTGACAGTATTGGGGACATTTATGTCTTAGTTTTCAATTCTTTTTATTATTTAGATCGTTTATTTTTTTAATTAAATTTGGGTTGTAACTTAAAAATTTGCATAAAAGGGAAAAGTGTGTGAATTTTTAAAGATTTGCATAAAACTTTGACTTACAAAATGTGCAAGCGAAATGTAAAGAACACATATGAAATAATTTAAATAAAAAATGAAAGTTAATATATCAATGTAACAAATAACATTGTAAATAATAAGATTTATTTGCAAGGCTGCCAGAAAATTTTGTTTCAATTTCTGCTCTTTTTTTGGAAAAAATTGTCATTTTCCGTACTTTATTTTGGAAAACCCCGAACATTTTTCACAGTTGCATTTATTTTATTTTAAAAAAATTACAATTTTAAGTAATTTTATCATTTTTGTAAACACACACAGAAAAAATAGAAAATCGACTTCAATTAAACAATCGTTCAGACAATTAAATATTTAACTAATTTTGCCCCTGCAAAGGAATTGATCATATCAATTAACGGATTTGTATTTTCGAGTCATGGGACACAAATTTAGTCAATTAAAAAATTAATTGTATAAACAAAATATACACCACATATACACAAACATTTAATTTTATGGGTTTTGATTAAACAAATTAATTGCAGCAAACAAAAAATGAATTGAATAATTAATGTACACCAATTAATTATTTAGTTGAATAATTGTTAGCAAACATTTTTTCTGTGCAGTTAATATAACTATAAATTTGTATTACATATTATCATTTCATTATTTTATAAACATAAAGCATAAAATTTTTAACCCCAGAAGGTTGGTCTTCATTTTAGTACATTTAGGGTATTCATCGTCGAACCGGCGAACTGTTTAAAATAAAATTTTAGCGATAAAGATTTTTAAAATAAAAAATCAGCAACAAAAATAAAGCAATAAAAATAAAAGATGTTTTTATCTCTCACATGTCTATACGAATTTGGATACTTTTTTTGTGTTTTCAAATTAATTACCTTTAAAAAGCCTTCATCAGCATAAAATACGCATAAAAAATTTATATGATAAAGAGTGAATAAATAAGCTTCGTCGATTCGACGAACAGTAACCATCCAGGGTTAAGAAAAGTGGATACATATTTATTTCTTTAAAAGTTTTAATACATATTTAAAACCGAGTTATTTCAGAATTCAAAATTTTTGCTACATCTTGTCAAAACAATTGGATTTTTAATTTTCAAATAACCTTTGGAATAAAAATCTCTTTTAAAGAATCGTTTTTTATGGTACAACGAAATTTGTTTTACATAGTTAAATGTAAATTGTTATATAGACGTTTAACATTTGCTGCCGAATGTGGTAAAATCACAAATTGTTTTCACAAATTCTGTTAGAACTTAAAAATCCTCTAGTTTCTTTAATGCTTTTAACGCTACTAAGAGTATTTTAATGAATATGAGAACTTTATTGCATACACGGAAAGCTGTTTATTTTCTAAAGAAATAAATTTTGTTTCTTAAATCAGGAAAAACCATAATTTCGTTCATACTTAGTAATATTTTCTTGAATAAAGTAACATCTTGCTTAAACAAAGCCACACATATATTTAGTATAAGTAATTTTTGGCTTGGACGAGATCATGCAACATTTTCTTGGTACAAGCCATATTTTCTGATGATTTAGTAAATAATTCATTCCGTGTACTACACAGAAAAAATGAAAAACTATGTACTATTAATTAAATTCCGTACTGATTTTCCGCCTGCAAACAAATTGATCATATCAATTAACACATTTGTAAGTTTGAGTTTTTCTTTCTATTCAGTTTAACTGCCGTATTCATAAAAAATTAAAATGGATTTGAAATGCATTTTAAGAAAAATTTGTATGAAAATTTTGCCTTAAAACACATTTCAAACTTATATTATTTTTTTGTGAATACGGCAGTAAATCAATAGGTTTAATTAAAATGTGACCACCAGCAAAAGAGGCTAAATAAAACGTAAACACAAATGAAAATATTGTTTTCAAGCAACAGAGTTAATTGAAACAAATAAAAAATTGTTTGAAACTTTAAAATATTTTGAAGTTTGTGTGTATTTATTGGAACAATTAAAAAATTGTTTGAAACAGCATTATTTAATTAATTGAAAATATTTTAGTGAAAAGTTTTTCTGTGTAGGGTAACATAAAGTAAAAAAAAAATATAAACGTAACGGTTCAAACTGTTAATGAACGTTAAAAAACATGTAACTATGAAGCAAATATTTACCCAAATCAAAGTCCCCCATTAACATTTTGGAAAAAAATATCTTAATTTTTCTTTTAAATTCATCCGGCAAAACATCAAACAAGTGAAAATACACACCCTCCAACAGGTGGCAATCATTTAAACAAAGCCCACAACAATTTAAAAAATCATTTTAAATCACAGTGTTCCGTAGGCTTGCCAGATTAAAATTTGCAACATTTTTGACATTCACTAAAAAAAAGTCTTGATTTTGAAAAGAATTCTTGAAATTTAAAAATTCCTTAAAAAATCTTTTATAAAAATAACACAATTGTTAAAACCAGTTAAAAGCAAAATGAATACGCTTTTCTTTAAAGTCAGATGTTTATCGTTTTTAATTACACTAGTCCGCACCAAAATTTGTTTTAAATAAAAAAAATATTATCAAAATAATTTTCGTGGGAATACAAAATTTAATTAAAATGATTTTGTTATTCGTGCTTAATTCCCAATTTTTATTTTTGATAAAAACACTGAAATTTATTGTTGATGGGTTTTTCTAAAATCTTTATGGTAAAGTTTCCTGATGATCTGGCCTAAGCAACCAGTGAAAAAATGCGCATAGAAATAGCTTTTCCCATCAAAAATAAATTTCAGTGTTTTTATCAAAAATAAAAATTGGGAATTAAGCACGAATAACAAAATCATTTAAAATAAAAAAAACATATAAAAAAAGCGCTTAATTCAAAACCGTTTTCAGTTGTGTTTCTATTACATCGGGTTTTTTAGATTTGTCGGTTATTATTTATTAGAAAGCCAGATATACATATTTAATACGAATGAAATAAGCCATATATCATTAAAATCGGTGGGAAAAATGTTAAATTTATTCGTTAATTAAAATTATGAGTGTGACTAATATTTCGCCTGAAATAAGGCGGTTATGCCATCGTAAATTGAAACTAATGCCACTAATTTCTACGAAAAGATATCTAGCTGTGTATAGAAATCTATGGTGTAAAAGCTGCCATATTTAAAAAAAACTGAAGGTTAAAACGTTGGCCAGACGTTGGTTGAAATAGGTAAATTTAACGTTTAGGTACGAATGCTTGGAATAAAATTAACTATAATTCATTTGAAAACTACATGTTGTTTTTATATTTCTAACCATTTCGGAGATATTTAGAAAAAAATGGCAGTTAAATTTTTTTAAAGCAAACTTAATGCTATTTTTTTGTTTTCAAAAATTAATTAAAAATATAACTAACATATTTATAATTTACGGGAAGCCAGGTTTAAAAATAATAAAATGAGGTTCCTACTTTTTTTGTAAAGGGAAATACATACAAGTTTTGATAAGGCCCAACAAGCACGGAGATTTGATTTCAAATTGAAAATGATTTAAAATCAAACCTTTTCTCAAACGACAAACTTTTGATAATGATTTGAAAATCATAGCATTCTTAACAAAAAGGGGAAATTACTTTCATATTGAGAAATGCATTTAATTGTGTAACACATTTAACTTTAATCGCCATTTTTTATTGTTAACATTTATTTTTGTCTTCAGTGTTGTCTAGTTTATTTTTGGTTTGAGAATAACATTTGATAACAATTTGATATCAAATTGAAGAAACATTGTTTTTATTCAAATCATTATCAATTTGAGTTCATATGATAAAATCAAACCATTGGAAAAGGTTTGAGGATTGTGTTTGATGTCAAATGTTAAAGTCATTTCATATCAAAGGCTTGACTTCGTGTTTGTTAGGGGGTGTGTGGCTATGTTCGTACGTTGGTTCTCAAACGCTTCTAAGCAACTCGAACGTGATTGAGCTCTAATCACATCCAAATTAAGATGAGTATCCATCCATTAAAGTGATTTGTTTATCACTTCAAATTGACATGATCCACAATAAAATCACGAATATGTTTAAAATAACCTTCTGATAACTTATTTAAATTTTTTTTACAAATTGTTGTTCTGTTTTCTTAATCAACTGGCATCTTTATCATTGCAAATGCAATGTGAACGGCTTGGATTAACTTAATCAACATTTTGCTTAAACGCGTTAAAAAATCTAAGTGTGAACATAGTATATGTTTCAAATCAGCATTCCAGTGTTGTCAAATTATCATTGTTTAATAAAAGACACGTAGTTTTCTTTATTTTTAAGCAGATACACATAAACAAAACGATGAACTATTTATTTGCTTTTTACACTGCCTTGTTTTAGGAAAACTGCAAACTTATTTAAAAAATACAAACGTCGTTTTGGTTGGGCTTTAAAAAAATCTTGACAAAACACATTTTTTTCTTCATTATTGACGAGAACTGAAAATTCTTGTAAATCAAGACCGTCTGGCAAGCCTTGTGTTCCGTAACGTTACCAAAATACTCAAACGCAAAAGACCTAAAAACAAAATTAGGTTATCTGAAATTAAAAAAAAATGGAACGAAATAAAATAAAAGTTGTCATAAAACATGTTTTATGAATGCACAACATGACACCATTAAAATAAATTTAAAACGATTTTCTAAATGCGTAAATTCATTAAAAAATCAACAAATAATTAACGTATCTATTTATCTTTTCTTTTTCAAACAAATTTAATAAATATATTAGGTGGAAGTTAGTGAATGCTTGTACCATCCATTTGTTATTCAATAAATGCTACTTAATTAGGTTTGATGTCAGATAAAAAGAAATGCATTTAGCTTCGATCCGTTTTTTTTTAAATAAATTAAAAATCAAAAAAAAATTGTAAAATGATAAAAAAAAATGTACATAATTTGAGATACGATTGATAAAAAAGTAAAAAGGGGAATTAATTATAAACAAATACACAATTAAAAAGAGAATAAATGAAAAATTTCACATTTCTCTTAATTACTGTATTTGAAACTGTCAAATTCAAACAAGTTTGAATTAAAACTCATACAATATTGAATCGTAATCAATGGCAATGCATTTTTTAAAAATTGTGAAAGTTTGTTTTATTCATCAATACGATTTTAATGCATTTAATATGTTTCAAACATTATTAAATTAAAAGAAAAATTTACAACGGGCGTTATAAAATCCAATGTTTTTTAGAAAAGGAAGGGTGGAAGGCCTTGCTTAATTGTAGTTTTTACACCCTTCATCACAGATGGAAAGGGTATATATATATATATATATATATATGTTTGTCATTCCGTTTGTAATTTCTATAAAGTGTATATATTCTGGATCCTTGTGAGAAGAGAAGTTCAAATTATGATGACCGTCGGTTAAAATCGAATTTGCGGAGCCCCTACAAAACTCCAATCTATGCATGATGTGTCAATCGATCGGCATTCAAGCATTTTGCTATTAAAAAATCAGCCAAATCGGTTTATAAATGGCTTAAAAGCGAGCAAAAGTATAATATTTATAATATAAAATTTTATAAAATGGAAACTGGGAATTATTTCCTTTCGAAGGTTACTTTATATTATAAAAAAGCTTTACAAAATACATAACTGAAATTTAGCTCATAGAATAAATTCGAAAAATAAAAAATTGTTGAATATAATAAAATTTTATGTATCAAAAGATCAAGAACTTAAAACAAAACGGAAAAATCGTTCTAGAATCAAAAAAAATTATGACGAAAATTTAATTTTTTTTAAGTTGCACGTTTTCGGCAAACAAAGATCTTTCCGAATATAAATTTTTTAATCCAAAAAAATGGCTAATTTCATTTGGAACACGTCTTTTTCAGACACTCAAAACAACTCAAAACATATAAATTTTATGATGTTTTGTCAAAATGCCACAGATTTATACATAAGTTTATTAAATAAAATGTCCTATGATTTTTTAAGAAATAAAAATTGTTAGTGATCCTTTTTCAGAGTTTTTTTTTTGTCAAAATTACAATTTTTTCTTCTTTAAATGTAGTCGACATTCACATTATTCGATACCATGATATTGAACCAGGTATGGGAGTTTTAATTTGATGTGAAATAATAATATATTTAAATATATAAGCAATTTTAATTAAATTCGCTTAAAAAATAATTTGAAGCAAATTAATCATTATGAAGAATTAAATTTGTGGTGCTAAATAAATTCCAAAAAGATTTTTGCTAATTCACCAAACAAATCGAACTTTTCCAGGCCTGGTATGAATACTACATTTTTCAAAAAAAAAAATGCAAATCTATCGTATAATGAGACATAACTTTTGTATGAAAATTGCCAATAGCAAAAATACAATATTGTATAATTAAACGATTATACAACGTATACGACGTTACTACGATCTTGTGAATTGGACAGATAGGTATGTATATCTATGAAATGCTTTTAACACACTTTAGCAATCAATTTTTGTTTTAACAACATAAAAACCTCTTTAATTGATTCTTAAACGTAAAAGTCTGCCTTAAGGCTAGTTTACACGGTAATACATTGTATTACGACATTATGTAGAATGAGAAAAATCATACCATGTAAAAGCAAAATGTATTGAGTAAGAGAGAATACGAACACAAAATCTGACAAGCGGTCGGTAAATGATTTTTTTCTAAACCATTTAGAAACTTATGTATTTTCATCACACCAGAGTTGTATTTTAACAGAGTAAATTGAAGGTGGTAGCATTTTTATACAATTACAAAAACAACTAAAATCAACTCAGGAAATTTTCATGTTGTTTTTGTAAAAATTGTAAAACTGCAACCATCTGATTTTTTGTTATTATTTTTGGTTTTACTTGTACCATCCGTGTAAACAAGAAAAATACATACAACAGATTTTTATTTTTTTCTTTTAAACACGGAGAGAATTTCATAATATTTTGATTCTACAAAGTCTTAATACATTGTATTACCGTGTAAACTGGCCTTTAGTAGAGTTTTATTATTTCATAAGCAAAATAAGTGCTTTTGTATTTTCAGTTAGAATGTCTTAGGAATCGTTAAAAGACAGCAAATATCAAATACCTACCGATCATAAATTGCTTAATTGCTTAACTAGATTTTAAAAGACTCTTTACTAGAATTATCTTCTTTTTTCCTTTTTTGTAAAATAAATATTTCAACATTACTCATGCTGCAAATAATCCCCCAGTGTAGGCATAAAATGTTTATTAACATTTTGCAAGATTTTACGCACAACTTAATTCTCTAATGAAAATAAAGACAACAACATGCGCACATAAATCAAATAGAATTCGATTTGATCGTGAAACTGAAGACAAGCACAAATATTTAAATTCAAGTTCAAAGTCAAAGACTTTTAATTTACAAAGAAATCAAAATGTGAACGGATGGGAAAGACAGGAGAGATTATGTTTGTGTTAATCAGTGTTGCCATTGGATTTTTCGAAAAAATACCAGCACATGCTAACAAAAATCCCATTTTTCCCCACATATTGAAAAAATTTCCCCAACAAAAATCCCTACGCATTATTGTCATTACAATAGAAGAAAAAACATGAGTTTTAAAAAAATTTTTATGAATATTAACACTTTGACAATCAATAAAAAAATATGTTTTTTCCTGCATTTATTTTATAAATAATGCGGTATGGCGAAAAATGACTACATTTTGGAGATTATATCAAAAATACCTACATCTAGGGATTTTCCCCTACTTCTGGCAACACTGGTGTTAATACAAAAAGTAAATAAGAATATTTATGAATACAAAATACAAATTACGATTATAAACTGAATTTAAAGTTCACTACTTTTACCCTTTTTGTAAGAAAAATACACCCAGAGAAGAAAACAATTTAAAATCAATAAAAACCATATTGAATCAATAAGAAATATAAATGAAAGTCTAGTAAAGTTGAAATATTTTTGTAATATGGGACAGTATTTATTTAAAGTTGCCCTATTTTGATCATTTTAATATGGAAACAATATAGAAATAGTTTTTTTCGGCATCGAACTAATATTGAATTCTAATAGAATAAATAATATTTGTCGTGTAATTCAAACAGTGTGGAAAAGTTATTGATATTGTTTTTTTTTAATTTTAGAAATAAAATTGGGACAAAATATAAAATTAAGAAGCATGTTTTTTTGTCACCTTTTCAAGTCATATGTAATTGTTCATGTCTGTCAAAACTGCCGTTTTAAATAAGGTTTTTAACATTCGGTCACAAACGTTTGTACATGTTATTTGCTTTTGACATTGTCTCTGTTTTTTTTTCGCATAGTTATTGCAGATACCAAAGTAGTTCTCGGTTTCAAAATACCGTGGTGCCACCACCAAAATTTTTATTTGCGCCGTAAAAGACTTCAGCAGTCTTGAAATTTTTTCCTTTAAATTTGAAGATACGAATTTAGGATATTACAATGAAACATTGTTTATAAATAGCTGTACATAATTTATATTCAATGGTGAAATGATTATGCATATACAGTACTTTTTGCTTATAGTCCATTTCGCTTAAAGGCCAAAAATGTCATATTCACTTGCAGATTTTTTGAAGTTCATATAAATTATTTGTTGATAGATCCATTTCGCTTGTAGTCCATTTTCGTTTTAAAGCCACGTTTTCTTAGCATGCGTAAATAATACTTTATGCAAAAATTTTCGCTGTTTATATAGTCCAAAATGAGGATTATACTAAGATTAACTTATTGTCCATTAAATGGATTATGAAAATGTCGGTTATATTCCAAATTCGCTTAAAGTCCACAAAAGTTATGCAACTTTAGTAGTGGACTTTAAGCGAGAAGTACTGTATTAAAATATTAACTTCAGCCGGCTAATGATTCCGTCAATAGTTTACAGCTGCTGCCGATTTTTTCCCGGCATAGATTTCTGACACAGCTGATGTCAGATGGTTAGTCAGAAGAAAATAGAACATGCTTTAATTGAAATTTTGTCAGATGACTTTGCATATGACTTTTACAGAAGCAATAATGTTATAAACCTATTTTGCAGTAGAACAATTGAAAAGTCAGATGTAAAGAACATGTCGTGTACATTTAGCTTTAACCCTCTAATGCCAAGTTTGAGAATAAATGGGAATATATTATGAAAATAATATCTTTTGGGTATTTTTGGGCCCCTGAGTTCAAAAAAAAAATATTTTTAAAACAGTCGTTTACGTTTCAGGTGAGAAAACATAAAGGAGCACCTTAGGAACCCTTGGGCTTCTAGAAAAAAACACATTCTACAGTTGTTCTGTTTTTTAACGAAGAACAGAACTTTATATAATGTTCGGCTCTTTCTTGAAAATAGTTACGAACGGTATTAAGGGTTGTGTTCGTCCTTGGATGTGTGAGCCGAACGCTAAATAATGTACTGTTTATTTTCGAACACTGGCAAGAAACCAACAAACTTTGAATTTATAAAGAATTTTGGTTTTAAAAAATTAAAGGAACTTAATGAATTTATTATATGAGATATTCTCCCAGTTTTTCGTTCATAGATTTACCCCGTCTATAGGCGTCCTCGAAGATGTGTGGGTAAATTTTTAACAATTTCATAAACATTTCATGGGAGACCCCCGTTTTAAAAAAATGTTAGGGACAAAAAATTAATGACGGTCCCACATTTCATTCCTCTAGCGATGGCTCTGCAATTATGGGATATTTTATGAATTTTTTTCACCTTGTCCTTCAAACTTCGATGAGCGGCGCGAGGAAAACTAAAAAAAACGGCTAAAACCGGTCGAATAATAACCGTTCGATCTCCCTAAATTCCATTTAACAATAATTCCAACCGTAGAAACAACTCGAACTTTAAGCGAAGTAAAATGCAATCAGACCAACGCCAAAAATATCAGACACATTCTACAAAATAGCTGATCCAATTTAAGTTAGTCATGTTCTTGCAAGTACATTATAGTGACACGTGAGGTGTTTCACACAATATACATTATTTGTCTCCAGCAAACACTTTATTATGTTTTTATTATTATTTTTAAAAAAACATTTTTGACGTTTTTTAAACAACTACATAGACTTATTGTGAAGTGTTAGGATTGATGGGGAATGTCACTCACGGATCCTGGGCGAGATTGAGGCTGGCGGCTATCGCCAGGTTCCACTGATTATGTGTGTACTAGGGGAGATCTTGGGCGGTTGCTGGAGGTAATAGTGCCTTCTAGAAAGAGCTGGTCGGGAGGAGCAGATTATTTAGTGGATTTGCTATTTTCACTGATGGCACGGGTGCGGGGGTCTCCATTGAGGATCTGGACAACAGAATATCAAATAGGCTTCCAGACGACTTTACTGTTTTTCAGGCGGAGATTTTGGAGGTCTGGAGGGCCGTGGAACTGACAACAACTACAAGCGAGTTGATGATTGTAGGAGGGCTCTGGAGGGAGTCTAAGGAGAGTATGTGTTATGGTTGAGCTGGGTCACTGCGACATAGGCTCAAATATTGAGGATCCTAATTGTATGAATGCGGTAAGGCCTCCAATAGGCTTCTATTTGGGATCCCTACACTGATTATCACAAGAAGCTCATTGAATCTGTTCAAAAACAATTTCTCTTATTTTGTCTGGGAAATACAACATGGAATGCAAATGTAAATCTTCTTTCATATTCTGCAAGACTCTCCATAATTAATTTGCCGACTTTAGAAAGTAGACGCATCATGATTTACGTTGTCTTTTCAGTAAATTTATTAAATGGTTCAATTTTCTCACAGTTCTTGCTGAAGACAATAAACTTCAATATACCTCTTAGATCTACTCGGAACTTCGCACCACTTCATCTACAGTGTTTTCACACTAACTAACCAAAAACACTGACCCCTTAAGGAGGTTATGCAAAACTTTTAATGATTTCTATAATTTTATTGATTACCCTGTAAATGATAATATTTTAAAACGTAACATCATTTTGTTCTTGAATGTAAACCATTAGTTAAGTATCCTTATAAAATGTAGATTATTTAATTGGTCTGTAAGGATTTTAGTCCATAGACCGTGATTAAATAAATAAAAAAAATAAATAAAAGCATAAGGGAATGGATTCTATGCGCGACCCATGTGCACGGACGCGGTGGCCGCTGCTTAGAAAGTCCGATTCGGAGTCGCTGCTGGGCAGGAGTGGGGTCTGCGTTAGGACCATGATAGGAATTACCACGGGTACTGTATGATAAAAAGGATGGTGGCGAGGATGGGATCCGTCTTGTCGAATATGTGCGGGTTGTTTGGGGCCCCAAAGAGTTAGAGACAGTTAAGCAATTTCTGTGCCACTGTCCCAGGCTACAGGGCAGCAGGCTGAGGAGGCTGGGCAGTAGATTCCTAGGCGAATTAGGGGATGTCTCGGGCTGTGGACTCGAGAGTCTGATAGGATTCGTAATGGGGATGGCTGGGCCGCACGTAGTGCGAATTTGTTTGAGTAGGATTTCTCTCGGTTTTTTTCAAAAACTTTATTTTCTCATCTATCTTTTTTATCTGCCTTATGCTTTCGCTCCTTATTTAACCTACTCTCCATCTTTACATATCTGCCCCGGTAGACTAGCTAGTCTATCAGCGCCGGGGTTGCGGGTTCGATTCCCGCCAGAGACTCTGGTTTCTTTCCTGCAGACAAGCATAAATTAAAAAAAAAAATAACATAACATGTATTGGCCTCTGGGTGAAGGTGAGAAGGAGACTTAACACCAGCCTTTCCTACCTACCTACCTACCTACCTATTGTAGAGTGCTTAGTGCAAAGGAGTGCACTAAAACGCATATAACCGTCATATCAATTATGGGTTTCGAAAAAAAAACTGCAAATAAAGAGCGCATCCCAAAAGAGGAGGAAAATAGCTTAAACCAAAGAAAACAAAAGAAATTATAGTTTCATCAATCTTTACTACAAATCTATTGAGCAATTCCTCCAGGTAAACTAAACGAAAATAATACTTAACCACAGACGGTTAGTTGGTATAAAAAAGGGTGTGTAACATTGTAATTTTATTGATACCGTTTAAGAGCCAGATCAACTTCATTATAACAAAACAAACTATAATGGTCTTTGTCAAGTTTATAGCAAACAAAAAATAAGTACTATAATAACAAAATTTTACAACATGATCACTCACATATGAGGAGTTCTCATATTTTATAAAAAAAAAGAATTAAAAAAAAACAAACAAATGTTTGTAATTGAATCTTTAAACCATTTGGTTAAAAAATGATCTGTTTGTTAAATATTAAATTTTCTTTACAGCTACCTTAAATTGCTGTTGTTGTTTTAACTACAAATAAAGTTGATTGTACTTTTCAGCTACACACATACAATTATTAGATACAATATTTTTTTTCTTTAATAACCAAAAGAATAATGAACAAATTTATTAAAATATTTGCAAACGTTCATTAAACTTTTGCTATAAAAATTTGTTTGCGGTTTTTGATTTGTAATTTGAAATCAAAGTGGTTGGTGGCTTCTTTTCATTTTTAGATCATTTGATATCTGAACATCTGTTGATATTAATTTACAGTTATTTAAACAAATACCGTAATTATTTTATGATGAATGTTTCTTTTTATTAGATTGTTGCCTTTGTGTGTAATTAATATCTTCGAGATTCTTTGAATTGGAAAATTATATTTTAATTGTGGTTTAGGGTTTTTTTTTTTTTGAAATTTTCCTTATTATGTTGTTTTTTTATCATTAAAATTTTTTGAATTTATTAAGCGGAATGACATTTGTTTTTAATCAGTTTAAAATTTCTTGTTTTAATTGATTTTTAGTTATTAAAAAATGTTTTTTCTTTTATTTGAATTTACATGGTTGTTGATTGTTGTTATTCGAAATGGGTCGTTTAGTTTGATAATTTGTTGAATTTTTATTTAAAAATTAGAAATTTGCATTAAAAAACTAATTTTCGAGCGTGTACCCTATTTAGGATCCATAGGCAATCATGGATCCGCATGAACATATTTTTTCTTTTCATTAAAAAGAATGAAATTTTGTCAAAAACGGTATAATTATTGGCTTTAATCATAAAAAACAAGTTTTTGATTTTAAATTTAGTGCAACAATTTTAGTTGCACTCAAATGATTGAAGAAAAAAAAGTTGCAATAAGCTTTTTTTAAAATTAAACTAGGTATTTTTTTTTTTTTTTGAGTGGAAAGTATTTTAACATCACTATCGCTCATGTTTAGTGAGGCTGCAAATTTTCAATTCATCACTCAACATCAACAAAATGATTGCAATATTTTTGCACTATCACTAAGTGTGAGTTGAAACTGCCAAATGAGTGCACTACCCCCATCAATGAAATAAGCATTACTAAGTAATCAAAAGATTTTCAATAATGCGCCTTTTATACTTTTGAAGAGCCTTATATGATATAAAGCAGTAATTGGCTTTATCTTAATTTTTCGGCATGGGGGTCAGAGCTATGTCGGTGCACAAACTCTATAAAAGTTTATTTATATTTCTTACAGACCATCCTCAATCTGCGCGTCAAGCAAAAGGTTTTCTAGTGGCCAGCTTTAGCGCTGAAATGGCATTCTTAAATAACAGCTTCAATGTTTTGTAATGAAGAGTAACGTTAACTTATCTTTTTAAATAAAAACCACAAAGTAAAAATCGTCATTTCTTTTTACAAAAAATAGGAAACATAACTTTACTACTGAACCACGGGTCTCCACGTAGCAATTTTATTGCGGTAAACGTCAAATTTGATTGGTCCATTAAATTTGCGACGTAAAGACCGTATATTGCCATCCGTGGTAATCCATTGCGCAATGATTGCTCTTCTGATTGCTTGAGCAGTTATTGCTTAGCAATCTGCTGTTAAATCAGTTGTCATTTATCTGACATTTCATTTTTCTGTACGTTTGTTTATGGCAAAGCAATTTCACGTGATCTTCACCAGGTTTTGCTTGTGCCGTGGAGACCCAGCGTAAGGAACTGTTAAATCGGCAATTGCAAAGGGTTGACTCCGCACATTGTGGAAAGTACTCGCTTAAGTAAAGGAAAAAACAGAAGTAAGGAAAAACATGTAAAATCAATTAAAAATGATTAATGATTAAAAAAGCAAATTTCGATCTACCAAAGGTTAACATACAATTCGGTTTAAGGATTGATGTTTGACTATTGACGTCAGCAGTCGTCGATGGCTGCGAGTGTAAGACGGCAAATCCATCTGAGGAGATCGAGTGGTTGCGATCGAAACATGTCATGGTAACCAGCCGCCTGGGTTCGAATCTCAGGTCAGTCAAGAATGAATGATTATCAATAACAATTTTAATAAATTTTCATGTTGTGGGCGCCCTATGCTTCAGTGGGAGTTAAAGGAACATATATATATATACATATATATAAAATTCCTTTCTTCAAAAAAATAATTTAATGAAAATAAAATTTGATGAACTTAAGGCTGATTAAAAAAAAATATTGAAAGTTTGGATTAAAGACCATAAATAGTTCAACAAAATAACCACAATTCTAATAATTATTAATAACTTTTTGTAAGGGTACCCATCTCCCCCATTCTTTACCTCCAAGATTTTGTTAAAAATAAAAAAAGCTGTTTGTTCTAAGAGTTACGCACATACAATTTAGCCGGGACCCACTTACTTTTGTAGTTCTACATACATATTTAGTAATACTAATAATAACTTTGTATGGGGGTACCCGTCTCCCCACCTACTATAACTTTCGGATTTTGATAAAACTTTCGGCTTAATGTAAGAGCTACTCACATAAAATCTATTGTAGTTGTAAAGATATAACTATAAATTCACGAAAAAAGGGGTTTGGTACGACTGTGCGCCGCGCTATTCAGACAAATTCCAGTGGGTAAAACATTTCAGTCATAATAATACCTGTTTTTTAAAGCGCATGATGATTTTTTAAATATTCTTGATTTGATACTTTACATTTGTAAAGTTTTTCAAATCTTCAACTCTTCTGTCACACACTCTTTATAATCATTTACACACTCTAAGAATTTTTTTAATTATTTAATAATACTAAACTGTAGAATTTAAGTATTATTTTTTAATCTGTTGTTATCACGTGACTTAAATACTTAGAAACAAAAACGATGAAATAATCAACATTCTAAAGTTCTATAAGTGCAATAACAAAATAATTTTAATAGAAATTTAATTAAAGTTTCATGTTGTTATTTAATTCATTTATTTTTAACAAATTTTTATGCAACATTTTAGTATTTAATTAAAGCATTTCAAATATAAAAGAAATATAGCATGACAGTTTTTTTTACAAAATTGTCAAATTGAAATTAAACGACATTGATTAAATAATAAAAGAGAAATATGTTGGCAAAACTAAAGTCTGGTTGTTGCTCATAATGAACAAAATTGTATAATTTTAATGAATAAAATTATTTAACTGTAAGTTTTTATATCAAGAAGGGAATTCATTAATTGTAACTTTAAAATGACCAGAAAATCGAGCGAAACTTTGAATTTTTTTTTATTTTAAGCAGAAAATTTATGTCAGTCTGCAAATGCAGTTGTTTTTATTTATTTTAATTTTTTTTTTTTTTTTTTGCAAAATGAGGTCACTGTAAACTTGCAACTTGCAACAGCAATTGTTTCCTTGTGTTAAAAAGCATTTCAGCATTTCAATATTGTTAATATCCAACTTTTATTTCTTTTTTTTTAGCACATAGTGACCCATTTAGGGAGCGATCCTCAATATTTTTAAGTGAAATTTATTGCTTGTTTTAATTAATCACATGACTTGTGATGAGAATTTATAAAGAAAAAATTGCTAAAAGTGAAATCAAACAAATGGAATTAAGGCCAGATTGTAAAAAGGGATATTGCTTTAAAAAGTCTGAAATTAAATCATGTGTTGAAAATATTCGAGGGTGTATAGATTTGTCCAAGTTTTGTCTAAAGTATAGTCTTAGTTTATTCAATACTTTCACCTTTATTTTGGAATAAAGTTTAGTCAATGAATTAGGAACAGCTGGGAAATTCATCGAAGTGGTAGTCAAAGATATTGATGATGCCTATAACTGTTTGAAATCCATCTTTCCAAAACTCAGTGAAGCTAAAATTAGCAAAATTGCATATTTTCTGTGTAAGAATAGCTGTTATATGAATCGGAATGTTTATTTTCATGCAAAATAAAGAATCAATAAAAAAAGTCATCAATGTTTTTTCCAAAGTATTTTGTGGATATCTCGAGCAAATTTTTTAAATTCATTCCTGGATCTCGGTGTATGTCCAATCAATTCAAACTTTCTTCTAGGAATATCGTGTTGGCTTAGATGTCGTTTGGCTGTGCGAAGCAGATCTATATTAGTTTAGGTATTTGGCCAAAATTATCTTATTAAACGTCTTAGACATCGGTTGGTAAAAACTTCTAGACGTCTGACGTTGTTTTTCGATAAGAGCCATGTTTCACAACCAAATAAAAGTATAGGCCTTATACACGTGTTGAAGAAGTTTGGTTCATAGATTAGTCTTAAGTCTCGTCTTGAGTCTATAATCAATTGTGAATTAAAGTTAAATGTATAGTTTCGTTTAAAATTTAGTCTAAAATTAAGTCTATAGTTTAGTTTACTTATAGTTTGATTTTCATAAGTAAAAAAAGTAGTAAAATCGTTAGATTACACTTTAGTCTATGGGCTTTTTATACTTTTATCTCTAGTTTTGTACAAAATCTGATCTCAAAGCTTGCATTAGTTAAAAGTTTATCAATTCAATTTTCATTCAATATTTTTAGTCAAGGGAAGAAATTTCCAACATGAAATGAATTAAAATTTGTTTGATAATATTTTTTGTATTCTTGGCTGAACACGGGATTGAACTCGGGTCGAATTTATATTTTTCGAGAATAACCGCATTTCCATCATCAGAATTCTTTGCCGTTCCACCGTTTACCCACTGCTGTGCATTTTAAATATCAAAACTTTCAATTAAAAACCAACCGTTAAAAAAAATTACAATTGTTAAAGAATTAAATACATAAAATAAATATCGAACTGTTGGCTGAAGAAAAGAAACAAATTAAATCGCCTGAGACCACACACATTGCTAATCCCCTTATGATTTTATAGCTAAATTGCAATTAGTTAGATAAATAAAAAAAAATTAACGCCAAACTTTGCAAAGCAAACGGAAACCCATCCAACTCAACATCAATGTCAATCAAAAGCAAAGGCAAAATAAAACAACAAAATGAGCTGTATGTAATTAAACCACAATAATTTAGCTACTCGTACTAAAACACACACAATTTAAAACTGATCTTTTCAACAAAAAAAATTGTGACTCAAACGTATCAGTAGCCAGTGGAAACATCAACAGAAAATGCATTAACGCGTGTCGTGTCGTTTGTATTCACTTGATTTTCTAAAATTGAATTACATGTTCTAAACGTCAAGGCTCATTAAAGATTTTGTATTCGATTTTTTTTATGCGTTTGATTTAGAAACTAAAACGATTAGATTAAATAAGTTTTTCTATACAATTTTGTTACAATTGGAATGTTGTTGGCGCCTTTAAAATATATTTGAATTAAACACCAAATAAAAACACACAAAACCTAAAAAATGCGTTAATTTTAAAGAGAAATTTAAGAGTTGGGGGTTCACCCATCTCTGAGAATTAAAAAGAATAGTTAAACAAAATTTGTTTTTGCTCAGGCGAAAAAAAAATTGAAAGTTATATCTTTTGTTTTTTGGCGTTGTAGATAAATTTAGAACAAGTTCGTTGAACTTAAAAATATTAATTAAGTGTTAATGAAAGAAATGTTGTAGGTACATTTAATAGTTTGTTAATGTTTTTGATTTTTAGTTCGATTTTCTTTGAAAATAAATTCATACATAGCGAATAATTTAAATAAATTAAAGAAATTAAAACACCAAATTTCCACCATAAAATTACATTGTTTTAGCTGTGCTCAGTCGTTTCGGAAACATAATTTTTTTTCGATAGCAAAAAAAAAATAAATTCGAAATTTTTGTTTTTTCGAATATCTAATTTAATCTTTACGTATAGATAACAAAGTTCCTAACAAAACAACAACAAAATTATTAAAATCTGCCAACAACTTGATTTTATTCGCAAAAGGTGATGTTAATTTAATTTAGAATTTCATAAAACGCCATATTTGTATGGGAGCCCGTCTAAGGGGTGGTATACACGAGAGGATTAGTTTTAACTTCGTTTAAAAACGAAAACATGTCGTTGAAAACCGAAGACATGCCGCCTCAATACAAACACTTTTTAACAATGACATGGTCCATGCTTGCATTACATCGGACCAGTCCATCGAGTAGTCCATTTAACGAAAATGGATCAGGTGGTCCAATATTATTTGCAGGGTAGGAGTACTCGAAAAATACTCCGAAATCGTTAATATTATTAAATTCTCAAATTTGTTGTTTAAAAAAAAAATATAACAAGAGGCATTAAACGGAAATTATAATTATTCAATTAAAATTATTCAATAGTAATATTTTGATTTCTTCAAAGGAAAAGAAGGCCTCGTTTGTCACTGTAACTTGAACGACAGCATTTTAAAGTAAAAAACTTGGTTGTATTTGAAAAAAAAAATTGCTGGTTCAACATTTGTTGGAAAAAATACACAATCAAAATATTTAATCAAAACGGAATTGTTTGTTTGTTTTTTCTATAATTGTGGCTTCCCATAAAATTGAAATCAATTTGTAGGCATTAGATTTCAAATGAAAAATTTTATGCAATTGAGACAAACAGTATTGACTTTAAAACGAAATTGAAATTTAAAACGAAAAACGATTAAACTTTATAGCAGTGCTAAATTTCAACGGCGACATTCATTTAAAATTACCAATATTATTGTCTTAATTCGCTTACGAACCAATTGAGTTCGGTACAGCTCCCACCAAAAGCATATCATTACCTTGGCGCCATTAATTTTGATGATTTGCCGGCCTTTATATACAATTTTTTACGCTTAAGATTGTCATAGGGCATCAATTTTTCGTCGCCAAAATTTTATAGTGCTTAAGCAGCTTTTTCGCTTCCAAGGATTTTCCATGTTCTTCAATTCTGGCAGTAGCGATCAAATACTTTTTCGATTCGAAAACAATTATATTTCTAATTCTTTCAGTCGACACTAAACGAATCTAAATAACTTGTTTAGTGCTGTAAAGCATTTATTTGAGCTTTCACAACACTGAAAAAATAATTCGTTTCGTTCAGTATCAGCTGAAATAATTAATGCCCAACCATAATATGCATAGCCTTGCTTAACCTACTGTCAGAAGTTAACAAAAATTATCGCAAATTTATTTAAAAAAACAAAAGCAAAATCAAAAACATTTGATTCCGTACGGAATGTGCGATCAGTTTCGCACTTTGCTTAAGCAAATGACAGTTTCATAAAACTTAACAAAAAGTTTCCTTAAGTACAATATGGTTTGCCTCATATAATTTACATGTATTCGCACATTTGCTTAAGCCAACTTAAGCACATTATGGTAGAGCGTTTAGAAATAAAATTGCTTTCGAATAAAAAATATATTCGATCACGACTGCAAGAATTAGCGCCCTGAGCGATGTTTGCCTTTCGTGTAAAAAAAGCATGACTTTTAAATTGCACAGACCTCTTCTCGCACGTTGGAATCGATGAAACATATTGAGGATACGCTACGGGGAGCAGTCAATGTGTTTTAGTTGCACTGTTATTAAAACTAAAAAAAAAAAAGAAACATTTCTCGTAGATTGTGTTTTATTGGCATAAAATTCGGCATTTTTTACGCAAAAAAAAACTTTGTTGCTAATTTGTTTAATAATTAAGTCAAAACAAACGTATGATATTTACCCTACAAAATACCATTTAAGTTATTAAAGACACAAACCATGTGCAAAAGATACGTCATCTGTTGTAAGTCACTCACTTTCAATGTATACACCTAATAGATAATTAAGTAGGAGTGTATTTGAATTCTGATTTATTTGCTTAGGAAAACATGCATTGATTTTTGTAAATGAAGAGTCTGAAAAGACAATTAGTATCCTTTTAAAAAATAATCACTCTGCTGTCTATCAACTGTTTGGTGAAGAAAAATTTTACAATAAAGTTAAATTGTTTACTTTTTACCACAGGTGGAAAGGGTGTTTATAAGTTTGTCTTTTCGCTTATAATTTCTTCAATATGAATCTTAGAAAGTTTAAATATATATTCTGGGTCCTTCTGAGTAGCCAAGTTGATTTAACGATGTTCATCTGTCCGTGTGTCCGTTGAGATGTGTTTTCGGAAGACCACAGATCTGATGGGCACTCAATTGTTTTATAATTAAGTCAAAAATAAGCTGGAATGGTTTGCTATTGTAATTTGGTCTAATCGGTCCACAAATTACGAAGGTATTAGCAAACAACCTCGACTGTCCCTTATTTTACAAATAAATCCCTTGCTGTTGTTTTATGTATATCTGGAGAACGGTAGGAGCCAAAGTTTCCTAATTTATTATCAACACACTGAATCCGACAAAATATATTCGGAAGTGAATTGGACATTTATTTATCTTTAAAGAAGGTTAAGAGAAAAATGTTCAAAACTTGATACACACAGCTGAGTTATCAATACACTCTCTAAAAATATGGGCAAGGTTGAAAATATGGGCGCGGCATCTCCCGTACAAAGAGATTTCCTCACATCGTGAGAGAGGCTAGAACCAAAGTTTTAAAATTAGATAAAGGCATTTTGGTTATCAATAAACCACATCCGGCAAAATGAAGGTGGGATTGGAGAAGTGGGCGTGGCTAAATGTAGGTGGGGACCAGTTCGATCCAGTATTTCTAGTATTTTACCTAGCTGCCGTACAAGTGTCCTCCCGATGATACAAAATTTTATTTATGTCGTCTTGAAGCAAAGTAGAAAAGAATTCGAAAAACTGAAAAAATAACTTTTTTAAAAATGGTCCAGCTCACGTATGGTCAACGCTAGAACTAAATTATATTTTGCGAATCATTATTAAACACATCAAGCTTTACTTTCAGAGGAGTTACTAAATAACTTTTTTTTAGATTGGTATAAGTTAGCAAAATATTGTCCTCGATTGTTACATAAGCCATTTGGTTGTTCAGTCGCACGATTGGGGTATTAAAAAGTGTGAAAATTGGTGCATCGCGACAATAGTGTAATCCCAGCTTAAGTTTCGTTGTTTCTTTAATTTACGTAAAAAAACACAACTTAAAAAATTATTTATTAATGTTTAATTTACACTCATATCATTTTCTTTGCACTTATTAAAACCATGTTTTAAATCTAATTTTCAAAATTTACCCTTAACTCCATTCAAAAACCAAAAATTGGCTTTATTCATACATCTGTCTCCTGTCTTTTTTTTCGTTAAATTAACTATCATTTTCCATTATTCTTCTCATTTCTTCCATTTCCAGCAAATCATAAACAATCATTACAATCACCACCCCACTCATCATCCGACACCGCACAAATGGATTGTAACAGCAGAATGTCACCAAAACCACCGTTGGCTGTTAGTGAAACGGACTTAACACCGGTAAAATTGAATTTATATCCCGGAGAATCTGAACTTTTGGCACCAGCTTATGAGACCACGGTGAAGCCTTTGAAAAAACAAAACGGTTTCATGCAAAAATTACGCGATTTTAATTGGCACAATGATTCGCATAAATTACGGGAAAAATTCTATTTTGAATATTATTCTAAGGAAAAGTTTATTGGTATGTGTGTCTCTTAATTATTTTTTTTTTCTTTCTTTTTTTTAAAGAAATTGCATTTTTTATTTCTATTCTATTTTTTCCAATAAACTAATTAAATAACTAAATTAATTTCGATCATTTCATTCACCCACTCTCACACATCATGTTGATTTATTAAGTTTTGACAATTTAGTTGGGATTTTCCTAATTCTATTTGTTTATCATCTAACATTTTTTTTTACTAAAAACATTTAGGCCCGTTTTCACAACTTACCGATAGCTAAAAGTAGACTTTAAACACCCTTATAAAAAGTGTTCCGTTATTAAAACTTAACTTAACCCTAAAGTGAGCGATAAAGTATATTAAGGTTCATCCTACCTGCTGGGTTAAAGTAAAGTTGTAATAATGGAACACTTTTTATACGGCCGATAAAATGCTACCTTTACCTATCATTAAATTGTGAAAACGGGCCTTAGTGTTAGATTTTCTTAAGGGTTTTGAAAATTATTATTTTTTTTTATATGGCTCGTTTCAACTTTCGAATGCAGCATTTATTTTTATCTTCATTTTCCTTTTTGAAAAATTCCGTCAAATGTAAAAATCACAAAAGAAACAATTTAAAAAAATATGATTATTTTTCTTAAAAGATACGAAAAGACAAGTTTAATATATTTTTTTTTTTGTTAAATGCCGTCGTTATGGCAGTGCACCTCTTTTTACTCGGTGCGGTGTCTTTCAAAGTTTATATTTCGATATTATCATCAGAATATAACACGGAATATTTTTAAATGTCTCTGCTATCTTTCATTTTTCACCTGTTAATTTAAAAATGTATTTTTATTTTTGTATAAAATTTACTTTTGTCTAAACAAAAAAAATCATAAAATTTTTCCAATTTATTAATTTTTTGCTTTTCATTGATTTCCTTGTTTATTTCTCCCATTTCAAATTTGTGTTTATAATACAAAATGTTAGTCTTCATTTTTTGTTTTAATTTAGAAATAAATATTCTCAATTTAAAAAAAAAAGATTTTAATTTAAACTGGCGATGCTGTCTAAAATGTATTAACACGTGTAATGTAAAATATGGCATGGATTGGACACTAACATTAAACTAACAAATAATTAAATATCACCCACTAAAAATAATTTTCAATTTAAATTAAAAATAAATTGTGTTTTTTTTTATTTCTTTAGAAAGAATTGTAAAGAATAATTAGCACGTTTTATTTTCTTTCCGGAAAGGTAAAAGGTATTTCGACGATGACCAGATCATGGATTTTATGAACACTTTTAATGTCATTGTCAATGTAACTGTACTCCTGTACTGTTAGTACAGTTGGCTTTTTGTAAATCGTTGTTGAACTATTTTGGTGATGAAGTTAAAAACACTAATCACTTAACGGTTTTACAACAGCTTTTAGCATTACAGAAATTCGTATTGTGATTAACATTTGATTTAATTTTTTTTTTTGTGTTTTGATTTCGAAGCCAATTTTGTAGTAACGAGCAATCACCGCAATAGTAGCTTAAGCGACATCATTTAAAATTTACGTTTTTTTTTTAATAAATGTATCAATTGGCAACACTTGCATCATCTCCTAAAATGTCATGGTCACATAAGGCGCTGTTACGATTTTATAGCAAAAACAGTTTTAGCTTAAGCGACAATCTTCATGCAAAATTTTTATGAAATTAAATAATAAATAAAACTTCACCTTTAAAATTGTGTTTTTGTCGCTTAAGTTGTTTTGTTTCGATAATGGCTCGATATACGTGGGCTGTTTATATGCACATTTTTGTCTTCATTGGCTGGATGTTTGCTCCTTATGTAATACTCAGGTGTCTGAAAATTATGATCCACTCGATTTTCAGATTCCTGGGTATCACATTCTATTTCTCTTTAATCCACATCGGGATTTTACTATGTACACATGCAATGCAGTTGTGTTCCAGTGCCAACAATTAATAGGCATGTTTGATCAAAATCAATGCACATTTCGGATTTCTCTTCAAATGTCCAAATACGGGAAGGGATATTACTTTTTTGGACTTCGACTCTTTTTCCGACTCAATATCGAAGATTCTTGAGAATTGTCCGAACAGTAAAATCGTTGCTGCTGGTGATTTAAATGTTCGCATTTCATCTTCATATGTTGAGCTATTTGCAGCGCACAACCAATTGGTGAATGAAAAATATTGAGCTACGAAACGCTCAATGTTTTTTTACGGAAATGCACGTATATCAATGTCTTTTTTGGCAAACTTTTTTTTTCTCAATTTAATTGGAAACTTGTTTCCTGGACAATAAAGTCAATGCCATGGCGAACATGATTGAAAATGTTATAGTGCTATTCAAGGTACATTAACACAAGGTAGGCCCGTTTGGGAGTGTAGACATGCTGCTCTATAAAAATACCCGACTTGTCAAAATTGTCTTCATATAAAACAAAAACAATTTTGCAAACACATGTACAAATTTTGGCTGATACACACGAATTAGACGGTTGAGGTTTAAGTACGGCCGCTAACGAGTCTACCTTGTGTAAATAAACCTTGGTGCTATTAGGAATAAAAATTTTCATTCCATTTAGAAAATCTTTGAATAAACATAGTTAGATATAAATCATGGTTTAATCAGACGTGCATATCAGCAGACAGATGTAAAGAGGAAGCATTCAGAAATGGGCGCAACAATAAAAATGCTGATATTGAATTGCTACGCAAAATGTCAAGAGGGTCGTGTGCCAAAGTACTAATACGAGCAACGTCTTCGTACTGAAGTTCTTACTGCACCCCGGGGTAGTAAAAGCTTCTGGGCATTCGTTAAAAGAGAAGGATTAATGCTCTTTCTTCAATACCACTCTTTTAAAGGATGACCGAACATTTACGGACCTGGTTAGTAAAGCGAATTGCTTAGCCGAATTATTCGCTAATAATTCTAACTTACCAACTAGCAATCAACCACTATCCGAACTCGAAAGAGTATCGCTAACTATGCCAAGAATATTTTTTCGGGCTTAAGCTGTTAAAAGGCTTCTTGCCGATATGAAGAAGTCTCCTTGGCCGGATGGTTTCCTCCACTGGTCCAGAAGCAGTGCTCTTCGACGCTAGCTCGTCCCTTAGCAAATCTTTTCAGTACTAAATAACACGCCAAAGATTTTCCGTATGTTAGAAAGTTGCTAATGTAACGCCGATTCCTAAAAAAAAGGTGGATAATCGCACCCAAAAAATTACCACTCAATTTGTACGGCACTTTTCAATGTTATATTTTTAGAGCCAAAGCGATCGCCACCATTACGACGTCTAAAGAGGCTTCTCTACTGGAAACCGTATTGCCGAAAGTTGAGTAATTGATACTTCCAAGGTATACGACAGCGTCCGGCATGGTGCACTCTAGTCAACACCTGTTGCATTTGGTGTTGGCGATAATTTCTCTCCATTTATATCGAACTTTCTCAGAGATCGCATTATACGAGTTGTTATAGATGGTTTCTTCAAACGAGTACAAGATTCGCTTAGGGGTGACGCAAGGCCCTTTCTTTTTCAAGGTGCCCCATCTGCATAGAATCTCATGATGTTCTGGGCATGAAAATACAATGTGATGTCCGATGGAAAAAACAGGTATTCAATTTTTAAAACGACTTAGGAGATACTTCACTCCATCTGATCTCATCTCTATTTATACTACCCAAGTCCCATCTATCAGGTCTGATTACTTGTACAAAAACAAAAAACGATTCTTTTAAGCTGTCAAAAACTTACTACCACATATACAAAGCAATAGGAAAAAACGTGTATGTGTGGCATACCATAAACGTAAACAAACATATACATGCATATGTAAGCAAAATGTAAACAACTTTTGAAATCTCAAAAGAACAAAAACAATGATCATCAGGCTTCTTGCGCAGATCTGTTCAATGGGCCTTGATACTACCTATATCAAGCAGAGAATCGAATACAACTCTCATGCGTGGCCGGCGCTTCAAATTCAATGTTTGAGATTCTTGAGATTGGTGACGGTAGGGTTATCATTGACTCCCGTGAGCACCATCGCAATGGGGATTGTATTTCCCTGTTTAATCGTTACTACAATAGGATGTGCTCCGATGAAATTAGGGATCTGGTTCTCGAAACTTGGACGTTTGTCGTTATACTCGTTTTTCCTTAAAACCCCATCCATTTGAGTTCGATTGGTCCGTGCATCGTACAACGCATTGCAGAGAATATTTGTTCTTTGGCCGGACTGTTCGTATGTATGTGGAATGACCTTCCTGTTTTCTTTCTTCATTTCATTTCACTTTCAGTACACAGAAAAAATTCTCGCTAATTTTTTTTCAATTAAAGCATTAATCAAAAGTAAAATCAGTTTTAATTAAAAATGTAATCAAGTGAATTAAACGTTTAATCAAGAGGATTAAGCGTTTAATCAATTGAATTAAACGGTAAATTGATAATATTAATTTGTTTACTGGTGCAAATTTAATTAATTTTTTAATTAATATCACAACTTTTTTAATTGTAATCAATTTTTATTTTTTTCTGTGTATGAATAAGTTTAAATCGAACGTCTACATATATTATTTGGCAGCCTCATCAGATCGGTGGTTTCGATTCCACTAAATGAATAACCCTTTAAAGGTTGGTTGGTTAGCTGGTTAGTTAGCATTGTGGTTAACTGCAGGCTAACAGTCAAGTGGATTCGAAAATATTTTGTTTTACAAAGACCTCAAGTTGTAATGTACACCAATGTGGTATCAAATCCGGCCTGTAGCAATTGGATAGCTCAGCAGGCTATTAGGTGTCTACCTAGATATCATTACAAGGATAAGTTGTTTGTAGTGTGACTGATATTTGTTTCTTCTGAAAGCGAAGGCCGGGCATTTGCATAGGTGGAGGAAACCCGTTTTCTCTTTCCCTCTGCCATAGCAAATATGACAAATGGTCGTTGAAAGGAAGTCTAATTTGACATGCATACTTACCTAGCGTCCGAGAACCCATTAATACAGCCAGCATCCTTGATATATCCGTTCTATTACGTATCATATTTAGAATTGTGCACATTGACTTGGCCACTCTACACGCAGAGAAAAACATGTTTAACTATGGTCACCTCCAACAAAACTATTTAAAGAACATTTTAAACATGTTTAATATAACCTTATTATTGTCACCTGCAACCATATTATGGTTAAATTAGTCAACCATCAAGAAGTCACAACCATGTAATGGTTGAATTAGTCCTCCATCAAGAAGCCACAACCATATTATGGTTGCCTCTAAACATGTTACTGTAGCTTGTAGCCAAATTACTTTTTTTGTATTATTTTTCAACGTTCAACAAGATTTGGAATAAAAATTTAAGTTTAGTTCCAATCTGTGGCATTAGCAATATTTTGGAATTTGGAGTGATAATTTTTTTTAAATTAGATGTAAATTTTCTAAAATCATCTTTGAAGTTTAATATTGCTCTCATACAAAACAAAAAAAAAATTGTCTAAATTATTCATTAACTATGATGTGCTTAACTCCCAATTTTTATTATTTTCTCTGGTTGCTTAAGCCAGATCATCAGGAAGCCTTTTTCCAAAGACTTTGGAAAGGCTAGAGATATTACACAAATAAAACTGTAAAGCGAATGCGAATTGCAACGATATCAAAGCTTAGAAAAAACACCAACAATAAACAGTGAGTTTATCATTTCTTACATTCCCCTTCAAGTGATTGGCCTCAAGCGCTTTTTCCGTATTGCCACAGAATTAATAGATTTTTTTTTATTTATTTTTCGAACAAGCAAATAATCAGTTTCTCAACAAAATTATGTTTTTTCTCATTAACGACTATACTGAGAACTTTGGATGGATTTTTGCTCAAGAAAATGTTAATTTTTGTATGGACAGTGAAGTATGTCCATACAAAAATATTTTTGATAATATACCTGTCATGCCAATCGTGAGCATATATAAATTTATTTAATTCTTAGTGCTGCTTTTAAAACAATGAATAAATGAATGAATGTATGAACGAAAAGAAAAAAATGCTAAATAGCAAAATTTAAAGATTTAAAAAGTTGCAAAATCTAGCTACCAAATGACTAAATTGGCAACACTGTTATTTACGATAGGATTTTCTCACTTCAGGGGCCTAATTGTGGCACTCGTGATCGGGTACTTTCTCGATTCGAAAGCAATTTTTTTTAGTCGATACTGAACACATCGAAATAATTTTTTCAGTATTGTGAAACTCAAATTAATGCTTTACAACACTGAAAAAATAATTCAGATTAGCTCGTTATTTACTGAAATAATAATATATTAAATTGCTTTCGAATCGAGAAAGTACTCGATCACGAGTGCCAGAATTAGGCCCCAGTACTTAATTGCATTTTAAACAGTGTTACCAACAGCAAAATTTAAAATTACACTGGAGATGAAGCAAAATTATCCGATTTTAATGAAATTACACCTGATATAAAATTGAAGTTTTATTCAATAAAAAGACATTTGCAAAGAAGCAAAAACACAACAAACTTATTGGAGGAAGAAGTCACACTGTTAAGATTCTTATTGTCTTTTAAAATAAATTAACAAAAATAACATTAAAGACTTAAAAACAATTAATTAAACTTATAAAATAATGAATTTAACATACACAATTGGTTGCATATGCAAGGTAAAGTTCCAAATGCTCATTGTCATTCCTTTATAATGGGTGTTTTTTAAGCCAGATAGAGCTAACGAAGGGTAAGCTGTCAAACGAACTGTCATACTGCTCTCACTTTTTGCTCAGGCACATCGACGTGAATAGATTCTTGCTTGAAAAACGCCACCAAATTATCCAAATTTACTTTGAAAATCAGCCATCGATTTTCGCAACTTATAGGCGACTTCATGATTTAAATGACGCAACGTATTTTTTCACAAATAAAGTGATGTGTTGATTTAGAGAAACAAAACTGTCAATTAGACTTCAAGGCCGGGCGATGTGACACCTCTTGATTTTTTTTTTTTTTTTTTTTTGTAGGCCTGAGAAGTCACTGGCTTATGCTGGTAAACCTGAAGCAATTGACGCCTTGGATGCCAACATTGTTCATTTTATTCGTGACATGCAGCCAGCAATGCTCGAAAAAGAGAAACAAAATTGGACGTCTGCTATTTGTTTTAAATCAGTTTCAAATGGGGATGCCGTGTATTAGTATGTCTACCATTTTAAGTTTCATGGCCCTTTATACCTGTTTTAGTAAACAAAATGCCTGCAGGATTTTGTATAACTGTCCCTTTCGTAATTCAGTATTACAACTGTTAAAGGTGTATCATAACACTTGCTATTTTTTGTATTGGATTTTTTTAGGATTGACTGAATGAAACAACAAATGCGAGAAAGAACAAGAAATACAATTTGATAAAATGTAAACAAAACAAACAATACTGCCCACGTTTTTCCCCCACAAAAAACCAAAAAAGTTAAAAATCGCAAAAAAAAAAAAGTTAAAACCCGTTTCTTTCGATCAAAAACTAAAAAAATTGGCAACAATGCTAACAATTAATCTGGAAATGTCAATTTTAAGTAAAAAAATTTTATATTTTTTTTGACAGTCTTGGATTATTTATCGATAACACATGTATATTTGTTTGACATTTCAAGATTTTTTATTATGTAATCATACTCTTTACACTTAGTCAGTTTTCCTATGCAAATATATTTGCACTGTTCTCCAATATAGAAAAAATACAAAAAATAGCAAGTATCATAACAGCTTTAGGGCCTTTAATATTCTTCAAACTAAAGCATTTGAAAGGTGCCGGATAAAAATAAAATTAATTATTTGTTGGAATATTGGAAACATTTCTTCCTCCAGGCTAGTTTTTGGATTGAATAACTTTTTTTCAATAAACTTGAGGTTCTATATCACTATAATAGTCATATTTATCTAAAATTAGGGGTTCATCTTGCGACATTCATTATAAAATTTTTGAAAATATATATTTAATGAATGGAAACCGAGAGTTTGAATCAGAAGACTGTGTATTTTTTATCAACAATATTTAAAAAGAAGTAAATGTCATCACTGAAATCGAATCTTGATTTCATTTAGGTATGTGAAGTAAGAATTTCAAATAACACCTGAATTACACCTAAGAGAAATTACCCACGACAGTTAAAATTATACCATATTCGGGTTGTTAGCCACAAAGTGTCAACACTGATTTTAAAGCATTCAACGAAGCGTAGATCTAGGAAAATGTTTTCGAAAAGTAGAATGGGGATGTATTACGCACGATTTAGATGGTTGTCTTAAATCTATTAAAATATTCGAAACAATAAAGTTTTTCTAAATCAATTGTTTAAAATTCAAGTCCAACTTCGATGACGATTTTTTCCTAACTTTAAAATGCAAAACATTTAAAAATTCAAGCTATTCAGTTCCAAATGTAAAACACGAATTTTTGAAATATCTAAAGAAAATAAATCAACAAATCTCCACTTCTTAGAAACTATTAAAAATATCTTATTTCTCACTTGCTCTTGTGTGATTTAATTTCCAAAACAAAAAAAACAAAAATCCAAAAATTAATGCAATAGCAATTAACCTATTTTCTTTTTTTTTATTTTCTTTAACACCAATTGTTGTTGTTGTTGTTGTATTTAAAGTTTAAGTACAAATGTATTTCAAAAATAGAATTCATTTGAAATAATAAATCAAGAACGAAAACACATTCTCTTTCAAAAAAAAAAAAAAGAAAAATGGAGTTAAGTTGATGTAGTGTAAGTTAAACAAGAATATGCCAAGCACGTGGCCACCCTACTAACATATTTCTGCCCCCAAAACATTCATTACTCACACTCAATTTAACATTCACTCTCAGACAGAAATCCATACGCATCAAGAAATAAGAACCATGCAAAACTTTAAAATTTAAAATCGAAATCAGATTTCGAAAACAATTAAAATATTCAAGTTTTAGCCACTACTCACGTACTGAAATGAAATTCTACCAATGGTCATAATTTTGGTCACAAAAACTTAAAAAAAAAATCAACCATAAAATAACCAAAATAAACTGACTAAAACGAATTAAATGTTCTTTAAGAGGAAACAAAATGTAAACAATAAAATGCAAACTGAGCTGGGTTTTAAAAACTGGAAATGTTTTACGTTCTTAATGTTCTGTAACAAGAGAGAATTTGTGTAAATAAATATTAACATTGTAAATGCGGAAATTTTTTATTCTTCTTAAAAAAAATTGTTTTCTAAATGTGTTTTTTTTTTAATAAAAAATTTAACTTATTTCATTAGGGGGTTGCAAATAGGACTATCTTCAATATTTCACATACCTTTTACTATGTGCTATGTTTACATTTGCAAAGTTAATCCTCTCTACGATCATAAAGCTCTAATCACATCGAAATTGAGATGATTATTTTTGTTAATCACTTCCAATTAACAAAAATGCATAGAGCCTAACTTCAATTAAGGGCCACCATATCTTCGGAAAGAGTCCCTTATTGGGAACTATGTTCAGTTATAAAAGTATTCACAGCTGTATGCGATCTAATGCGGTCCTTTAAACTACCCATTTAGAAGGCCTTTGTATCCCTTCTTTTGGATGTGCATAGCCTGCTCGCTCCATTCCATACTCATATCTTTTTTACACACGTTGTCACTGCGTTGGCTCTCGCTTCTTTAGCAGTTACAAAAGAATGGTAACGGGATCAAAAAAATAATTATTAAGCTTTTGTGCAAAAAAAAAAAACAATACAAAAAATTTTACTCCTTCTCTACTCCCTTCTCATAGAAGCAAATGTGATATGTGTATACTCATCCTTATCGTGGTTGGCGTATTTGAAATACACCTGCGACTTTTTCGTAATAGATTAAAGAGAAGGTGAACTTATTTTCTTTAGTCTATTACCAAACAGTCGTAGGCGTATTTTAAATTCGCCAACCACGATAAGGGTGATTATCTTTTATACAAAAGAGACGATGCCTTCTATGAATACGTCTTTAACAGTTATACTATGTTCACACTTGGGTTTTTAAACTCGTTTAAGCAAAATATTGATTAAGTTAATCAAAGCCGTTCACATTACATTTGAGATGATTAAGATGACAGATGATTAAGAAAAAAAAACACAACAAACAAATTTATATTTATTTAAAGTATTAAAAATGGGTTAAAAAATACTTTAATAAAGTTATCAGAAGATTATTTGAATCATTATTATTTAAGAAAAAAAATAAAAACATTAAGCAGAAATCGTGGCCGGTTGTACACGTCCATGTTGCCGATCCTACATTGTACTCAGTTTGAGGTATGATCAGTGGATTCTGTGTGATTAATGAAGTGATTTAGTTGTAATCATGTCAATTTTAAGTGATTAACAAACAAATCACTTCAGATTATGGTTAATCATCTCGATTTTGATGTGATTAGAGCTTAATCACGTTCGAGTTTATTAATCGCGTTAAAGAACCCAAATGTGAACATATTTATTAGATAAGAATAGTAATTGAATTAAAAAATATTTTAAGCTGACCTTTAACAACGCTAAGTAGTTTTAGGCAACCCATTGATAGTAAAATTTACTCTGTAACTATTGCTTTGTAAAAATAATGTATATTACATAATATATAGCGTTGCCAGAAAGTTTAGTAAAAAAACATCATTTGGCTAAAATATGATTTTCTTGAAGAGAAAAATCTACAAAATTTTTTTTTATATCAAATTGTTTATAACAAGGGCAAAAAAGTAAAAATTATTAATTTTGTATAAAAAAAATTGTTCATTTTGTATCAATATCACATTTAAAAATTATTTTCAATATATTTTGATGTTTTAATAAAAAATAACATTAGGATTAATATTTTGATTTTTGAACTTTTTAAAAATTAACTTCCGTATTTATTAACGATTATTAAATTTAACAAAAGTTTATTAAGTCAAATTTGAATACAAAATTTGTTTTGTTAACCTTTATTAAATTTAAAATATTTTTATAAATGCGGGCGTTAAAGTTTAACCCCCGTAAACCATTATTAAATTTAATAAACGTTTATTAAGGATAATTTCCATAGTAAATTTGTTCTTAAAAAATTTGAATGAATACAGGCAAAAAAAATGTCAAATTTAATAAAGGTTTAAAGAATAAATTTACTATAAAAATTATCCTTAATAATCGTTTGTTAAATTTAATAATCGTTTGTGAATACGGGGGTTAATAAACAATTTAAAAATGTACAATATGCCTTATTTTTTTAGTATTTTCATGTTTCTCTTTAAATTATTTATAATACAATTGATAATGCGTATTAAAATTAATATTGAGCACTAATGAAAATACGTATTAGAATCATTGAACTTCATTTGGTTTTAATTCGCACTCATTCAAATGAATATTTCATATCAATGAAAATCCTAATTCATCCCTGAATTTTTAATGACGAGTCCTTTAACTAATGCGAACCCATCCATTCTCGCCAATGACACGCTTATGTTTTAATCTTGTATATTTCGCCTAAAAGGAACCAGTGCATTATCCTTGGAACCCATGCATTTATTACTTTTGTTTGCATGTCTTGTTTTTAATTTGAATTTTTACAAAATTAAATACGTTTAAATTGTTGTCGGTTATATTCTCCGTGCAATTTTATTTATACATTATAAATCCATTTTATTGCTAATAAATTAGAACGTAAAAAGTCCATCTAAATAAAGAAGTTTCATTGAAAGTAATTAAATTTAAATATTAGTAATTTATAAATTTTTGGCAAGAATATTTTAGTTTGGGAGCTATGAATCTCATACGTCATATGAAATATTAAGGGTTCTTAATTTAATATTATAAAGGGTCCGCCAAATAACTTTTTTTTTTTAAATGCTATAAAAAACTACTGAATATTTTCTCAAATTTCTTTGTTTATTTGAAAGTACAATCCTTCCGGTTAATAATGAAAAATAATTTTATTTAAATTGCTGCCTCGTCTGGCCATGCAGTAGCCTACATGATTGGTCCAATTTTTAAGCAAATTATCGATTGTGTGCAGCTGTATTGGTGAAAAATGGCTTCACGAAGATTGTCCTTTAAAGCGTCAATTATCTGGCTTGTCGGCGTATCACTTATCTTTGAAGGCACCCCCCAAATAATAGTCCAACGGTTTCAAATCGCCGCTCCGAGGTGGCCAAACGGCATCAGCTCTGCGACTGGTAATGCGATCTTCAAAAACAGGGCCCAAAACATCGAGTGTAGCTTCGGCTGTGTGGCACGTAGCGCCGTCCTGTTGAAACCAAATGTTGCCAATATCCTCCTCTTCAATTTTGACTGTAACTGTAACGGCCACTCCTTGCTCATTTTCAAAGAAAAATGGCCCAATTATGCCTCTTAACCAAAATCCGCACCAAACAGTGACTCGTTTTGGGTGCAACGGCTTTTCAATGTATGCGTACGGGTTTTCTGTGCCCCAAATGCGACAATTTTGCTTGTTTACATACCCGCCATGATCAAAATGAGCATCATCTGAAAAGATGATTTTTTTTTTGCAAAATCGGCATCTTCTGAAAGTCGATCGCAGGTCCACTTAGCAAAGCGAAAACACATTGGATGGTCAGTTGGCTTCAACTCCTGAACCAATTGGACTTTGTATGGCGTCATACCAAGTTCTTTATGCAAAATTCGTCTCAATGATGTCTCCGAAATGTTCAATTGTTGAGATTGACGGTGAATTGATGCAGCAATATTCACGGGTGTACGCACTGTTTTTGGCTTTTCACGCTTTGGTTTATCGATGAGGATGCCAGTTTCTTTCACTTTTTTCACAAGATAACGAACATACGGAGCTGACGGTATATTTTGTATGCCCAGAAATAATGATGCAATTTTGTGTATTCTTGACACTGGGTGCAAAAGTGTGCAAAACCAATAAAATACAAGCTGATTCAAAACTTCATTGTTTTAAAAATTGACTGTTTTAATAAAATTGTGTATTTTGTGCAATCAAACTTAAAGTAAAAGATCATCATTTGAGAAAAAAGGTTTTAAACAGTATTTTTGTCAACAAAAAATAATCAAATATATGATAATGATACATAATATATTCAAACAAAAGAAAACAATCGGCCTTATTGTGGTTGGCGTTGTCGTATACGACTGTGTAATAGATTAAAGTAATACACAACATGTGATCTTTAATCTACTACAAAAAACGACAACCACAATAAGGCTGAATACTTTGTCAAATTAAACTTTGTGTGTCTAAACACCGAACAAAGTTTAAAAAAGAATTAAAAAAACTTTGTCAAAGTAAACTTTGCCTGTCTAAAATATTATTTTAGCGATTTTTTTTAATAATTTAAAACAAATCTGGCAACCTTTTTTCACATTATTTTTGGTTTGTTATCATTTTATGTGAATTTTATATTCAGTCACTATTAAATTCTAATAGTTCCATAATCAAGACTTTCTTGGTAGTCTTTTACATATACTTTTTGTCAAAATTTCCAAAAATTGAAAGCTGTGACGTAGGCTGCCCGCAATTTTTAAGCAATTTGCTCTCAAGATGTCATCAAGAAAACAATATATAAAGCAAAAATTGTAATCAGCTGTTAAATTGAACATAAAATTGATTAACAATTGGAAAGGTGAAATTGAAAGCGATCTCGTGGTCATGTTAAAAAATGTGAGTGTGTAAAGCCTATAGTATACGGAATGTAAGAAGTTGTTGTGACGTAATTTTGACGACACTACAAAGCCACAATAGCAAGTTCGTGTTGTGCGATGACGACAAAATTACGTCAGAACCACATGCGCATGTAGCTTTTTACATTCCGTGTACTGTAGGCTTAAGTAAAAAAGTAAGAGAGTATTGCAAATTGAAACGAACTAAAAGGCAAAACTTGATCGTGTGGCCTCCAAGTTATGAAATCGATAAGCTGAAGTGTACGATCTTATAGACTTGGTTACTTAATTTTAGTTTTTTTAACTGAATATATGATCTCCATGTTTGGTTAAAAAAAAAATAACAGAAACGAAAGAAAATTTACTTTCGGCGACTTTTTTTGTATTTTTTGACAGTCTTTGGCAATTTTTGACTAAAATATAATAATTGTTTTTTTTTTGTATGCAAAATTTAATTAAAAAAAAATTTTACGAAAACTGAATAAAATTGACGTCTGGCGATTTTTAACGATTTCTGACATCCGGTTTGGCGATGGAGCTCAAAAAAATCTGACAGCCCTCGGTACACAAAGCAAATCGGGCAGAAACTAATAAGCTAAACCGGATGCGTGTGAATCAGCACAAAGTTCTCTCTGTTGTTTAAAAAATAACGATAACTTCAGTATCAACAATTTCAGTAGTTGTTAAAGTGCTAAGTTCAAATTAACTAAATTTTACAGGACGGAAACTAAACATCATAAAATGTTTAGCTATTTTGATTAATCTTTTTTTTTTTTTTTGCAACCAACAACTGCTAAAATTTGTTATAAAATTTTATATTTACCTTTATTTTCTATCATAACTTTGAAACTTTAACCCAAAAAGATGAAATAAAAAAATTTTAAATATTTGTTTACAGTAAAAATTTCATTTCATCACAAGACAAATATTACAAAGCATTTGTTGCAATTCTCTTTATGTCATTCTTCGTTAATTTCTAAATGCAAGAAAATAAAATTAGCAATAAAAAATAAAAAATTTTTGAAATTCCAATAAAAACAGTTGTTGATATTGTTTAAATGTCAGTTTCAATAAATATTGCATTGAAATTCACTAACACCATTTCCAGTTGCACTCAAGAACTTTGCGATTGTATTTTTATTCATAAAATTTCAAATTTTTGCTAAATACAAATATTTCAGACATTTTCAATTGCATTTTATTTAATATTGAAAAACGTTCGCTTATTGTTCTTAAATTCTTCTTAAACTATTTTAAACATTTACTTGACTATTTCCGATGTGCGAAAGAATTCTTTCTATCGTACAACTACATTTAAACAAAAACAATTTTCTATAAAGAGTTTTGACATTTAGTGTAACTATTCATAAATATAACGTATAAATCAACAAACGGCTAAATCTAGAAATTCGGTACCTCTTTTGATAAGCAAATCAACAATAAAGGGATTTTTGAAATTCGTTCGCTAAAAGGGTAAAAGCGGGTAAACTCGGCAACCTCATATCTCCAAAACCAAAACAGATACAAACAAAATTTAATACTTATCGTTGTTCATTAGAAAAAAAGATATTTAATACTTTTTTAAAATTCGGCCCTCTTTTGGGGAGTAAACGGGTAAAACCAAAATTTTGGAACCTCTTTGTCACTCTATCTATCTTTAAAAAAAAAAATGTAAATTTGGTACCTTTTCGATATACGAACGTTTAAGGGGTAAAAATCGTACATTTTTTTGGTACTTTTTACAAAACATTTTTCTCCATTCATTGGCATATACGTTTTAAATTATATACTTCCACTACAATTTTAAAATTGTTGATACTTCATTGGGGAAAAATAAAGTATCAAAAAGGTGACTACATAATTTTTCTTTAAATGTTTCGTTTAACATTTTGTACTTTTTGAGTTTTCTATAATATTGAACTTAGAAAATTTAAAATTATAGGTGCAGGGCCCTGAATGAATGTGAACCTGTAAGATGAAAAATATTGGCACTTTTTTAAAAAAACCTAGAAACACAAGCTTTGGCCTAACAATATGTCCACGAAAGATAGGGAGACGCTAACGAAGTAGCAGGTTAAATGCCGTGTATTTAATATTCTTTGATTTTTGTAAGTTTTCATCAAAATTTTGGAATAAAATTAATTTAATTCAAAATTTTTAACAAACTGTTACAAGTGATAATATTAAATATGCCAATATGAAGGTTCTAAAATACAAAACAAGGCGAATTCATTTTGCAGGTGGCGTTGAAAGCACAGCTGTGCTACTTTTTTTCTTATTTGTACGAGTCAGCAAAACAGTTTCCATATATGTCCCTGTGTCCAGGGACCCATTTAAGGGTAACCATTGTATGTCCCGCTATTAACAGTTCTCGATAGGTTAAATATGGAATAAAGTGAATGGCCATTATTTTAGTTAAAATGACATTTCAATAGTCCGGCAGCCTAAGAAGAATGCTCTAGTCCAATTGTGTTTTAGACCCGTCAATTTATATCTGTATTGGGTCACCGAGAATCCGTAGGTAAACATGGTGAACTATGTTATCCAAAATGAAGGTTAAGCCAGGACTTTATCTTATACACCATTCTAGCATGACCGATGATGTAATCATTGTGAATGAAGCTTTGCTGAAAAAATGTTTAAGCTCTAATTTCAAATTATAAAATACAACTAAAAAACAACTTCAAGCAAACCAAAAGATATTTTTTTCCAAGAATTCATAAAAACTGTTTTTGTAATCAAAAAAAAAAGCAATTATAAAAGGCTAAAGTTATAAACAAATAAAAAAAATCATAAAATAAATGAGAAGTGGTGCCTCACAAGTTGCTTAGAAAATGGTTTTTCTTAAAAAAATTAAAAATAAATTTATGATTGAATTTAACACCATCCTCAATTGATTTAAATTATAAATGATGGCCTTTCAATTAAAAAAAATACTGTGTTCATACCAGGGATGCCAACAGTAGGGAATTTTCCCTTTTTGTAGGGGTTTTTTCGGAAAAATTCAAGCGTAGGGGAAAAAGGACAGATTTTTTATTTAAAGGCAAATGTAGGGAATTTTCAAGATAATATCTGATTTTCAATATTTAATTGTCTAAAATTTTTCATATACAATAGCATTAAAGTACAAATGTAGTATTTTTCAAAAGAAACCCTATACTATGAGTCGTAACAGCCTGGCAATCCATGTATTAAAACCATGTTTCCGAATATTCGTCAACCCCCCTAATATATTTGCATTTGCATTCGCACTCCCACTCGCACTCCCATTCGCTAAAATGAATGCGAATATTAAAAGAGAATATATAATAGTAATTAAAATTTCTACATGGAAATATATTTGTAAAAAAGCAATCACACCTTCTAAGCTAAGAGAAATAAAAATATACAATTGCGAATTTTTAATTAAAATTTTTAAGGATAACGAAGGATTTCATTTTATAAGGAAATTTTGTTTATATTTTTCTTCAAGGGAACTGAAGAAAATATTTATTTTAACAAAGTTATTTTCGGGAATACAAAATTTACTATTAATACGATTCTCGTATGACGTGCTAAATTCCCAGTTTTTCATATTTGATAAATACACTGAAATTTATTGTTGAGTGAAAGCTAGCTTCTATGCGCATTTCACTGGTTGCTTAGGCCAGCTCATCAGGAAACCTTTTCCAGAGATTTTAGAAAGGCCAAAAATATTATCCAAATAAAACCCTAAAGCGAATAAGAATTATAAACACTCAAAGTCTTACTTGTAACAATATCAAAGCCAAAACAAAACACCAACAATAAACAGTGAGTTTATCTTTTCTTACATTCCCCTACAATTGGTCGGGTTCTTTCCGACTCGAATTGTAGTTGTAAGTGGGTAAAAAGAAAAAACAAAAATTAAAAAACAAACTGCTTTTAACTTTTACAGAGCCTTCTCTTTTATTTGGTACCAAGTTTGCTAAACATTATTAGATACTTATACATATTAAAAAAAAATATTTAAAATAAGTATTCTTGAAAACTATTAAGCTCTTTTAAAAGGACCATCTTTTGAAATGAAAAATCAAATACGAAGTTTGACTATGTTTTGTCTCTAGGTTAAAGGATATATAGAGACGTTTCTGTCAAAAAGAACAAAAGCAAATTTGTCACACAATGTTATTTTTGAAAATAAATTTTTATAAGTGTGTTTTTCTTGTTGTTAATAAATAATTTAATAACTCTATTCATTAACTGAGACAAACCTGTGTCAATGATTTTATATTAATATTTTATTATAATATATGCAAAATGTTAATAAAACATATATTTGATTGCCTGTTGTTAAAAACAATATATTTTTAACGTAGGGAAAAGTGTAGGGACATTTTTTTTGTTTGTAGGGAAAAAAGGGATTTTTTGTTTAGACACGTAGGGATTTTCTTAAATTTCTCCTGGCATCACTGGTTCATACGCACGCAAGCAAATAATTTCAAATGTAATAATAAAATTTACTGCAAATTTTCTAATTTTCTTTCTCTATTAAATTTTCTATTTGCAGGAGGGCAACTTAAAACGAAAAATGGTCAAAAATATGTATTCAATGGCAGACCATCGGGTATTTTTGTATCGAAAACTTGTGCCACATTTACAGCGATTATAGCAATTTTGGCCATCATTTTCACCATATTGATAACGTATTTCGTGACAGTCAACACTATACCACAAAGGTAAGTTCTTTTTTTTTTTGTAGTTTTTAGTTTTACTAAATAATGAACCATTTGAGAAAAGGAAAATACAAATGGTTTCAAAAAGAAAAATTACAGGAGAGAAATTAAATTTGTATTGGGTGAAAAACTTAAAAATGCAGGTTTGGTTGGGAAAGTTTGAGCATTTTTTGTGAAATATTGGTCAAATATAAATCAATTTAAAGTATTAAACAGGGTGGCCCAAAATGCCCAAAGGATTTCAATTCCTTATAATTTTTTTATTTCTATGTTTTCTTTGTTTTGGAACAAGCGAAAAAGTAATACCACTCGAAATTTATTAAAAAGTAATGAGAAATATGTAAAAAAGAGCACGTATGTGCAAAGCACATGCATAAAAAATTTTATAGTTATGTCTTAAATAGAATGTTATAATGAACTTAAGCCCCTTCGGTTATTTTGGGCCATGCTGAATACATATATGATCACATATTCTGATAACACAGCCCTGCAAAATTTGGAAAAATTCAAAACCCTGGGACTAACGTATACTTTCCTAAAGGTTTAAGTTGCGATAAATCATAAATTGATGATTTTTTTTAAATTGTTTTTTATCATTCACCAAAAAAAATAAAAAATTTAAAAAACAATACAAAAATTATGTCAAAATTGACGACTTGGATATTTGGTTTTCTCATTGATTCGACTGGTCCTAGGCGAATTCATACAAGGTGGTCTTATTTTGAAAACGTTTTCAACCCTGTAAAATATTTCAACATTGTGTCAAAAATAATACAACACTGTAGTAAATAATTCAAGCAAATAATTATTTTTTGTTTTAATTTTAAATTGTGTGTTTTGGAATTTCATAATTTAAAAAATTTTAAATTTCATTATTTTAAGAGAAAATTATAGAATTTAGTTAAGCCTCCCCAGAATCACAAGGGCGGTATACCATTTTGACACATGGTTAGTTATCAGTCGTTGCTCATGTAGCAAGATAATTTCGCCTGGTGTAAATTCGCCTTGGTCTGGTTTTGCAAGTTTTACTAACTATTTCTTGCACTACGGATTGTCGCAATCAATTTAGGTAGTATGTGTCATCACCAGTAATACTTTTATGTGGAAATTATTTCTTTTTATGATATTCTAGCAGCAATTCGGATATCCAAATCGTCTTTTAACGTCTTTCGTTATCAACTCTTGTGATACCAAATTGCAAATGGTCTGAAATAACGGCTGAAGTGATTCCCTAGAATATGGCAAGATTTCCTGAGTTTAGCAACCCTCTTTTTTTAAAGCAATGCCTCTTATTCATCACCTTTGAAATTTGTTGGCTTTGGCGGTCTTAATGTTCCGCATTAAAATGACAACTTCCTTAACGCAAGAACCATTTCTATCACGTAAATATCGGTGGAACATATTCTGGATAAGCTACGTGGAGCAATCGATGTGTTTAGCTGCACTTTTCTTTAATTAATGATTTGAATCCAAACTTTCCCCAAATAAAGCTTTCTTGGCACAAATCTCAACGTTTTCGATGTAAAAATAATGCAGTTAACACTATTTCGTTAATCCTGCATTTTTAAGTTAAAAGCCCAATAGTTCAAAACTTAAGAAATCATTTATTTTAAAGGCAAATACGATATTTTAGCCGCCAACCTTGTTCCAAAATCAAAACTAAACCAAACGGAAATGAAAATCGATTTTTGTTTTTGCCTGCCATTTTTCTTATTTTGTTACCATTTTTTAAAAAGGCGTGCGTTTGATAACCTAAATTTGACACTTTCACTTATTTATTTTTTTAGCACTTACATATCGAAGGAGTGTTTTGTTCCAAATAAAATTAAACAGTTTTTATTTCTTTTTCTTTTTAGTTGTACAAATGGCCACAATGTTCAAAACTCTATACAATCAGAACCTCAAAACTCCAGTCCCATTGCGACTGCCAGCATGTTGGGCATGCCTATGCCCAAATCAAAACATGATTATAAGCCGGCACCTGTAGGCGATATACCGCCCGACAATGATATTTTCGGTGAAGATCAAGGCAAATTTACAGATCGTAAGCTGCAGTTATACGAAGGCTGGTTACCGTTACACTACAAGTAAGTAAAAATTGGCCTTTTCAGTCGCTTCTAAATTATTTTAAATAATCCCATTATCATGTTTGTTTGTGGTTGATGCGAATGAAAAATGAATGAAAAAAAAATTTTTTTTTTTTGATTTACATGTTAACCTCAATTTTTTGTCTTACTTCTTGGTATTTGTTTTTTTATGAAAAATTTTTGTTTCCTGTCACAATACGTTTGCCAGATTGTTATCCTAATGTAACGTCTGGTTGATTTGAAGTAAATCTGTTTGCTTTTAAAGTAAAAATTTATTCCAAAATGAATAGTTCAATGCGGCAAATTAGACTAAAAACTCTAGGGCATGGATCTTTATATGTTGGGCCAAATTTCAATACATTTAAAGAAATTAAATGAAAGACATGATTATTAAAAACGTTTTGATGTTCGCATTGTTAAAGAAAAAATTTACTTTCATACGGGAAACTTATTAAAGAATTTGAAAATGTTTTATGTGAAACTTATGGGGGATTTCATATCAAGGGACCCAATTTTTTAATAGATTTGGATGAAATTGGCACCAAGGTTAGTTTTATTGAATAGTAGTTTAGAAACAAATTTTCAACAAGTGTTTTTTCTCATCCATGTAACTTATAACCTATTGATGTTAGACAAATTTGTCCCAAGTAGTTATTTGATCAATCTTTTTAAAAAAAATATAATTTAAAACTTTTTTATTGTTTTTTGTTCTCAAAAGAAAGCTTATGTCTTTTCCTTTAGGGCAGTCGGAAGACATCGATTTAAAAATTGGGTCACTTGACCATATGTATATATATAGAACTTATTATAGAGGGAGGCGAACTGGCACCAAAGTAGTCCCGTGATAGTCCCGGTCTTTGGTGGTAGAGACCGGTTCTAGTTCTAACACTTTATATGAATAAGACCTATTACTTTTAAATTCAAGAACCAAATTTTAGAAAGTCCCAAAAAATGTATCACAACACCGGTGAAGACTGTACTGTTATTCATTACCAGGGAAACCAAAAATATGCAATTGCAGGTTTTTTCTTGTGTGACCAATGAAGGCAGAAACATTATATTTATCCGTTTTAGAGTTTTTTATGAATTTTGGCATCGATTTGTTAGTGCATATTTTTGCATATTTTACCGGTCGGAGCATTTTTTTTGTTTGTATAATTTGGTAAAAAGAGCCTTTTTGCAGCATTTTTTAAGTTTTTAGCGCATATTTTGTCTTTTTGAGGCATATTTTGATGTATGTTTTCTTAGACGCCTACAAGAGCTTTCACAAAAGATCAAAATCATTTTCTTTTTTTTTTGCGAGGTTTTGGCTTTTCTATTTTAAATATCTATCTGTTTACCCAAGGTGTTGCTTCAATTAATTTTAACTTCATCTAATTTTTACTCGAAAATTGTGTTTGTCTCATTGTCATTAAAGATTAATGTTATTTTAAACTTTAAAATTTTATATATGAATAAGCATAAATTTAGGCGATGTTTGTAATACATAGAAATCTGGATCAATCTTTTAGTATACCGATCGATTTAGAATCACTTTCAAAGTCATTTAACGATAACTATCCATCCGTCTGGCTAGTAGTATGTCCATGTTATTTTGTGAGCAAACAACAATTGTAATCTTGTAGATAATTGGATAAATTTTGGTAAATACACTTGAATTGTCCTAAGAACAATTTGAAATGTTTTTATTAATATACAATTTAGTGTCCGTCCCTAAAATCCCTTTAATACAAAAAATCTCCTATGGATGTTCGGCTCAAATAACTCTCATATGAATTTAAACACAAAAACTCTCATTTGTTTTTGTGTTTTTAGAATTATTTTTATCAAATGGAACTGTTATTAAATTGTTGAATATTTCGTTTTCAAATAGCAATTTTTGACATTTTTTGGTGCATATTTTTAACTATTTTGAGGGCATATTTTCAAGTTTTTACTGCATATTTAATGCGCATAAAACGTGTTTTTAAAGCGTATTTCTGGTTTCCCTGTTCATTGCATTTTCCACCTTTTTGTTTTTCAAAAACCAGTTAAATGATTTGTTCTCCTTTTACTGGTCATGAGTTCTTTCTTTTTGTACTTGTTCTCTTTTCACCAATCCTAGGACCAGTCTTTTGAGCCCATTGACACAATTTCCCGCAGGGTATTTTTCTCACAAGAACTTTAAAAAGTTCAGTTAAATTGCAGAACTTTAGATACTTAAATTTTTCAAACATTGTAATTAGTTTTAAAAATTCTCGAATTTTCTCGAGATTTTGATTTCATTAATTTATTATCATTATTAATTAATGTAGTGTTTCCTGTTTTTTAGAGTTGTTCTTGAAAATAAAACTTTTAATTTTTAATCAAAGTTTTTATGAACTTTCTTTACTGGCTCGTTTTTAAAATTAGTTCGATTTTGAATCCAATCAAGCATCATATAACAAACAATTAAATATATAAATAAATACTTATAAATACATCATTAACCGCAAATTAGATAGATCAGAATACCAACTGTAAAACATTATAATTATAAAGCAATTAATAGAACAAAATACTTCATCACCTCAAACGCCAACACTTTTTAAATTAAGCAACAAACAGCCATGTAAAAATTGATAGCACGATAATTGTAAATTTGCTTGCACTATGGCTTTTAATACCCACTATAAATGATGTTAAGAAAAGCAACAAAAAAAAAATAACAATTTAATTAAAACAGTGAAATAGCACAGCATTTTTTTGTAAAAATTTCATTGTAATTTTTGTTAAACAAAACAAAAGGCGTAAACATTGTATACAATTTTTTCTATAAGCCTTAAAGTATGTATTCCCTATTAAATGTTTAAAGTAAATGCACGAAGTGGTTCGTCCTTTAAATTTCCAAACAAGTACATATAGGAATTGAAAAAAACAAGTAAGACTGCTGAATTTCGACTATGCCGAATCTTATATGCCCTTCACCATGGTTACAGAAAGTTATATAAATACCGTTCTTTAGATATAACTAAATCTCTTTTGTGGCACTCCCAATTCTCCAACCCCGCCCACGGTTTTGTCTTATGTTGTGCATTGATAACCAAAATACTTGTTCTTTATTTGAAAATTTTGGCTATTGCCGTTCTCTAGATATACAGAAATCTATAATGTCTTTGTACGGGAGATGCCACGCCCACTTCTCAAATACCACTTATATTTTTAAAAAGGGTTGAATGTATTGAAAACCCATTTATATGGACCAAATTTGGACAAATTTTTTTTTACTATTCTTTAGGTATACATAAATCTATTTTCTACCACGCCCTCTTTTCCACTCCCGCCCACATTTTGTCGGCTGTTGTCTGTTGATAACTTGCACCGAATTCGGAAACTTTAGCTGTATAATTCTATAAAATTCTATACAATCTGAAAATTTTTTTGAAACAAGCTGGTGGAGTACGCCGAGGTTGTTTGTGTGCAAATGGGATTCTGGATGAATGCACTGGGTAGACTGTGGCACAATCAAGCGTTGTCCGGGGACCTCAAGCAATAAATTGTTGCGGTAGGTCGTGTCTTGTTTACACACACACAAACGTTGGTGGTATATAAAGACAACCCTTATTTTTCTTATTTTAATTTTTAATTTTAGGCTCTTTAGGGCTTTTTCATATTTTAAACAATTTTTTTATTTTTTGTTCAATTAATTGCAAATGCCGGCGTTCAGTTTTATCGAAAGCAGTAATCAAGAAATCAAGTCGAATTCATGTTTCAGGTTGCGTTAATACCACATCTAAGCAACGTACTACATGAGGGAATGCCAGATGGAACCCCAACATTTAACCCCGTTCCACACCGGAAAACAACATCGTTGTTTACACCAGCTAGACGCCAACAAAGGTTAAGCTCTTTTTTTAAAAATAATCAAGATTGAAAATTAAAAAAAGTAACTTCAGCTTTCTGCCTATTTTTAATTGAACTCTTATAAAGTTTGAAGAACTTCTTTTCTCTTAAAATCAAAGTGGGTTGGCTATGTCATTTTGTAAATTTGCCAAATTTTAAGAACCTGATAAGCTAAATTTATAAGCTTGAGGCGGGCTACTCTCTATTGTGGTGCGAACACAATTTCGATGTGAAAGCTTAATGCCAATTTGGTACTCTCGATCACTTCCGCAAATTTTTTTTTAAATGAAGCAAAGCTGACAATAGAAATTAAAGATGGCGCAGATTGCCAGTAATGAAATATCAAAATATGTAAAACAATTTTGAAATTGGAAAATTTAAATAAAACAAATAGTGATAATATGCAAAACGAAAAAAAATAAAATGTCGTGAAAGACAAATGCGCAAACGCATTAAAGAGATTTGCTACCATTTTCTTTCGCATCGCAATATAAAATAGTCCTTCTGACCATTCTCTAGATCAGAAACGCCGCACTTGTTTTATATTAAACATTTTAGGATAAAAGAGAAGCACTCTCAGAGTTGATTGAATTGCTAACCTACTGAGAATTTTTCAAAAATCTAGTTTCACCAATTAGGTATCCATTAAATGTAACTTTTTTTAAAATTCTCCTTTTTTGTTTCCCAAATATTATTTTTTATCGATAAAGCGGGGAGGTTCCCTCCACAGCAACGAGTACCGCGACCAGGTTAGGTCTATTGTACCCACTCCCCTTAGTTGGACAAAGGCCCTCTGCTTCCCAAAAGAACCCAATATAGTACCGATTCGGGTCGCACCTATTGTGCTACGCCCCAAGTGCCTCCTTCTTGCTGCGATTTAGACCCGTCGGTATACCATTGTAATTCATGGTTTCCCTGACATGGATTTCTATCATTCCAGACCGATAGGCCCGGAGCCATTTTCATCAAGCCGGCATGCCACTGGATCTCAGCAAGTCCTGATGTCAGGTTGATCCTAAGGAGACTCGACATATCAGTCCTCCTTATATGGATGTGTAGTGGTATTATACCCACTATAGCCTCAAGTGCTGCCGTGGGGCATGTGCGCATTACCCCTATCAGAGCCAGAAACACCATCCGCTGCAGCCTGTTGCACTTTTCTATTGCTGTCACCTGTTGAATCTAAGGCCACCATTCCAAGGATCCGTAGGTGATTATCAGTCTGACCATCGTAAAGTATAGTCATTTTACCATACTGGGACGGACTAAAGACCCAGGTTTCCCAAAGAAGCTTTTTTTAGGCCAAAAAGGCCCTAACCGCTTAGGTTAGGTAAGGGGCTTTTTAAAATATCAAATTCTTTAGCAATTTTTTTAAAGATTTATTTTTTTAGTTTTGGGATTTCAAACTTTGTCCAAAAAAAATTTAAATTTTCAAATTAGCGATGAATTCGATACTTTTATTTTGTAAGTTTTATACTATCGACGAATTCTGAAACAAATGGCAAACAAATCCTTATGAAAATCATTGTGCTCGTTCCGACACTCCCGGGATAAAAAAAAATAGAGGTTTCCCTGGCTTACCAAGAAACGAACAAAATCAATAATAAAACTAATCCGTGCACAGTCTTTAATCGTATCTGAAAATTTAATGAATGGAATAGAATTAAGACAAAAGTGAGTGCAGTGTACAAATGCCATGATTTAAAAATGTTAAATCGTTCTGTATTGTTCTAAGTGCAATTGCTTTTGTTGTTGTTGTTGTGTGGATGTTGTTCGTTATTTTTACTGTGTTCTATTGCTGGCATACATTGTTGGCAACATGCCACAGCTGTTTAAACTGCAGCGAAAACAATAAACAACAGAAAAGTTTAAGCGCAGGGCGCTAAAATGAATTAGTTGTATATTTTTCCCAATAAAGATTTTCTTTGATCATAATCATGTCTTCGAAAAATCTGAAAAAGAAAAAAATTTGAACGCAGGCCTTTGACAGCTTGACTACAGCCAATAGCAGCAGCCAGTAGCAAACAAAAAAATTTATGACATGTCTGTGCAACAACATCTTAAACATTAAAAATCTATACACGGAATATTTCCTTTCCAAGATTGAAGATCAATTCAGAGTTTCATCCAAACAACAACAAGCACGCGTTTGTGTTTATTTAAACAATTATTTTTTTCCTATATTTAAAAGAGAATAAGCCGCCTAAATTAATAAAACATGTTGAATTTAAACAAAAAGCCAGTTACTGGTAATAGAACAAGACACACGAAGCTAATCATTTTCAATAGATCTTGTAATCTAACAATCGCTGCACGTAATAGATGTTATTTGTATTAGAGTTTGAGTTGCATGATCGTACGCGTGTACGATCGAACATTAGAATTAAAGATGAAAACCGAAACCAGGAAATACGCTTCTTGATTGTTTGGCAAAGTGAATGTTGTAGAGTTCTGGAGAAATTCGAGTTTCTTTTTATGTTGGTACTGCAAATAGTTGAATGGTAAATGCGTATTACAGAAGTAAAACACAGTGGCACAAAATAAGTTATATTTAAAGGTTTTTTCCTTTCGAGAAAGCTGGAAAAGAAACATAACGAAATTTAGTTGAAATTTTTAAAGACCTTGAAATTTTTAAATTAAAAATTTGCAGTTCTAACTAAGATTTGCATTATATTTGAGTTTTATAAAAGATTTATTAAGCAATTATTCATAGAATTTTCATGGCATGTTGGGAGAGAAAACTTATATGGAAATCTTTTGTGTTTCAACATACCCAAGTTAAACACACGAATTTTTTTGCTATGATACGAACATCATGGTATGATTACATTTTATTCCCACTTACCAAGTATGACCGTTTAATAAGCGCTTGAAGAAGGATTAGTTTCTAATTTTGCATGAGTGACGTGCATCTTGAAAAAAAGGCGAAGAAAGTATGAAACTAATAGAATTTGTGATGTGGATTTCGAACTTTAAAAGCTATAATTTGAGGTTTAAGTCTTAAATTCAAATTTAACTACATAAGTACATAAATACTATTGGGGGATTCACAAGGTAGTCATAAAGTTGTAAAGTCATATTTCTTAAAATAATTACAAGAAATATATATGTATGACTGCTGTGCGCTACCACTTATAATTATGATTTCTACTGTACAATCAATGAACACAGCACTAAAATTTTCATTTTGCTTGAAACACAACAACATTTATTTTAAATAATTGTAAAATATTATTTAGGACATTATGGCGATATGACTTGATAGCACACCTTGTGAATCCCCCATATGTATTTGATTTAACAAAATTTAACGAAAAATATTAAAGAGGAACCAAAGAAGAATATTATGCGTGACCAGGAATACCAGATAAATTTGTGAGGAAGTTGGCAGATTCGTGAGAAAAAAAACTCATCTTTATCATTGCGAAAAATCGTCAAAAAAAATCGGACAACTTTAAATTTATTTTTTTAAAAATTTTTGTTGATTTTTAAAAAAAAAACATCAAACAAAAACATTATTTCGCATCTCACTAGGATTGTTGTTGTTGCAGGGAAATTTGCAAGACCACAGCACGAATAACAACCAAAAAGGCACTGAGCACAACTGAAATGAACAAACACCAATGTGATGAACTGAACACAACGAAGTTTTTGTTTTTTTACAAAAAACAGAATGCAATGAAATGTTCTTATCTTAATGTGTAGTTGGTTTAGTGCAGTTATTCTTGACTCACAAATAGAGAAACATTTTTTTTAGGTATTTACTACACAAACACTGTTAGCGTTTGTGTTTTCCATTATTATACCGTACAGAACACTTAAGTACAGTATATAATTTTTATTTTCGAACTCTGCACGTTAAGCACCATATTTCAACAATTGAAATATTTAAACAGACAGTATTTCTTTAAAAAAACACTTTTTAAAATCTTTAAAAGCTTCTTAAAAAAAATTTTCTTAAAAGGGCCTTTTAAAAATACCCTTTTTAAGAGACCATTTATTTAAGTTAATTGAAAAATAAAAAGTTTTAGAACACAAATAAACCTATTTTTTAAACCTATATTTTAATCATTAAATTCAATTTCCATTAAATTATTTTTATGAAGCAAGGAATTTTACAACATGTAATTAATTAAAATTTAGTTTTTTAAATTTATTGATAATTTTTCATTCCTGACTGAACTGGGAATCGTTTCCAGGTATTCACGGACAGGTTTAACTGACGTTTCGATTGTAACCACACAATCTCTTCCGAGGGGTTTGCCGTTTAACACTCACCGCCATTGACGACTGCTGGCAGTCAATGGTCAAACATCATTATTTTAACCATTGAAATTTGTTTTGAATGAATATCTTTATTAATTGATTCCTTAATTCTGTTTTTTCGTACTTTTTCTTCGTAAGGTCATTGTTTTTGTCTTTTCTACTATTTTCAAAAAATGCCAAAACTGTTTGGAAAACAGCTCTTTTCGAAAAACTAATGTAATTCTTAAAAAATTTACCTAAAAATTAAAAAAATACAGAACATAAACAAATTGTTTAATAAGAGTTGTAATAAAAAAAGTTTTTAAGTAAATCGCACTCCGATTTTGTTACACTGTTTGTCGGCTTAATCATGTAGAAAGAAAATGGCAAGCAATTCTTGTTTATTGTTTTATCTGCAATATGAACGAACATCTGATCTTTGATAATAAATACTTACTAAACAAATACTAGAATTATGGACGATCAAACTCACTCGCATTACACACGTCAAAACAAAAAAGACAAATGAACAAAAAAAGCCAACAACTTATATGCCAAAGCTATTAACTTTTGTTGATTCTAAGAACTTTTTTCCAGCATTAAATTTGCAATAATTGTAAACTGAAAATAAATTTCCAATCACCAAACCAAACGTCATTGTTCAACTTCGTACAATCATTTTTTTATTGTAACTTCTCAACAACAATGACGTGATCATCAGCAATTAATTCAATACTTTATAAATTGAATTTTTTTATCATTTTATTCAATAACTGCTGACTTCAGTAATTACATGTTGTGATGAAGACAATCGCTTACAGTGCTACTGTTTATCACGATCGTGCATTTTTGTTTTTTGTTTTTTATTTTTTCTTTGATGAGAACGTGTTTCTTGCAGTTTTTCCCTGCTAAGATTGAGGATCTTTTCGTTGACTTGAGTAGAATGGAGAGTTAAGTGATCCCAATGCATGCAAACTAGTAATTTAGAATTATTTGTGTTATGACACCTTTTAGTGTTTCAAGCCGATGATGATCACTTTTAATGGCTTTCTATAGCCAAGTCATAATGACATCATTTACGGTAATAAAGAGAGGGAAAAACTTGTTGTAAGATTAGTTGATGAAGTGTTGATGTCATTAGAATTACACACTACGTAAATTATTCAATGAATAATAATTATAGACTATTGCAGAAGAATTTTAGGTTTTATATTTCCCTCTAAGGCTCTCTCTAAACGATTTTTATGATGCAACCAACACAAAACTAAAAAGGTGACTAATGGTTAAACTATAATTAAAAGTAATTTCTTAATAAATTTTTTTGCATGTCAATTAAATGCAATGAAAATTATTTAGAATTAAATTTTAATTTATTAAAATTGAAATCCGTAAATTAAAAAAAAAAATATTGTTTTAAATAATTCGCTTTTAAAGTTTGCAATAGTAAACAACTTTTTTTTAAATAACTACACAGAAAAAATAAAAATTGATTTCAATTAAAAAATTTGTGACATTAATTAAAAAAGTAATTAAATTTGCACCAGCAAACAAATTAATAGTATGAATTAAAACGTTTAATTCGCTTGATTAAAGGTTTAATTCACTTGATTAAATTTTTAATTAAAACTTATTTTCAGATTTTTGATTAATGCTTAAATTGGTGAAACATTTTTGGAAAAAAAACAAATAAGAGTTCTATATTCGGCTTTATATACTGTAATACTTTTCAGCAAACAAAATACAGCGTCTTAGACCACTCACCTACTAACGCACATTCTCAAACAGAATTAAAAAAAAATTCGTTTAAAACACATTTCTCTATTTGAAAAAAAATTAAACACATAAAAATAAAATAAATCCATATATTCTAAGTGCTGGAGTAATTCAAAGTTGATATAACCATGTCAGTCTATTCGTCTGTTGAAAGCACGCTTACTTTCGAAAGACTCAACAGCCAAGGAAAATATTGATGTCAAATTCTTTCTAGTCTCCTTTCTAGTTCAGGATTGAGGTGCAATAGACAAATAGTTCTGAATCAAAATGTGGACCATTCACACTAAAAAAAATTATATTTCTGGCCGAAAACCTAATATTAATTGGTGGCACAATGCATCGATTGTTAATAAATTTTGCTAAATTCGAGATCACTAATCCATAATTTAACATGGAGTCCATATAAATCCCACTCTCGAAAAACACCTTAGAACGCCTAAAAAAGCCGGTTCACACACGTCAAGTTTAACTCTTAGAGACTTGACCTTTTAGGAGAGAAGGGAAAAGAGAATGTAATTTCTTTTCCCCTCTCTCCTAAAAACTTGACGCGTATGAACCGGTACTAACAGTTCTTTAAGACTTGAATTCACCCTGTCAATTTTCGCAAAGATCCGTCCAGTGTTACCTTTACATAGATTTAACTACTAACACGCTTGTTTTCAATATAAGTTGATTCTCTATCTTTGCCTTGGTCTCATACGAATTTTTTATTCCAGAAATCACTCTAACGAATTTTGAAATGAACGTTTCATAATTAATCATGTTTGAACAAAATTGTTGTATTAAAAAAGGACCTCTTGAAAAATATTACTTGTTACAAAAGTCTAATTACACAAATAAAATTGATTCACTTAAAATGACTTAAATATCAAAAACAAACAAATACACTTTAAATATTTGTACACTGACCTTTTTCGCAAACATTATTGCAAATTGTTTCGGTTGCATTCAATACAATTTGGAAATTAAGTCAAATGTTTCAGATGCTTAAAATGCAAAAAAAAATTAAACAAAAATTTGCTCACTTTTGACTGATTGACATTTTGGCATTCGCAAAATCGCAACTTAAAATTCAAACAAAAAAAATTTTAATTGCAAATAATATTTCCGGTATTTCCTAAATAGACAAATTTTTGTTTTTCTTATTTTGATTTCTTTTATTTGTTTAGAAAAACGAAACAAATACATAAAAGAATTCAAAAGTTTTATTTTGAATACGGATGCATAGATACTTTCATGCATTTAGCGCAGATAGAAATGTTTTTGTTAGTATTTACCCAACCCATTGGATTTTTTAATATTTAACACTTTTCCATATTTCAGTTGCTGTTTTTAGAGCAATATTTTCGCAGTTGTTTGCATTTCCATAGAAAACAATCAATAATACAAATTAAAATAAATATTTTTTCAAATGTCTGCTAAATTGAATATAAAAATTATTTATTTTCGTATGATATTTTTGCAAAATGTGTACGTTGTTGTTGATATAAAGCGTATGTATTTTAGGTATTTTTAAATAAATAGTAAAATTAAAGTATGCTGGGAAAATTAAATGTTTTAGCTGCATCCGCATTGTGGATGCAAAAAATCCCAATTCCCCTAATCTTTTGTCATTTTTAACCCCAAATTAATAAACAACTTTCTCTTTCATTTTTCTCCTACAGCCTTATTATTGAGCCCAATCTCAAAAAATCTCTTAACAATGGCAGCGTTGCCATTCATATAGCACGTGATCAACGTGTTGCCACTTTTGAACCCATAGTTTTGGATGTTAATAATGTTACGATCTCAAACGTACGCATAATTCGAGCTTTGAATCAAACCAGTTTGGAAGAAGTTGAATTGGATTTCGATAGTGAATATGGTGTGGATAATAGCACCTTTGTTATAACGCTAAGTAAAGCAGTGGCCGAGGAAAAGGACTTGAAATTGGTTTTAAGCATGGACTTTATAAGTCAAATTACCGATACTTTACAGGGAGTTTACAAGACTAGTTACGTTAATGTCGAAACCGGAAAGCAAGAGTGAGTTGGAGACATATTCCTATTAAAAAAAAAACAGATTAAAAAACTCAGTACTTTACAGATGGATGATCAGCACTCAATTTTCACCCATCGATGCCCGCAGAGCTTTCCCTTGTTTTGATCGGCCAGATAAGAAAGCCAACTTTACTGTTAGTATTATCAGACCCACTAGAACTCTAATGGCTTTATCCAATATGCCCGTTTATCACAGTTCGTAAGTTTTAGTTTGAATATTTTTGTGTAAAACTCTTTGTAAAACTATTTTCATTTACCTCAGCATCCAACGTCCCGGTTTTACAAGAGATGATTTCATGACCACACCTAAAATGCCTACCTACCTCTTAGCTTTTATTGTTTCAAATTTAGTCAAGTCTCACTTTTCGGATCTTGATGCCAATTTAGTGCCTCGTGTGGAAATCTGGACCAGACCGGAAAATAAAGATATGACCCGTTATGCTTATTCTTTGGTGCGCAAGTTTTTGCCTTACTATGAGGGCTATTTTGGCATCAAAAATCGTTTGCCTAAAATTGATTTGGTATCTGTGCCAGATTTTGGTTTTGGTGCCATGGAAAATTGGGGCTTAATAACTTTCAGGTATTATTAACCAATCCTTTGAATTACCTAAATATCCATTAATATCAAATTCCTAACATTTACAGGGATTCTGCTCTTTTGGTACCTGAAGATTTGGAAAAGGCCTCCTCTTCGGAACATATGGAATATGTGGCCCAAATAGTTGCCCATGAACTGGCTCATCAATGGTTTGGTAATTTGGTTACACCCAAATGGTGGAATGATTTATGGCTTAAGGAAGGTTTTGCCTGCTATATGAGTTATATTGCTTTAAATAGTGTCCATCCAGAGTTTGAAATTATGGATACCTTCTCCGTATTCGAGTTCAAAGAATCTATGCAACATGATTCCGATAAAAGCTCTCATGCCATTTCTTTTGATGTTAAGTCCACCAATGATATTAGACGTATATTTGATCCCATCACTTATTCCAAGAGTACTATTCTCTTAAGAATGTTAAATTCCGTAGTAGGCAATGAAGCTTTCAGAGATGCTACCCAGAATTTGTTAAAGTCGTTTGCCTATGAAAATGCTGATCGCAATGTTTTGTGGGAATTCATGACTGAACAGGGGCATTCAAAGAAAACTTTACCCGATAATATGGATGTTAAGACCATTATGGATACCTGGATCTCCAAGCCCGGCTATCCGGTTGTTACAGTAGAAAGACGTGATGCTGATTTGATTATATCTCAGGAACGTTATATTTTGCCCTCTAAAAACATGTCCGATAACAGTAGGTGGCTTGTTCCAATAACCTATGAAACCGATGAATTGCATAAAGGTGACAGTATACCCACCCACTGGCTAATGGACAATGGCCATGAACTGGTTATTATGGATGCCTTTACTTCGGACAATAATTCCGAAAATGTAGTTTATCTAAATTTAAATAGAAATGCTTACTATAGAGTAAATTACGATATGATTTCTTGGTTGGCTTTGAAAAAGAAATTCACCTCTTTACCTCGCGTAACTAGAGCTCAACTTATGGATGATTCTCTGCATTTGTCCCAAGCGGAATATTTGTCATATGATATACCTTTGACATTCCTTATGGAAATTTTCACTGCCACCGATGATGAACTATTGTGGTCATCCGCTCAACAGGGCTTAAACTATTTGATACACATGTTAAATCGTGAACCAGCTTATGAAACATTTAGGGTAAGTTTGATGAGTTCAAAATATTATTTGAAGAGTCAAAATTTTTTTCTTATAGGCCTTTATGAAATTCTTGGTAAGGCCTGCTTTTGATCGCTATGGCTTACAAGAGCCCGATAATGAAAGTCATATACAACTACAACACCGAGCTTTGGTCGCTAAACTGGCCTGTAAATTTAAATATGATCGTTGCTTTACTGCAGCCCATATTAAGTATAGAGAATGGATGGCTGATCCAAAATCAAATCCGTAAGTATTGAAATTCTTTAAGAGTTGCTTATAAACTGGGCAAGCTTTATATGCAGAAAACTTTTTAAAATATGTAACAAAAGGTTGTGGGCTTTTTTGGTAGCGCTGTTCAAGCGTGAAACTGTTCATGATGATTTGCCAGAGTATATTGATTATAAAGGTCAAAGAGGGAGCACAGTAGGGCAGTTTGTTTAACTGCTAATCCTTTCTTAAGTTCTAATGGGATTAAAACAAACTTTATATATTCTGCATCATTATAGTATTTTGAAATCACCTTGCCGAAGACCTCAGATATGTTGCGAAATTGGAAATTTTTTTCACTTTAACATTAAGAAATTAAATACATTAATTGATAGTACAAAATTGGTAAAAGAAAAAATAATTATAGATAATTGTTCATAAATAGCCGAGATATAGACGAATAACGCAGTTTTCGTCTTAACATAAAGTATTTGGCGTAATAGTGTCTACTACACTAAGGGAAAAAACGTGCTAAAATCAAGATTTTACGTTCAAAATCAAATCATTTCGATCTTAATAGTCTGTTAAATGCGAAAATTCTTAATTCAACAACAAAATCTTAATTCTTTTAAGATCGCATTTAAGATTGTAATCTTGAATAAATTCTCATTTTAACATTGAATTCAAGATTTTGTTCCTTTTATAAATTTTAGTTAGTTGCATAAGAATGGTAACAAGATCAAAAATAAAAAATAATATTGCTTTTGCTTGTGCAAAAACACAATACAAAAAATTTTACTCCTTCTCTAATCCCTTCTCATAGAAGCGAATGTGGAATGTGTATCTTATATTTTATACAAAAGAGCCGAAGCCTTCTATGAGGCATTCTTTAATAGTTAGATAAGAATAGAAATTGAATCAAAAAGATTTTGAAGCAGGCCTTTAAAAAGGTTTCTCGCTGGGTACATGTAAACTAGAAGAACAAAAGTTTGTTTAGATTTTGTGCATAAAGTGTTTTTATGGCACTGAAAATTAATCAGATCTTTTCATTATTTTACAGGGCCGTTTTACCAATGTATTCAATTGGATTAAAAATGGTTTTTTTTAGAAAAAATAAAAAAATTATTTAAAAATTGCTGAATTTTGAACAAATACCTGTTTCAGACCTTGCGATATGTTCCTGAAACAAAATTCGTATTTTCTTTTGTGTCCCTTCGAAAAATTGTATACGTTCACATGTTACATTTTTGGTGCAAGCTACAAGCAGTGTGACCATATAAGCTTTTTTCGAGCTAAATTTAGCTTTATTTTTTCATGTTTAGCTTAAGATATTAAATTTAGCTTTAAGCTTTTTTCGGCTTTTTTCAACAATGCATTTAGCTTTTTCTAGCCTTTTTTAATTTCAATTTCGTGCTTATTTATATTCCAAAATAAATAAAACAGTTTATCCAAATAAACTTATGTGTGGGTAAGTTAAAAGAGTAATAGTCTGGCAGCAGAAATCGCTGTTGCAGATTTAATCTACATACATACAAGTGCTGCCAGGGGAAGAATAAAAAAGTTACGACATTTTTCAAAAAAGTTAAGAATTTTTGTCAAAAGTTACACTTCGAATATTTCTTTAATATGTAGTAAGTTTATGATTTATAAAAACCAAATACATATTTCTATTCCATATTTCAGTGATTATAGCAAGACTACAAATCAATTATTAAACAAAAGCATAGCTTAAAGTAAGTTTCAATCTTATGCTTATTGCATGAGAATATAAAAAATTTAAAAGTAGACAGCGAAGGCAAAATTAAATCGTATTATGTGCGTTATAGTCATACATATAAGCAAAACGTTCTACGTTTTTTTTTAATTTTCGAAGCCTCAAACCATGATTTAGCTTTATGTTTTTTAAAAATCTGGTCACACTGGCTACAAGCTATAATATAACGTTTCAGTCTTAAATTCAAATTTAACTATGTCATCGCCCAGACTTGCAATTTAAGTTGCAGCAATTCTTCACTTTATTGGTGAGAGGGTGAGAAGATTGAGAAGAATGAGCAGGGGTTCTTAGTTTCATGTACTCTGAAATTCTGTTTTGTTTTCTTATTCTCACACTTTTTAATTTAAAGTTGGGTATTTTTATTTATTACTTATATAAAATACTAGCATTTAACCCGCTACTTCGTTAGCGTCTCCTTTTTCTTCGTGGACATATTTGTATGCCAAAGCTAATTTTTCTAGGTTTTAACTTTCCTCTTTTAGATTATTATCCACTTAGGACATTGCATGTTTAATTATTTGTTTCTAGGTACAATACTAACGGAAATTCAAAAAGTACCAGTTAATGAATAAAAAAAGTACCAAAAAATTCAATCTTATAGATTCTCATCCACCCAGGACATGGCATATTGAATTTACTGTGTCTAGGTACGAAAAGTACCAAAAAGTTCCCTCATAGATTCTTATCCACTCAGGACATTACATGTTAAATTTTATGTTTCTAGGTCCAATATTAACGATAATTAAAAAAATACCAGTTGTAGAACCAAAAAGCTAAATAAAAATAGCAAATTTCCCGTATTTCCTTTTTTGGTACTATTTTTCCCCCATTAAAGTATCAAAAATTTCAGTATTGTAGTGGGAGCTAATAATTTTGTCCGAATATGTCAAATAATGGAGGAAAATGTTTTGTAAAAAAAGTACCAAAAATAGTTACGATTTTCACCCCTTAAATGTTCGAATTTTGAAAAAGTACCAAATTCGTGTTAGTATTTTTTTGATAAGTTTAGAATGTGGTATAAACTTTGATTGTATGTATATTGGTTCAAAAGATAGATGGGGTGTCAAAAAGTACCAAAATTCAGGTTTTACCCGTTTACTCCCTAAAAGAGCCGAATGTTTTTCTAAAGAACAACGATGAGTATTACATTTTTTTTTTTGTATCTCTTTTAGTTTTGGAGACATAAGGTTACCGTATTTTCCTGTTTTTACCCTTTTTTACCCCCTAAACATTTGAATTTCCAAAAATCCCGTCATAGTGGATCGATTAGGCTGTGCGATGATGAATCAGTGAGTAAGTCAGTCAGTTACGTTACAATTTTATATACCTAGTTACATAGATAAAAAGGAGAAGAGGAAATACAAGACAAAAATTGCAAAACTATAATTTTAATATCTGTGTCCATGTGAGAAATGAAACAATAATGCCAAAAATTAAAACAAACAACTGTTTTTCTCACTTAACTGCGTCTTTAAAATTCCTGTCACGTAAGGTAATCACTCGCCAGCTAACAGAAAAAGTGTGTCTGTGTTTAATTGTTACTGGCGTTCTCAACGTGTGCAATGTCAGATCGGATTCGAGTGCAATGTTATGACATTCAAAACGTTACGACGTAATCACTTTTAATGGTTTTCGACATGAGTTACAAACAAACTTTTTTCTCACTTTTCGAGAAACGATAAAATATTTTGTTTCAAATCTTTTTGATGCGAGAAGTTCTCACTAAAGTTACAGAACATGGGTATTGTACACTAATGCAATTTCAGAGCAGAATTTTAAAAATTGCAGCAACGAAAATTGCAAGTCTGGACGATGGCTGGATGACCATGCAATTTTAAAAATATTACGCATCATAAATATTGAAAAGGACAATCAAAAATATGTTTGATTTTGCATTTCGTGCAAAATTATTTACTGCCCAAGGTTAAATTGCAGAACACCACGAAATCATCAGCGTAATTTTAGAACCGTTCGTGGTCTGAAAACACCGTTATTTTTGAATAGACATGTAAAACTTTAAAAAGTTTTTGATTTATTGAGACATTACCACGTTGCAATAAAATAAGATAAGGGATTAATAAGACACTCTTACTAGTTTTTTATTATTTTGCTTACATATGTACAAAGTTGCGCTTAATATATTGATGATAACAGTAAATGGGCACTACTTAGCTTTTCCATTTTTTTACAATTTAACCACAAATCATTCACCATTAATAAATTCGAATTTATTTTAGTATGAATCACCCTGTCAAGTAGTTGTACTAAATAAATTCACCATTTTACAATTTCCCCACATATGTTAAACAGTGCTACCACTGAAAATGTTTCTACCCAACCACATTTGCTTATAAAACCTATCAAACACCCAAACAAACAGCATTTTAGAAAATAAATCAACTTCATTGCTTCAAACTTTGCCAAATCTGCTGCCGTTAGTATAAGTACGATCAAGATTATTAAAGAAATGTTTGCAGTTGATTTAACGTTTTTGATAAGAAGAAAAATTAAAACAGCTTTTATTTTTAAATAATACATATCACCATAATTGCATTCGTAGTTTCGTCAGCACTAAAGAAAACCTTCTGTTTTGTAAAATAGATACATACACAAAAGTGTTTCTAAATCCAACCAAATGAAAAATATCCAACAATGGCAACGCTGTTCATAACAATATTTATATTCAGGCGGACACTTCTAGATTCTCCATTCTGTAACGACAGTGGCATTTGTCACCAACTGCTTATATGCCCGGCTAGCTCAGTCGGTAGAGCATGAGACTCTTAATCTCAGGGTCGTGGGTTCGAGCCCCACGTTGGGCGGAGATATTTTTTTTTAATTTTTAATTACAATACTTTTTACTATTTATCCTTTTTTTATCAATCTAAAAACTGAATTATATTAAGAATTAAATTTTTAAAAAACTATATTTAACTTTAAATATTTAGAGTAAATAAAAAACAAACAAAGCAGTAAACAGAAAATATAAAATAGAATTTTATGAAAAATATTAAAAGACCTATTAATTTTATAAGTGGTTGTGTTTTTAAAATATGTGACGTTCTCCATGAAAAGGGACCTAGTGTGTCAAAAAACGGGTTTGGACTTAAGAGTGTGTTTTAAATATTTTAACAAAATGCCTCTGTCAATAACTACAACATTTGTGGTCGCATAATAACTATTTCTTAGTGGGCCGCAAATTTGAATAAAAACTGTTACGTTATCGGTCGTTTGCACTGTCGATCGACTTGTCGTACTGAAATTTCTTAGTGGACCACAAATCAGCTGGCCAGACTGTTACTTTACCACGCTTTTAAACCATTCATCGTCAAATTTATAATTTGTATTCTTTTAACTATGTTCCTTTATACGACTCATATTTCAATTAGTTTCTATTATAAGTATGTCTTATTTTTTCTAATAAAATCTAATGCTTTCATTTTATCTACCACAAATTAAATAATATAAAAATTTTTTAATTATTTTTTAAATATGAGCATTTCCAGCTAAACGTCGACTTTTGGAAACGTAACGCCAGCAAACAAATAAGCTTGTATTTTAGGCCCATGTTGTCAAATGTTTACCATTTTTGTTACTAAATGTAGAGCTAGTTGCGCTTTACACAAAAATACAAAAAAAAAAAAAAAAAAAAAAATAAAACTTTTTGAGAAACAATTCTAATTGCTTGCTAGCGTAAGACTTTTCGCACTTGATCAACAAGAGGCTATTAAATTGAAATTTTAAAATTTTTATGTCGAAAAGAATATTTCTTTCGTATATTATACATATATTGAAAGCAAAAACAAATTTTTCAATATATCAAGGAAAAGGCAGTTGAAAAAATTTAATTTAAACAAATTTTAATCACCCCAAGGAAATCAAAATTTTATAAGTAAAAATTGACTAGGAAACAATTTTTCAGGAAGCGAATCAAAGGCGATAATTAAATGGGAATTCATTTTTAAGAAAGTAAATTTTTAGAAGAATTTAATATTTCCAAAAATAAAAACAAACATATTTGCATCATTCATAGGAATTCAAAATGTTCTACGAAGTAAAGCAAATTATGAATAGTTGAATTAAGTAATTTTTTATATCTGCAATTCCACGGTTTGCATCGCTACCAAGTCAATATTTGTTTTTTCAGCTAAAATTATGAATCTCGGAACCAACTAAATGAACATCAATACAAATGTATGGAAAAAAAGTGGTAAGATTGCGACGCTTTTCTCCGGTCCCAATTAGCGACGCAAACCGGGGTGTTGGTGTATTAAATATTTAATTCTATTTTTGACAAGATAATGAAAATTATTCTTTTAAACCTGCACATCTGTTACAATTCTAAATTCTAAAATTCAATTCCTTTGCAGCATCACCCCCAATATGAAACCCACAATTTATTGTACGGCTTTGGCGGAAGGCTCATTCCAAGAATGGTATTTTGCCTACAAACAATACAAACGTACCACCAGTGCCTCGGAAAAAGAGCAAATTTTATCATCTTTGGGTTGCACCACCAAACCTTGGTTACTATCGAAGTAAGTTAAATAAATATTTACCAATGGCTTAATTAAAAAACGGCGTAACTCGGATTTTTGTTTGTTTGAATAGGGGGGAAAACTAAATAAAGTCCATAAAATTTGAGATATAAAAAAAGTTTTAATGCAAGATACAACACATTTTATACAACAGCCCCTTGAAATTTTCAAGAAAGATGTGTTTGGCATTTGTCTACCAGAATAAACAAAAAAGCTATTTTCAAATAAAATTAAGTAACGCCTTTCTTTTATTCAGCCACTGAAAAGTAAATACATACATATAAAAATAAAAACATTTTCAAAAAACAAGGTTCTACCGAGATTTGAACTCGGATCGCTGGATTCAAAGTCCAGAGTGCTAACCATTACACCATAGAACCGCATGAACGCCGTTGCGCCAAAAGCTTATTTGATAGCTTTAATATTTTAAATTCACCACTCATGCAAAAATCTTTTACAGGTATTTAAATATGACCATTAACCCCACATCGGACATATTAAAACAAGATGGTGCACGTGCTTTTAAGGCTGTAGCGGAAAATCCCATAGGTTTTGAAATTGCTTTCGATTTCCTGCAAACGAATATTAAAGACATAGCAGAATAGTAAGTTTGCTTAAATTATATTATACAAACCAAGAAAAAAAATTTGTAATACGTTTTTTTTTTTTTTTAATTTACAGTTTCGGAGATGGCTTTTCTACTTTGAGTTCTATGATCAAATCGATTACCACTTATATGACCAAAGACTATCACAAAGAACAATTGGAACGTTTTAGAGATAAAGCACAAAAATTTGGTTTGAAATCAGTGGTTACAGCCATTGATTTGGCCATGGAACAAGTTAATAATAATATTTACTGGCGTACTCATTCTTATAATAGTCTGAAAGGCTTTTTGGAGGATATAGTGCGTGAATTCCAAATAAATATATTCTAAATTATGGCCAACGATATATTTTTTCTTTGAAAGAGAATAAAAAACAAACGATCTTTTAAATATAAGTTTTCAAAATTTTCAAATGTTTGCAAATTGGATAGAAAAAACTCATTGTTATTAAGAAAATAAACACATCTGAGGACAATATGAGCCGGAAATATTGTATGTTCAAAATATTTTGATCACTTACGTGCGCATGCAAACTTAAGCCGGGACTGATTAAATTTGGTTTATTGTAATTTTGACCCAAATGTGTTTGGTCTACTGTTTATATATTTTAACCAATTTATTTGCAAACAAAGTGATATAATTTTAGTTTATTTTAATAAATTTTTAGTATTGAGCTTTTAAGCTAAATATTTTTTTTAAAAAATTTTTTGTCATTTATTATTTTTTTTATAAAAATAAATTATTTATTTTCTTCTTATTTCAAAGTGTTTTATGTGTTTTAAATTAATATTTTGTTCTTTTTTTATATGTATTTTAAGTATTGTTCCTATATTAAAATAAATAATTAATAATAAGAACTAAAGAGACAATTATTTAAATAAACAAATATCTGTCATTCATTCCTTCGTTAACAAATTTATTCGCAAGAGAATTTGTTCACTGGCAAGGATAACGATTAGCAAAAAAATCTAAACAACAAACAGAATAAAATGCTGCTGATGTAAAATGTTAATAGTTTTAAGGAGAACTAAAAACGAAAATTTCTTTTGAAATTTTACCTAGAAACGAAGAAAAAAGTGTGAAACTTTTCAAAATAATAACAACCAAAAATATTTACTACTTAAATACATATTCAAGAAATCAATACTAACTGCCGACAAACTATTAAGTAAAATAAATTTTTAAATTAAATAGAACTATAAAAAACACAAATAAAGAAAAAAAATTACAATTAAGAAAAAGATAAGTTTAAAAACAAATTTTTACATACAAATAACATTACATTTAAGCACAATGGGCCTCAAATAGTTTTATTTGTAATTTTTTTATTAAAATTTTGTTTTTGTAAATATTATCGAATATGTTTGGCTTTATATAAAAACAAAATAAAATACTTTTTGAATAAAAAATTCAAATAGGATAAAGAAAAGGCAGCCTTATGAAATACGTGAAAACTAAAATATAAAAAATATAATAGAAAAACCGAGTGTCCTTAAATAATTTTCACAAGAAGCAACTTGTCCATATGATGAGAAAATATTAGACTTAGAAGTAACGCAATCGAGCTACAGATGAATATTATTTTTTAAACCTTTTTCGCGCGAGTATAAAATTAAGCAAATGCCTCAAATTTTTTTGTCAGTTTATATTTTTTTATTTTTTTTAGCTTTTATGCACATTTTTGTTTATACGACAGATACGTATAAATAAAATTTAATCAAAAAAAAACATTATTAAGTATATGATAATTATTTAAGTCAATCATACCTACAAACATATACTATCATTATAATTTTTACAACAATAAAATAAAGAAAGGAGAACTATAAATTAAACGTATTAAAATTCTGTAACATTAAATTGAATTGAATTAGATTAAAATAATTTAAAAAGTAATTATTAATTAAATGTTTTTAAATGTACTTGTACTTGAAGTAGTAGTTAAAAAGAAATTTATTTCAATAAAAATTAAAAAAAAAAATTAAATACTTAGCAAAATGTGTTTTTCTAATTATAAAAATTTTATAAATTTTTCATGGAAATTACAAAGGAAGCAATTTTTTTTCTTTTCATTATTTTGAACAGCAATTTTGAAAAATTAAAGTTTTAAATTCAGAATACAAATCTGAGAGTAAAAAATTCTTTGTTATTTTGAAAAAAAAAGACTGGCTATGAAAAGCGGATTTCCCATTTTCAATTCAGAGTAGGACAACTAAAAATGCAATTTTTTTATTTATAGTCCAGTAGTGCTGGAAAACTATCGATAGTCTTAAAATATCAAAAATATCGATAGAAAAAATATCAATATCGATAGTATTATTTAAAATACAGCTACATATGAAAAAATGTCGAGCCCTTTTTACGATTATATCGTAAGGGACAATAAACTATCGTAAACAACAGGTACTATGATGAATTGAATCTCAGCATGCTCTTAAAAACAATCGAATGCGCTATTATAATTTTAAAAATTAATAAATTCATAATATGAAGCCAAATAAAGTGCTGCACGACTGAAGTAAAATTAAATAAAAATCCTCTACTGTTTAATTTGGCTTTTGTCGCTTACGATACAATCGCAAAAAGGGCTCGATATAACAGCAGCTATAATCACAAATATGTCAAATGTTTTTGTAATGCTGTAAAATCAATACCACCTGTATAAAAACGCCTTAATGTAGAAACTCATTCATTTTTACACTTCAAACTTTGCGAAAGCCAAATATTTAAATTTTGGAAAGTTTAAAATATTTGCAAATTTTCACAATTTTTGGTAAGCATTGGTGTGGAAAGTTTTGGGAACAAAAAAGCAAATGCAATAGCGGCATAAAGGCCCAAATAACGTATCAAAATACTCGTCAAGCATTGTATTAGCAAAAATGTGTTTGTATGTGTATTTGTGACACCGGCGATGCTGGATGGAAAATCCAAAAATTTAGATAAGACCCATTTTTTTTTTAAACAATAATTTTATTCAATAAAAACAAAAGCTAATAATTATACATAATAATAGGGTGGGTAAAATTTTTTCGCCTCAAAAGCACATCGCGATTCTTGTTCTATTCCAAGAATCTTTGCCAAAGAAACCATAGGCCCAAAATTTATTTTGAGCCCCGGATTTTTCAAAATAGTTAGTTTTCAAGAATATAGGCGAACAAATTGTATTTATTAGATTGTATTTATTTGTATCATTTCTGTGGAAAATTTAGGAATAATTCTTTAAAAATGCAATCTCGAATTTTAAACGACATAAAATGTTTGAGCGTTATAAAAATATGTGCATACGAACATCTTCGGATTGCATTTCCAAATTTATTGTGTTAACAATTTTCAATATGTTATGCAGAAATAGTAAAGGAGTAGAAAGTCCGAATATAATAATATTTAATTTAGCGCTTGTAAAATCTCCTTCAAAATTATTCGGAGTAAAATAATAATTGAGTTTCAACATTCTGTTGATTACTTCTTGACGTAACAACCACCTTGTTAACGAATATTTGAAAATATTATGAGTTCGTTCTAAAATAATCTTGAATTGAGAGGAATTCGTCTCTTCTATTATGTAGAACTTTTGCAGAGTGGTTTCCTTTATCTTGTCAATATCATCAGAAAATACACGCTTATATGCTACCGCTGATATTAAATTTAGAATGTGGCATAAGCAATCGTTCAATGAACAAGTGCAAAAATCTATTCACAATAGCGGAGTTCAGTATTTCGTGCAAATGGTCTTGGAATAAGGAAAATGCAACAACAAAAAGTAGAGTTTCCCTTAGATTTCTTAAAAAAACTACGACATTTAGCATTTTCGCAAGATTGTTTGCACCAAACACTAAACACCGCTTATAATCATTGGACTGTAAATACGAGTTGCCATTTTTTATCAATTATAAATACGTAGGTTTAAAAAAATTTGGAAATAGTACCAAATAAATCACGGGGGCACCAGCGTACTTTTTAGTTTTGAATTGTACCAAAAAAAGTACATATGTACCAACTTCATCAGCCCTGGTCTCTGCTATTTCGGTTTCTTCAGAAAGACCTTTTCAGCTGCCAATAAAATATTAAATAACATAAGAAACTGCCTGAAACCAAATAAGGTGAACATGTTTGTGTTTGACAAAAAAATCTATTTCTTATCAAATAGTTGATGTCTTTTGTTTTTATTCAGTATATGAAAGTACTTTTAACTGTTACAAAAATTTAATACTAGAAAAAATAATTTTTAACTGGCACCAGCACAATTTTTCAAAAACTGTCATCTAAAAAAAGTGCGTCATACATACAAGTCTCGTACATACTTAAAAATATAAGATTATATACTTTCAATAAAGTGATAAGAACAACGAACTATATATAGCCTGATGAAAAATTAGTTAAAGTTTTCCTACGAAAGAACAAACATTCAGTCGATAGCAATATCAATAGTATCGATAGTGAAATTTAAACCATTGACAAATATCGATAGTATCCCAGCACTATAGTCCAGTAGAAATCATTTTAGTTAAAAGGAAATTATTGATTTCATATTTGAAAATGAGATGTTTCTGTTTAGATCAGAAAATATTAAATTAGGGATTAAAAAATAAAATATTGAAAATCTAATAAATCAATTTAAAAGGTCCTCAATTTCATAACAAATTAGTTAATTGATATCATTTTACATTCAATTTCATCAAGTTTTTTTACTATTAAATAATACTAAAATTATCAGTTAACGAAAAATTGTATTTTTCTAATCGAAATACGCAGTAGCTTACCTGAACATCGTGAAATTGGCCGTTTAACGTACAAATGTCGACTAAAAACTGAATATGTACAAGGCAAAATTAAATTGCAATGTCCATGAACTTTCATATTAATTCGAAGGTGTATTCTAAGTCAAGTTACTATTCGCAAAGCTTTCATACATGAATGGTCTTATTCATGGAAAATATTGAAGGAATAAAGCGGCCCATACACATGCAGTATTATTGTGTATGATATTCGCCATATTATTTCCATTTTGTCCTATATGTTATGCAAAAAGTTGCACAATGGTTAAATTCATTCAATAAAAAGGTGAACATAACCTATAGGAATAACATAAACGGCATTGTACAATGTTGCCAACACCTGTGATTTTAATTATTTTTTTATTTTTATTTTTCAATTAATTTTAAACAACTTCGTGTTTTATGTTGTAAAACTTGTGTGTTTTTTATTATAAAATGTAAATCTAACAAGGATTGAATATTTAATAAAATGAAAATCCCAGATGAAGTTGGAAAATACCAACGAAACGTAGGATGAAAATATAAATAAATAATCTCTTATTTAAATACAAATGGCCTTGAAAGCCTGTTTAGATAAATTCTAAGAAAGTAATAACAAATTCAAGGTCGATTAATAAGTAAAAGGTCAAAAGGTCGATTAATAAGTAATATAGAACAATTCACTTTTTTTTCGTTGTGCAATAAAAATCAAAAGTCTTTTGATTGTTGCCAATATATTGCGGCACTTTCGAATATCACATACACATTGGCGTTATAATTGTACAATACGTAAAATTGAACTTAAGACTTTTAAAGTAAAAAGCTTTATAAAAATTGTAATTAGACTTAGAATACACATTCGAATTAACATAACGCCTAAGCAAAATTCTGTTATAAGTTTAAGATTCATGTAAAAGTACTTTGTGCCAAATATTGCTTAGATTTCTTCATCTATATGAGATTTTAGGATGGGGGTTTATATGGGACCTATGGCTAATTTTGGACCTATCAGGATAAAATTTTGTCATGACATAGTAGCTATCGTAAATATCGCCAATTTGTATGTTAATACCAACATTTACAAGGAATTTATGGCACTAAGAACTATTTTTGGGAATTGGGAATGGGAGCTATGGTCAAATATGGACCGATTTCAATCAAATTTGGTAAAATTATTTGGATTGCAATAAAATTAGTTTGGACCAACTTTAACCTAAATTACAACATAATAAGATAGTTTATGGGCACAACGACCCTATTCCGGAACGGAGCTATGTTAAATTATGGACCGGTTCGCCCCATTTGCAATAGTCCCTGTGCCATTTGCGGACGGAGCTCATTAATTCAACTCAGAAAGAAATTCGGAGCCAATCGGTATACTTAAAGGTTGGTCAAGTACCAAGAATTGAAGGTGTTACAAAAATAAGCACAATTGCATAATACCATCTCCACTATTGTGGTGTAGGTATAACGAGATTATCTATTTAAAATTTTGCAAATAAGTTCAAATTAGAAATTAAAAAATATAATATTGAAAACCTTTTCAAAATAAATGTACAAAAAATTTTAATTGAAGATCTTTTACGGCCAATTGCCTCAAGTTCTGTTATAATTAACTTAAGTAAATTTTAACTACAGCCGTACTCGGTAAAATTGACCGTAAAAAGTAAGAATGCTGACTTAAAACCGAATGCAGAGGTATCTCGGTTTAACAAACGTTTTTTTTTTTAATAATAATTCCTTTAAGCCCTTATGACACTACATTTTGTATTCATTGAATTGATAGAACGAAACAGTAAATGTTGGAAAGAGCAAACTATAAGAAAGGTAAACAACAATTTGTTTTCATTTTTTCTATTGTTATGATTTTGTTAGTTTTGTTAAATAAAAACAAAACTAACAAAAAGCGGTATATCTTTAAATTTGCCCCTAAATCGCTGATTTAGCAACACTTTAAATATTTCAAACTTGAAATGTCAATTATAAGTTGAACAGTTTTACATAATCAGTTTTTCTTTTGTTAATTTTATTCAATGTTGTCAACTTTTTGTTTATGAGAAACATAAAAACAAAACAAACAAAACGCGGTAAATCGCTAAATTTGCCCCTAAATCGCTGATGCAACAACACTTTAAATATGTCAAACTTGAAATGTCAATTTTCGGTTGAACAATTTTACATTATTTTGACATAACTTCATTTTTTATCGAAAACTTTTTTAAAATTGTTTACACTTTGCTAATTATCTTAATACAGCTGAACTCTTTGCACTTGGTAAATTTTTCTATTACATTAGACATACATATTTGTACTCTTCACCAAAACTTGTATTATTTTTTTTTTTTACAAAATATTAGAGAAATTCATCTAAGATTTTTAACGCGCGTACATATATATGACCACTGTACATCGAATTCATGGATAAAGTGAACATTTAAAAATTTGTAAATGACTCTCTTAAGAGGATCCGGTGCGATATGTTATTTAATTACTTACTGTAATATTTTAAATTCCAATTGGGTATTTTAAAATATTACCTCAAAGCAGTTCTAAGAAATGCGAACTTTGACAAAAATTTACACAGCCCGGCTAGCTCAGTCGGTAGAGCATGAGACTCTTAATCTCAGGGTCGTGGGTTCGAGCCCCACGTTGGGCGAGGACTTTTTTATTTCATTCATTCAAAAGTTGTCACTCAATTAGGGAATGGTAAAATCGATTTTTCGATCGACTTTTTTTTATTACGGTTTTTGAAATCGATTAATCGAACCCCAAAATCGATTTTAAAGTCGATTTCAAAATCGTTCAAGATTAATTTGCAAACTTATTCCTTATATCACAGAATGTTTTTGGCAAACTACTAGAGAAATTGAACTTAGATTTTTACAGTGTGTAAATATGACTACTGTTTATAATTTTCCTGCAAGAAGTGAAAATGTGTAAATTTTGAAACGGCCTTAAGAGGATTAAGTGCGATATGTATATACATTTCACATTAAAATTGTGTTGTGTAGCCATCAGACCTGCCACATAAATCAATTCCGATCGAAAGTAATTTCGTATCTTGATTCACGTAAAACAAAGTCACTTTTGATCGGAATTGATTTCTGTGACAAGCCTGCATGTATGGATAGTATTTCAAAGGATTATTTCAATAGTTCCTGTTCGGTGGCGACTGTTTCTTTGCTAAGTTACTTTTAAGTTAGACTTGGAAAACAACTGTTTGCAAGTCATTGATGTCGGAAAGATGCATATTTATTTCCTTTTTAATTTCGTATTTGTTAGGATAAATTACATACCTACACTCACAATATTATTACAGTAAAGGACTGTAGTTTATTTAAGAAGTATTCCGTTCAGTCATATTTAAATAAACAACATTTAAAATTCCAAGCTAATTTATTTTTAACTGATTCTAATAAATAGTTATTTAAAAAACTAAGTGCATATTAATACGAGTTTGCAGTTGCAGTTAATATTGTCCGTTGATTAAGTTAAATTATTCTTTATGTAAAATAACATAACAACGTAATTAAAAACAACGAAAAATTCATTTAATTTTTACTGTTAAAAATTCAACCCCGAATTCCGTAAAAACAAATGAATTTTAATTTATTTTATAACTATCAAAAAATTAACTGAATAATCCGTAAAAACAAAATAATATTCAGTTATTTTATATTAATTAACTTCATATTACGTTAAAACAAAGGAATATTCATTTATTTTTTGTTGTTGAACTACAAAAAAATGTGCTTGTTTTGTATAACAAATTTCCATTTTCTATTTGTTTAAATGATTTCGTTAAAGACATCAAGCTTTTAAAGTAAAATAATTGCGAAGCCATATCGGTCATCTGCTGGTATCTTATGATTGTGAGTTCTTCTGTAAACCAACGAGGTCACTACAACAAAAGTAAAAGAAGCGTGTGTAACAGGGTTAGTACATTAGAGAAGCAAGCAGAGTCTGTCTGTGGTATTTTAGAAATTTGGCTCTTTTGAAGAGTAAAAGAAAATCATATTTCCAGAGAAATGCCGTGGTTTAATTCACCTGTTGTGTTTCAATAATATGTTGCTTTTCACAAAGCTGACTTTTAGTGTTTGTTTCGGTACGATGTGTTTGGATTGTTTTGTTCACTGTCCATTGATGACTTTAATTTCAGAAGAACAAGAGCCCCTATATAAAAATTGAAAGTATACCAAGGGTACCAATTGGTAAATATGTACAACTTTAAACTTAGAAAACTGCATGAACATTAGGCTGGGTCAAAAAAATATTTTTTCTCTTATCGACTTCTAATAGCGTAAATATGTTTTATTTTTGTCTGAATAAGATCCCTGTAAAATATTATTAATTTATTTTTAGTGTAAGAGCCCGCGCTTTGACCTTCAATTTTGTTAAATTTTTAATATAGCAACACTAGCATTGTATTGCAGAAAAGCATATTACTGTATTTTAACGACTTTTAGGTTCGTGAAAATAGTGTCAGAAGCATTCATGACTCTTTGCGCTAAAAAAGTCAAGCGATGGTTTAATATATGTAGACGAAACTTGATTCAAGACGGGAGATGCTCGGATTTGACAGTAAACAAGATTTTGTGACCAAAAAGGATTTTATTGTTTTATGTTGTATAAGAACCAAATTTTTATTTTTTAAGTTCAATTCAAAATGTTTTTAGTTTTAATTAATAATAATTGATAGTAAATAAAATATTAAAATTTTAAAAATGGACTTTTTTCAAATATTCTTAATTCTTAGGAGCTCATGCGCGGGCTCAAGATGAGACTTTTTTGAACTTTTTTTTTGCAATTTTTATTTGTTTTAACGTAAAACAAAAAAATATTGCTATTAGAATATGATTCGAGAACTTTTATTTTTTCTCATACATCAGTGACCCACCCTAATGAACATACCACCACCCCACGTAAGGACGCACAAAAAAATCTCAAGTTTTACTGTGCATGCCCAAAATTTATCGTTTTAATAAGGATTAAAATTAAAAATTGCCAACATTTTGATAAAAATAAAAAAATCGATTTAAAAGGCCTAATAATCAAATGCAGTATAACATCGCATACGTAAATTCGATTGCAAAAAATAGATTTTTTTTACCACAAAATCGATTTTCGATTGGACAAGAAATAAATTGAAGGAAAAGCCCCATAACTGCAAAGGAATCGCCGCTAGGGGGATAAAATGTATGACCGACCTCCATTAGTTTTTTGTTCTTAACATTTTCTTATAACATACTTGCCATCAGTAATGGAAAATTCAAACAAAATTTGGTTGTTTCGGAGCATGTTATGGTAAATAATAACAATAATAATATATGTATAATAATACTTTTTTTTCAAGAGAACGTGTTATGTTTGCAAAACAATTAGGTATAATTCCTATTTTAAGTTATCTATAAACATATTAGTGTTATTATTAACAATTACATCTTCGGAGTCAACCATACTATTTTTATGGCTTCTTGAGGGATTATTATTCTTACTATGATATGTTTGCCGGTTAAAGTTTCCATAATAAGTTTAAACCATGCAGTCAGCCTGGGACCAGATGTCTCCATGTCTAAACTCATTTTACTAGTGACAAGTTTAGTAGTTCAAATGCTTCCAATTTTTCTTTTAAGCGTCAATATAAAAAATACAGAGACAATAGATGTGGTATATTTCTAGTAACATTGTCAACAAATGCGTCATTATCCAGAAAGAAATGTCAAAGAAACCCTGTATTGACTCGCGTTAGACACCAGTACTATTGACTAATTGTACACCCAATAATGTTCTCTCCTGTTGACACTTAGCATATGCTTGTTCTTGTTTTTTCTCTACTGCGCATTTCATTAGTATCGTTATTTCATTAGTATCGTTAAGCCGGTTTGCTGAAAAAACAATTTTTTAGTTAGAATTTAAAAAAAAAATTATTTTGTTTAAAAATATATATTTACTTAAGTAAATAATGGTACATACATACATACATACATACATACATACATACATACATATATATAACTAAATACCTACCTCACATAAAATAATTACTGAACTGCTCTTACCTTTGTCACTTTAAAGTTTAAACTGCAAATGTTGTAATTACACATGTTTGCACAAATTAATTTTTTTTATTTAATTTTTTTACATTTTTATCATAAACAATTTTTTACCACCCTTTGACTTTACAAAAAAAAACTCAAAAACAAAATTTTCATATAAACACACACACAATTGGAAAAATAAATACAAACGATATTCTAACGGTACTTTAATTGTTTTTGTGTACCCTCTTTGCTTTTACAAAAACTTATAACAATTATAGTTGTACCTTCCTTTTACAAATTATACATTTTGTAGGTACTACATAAATACATATGTATGTATTTTCCAATTAGATTTTCATTAAAAAAAACTAGTTTCCACAAATGTTTTTATTTTTCTATAATCTACAAAGATTTCACACAGTTCACTAAAAAGTTTAATTATTTTTACACTTTAATGCATTTAACTCATTCACGACAAAAGGCTGCTTACTGATAGTGATAAAAGCACTGAACTAAAAGCACTATGCTCAAAACCAATAGAAACTGCTTTATCATGCTGGTTATTGTAGAAATGTTGGTTAGTTTTTTGGTGGCGGTGGTAGTGGTGAGAACATGCGGTTGTTGAGATTCTCGCTCATGTTTTGCTTGGTGGTGTTAATGGTGAGAGTAGTAAAAGCACAATACAGGTGGGTGTCTTAGCTAATAACAATTGGGACACTTAAATGGTGAAAAGATTGTTGAACTTAAGCATTGTTGAATTTAAGCGGATTATTAGTAAATTTTTCTTTTTGTTTCAGGGTTTCAGGGTTGTTAGATTTAACGATTTTTCGTAATTTTGAAGATTTTTTTTTTACCAAAAGTAATATTGATTTTCTGGCATCAACAAAAAACACTTACAAGAAATATTTACAATTACAGTGCACTCTGGAAAACGTCAACTAATTAAAACCGCGGGTGTTGACGTTTAACAAATTGTTGACGTTTACGAATGTAAAATTTTTATATAAAAAACATATCGATAATGTGCTTTTAAACGTTTTTATTAATTATAAACTAAATCCAAACATAAACAAATTCAAAAAGGAAATATAAAAGGCATTCAACCTGACTAAAACCATAGAAGACAACTGGAACTAAAAGAATACATTTTAAATGAGATCATATTTTTAATTTTACATGCACACATATGCATTTAAAAAAATCTGTTATTTTTTTCTGCTGTTTTTTTCTATCCAACACTTGGAAGAGAGCCTTCTCTCTTAAACGTCTTAATACATTTAAGTCATTTTGCTCAACATTCTCGCATTGAGCCCAATCCAAAGCCCTGTTAAATATTTCGACGGCTTCGCTTGGTTTTATTGTCTGCACAAAAAAGCAACTGAACATAAATAAAAAGACAATACAGACATACAGTTGTAATTTTTTTTACTCTACTTACAAGGTGGATCCCCAATTTCTGAATTGATTTCATAAAATAAATGTGTGTCTGTACAAATGTGTGTATTTTAACTGCTGCTAAATTCGAAATTTTATTTTATTCAGAGTTGACGTTTTAGAGCTTTATAGTTGGGTTGACGTTTTAGAGTAGGCAATGTAAAAAAAAAGGGTTGACGTTTTGGGATGTTGACGTAAACGAGTGTTGACGTTTTCCCGAGTGCACTGTATGTATATTGAAAACAGACCAAAACGTATTTTTTCGAAATATAAATTAAACAAAAAAAATTCTTGGCTTTCATCAGAAGCGTTAGTAATTAGAATTCTTCAAGTATGTATATGAATACCAACGTTACTGCAACAGATATACACTAGAGCCCCGATTTGCGTCAATCCTATGTGACGTTTAGATTTGCGTCGCTTTTTAAAAATTGGTTAAGTCCGATCTGCGTTTTTATGATTCCGATTTTCGTCGCTACATACGATTAGATTTTTTCACTAAAGTCATAATCACATGTGAAGAATTTTTTTATTTTTCAATTTATCTACTAAAGCGATAAAAAACAATTGTTAAACATAAAATATGCATATAAAAATTATTCATGTAAAAAACTGATCTTAAGAAAATAAGTACACACACATGCAAAAACCCACGCAAAAAATAGCGGTGAACAAAAAATCATTCTTTCCATGTTTCTATTGTTTTTATTACGAATTATAAGTGGTAGTTAGCAAACAATTACGATTTATAAGAGGCAAAGAAGATTTAATTTGAAAAAAAAATTACGAATTAGCGAGGGGACTAAAATGTATGGAAATTTTACGAATTAACGAGATTTTTTCAAGGGACCGACAGTTTGTTACGAATTATCGGGAATTACCATATATCGGGGTACGAATTATCGGGATTTGACTGTATTAACATTATATTGAATAAAAGAAATAATTTAAAAAAATGTCTAATTTAAAATTTTGCTGGTGGTAGCACTGATTGTTTATTAAAATTTTGTATACATAATTTATAAAAACAATTTCTGTTATTTAAAAATTGTTAATTATTGAAACGTTTGATATGCTTAAGAATATCTTAACATCTAAAGGATTGAGTGCTCATATAAGAACATTGGTCCTAACTGCCCGGCTAGCTCAGTCGGTAGAGCATGAGACTCTTAATCTCAGGGTCGTGGGTTCGAGCCCCACGTTGGGCGAATATAGATTTTTTTCTTGGATCACATTTAATTTAAAAAAAATCGTGATATTAAAGCCTGTTTTTCGGTGACTATCGAAAAATTCGTCAAAATTTTCACGATTTTTAAATATACAGGTATCCCTTGATTTGCACGGTACTCCATTTACGCGATTTGGATGTAAGACGGATCAATAAGACAACCATTTTTTGAATTACGCGTTTTCTTTTACGCGATTTTAATAAAATACTCTCAAAAAGTTATGGCAATCCTTATTTTGTACAAAATGCAGCACTGCGATTCAAGAAATTTTATCATCTGTGTGCTAAAAAAGAACTGCACAAAAGCATACATATTTAAAAAAAATTAATAAAAAAATAAAATGTTTTTTTGCACTACTTTATCGTTTTTATTTATAATTTTCTTAAATTCTGCGAATTATTTTTTTGTATTTTATTTTAAGGATTCTAATACATACTCAGAGAGCTGCAAGGAGTATGATCGAGCCGACTCAATCACTTCAGCTAAAAATTCAGTATAAATCAAAAAAGTATTCTACAGTTTTGTTCTTGTTCAAACGTCAACACGAACCAAAAAATTCAGTAAGATGTATGAATCGATAGCAAAATTATGCTTGTATTTGTTTATTTAAAAGCGATGCATCTGTTAATGAACAACAGCTTACTTGTACTCGGGTTTCGGTTCGGTGATTCGAACATGATTTTATTGTAATCAGTTGCATCCACCACTCGAACTTTATGATTCAATCGTTTTTGTTCAACAACAAGAAATTAATTAAATGCAGAAAGCTCGTTTCAAACAATCAGTTTGAATTCGTGTACTCGCAACGAACATTAATGTATATATTTCTTTGGTATGATAGAAGTAAAATTCATGTTATAAGCTCGAGCCACTTGTTTAAATACACATTGTGATTTAATTATATTAGCAATATAAAGCTCATGTTATTGTGGGCGTTGCGTGTTGTTCTTAGTAGTACTGTTCCTTTTATAGTTATACAGGCATGTTCTGAAAATAATTTTTGGTGAAAGTGGTTTGAAATCACAAGAAAGGTGTTCTGAACAAAAAACTTTTTCCATAATTGTGATTTTAAACCGTTCAGCTAAGTGGCCGCCGATTTAAAATTTAATGCTTATTTTTGTCTATCATTTTAAACCAAGTTAAAATTTTTGTGGTTTTCAATTCACCTTTAAATAATAATTGTGATTTTAAAATCACAAGTGATTTGAAATTTTGTGATTTTCAGAACATGCCTGATAAATTATATTTTGTTATATAATACTACTTGTATTGAAAACCCATGTTCCTTTTTACATTTTGATATAAAAATATGTTTAAAAAAATGTTTTTTTATTATAAACTTTTTTTAATATATCCAAAAATTTCTTTAAATTTGATTATATGCCTAAAAAATAATAATACATGTATGTAAATACATACAGACAACTTTTTCGCAAATTTAATTTTCAAATAAATTTAGCTTGGGTTACGATTTTTTAACATTTTTTTCACTATAGATATTCATATTTCCTAAAAATGTATGCACACAATATGAAAAAACAATATGGGCTTACATACATTCATTCAAACATTTATATTTTTTGAACCTATAATGTTGCGACTGATACATATGTACATATTTATAATGCTCAAACGAGAACGAAACTGTAGAATACATGAATGGTTTGTACTTAAATTTTCGCGTTAATGATTGAAACGACTCCATCATACATGTTGCAGCTAAATGAACATAATATCGCATTTACAAACGAATATTGCAAGAATGATGCAAACACCGCTTCGTTTCCTTGCAGTGATCTGCAGTCATACCAAAATAAAAAAATTACAAACGTTCATGTTCGATGCGAGTACAAGAATTCAAACTGATTGTTTGAAATGAGCTCGTTACTCCAAAATCATTATTGTTGTTGAACAAAAACGGTTTGAATTATAACAAGTCAGAGTAAATGATTGAATATACTCCAAATTTTAGTATTCGTTGCAGTTCTCTGATACATACGTAAAATTGCCATAATTTTCTTACATTTTTTATTTTAAATATTCGAATATATTTCAAGTATTGTTTTTGTTCTCTTTGATTCAATTATTTTATAAAAATATAATAACAAAGCTTTAAACATTTCATTGTATAGCAATATCCTTTTATGTTTAAAAAGTAAAAATAAAATTATTAAAAAAATATATAATTCATGAGTTCTTGATTTAACACGGTTTTTAGGCCCAAAAATGAAATTTTGTGAGTATCTTATGTTTTGATTTACGCGATATGTTAAATTTCTGGTCCCATAAACGAAATTTGTACCAGCCCTGAACCTTGTTTTAAGCGAATTTGATTTACACGTGCTTTCGTCGGTCCCAACAAACCGCGTAAATCGAGGGTTACCTGTATAAATAAAAAGTTTTGAAAAATATATGTATGTATATAGACTGACAAGCAATTAATAAGTGAATACGTTGTTAAATCCGTTTTTTTTATAAAAAATAAAACAATATGTGAGTTTCTCCCAGAAAAGTGACCTAGTGTGTCAAAAAACGGGGTTTGACTTAAGAGTGGATTCTGGTACCTAAAAGGGTGTAGAATAAGATGAAATGAGTTTTTCTCAAAACTGCATTTTCTCGGAGAAGGTCACATATTACGTATTATTTACATTTGTTTGAAGTAAACACAATCGATCCGGGGAAACAAATGGTGTAAAATTGTCTAACAGATTTTAAAAATGTTTGAAAGTAAAATAATTAAATTAAAAAATTATATAAACACTCAAATAAAATTGCAAAAATTATAATTTTTTCCTTATTCGATCTTTATTGTTAAAATTAATATTAATTTGTTTAAGTTCGAGTTCTTTTTTATAAAAAAATAATAATTTTACATTAACAAAAATAAAAAAATTAATAAAATTAATATTTTTGTATTAAAAATGACCTCAAGCTTAAACAAATTAATAAAAATTTAAATAATAAAGTCGAATAGGAAAGAATTTATATTACATAATAATAATAATTCTTGTAAGATACCGCCATTTTTTACACTGCACCTTCTTTCTTTATTTTTTTCAAACTATGAGTTAACATAAATACGTTTTCCCATGCCTTTAACATAAGCTGAGCAATAAGAAATATTGCTCTGTTATTCTGCCGACGTTATTGCCAACTTGCTGAGATAATTATCTTTAGTGTAGACCTAGGGTAATAAACAAAGTGTGTTGACATTTGGCAACTGAAACTACAAAAAAACAATGGCCTATCCATTACTGCCCGTCTATACCAGAGATAATTATTGCGACATATATTGCAGTAAATGTCAAAATTATGTTATCTTTAATGTAGACAGCATTTTTTTGTACATATTTATTGCTGGCAATTTATGTTGCAATATTGTAAGTCCATTTTTGTTGACAATTATTGCTAACACTAAACGTCAAATTTTGTTGTCAATTGAAAAAAAGAAGCAAAGAAGAAAACAATGGAAGCAAATTGTGTGGGAAAGAAATTTAATTTGTAAAATTGTTTCAAATTATAATTGTAGTAAAATAATTAAATTAAATAAACAATAAAATAAAATTGTTAAAATTATTTTACTAAATATATTTTTTTCTAATTCGATCTTTATTGTTTCAGTGTATGTATATTAATTTGTTTAAGCTTGAGTTCTTTTTTATATAAAAATATAAATTTTATTTTAACAAGAAAAATAAATTTTATAAAATTTAATATTTAATATAAAAAAAAGATCTCAAGCATAAACAAATTAATATACATACATTTAAAAAATAAGTCAAAAAGAAAGAATTAATATTAATAAAAATAATTTTTGCAAGATGGCGGGAGTTTTTACACAGCACCTTCTTCCGTGATTTTTTTCAAATTATGAGTTAACATAAATACGTTTTCCCATGCCTTTAACGCTGGGTCTCCACGTAGCAATTTTTATTGATAAGTACAAGCAATAACGTCGGCAGAACAATGACAGAACAATGGAGCAATAATTGCTGGCTGTATTGCTGGAGAACACGTGAAATTGCTTTGCCATAAACAAACGTACAGAGAAATTAAATGTCAGATAAATAACAGCTGATTTTACAGCAGATTGCTAAGCAATAATTGCTCAAGCAATAAGAAGAGCAATCATTGCGCAATGGATTGCCACTCATGGCAATATGCGGTCTATACGTCGCAAATTTTATGGAGCAATCAAATTTGACGTTTGCCGCAATAAATATTGCTACGTGGAGACCCGGGGTAACATAAGTTGAGCAATAAGAAATATTGCTCTGTTATTTTGCCGACGTTATTGCCAACTGGCTGAGATAATTATCTTTAGTGTAGACCTAGGGTTAGGTCTGCGCAAAAGCCAGATGTTTATTCCTTAAAGATGTCAAAAGTTGTTTACATTTTGCTTATACATGCACATTTTTGTTTACGTTGAATGTTGTATGTAGTAGTAATACAAATTGAGTTAGCTAAATTGTGTATAAGTGAATAGAAAGACAATTACATATCGATGCCTTACTTTCTCAACCTTGTATCTTAAAAAAATACAATTTTTCAGGAGAGAAAAAAAACGATTCATCTTTGTATACTTCGGTTTTTGGGTTAAAGTTAAAATGGAATTATTAAAGAATTGATTACATCCAGGTATGGGCACCACTACATTGAAAGCTTTGCATGTGTGGCATTGTATTGGTTTGTTTACGTTTGCATTTGTTGGTTTTATTATTAGAACACAAAAATAGCAGTCGTTTGATATGAAAAAGTCAAAACCGTATTTTTTAAGTTACGAGGTTGAGGAAGTAAGGCATCGGATATGTCAATAAACCGCATATTGACTCAATTAAAAAGGTTTATCTGAACAGGGTATTACCCTGCGGCTACATGATCAAGTTGTTCTTGATAGCATTTTACATATACTGCTTGTCAAAATTGAAAGCTGTGACGTAGGATGAACTCAATTTGAAAGCAATTTACTTTCAAGATGTCATCAAGAAAACAATTAATAAATACAAACGAAAAATTTGCTTAACTTGTAATCAGCTGTTAAATTGAACGTAAAATGCCAAACAAATGGAAAAGAAAAATTTAAAGCAATCTCGAGGTCAATTTAAAAAGTGGGAGAGTGTTAGTAAATAATACAGAGTGTATGTATTGCAAATTGAAAGGCAAAACTTGATCGTGTGGCTCCTTAGGAAGCCATTTTTCTTTTTGCTTAAAATGTGGAAGCTAAGATTTAGGTAGATTTTTTTGTTAATTTACGTACCCAAAACAAATCATAAAATATTGTTTTTGTTTAACATGTTATTTAAGCGAACTAAGTTTTCGTTCGAAATCGGTGAACAAGCCATTAGTGTTATAAAATTTGTTCTGTCACAGTTTTATACGACCAGAAGCCGTATTCTGTAAATCGCTTAGGTAAAGCTAAATCTCGATCGCTATAATGCCTTACTACCCGTCTCTACTATTCATTAACTTGGTTAGAACAGCATGTCGAACATGATTTCTACTGGTGTAGAGTGTTCATGTTTCGTCCATGTGCTGCCATCGTTGCCTTAACATTCGTCTTAACATGCATGTGCACCATGTTTGTTGTAGGTCCCAATTTACACTAGGGACATTTCTTGCCGGACATTATTTGAATTCCCTTTTAATCTTACCTGAAGCGTTTACATATGAAACATTAGAAGTCAGACAGAAATTAATACTTGTATGTAAACTACGAAAAGTAAGAAAGAGAAAAAATGTCCAGTACAGATAGTCATGTACTACACACTCTACCTTTTCGACCCCTCGCAATCAAACTTCGTCTGTCCAGCAAGAAATGTCCCTAGTGTAAATTGGGACTAGGCCATACAATGTATTTTCCATTGTTGCCAACTTTTTATGAAGACTTCCCGTCAAATCGTACTTCAAAAACCGCTAGAAACCGCAAAATTTTTTAGTTCGCTTAAAATGTTTTAAAAATATCGCTAAAATCGAAATATTATGTGAAATGTTTATACAAATCTAGATTTAGAGTGCTTTTTATAGGTGTAGTTAGTTCTTTCAATTAAATTTATATTGTAAAGTTTTTAATTTCACTGACTCTTTTAGTCCCGCGAACGTACAAAATGTGGATATTCATATAAAATTCATGGATCTGTATTGCTTGAAATATATCCAGACATTAGAGCTAAGTGCACTTAATAGTTTTGGTAATGATGCAAAAAATTTTAGACCGTAGACCAAGATTTAAAAAAAAAAATTAAAACAAAAGAAGGAAGTAAATGCAAGACAATCGATTTGAAATTTTACACTATTTTATATTTCATATATACTTACATTAACTCTCTGAGGTACATTAATTAAAAAAGGTTGAATAAACATATGTATATATCATAACATGGCCACTACTGCTCTATAACGTTTATAATTTTTAAAAGTTTTTGCTGGCCATTATTTTAAACATTCATGCTTGAAAACTGTTTACAATCCTTACAAACGAATAGATAGTTTTTGTTTCGCTCCGAACATTTCGTTTAGATTAATACAAATTATTTTTCACTTTTTTAGGAAAACTAGAAATAAGGTGTGTATCCGTGAACTTAAATAAAAAATATAGAAGAATTTTGGCATATCTAGTTACAACCTTGCTTATACTAAACAGCATACTTATATAAACTCAGACAAAAGCGTAAAATGGCGCTTTCTTGTTTTTTTAAGCATCACAAACAGTATTTCTTGAATTCTCGAATTACAGTACGTTGTTTGGAATTAGGTTTGACAACCGTATGGAAGTTTTATCCGAGGGATAATAAAAAATACTTTTAATTTTTGGTTGCTTAAGTGCTTTAATATAAACATTGATTTGCTGAAGACAACACCCTTTTTACCTAAGCTTTGACTATAGATTATATATTGATCGATAAAAGTTGATAACACTGGTCTGCCGTAAAAATTTTTTTAAATAAATTCAAGGCCGTTCTCAGTTTTTTTCTATCACGTCTTTTTTTTTTTGGCAGGACAAATATTTCGCTCGAAATAAGGCAGTTATGTTAATACATTGCAATTTAACTTCCTAATAAGAATATTTATAAAATCTGCTTAAAATTTCCACAAAAACCAATTTTTTCTTATCACTTAATTACTTTAATTGAAAACAAATCACTTATTTTGGGATAAAAATTGTAATTTTCAAATTCCTAGAACAAAAATTGTATTTTCTAAAGATATTAAAAAATCGCTAGATATCCCGCTAACCGCCAAAACGGAAATTTTATCCCGGTGGACACGTAAAAACCGCTAGAATCGCGGTAAACCCGTCAAATTGGCAACAGTGGTATTTTCTGTATACAACCAAACGCCACAACAGCGCAACTAACTTGCCGAGTTTGAAAAGGGTCTAAACATCTTTATAGATTTTTAGCGACAGAGATTTAGCTTAGCGGGTCCATTGTTGGCCATAGGGTCCAACACAATACACTCGCAAATTTATATATTGTGGCGCGCTTGACCGACTCTATACTTTCTTGTTTAATTTATAAATTTCTTAGCCGATCAGATCAACAAAAAAGTAATGCTTTTGACATCATCCGCAGGTTCTACCGAGATTTGAACTCGGATCGCTGGATTCAAAGTCCAGAGTGCTAACCATTACACCATAGAACCACATGGCTACCGTGACTTATTAACACTACATTAACTTCAGATTTTTTTTTTTGGTTTTTGTAAATTTCATTATCAAAAATTTTGGGTTTTTTAACATTTTATTGAAATTCTTCATACATCTACAGTGTACTTTCTACTAACGCATACCACTATTAATTGGACACCTCTCATAAACGGACACTTTTTTCAGCCCAAAAAAACCTTTAAAAATCCCATAACCAGATGCAAGCGAATTTACTACAGGTGGTGTCAAAACGGCATCTGATTTTGACAGTTCAAGCTTATTTTTTTGATTTGTTAGTGTTTTACTATGAATTGTTGACATTTCGAGCCGTAAACACTAACAATGCAATGCAAAAAACACTATGTTGTTTCTGTTGCTGTTGTTGTAGTTCCGACACCACCTGTAGTTGAATTCGCCTTGAACCAGATGATGATTTAAATTTTTTATAACCGAGCTGCCGAGAGTGCAGTTGCCTGCTTCGATATTACTACTATACAAAATTACAACACTGTAAAACATTTTTTTTATTCTTACAGCCACGGCCTAACCAATAGGTCTGCTTACCTCTACAACAATTCAACAACACAAGCAAAATAAACATCTGGCTTCTTACACAGGGTCTCCACGTGAGATAAGATATAAGATTTTTATATCAGCAAACGTCAAATTCAATCGCAGAGAGTATTATCTTACGTGTAGACTCTCAAATAGTGTTAATATTAATATTATAATAAATATTATGAGACAGTTGTTATGAGAAATCTTATAACAACTATCTTATAAGATGAGCTGTCAAAAATACACATACATACATACATATAAAACAAAAATAAGACGCATTCATTAAATTGTTTAATTTTTTAGTGCAAATAGTGAGAATCTTGTGATAAATGTTTAATAAAACAATATTTTTAACTAAAAATATAGAAAAAACTAAAAAAAATAATAAAAACGACACAAGTTTACTGTACGAGAATCATTCGATTATGAAATCTTATAACATACGTGTTCCCCTTGTTTAAGATTAAGATTAACATGAAGAAATTTGTTCTCTCATTCTGCCGACGTTCTCTCACATATTATATCAGATATTATCTCAGGTGAAGACCCCATGTTAAGCAGACCTATTGGATAGACCTTGCTTACAGCGTTGCTTTATCAATATGTAATGCTATGTTGACACTTGGGTTTTTAAACACGTTTAAGCGTTTAATGCCTAAATCCGAAAACCGACCAAAAAACCACGGTTTTAGCTTTTACTTTAAATATATATTTATGCTAAAAGAAATTGCAAATTATACATAATAAAGAGTATTTTCTTCGCTTAAAAAAAATTTATACAAAATTATATTACATACCAAAAAATACATATATTTATATATATATGGGTATTTCCACAGAAAAGTCTACTTTTTGTCACGTGATGACACCAAGCAATTAGACTTGTATTTTAGAACCATGTTGTTAAAATTTTTCATCTCTCCTAAATGTAAAGCTAAAAAGTTGCGCTTTACACCAAAATGCAAAAAAATAAATAATATTTCCATTATTCTCTGAGAAAAAATTGAAAATGGTTGGTGGGGTAACGTGACAAAAAGTAGACTTTTCTGTAAAAATACCCACATACATATTCATCTGTTCTCAAAGAAAATCGAAATGATTGTGATTATATCATTACATTTTGGTACAATTTAGGTTGCAGGGTGTGTGGGAAACGATTGAAACTAGTTTCAAAACAATAATGTCTAAAGGGTTTAGTTGCAGTTGCGTTTTACCGTCTGTTCTGGGCCTCTAGTAAAAATATCATAAACTGGTTACAAATCTGTAAACTGGTAAAACTCAGGAACAGTAAGAGCAAATTCCAAAATATTTGTTTCTAAATGAGTTCATCTTTCAAACTGCGTTGTTAGTGTTTTTCATCTTTATACTAATTATAAAGCGTTAATTGCGAAATGTATGAAAAAAATGCGAAAAATTTTAATGTAGGGTACCTAAATGAGCAAATTCATTGCAAAAACTTATGGTTACTGCAGACAGAAATAAAGCTTGGACCTTTTTCTTTTAAATTATGTATTTGCTTAAAAGTAAAGATAATTGTGGTTTTCGACAAAGGTATGAAGACAACTCAAAAAAGTCCGGCAAGCCCGATGTTTGGCAAACATTTGGGTTGAGCGACCTCTAAACCTCTTCCGAAAAATCTAAAATTTAATTTCCATTTGTTAACCATGAACTACAAATTGTGTTTCACTTCTCGGCAAAATGTTTATGAAAATTCTGCTTACTTTAAAAAATAAAACTTTTTGTTAACGAGGTGCCTAGATTTTAATTTTTCATGTAAAACATACATATTTATAAGGCCCTTCTTTATGTGATAAAATTTTTATAACTTAACATAATTTTTCTGCTTATGTAGAGGAAATCTACATACTTTCAAGTCAATTAAAATAAAACAAAAGGTCGAAATTATTCAGAATTATTCATTTTATTCCAAAGACTATTTAAATAGCCTTTAACTAAGAACTTAAATTGTTTTGTTCTTGTTTGGTTTTTTTTCTAATAAAATTCGAAACCAGATTATTTTTAAATTTATTACTTTATTTAAGAATAACGATTTATTTTCTTCTAAGGATATTTACGACACTTTCGCAAAATTCTCTGGCAGCCCTGACTTTTATATTTTTACAGATGGGTAGTTGCTGACTTTTATTTATCGCATAACCTTCAATTGTTTCATAACCTTGTAAATAAATTGTCTGCAAGATTTCCCCTTCTTGAAGATCATTTGTGTTGAAGTTTCGACTTTGACAGTGGTCAGCCAACAGGTTCTATGGTGTAATGGTTAGCACTCTGGACTTTGAATCCAGCGATCCGAGTTCAAATCTCGGTAGAACCTTCGTGAGATTTTTTTGGTAGTTTCTTTTTAATTGTTAACTGTAAATATAATACTGTGGAAAAGTAAATTTGCAGTCGGAAATTTTATTGCAAATTTTTAGAGGTCGTTGATTTCAAATCTAATCTCCATTTTTCTCTATCAGCTCTAGTTTTCGAGATATACAGTTATCTCTAAAATTAGTGCACTTTCTCTACATATATTGGATTAACTTGAAAACGGTTGACCATATTCAGTTAAAAAATTCCGAAACTCGGCAACAATATTATCTTTAAGCCGTGCTTACATTGTTTTCAAATATGCCCTGTAGTTCAAGAGATCTCGTTGAGTTTTTAAAGAAAACATAGGAAAATTTTGAAAAGAAAAACTATTGTTTGTTCTTTAAAAATTCATTAAAAATAAAAACGCGACAAAAATCACACGATTTCCATTAAAAAAAAAACGTTCATGACACACACATATTTAAAATGTTTTTTTTTGTATGAAAATCGATATTCAGTTTTCTCGCAACAAAACTCATTAGATTTCAATCTCACAAAGTATTATGGAATACGTAAGACTTATATGATAGTGTAAACTAGCCTTAAAGGCCGTTACACACTATCCCACAAAGTCTTACGTATTTTTCAAAAATGCTTCCCTGATCTAATTATTCTTTAAACATTTTCAAAAAACAATAACAACTTATCAAGCAGGCATTCAAAAGCTAATTTCATTATCAATGCACTACTCTTAAGAGTGATTAAACATAAAAACTAATGCCTACACGCAGAAAAAAATATGGTTGGAGGTTATGAAATTGTTTGTAGGTAACTATTTTATGTAAATAAAGTTTAAGCAAAAATCGATACAAAATAAAAATTTGTTTAAGCTTTTTTTTGAGATGTGTGTGTAAAACCTAAAAATATGGGTCATACAACTATATTCGAATATAGCGGTCCATTTTTTCCCATAGCTCTCCAATACAAATGCCAATCCTAAAAATATAATTTAATTAATCGCAAATATGTCGTCTTCTCGGAAATTATAAATAATAAAAAATTATGTATAATATCTCTTTGATTTTAGTTTGGTAAAAAATGTTACTTCCACCAGGTTCTACCGAGATTTGAACTCGGATCGCTGGATTCAAAGTCCAGAGTGCTAACCATTACACCATAGAACCGTTTAAATTTGATCAGGTAAATAAAAAGTTCCATGCTGCCAGATTAAAATCTCAAAGATCATTTTTCAATAGTTGCCAAAGAGTAAAAATATCAATCTTATCACTATTATGAACAGAGCTGCCGTTTTTGGTTATTTCTTACCAAAATTGGTTATATTTTTTTTTCAATATGGAGATGTGAATATTTTTTTCATTTTGGGTACTTTTTTTAAAATAATAATACGTACGAATAGATAAGTTTTTTTTTTGATGCAATTATTTACGAGCTCGAATAATTTGTACTGTGTACGATTCTTCCATTATTTGTTACCAATGAACGAACGGAAGTTTTTTATAATTATAATTTATTTATCCCTTTCAAATCATCAACCATATAATTTTTTTAAGAATTTTGCTAAAAAAATATTGTCATTTGTGATTTTTATATTAAAAACGCCATGTTCTAAAATCGAAAACTAATAAAGTTTTATTTAAAGGAGATTTTCAATTATTTTTTTTAAGTGAGCGTAGTTTTTCTTGGCTTTAAGAGTAGGAAAGATAAGTAAATCATGGGGAATCGATTTCAGAAAATTACTGAAAAATTACACAAAAGTAGTTTTAGTGTTTCTAAAAACTTAAAAATAAGTTTAATGTTCTAAATTTAGCTTATTTCCAGAATTATACTAAAGTACATATTTGAAAATAAATCAATATAATTTTAAAATTAATGGAATTTTCTTGAAGAAATGGTAGTAAGTTTTAAGAAATTTAAAAATTTTACTGTTTCTAACTTGTCGGTATGTATATTTTTTAATATTTTTTAAGATAATTTTTTGGTAAAAATAACTTTTGACTGCCAGTTATACACTTTTACCCCATTGAACGTACGTAAACGAGAAAAAGTTATTAATAATATATTAGATGAATGTTAATTAGAAAATATTTACATAAAATACATTTTACATTTCGCCAAACGTTAATTTCGACAAAAGGATTAAGAAATCGCCACATTTGAAAGTACGTACGGCCAATAAAAGCTAAAAAGGGAAAAACAATATTTCCATTTTTGTTATCTATAACTGGCATATGAAAAAATATTCAATTTATTTACATTCAATTTACTGAATTTTATATGGAAATTTTACGGGTTTAACTCATGTAAAATAAAAATATTTTTTTTAAGAAACAAAAACTTTTAATTAAGTTTCTCGTTATTTTTTTAATATGCAAGAGAATTACATTTCTTGTTTTGTTTTCTTGAATTATAATTATTATTTTACTTTAAAGTGCAAATAACCTTTGTATTACAATGTAGCTTAAAATAAATTTTAATGATTTTCTCAATTAAAAAAAGGCATTTTAAATATGGTTATATTTTTCTTCACATTTGGTAACATTTTCAAAAATTTTTGTTGTAAAAATTTTATTGGTTGTGGCAGCACTGAATATGAAAGAAACTTGAGGATAACATAAATAAGTATGTTTGCATATTAACACATTTTAAATGTTTATAAACAATACAAAAATAGATAGTTAATAAAAATGCCAACGGACTGCGCCTGTCAATAATGAATATATGTACATTAGGGTGGGTCACTGATGTATGAGAAAAAATAAAAGTTCTCGAATCATATTCTAATAGCAATATTTTTTTGTATTACGTTAAAACAAATAAAAATTGCAAAAAAAAAGTTCATAAAAGTCTCATCTTGAGAATATTTGAAAAAAGTCCATTTTTAAAACTAAAAACATTTTGAATTAAACTTAAAAAAAATAAAAATTTGGTTCTTATACAACATAAAACAATAAAATCCTTTTTGGTCACAAAATCTTGTTTACTGTCAAATCCGAGCATCTCCCGTCTTGATTCAAGTTTCGTCTATATTAAACCATCGCTTGACTTTTTAAGCGCGAAGAGTCATTAATGCTTCTGACACTATTTCCGCGAACCTAAAAGTCGTTAAGATACAGTAATATGATTTTCTGCAATACAATGCTATTGTTGCTATATTAAAAATTTAACAAAATTCAAGGTCAAAGCGCGGGCTCTTACACTAAAAATAAATAAATAATATTTTACAGGGATCTAATTCAGACAAAAATACAACATATTTACGCTATTAGAAGTCGATAAGAGAACAAATATTTTTTTGACCCACCCTAATGTACATGTAACATGTACATGTATGTAAACAGATAGATAATTTTATATGCAATTGAAAATGCGTATTTATTTGTTTAGTTTATAGGTATTTATATGTATGGCTTTTTTTTTGTTTATTCGTACACTTTAATTGTTTTACACTTAACAAAAAGAAAATTACATCAATTTGAACAAAAATTTTTATTATTTTCTAAATGTAATTTTTATAATTTGCGTTTTTCTTATCGCCAATATACATACTTCAAATTGATGTACATATTTGTAATATTAAATATTTTTTTTATTTAATACCTACTTTGTATTCATTAAATCGATTTTATGTAAATTATTTCTTTCTGTGTGTACGCAAATAATGGATGAGTGACTTTAAGGGTAAATAGGATTTGTTAAATGAAGTACAATGATAATTAAAATGAAACAATATGAATGAAGACCTAAATAGACACATTGTTTTAGAGGGAGATTGTGATCAGAATTTTAATATACAGTAGAGCCCCGATAGTTCGTATTCAAAGAGACCGTAGTAGAGGAGTTTTTTCGATTTGGGCGAGTTTTCGATATAAAGAGATTTCGATTGAAAGAGAATTAAATTCAAACGATTTATAAAGGCTTGAATTCAATGAGGTTTAAATTAAAAAATGGTATTAAAAGGTAAAAATATATTTAAAGAAAACAATTAATATGTAATAAACAACAATACAAAAATAATTCATTTTTCTTAAATGATAATGATCTTTTGATACATTTTCTTGTAAAAGCCAATGCCATTTTATTTTTTCAAAACATCCTGATTTTTATTGCGAATTGTAAGAGGTTATCTGCGAGAAAGTACGGAATTAGAGAATCTCTTCAGACTTTGGAAAAAATACGAATTAACGGAGGAGCTATGGGATTTTTGTGAATTAAAGAGCTTTTCTCAAGAGACCAACCGTTTATTTCGAATTTTAATGTTTTTGAATTAAGGGTGTACGAATAATCGCTGTTAGACTGTATCTTTATTTAAGTACAACAATTGGAAAACTTTTTTAATTTAAAACAATTTATGGGTAACATTGCCAGTAAATAAAAAAGGTACATACTTCAAATCGCAACGGGCACTAAACATTTTCATTTCTTTTAACCACAATTTTTGTTTTATAAATCCAAACGCAACGGAATTTTGGTTGCATTCCATAATCGACCCATAATACTTCATTGACTGGATTTTCATTGTGTGTTTTTTTTTAAATTTTAGTAAACTTGCATGTCTTTGGTTTTTGGGGGAGAAAAGTGTACAAAAAATATTGCACTCTTCGCCTTAAATAACTCGAAGTTTTTGTAATATTCCTATTCCTTCAATTTTTTTTAGGAAAAATGCTGATTATAACAAAGTTACTTATGAAAAGAAATAATTTCCAGATTCTATTTGTTAAAATAATATAACCTTTAACAGAATAATTTCTTTAAATTAATGAAATAATTCTTTTAATTTGTTTCGAAAAGTATTGCCAAGCCAATATTATTCTCCTAAATCGATACAAATAACGTTTGGTAACCGCTAGAAACCAAACGAAATGATTGATAGTTAAAAATTAATTTCAAAATACAATTTAGCCAATACAAAAAAAAACATAAATCAAAATGGAAAATAAAACCAAAAAGTCTCTTTTAGAACGTTTTAATATACCCGTACACCATTTAGACTTTAAATATATTAAAGAATGTAGAGATGGTCGAGAAATGGAGAAAATTGTATATATTTTGAGATCCAATGAAGAGGGCTATTATCCTGATTTAACAGCCTGTGCAGAGGAAAAATTAAAGGAACTCAAGCCCCAAAGTCGACTTTTCAGAGTGGAGGAACAAATACAGGGAAGAGAGGCTTTAAATCCTAGTGAATTAAAGCCCATTTATGTAAGTCAAACATTTTCGCGTTTAGAATCAAAAACAAATAATTAAATGCAAAAAACCACTAGGACTGGAACCATGACATCAAAACTACCGATAAAAAGCTACAAAAACTTACAAAGGAAAATAAATCTGAGGATGTTACTAATTCCCAAATACCTCCCATACGTAAGGGAGGAAATATTCTTCAAAATCAAAATGATAAACAAAAGTCTTTAAACTCTATTGAAATTAAAAAAGAAAGAATTAAATCCACGGACTATAACACATGGGATAAATATGATCCAGAGGAGGAAATATTACGTCTAGACTTGGCAGAAGAACGTGAAAATGAAGAGCTGGAACGTAAAAATCGTTTAAATATGGAAACGTGTTACAAACAGCCATTAGAAATCACCGAAATAGTTGAAGATGAAGCAACAAATAGATGGTTAAATTTATCGGAAGTGGAAAGAGAAAAATTATCGGAAGAGTAAGTTGTTAAAATCATATGAGAATAGTTTAAAGAAATTTTTGGTTTTTGCTTAGATATCGTTTACGTGGTAATGAGTATTTTCGCTCTAAGGAATATGAATTTGCTGTAAAGGAGTACACAAGTGCTATAGAATGTTGCCCTGAGAAAGCGGTAGCAGGTTATAACAATCGGGCCTTGACTTGCAAGTGTTTTTTTTTTTTTTTTTTTTTTTTTATTAAATATAACTTTTTCTTTAAATCGTATCTTCTTTTTAGACTTTAAACAAGAGAAATTTTTGAATTCTATTGAGGACTGTGAAGCGTGTCTTAAAATGGATCCAATAAATTTGAAAGCCCGTTTACGTTTAGCTGAGGCCAGTTATGCCTACGGCAGGACAAGAGAGGTAAAATAGTATCGTTTTTTTTTAATATTTGGGTTCATGATGGGTTGCGATGGGCAAATTGAAAAAATATATCGATATATATCGAATCGATATTTTTTAAGCGTATCGATATTTATTATTTCAAAAAAATCGATATAACGATATATCGAACGTATTTTGCTGAAACTATTACCAAATTAAAAAAAAAAAATAATATACTATATACGTATATACTATGCACAAGTCTTATTATTCAGGGGTGTGCTGGAAATCGCAAACGCAAAACGCAAAATTTGAAAGTTGTTTTTAATAAACTTTATATCTAATTCTTATAATTTTTTGGTTTAAAACCTGTTTAATAGGAAATATTTGTTTAATATTTGTCATAAAATTCTTTTATTACAGAAATCTTATTTCAAAACGACTTTAAAAATTCTTGCGTTTTACGTTTGCGATTTCCAGCACACCCCTGATTATTCCAAATATATATAGGCACATATATTGTTCTAAAAACGCATAAAGTAAATCTTTTCAAGTTCGTTTGACTTTACTGTTTTAAATAGAAATATGCAATGTGAAAACCCCGCTTTTTTCTTAATTCTTCTTCTTATAAATGCCAATCATTTTAGATTTTCATATTCGTTTAAAAAACATATGATGCATGCAGTTTGCCAATTCCTTAAAAAACATATTGTTTAAAAAACGCCTAAAATTTTGAGTTTTTAATGAAGAATGACTTTAAAAAATATCGAATTCGATAGTCGTATTTCAATATCGATATATCGGTATTTTAAGTGTCGGTGATATATATCGATTATTTTTTTTAAATATCGATATATTGATATATCGATATTTTTTACCCATTCCTTTATATGGGTATGTGTTGAGTTATATTAACAGCAACCAAATATATTCAACAAAATTTAAATAAATGTATTTTGTTGTTGTGAATATAACTAAATAAACATTTAACGTGATAACCAGCCTTCCGTGAACAACCCAACTTTGTGGTTATGCATTCTCTAATATTTCACTTTTTAACGGATTACAAGAATGCTATTCTGAAAAATAAGACTGTGAACTGTTTTTGGATCTTCTTATTTAAAGTCCACTTAAGATTTTTAGTTAAAAAAGAAATATGTCGCCAAAGGCAAAAAATCGTATAAATGAATCAAAATTTTTATATCAAATTTCGCTTAAAGAAATCCCCTATAAAAGTTAAAATCAGAATAATTGCTTATTTGGACAAAAATAAAATGGATTTTAAGTAAAAACAACTTGAGTTTTTTAAAAATTAAAAATTTTAAATTCATTGGTAATTTTAGAAAACATGTCAAATAATACTGAAAAGGCAAAAAAAAATATTTTTTAGAGTTTTATTTACATTTGTGAAATGCTCCATTCATTCATTTTGACTAACATGACTTCAAAAACTCAAAAATAGCATTACTTACTGCAGCAAAGTGACCGTTATAAGCAAGAGCGTACCAACAACTGAGATTACAAAAAAAATGAGATCTTTTCATAGCAGCAAAATAAGTTACACACAAAAATAAAAACAGTGTTAGTCAAAATGACTAACATAAGTACTGCAGGGTTAATACCCTCCAGCAGCGTTTAAAAAACTGTAGTCAAAGTAGAAAAACTGCCATGTCTTCCACTTCTTCATTTGTTATTGGCCTTAAAATAAACTTTTGCACAAATTTTCGTTTTTCGTTCGACAGTTTTTGATTTCGTTTTGACACAAACACTATTAGCGTTTGTGTTTTTTACAAATCTACCGAATCGAACACTAAGAAACGATTTTTAGTGTTTATTTTCGAACAATGATAAATATTCTGGGATCTTGAGTATTTCTAAGTCGATTTTGCCATGGCCGTCTATTGAAATCACGCTCAATTTCGAACGACTCAAAAGGAAAGAACAATATTAGCTGCTAAAATTTGTACAAATTTGTACTAGATTTTACTGAAATGCGTTCGCGTACAAAAAAATTTGTAAAATTTTCATATTACTCACCTACTGGATTTTACTGGAAAAGTAAACGAACACACATATTGATGTCAAATTGTTTCTAGCAGATCTAGTTGTTTTAGCAGCACAGATTACTAACAGATATAATTTCTCTTTATAAGAAAGCTACCCTTTTAGATTTCTCTTTGCATCATATTTCTGGCGCTAACAATGAGCACAAAGCAAACTGGTTTGCTTTTGGTAATTTTGTTTTGATCACGAAATTTGTGTTTAAATTATTCTGGAATGCTTTTTCACATTACCGCTTCACTGCAAAAAAAGCTTTGTATCTCTTTCTTCGAAAGCTGCCCTCGCAACTGATTTGGGCCTTTTTCACACGTAACAGTTCTGTTAGAATTCTGTGTCTAGCAGTTTGGGATTTATACCCAGCAAAATCGGTTCACTAGGATAACAGTTAAAAATTCAAATGTGGGACCACCAACCCAAAAAATGTATAATTTTGTTACAAAAACTATATTAAAAAGTGACGGTAGGCACATATTGACATAAGATTTTGCACAAATGATTTCCATATGACTAGAAAAAGGTATGTACCAGAGAAATTCGTAAAGATCGGTTAAACATAGACTCCATATAAAGACCATTTTTGGAAAACTCTTTAGTAATTGCAAAACCCTAGAGAATAGCGCTATTGTAATAAAATTTGGTCCGCATTAGTTTTATATGACTAGAAATACCACATTTGAAATTTTGTTAAAATCGGTCCATTATTTACCACATGCCCAATATAAAGGTCACTCCCGAAAAATACTTAACTATTCGTTAAGCGGTAACGAATAAGGCTTTTGGTCTGCCACAGTCTTTTATGACTAGAAATCACACTATCGAAATTCGTGAAGATCGGTCCAGAAACTCACGTTCGGACCATTTTTGTAACGTCGCCCTTATATGACCGACAGCGATGGCGAAGAAAAGCTTAGGCCCTCTTCGTTGCCCACATGGCCCTCATGGACGGGCACCCAACATAAATTCAAGTCATGGATCGTTTAGAGACGTTAAACAGTCCATGATTAACTTGGACTTCACCTCCAAAGAAGATAGTGCTCTAAGAGCTGTTGGATATCCGACGTTATAAATAATTTCAAGCCCTCTTCCTCAGACATTCCTCAGCGCATATAAGGATGGCGTATGTCTCCGCCTGAAAGGTAATAGGCTGTTTGCACGTTGGCTAGCCCCTTTGGAAACCGGGCCCATGATGCCCACCCCAGTATCACTGTTAGTCTGTTTCGAACCGTCGGTGAACCAGATCCATGCGCCCGCGCCACCATGATTGGTTCGCCCATTAGTCCCTATCTAGTATAAAGACATTTAAATTTTTATCCAATACCAGACTAGGCAGCATATAATCACCAACCAAAATAGACAGATCATTCTTAAGAATTTCAAGATTCCGCATGTGACCCACAGATTCAGTTGCCTTGTGTTAAGCAATGCGCGTCATTCTGCAAGCACACCTGCACCAGTACCAAAGGAATGTGCAGGATAGTCAGTAAGGCCAGAGTGGGGCAGGTACTTTTGGCGCCCGTGATCGATTCGCAGATCAGGCGATAAACTTATCGAGTAGCACTCTAGTTGAGTTGTTCGGCCTTAACCACTACGCTCGGGCGGCATAGGCGGTTGGGTGGCATGGGCAGTCACACGATCAAGAGTTTCCTTTCAAGATCTTCATACATTCTGCACGTCAAAATTTTTTGAAGTTGACAGTGGCGTAGGTTCTGTGCAACTTAAAAGATATTTTATTTTTCAAGATGCCATTTTCAAGGAAACAACGCAAAACGGAAGAATATTTTTGAAAAAAATAAAACCATAAAGGATTTTTCAACTTCAATCACCTGGAGCCAAATTACGGCATTCGGTATCGATCGAAGTTAAAATGCATTTGAAAATGGAGGCATAATTCTTTTTAAAAGCAAGATGGTTTTAGAATTCGTTTTTTATGTTAAATAAAAGTAAATTACATATATGAAAAACTACATTCAAATATGAATTGATATTTAAATATAATTGGTGAAATTGGCCATAAGCGTTTTTGTTAAAAATATGTGCAATCGTATTGAAATGAGAGAGGTTAAACTTGAACGTGTTACCCCCATGTAAGTAAAAAAACAATCTACGTGATTTTAGCTGAATACAAAGAAAAGCGTTCAAAAATAAAAAAAAGTATCAAAAAAATTGTTTATTTTACAAAAAATTAACTGAATAACACCGCGATAACCTTTATAAAAAATAGTCTAAATAAAAAAATTGGTTGAATTCGCAAAAGTTGCAAAAATCGCTAATTTCGACAAAAGAAAAGGGGTGCTAGTAAAAACCATTTTTTTTAAAATAAAATTGAGGAAATCAGAAAAAATCGCAAATTACGAAAAAATATAAACATAAAAAAATTACCGAATAAATTTGCTGGCTGTCCCCTTTTTATGTATTCTAAATGTCGAATTCTATAGATGACTTGCGGTACCCTGTATGAATTCACCTTAATCAAGTCGAATTTACACCCACCAAGGCCCATCTATCAGGTCTGCTTACTTGTACAAAAACAAAAAACGATTCTTTTTAGTTGTCAAAAATTTACTACCACATATACAAAGCAAAAGGAAAAAACGTGTATGTGTGGCAATACCATATACGAAAACAAACCTATACATGCACATGTAAGCAAAATGTAAACAACTTTTGAAAACTAAAAAGAACATAAACAATGATCATCAGGCTTCTTGCGCAGACCTTTTCAATGGGCCTTGACACCCACAACGTTAAAATATATTACAGTGTTGTAAACGTTTTCAAAAAAGACCACCTTGTAAGAATTCGCCTTGACCTTAGAAAAAAACGATTTTAAGTCAAGTTAATAATTTGGTTTAAAAAAAATAAAAATTTCAATAAAAAAAAATTACATTTTCATAAAAAAATATTAAAAATAAGAAAAATTGTCAGTTCTTTTATTTGCTTAAAAATTTTTGCATAATTAATTTAAAAACATTTAATTTTTTTTATGTTTTCCCACAGTCCTATCAACTTTATTTAAATGTCTTACAACTTGATGCTAATAATTCAGTGGCTCTTAAGGCCACTGCAGAGTTACGCAAACAATTTAAAGATCTACCACCACCAAATGCCACCCGTCTAAAAATACAAGAAGAATCATCAATAAGCAAAAATAAAACACCAAAACCGAATCCAAGACCCAAGTACATTGATTACGATCTGGCCGATTTAGTTAAACCAAATCGTGTGGTAAAAAACAAAATTCTGAAAGCTGCCGAGAATTTGGGTAAAAATATTCAAACTGCAAAAAATAAATATGCAGATCAAGAAACCCCGATTTCGCCAGAAACTGAACAACCAGAATTGATTCTGCCTGGAAGTTATCCCGCAAAAACATCTGTTAAGGGTATAAAACTTATAGAGGAACTTTAAAAAAAAGTTATTTTATTATAATTATTTTTAATTAAACAATAGATAAACAAAAATATATTTAACTACAAAAATGCAAAACATATTTGTTAAAAAAATGTCATTTCTTTTCCAAACTCTTTCTAATATAGGCCCCCACTATTTCAAAGGGTCTCTGTTCGAAATTATGCTTTTGTTCTTTCGAAGTTGTGATTTGATCCCCATTCATACGATTTACTAAGGTAACACAGACATCGGCCGCCTTGACTCCCATATGTTTGGTTAAAGATGAAAACATGGTGGCTTCCATCTCAATATTTCGTATACCTTTTTCGTAACACTGTTTTATAAAGGCCATTTTTTCACTTTCACTGTATTGGCAACTGGCGCCATCTAGGCGACCTTGACCTGCTCGAAGGGAAACGAAAAATATTTTATTATTTAGATAATTAATTTTTTTTTACTTTACCTTCGTAAAAGCATTCAGCCGCCATGGTATTGCCTATAATAACTTTGTAGTCAAAAGATTCTTGTGAACATTTTAAAAGTTCTTGAGCTACATTCAAGTCAAAACTAGCTGGTCTAACAATTCTTTTACCCAAAATGGCCTAGTGAAAAGAAAAAAAAATTTAAAATAAGAAAATGGTTTCATTTAAGACTGTTAATTTAATTTGGGGGGGAAAATTACGGCATTTTATATTTATCGAAACTTTTATTTAAGGTGTATTGAAATTTCGATATCGTTCGCCATAATTTTCCCTTATGATTTAACCCTTTAATAGTATGTGCATTTTAGGGCTAAATTTTAATTTAAATTGCCAACATAAATTTATAAAATATTAATACTAAAGTCAAAAAAGGTTATCAAATACAAAATATGTAGAAGAATCTTAAAAACACCGCTTAGTTAAAAAAAACGCTTATTACGAAGAAACAGTGTAAGTCAAAAAAATCTTTTTGATTCCCTGAAAATTTAGGTGAAAATTACATGAAAAAAATCATATAAATAATAATAAAAAAAATTTTGGTAGAATCCGAAAATTTATCGCCTAAAAATAAATTATTGCAGCAAAAAAACGCTGATTTTAAAAAAAGATTAAAAAAAATTCTCAAAATTCAAAAATCGCTAATTTGAACAAAATATGTTAATATTTTTTTCTGACTTCAAATCAACAAAAGAATCTACCTTATTTTAGATACAATCGCTAATTTCGCAACACAAAATGACAGGAAAAAATCGCTTGTATCGCGAACATGGCTAAAATTCGCGAAAAATTGCAAACTTGTTAACAAAGCCTCAAATTTATTTGAAATCGCTAAATGGGTAAACAAAATGTCGGATAAATTTTTGCAAAATACCGAAAATTCGCTAAAATTTTTAACATTTTAAACCTTATGGCTGGTTGATTAAAAGTCCCTGGATTGATTAAAAGTCCCTAAAACTATAAGAAATGGCAAAAATTAGGTAAAAATTGCTAAATTAGCGGAAATTTGCTTCTATAGCCTTCTATGGCTTAAATTCGCAAATAATTGCAAAATTTTAAACAAACCTTATAATAATAACAAATTTTTGATTAAAATTTACATATATATTTTGCATTAAAAAGTCAAACAAAAAAATCGCTACGATTAAAAAAAATTAAAATTTGTGCATTATAGAAATCGCGATAATTTAAAAAAAATCGCTAATATGTATCACGAAAAAAATAACAAAATAAATAAATCGCTAGAAAAGCATAAAATCGTTAATATAATTTCATTAGAGCAAATATCTTTACCCCTTCTGCGGACACCATTTTTGGATAAGGGTTTCCTGTGGGACACTTGCTGCATATCTATTATTAGGCAAGATACGAAAATTCTTAAAACACTAAACTGCAAAAAATTAAAAATAAAAAATGGTAAAAAGCAGAGCTACGGAGTCGTCTAGAAAAAGTTCTAACTCCGACTCCATCCGCTGATATTTTTTAATCCAGTACATTTTAACCATGTAACACGTGCCGCATTGATTAATATTGCTAATTACATTTGAGTAGGAGATATGCAAAACTCGTTCGTTTCGAATTTTGGGAAAATGCAAAAAAAATATAGCGCCCGATTAAATGGACGAACTTAGTTGAACTATTTTGATTCTGAAGTGTTGTGCCATTCCTGATTAATTACTTAATCGTTGAAAAATTTAAACTAACTGAAATATAGAAAAAAATAGATCCAATTTTGGAACGAATGAGTTTTGCTATAATCCATACACACAAAAAAAATCATAGGTAAAATTACCTAAATATATGGTATAAAATTAACTAAGCGCAAGGGTAGCATGGCAGTATCTAAGTTTCTTAGTTAATAAAACTATTAACTTAGGTAATTTCTATGTTCGAAAAAGTATCTAATTATTTTGTTAAAATTACTTAAAAACTTTGAAAATTTACCAATGATAGCAAAGTTAATTTATATTTTTATTTTTGGAAAATTATCTAAGTTTAATTTGTACCATAGATTTTAGGTAAATTTACTATTTTTTTGGTTACATACTTTAAATAAAATTAATTTAATTTCATTGTAATATTTTATTTATTTTCATCAAACGGGGAAAGTATAAAAGACATAAAGATACAATTTACACACAAAATAAACTCATAGCGAACAATTCTGCATCATTTACTCCAAAATATCATATTTTGGATGAGCGATATATATTTTTGAAACCTATTAGAATTTAACGATAAATTTGATTTATTAAATTGTCAAAATAGTGCATATTTACTTTGCTTTCACTTAAACTTGAATTTTGTGATTTTTTGTTTGTTTTTGTTGTAACAAGCGCATCCAGTGGCGTTTCTGTGGAACTCATAATTTTCATTAGGCCTTCCTTCTGTTAATGCTTCTAAATCTATTTTTTACCTGGTTCTTTTCAATGAAATTCGTGTAATAAAGTAATAAATAATTATTGTTTTTATTTTTTATATACATACATCTTTTTTGTAAAAATTGGAGATCTTATGATTATAATATACTCACATAAATACGTTGTATCTTTATACTCTATCGAATAGTTTTTAATTTATTTTAATTCAAAAATTTTAAATTTAAATTTAAACTTTTTTCACAAAAAAATTTTAATTGATAGAAAAAATCAAATAAACCTACATACATACACATATATTAAAAAATTCGAAGAAGATACCTAACCGAATTAGTAATAATAACAAAAATTTTAGGCAAAACTTTTTCTATAAATTACCAATTATCTTAGGCAACTAAACTTAGTTTTTTGTTTTTATATAAAAGTAAATTACCTATGTACGCATTTGTAAAATACACTAGATTATTTTTTTGTGTGTATGGGATTGAACTAGTTTTGCAACACACTTTAACCCACCAGAAATGAATCATTGATCTTTAGAATATGTTGAAAGTTATATTAATTTATTAAAGTTATGCAAACAGTGCTAAAAAATGTTACAATAGTTCTGTAGGGGAGGGATAAATTTAGGGTTTTTTCCCGAGATTTCTCGTCCCGGGAATTCCCGGGAATTTCAATTATTTTATTTCCCGTTTTCCCGGGATTTTTTTTGCGGGATCCCGGGAAATAAAAGTTCCTCATAGTTTCAGAAAAAAGCTAATTATACTTTGAAATTTAGTTTTCTATTCTCTAAAAACTAGCATCTGTTGATGGGTGGTCGATTAGATCAATAACAAGAAGTGAGTACGTTCGTAAATCAATGTCTACTGACGCAATAAATCTAACAAAAGCAGAATGTGCCGTGAAGAGTTAATAAAGAACATAAATTCAAAATAAGATGCAGGCAGTTAATTTTAATTGTCCATGTACAAGTCTTAAAAATAGGATATATCCAAAAATATCGCTCATTTATTGCAGAAAAGTCATATCTACAAAAAAAAATCAAGCTTGGCAAAATGCAATTAAAGTTTTCAAAATGTACCGATTTAAAGATATATTTTGCTATAACTTCGGTTAAGTTTGAGATAAAATACCGATTTTTTGTTACGAGAAAGTATGAAGGAACGCTTTGCTTAATTAACTTAAAATTAAAAAAAAAATTTGAGATATGACGATATGTTTATAAGGTGATAAACATAAATTTGTTTCATTTTGTGACGGCTTATATAACCGGAAACTATGGAAACTCGTGTAAGATACTACAACATACAATTTTAAAAACACATTGTCCTAAAGATTACAGGTGGATCTTGTAAGAAGAAGTCCGTTTGATGCGATTTTTTGCATCAACTTTGACTTACATTTGACTGATATAGACGTTGGTTTATAAAAAAGAAAAATTACTTCGGATTGTGAATTAGAAATATGCAACAACTTTAAACTTTTGCACTTTAAACTATTTGTCCAATCTCTGTAAAAAAGTGAACGAAATTTTTCGGAAACATGGTAATAAGTAAATAAAATAAGAAATATACTCTTTGCCGACTTTCTTAACGCATTGAGAGTGTCTTAATGTTGTTTCCTAAGCTGTTAAAAAATGTTAATAAATCTAATTTATATTTTCTTCGACCTTTATTATTTGAATATATTTATTTAAAATATATATGTATACCTACTTATAAAACATATTTATTTAAAATATTTTATCTATTTTATGAATTTACTTTTTGATCTCATAACTTGAGTACCACAATTTTTGTTTGTTTTTATTATTGTTTTATGAATTAAATTTTTATGTTTCTGTTATCTTTTTATCTTGTATTTAGAACATAATGATACGAAATTTACATATAAAATCGTAAGGTAATACTAATTCAAGTTCCTCTTTCAACCTTTAATTCATTTTTGTAGTATTTAGGCATTTCTTTTACTTACTTTGTAAATAAGTTCCCTTACGCTTTTTTACTTTTACTTTGTATTATTTATATGAAGCGGGATCCCGGGATCCCGGGAAAACTCCGGGAAAAAAAACTCTAGATAAAGTACACCAGTTCACATTTTTTCAAAATACGTTTAAAATCAGATTTTTTCCCTATCGTGAGTGGATTCTAGGGATGCCAATCCCGAATACCGAAATCCCGGGATTATTCTAAAAATTTAAGTCCCGAAGAGATTTTGGGTTTAGTAAAAATGTGCTAATTTTGTTTATCAAATACAACTACGATTTAACAAACGTGAGTCACCGTGTTTAAAAATAACTTCAAAAATTTAATATTTAATCGTACTGGTAATGAATCTAATTTTTGACTGTTTAACAAAAAGAAGTCGCAAGTGAATAAATGTTACATGTAATCAGAGGATAAAGTTCGGTGTGGTCTATTTTTTATAAGTGAATGATAATGAAACTGCGCACGCAAAATGCAAGTTGTGCAAAAAGGTGTTAAAAACTTCAGGGGGTTCTACCAAAGGTCTTTTGACACATATTTGTTTAAGTATATTATATTAGATTAATACTTGCATATCGTTACTTTAATATAGAAAAGCCCTAACTAATATTTTCCTTACTTTACAGGAGAAGGAAAATCTTAATAAAAATTATAGTCTTGTAGTCACGATTTTTTTTAAACGCAGTTTTTTATTAAATTGCTTAGAGAAAATTGAAAGAGATAAACACTTAATTCTGACAGCTGTGTGCCATTTAGAAAGGTGAAAGAAAAGAGTGAATTAATTCACTTAACCATTCTGAAAGATTCACATAAATGAAAGATGTTTACTTATTTGAAACCAAATTTATTTTATAACATTGTTTTGCAAACATTTTCCGTGAAAAATGGGAAATTTGCTCTAAAAAGTATTGTGCATTTAAGGGTTAAAGTTATTATTTAATTAATGTTTAATTAAATAAAATAGCCTGCATTCAAAAAATTTCTTAAATTTAATAAAGGCTTACAAAACAAATGTTGTATGAAAATTTTCCTTAATAAACGTTTGTTAAAATTAATAATTAATTAATTATTTAATTAATGAATTGATAAAAGTATTTAAGTTGTTCGCGGAAGGCGGATCAATAGGTTATATTAATAAATGTATTACGTGTTCTTAATAAAATTAATTAACCATATGTATAACCTGTTAACCAGACTTCCGTAAACAACCCAATTAAGTTACCTTTTATTTGTAAATCTACTACTTACTATTTCATGTTCACTTCTTAAATAACCATTATAAGCATCTTTGCTTATGACGACAGTACCAGGCTCGACACTCAAGCCACCACTAGTGCCCAAACGAATAAAGATGGGATCCTGACACTTGGCATAATGCACTAATTTTAAGAGTTCATGTAAAACAACACTCATAGTACTCATGCCGACACCATGGGAACAACACAAAACTGGGCCGACCTTTAAGAGATTTATAGTAAAATAAAAATTGCTTAGATTATATTTTCAATTCCAAAAAAAAATAAAACACAAACCTTATAAATGGCATAGCGATTACCGGCAGCACTAATATCGACTAATTTCTCATTAATCTGTTCAGGCTGCAAGAGTTTACGCAGATATATGGCTAAATCGTACATACGGCTTTTGGTGCCACCCATACAAACAAACTGTATGAAAAGGGTTAATTATTAAAAGAAGGGCTTTGTGTTGATTTACTGCCTATTTCTCTAAATGTGAAAGAACTGTTTCTTGCGCACAACTACATTTAAAATAAATTCTCTTTTTATTTAAAATTTACTTATGCGGAAGAAAGCGTTCTTTCGACATTGTGAAATTGGCAGTTAATGTATGCGTGAATTAGGGGGTGTTTCAAAAAAGGCGAATTCAGGTATCCTTTGGTGGCAATACTTCAGCAAGTACAATAAAAACACAAAGTTGTATTTTTTTGTTGATTTAGTTGATCGATACGTCAAAAACACAAACAACTTTTGACATTTATCTATCTAAAGGCTAGTTTACACTATCACACAAGTTTTTACTTTTATTCACACTATTACACATGAACATGCTTTTGTTAAAATGCAATCCTGATCCAATGGAAAATATTAGCGGTTTTCACCCTTGATAGTAAAGTCCCTTGTAGACCTTGTGAATCTTATTAATTTAGTTAAAGTGCTAAGATTTACAACACAATCCAACAGAAAGCTGTATTAAACACGTTTGTTAAATAGCCCGGAATAAAATAGTTGAAGAAACTATAACTGTCTCTTTCCCTCATTTAGCAACTTCATTCATTAAAATACTAACGAAAAAGACACTCACGCTTTATAGTATAAAATCGTATTAAGTAAAGCGCAGTTGTACACTTAATACAAAGGGTGAAAACCGCTATTATTGTTTAGAAAACTTTAAAAAAACCGCTAGAGTAGTATGGGATGTCAAGTTATAAAAGTGAATTCGCCTTGGTTTTAAAAATGGAATAATTTATTTAGGGCTTAAATATGTATCAAACTACAGATTACAAATTACCTTAACATCACCAAAACGTGCTTGTATATCGGCCGTATTTTTAGTATCGGGTATATTGATATCAATGTGATACAAAAAATCGGAATGCAGTGTGTCCAAATTTGGATTTTTTAGTGTAACGAAACTGAAAAAAGTTTTATTTTTCATTAACTGCCAGGCCCACGATGTCGACAAGAAGATTTCTTTCGCATATTAACATAGAAAACAATAATAAAAAAGTACAATTTGGTTTTGGTTTCAATAAAAATATACGAAAGAAATGTTCTTGTCGACATCTTGGGACTGGGCCTAATTTTAATTTATTTGTCCACATATTAAACTCACCCTGAATTGGACATTTTTTAAATGATGTTTGACCTGCAAGCAAAAAAATTAGAAATTTTTTTTTATAGTTTTACTCTAATATGAAGTGAAGTTAACTTTTTAAAGATTTATAAATTTTAAATGAAAGTAAATCAAAATCAAGGCCCATCTATCAGGTCTGCTTACTTGTACAAAAACAAAAAACGATTCTTTTTAGTTGTCAAAAATTTACTACCACATACACAAAGCAAAAGGAAAAAACGTAAGCAATGATGATCAGGCTTCTTGCGTATACCTTTTCAATGGGCCTTGATCAAAATGTTCTTTTTGTTACCAAAAATCAGAGAAATTTTAATCAAAATCAGGCTTTTTCCAAAATAACATGTTTCTGACAATACATTCTAGTAGAGGAGACAAAAAATAAAAAAAAATAATAATTTACGTGTGCCGGTATTTCGAAAGATCACATCGAAATTTAGTGTAGTAGGATGGGCTTAAGTTTCCATCATATGGCCTGTTTGTGCAGCATATAAATCAAACCATGTGTTTTTTACATCTGAGGTATTAAGTATGTTAATCAAATTTGTAAAAAATGTTACGGAAAATATTTATGTGGTACATATTAACCCTTTAGAATGGTAATTTTTGGCTTTGCTCTAACAAATTGTAAAATACACTTGCATAAAGAGGGGAGGGCGGTGATAAAACGATCTTAAAAAATTAGGTTTCACTTTATTTTTCAGAACACAGCAAAGTCCAAAACTTAACAGAAACAAAAAAAGAAAACAAAAACAGTCAAACCCAAGATTGCCATTTGAGGGTTAATTTAGTTGTAACTTAAAGTTTGTACAAAAATTTGTAGTTCAGATTTTAATATTGATATCGATAGTTATAACTATCGACTGAATGTTTGTACTTGAGTAGGAAAAATTGAATTTTTTGTAAAAATTTAAGCATGTCCATCTTATTTGGTTTAAGGCAGTTTCTACCAACGTACAGTAGAATCGCGAAAAAGTTAACTCTTGGAAAAGTTAATCTCGCAGATAAGTTAACCGAATTTTAGCGTCTCTGCGCCGCTCTAAAAAAAAATTAACTTTTAGGTAATTTTTCTGAACGTTTTAATAAAAAAAACATCGCAAATGAGCAGAAAGTAGAGAGTTTTGACAAAATAATTATACAAATTTTCATATTATTTGAATGTGTATTCTAAGTCGAATTACAATCCTCAAAAGCTTTTATACTTTAATGGTCTTATTCCTTCGATATTTTTTTTTTTTTTGTATAATAAAAATGTTACTCAACATGAGAAATAAATTCCCAGATTCTATTTGTCAAAATTAATTACGATATTTAGGGAAAACTATTAGCGTTGCATCATTATTGATCTTAAAAATAAGAAAATTTTTTTTGAAGTTTTCGAGGCTGTGGCGAATACATATGAAAAATCAAAGTTTCTTTTTTGTTATGATGTGAACTAAGCCATTGGAATAAGTGTATGTGTTATTTCCAAAAGATCCGTGCTAATTATTGTTTAGTTCTTTTAGCATTGCATAAGTACTTAAAAACTACAATTTGAATAAAATTTTAAAATTCAAATATATTGCGGTAGGGATGGAAATTTCAAAAATGAAATTAATGAACTCATGTTTCCAGATATTAGAGAATCGCCAAAGGTATATTGTCTAAACAACATTCGCCGACTATTTGTTATACAACAAAGCGAATAAATCGCCCTTATGTGAATACTTTTTGGTTATATTTTTTAAAATATGGTGCAAGGGCGTTTAGGGGGAACTTAATCCTAAAGAAATTTACTTCCTCAGATAATGACCCATAATCATAGACAAACGCTAAATTCGGTTCTTTTCAAAAACAACTTAAAAATAAAAACATTGGCGCATAACTATAGTCATAAACAAAGCATTCTTTAAGGCCCGTTTTCACAACTCACCGATAGCTAATGGTAGGATTTTATCGGCCGTATAAAAAGTGTTCCATTATTACTACTTTACTTTAACCTACCAGGTAGGGTGAACCTTAATTTACTTTATCACTCACTTTAGGTTAAAGTAAAGTTTTAATAATGGAACACTTTTTATAAGGCCGGTTAAAGTCTACTTTTAGCTATCGGTAAGTTGTGAAAACGGGCCTTAAAGTATGCTTTGTTTATGACTATAGTTATGAGCCAATATCTTTTGGACTTGCTACTCCGTTGAATGTATTTTTCCCAATTCCTCTATCAACTCTAAAATAACAAGTTTAAAAGTGTTCGTCTAAATTCCCTTTTACATATGTATTTATTTACTATTTTTTTTTTTTTTGTTAACTGCCAAAAGTATATTTAAATTATGTAAAAAAGTATATGTAGTACAAATATTATTATTAATGTATGTACGACGACTTTTTGTTATTCTATTAAAAAATATTTTTTTTTGGATTTTAGTACAATTTTTAGGTACAATTTTTACTGAATTAAGTACAAGGCGAATTCAATTAAGTACAATTTTAAAAAAGTAGTACATCATCGCTGATACACATAAATATGTACATATGTGTAAGTGCTTTAAAATGTAAACAACTATATCGTCACCTTGAATGCAAACGGCCGTAGCTACACTTTTAATTTTTTTTACAAGAAAATAAAAATTGTTACAAAATCAATAATAATAAAATATTTTTTGGATTTTTTTTTTCAAAATTTACTTATAGTAACTAGACCTATTTATTTTTAAGCAATTTTTTTTTCACTTTCTTCATATTTAGTTTTTATGTAAATTTCGTACTTTTGACTTGATTTTTTCTGAAACAAGAGGACGTTACAATACTAACTACATACATTAGTCTTTTTTTAATGTGCAGCCAATAATGCCACAAATAATAATTTATTTTGTTATTTATATTTTAATAAAAAAAAGAAAAAAAAATGTATGTCATTATATATAAAAATTAGTTGTGAAGAGGGTATGTTAAGTTTGTCATTCCGTGTGAAACTTTTTTATTATTCATCTCAGACCCCATAAAGTATATATATTCTGGATCCTTGAGTGATTCTAAGTCGATTTAGCCATGTCCGTCTGTCCATCTGTCCGTCTGTTGAAAACACGCTCACTTTCGAAAAACTCAAAAGATATGAACAAACTTGGTGCCAAATTGCTTGTAGTTATCCTAAGCAGTTTGGGATTGAAATTCAGCAAAATCGGTGCAGTAGGACCAGAGCTATGAATCAAAATGTGAAACAACCACCTAAAAAAAATGATAATTTTGTTACAAAAAATAACATAAATGGTGAAACAAGGCACAGAATTTGTTTTATTCGACTGGAAATCATGCTGCATTTCGTGAAGATCCGTCCATAATTTACCCTAGGCCCCATATAAACACTACTCCCGGAAAACAGTTTAGTACGCCTTAAGCCGTAATAAATAATGCTATCAAAATAAAATTAAATACAGACGGAATTTTATATGACAATAAAATTAATAAATTTTATAAAAAAAAATTTAAGTTTACATGAGCTGGGCAGACATCTTTAGATCAACTCAAAAAGTGATCGTTTGATGATCGGTGTATACAAATATTTTTAGGGTTACACAAATAAGCAATAATGCATAATACCCGTTTAATTTTTGTGGTTTAGTTTTAAAAAGCTGAAGTAGATTTACCAAAGTACATATTCCCAACAGTCTAAATACTTTATGGTGTCGGTTCTGGCATATACTGTTTTCATCACATCGAGAATTTTCCGAGAATGCCGGATGTCTCTGGAGGAGATAGCGAGACATTCACTGGTCACCATTAATTGGGTCCCCGAAAACGGGGACATAAAGGGGAACTGCATGGTGGATTCGTTGGCACATGCAGGTCTAGACGGTTCAACATATAATGTAGGTGCTTCTCTCCCAAGGAGTAAGCAACGTATAGCGCACAAGTTTCATCTTATTGCCAGTCAGTGGTGGCACAAAGAAACTACCTGTGGGGAAACCAGGAAAATCTGGCCCATCATGGATGAAAAATGCACACGGCGGGCATTACATCTGTCCAGACATCATCTAAGAAACCTAATTGCGGTTATAACTGGCCACTGGCCCATTGGGAGGCATGCCCAGAGGCTTGATTTGTTTAGATTTGTGTAGAAGTTGCGGCGACGAGGAGGAGGAAGAGTCAACGGAACATCGTCTCTGTAATTGCCCGGCATTCGGAGATTTAAGACTCGAAATGTTTGGTAGAAGAGCCCTTGGGGACAAAACTTGTCTCTCTGATGTTGATGTAAACAGGATCCACTCCTTTATTGAATCGACCGGATGGCTGCATGGGAATACTAGCAGCCAGATAATATAGGACCCATGGGAGATGGTGTGACATGGTAACATAACGGGAACTAATTAATGTACCCACATGAGCTGTGCTTGATCACGGCTGCCAATGGAACCGTACCTAACCTATTTCCAACAGTATGTTTTTCATAAAAGAGTTACGTCTTTTTGCATTAAAAAATAGATACACTTGTAGTTTACCAATAACCACATGGGTGGTACTACAGATATGATGAACAAATCTTGGTCAAACGAACATTTTTCATGTTTTTTAAGAACTTAACAATTTGTTCATTGAATAAAAATTGATTTTTAACCGAAACAAATTTAAAGAAGTTATTTTACAAATAAAACAGAAATGGTCACGCGGGTGGGTATTGGTAAGGCGAATGTTAATGAAGCAAACCATGATCAATCAAAAACTCGATTTCGAATAACGATTTCGAGTAACGTCCGTTTGCATTTAAGGTGACGATATTTAGAAAAAAAAAATAAAATAAAAATGTAAGCATATTTTGACCAAGGCCCATTGAAAAGGTCTGTGCAAGAAGCCTGATGATCATTGTTTATGTTCTTTTTATTTGTCAAAAGTTGTTTACATGTGCATGTATACGTTTATGGTATGCCACACATACACGTTTTTTCCTTTTGCTTTGTATATGTGGTAGTAAATTTTTGACAACTAAAAAGAATCGTATTTTGTTTTTGTACAAGTAAGCAGACCTGATAGATGGGCCTTGATTTTGACAATCTCACGATTATAAACAAACTAACAGCCGTTGACTTGCATGCACTTTTATAAATATACTTTGGTTTCTCCTGTTATTTAATATTATACCGACAGCTGATAAGCACCTTTCTGAAGGAACCGAAGTAGCAGGGGTAGAAACCACAACTGAGCTATCAATATCACCTGCTATTCTTCTTGTTTGTATACATTACGATATTACTATCAATAGTTTCCAGCACTAGTTGGTATCATGAATAAAATGTGTTGTGGAAATTTCCGAATATGTATTTACATTTTTAAACTCCGCAAAAAATATATGTGAATATGTTTTTTTTTTTTTAAATTCACGCGATGGTAAATAGCTCACATTTGATATATTTTTTTACAACTTATGAAAAAAATAATTCACAAGTAGTTGTCTGTCCGAAAAGGAAGAAATGTTAATTTATATTGAAAATTGAAAAATTGCCATCATGCCGCTGTTTGCAAATTTGCGCTAATTTAGTAAGATTTACCGAATTTTCGCAATTCCTTATAGTTTTCGGAACTTTAACCAATTTTTATGGGTTGTTTGAAATTTTAAAAAATTTTGAGAACTTTCGCTATTTTTTGCAAATTTGTTTTTGTTATTTTCCGACACTGTTCTTTTAAACCGTTTAGCGATTTCAAATAAATTTTAGGGTTTGTTTACAATTTTGTTTTTGCTATTTTTCGCTAAATGTTCGCAATGAAAAAGGTTTTTTCCTGTGATTCTTTACAGCTCTAACGATTTTGAATAAATATTAGACTTTGCTATAATGCCGCTCTTAAGGTTGAAGTACATAACACGCGTTTATTCGTCGACGTTTGTCGTGCGTTTTAGAACTTAAGCGCATGAAAAATTGCAAGTTACACAACACGCGTTACAAAAGCCGTTCCTGTCAGCTGTTTATTATTTGTTTACTTATTTGTGCATTGAAAACGGATTCGAAAGTATATCAAGATTTATTTTATTGAATTTATTCTTTTTATATAAATATTGTGTTTTTTAAGCTCTTCAATAAGGTTTTCGTTCACGATTCGCAAATTTGTTAAATTATTCTTTTTATTGTCAACTGATAACTTTTCAAAAATACACAATGCCTTTTGCTTTAAAGTTTTTTTTAATCATTATTTATAATAATAGGTACCAATCCAAAAATAATTTTTTTAAAACATATAATCCTGCCTGTTAAAAACGTTTTTTGCTCTCCAGAAAAATTGAGCTGTGCCCGTTGAAAAAATAGACAAGACGTACACATAACGTTTTACCATTATTCGGGTACGCTGAATCCAGTTTTTTTAAGGTTAGCTCTTGCTTTCGAGATATGCTGTTATTTCGAAAATGGATGAGGTTGCACAACATATATTCGCGTAACTCAAAAACGGCTAATGCCCGTAATTTCAACAAACAGATATCTGGTCGTGGTGGTACCAAGCAGTTATCTTTACCTATCCGGTAAAACTATTTTGTCAATTTCAACGTTAAATTTGCCCACGTGTTTTTTTCCTTTAAATTTTCTTTAAAAATATGGCAACATTTGTAATTTTATTAATATTTTTAATTAACTGTCAAAAATCGATGGTGTAAAATACACTACAGTTCAACCAGTAGATAAGACATTCGTGTTAAAATTATGAAAAATTCGTTACACCATACACAGGTGGATATCTATTTGTAGAAATTACGGGCATTAGTTTATTAAAATTACTAAAAAAAACACCGAAATTCCGCAATTTTATTATTTTATAACTTAAAACTTTATTCGCGGCTGTGCTTAAATTATAAAGCTAAAAAAAGTTATCCGCAGGGCTTTTTAAACAAATTCGATCGGAATTGTAACTACAATATCGAAAGAAATGTGTGACACGCCTGCTTATCACAAACAGTTTCTATTTAATGAAAAATGATGTAAAATGTTATTAGATTCGTTCACTTTTGCTTTTACTTTTTAAAATTTTTTAATAGTTTCACTTAAAATATCGTTATCGTTAAAATCTTATTCAAATAGTTTATTAGAAATTTATGATGTACCTACATTTATTTTTTTTTTTGAGAATAATATTTATATGATTTTAAAACGGCCGCTTGAGGATTCAACCTCTTAAAGTACGCCCTCCCACTTGGAATTGTTAAATTTTTATTAATATTTATTACTTAAAGTGGGACTCACGTATTTCTTATTAGAAATTTAAATACACATGATCACTTTGCTGAAAAAATAAAATACTCGTATGCACTAGATAAAATTTCCGGCCTTCCGCCAACCACAATGTTCTAAAACTTACTAAATTGTTTTTTAGAATATTACTGCTATTTATCTATGTTTTGAGAATGTCAAAATATCTCATTTTCATACTCTTTGTTATTTATGACTGACTCAGTGTTACCAGAAGCAAAATTCAAACTTACACTTGCGAAGAAAAAAATTACCCGATTTCAATAAAATAACGCCTGATATAAAATTAACGTTTTGCTTTATTAAAACGCTACCAAATTATTTAAATTTAATTAAAAAATCCGAACGGGGTTGTTAATAAAGGTCCAATTTGACGTGACATAAACATAATGCCAATTTTTATATGCGCTGAATGTGCGCTTTATGTATCAAAAATGTATCTTATTTATCAAGAAAAATACACCGTTTGGTGCAGTGGCATCATTTGAAGCCTTGAAGGCCAACATTTTTCGTGTTATTCGTCACATACAGCCAACAATGCTCGAAAAAGTCTTCCAAAATTGGACGTCCAGAATGTGCTTCGCGGTGCCTTTATGCCCGAAATCAGTTTTAAATATTAATGCCATGTATTGATCTTACGAATAAAATTCATTTTTATACATATAAAAAGAAATTTCTTTAGTAAATAAATACCCTGGAATGATTTCAGGTGACATTCTGCTTCTTATTTACTTAAGTTTTACAACTGTTAAGTCCTGTAAATATATCAAACCATAGCATTTGAAAATGAGAAAATAAAAATGAAATTTATTTCTTTTTGGAAAATGGAAAACCAATCTATCTTGCCCCAGGTTATTTTAAAGTGTGTATACCTTTATCCAATTAATTTCGGCTGCTTATTTGCGCACAAACCAGCCTTTATTTATTGAAATCTAAGCGTCCATTTGGCACCGTTCATTATTAAATTTTAAAAAATCTATATTAAAAGATGGAAATCTTTTCCTAAAAATGCAGCTTGAATTTGGCATTTTTTGCGATTACCAACCTGTTCTATACCTAAAACAAATTGCCCACGCTCTATCTATGACAGTCTCCAGTAAAACATGCAGCTTACTGGTAAGCAGTTTTTTAAGGGAGAGAAGCACAATATTCGCATACAAACCTGCTTACAAGAGGCATGATTTTTTTATGGCGAATTCCCACTTGGAAGGACAACTTTTTTCCTCTCTGCCAAAAAAAAAAAAAAACAAATTGATGACTGATTGCGTTATGAAAAATTTAATTTCTATGTTCGGTAATATTTCGGAAATGATCGTAAACACATTTACAAATCATTGCAATACAACCTGCTTCCATGTAAGCGAATAACAGAAGCATTTAGAACATGGCTCATGAATGTTTTTTTTTTAAATAATGATTTTTATTATTGACTTACAGCCTGCCTACTGATAAAAGACAATGGGAAGTTATTCAATAATTTTTATTAACTTAAAAATTCACCTAAATGGTATTCGCTTCTTTGCTGATTTTTAGTAGCGTGTAAAAGCCAGCACATATAGTTTTCATGTAGTTTTCGTGCTTCCAGAATCCTAAACTATTTTTACTGGGTAATTTTTGCACCACACTCGGCTAATTACCCAGAAAGTGGCAGCACTGGGCTGACTATTGGTTTTAATAAACAGTGTGACCATAACTTTTTTATCTGAATCCACCGCTGGAAAAAGCCAAAAAAATTTTTAACGAGTTGTAAAAAATAATGCTAAAATAAAAATATATTGTTTTTCAATAGCTCACAACAGCTTTGGTTTCAGCATTATTCTTAACGACTCGATAAATACTTTTTAATAGACATCGTTATTTCTTAAACGAGTAGAGTAGTTCTAAAGAAATTCCGGTTCCAAAATGAAAATATTATTTTTTGCTACTATTTCGAGCAAAAAATTTTAAATTTTTTTTTGTTATGTAGATTTGCATTTCTAAATGTTTCAAATATTTAGAGTTAAAAAAAACATTAAGAAAAAGCACAACTGGATTTTAAATAATTTAAAATGACATCAATATCAAGATTTTTTTTTTTTATTCAAATATAAAATCATTAGTATTTGTTCATCGTACCTATAAAATTGTATTCATTCCACTTCAAATGATTCCCCAAATATTAGGGGACTCGCATAAACTTCTAAAATTAAAACCAGGAAGGTAGAAAATCGCCTTTTTGCCGATATAATACCGATATTAAAAAAGAAGTAACGGCAATACCGTTACCAGGGCTGTCGGATGTGGCAATATCTCGCCAAACGTGGCAATGAAATTTGTGCTTGGCGATATGGCGAGATATTAAAAAAAGTTGGCGATTTCTTAAACCTTTTTTCTTAATTATTTACAAGTACGGTAAAAGTTTTTTCTTTGAATTTGTAACAAATTTTAGAATTTTAGAATCGCAATACGAATGCGATTATTTTAGATAATAAATTGATAATATTGCCAAATAACTAACTTGAAAATACTAAAAAATTGTTGCTATAGAAATTTGGATTAAAGCTTAAGTATTTTTAGATTTTCAGATATTTTTCTTATCAGAAGACGTTATTTGTTCAAATATTTAAATATACACACAGTATGCAATATTTCGAGCTGATATAATTTTCTTTGCAATCATCGGATTCTAACCGAAAAATCAGTCAAATGCATGTGTATTTGTTTAAGAAATGTAAACAGTTAAGTTTGAATAATGAGTTAAACGGCCCAATTATGAAAACAAGTACCGGGAGGAATTTTTCCCTTTTGCCATTCCTCTTATTGTGAATACAAATTTTCCTAGGACTTTTTTCCCGCGGATAAAATATGTATTATAGATTTATAAACAAGTAAGAAAGTATGGTCGGTCAAGCCCAATCAAGCTTGTGTAAAAATAAATAAAATTAGGTTTATTCAGGTACAGTCGGATCATAAGAAGTACGGCCGACAGAAGGCAATAACAAAAAAGCATAGGTGGAAGGTTTTCAGCAACTGAAGAAAGCATTAACAATCTAATTGCAAGTAAAACTTCTGATGAAGGTGTGCCTGCAAAAACTGTTGGACTGGAATCATAACAAAATATCTAAGATCCAATTAATTTGAAAATTAAATTGTTTGTTACAAAAAAAAAAAAAATGATAAAAACACTAAACAAATTTAAGAAGTTTCGTCGTATCAACTGTAAGTAAACCTTAAGTATTGCCAATGTATCGGTATAGATTACATCCCTAAGTGCCGGTTCACACACGTCAAGTTTGTCTCGTCAAGTCTTGAGTTTTTAGGAGAGAGGGGAAAAGAAATGGCCTTCTCTTTTCCCTTCTCTCCTAAGTGCTCAAGACTTGACGAGTCAAACTTGACGTGTGTGAACCAGCACTAATTTAAATTGCTTGCATTTATTTTTTATAAGTGCGGCAATTAAAAAATTTAATTTTAACTTGTTATAAAATATAAAAATTTTTTCTTAACTAATTTTGATAAATTTCGAAGATATTTCTCCAAATTTTTAAAGAAAAGCAAATACTATTTAATAAAGAAGCTTAATAAAATATTAAATGGTAAATACAACTTTTAAAGCCAACAAAAAAAATTATCTTACAAAATCAAAATGACTCAAATAATTTATAAAGCAATGGCTTATTCAAGCCCCAAATAGGTTAATTGGCAACACTGTTTTGAGATAATAATTTAGCGGGAATTTCCCCACTTTTATCATTTAAATGAATTTTTAAATGAAATAGTTTTTAATTAAACCTTTTCTAATTCTTAAAATTCAAAACAGAGAAATTAAAATTTCTCTTCGACAAAGAAAGTAAATGATTTTATTGTTTTCAAATCTTTCTATTACATACATACAATCAAACTAATTTCTAAAGTATTATAAAATATTCAGTTAAAAAACTAATGCCTGTATTCATAAAAAATTTTTTAAATTTGGCAAAGGTTTTCAAAACCAATTTTCTTAATACACGTTTGTTTAACTTAATAATCATTCATGCCTTAAAGGTCCTAATTTAATTTTGCTTTAAATTTGACAAAAAGGCTAAAAGTACTTACATTATTCTAATATAAACTCCAATGCCCGTTTTCACAACTTACCGATAGCTAAAAGTAGACTTTAAAAGGCCTTAGAAAAAGTCATCCATTATTAAAACTTTACTTTAACCAAATGTGGACGATAAAGTAAATTAAGGTTCATCCTACCTCTCTCTCTACTCTGCATACGGCCGATAAAATCCTCCCTTTTGCTATCGGTAAGTTGTGAAAACGTGCCTAAAAGTAATAAATATCTGAAAAAATGCTTAAATTAATAAAACCTATGCTATGTATTATCATATAAAATTACCTAAAAATAATAAAAAAAACATAAAGTACTAAAGGTACTAAATAAAAACACTTATCTTCGTTATCATAAACGATTATTAAATTTAACAAACGTTTATTAAGTAACATTTTTATAGGAAAATTTATTTTGTAAGCCTTAATTAAAAAAACAAAATGTACTAAGTTTAGTCGAAACTAAACTTAAACTACTTCAGATAATTAAAGTAACAAAACTTTAGGTAGTTTCTGTAAAAAAAATTAAATTTTCTTAAAATTCCAAAAGTAGTTAAGGCCCTGACAACACGTAGGGTTGGTTCTTAACCTGTTGAAAGAACTAAAAGTACATAAAATAAAAAACGAATAAAAAGTAATGAGAAATATTTCAAAGAACGAAAAAACTAAAAATGCAAAAAATATAAAACTTGCCAAAAATGCATAATGGCTTTTAAAGTAACAAGCACTTCAATTACAGTGAGATCTAGTTCCTTTAACATAAAATCTATATCAATGGAATGCCCCGCCCCATCCTCGCCAAATCGAAGGGACAAATATTTGTGAATTTTTAAGTGGGCGTGAAACATCCCATTCAAAGACATCATAGATTTCTGTTTATCTTTTCCAAATTAGGTACAACCATTTTTTTTTTATCAAAAAAAGAACAACCGAAAAAATGTGGGCGGGATTGGTCAAGTGGGCGTGGAACTTCACATGGAGAATGGAATTAGTAAAAGTTTCGAAATTTTTACAAATAGTTTCATGTCAATGCATGATATCTGAAAAAAGTGGGCGTGGCACAAAATTGATTTCTTTTTATACTTTAGGAATTTCGTATATCTAGAGAATGGCAACAGATGCAGTTAACAAATTTGAAATTGCTGGGTTATTAGTACACAACAGCTGTCAAATAGTGGGTGGGAGTGGATCAGTGGGCGTAGGTTCACCCATAAAAAACATTATAGATTTCTATATATCTGAAGAACGGTAGCAGTCAATTTAAATTTAAAATTGTCAAGAATTTCTACCCTAATGTCAAAATTTATTTATTCACCCCAGTGTCAAAATTTTACCTTCATGAGTACTTTGCTACCATTTCATATTATTCGAATGTGTATTCTAAGTCAAATTACAATCCTCAGAGTAACATCAACATGAGAAATAAATTCCTAGATTCTATTTGGAACAAATAGTTTGGTTTTCTATACAAAATATCTGTCAAAAAGTGTATCATATTTAGAAATTCGAACGTTTAAGGTTTGAAATTCGTTGCCATTGTTTGCACTTTTTATTACTTGAAGGACAAATGTACAATTATTTTTAAAGCTAAGGCACGAGCTCTATGTGTACATTTGTCCTTCAAGTTGTGCTGAAAAAGGTCAACAAGAAAAAGAAAGAGAAAATGAAAAAACAAAAAAAATGTATTTTGGACTTCAAGAAGAATTCTTGACATAAGTACGGAAAAAACAGAAGTTAGGAAAAACATGTAAAATCAATTAAAAAATGGATAATCATTCAAAAAAGCAAATTTCGACCTACCAAATGTTAAAATGCAATTTGGTTTAAGGATTGATGTTTGACTATTGACGTCAGCAGTCGTCGTTGGCTGCGAGTGTAAGACGGCAAATCCATCTTTCGATTATTTAAAAATCAAGGTAAATATAAATAAAAGCATTGTTATGAATGAACATACTTAAGTAGGTATATGTATGTATACATATAAAATATATTGGTGTAAAGTAAAAACTGTTTTTTTTATGTACTCAGCATGTTCTCAGACGATGACATATTCTGAACAGAAATGAAGGAATCTTGTTCGGATGTATACAAAGGAAAGCGACATAGGTAAGATCTAATTGCAAAAAAACAAAATATCAAGCATTAAATTGTTTTGTGCGACTTCAAACGGCTGAGTGCACTTTACGAAAAAAAAATAAAAATATATGCCACCCGATTCAGAATAAAAAAAAAGAAAAAAACCATAGGGGACTGAGGACCGTGGGGCTCCTGGACTCAAAAAACTGCCCCGCCCACTTATTGATATGTGTGGGTACTCAAATTAAAGGTAATTTGCTTACGATTGCAAATATGTATTTGGTTTTTGTATTCGCATATTATTTTCCTCTCTATCTTAATTTAAGTATCTTTTAGGTGTAGAAAAGCATTAGTTAGCGAAGCCGGTGTTTCTTATACCATAGAGGAGAGAATCCTTGCGCCCGGCCGAAGGCCGGCTATGCAGAGAAGCTTTAGTTAGCGAAGCCGGTATTTGCTATACGACAGGGAAGAAAATCCGTGCGCCCGGCCGAAGGCCTGCTATCTAGAAAAGAATAATTTAGCACATCGGCTATTAGTTACAAAAAGAATTAAAAATTGTTTGTTTTTAAATCAAGCATTAAACATTAAAAAATGCAAAATAAAACAAAAAATTTACAATCGTGAGCAAACTACCTTTAATTTGAGTACCTAAAAGTGGGATGGGGCACTATTTTTGACCCAGAGGGCCCCAAAAGTCCCGCTCGCCCTAAATTTTATTATTTTCGTTTTTCTTGTACAATTACCTTTAATTTGAGTATAACGGAAGTGACTGCGGTAGTCATAAAAGTAAGTTAAGTGCACTATACAAACTTATATATTTGGCGTTTTGACAAAACATTTTAAGTCCAATTTGTTTACGTTTTTAAAAGTGTGTATTATAAACGAAATTTTTCTTTAAAATATATTACAAAAATGTAAATGTTGGTTCATATTTCTATTCATTTTATTTGTTTTATTTTCCAATTAATGTGCCAAATCTTCTTCGGTTAAATTTAACACCCACGTTTTGGTTAAATTATGTCAGTTAAGAGTTAATCATTTATTGTGGAATATAATTTCGCCAAACTTTCGGTTAACATTATGATTAGTTTTAATCAAAGGTGGTGAAAATGGGCGTATGCGTATATGTAATTGAACATAACAGTTTTATTTTCATTCTAGTTCTCTGTTTACTGTTTATTAAGTCCAATAAGCAATTTTAATTTATTTGTTCATACCCTGCAAATAATATTGGACCACCTGATCCAATTTGATTAAAGCCGGGTTTAACGTAGTTTGAAACTCGGATTTTTCCTGCGAAAGAGATTTTTATTTTATTATTTCATTAAAGACAAACGTTTTAAGCAAAACTAGGCTGTTTTATCAAAATTGTGTACACAAACTGGGTAATGGCGACACAAATCTGTTTTCAGATTAACTAAACCTAGTTTAACTGAGATCTCAAAAACCCAGCCTAAATGGACTACTCTATGGACTGGTCCGATGTAATGCAAGCATAGACCATGTCATTGTTAAGAAGTGTTTGTAGTGAGACGACATGTCTTCGTTTTTTAACGAAATGTTTTCGTTTCTAAACGAAGTTAAAACTAATCTTCTTGTGTACACAATGGAGTAGTTTTAAGACTACTCCTTTGTTATCCAAAGCTGGGTTATATGGTCATGCCCTAGGACATCGTAATGTTAAATATACCATGTTTTTCCATACGTTTGGGTTACTTTTGGAGTATTCCTAGTCCCTTGTGGGCTACACTTTACACGCGTGTTTGGACTAGTCCTATTTTTTGCAGGGTAAGAATAAAAGTAACTGTATTCGTTCTATCGTTGTTTTCTCTTTCGTACACTATAAAGATGCAGAAAACAGTATGCGCTCAAGTTACAAAAAAAGGTAGCATGTGTATATGTTTATTAATACACTTGAGAACTTATAATTTACTTGAACTGATTATGCGAGTTTTTAAGTAGTATTGAGATAAAAAAAAATGCTAAAAATGCTAAAGAAATATAAAAATGCGACAAACTAGCACTTTTTTGAAATTCTTACTGCGATAAATCTAGCACTTAAAGTGCTAAACTGGCAAACCTGATTTTGCCAATCTTGTCAATTTTTTAATAGCTCATAATTCCCAGACTCTTTACAGTTTTACTTTTAAAATATCTTTAGTTTTTTTAAAGTCTTTGGAAAAAGGTTTACTGCTGATCTGGCGAAATGCGCATAGGAACTTGCTTATCCCGCTACAATAAATTTTAGTGTTTTTATCAAACAATAAATAAAGATTCGATAAAATGTTTGTTTGATTTATTCAACATTTCTAACAATTTATCTTAACAAATCACGTAAAAATCATATTATATTATTTTGGGCAACAACATTTTTTATTGACTCAATTAACTTGGTTGTTAACTAAAAATACAATAACTATACCTACAAACTTTTTTATCAATACCGCAAAAATCGTCATCGCAGGAAACATAAAAGTTTTTTTTACAAATATGTATGTGATTTTCCTATTCAAATACGGTAATTATTTTTTTCTGTATAGTCAGAAAATTTAAAATCGCATTTCCATATTTTCGAGCTCGCCAAAAAAAATTCAATATGAATTTCATCGTTTAATGTAGAGCGGATTTTGTGTTGGCATTCTGTTCTAGAGGTTATTTGCGAAATCCCTAAGAAAATTGTAAAAGTACTTATTCAATCCCACAGTATGTTAATCATATTACATACTTATTTACTTCAACAACGTCACAACCAAGGCGAATTTACACCAGGTGGCCTTATCATGCTACGTAAGCAACAGCTGATTACTAACCTTGTGTCAAAATGATATACCGTTCATGTGGTTCTGGGGAATATTTACCAAACTTTATAATTTTCGCTTAAAATTATGAAATTAAAAATATTTTAAATTTTAATATTTCAAAACAAACAATTTAATATTAAAAAGAAAATGAAATATTTGTTTTAATTCTTTACTACAGTGTTGTATTATTTTTGACACAACGTTAAAATACTTTACAGTGTTGTAAACGTTTTCAAAATAGGACCACCATGTATGAATTCGCCTTGGTCACAACTGCTTAGAAAAAATAACGACACATTTTCTCCACCCAGGGAAAGTATAAAAGATATAAAAATGAATTTTATACACAATATAAAGAAAACCATAGCGAACAATTCGGCACCACTAACTCCAAAATGTTATTTTTAAATTTTGATGTTGTCGAAGTAAATGAGCGATATATTTTATTTTGTATCATAGTTCTAGCGATTCTTCCTCCCCTCCAAAGAAAACAACTGATTTGGGTTTATATCTTCCATATAAATTTGTATGCACTTGTTTTATTTTTTCGAGTTTGGTTGTTTGCTTATTCACTTTTTCATTTTAAATATTTGTATTTTTTTTTTTAAATTTAATACTTAATTGTACAATAGTTAAGTTGAAATTTTGTATATGTATATTTCCAGTAATTCGGTCGATTTATATGTTTTGTATTTATGTCGTTTAATATTTCGTTCAAGAAATTAGGGGCCAGTTTTTGACTCGGTGTTTAAATATTTGTTTATCTTTTAGTTCTATTTAAATACGAAATTGAATTTTCCAGTACTTTTTTAAATAATACTTGATTAGCCAAGTTGCTTATTTAGTGCCGGTTCACACACGCCTAGAGAGGGGAAAAGATATGTCATACTCTTTTTCCTTCTCTCCTAAAAGCTCAAGACTTGACGGCTAAAACTTTACGTGTGTGAGCCGGCACTTAGTGCTGGTTGAGTATGACATATATTTTCCTCTCTCTCCTAAAAACTCAAGACTGGACGAGTCAAACTTGACGTGTGGAGGCCGGGTGAAAGAAATACCCAATAAAAGAACTAATTTTATGCGTATTTATGCGCTACGCAAAACGACATACAATGACGAATTCTTAACAGATTTAAAAAAAATATAACATTTGAAGAGCCACGACATTCATTAACTAGGAAGCAATTTTGTAAGTGAGCATATTAAAGAATAACGGTAACTACAAAAAAAAAAATTCGTTACATTCACCAATTTTTTTTGCTCTGAATAAAACTCTTTCTGTGTCAAAAATGTATTGCTACAAAGTGGGAACTCGCCATATAAAATTCATGATTCCGTAAGCGATATGGTAATGCTTAGTTGAAAGCAGGGTTTAAAAAACTGCAGTCGAAACCAAAAACTGTCAAACAAAAAACGAAAATTTGTGTACAACTTTTCGCTCTTTGAGTTGGAATGGGATCGACTGTTTACATTTAATGAATCGAAAGTATGAGCAATAGTTTTTATTTGGCCAATTACAAATGAAGAAGTGGAAGAAATGGCAGTTTTTCTACTTTGACTGCAGTTTTTTAAAAGCTGGTTGAAAGCTCCATTTTTTGGGTCGTACACTAATTTTACTCAATTTAAATATTCAATGTCGCTTATAAATAAAACAAGTAAGAGTGCTATATTCGGCTATGCCGAATCTTATATACCCTTCACCATGGTGCAATAAGAACAAAAAGTTATGTAAACGCCCACATTATGTCGGATGTTGTGTTTTAATAACCAAGATCCTTGTACCTAATTTGGAAACTTTGGCTCTTGCCGTTCTTAAGATATACAGAAATAAAAAAAAATACAACAACAACAAGGGATTTTTGGAAAAATTTAGAGGTAGTCGTGGTTTTTTGTTCATATCTCCGTCAGTTTTGGACCGATATGGCTGAATTTCAACAGCAAACTTAAACGGAGTATATGTGACATAAATATGCGTCAACCTATTCCACATCATTTCTGGGGTTTTCGGAAAACCCATTTCAACATACACACGGATAGACGGACAACCGGATTTGAACTTCGCTTTTCATAAGGGCCCAGAATTTATATACTTTATAGGGTGTAGGATCAATATTGTGGAACATACAAACGGAATGACAAAGTTATATATGCCCTCTTGAACAAAATTTGGTGCTAAAACCATTATTTAAGGCGGACAAGAGGTAGTTAATTGAATATAACCTGGCCATTTATGGACTGATTTTTTCTAATTTTTACTGCCAGAATTCTACAAAGTTTGTAGTTAAGTTTATGTAGCATAAAAAGCTTTGAAAAGTTAAACAAATTATTGATTTATGAGTAAAAATAAGAGGCAGAAATGACAAAAATAATGAAATAATTTCGTGTAAAAGGATATTATTACCTCTTATAGGTGAAGGTAAACAAAGTTTCGTATTTAAGCACCAAGTCAAAACTGGCCATAAGTCATGAATTGTGTCCGTACCTTTTTTTTTTGTTTTGTTATTAAAAACATTGATTAATAACATTTAAGATTTAAGCAAAATTATTAATTTTAGTTTGTATTTTAGTTGAGTAAACAATTTTTTTTACAAAGGAATACACACAGATTTATGCTGTGTCACATAAACAAATTTTTCGAATAGAAATTTTTTGTGCAAAAAGAAAAGTCCAGGCGCTAGTTTAACCTTTATTAGAAATTATTCAACTGTTGTTTCATTTCACGCCTAACGCTTGCATTGTGTTTTTCTGTTTTCACTGATTTTGTAAGACGAACCCCATAACTTTTTTTTTATTAAAAAGTGTAACAAATAACAATTTTTTCTTTTTGTAAAAGGGCCTTTTAATTACAACAATTCTAAATTTTGTTTTTATTTTTTATGGTTTTTATATTTTGTTGTTCAAATTTTTTTTTTTTTTTTTTGAGTTTTATTAACGTGTACAATTTTATTGAATCTTAAATATTTGCTAAATAATTTGTAATTTATTAAAAAAAAACAAAACGTTTTACTACATCATTTTTTATGAATATGCAGTTTATATTTTTGTATATATTTATATTTCGTTGCTTTTCTATTAATTTAGGTATTTGCTCTTTTTGTTTTGGTTTTTTTTTTTTAAATTATAAGTTGAAATTATAAAAGTGAAGCAAAATAAAAAAAAATATTTTACCTAAAAAGAAATAATATTAAAAAAAGGACTTTAATTAAAAAATCATTTAAAGAAACATTTTCTACTTAAAGCTCTTAATGTTTCAAAGTACGAAAAGTTCTGAGCAAGCTAAAAGTACTGAAAATATATTTACAATAATAAAAGTTGTAAAAGTACTTAGGCCTCTTCGTCGATTTCGAACGAAGACGTCGTTCGCTTAACTTGCATGTAAAAAAAAACAATATTTAATTATTTATTTTTGTATTAAATGTAAGTTATGCGATCGAAGTCTTCGTTCGCAAATCGATGAATAGGCAGTTAATGTATTTGTAGAACCTCGAATCATATTAAAATTACAAAATACCTTTTTGACTGAAATTTTTAATAGCAGTTCCTAAAAATTAAAAAAAGTCTTCTAAATTCAATTTCTTTAATTTTAAATTTTCGACGACTACATCACTTTGATGTAAATTTAGTTTATAATAACAATGGCTGCTGGAAATAATTCCATCTCTAATTACACTACGCTTCTCGCAAATTTAAACATGCTAAAACGCTTGTAATATTTAAAGTTATACAAAAAAAGTGCTAATAGTCCCCACAAACTGCAAAAAGTAAGTGCTGGTTCACACACGTCAAGTTTGACTCGTCAAGTCTTGAGCATTAATGAGAGAAGGGAAAAGAGGAGGCCATTACTTTTCCCCTCTCTCCCAAAAACTCAAGACTTGACGAGACAAACTTGACGTGTGTGAACCGGCACTTAAAAAAAAAACAGAAGTTTAAACCAGTCTTCGAAAATAAACAGTACGTTATTAAGCGTTCGGCTCACACACCCAAGAACGATGTCTATTTTTTTTAATACCGTTCGTAACTATTTTCAAGAAAGAGCCGAACATTATATAATGTTCTGTTCTTCGTTAAAAAACAGAACAATTGTAGCGATACTGTAGACAAACATTATATTTTAATGTTTTATAACTCTTCTTTTTTGAAATTGATAAAGAAACGAACAAGCAAACAATTTTAGCAACGTCTGCAGCACAAACGGATTGTGTACTTATATGTTTTATTTGTGTAAAATTATTTTGCTGGCTTTTTGTGGTTTTTTTCGTATGTGTATTTTGTTATTGTAATAAATTTTGGATTTTTTACCAGCCAAAACGGACGAACATTAATTTTTAATTAATTAACACAATGAAGTTTGTGGATTTAAAAAAAAAACCGACAAGAACAAAATGTTCTCATCTTTTGTTGAGTTCGAAAGATGAACGTTATTTTTTTTTAATGATTTTCTACACAAACACTATTAGCGTTTGTGTTTTCCACAAATCTACCGAGCCGAACACTAAGGAGCGATATTTTATGTTTTTTTTCGAACACTGTTCTAAATTAAAATAAATTGCTTTCATTTTATTTTTAATTTAATTTATTTTTTTTCTTTAATTTAACTAAATGCCTTCTTACCTTAATATAAAAAATATAATTAAATTTATTATAAAATAAAAAATTAAACTTAAAATAGAAAATTATCGAAAAACATAATGCAAAAATTAAATTTAAAAACAAAATAATTGAAAAAATTACAATAAATATAAAATTTATATGGAATATTGTATTAACTATTTATTAAGTTAAAGTGTGTTTAATTAATAATAAGTAATTTATATTGGAGCTAATAAATGTTTAACAGAATCTAACACATTTAATAACAACAATTATGCTTAAACTTAGAATAATTTAAACAATAAAAAAAAAACTTTGTAAGTTGAGATTTTATGTCATTTAAATGTTCTGAAACGGTTTTAGTTTTTATAAATTCCCATGTATTACATAGTTATTTGTTTAAATACATGGTATAATATGCTTTTGTTAAAATAATTTATTTATGTTTTTAATAGTTTATTTAGTATTAGTTTATTTTTAAAGGAATAAAGAACGTATTTATGTGTGAAAGATTTCAACTTTTTTTCTTTTTTGTCTTTTATAATCGAATGCATATTTTGTTGTATATTAATTAATTTATATTTTTTAGTTTATAGTGATTTTTTGTAGGTGTTAGTTTGGTTAGTTGTATTTAAGAATAATTTAACTATAAAAGAAACATTCATTCATCAACATTATTTGGTATCAGTAGAGTTAAATTTTTTTTGTTTGTGTTTGGATTCTCTACTCGAGAGCTTGAGATTCTTGTTGTACCAATTTGAAACGTCTGGGTGATTTGATGGAACCTTGATGACCGAAAAGATTTTTCAATTGGCCCTTTTGGGCTAATACTTTGCGTATGTAACGTGCCACCAAAATTTGAGGACGTGCTTGATATTCATTCATAACTTCTTTGGGGGCATTGACCTGGAAAAGAAAAGATGAAAATATTATTAACATACATATGAAAAAAATTAATAAGATACTTTTTTTTGTTAAAAAGTCCATTTTTTTCATTATTTTTTTGTATTTTAAAAAGCACTTTTTGGTTCAAGTTATTTTTTGCTAAAATATTACTTTTTTGTTTTAATGTACTTTTTGTTAAAAAGTTATCTTCTACTAAAAAGTATTTTTTGTTTTAAAAAATTTTTTTTTTTACTAAGAACTTTTTGGTTACACGGTACTTTTTGTTAAAAATAACTATTTTTTTGTTAATATGTAATGTTTTATTAATAAGCTGTTTTGTTTTTTTCTACATTTTTATTAAGCAATATTTTTTGTTCAAAAGTACTTTTTGGTTAAAATATTCTTTTTTATTAAAATGTATTTTTTATTTAAAATACGTTTCGTTAAAAAGTACCTTTTTGTCCTTTTTTATTTAAAAGTATTTTTTTGTTTTGTTAAAAAGTACTTTTTAGTCCTTTTTTATTAAAAAGTATTTTTTTGCCTAAAAGTACTTTTTTGTTTCACAGTATTTTTTACAAGGAACTTTGTTTTAATAAAATCATACTTTAAAAAAATATTTTTTGTTTCGTTAAAAAGTACTTTTTTTATTAAAAAGAATTGATTTGTTTAGTTATTTTTTTGCTTAAAATTATTTTTGTTATGTTACAAATTACTTTTTTATTTAAATGTACTTTGTATTAAAAATTTATCTTTTGCTAAAATTAATTTTTTTTAAAAGTACATTTTGTTAAAATGCTCTTTTTAATATCCTTTTTTGTTAAAATGCCATTTGTTATAAAAAAGTTAAAAACTACTTTTTTCTTAAAAGTTTTTTTTGTTAATGTGTCGTATTTTTTGTTAAAAACGACTTGTCTGTGAAACAGTATTTTTTGTTAAAGAGTGCGTTTTTGTTCTTTTTTTTTTTTTTTTTTTAAAAAGTACTTTTATGTTAAACTGTCTTTTTTTTGTTTAAAAGTTATTTTATGTTACAGAAAAATTATTTCTTGTTAAAGAGTACATATGTATGTTTGTACTTTCTTTGCTTTTTTTAAATCTCCTTTTTTATTAAAACATATTTTGTGTTATAATTTTTTTTGGTTCAAAAGTACTTTTTTGGTTTAAAGAGCTTTATTGGGTTAAAAAGTACTTTTTTAGTTAAAAAGTACGGTTTTGTTTAAAAACTACTTTTTGTTTTGATTAAAAGTACTTTTTTGGCTAAATCGATTTTTGTAATATTAAAGTAAGTCAGGCCGATTAGTTTTATTAAAAATAATTTTTTTTGTTTGTTAATATTATTTTTGAAAAAATACTTTTGTTAAAAAGTACTATGAATTTAATGATTTGTAGTTGCCGTTTAACTGTTCTATTTTGTTAACATGTAGTTACGTTTTTGTGGAAAATTATTTTATTTAAATGTAATTTTCTATTTAAAATTTTCTTTTTGTTAATTTTAACTTTAAAAAGTGCACTTTATTATTTTAAAATTTTTTAAAAAGTTATTCCTGAATTCCAGTAGCTTTAAACGTTTAAACTGCTTACCTGATCACCGTTTAGACGATTAAGCAATGCCACACATACCACTGCTGCCCTAATGCCCGCATGATATGTAAGAGCAGCAAAAATGGTACTTTCCATTTCAATATTAACCACACCATTGTCACGTAATACTTCCAAATATTCCATTTTATCGGTCTCGCTGAATTCACAAAAAGCACCATCCAAACGGCCTTGACCTAAAGAAAATTTTAATGCATATTAACACTCGGTTAAAAATAGATTTTAGTAATTAATAAATACCAACCCTCATAAAAATCATTGGTACACAAAGTTTTGCCAATAATTGTGTCATAAGGATCATCTGGACTTGCTAAAGATTTAAGTTCTTTGGCTAGTTTTTTATCCAATTTGGCGGGACGATGTATGGTTTGGCCCAAAACAGTCTAATAATTGTTTTTTTTTTAAATAAATTGTTTTTAAAATTTGTATTTTCGAAAAAGAAAACAGAAAAAAAACTTACAAATTCATGGGAGTTCCTTAGCTGACCGTCCAAGGCATCTTCGGTTATGATGACAGTACCACCCTCAACACCAATACCACCACAAGTGCCAATGCGTATGAATACGGGATCATGGCACTTGGCATGATACATTAATTTAATCATTTCATGCATTAAAATGCTCACAGAGGGCGTTCCCATGCCGTGACTGACGCAAAGTACTGGACCAACTTTGTACATGGAATAACGATACGAGTAGGCACTTATGTCCTGTAACTTTGTGCCCGCTGGTAATTTATAGCCGATTTCATTCATTATGAAATGTGCAAAGTTTTCCATGCGCTTTGGTGTCCCGCCCATGCAAACGAACTGTTTTATTTTGGTTTGAAGGTTGAAGTTTTTTTTTAGGTTGTTGGTTTTTAATTTGAAAGGGAAAAAGAAAATTTGAGAAAATATTAATTAAAAATCTGCACAATAAAAAAATGTTTAATTTTAAAATTTTTGTAATGAGTGTTTATTTTGAATTAATGTCGATTTAATTAATTGCGTTTATTAAAATATATTTTTTCTCTTTTGTGATTTTTGAATTAGATGATAAGAATTCTAATTATATCATTTTGAAAATTGCGCACCAGGCATTTCTAAAATATTTTCTTAATGTTATTTAAATTATTATATTTTGTTTATTCAATATCAAGTTTAAATTGTAAATCGCATCATTCATTAATGATATTTTTTTCTTTTTTTTTGTTTGATTGCAGTTTAAGGTTGGTCAATGTTTGAGAGGAATATTTATTAAACATCATACAGTGCGTAATAAAACTATTAAACAACCTTTGTTTGCTTAATTTTATACAATCATGGGTTTTTAAAATAAATCTAAATTGTGTCAGCATTATTGGAATGACTTATAAGCCCATTTCAATATCACTCAAATTCGATATCCAGATTTTAGGAACCAAGAATGAATTTCGTATTGGAATTTAATCTTTTTCGTTAAATTTTTCGGATTTTGAAAAATGTGAATTTAAACTTTAATTGCTTTAAATTTTAAAGCAATTTTTTTCTGAGATGTGCAGAGCTGGGAAATGAGTCGAAATATTGTAAATGCAAAATAGTTGAAACTAAAGGGTGGTTTAACCATAATACACGATGTTAATTGTGAGTCACACGTTAACGTCAAGTTTTTGGCTCAACTTAATTGGACATTTCTTTGTTTCAGTGTTCGACAAATTCAACCATGGAGAGGTATACAAGGTACAAGGAACAGGCGCGTTAAGATTGTTAAAGCCTTTTAACAAATGGGCGCTCAAATCCAAATGCATTTTGTGCCCACAATCGGGAGAATTGTGCACAAATATCGGGTGCTAACGGAATCCACAAAGAGTAACGGTTTATGGGCTGGCGGCGTCTTCGGGCCGTTCTTCTTCGAAAATCAAGTCGGCCAAGCAGTTACCGTGAATGGTGTTCGCTATTACGAGATGATATCGGACTTCATGTGGCCAGAAATTGAGGATATTGACCTGTGCCCGTGTTCTGTAGCTCTCGCGTCGAGAAACTTTTCGATTGAAATGTGTGAAATGAAACAAAAATGCCATATATTGAAACAAACAGCTGTTTTTCTCACTAAACTGTGTCTGTAATTTTATTGGCGAGTTCTAGCTTTCACGTAAGGAAATTACTCGCCAATTTACAGAAAAAGTGTGTCTGTAACATTTTTGTGAGAAAAGTTCCCGCTTTGAACTGTCAAACAAACTCACGAATAAAAATGGGGCGAAAAAAAATTTTAACACTAAAAACAATTAAAAATGCAAAACACAAAGAATAATAATAATAATATTTTGTTCTTGGCACATTTTTTATTGTTTAATTCTTTTACTTTTAACATTTTTATAAAATATACGAATATTTTCGAAGCTCGTTTGCAAACAACAAACATTAAAGTCGCACTTTACATTATTTGGTATAGCCGACGGTTGTATTTTCACCGCCGTCGTTGAAAAACTTTTCACTCTAGTAAATCTTAGTCGCCGTTAACGATATGTGTTACTGGTGTTCTCACCGTCTGCAATGTCATATCGGCTTCGAGTGCAATGTTATGACATTTATAACGTAACGACGTAATCTCTTTTGATAGTTTTCGACATGAGTTACAGACACACTTTTTTCTCACTTTTCGAGAAACGATGGAATATTTTGTTTCACTTCTTTTCGATGCGGGAAGTTCTCACTATAGTTAGAGAACATGGGTACTGGACGGTATGTGGTTCCGACAGAATGGTGCCACTTGCCACACAGCCAACGAAATAATGGCTCTTTTGCAAGCTTAAATCAATGACCGTGTTATCTGACGTCGGGGCAATGTTAGATGGCCGCCACTTTTATGTGATTTGACACCATCGGACTGTACATTTATAAGCCAAGAACAGTTCAAGAGCTAAGGAATGAGATAATTTGGCACATCAACGACATTAAACCAAAATTATGTCTCAATGTCATTGAAAATATGGACCATCTGGCAGAGGTATGCCACCAAAGCCGTGGCGAGCATTTTGCCGATATTTTGTTTCACATATAATGGCCATAGATGCTTCTATCATAATAAAAAATATTAAGGTAATTCTTTGAAAACATTTTGTTTTATTTACAATTAACATCGTGCGTTTTGGTTGGACCACTCTTTAGTATGAGTGAATCACTTTTTCGTTAGATTTCATCGATACCGAGTTCTAAAAAATTACGAGTATTTTTATAAAGGTCGCCCAGCAAAAATGGGTAGAAACATTTACTTTTTTCGTGAATAAAAATTTTCCTTGAATTTGTCTCTTTTTCCTTAAAAAAAAATCTTTGGCGAAGAACGAAGAATTTTGGGGGGAAAACTTGTTTAGAAAACTTTTCACTTTTATTCACGATATGCCCAATTGTATGTTTTGCACGATATTTAATTGAAATATTGAAAAGTATTCAGCAATACATTTTAAAATTTATTTCTAAATATTCGTTGATTTCACTGTTTAGAAAAAATATATTTAAAACTTTTAAAAGCCTTTGATTTTGAAGAAACAGATTTAGTTTTAAATTCATATATCGACTTTTCTGATTAAAATCAATAATAAAAAAAATTGCATACTGGGAAAGTACTCAAAATAAGTTGAAGTTGTAGCGAAAGTAAAAAGTTTTGTATAAAATCGGCATCAAGCGTGTTTTCCATATTCGTTGATATTTCGGAAATTATTTGAAAATATTAACGAAACATTGCATATTGGCAAGGGGCGAAATTAATTGTATCTAAATATCTGTTTTGTTTTTCACTGTATAAAATAATTATTTCAAACTTATTAATTATCTCTGACTTTTGTATTTGTTTTTTTTTGGTTTTATTTCTATCAATTCAATTCAATTAAAAATCACGTTTTCTTTGCGTTTATAAAAAATTTCAAAAGATAAAGAGATCTGGCGATGTTTTTTAAAACGGGTTAAAAATTTACATAATTCCAATAATTAATAAAATTAAATAAAAATAGCTGTGAATTTTATTTAAAAGAATAAAATAATAAATTTGTTGAAAAAAACAAACTTAAAAAAAAAACATAAATTAAAATTTTTATATAAAAATTATTATAATTTCCATCGAGTAACCGGATTCTAATAAAATCGAGTATAATGGAATTTTTAATTAAAATAATTAATTTGTTACAGAGTACTCATATCAAATGTTTGTAAACGGCCTTCACTTTATCATTCTGGGTCAATCTTACAATCTGCGTTCATAGCTAATCCTCATAGTCTCTTTATTTTTTTAAGGTTTGGGATTCAATTTTTAATGAAATGCTTAATGAAAACTCAAAGCTTCTGCGAATCGAATAAGTAGAGTGCATTAAACAAGAAATGGCGACGATGACGAGTACTTTTTGAACAGCGAATAAAGTGTTTGTCCAACTTCTGTTCTAAATCTGTGGAAATAAGGAAAATGTGCTTCAGTGTTGCACGGAAAGCAAATTTAAGCTTTGAAGGTTATTTTTGAAAATATACCTTTATACAATATACTTTTATATACTTATATTTACTTATAATATCATCACTTCCCTTCGATTATAGTTTTTTATGTTCTTATTCGCAAATACACCTAACGTCACAGATCGGAAGAAAATAATAGCGCTGACGCATTTTTTCTTACATCAAAATTATTGTTATGCGTCATTGTGTAGGAGATAACATTTGATTAACTGATAATAATCGAAAATCAATCCAAAAAAATAAAATTGGTTCTAATACAAATAAGTACGTTAAAAAGGGTGTATACGAAAATATTTGTTAGTTAACAAAAACATTAGATGTGAAGTGGAAATATTTTAATGAAATAAGATAAACTCAGATTCCAAGACAATTATGTTATAAAATGCGTAGGCGAAGAGATTTCGGTCGTAAGTTATTCGTACAGTAAATGGTTCTTAAGTCTGGGTTCACACTATGAAAGTTGTCTTTCAGTAAGTCTGGGTATATTGGAGAGGGGAGATAATCATAGCATGTTCTCTGCCCTCTTACCAATAAACTCAGACTTTCTGAAATAAATCTTTCATAGTGTGAACCCAGACTGCCATTATCACACAAGTCTTACGTATTTTAAGAAAAATGCAACCCTTTCATGATAAGCTGGTATTGATTTCTGAAAAATTTCCAACAATAATTAGATCAGGGAAGCATTTTCGTCCAAATACTCTAGATGGTGTGATTGTGCAAAACGGCCTTAAGTAGAAATTGTTGTTAAGACACAAAGATCATAATTGAAATTTTTTCCATGTTCGAAAAATACGATTTTTTTTTTTAAATAAAAAGAATAGCTGGATTTGTAGTTTAAACAACACGGACAAGCTCGCCAGGTTCGTCGAGCTGTTGCTGTCCTGCTCAACTATTTTTTCGATATTCCGTTTTTCTGATATTAACTGGCCACTGCGTTCTACCGATTTAACGAAGCAATCAATTTTAAAGACATTGTCGTTAACACATAATGGATTAATATTTTTGAATTTAATTTTTAAAAAAGCCAACCCTCAATAAAACCATAAAGAAAATAGTTTTTCATTCAATATATGATAACGCTACTTATGCGCCACCCTATATATGATTATAATAGAGTGAAAGTATATTGAGTAATAAGCCGTTTGCATTGCAACGAAATCTTGTATATATGATTTAATTTTTTTTGACATTTTGTCAGCTCATTGTTAGTTTGGCGCATTAGCAAAGAAGTCGTAGTGGAGAAAAACGACAATGAAAATTTGCATGAAGTTTTAATGTGAAATAATTAGTTAAGCTCAAGGTCAGTTTTTTTATTTTTTATTTATTTAAAAAATGTTTCCAATATTTCGAAATCCACTGGATCTCATCTTCAGGGTATGTAAAGAGGAACAATAATAAAAAACACGTCACAAACGGTTTTACATTTAAAATTGAAAATACTAATTTTGTGCCGCATACGCCACTTTTCTCAATTTATTTTGGAAAAGAAACTCGTTGCTGTGTATTGAATTGCTGACATTTTATTTTGTTTTCGCTTGAACTACTTTTTTTTTACGGCAATGAATCAACAAAGCAAGAGCAAAATTTATTTTGCATGAGGAATTTACTGCATTCGTCAAAAATGGAGTAAAATTAATGCTTTCTAATTCAAAAACCATTATTGCTTTTAATTCTGATTCATTATATGTAAACAGTCGGTGTCAAACCAACTCAAAAAGCCAAAAGTTGTGCACACATTTTCGTTTTTTGTTCGATAGGTTTTGGTATCGACTGCAGTTTTTTAAACCCTGAAAAGTCTTGTTTACTTGTTTACTTTTTATTCCAAACAAAATTATAAAAGTGTAATTAACTTAAACTAAGTGGATAGTGAAATAAAAATTTTAAAACACAAAAATAACACATAAATTCAATAAAAGATTTTTTTTCAATAAAATAAGGAAAATGAAATTAAATCATCTGATTCTGAAACTAGAAAAAGCCCAGAAAAAAGCAAATATCAAAATGATTTTTAAGTCTTAATACAGTTGTTTTCGGTTCATTGAGCCCCGCTTAATTGTGTTTCGAAATCATTCAGTATAAATGTCCATGTTAAAATACCCGTTTAGTTGAGTTCCGTTTCATTGCGTCACCCGCTTAATTATTTCGCAAAATAAGACCGCATTGCGAAAAACAAGAGCAAATGTTTCGGTACTAAATGTGTTTTAGTCGCCACAAACGTAAAACAAATTATTTTGCATTTTTTTAACTTAATAAAGAAATTAGTTTTATTTTCTATCTACACATGGGCGCTTCGCTTTATTGCAAATCTCGCTCATTTAAGCGATTTTCGTTTTAATTGCTTCGGCGATTCAATTAACCGAGTACTGCTTAATTGAGTTCCCGTTTAATTGCGTCAAAAGTCGTGCATTTTTGAAAACTCAATTAAACGGAAATATATAAATGCTTTTTTTTAACATTTCATATTTTTTTTTAATTACATAATTCTATTTTTTAATTTTATTCCTATTTAATTTTTATAAACACTCATCTCAAAAAAAAAAAAATAGGAAACTCACCTTAACATCACCAAACATTTCAGGAAGATCATGCGATTCACTGCCCAAGGCCAGGTGATATAAAATATCTTGATCCATAAGTTCAATATTGGGATTACGTAGTTTTACTGTGCCATCGGAATATCTGAAAGTTTAAAACAAAAAGAAAAAAGGTTAATTGTTAATATTTATTTGCAAAACAAAAACTTTTTTAAGGAAATAACAAGTGAAGGTTGCAATTAAAAAAAAAACTGATAAAAGTTCCCAGATGTCAATTAAACAATTTAGCATATTCCACTTAAAATGAAATTCACCCAAGTAAAAACAAATTTTTGGTTAAAAATTTCAAGCATTTGTTTTGTACTTTTAAAACTTTGGCATTGATTAGTCAACAACCAAAAAAAACCCCCCAATCTAAGCAAACTGGCTCTAAAGGCAATAAAGCAACACAATTGTGTTGGATTAATTGGGTAAAAGTTGCATTAAATATGATATTTTTTTTTTAATGAGTCAGTTAATTTTAACCAACTGAAATAATTACGATAAAATGTGGCGTTAATTATCATAAAATTAAGTTGAATTATATAAAATCACCAATTTAATCACAACCGTAATAATTATGAATGTGTCCGTGTAATGAGAAAAATGCAGGTGCATGTGATCAGTGTGGCCATATCCCAAAATATTTAACAGCTAAATCGGCTTTAAAATTAATCGTAAACTGCTTAAAAATAATGCTAAAATTTAAAGTAAATAACATTATAAAACAAAACAATATTACTAAATAAATTTTTTCTGCACAAAACAAACGTTTGTAGTTCAACAATGCATTTGTTTAACGTGGTTTGTTATTTTTGTTTTGATCACGCCATTTGTGTTGATTGTTGCAGCCTGTTTTTATACATTGCCACTTCACTACCAAAAAAAAGCTTTCTGTCTTTTTCTTCGAAAGCTGCCTTCGCAACTGATTTGGGCCCTTTTCACACGTCACTTTTCACAGTTCTGTTAGTATTCCGTGGTACAAACCGTGGCTAACTTTTTGTTATAAATACGGCTGATAGTCTTTAACGTCACTCTATATCGAATTTTTGTTTTAAAGAGATTTATACCACATAAAACCTATTTTAATTTCCGCGTTGCTAAATGGCAAAACCAAGAACTGCATTGCAAAAAAAAAGCTAATTCACAGGGTATATTTATAACGGGTAGTCTCGGAAAGCCAGCTGTCTATTTTTTATTTGCTTGTTTTGTGATACGATTGACAGTTTGTTGTTTAGCAAATAAGAAAACAAGTTTTTTGTCTTTATCTTTCGTCTTTTTCGTCTCTTATCAACCTCTTTGCTGTTTGACAGTTCGTATCATATAATAACAATAAAAAGCCCAGCTGTTTCTTTTATTGTACAATTGTTGTAATCTCGGGGATACCTTGCTAATTCACTGAATGGATTTTCATTTAATGCATTTTTATATCCACATACATTTATCCAGAAATCAACTGTGGAGTTCTTATTTAACAATTCATATGAATTTAGTTTCGCTCCGCTTTATTTGCATTTATTAGTTTTTAAACTGTTTTCTTTCTTCACAAAAAAGTTAGTATTTGTTAAATTGTGAAAATTTTTTGGTAATCATTGTCTAAGTTCACATACATAATTATTAATTCAGATATAAAATCTCTGCATGTAATTCGTATTTGTTTTTCTATTTCAAAAGTTATGGTATTTCTATTTGATTCGAAAAATTTTTTAAAATCGTGATTAAGGAAAAAAAATCAGCTTAACAAGAATTTAATGAATCAATCAAGCTGATCTAATTTTAAAACAATTTAATGTGAAAGATCTTTTGAAAGATTGTACATTTTCTATAGCAAAAGAGTAGGGATTTGTATGTGCATTCAACGAAAAATTGTGGTAGATTTTCAAAAGAAGATTACTTGAATATTCCTTAATTAAAAATGCTAAATATGTACATAGTTGAAAAATGCTAACTGCTAAATAAAAATTTTTTAGATAAATCAGACAAAAAATGCTAAATTAAGCTGCAAAAATGACAAAATGGCCACGCTGATGTGATGGATAGTTGGATATATAGCGATTTAACAACAGGTGTAAGCAAATAGGCTGTTGTTCCCAAAAGTATTTTTTTGGTTTAACAATTAAAACCAACAATGTAATGCAAAAAAACTGTTGCTGCACGGCTGCAAGGTTTGAGGATTTGTCGTCATTTTGAAGATTTTTTGTTACGAAATACCCAAATTGCCGATTTGCTGATTTTTTTCTAAAAACTTGCGATAATTTCAGTCTTCGAAAAAAGAAAACAGGATATCTCTTTACTTTTGTATATTTGGCAGCACAGAAAAAAATAAATTTTTGTAAACCAGGCAGTTAAAATTTTTTTATTCATTAATTTCGTGAATACAATTTTCCTCGAAATGTGTTTTCTTTTCTCTAACAGCCATACCTAAACAAGAGCGGAAAGCGTTTTCTAGCTGTCAAAAATTCTCATGCCCATACAATTTGTATGAAGCATCCCTAAATAGCGCGGCGTCACCGCTTTACAATTGGAAAATCCGATTTTGACAGCGCGTTTAATAGTGAAGTTGGCCGCTATTAATAATAAATAATGACAATTTAGCTATTTTTTGTCAATCTAGCGGGTTTTTCTCTTCTTTTTATTTCTATTGTATGGGTTTTATTAAACAAGAAAGTTAACACTACTGTTTGTGGCACAACGTTGACGCTCTTGTTTAGGTATGGCATATCAGCGTAAAAGCTTAGCGGAAGAAAACGTTCCGCCTTCCGCTCTTGTTTAGGTACGGCTGTAAAAAGTTTATGGGCAAGAGCAAAATTTTCGAGGAAAAAACTATTTACTTTTTTATTCAAAGTAGGCGTGATTTTTTAATTCATTTATTTATGTGTTTGCATGTTAAATAAGTATTCTATATTTTTGTCTCCCCATCTAACTTTTTAACCAATAAACATAGAAATAAAGGTTATATCACATTCGAAATTTATTTAAAAAATACAAAAAAAATATTTGGTACTTTTTCGAAATTCGAACGTTGAAGGGATGAAAATCTATTTTTGGTACTTTTTTTACAAAATATTTTTCTCACTTCATTGGGCTCTCACTACATTATCGAAATTTTTCATACATAAATGGGAAGCAAAAAGTACCAAAACGGATAATACGGAAAATTAACTTTCTTCCATTTACTTTTGTGTTCTATGAGTGGTATTATTTGAATTTTCTATAATATTGAACTTGGAAACACTATGAGATAAAAAATGTTAGAACTTTTATGTTAAAACCTAGAAACATAAACTTTGGCTTAAATATATGTTAATGAAAGAATCGACCCGATTACAAAGCAGCTGGTTCAATGCTAGAATTTAAAGAAGTTAAAACCTAGAGAAATAAACTTTGGCATAGAAGTCTGTCCACGAATAAAAATCAGACGCTAACGAAGAAGCGGGTAAAATGCTAGTGTATATTTGATTTTGTCTTTTTTTTCTTTAATAGAAATCTTATCTATGTTTAAAACAAATTTTTAAGTTGTCCGATTATTTTGACGTTTTACCAAGAATTCGTAGACCTTTTTCTGCACAAATGGAAGGACAAATGTTAACAAAGAGCTTCTGCCATAGCTTTTTAACAACAAGTAGTTTGTGTTTTTTTTTTTTATTGAACTGTTCATTGTTTTGAATCCAAATTTTTGATATGGTTTAGATTAGCTTAAGCCTGACCATGAAATTTATTTTTATTAAATTATTTTCAATGAAGGAAGGAATTCTACAAAATGAAATGAATTAAAATTAATTGACAATGTTTATTCTTAAACTAAATAATTTTTAGTGGAGGAAAAAATTGTATAACATTAAATTAATTAAAATTTATTGACAATTTTTATTCTTGACTGAACCAGGGCTCGAACTCGGGTCGAAATTCATCATCAGAATTATTTCGCTAAGCCAAACATCAATCTTTTGACCAATTGTATTCTCTTGGTAGATGGAAAATTGCTGTAATTAATTATCTATTTTCAATTAATTTACAAGATTCTTACAACATGAAATAAATTAAAATTTATTGACTGAATCATGGTTCGAATTTTTGTTTGTATATAAAAGCAATATCTTAAAAATTAACATCCGAAATACTTCTATTAAAAAGGCCAGTGCCAATTTCGTTTTTGTAAGTTATTAAATAAAGATTTTTTAAAGTGCTTAATAAATTGCCCTTAATGAAATAATGACAAAAAATCCAAATCAAATTCACAAAATATTTTCAATTAAGTGGTGTTGTGCTGCTGATCATAACGAAATCGAAACCAGTTTATTTCCCTCCCACTTTTATTAATTTCAATTGCAAACACCTTCATTCACACTTTTTCTTAACAGTTATAATTAAATTGTTAATAACATTTGCAGGTAAAAAAAACACATAATTTCAAAGGAAATGACGTTTACAAACCATTTCCAAGAAACAAAAATCGTTATAAAGTTTTTATAAAAAATTGCATCAAATTTATTGTAGTTGTCGCACTTATTTTTGTCTAGATAACAACAAAATTTAATCAAAAGACGGTCATCAATCTTAATGAACTTTTAAACACAAGAACAAACAGCAAAAATGTGAACATTTCTAATCAATTTTCGTAATTAATTTTTTTGATGAAGCAAACAAAAATATGTTTTGTCATGAAAACCACAAAAATAAACACTTGTGTTTAAAACAAAAATAGAAATGGACGGAGGTGTGTCAATTTTCAATTTCATGACGCATATTGCACTTAATCATAAAGAAGGTATTAACTCAAAATTTAAAAGAGTTCGGTATGAGAAGCTAAATAATTTTCAATTCTACATTAAAGGCAGTTGACAAAGGATTGTTAAATCGTCCAAAAAGTAGTCAAAATATTACGATATTTTTACAGCTGGCAAATACGAATATAACATGTCGACTTTTTTCAAAAAGCTGAAAAATAAAAATTTTGAGTTAATACCCTCTTGATGATCAAGTGTGATATGTCTTTTATTAATTTTTTTTTTGTGAAAATATTGAATTTTATTATTCATTCATAACAGTTTGTCAAGAGATTATTTTGGATAATTTTTTTATTTTTATAATTTATCAAAAACAAATAAGTTTTTGATAAAATAAAAAAATAATAGACAGTGTTTGTTAAAATTGCAGAACCGATGTCGAAAAAACCTATCGATAGTCCGCCAAAAATAAAACCATCGGTTCTGCCGACAGTCCTATTGATTGTTTTGCAGCTCTACAAATCACTCGTATTGTAAATACGTAATGACATGATTCATTTACAGATTAGACAATCGGTTTAAGTTTCTTGTTTTGCATTTATTTTTATTCAAAAATAAAATGATTTCTAATATAAACAAAAAAAAAAAAAAAAATACCATCATAACAATTTAGTGACGCAAAATATGTTTTTCTTTTTAAAAAAAAATGATTTTAGATTTTTATAAATGAACAACAAATAATATACATATGTACATACATACAAACATATATTAACATAAATATTTTAAATAAAAACTTAAATTTAAATCATGCGACATTTGTCTGACATTTATGATGGAATAATATAAAAAAAATTATGAAACTCTGTGATCTTAATCAATTAAATTGAATCCAAAACATTAAAAAAATACAATTTTGTTTTTTTTTTTGAAACAAAAGAAATTTGAAATAATCAGTGGCGAAATAGTCGACATTGAAAAAAATCTGAGACCTAAAGGGTAGTTTACACTATCTTGAGACGTCTTATTTTGTGAGATAGAAATCTAGTGAGTTTTGTTGCTAATTAAACATAACAGTTTGTGTTCACACCATCACACAAAGTTTAAACAATCACAGATGAAATAAAATGCAACCCTGATCCAATGAAAAGTATTATTTTTTAGAAATTTTTCAAAAAAACGATAAAATCGTATGGGATGTCACACTTTTTTCATAATAATCGTCATTTTCATCACACATCCATTCACACTATCACACTATTTTACATATTACTTGAGTTTTTGGCATCTATTAATATGAAGTATAATACATAGTGTAAACTAGCCTTAAGTAGATCTGATTAAAAGTTACAGGCCTATCAAACATTCCATTCAAAAAGGTTTAAGGTGAAGTAATTTTCTATAACATTTAATAATACTTAAGTAAATAGTTGTTATACATAAGCAGGGAACCCGGAAATGTTCTTTTTAAAAAAGTGTTTTATTCGCAATGTGCTCTAAATATGCAGTAAAAACTTGAGAATACTTCCTAAAAATTGTTTAAAATGTGCAAAAAAAAACAAAAATGTCTTATTTGAAAACAAAACATTTAACATTTTATTAATATTTGCATTAAAAAAACAAGCTTAAAAATTTAATTAAAAGCTTAAGCTAAAGGTAAAGCTAAGCCCTGCAGTATTTAGGGGAACCAAATTATCTTCGGAAGTTAAGATGCATAAAAGAGTTCTTTGTGCCGAATATGACTTTGATGCAACGAAACTGAAGGGGTTCGAAAAATACTGCGTTATAGATATTGATTCGTTGTACACATCATCAGTGAAACCTTGGGAAAGTGTGGTCCAATCTTAATGCACGATGTTAACTGACATTTCTTTGTTCCAGTATTTGACAAATTCAACAATGGAGAGATAAACAATTGATCAGCGCGCCGAATAGTTGGTAAAACAGACATGGTGACTTTACAAGGAAAATCATCTTCAGCTACGGGGCACACTTTTACCTCAGTGGATTCGTTAACAAGCAGAATTGCCATATTTGGACAAATGAGAATCCACGAGTGATTGTTGAAAAGCCGGTGCATCCACAAAGAGTAACTGTTTGGAACGGTTTATGGGCTGGCGGCGTCATCGGGCCGTACTTCTTCAAAAATGTGGCCGGCCAAGCAGTTACCGTGAATGGTATTCGCTGTTGCGAGATGATAACGGACTTCTTGTGGCCAGAAATTAAGGATATGGTCCTGGAAGATATGTGGTTCCAACAGGACGGTGCCACACAGCCAACGAAACAGTGGCTCTTTTGCGCGAAAAATTAAATGACCGTGTTATCTCACGTCGTGGCGATGTTGATTGGCCTTCACATTCATGTGATTTGATACCGTTGGGCTTCTTTCTTTAGGCATTTTTAAAAGAAAGCGTGTAGGTCAATAAGCCAATAATAATTAAAGAGCTTAAGGATAAGATATTTCAGCGCATTAAGGACATGGCACCTCAAATTCAGAGTCATTGAAAATATGAACCGTCGAAAAAAGGTATGCCACCGAAGCTGTGGCGCGAAACAGGAATAAGAGAGCGAAACATGAATAATGTTGTCCCTGTGAACATCATATAACAGCAGCTAAGTTAACAGCTGATGCAATACAAATGCTAGAGAGTCACAAACGCGTCAATTTAATTGTTGAATTGTTTAATAATGGCAACACACTTTTATGCAATTTTATTTTATGATTCTATTCATTTTTTATATTTAAATTGAAAAACAAAATACAGTTTTGGCACAGAACTGTCTGCTGTATTTTAAAATTCCACATTTATGCTAAAATATTTTTTTAATTGATTCCAAGCATTTTATGATATGCAACCGATTGATTCAGAATCAATTTCCGTTTGACTGGCTGTCTACATTAGGGGGGAAAAATATAAAGTGGAGTTTTCAGTTTGATGAAATTAAAAAAAAAACTTTTTTTAGATAAAAAAATGCAAACAAACGATCACATAGAAAAGGCTTTAAATAGGGATGCAAATCAGGACGGGTTTTCTCAAATCTCGGAATTATTTCGGGTTGTTTTTTAATTAAAAGGTAAATATTATTTTTTATAGATATTCAATATTACAAAGTTAAATAAATTATACTTGTATATTTTATACATATACGAATGTATTTATATTGCAATATAAAAAAAATATTTACCCCATTATTTAAAAGAACAAAATAAGACAGGATTACAAAAAGTTAATTAAACAATTTTCATAGAAAACCTGTTTCATAAACCTTTTATTTTTTAAAACTTTTAAAATGATAATGCGACTGCTACAATTTTTAAAAATTTTAAATTGCTATTTTTTCCAACTAATAATTAATTTAATTAGTATACAATAAATAAACTGTGCAATGTAAAAGAATGTGTTAATTGATTCAATAAAAAAAATACTTTATTTTATTCAATTACCGCAGTTGATTTAAAATAAATATAAAAAAATTATTATAGTAATTGAATTGATCAAACTAGCAATTGTTGTAATTGTAAGCTTCATATACAATTTTTATTAAATGAATTTAGATGAATAATTAAAATTTGAATTCAATATTAATTAACAAAATCAATTTATTTTGTTAACCATAAAAATCCAATTTAAAAAAAGACATTTTAGTACCGGCCACCAATAGTGAGTGGTAGGAATAAGTAGTGTATAAATTACACTGAGGGTAATCATTTCAGTTTTTTTTATTTGTTGGAAAATTGGAAAAGTGGAAAAATGTAATTTCTGTTACAACAAAAACAAGCAAAAACTATTCACCGAACGTTGCAATTTAAACCAGTGGGCGAAAATAAACATTCAATATCGCTCCTTAGTGTTCGGTTCAGTAGATTTGTGGTAAAAAACGTGCAACAAAAGATGATAACATTAAATTCCGTTCGGGTTTTTTCAAACCACAAACTTCATTGTGTTCGGTTCGGCACATTATTATTCGTCGCTTTTAGCTGGTAAAAGAAATGAAACATTTTGTATAAAAACAAAATACACTTACGAAAAAAAGCAAAAAGGCTTTTTCGACTCGAAAGCAATTTTGTTTCTAATTCTTTCTGTCCATACTGAACGGATCGAAATTATTTTTTTAGTGTTGTAAAGCATCCCAGTCAGCATTTACATATAAAAATAAGCGTTTTGTAAGCGTTCAAATGTAAGCAAAACACTGATAAAACGCTGCTGTGAGATTTACAAAAGACATCAAAGCAAGGGGTTTATAATCGAAAAGCACTCAGCTTTATAAGCGTTAAAAAGACGATTGCAAAACATGTTATTCAAGTAACGTTATTACACGTTTTCTAAATGCTTAAAAAACACGTATTTTTAATGAAATTAGTAAGCGTTTTAAACATTTACTTTGTTTTGGATATGTTTTTTTATTGATACATTTAAAAAATCATTTTTAATATAAAATTTTATTTACTAAAGCCTAGTACTCTGTTCATATTTGTGAAAAATGTTCAGCAACATTAATTATTTCGCACGAAAAATTTGACATGTATCAATGTTACCTACCATGCGAGTTTGTAGAACAGTTTCGGTGCAGCTGCGCACAACACTTTTCTTCTTTTTTAATGCAGACATTAAATAAGTAGATAATTACCTTTTTAAATATCAAATGATAATTAAAAGTATCTAACGCACTTAATTTAACAACTTTAACAACAATTTATCAACACAAATTATTATTATTGCTTAAATTTATGAAACACTTGCATTTGCAAGCAAATTGTCAACGACGTTCGCAAAACTCTTATTTATGCAAGCTTGCTGCAATCTTAATTAACAAAACGCTTGCCAATATGCTTGCTGGGATTTATTTGAGTTTCAATAACACTGAACAAATAATTACGATTCGTTCAGTTTCGACTGAAATAAAATTGCTTTCTAATCGAAAAAGTATTCGACCACGACTGCCATAATTTGCCTCCAGCAAAATAATTTAACACCAACAAAACATATACACAATACACACACAATTTGTCCCTGCTATCACTACAATTGTTCTGTTACGGCTCTTTCTTGAAAATAGTTACGAACGGTACCTATTAAGAGTTGTGATCGTCTACACAATTACAAAAAAAAAATTGATATCGTTCGAATAAAAATTATGTTTTCTTTTACAGAAAGCATTAAAATTTAGATCTCTTATTAAGATAATCAACTAAGATTCTTAGAACTCCATTTTAATTTCATCAATTTTAAACATTTAAAATGATTTTAATATTAAAAATATTAAAAAAGAACGTAAAAACAAAAAATAAGAGGGTGAAAAAATGGAAAGATGCAGACGTTGATAAAGCGCTTGGATTTTTGTCATATAAAATAAATTTCGAAGTGAATTTAAAAAATTTAATTTCAGGAAAAATTAATAATCTCCTTTATTTTAGAAACCCACAGCACAGGTATGTTATAAACATTTAAGTGAAATGTTGTTTTCCTTTTTTTTTTGCATTTTTCATTTTCCTTTCTTGCAATCAAAAAATCTGAACTGAATACCCTTAGTACTCTTGGATTTTTGCATTTCACCCAGTCATATATAAAATATTAATATTGTGAGCCCTATTTTCTCATGGGAGAAAGTCATGATGAATTTGTTTTTATATAAAAAGGTAAAGCAAAAAAAAAAAAAATCAGAAAACAATTTCGGTATTAACTGAATCCCGAAAATCACGGGATTAAAAAATTTAAATCGCGAGATTCAAGATTGGCATCCGTAACTTCAAACCGTATAAGTGTCTTAAAGTCGTTTGCATTACACGCAGACAAGAATATGGTTGGTGGTAACCATAATCTAAGAGCAACATACTACGTTTGAAACAGCGGTTTTCACTACATAAAAATTCGAAAACGAGTTTTCGAATGAATTTCGTTCGTTTTATTAAACTACATGTTAACAAACATTTTTGGGTCCCTGCCACCAAAAATGGCGACTTTATTTCCGAAATTTAAATGCCAAAAACACGCTGATTTTTGCTTCTCCTGTAAAAAATATTAATTAATTCATTATTATACAAGTATTTCTCTATTGAACAGAATGTTATAACAAAAATTATAAAAATTATATTAAAAGTGTATAAAAAACAACTTTCAAATTCTAGCGTTTTACGTTTACGATTTCTAGCACACCCCTAAATGTATATTTGAACATTCGGTACAAATAAATCTTTATGCTCCTGCAATCAACGTTATTGGCGTACGGCAAAAATAATTAGATACAATTAATATTTATAAACTTTTTGAATAATACTTAACAGTTATAAAATTATAAAGGAAAAATATTTTAAGAATTTAAGAAATGAAAAATATAAATATAAAACAATAAAACTACATTTATATTTTATAGTTCTAACTAACACCATACATAAACTTTTTTATAGACATATTTTTTTTTATCAAGTTTTATGTCTCAAACTTAAAAAATTTATATGTTAATAGATACGCATTTTATACATAAAAGTAACAATTTCTACTTATATTGACAATAAACATTTAAATTTTATACGCTAAATTTACAGTTGACAATTAGCCAAAAATAAAAGACAATCCCAAATAAATTTAAAACAATAAAACACTGACAGAATTCATTTGAAATTTCGAAGGTCATGAAAACTACAAAAATATTCAATAAATAAATAAATTCACGAGACGTACATACAACAAAAAACTCCCGCAAAAATTCAAATTTAAAAAAATATTTTTTTTCATATCAGAAATTAATAGAAACATTTATTTAGAAACTGAAATATAAAGAAATCAACATCTACAGCCGAATAATCACGGATGTACCCTATTTGGGGTCCATAGGCAACCATTGACCATCTGATACAAAATTATGTTATGAGGTTAAGAAGATTTATATAAGAGTTCTTTGGGACGAATGTTTTTCTAGTTATCTAGTGCATCTAAACGAGATTTTTGAAAGGGATTTATAAGGCTCGTGTAGTCAATTGTGGAACTATTTGCCACGAAATAGAATCTATTTTAAAAGTTATGGTCGCCACATTTTCTATCAATATAAACATTTTTAAGGAAGTAATGGCGATATTTTATCTTAATATCAGTTTAATCAAATGGTTTATAGACTATTTTCCATGTAAAAATTGTGCGCAGCCAGCCGGAAGGACGGACATCGTTAAAGCGATACAGATAGTTATTCTGGGTCGAACGGTTTATAAAAATGTTTATGTGTTACATACATCAGCAGAAACTTAAAATACCACCTTCTTTCAAGGTGGTATGTACCTACATTTTTAAAATTGTCTACATTTTTAAATCTTTTAAGAAAATATTTTAACAAATCGATAACGTCCTGCAACAATTTTCCCATAATTTGCTAAGTCTAGGTTTAAACCATAGTATAATAAGTACCAGGTATGTTCATTATAGCCTTTTTACACTTGAGCATATCTTAGGGGAATGCATGGAAGATGTTAAAAATGAAAAAAACTTGTTAACATTTGCAACATCTTTCATCTGTCAAAATACTTTTTTCACGTGTTGAGTAAAATTTTTTATTATTTTGCCATGTAATGTCGAAATAATTTATTTAATTTTTTACGCTTGTTTTAATTTTTTCCCATATTTTCTTTTGTTTGACTTTATATGAGTTTTGAAATAGAGAACAAAATTTCTAATGACTATACCTTGTACTTATTCGACCATGGTTTAAACTTTAAAATTTTTTTTTCAGAAATTCTGAGCTTATTGATGCGGGGGGAGAGATGAATAGCATGGTCTCTTCCCCTCCAACCAATAAACTTAGATCTTCTGAAAGAATACTTTCAAAGTGTGAACCCTGACAAACGCATGCACAAATTTATATATGCTTCGAACTAGAAACCCAAACCGCGTTCTCGGTTTTTTTTTGTCCAAGCTTTGAAAAACATTTTAACTGCTTTATATAAATATGGATGGTTCTCTTTAGATTACTTTAATACTTAATCTAGGCAAATAATGAATAAATGTAGCCAGTCAAACTTTAAAACTGCAGCGAATGATTTGGCATTGCGAAATGTGACCCCAGGAAATATGATCCCAAAGCACTACATGAGGAATGGCCCCAAAACTTTATGTGAAGCCCAACAACATGCAATTTAAGGGTTTTTTTTTTGGTTATTTTGCATTCTTTCGTTGGGGTGTTTTTGCAATTTAAGTGAAATGAAAAGAATTGAAAAATAACGCCAAATAAAATCGCAATTTTTGCTTTGGGGCTAATTTTAATTTACTAATATTGAAAGAAGGAAATCCTTGCGACCGCGTTAGCGATTCGGGATTTCGAATTCAGGGTTTTCCAATAGGGCATTTTGAATTCGGGATTTACGTGAATAAAATAATATAACAAATACTGAAAGCAAAATCTGTTTTACTAAATTTTACAAGCCTTATATTTTACTTATTATCTCATTAAAGAATTTGTCAAAATAAGAAAACGAAAACTCGCTCAAAAAGTGTTTTTAAACTATGCAAAGTAAACGTGAATTATTACCCAAAAATTACGACAGATGGCCCAACAAAAACGGTTAAATATTTATGTAAAATTATTAAAATCTGTATGGAATTTTTTAGGCGATTTCTAACGCACTGCTTTGGGCGATTTCTTTTGCCTATAGCCCTCCACACAGAAAAAAATAAAAATTGATTTCAATTAAAAAATGTGTGATATTTATTAAAAAATTAATTAAATTTGCAGCAGTTAACAAATAAATAGTATCCATTAAATGTTTAATTTTACGCCCTATGTTCTCCGTGAACAATTTATTTAAATACATATTTTATTATACATTTTTTTTTGTGTTCATATTTTTTTTTTTAGATAAATAAAGGACATACATATGTATATATACGGGCTACTTCAAATTTTTTGAGCACCTGCTGAAACCGACATACTATGGCTCTTATTTCGTTAAGTTTTATAAATTGAAAAAAAAAACGTTGTACAGGGTTTGGATGACTATACTTGAAGGATATGACGTGCAAAGTTTTACGTTGAAAAGTCCTCACCTTAAGAATTGGTGGTCATCTAAAATTCGAAAAATCGACTTGAATCTTGCAAGAGTTTTTTCATTCATTCCGTTTTCTTTGTAATAGTTTTAGGCTTTCAGATCCAAACCCATACAAAATATAGTCACTAGACTTGGAGGATATATCCACTAAAAAAATTTTTGATATCGCTGCTGGGTGAAAAGTTGCATGGTGTTTTAAAGTGAAACCAAAATTTTCCGAATTTTGAAATTTTTGAAGATTTTACATAGAGTTTTTGCGCCGTTTAATAAAAATGAGCTTTAAGCGCAGAATTAAAAAAACTGCGTAATTTTATAAAGTTTGAGGTGTATCAAGTTGGTGTCAGCGCACCAATAACGTATCACGGACATCACAAACTTAAAAGAAATTAGCGTAAATTTTTTAAAAATTTATCTTTTTTGCGTCTGACAATCTGAATTGCCTTTTAAGTTGGCTAGTGTATTGCGTGATGTGAGTAACTTCGTAAAGGGCACCTCCGAGGCGAAAACGCACTTTAAAATTTTTAAACGCAAAAATTTTATGAGCTTTTGAAAATTTTTGCAAAAAAACAATTTATTTTTAAGCTTTTTTTTATATCAAAATATGACATGGGAACATGTTTAGGTATCTTAATAGATTCTTCGCGACGGACTAAACTGATAAAGTGCAAACAAAAATAATTTTTTTCAACCCTGGCGCGTGCAGCGGCAGTTTTTTCCAAACACATTTCGCTTTGTGACAACTGAAGCGCTGTATCAATTCCGCTCAAACGTACATCGAATAGAAGACTTAACTGAGCTTGATACTAAAATTGAAAAAAATTTTAAGGATTTAAAATTTTATGGAGGAAACAAAATGTTTCTAACCTCAAAAAGCATCCTTGTATGAAATATTTGATTTGGTTTCAGATTATACATTTTAAAAGTTTTTTTCCCAAAATATTGCAAATTATGTCTTATTCTAGTAAAATGTTTAACAATTTTAAATAAATTTTTATATGCATACACGATCAAAAAAAAATTTTTTATATTTTTTTTCCAGTGTATTTTAAAAAGTATTCAAGCTTTTACAAATATTTTAGTGTGCTTAGAAAGCCCTTAAGGGGTATTATCCACACGCGTTATCCTTTTTCAATTTTCACAAAAACTGTAATTTTTATATTTTTTTTTAATTTTTAACTTTAAACCGCAGTAAAATTTGCGCCGTGTAATAAAAATGATTAACGCGAACGGATTCCACATGCTCATATATCGGTTTATACACACGCAAATCAACATTGATGTCAGACAAAAAAAAAAAATTAAAAAAAAAATGTCTAGGTGTCGTAAATTTTTTAAGTTGCTCATACAAATATTGATTCACTTGATTAAACATGCAATTCACTTGATTAAACGTTTAATTTACTTGATTAAATTTTTAATTAAAGCTGAATTTCTTTTTGATTAATGCTTTGATTGGTGATCCATTTTAGAGAATTTTTTCTTTACATGTCATCTTTTTCGCGATTTTTGAAACCAAAACTAAACAATTATTCGAAATATTAATATTCAGAATTATGAAATTCGGCATTTCAAGTTTCGGGCATATGACCCCAACGCGAATTTCTAATATAAATTTCCTTGTGTTTTTTAATATTAATTTTTCGGGGTAAATATTCTTAAAAAATGCAAAGTCAAAAATCACAAAGAGGAATAATTACCCTAAATTTAGGGGCATATTTCATTTTATTTTAAGGGCCATTTTTTTAATCAATTTATTATCTTTGAAAAAAAATTAAGTTACATTGCATAATGAAAAATAATCCCTAATATGGGGTCAGTTTTTATTTGCTTTTTGGGGCCATATTTTCTGAGGCCACATTTTGCAGCGCCGAATGATTGAAGTGCTTAACATTTCATGTGTTTTTTGGTATTCTACATTTTATGAGATACCTTTTTGTAACTATTAGGTATTCATATTTTGTTAAAAGTGTTATATTTGCTAAAGTATTAACAAATGTACATACTTATGTATTTATATGGGTTTTTATTATTTTTGTGAAATTGCTGATGCAGGGTGTAAATTGCCTTTCTGCTTGAAAAAATGTCTAATATTAATTCATTCTTTTTTTTATATATGTACATATGTACCTATGATGAATTCTTTTATGTATGTATGTACCTGGTAATTTTACGAACTTCTGCATAAACATCTTCATCATCATCATCATTATCATCTATGAAATGCGCTGCATTGTCATTATTGTGTTTGTGTTCAAAATACGATTTATAATCATGATGATGATCAGCTTCATCAAGCGAAATACCGGTAGGAGGCATATTTGGTTTTTTTTTATTGATTTTTTTTTAACTACACACAAAAAAAATATGACAGGACCTTGTTTTATTTAAAAAATTCTTGACTTTGGTATTTTTTCTTTTTTTTTTTATTGAATTCTTGTTTTATTACTTTGAGTTTAACTTGTTTTTTAGCTTAGTTTTTTTTTTTTTTTTTTGTTATTACATGAGTAGGTACAATGAAATACAAAATAACACAACGTTTTACACTCGTTGAGGTCTGAAATTCAACTGTTGTGCTTCATTGAGGTTTGATGATCTTTTATAAATAAAATAGAAACGTAAACACTGTCTGTTGACTGTGTTGGCTGTAGTTGATAAAAGACAGCTAAAATATATTTATTTCTAAACATAAAAACGAAGTGGTTAGAGCAAAATACATACATTGAAATAAAATAGCAGCAGAAAATAATAAAAAGAGAGAACAGCAAACAAAAATACGTAAACAAATTTTCCATTAATTAATGTACATACACAAACAATGCAATACAACAACAAACATAGTCATTAAGGTAAACTAATGAATCAATGTAAACTTCATAAAATAAATTCAGTTACCTGTATGAGAGAATACTGTTAATTACAGACAGGGCTGCGAGATTTGACGATTTATCGTCGTTTTGACGATTTTTTGTTTCGAAATTAGCAAAGTGCCGATTTCCTGACTTTTTTCTAAACGAGTGACGATTTTTTCAGTCTCCAAAGTCAGAATAAAACATTAAATTTTCTAACACGTTCGTTTTTTAATCTTATGGCCGTTTTCTCATTACGCGATTATCTTTTTCCCCAACAAAAAACTGCACATTAAAGGAATTTGGTTTTCTCAATGTCTCATTTGCTTCTATTCTGTCGAAAAGCTTACCAGCACTCATCTGCCAGTTATTTATTTTCCTTTTATTTGCCGTACAGATGAATTCAATCAGCTGTTTAATTTGACGTACAGATGAATTCAATCAGCTGACTCACAGCTTTTACATGTATTTTGAGAGGTGTTGTCAACTGAAAACAATGTTTTTTGTCGGTATATTGAGAAACCCATAATCGTTAACGGGCAGTTCATCGGTCTAATAAATTTGTGCTGACATTAAGTAACAGACAGTCTGTCGATGCATTGAGAAAATGGCAATTAGAATGTTTAACAGCCGTACCTTCCAAAGAGCGGTAGTTTTGCTCTACTAGTAGTCTACTTTCAATTGGCGTTGCAAGTGTTGAGGCTTGTTTTTTGGTTGCACAGTGTTATTAATTAACAAAAGCGGCAAACTTCACTATTAAACGAGCTGTCAAAATCGGTTTTTCCAATTGCAAAGCGTTGAGACCAGGCCGTTCTATACAAAAATAGAAAACGCGTGTCGCTTTTGTTTAGGTACGGTTGTAATATGCTAGTCTTAAGAAAATCTTTAAACGATTATTTTCAGAGTACAAAAACCACAATGTTACTCTTTGTTTATCTTTCATCGAACCTTCATTGAATTTTAAATATTCGATGCCTAACTCTGTTGCATAAAATTATCTATACTGGCGAGCCGACTTATCTATTTAAACGTGTTACTTTTACGCAGTCAAGAAGAAATAACAATCTGGTCCCGATAAGATTTAAGAAGTTAGTTTCTGAATGGCAGTTTTTCGTTCACAGTATTCGTCTTTGGAACACACTACCAGCATCTGTTCAATTTACTAGTAATGCAACGCAGTTTAGGAAATGTATTTTTAATTTTTATTCCCGTACTTGAAAATGTGTAACCTATTGTACGCTTTTGAATGTCTTTATGTGTAAAATTGTTTGATCTATTGCTTTAATGTATTTATTTCTTTTATCTTAATGTTAATTGTTAAAATCTTTTATTGTGTAACACATAAGAAATTGCTTCGAATTATTTATCCTGTACTATAATTATAAGACTTTAAGTCATGTTGTCCTGTGCGGCCCTATGCTGCTTGCAGGAGTAAAAGGAACAAATATATATATATGTATATATATATATAAGTCCTGTTGTATAGGAATACCAATAAATAAATAAATAAATAAATAAATAACCTTTTACGACTCTCTGTATAAATCATAGTTTCAATAATTATATGGCGAACATTTCACGAGGTGCAAGATGATATCTACATGAGTCTCATACGATTCTAGGCATGAAAGACTCGTTAGACAATCTTTATCCAAGTCTTAAACGTTCCAAGCTGCGCTATGGAAGAATCTCAGTAGTGTTACAGTTATTTAAAAACGTGATCATCGACGATCAAAGACGCTCATCATTAGACTCCCAGTATCTTTTACCGATTGAAAATCCTATCTGGGATTGAAGTAATCATGTTTCTGTTTGAATGTTTTTTTTTATAAAAATCGAACAAAAATTGTTAAAATATAACTAAATTTTAATTTGTCCGATTTTTTTGTTGACGATTTTTCGAAACGTGAAAGACGATTTTTTTTTCTCTTATGAGAACAGATGTTCTCATAAAAATATTACCAAATGTAGGTAAGTACCTACAGTGATGTTAACTTTTATTTTTTCATTACCCTACGGCCCTCTAAAAATTACCGTTTTTGAGAAGAAGTTACCGTACGCAAAAATTTTTAATTAAAACATAAATGTGCTGTTTCCAAATGACAGGCAATTGATGTTTTCATTTGTTAACAGCACATAAGAGCATTATTTATAAACCATTAATTTAAATGTGTTTTAAGAAAAATCTGAATGTAAATTTTTGTCTTAAAATACATTTTTAACCAAAATTATTGTATTTTGTATGAATAAAAAATTAAAATAATTTTTAATTTGATCCGTACTTAAAATAATCAAATAATACCTTGCTACCTTTTGCGGCCCAAAATTACCCTAAAAAAGGGTAATTACCGTACGGTTAACATCACTGGGTAAGTATGTAGTAACTACATTGTAGTTATATGTTTGTTGTATACGCCATATTTTGTACTCGTTTAATTTAACAACAAGTCAGTGTTGCCAATGAAGTATTCGGAAATTACACATGACTGTGTTCCAAATTACACATTTGAAGCAAAATTACACACACAAGATTAAAAAGTAGCTTTGATAGATAGAATTCTCCTTGCCTAACATTATTGATATTCCTTCATGGAAAGAATTACATATTTACTAAATCACCAGAAAAAATGGCTTGAACCAAGATATTTTGCATGATTATCGTCCAAGCCTAAAATTGCTTCTATTTTATACACATGTGGCTTGGTTTAAGCAAAAATTTATTAATCCAAGCGAACGAAAATGCAGTTCATTAAAAAATATATATTATTTAGCCAAGTAAACATGGTTTAAAGTAATTTGAAAAATAGGTTACATTTAGCAACCGTTAATACGATTTTAGCAATTAGGTAAATATTTTTACCATAAAAATAAAATATTTTGTATATATTTTTTTTTTTAATGTTAATGTTTTCATGATTATGAATTAGCCTCAAAATATTTAAAACTTATAGATATAATTGATTTCTATAAGATGTACAATAACGACATCGAATTTATCGACGCACAGTGCGAAATTCAGGAAGTTTAACGGAACTTTATTAAATTTTTTAAATACATAAAATGCATAAGATTACTCATTATTGCGGTTGATTAATATCCCACCTCAAAAACCTCATACTCAGTTTGGGGATTTACCCTGCGAAACAACTCTAAAATACACCTGAAAGTTGCATTTCTTATTCAATTATACTTTTTGCATACAGAAAGATTTTCGATTTGTTTCAGTTAATAGAGTGGTACATACAAACGGCAGTGCAGTAGGTCATGATTTTTACATAATTTATTTTATGAGAAAATTGTCAATTATTGGCATTTAAATAATTGCAAAATCGTTTCGTAATCGTGTGTGATTTGTTCGTTAAAAAAGTGATTTTTAAGAAGTAAGTAAATTTAGTTTTTTAACTTCGTTGGAGACTTTAAAAGGTGATACCGCATAATACCATCTTAAAACCCACAACATTTTAAAGGTATGTTTTTCCTCTATTGGGAACACAAAATATCTTCTGCGATATTTTGCGATCTTCTTTTAAATTAAACTTTTTCCAGAATGACTTTGCAAATTTCATATAACTGCATTTTCTAAAAGTGGAAGGAAGAACCGACATCGGACGCCATCATTGGTTTTGTTTGGGAAAAAATAGGCTTACCAGTGCTAACATCTGACGCTCTGTGCAGTTTAAAGGCACCTGTTCGTGCGCTAGTTTGTAAAATACAAAAAAGGTGGTGGGAATTCAGTCGAAATTTAGCATCATTTATAAAAAAAAATGCAACTCAAAGACTTAAAAAAAACATTAATTTTTATTAAAAATTTAAAAAAATCACAAATAGAACTGGTTTACTGGTTTAAATAATTAAGTTCCGCTAAACTCAAGAAATTTTGCACTGTGCGACGATTTAATTTTTAAATGCTAAAATATTTTATTTACGTTTATTTTTATGTAACAAATTGATCTCAATTTACTATTTCATTGTAGAAAATTTTTAATTAATTAATTTTGTTTTGTTATTGAATTTTAATGTTTATTTATTTAAAAAAGTTTTTAGCCATTTTTAGTAAATCTTTCCGTAAATTTTGCCATTTTTGGTCACCAAACGTAAAAGCGTATCTACTTCGTACCTAAACATAGATCTAATCATATTTCATACGCCGGTTAAGGTCGTATGGTAATAGAAAAAGAAAAATTAAAAATATACATACATATGAATGTACATAAAATAAAATATTTTTTGTGTTTTAAATTGAATATTTGAAAACAGATATAAAGATGAAAAAACAAACAACAATTTCAATAAACATATTTAGAATTTTCGGATACTGTTTTCAAAGGAAAACATAATAATACGCCTACAATGGAATTGTGGTTAAATAGAGCGTGTTTCTTGAAAAACATGTTTGATTGTGATCGATACAGAAAAATATGGCAAAAACTTAATGTTCGAAAAGAAAACCTTGACTATCAAAAATGAATAATAAAATAGAACTCAAAGTAAAATCACACACAGATTACATAAAAAACTAATTGGCAACACTGCAACAAGTATAATAAGCAGTGATGCCATTAGGATAAGATACACGTTTCGTATCTTTTGATGACTTCAGGTACCATGTATAATCCTGACATTTGTCGTATCTTTTGAATCTGTACGCAAAACGTACGGAAATAAAATATAAGAGAATTTTTTAGCCAACTAAAACTTTTTATGACTGATCATCTTTGCCGACTAAATACTAAATAGCAGCTTTAATAAAGAAGAAAGAAAGCATTAAAGATATTTAAACAAACGATCCACCTAAATCGATGATTACTAGTAATGCGAAGTTGTTCTGTTGGTTTTCAGGAAATTTTTATGAACTTTTTGATATAATCGTATAAACCAGTAAAAGCATTAATCAAAAATAAAATCAGTTTTAACTAAAAATTTAATCAAGTGAATTAAACGTTTAATCAACCGAATTTAACGTTTAATTTAGATTATTTATTTGTTTACTGGTGCAAGCTAAAATTTCAATTAAACGTTTAATACACTTGATTAAATCATTTTCTGTACAATATTCATTAAATATGAAATACAAATGTTATGTTAATAAATGTTTAACGTTAAAAATGGATACCAAAATTTTTTCAAAATATATTTTTTTGGAAACTAAAATGTATCTTTCGCGAAATTTCACTGGCAACACTGATAATAAGGGAGAAACAAAAAATTGATGTAAATGGGGTTCTTTGCTCTTTTGCAGAGAATCTGTTAACTAACACAATCATATTGTAAATTGTGTCTATGTAAAAAATTGCAATAATCACACTATGCTACAAAAGCAAAAAATCCTCAATTCTTCTGGTCCACAGATTAAGAAAGTACAGAGGCCTTTTAGAAGGCATCCTAACTTCTTCTTCTTCCCGCTGGGAAATTTCTCTGACTTAAAAGTGAAAAAAGTTTTGTCTTTTGTTGGTGTGGTTCAACCTAGAGAAAAAATTAATTAGTTTTGTACTGTTCATATTAAGTCCAACAAAACGTGCATATATGAAAACTTCTGTATCATTGTGTAATCACTCCACTGCATTGGGAATGGCAGATGCGAATAAAACTGTTGCTTATGAAATGAAAAAATGCAGTTTGCTTTAATTGATATTGTAAATGTGTAAATAATGCAGAAGGTACAGAAAATGAATAAAAAAAGACACAAAAAAATTATTATATCGTCGGCTGATAATTTAATTGCCGTATGTGGATTCCGAAAGTTTCGAGTAAATTGAGTTTGAAGTTTTAACTCAAACTCCCTCGTAATTATTCCCCTTTTCACATATTTGCGATCATGAAAAACTCCCATGAAAAAATGTAATTCAAATTAGAATAATAACTTGAAAAAATGTTCACGTGAAAAAATTCAACTTATCGTGAAAAGTTTTTTCCCTCGTAATTTGTTCACATTTCCCTTAGATTATCTCACTTTATTTTTGCTAGGGAACAAAACATGTATGTAACTAGTACCTCCTATACATCAAATATTAAGGGCTCGATCCGTTAATAAGGCACAAACCGATATATTGGTTAACAAAATGCAAAACAACAGGTAGATTGCCTGCGGATTTATAAAGCTTTCGAAACAGGTGGTGGCAGAATTTTGAAAAAAATATTTTACTACATAAAATTTAAAATGTGCAAAAACTAACGTTGTAATTAAACTATCCCTCCAATATCTACTAAATATTTTAGTTTATTATTTTAACTTTTCTTTAAAATATATACGTGAATATTTTTGAACAAAAATTTTATGATTTTTAATTTTTTTGTTTAATCTTTTTTATTTTTTTACATTCACTGGAACTGATAGCGTGAGCAATTTTTCACATGGGATTGACGTTTGCTTTTTTCCCTTCGAGGGAAATGAAAATTTCATGGGAACTCAACACACCATATCTCGAAAACCGTATGAGTTATTGAAAAACTAATTAGGCCAAATGTAAGATCAGGTCGGAAAACCTAAGGAATCAATCTTAACTCAAAACCGCAAAAAAATACACATACGGCATTTAAAATATCAACCGACGATATGTTGCAAACGAAAGTAGACAGAAGGTCTTTAGAGTATAGACACAATTGAATAAAAAAACGAGTGCAAGTTCAAGTCTGTGTGCTTCTTTTTAAATACCCTACAATATATGCAATCAAGTTTTCCAATGAATTTGTTACAATTTTAATAAAATTTACAGATGTACATAACAAAATATTTATGTAGGTATGTATCTATGTAGGTATTATATGAAAAATTTTTGTCATGACATCAGAGAAACTCAAATTTAATAACTTCATATGACAAAATAACACAAAAACGTTTTCTCCAAGAAAAACTCCTTTAAGAAAAAAATTTATGCTATAGAAAAACGACTAAAATGGAAAGAGAATAAAACTTAACTCAGCAAAAACGTATCTGTGTTAGTAAGAAATGTTTTCATTTTATTGTTGCAACTTTATACGTACCTACAGTGAGCGTCAAAAAAAAGTAAACAGCTTGTTTTCCAATATAAAAAATGTTATGTTGGTTATAAAAAGTTAAATTTCCACTTTGCCAAATTTGATTAGGCTTCATGCTTGCTGTCATCTGTGAAAAATACGTTGCTCCAAAATTTGACGAAAGCAGGTTGGACAAAAAAAACGTGATATAAGGTATAAATAAGAAATTCAAATGATAACATACAGTATCTGTAGTGAAACGTGATAGGGTTGGCTTTTGTAATACTTCCTTAAACAGCTGGATTAGAGTATTATTCGCTCGATATCAACTCAACTTAACATCTGGGAGCATTTGGACAGACAAATTAAAAAAAATATAACTAGCAAGCACTTTCTGAAGAAAATTCTGCAGGAAGAGCGGCCAAAAATGTCTACTGAGCTAACTTTTAAATGGGTGGAATCGATGCCAAAGAGACTTGAAGTCGTCCTAAAAGCAAAAAGAAATCATACAAAGTAGGTATTAGCCACTTCACTTTTCTAAGTTTTTTAGAACTGTACACTTTTTTGCGCTTTAAAAAGGGAGTAAATTTGTTTTTTATAGTACTGTTTTTGTTGTTTCTAAAGTATTTAAAATTTTTAATTTTATATTGTAAGAACAATGTCCAACGTTTTGTAAAAGATAAAAATCTTCTAAAAATTTAAATTCTTTTTTTACTAAAATAACACTTTTTGTATTGGAAAACAAGCTGTTAACTTTATTTTGACGCTCACTGTATAACGTTGCAGCTTCAACACCACAAATCTTTAGACAAAGAAAATACCATTTGTTGCCTTTTTTATTTGTCGTTTGAAGTGCCAGTATTTCATTTTTATTACCTTTTCGTGGCTCGTAATCAACAATTTTGTAGTCCTGTACTTTAACGTATGACAGGAAGGTAGTCGCATATCTAAAATTAAGGGTAGCGTGAATATTCTCAAAGAGCAATGAAATATACAAATTATTTGTTTCAAAAAATTTAAATTTAGGGTGTTTTTTGCAACAACAAAATATAATGTTTTCAAAATTTCCCTATTTATAAAAAAACCAAACCACGTCCTTAACGTCTTATCAAGTTCCCGTTTGATTAAATATGATTTATTTTGCAACAATTACCTGTATGTAATATGGAAGGAATGTGCAAATAATTATTCAGCTTTAATAGTTACAATTTATTTCTTTTTAAGTTTTTGTTTTGTACCATTAAATCCGAATGATTTGTGTGTTCTGTTAAGTTCATATTTTTGTAAAATCAAATTTTGGTTGTTAATTTTTATGGCGTCGTTAATTTTTATTAAAATAAGGTTGTTTAAAAAGTATCCTCTTTTTTCGAGCAAATGTCCTACATTTTTTATGCTCGCGTCCTCTTTTTCTCAAAATTGAAATGGCAAGCCTAACAATGACGAACATGTGCAGAAAAATCATGTTTTTTAAATTTAAAAATTTCAAGTTGACTCTCTTTAGAGAATGGCAATTACGCTGTTCACACGGTCTATTTAAATTTCAACAACTCTTCCTCATACATTGAAGATTACAAAATTGTAAATGTCTGATTATATTTACAATTCCTGTCTTGTTTATTTATATGTTGTTTTTAATTTCTTAAGCTGAAGGTCCACACCATGCGTTCATGCGTAGATGCGTATGATACTTTCTATGCATTTTATGCGTTTCTAAATTCAAGTTACATGCCATGCGTTTTATGCGCCAAATTTTTTTTTTATCAGCTGTTGTGCTAATATATTTATCAATTAAAAGCAATTTTGCCAAAAATGGAAAGTGTAATTGATATTTTAATAGAATTTATTTAAAAGAATTCATAGAAAAGTAAGCTTTTATTATAAAAATATTCAAGATTTTTCACGGTATTAATAAGTTTCCAGTTCATGGCATTTGTTAAAAAAAAAATATATTATAAACACAACAAAGATGACACTCAGAACATAAAAGTAATCGATAACTAGAATGGCAAAATTTGTTCGTGATAAAATTGTGCTTAAAATTAATTTTAATGTATTTTATTATTTAAAGTTTATACAATCTTAATAACGAAAGCTTTTTCTCTTATTAAAAACCTTTTTTAATGCAAAAAAATAGTAAAAAGTAATCCACCACACAAACATATTTATCGATAACATTGAAAATAAAATATGATTTGTCATCCATGGCCATCAATAACAGCTGACTTTTATTCACCACACATGCGACGGATACAAAAGTAGAAAGTAAACCTACTTTGATGCGTTCATACGTCTATGCATTCTATGCATTTTGGTGTGTAACTTGTCATATGCAATTACACTGATTCAACTTTTTTGTCAAATGCATAAAAAGGACAGACGCATAAACGCATGGTGTGGACCTTCAGCTTTAAACAACTTTTTTTTACAACTTTATTCTACGAACACAGTTAGCTCGTACTTCGTTACGTTACGTAAGACGTAAAGCCGTTACTTTCTAAAATCACGCTTTATTTAGTTACAATTCCGTCATAAACTTTTTTTGTTTTCTGTTGAAGAAATTTTTAGAATATTCCAAAATTACATCAATTGTTGTCCATTTTTTCTTCTTTTATTTTGTTTTCAAATATTCAATTTGAAAACACAAAAATTATTTCATTAAAAATTTTTAATTTTTTTTCTATGGCGATACGGTCACAGCAGGCGTACAAAATAGAATACGATGTATGTTGACGTACGAAGTAGATACTCTATTACGTTTGCGCCAGCTATTGAGTATTGTTTTATCTGTATATATAAAAATGTTTGTGCCGTGTATGTGCTCCTAAAACTCAAGAACCGCTGCACCGATTGACACTTAACCTGGAAAATTAATTATATTTGTCGGGAGCCAGGTTTCTTTTAAGTCATATCCCGGTAGATAGCGCTGGGGGTTATTAACAAAATTCTGCAGTACTTAAGTTTTATTTAGAAAATCCCCCTGGTAGCAAACAGCTTGTAAAACTGTATACTTATACTACATTTAGAGTTGAAAAAAATCAACCAATTGTAGTCGGGACTGTAAGAAGAGATAAACTCACTGTTAATTGTTGATGATTTTGTTTAAGCTTTGATATTGTTACAAGTTAAACTGGGGTTTATAATTCTTATTCGCTTAACAGTTTTATTTGGTTTAATATCTTTGGTTTTTCTAAAATCTTTGAATGAAGTTTCCTGACGATCTGGCCTAAGCAACCAGTGAAATGCGCATAGGAGTAGCTTATCCCATCAACAATAAATTTCAGTTTATCAGAAGTATGAAATGGAAATTTAGCACATTTAAACGAAACCTTGTTAATTAATTTTTTGAATACCAAGAAAAACTTTGATAAGTATACGTTTTGATTTGACAGTGTATCCACGTCACACGCAACTACTACTTAATTCTTTTTTACAGCCATCAATAAAAATTAGTTGGTTGAGCTCCATCGCCAAACCGGATGTCAAAAATCGCCGAAATACAATTTTATTCAATTTTTTATTTATATAAAAAAATTAAATATTGTTTACACAAAAACAGCTAGTATAATATTTAAGTTGAAAATCGCCAAAAACTGAGAAAAAACAACAATCGCTAAAATTATAAAAATATCTTTAAGAACAATAAGTTTTGTCTGTGATACTAAATTGCCGCATTTAAAATGGAAACACTTTTAAACATCTACTCTTGATTAGGAAAATCCTTAAATTTTAAACGTAAAAATACCATGGGCCTAATTCTGGCAGTCGTGATTGAGAACATCCTCAATTCGAAAGCAATTTTATTTCTAATTCTTTCAGTCGATACTGAACGCATCGATATTATTTTTTCAGTATTGTGAAACTCAAATTAATGATTTACAACACTAAAAAAATACTTCCGATACGTTTAGTATTCGAGGAAGTACTCGATCACGACTGCCAGAATTAGGCCCCGGAATAAAAATAACTTAATTTTTCGTATTAAATTTCTCAAAACAAATTTTTTGCTCATCAAAAGTTGCCAACAAAGTCGCCATTTATTTTAAAGGTCGCCAAATAGAACATTTCGCCGCCAAAAACGTTGCAAAATCGTTGGTTTTTTCTATTACGACTGGTTTTTTTATGAGCTTGACTGATATTTTTTCCTCTCAAGCTGCAAATATGAAACATACAAAGATTTTGTCTCTCCTGCAAAATGTGCTGAAAGGGAGTTAGCAGGTCTGTATATTAACACGTTAAATTCAACCATACTTAAATACATTTTTTAAGGGAGGGTAACAGTTTAGGGTTAAATGGAAACCAAATTTTTTTAATAGCGACAATAAAATGTTTACAACAATAGTTTGTTTGAGAACAATAAGGCGATGCGCAAAATGACCCCAAAAGAAGAGTGAAGAACGACCCTAAAATTTTACATGAGACAACACGCAATTTTGGGACAATTTTTTGGGTATTTGGGGTTATTTTTAATTTTTTTGTTAAGGTGTTTTTGCATTTTAAGTGGAATGAAAAATAACGCCAATATCATGGAATGAAAAATAGCCCCAAATAAAATCACAATGTTTTACTTTGGGGCTATTTTTTGTTTACTAATAAAAAAAATGCAAAATTTAAGAAATGAAAAATCACCCCAAACATTTTTACACAAATTATATAAAATTTATGTAAAAGTTTCTAGGGATAGTATAAAAAACAATCCTTGCCGGTTATACAGAGATGCTTTATTTAGAGAAGCCGGTGTTTGCTAAGATTTTTTGTGTTCTTTTTTGGGGTTAAAATTCTATATTAATTTTGAGGTGATTTTTCATAATGAAGAATTACCTAAGTCATATTTCATTTTATTTTTATGGTTATTTTTCATTTTTTTTTGGGTAATTTTCCATCAAAAAAATGGAGTCATATTGCATTATGAAAAATAGCCTCAAATTTGTGGTCAATTTTCATTTATTTTTTGGGGCCATATTTCGCAGCGCCAGACAATAATATATTATATATATATATATATTGACCAAAAAAATTTAAAGAAGTGAAAATTGTGCGCAAGAAGGGTGCGCAGCATTTGCTGGTTCAACATGTTAAGGCATCCATTAATACGATTATTGGATTTATTTCTATTTCCAAACTTATACAAGTGGCTTGGTAGTCAAAGATTTGGCTAAAATGCGGTTAATGCCTAATTTAAGTGGGTGGACAGTTCTTCCCATAAACAGGGTGTCAAAGCTATTGAATATCGCTAGGAAAAGTGTAATGAGCTAAAAAAAAGAATTTGTTAAGTAATACAGAATATTTTCCCCAAATTTATTGCGTTTTTTTTATAGTCGGTTTTTTTGGAACCACCCTAATACATACATATGTATTTGTTTAACAATCTTCTTTCAGTTTTCAGTTTCACTTACAATCATTTTTCTTACATTCCATATTGTAATATCTTCTAGTATGTACATATGTATGTATGTATGCATGTATGTATATATGTATATTAGAGTGGGTCAAAAAAATATTTTTTCTCTTATCGACTTCTAATAGCGTAAATATGTTGGATTTTTGTCTGAATTTGATCCCTGTAAAATATTATTAATTTATTTTTAGTGTAAGAGCCCGCGCTTTGACCTTCAATTTTGTTAAATTTTTAATATAGCAACAATAGCATTGTATTGCAGAAAAGCATATTACTGTATTTTAACGACTTTAAGGTTTGTGAAAATAGTGTCAGTAGCATTCATGACTCCTTGCGCTAAAAAAGTCAAGATATGGTTTAATAAAGACGAAACTTGAATCAAGACGAGAGATGCCCGGATTTGACAGTAAACAAGATTATGTGACCAAAAATGATTTGATTGTTTTATGTTGTATAAAAACCAAATTTTTATTTTTTTTAAGTTTAATTCAAAATGTTTTTAGTTTTAATTAATAGTAAATAAATTATAAAAATTTAAAAAATTGACTTTTTTTCAAATAAACTTAATTCTTAGGAGCTCCTGCGCGGGCTTAAGATGAGACTTTTTCAACATTTTGTTTTGCAATTTTTATTTGTTTTAACGTAAGACAAAAAAATATTGCTATTAGAATATGATTTGACAACTTTTATTTTTTCTCGTACATCAGTGACCCACCCTAATGTACATACATATATAGAAAAAAATTTCACTTATTTTAAATTGCATCCCATTCAGCAGTGCATAAATTTGCATCGTTTTTTCTATATTATGAAACTAAAATTACTTTGAAACGTAGTAAAAATTTGCATTAAAAAATGCACGCGCTGCTTAAAATTTATCTCAATCTGAAAAATTCTGTAGGAAAAATCAAGATAATTTTATAAAATACACAACTGGGGTAAAAATTTCATTCACAAGCTAAACTGACTATTTTGCATTTAATGACTGACAGCATGTGTGTGGGTGTGTGTGTGTGTGTGTGTGTGAATGTGTGAAAAGATTCAAGTTGCCTGCATTACAGTACTTATGTATATTCATACATAGATTGTATTAAAGAACAGTGGAGGGAAGTCAATAAAATAAAATGCTTTTATTTGCACATGATGAGAAGTTATAAGTATACAAATTATGTTTGAGATAAAAATAAGAATTGAATTGTTAATGATATTTCATACGCATACGTACATATCGTCGACGAAAATCAAAAGAACGAATCATCAAAAAAGTCAAAATCGAGCTTTTGATTGATGTGTAAAACATGTAGAAAATTAGATGAAATGTGAAGTTGTTTTCTAAATATTTCACTGTTTTTATCAAACTCAACAAAAGATGAGAACATTTAATTCCGTTCGGTTTTTTTTAAATCCACAAACTTCATTGTGTTTGGTTCGGCTCTTTAATGTCCGTCCCTTTTGGCTGGTAAAAAATAAACCAAAAACAAAATACACATACATACATACAAACAAAACAAAAAGCCAGCAAAATATTTTTACACAAATAAAACATATAAGTACATAATACACACACAAGCTGTTCGTGCTGCGGTCGTAGCTAACATTTTTTGGATGTTCGTTTCTTTATCAATGTAAAAAAAGGAACACTAAAAGACCATTAAAATATAATGTTTGTCTACAGTGTCACTACAATTGTTCTGTTTTTTTAACGAAGAACAGAACATTATATATTGTTCGGTACTTTCTCGAAAATAGTTACGAACGGTCTACACAATCACTAAATAAATAGATATCGTTCTTGGGTGTGTGAGCCGAACGCTGGTGTGTTTTTTACTAAAATAGGTTCTTTGGAATGTCTAGTTTGTGCATACATTGAAAAACCGGGGAGAAGCAATTGGATTTTCAAAGTTTTAAGGACGTATCTAAAAATACATAACTTTGAACATCCCTGCAATACAAGTTAGAAATGTCATCGGCTTGGAATGTAAACCTGCTACATCCATTTTTAACAGTATTTGGCAGTTTGATACCGTTCGAAAAATTAAGAGTCGCCGCATCAAAGAAGAAAAACATTAACTTCAATTAAGGACTCAATACAATATTAGAAAATAAACCAAATATATATTGGTTTGCTTCTTGAAGTAGAAATAGAAAACATTAGAAGTTTTTTGTCTGCCCTGCTAAATTTTCTGAAAGTCAGTTAGCAGGCTAACACCCCATGGCGACGATATACTAACCAAAGTGATTCCATTTAAACTAGGGATGCCATCGTAATCAGCTCTCTCAATTTAACTAACAACAATGGATAGTAGTCCGGAAACTTTTGCTGTGTTGAGCAGTGTAATGTTAGTAAATGAATGGCTCGTGTAGACGGGGTGTTATAGCATTTTAACATGCCGTCTAGATGAGCCATTGCTATATTAAAACAACAAACAAATTCTTGTGCACAAGACACATTAATTTGGATGTGAAGACTGCGTTGTTAAAACAATTGTGTGCACAACGATGTCTAACATCTTTGCAGTATTGGCATATAAATAAACGCCATCTTGTTTATTATTGCTGCCTTTTATATGGGGTTTTGAGCCAAACGTTTTCCCCAAATCGCGTCACTTATTCTGCCAACGTTTTGTTATTGAGCAAACATAACAATTTATAGTCTGGACGGTATGTAAACTATGATTTTTATTTAAATTTTTTTGTCATGCTACGACAAGAAGTTTTCTTAGGAATATTTTTGTAATATCAGAAATTTTTCTTATTTATGTTATGATACTTATTATTATTTCTGACGTTTAAACTTAATTTTTTTTAAAGGCGTGGCTAAAATCAAGGACCACATAACAGGTCTGCGCAAGAAGTCTGATGATCATTTTTTTTGTTCTTTTGAGCTGTCAAAAGTTGTTTACATTTTGCTTACATGTGCATGTATATGTTTGTTTACATTTATTATTTTTTCCCAGATATGCCACACATACACGTTTTTTCGTTTTGCTTTGTGTATGTGGAAGTAAGTTTTTTACAGCTTAAAGGAAATTTTACACAAACAAAATACATGTCGTTTTTTGTGTTTGTACAAGTAAGCAGACCTGATAGATGGGCCTTGGTTTAAATCTTGTCCACATATAAATTTGTCAAGTCATAATATAAAATGATTTCATTTAATTTTTTTTTTTATTTATTTTGGCTGTCTAACACAAAGATGTCATGTACCTCTCGTTACACTAGATTACACTTAACTTGTGCATATGAAATGTAAATGCAAATGACATTTGACGTAATGTTTAAAGATGATTATATGTATCTCTGCTTTTTGATAGCAAGTAATATTTAACTTATTATGTACATATATGTATTTCTTAGCACTTCTAGGCTTGTAAAAAGATTGTACATGCATGTGTGTACACAAGTTTAATGATTCATGGCAGAGCATCCAGACCCATTTCACTTACATTTACTGCGATACAATTTAAACGAGTTTTTTTCAACAAAAACAAATGTCTAATGCTTGTGCTGATGATAAATGATGAATTATTTTATAATGACATAAATATATGTACAAATATTAAATAAGAATATGAATGAATATAATGTTATATTTAGTTTAAATGAGGTTACAGCAAGATATGCATAAAAAAATAAATTCTTAAGAAAAAGTTTATAACAAAAATATAGAAATTATATCAGGTCAGTTTTTTGGGTAAAGTCCATGATTATGAGGGTAAGAATAAAAATATCTCTCATAAAAAGACACATGTACGGGAACACAAAAAACCAATTTGTTAACACAAAGTAGAACATCAAAGTGTTTTTTTTAATCAGAAACTGCAATTAACGACTAATTTTCAAATTTAAACTCAACAATCTTGGTCTCATTTTTAACAACACGCTAACTTGGTCAGACCATATAACATTTGCTTGTGGCAGAACTTACTCAATACTTAGAACACTATGGCAAACACAAAGTGTAACACCAATGAAGATTCGAGTACTAATTGCGAAAACATATCTTATACCAGTCCTTACCTATGGATGTGAGATCTTTGCAAGTTGTGATTCAAATAGCAAACATAAGTTGAAGGTTGCTTTTAACAACATTGCGAGATATGTTTATGGCATAAAAAATTATGTCAGTGATGGCAGTTATATTAATATTAATATTACCCCGCTTTCAAAAAAAATATACGGGGTGCTATTTGAAGACTTGTTGAAGATACGAACTCTTGTTTATTTGCATAAAATAATAACCACTCGTGAACCAAATTATCTCTATAATCGTTTAAACTTTAGTCGCCTCGGAAGGAACAAGAATCTTATTCAATTTAGGCACCACACGCTAGTTTCGGAATGGCAATTTTTTATTACTGCAATACGTCTCTGGAACAATCTTTCCCCAACAATTAAAGAAACCAGCAGCGCCCTGCATTTCAAGCAACAGTTATTTAGATTTTATTCATAAATAGCTAACGTTATTATTATCGCTCTCAATATTGTTTTCGCATATAAGTATGTATTTCACTATTGTTTTAATATTAATTGTTAAAATAATATACCTGTTTTATGTTATTAATTTGTATATTTTTATGTTATTGATAAATACTTTTGATCATAACTTCATTAGATTTCTACTCACTAAAACCAATGTTTTGTTGTAGAAGTTTCAAATAAATGAAATAAATAAAATAAAAAATAAATAAATAAAATCAGGGACCAAACATAAAGCAACAGTACTATATTCGGCTGGGCCGAATCTTTGATAAAAGCTTAAGGCTTTTATTTCTAGTCATATAAAATTTAATTTGAATAAATTTGAGTAAAATCTCTTGATTCGTAGCAATTAGCCGAACTTAAATTATTTTCGAGAAGGGAATTAATTTTGGACCCATAGTAAATTATGGACCAATCATCATAATTAATTGTTAATTGTTACAGAACAGTTTAAATTTGCGCCTTAAAAAAAAAATAAGAAATGTTATGGTTTTAAATGAAAAATGGTTTATTTTATTAAATATACTAATTTTTTTACTTCTTTTCAATTCTCTTTATGAACACCTATTTTTTTGTTTGTTTTTTAATTTGTTGATGTTGTACAGCTGTTTGTTAATTTACACAATTTGCACCAAAATAAATTAAATACTAGATGGCCTCATTAGAATACCTCATCATCAGCTGTGCAAAGGAACATTGGTTATTTAAAGCCAAAGTGTCAAAAAATTTTTATGTTTTCATGTTTTTGGCTTCTATTAATTCTTTTGTCAACGTGGTTGAAATTTGTATCAAAGTTCTTGCCAGATTGGTTAAGTTGTGTGACCACCAAGTATTTGATTCGCCTTGATTTGCACGAACAAAAAGTCTTGGCTGTTTCGTGTAACCCTGCTGCCACACGATCAAGTTGTTCTTGGTAGTCTTTTACATGTACTGCTTGTCAAAATTTAGAAAAAATTAAAGCTGTGACGTAGGCTGCACTCAATTTGTAAGCAATTTACTTTCAAGATATCACCAAGAAAACAATTTATAAAGACAAACATGTCATCAGCTTTTTAATTAAAAGTAAAATTTCCAAACAAATGGAGAGGTGAAATTGAAAGCAATCGCGTGGTCAATAAAAAAAGTGTGAGTGTGTTGGTGCCGGTTCACACACGTCAAGTTTGACGCGACAAGTTTTGAACATTTAGGACAGAAGGGAAAAGAGAATGCCATTTCTTTTCCCCTCAGTCAAACTTGACGTGTGTGAACCGGCACTTATTAAAATAAGTGAGAGTGTTTTGCAAATGTAAAGGAATTGAAAAAAAAAACTTGATCGTGTGGCCTCCAAGTAAAAGAAAAAGATTTTTATTTTCTCGAACCGCTTTCATTTACATAGATTTTAAGTTTCGTTTAAATCGGGATCTTAAACTAGAGTAAACAAACAGTCCTATTATTTCTAAAAGACAGGGTATACAAGCCAGAAAATTTATCAAGCAAAACATTATTTTAAACTTTGTTAAGGAATAATTATTTTTATCATATCAAATATTATTTAGAAAATGTTTTTGTTAATTTAAAAAAAAAAACAAAATGTTTAAAAAAAAATTCTAATGTTCATTTTATACCATATAATTTTATTTAGATAAAAGTTTATGTTTTGTCATGGCATGCAGTCTATTTTTTTAAATGATCATGCTAATATTATTAATTGCAATTTTTCTAAGAAAATATTTAATATTCATATTAAAAGAAAAAATTTTCTTAAGACAAATTTTAAATTGAACTTTTGTTAGAAAAATTATTATAACTCGATTGTTTTTTAAAAAAAATTGCATGCATAACATGAAATTTTCTTTAGAAATATGTTCACGTAATGATATGAAATCTTATGTTGTTGTGATATTTTTTAATTTTTTTCTAAAAATTGTTAAGTCATAACAAAAATCTTTTTGAAAAAACTCATGTCACCATATTTTTTATGATAAATTTAATGAGATTACATTAATGACAATAATTTTCTTAAGAAAATTTTATAGTATGATAGACAACAAATCTCAAAGAAAAATTTAAGTCTTGTCCTGAATCCATTATTTTTTTTTCTACAAAATATTCATGTTTTTCTTAATGAGAAATTTATTTCATAACTTAACACAAACTTTTAGGTTTAAATCGTGTTCCTTATGTCATTACAAAAATGTCTCGATGGTTATGTTATGGCAAAAATTCCCTGAAGGAGAAAATTATTTGAATAATTATTTTTACAAAAAATTAGTGATACGATATTTTTGTTACTAGAATTTTTAGGAAAAATTGAGGTTTTCGAAAGTGAGCGTAGATAATTAATCGATTTCAAAATAATAGTTTTCCAATGGTGTGATGAATTTTAAAATCCCTTTCGGAATTAAAGTCTTACCCCCGTATTCATTAACGATAATTACATTTTACTAAAGCTTTATTAAATTAAAAATATTTTAACGAATATGACAGTTAATTTTTACTTCAAAATAGGCATAGACAGGGAATAAAAGTGTATTTACCCTGCAAATAATATTTGACCACCTGATCCATTTTGATTAAATGGACTACTCCATGGACTGGTCTGATGTAATGCAAGCATGGACCATGTCATTGTTAAATAGGGTACAATGGCAAATTTTATTTAAAAAAAAGCAATAGTTTTCTTATAAATTACAAGAAAACGCATAAGAAAAGAAAAATAATACGATTTCTTTTAAAAGTTATTGCATCAGAAAATTAACTGATGCAATAATTGCCAATATTTGCTGCAGAGCTGCGGAATCGCTGCATAAAAAAACTTTTGACATATGAAAGTAATGCCAAGTTCCTCTAAGACTACTCCTTTGTAATCCAAAGCTGGGTTACATGGTCCTGCCCTAGGACATAGTAATGTTAAATAGACCATGTTTTTTCCATACGTTTGGGTTACTTTTGGAGTAGTCCTAGTCCCTTGTGGACCACATTTTACACGCGTGTTTGGACTAGTCCTATAATTTTCAGAGTGTTAAGTTGACAGCGAACCATTCATGCATGTTTACCAAGGTACATACATTTGTATATTTACTAGAGGTCTGCAACGAGTATCTTTTTTCTTCACATGTGAAACTCGCTGTCGAATATAGTATTTATTTGTTCTCTTGCTTAACCCGCAAACAGTGAAGAGAAGTGATCGTTGTTTTTATAAATACTAACATGCAGCAGCCGAAGATGAAATATTTTCCGAAAAAAAGGAACATATAAAAATGGTACAACGAAAAAGAAGTACCTATAAATTTATGTTCACTTCATGTGGTACTTGTAGTCAGGGTTGTTAGACTTTTTTTCTCAAAAACCGTCAAAAGTTTTAACAAAATTCGTCAAAATCGTCACGAAAATTTAACAAAATCGCCAACAAAACGTCAAATATATAAATTTTACAAATTAAAGACAATTTATTGCATGGATTGGATCGAAAATATAAATTTTTAGCAAGAAATTCTATTTATGAAGAAGAACGTGATATGGTTAAGTTTTATTCTATTTATATCAGTAAGTGAGCGGAATATATTTATCATTTAAAAAGAAAACATAAGAAAAAATATATTTGCATAAATGCATAACAAAAATATTTTTTATTTGATTTATCCATATTCAGAAAAATATTAAATAATAAATAAAATCTCATTTGCTTTTAACTCGAGCTATTTTTAAATGATTAACTTTAAGCGCTATCTCTATTGCAAAATGGTTTTTATTGTTTAAGATGCTAAAAACCGTTATTACGTCCAATATAAGTTTCAAACTAATACATTTTTTTCTCATTGCACTCATTTTTCTACACAACTTCTTATTAAAAAGTAACTTCTTACTTCCTAATACGCAATTTTACTAAGAATAACTTACCCAACAGAATTAAATGGGATTTGCCTTTTTACACACAAATAGAACAATTATTCACATGTGATTATGACTTCATCGTATGTGGCGAAGCAAATCGAAATCATAAAAACGTAAAGCGGATTTAACCAATTTTTTAAAAGCGGACCAGATAGTACTGACGCAAATCGGGGCTCTAGTGTATATTTTTTGCAGTACCGATGGCATTTCTATAATTGTAGAATTTTAATTACTAATGCTTCTAATAAAATCCACCTGGTTTGTGATGGGAGAGGAATTTTTTTGTTTAATTTCCAAAAATTTTTGTATTTCGAAAAATTGTTTTTTAAGTTTTGGACTGTTTTCAATATATGTAATTGTAAATATTTCTTGTGTATTTTTTCGATGCCAGAAAATCGTCATAACACTATTACTTTTAGTCAAAAAATCGTCAATCGTCATATTATTGTATTTTCTCAAAAAAATCGTTAAAATTACGAAAACTCGTCACATCTACCAAACCTTCTTTCCAGATTAAAGTGTTATAAAATTGATGCCAGATTAAAGTTTAAAGTAAATTTATTGACGGGATTAAATCGTCAAAACATTAGCGACTCTACATCAAAAATCGTCAATCGTCATTTTGGTAAATTCATCGAAAAAAATCGTCAAAATGACGTAAAATCGTCACATCTAACATCCCTGCTTGTAGTATTGCACAGTAAAGCTGAAATTTGTGTAATAACCCAAAAATTAGACAAAAATTTATTTTTTAGACTATTGACAATTAAACAATTTTTTGTGTTATTTAGCCTAAATAAATTTTTCACTTCTAAAAGAAGAAAATGTAAAAATCGATTTCTTTTTTTTTCTAAAAATTACTAGATGTTTCCCATGATCATTATTTTCAAATAATGATTATTATTGCAAATAAATTTCACTTTTAAATATTTATAAATAAATAAAAATCTAAATGATCTAAATAAATAAAGTAATAAACAAACCTTATATCCATTTTTTTTATTAAACTTAACATTTAAAAAAGATTAAATGCATGAAACAATATTTTTTGTTTTTTTTTTTTGCATGCAAAACTTCACGTGGTACTCATAGTACCTAGTGAAGTTTGGCTGTCGCATGATAATCGACCGTTCGTTTTATGAACGGTCAAGTGAGAGAGAAAAACGACCAAGGTATTAGCAAGCACAAACAAAGTCGAGTAACAACCAATAATTACTCGCTAAATTGGTTGTTCTCAAAAATATGTACGTTGTTTTTTTATTATAGTTCGAGTAAGTGTTCATGCTTTGCTAGATCATATCGAGCCTTTGGTGCAATATCGAAGTAACTCAAAATTTGAATTTTATGAGCTGGGTATGCAGAAATGATCTTTGGGGAAATATCTATCTAAAGAAAAAAAGATTATGATTCCATCTCTAACTGTTCAGATTTTACAGCTAAAAATGTCTTTATTGCCTCTAGCTATTTCCAACCATATTGATATTAATATAAAAAATATATTTAATATTATTAATAATTGTTCACCTTTTTTTAATTACAAAACATTTCTCTTTATTTAAAAACTTGTAAAAACATAACTTTAGTAAACAAAAATGCTATCAAAAATATGGCTGAAAACTTCAAATGCATTTTTCTCAGTTTACGATTTTTTGAGTTACTACGGTATTGCACCAAAGGCTCGATATGTATGTACTTTTTAAGTACAAATCCCTTTGTGCAGGGGTCTAATATTTACACAAGGTAGACTCGTTAGCGGACAGACATAAGCCCCAATTGTCAAATTCGTGTGTATGAGCTAAAATTTGTAGGTATATGTGTGCGTAAAATTATGTTTGCTTCAGGTATTTTTATAGATCAGCATGTCTACACTCCTAAATGAGTCTACCTTGTGTTAATGTACCTTGATGTATACCAAACAATGTGTGTGCGATCTGAGTCATCATTATGGCTTTAATTCAAACTTCTCACTTCATTGTTTTTGTTTATAGTACATTATTTACCTACATACATATAGATACATATACATATGTACATATGTATGTAGGTATTTTTATTTTGTATCTTTTAAAAAAGTGCATTTTACTCTTTTATCATTTTTAGTTTTCATTAAAAACTTTAAAAACAACAAAAAAAATACTACTTTAGTATAAACAAGTCAGGCCCCCTTTTTCTGAAGGTTTCCCGATAAAAATAAACACAACCAACTACACCAATAAAATAAGAAAAATAAATACAAAACAAATAAACTGGCTGAAATACAAAAACCAACACAACTTTACAATAACAAAAGAGAATATAAGTAAAACAACAACATACAACAATAATGAGAAATTATTGCTTTGGCTTGCATTTTTTACTTTAATGACGATAGTGATGAATTAAACTTGTTAAGACAGGGTTTGCAGAATGCGAAAAGAAAAAAAATAGGGGCAATTATAAGGAAAGTGATAGAAATAGAGATTTTTGTTTGCGAAGTTCTCTGTAAAGCCTGGTACTCTGTATAACATTTCACTTGAACCCTGCAAATAATAGGACCAGTCCAAACACGCGTGTAAGGAGTAGTCCTCAAGGGACTAGGACTAGCCCAAAAGTAACCCAAACGTATGGAAAAAAACATGGTCTATTTAACATTACGATGTCCTAGGGCAGGACCTTATAACCCATCTTTGGACTACAACGGAGTAGTTTTAAAACTACTCCATTGTATACACAAGAGGGTTAGTTTTAACTTCGTTTAAAAACGAAAACATGTCGTTAAAAAACGAAGACATGTCGTCTCACTACAAACACTTTTTAACAATGACATGCTTGCATTACATCGGACCAGTCCATGGAGTAGTCCATTTTATCAAAATGGATCAGGTGGTCCAATATTATTTGAAGGGAAATGCTGTCAAAACGCATATGAAAAAACTTGTGCGGGATATCTACAAATAAAATAATGTTGATAGAGTTGAACTCTGCTTATTTTGTGAAAAGAATCCGAAATGTTTCTGTTAACATACCAACTGCGAAATAACAAAAGCTGCACTTATTTCGCGTGGAATTTTTAGCAAAAGAAAAATGTACGAACTTAATATTAAAAAATTAGAAATTACAAATCCAAATAAACGTTAGCAGTTTTTTTATCCATAATTACCTTCCTTCTTTTTTATTTTTTACAAATAATTTTTAGTAAGTGCTGGTTAGGATATTCATTTAATAGGGCTTTTGCTTTAATCGGTTAACCGCTCGATTAATTAACCGAGGTTTTGGTTTAATCGGTTAATTTTGTTATTGATCGGTTAACCGATTAATAATGTTTTCCCTTAAATTAAGCAATTTCAATAAGTTTAAATGCAAAATTTTTTTATGATTTGGAGTTTATTAGTAAAAAAACCACAATAACATAACAAACATAGCAATTCTTGAACTAAAACGAGCAAACATAAAAATAATTCATAAATATGTAACGCAAATTTTTTAATTAATACATATTTGGGGGATTCACAAGGTGTGCTATCAAGTCATATCGTCATAATGTCCTAAATAATATTTAACAAGTGTTTAAAAAAAATATTGTGGCGTTTCTAACAAAATAAATATTATAATGCTGTGTTCATTAATTCGTCATAACTATACAGTAGAAATCTAAATTATAAGCGGTTGCCCACAGCATTCATATATATTTCTTGTAATTTTTTTTTTTTTTTGTGTTTATTTATTTAGAATAAATATTATCTTAAACTACAATAAACAATAGTTACTACTATACAATTTTATCTTATAATACAAAGTCCCTCAATCGAGCTCTCAAGTATTTTCTTTTCGTTGTTTGGTTTTATTATTTGGTTTTAGCAATAATGTAATAATGGCTATTACTTTCCAATGGATAGTTTGTTTATTTTATTTTGTTTTTTATGTAATGAAAAATGGTTTTAAAAAACATTACCTTGTTATTATATTTCTTGTAATTTTTTTAAGACATATGACTTTACAACTTTGTGAATCCCCCAATTATGTATTTATCAAAAATAAGCTGTGAGATCATTTTATAAGGAATCGCAATAGTTGAAGGAGATCTTATACAATAATCTTTTAGAAAAATCCTAAACATATAAACCAAATTTTATATGTTTAGGATTTAAGCGAATATTTTCTTCAGTTTTGATAAAAATTGACTTGACTTATCGTAGATGTTGGAGAAATCGAATGTAACCTAAAATATAGAAAAACTTATTTCTCAATCCTTTTCCTGGATTTCTCTAAACATATAAAATCTTCCATTATGCCATTACAGTCCTGTTTTAATTTTTTAAAATTTTTAACACTTCTAATGGATTCCAATGATTATGTTAAAAAATAGTTTGCGTTACGATCGAAAGTTTCTGTTGTTAGGTCATCATCTGACTCATTATGGCAAAGCTCAGTACCGAACATTCTACAAAAAAGTTTATTTCCGGATTTTTAAGTTTCTGTTTTTGTACTGTATTTAAAGAATGTAGGATTTATATTGTATGAAAAAATATTTTTTTAACACATAACTTTTGTATATGAGATAAAACAAATAATTCAAAACACAAAAAAATATATTATAGTACTACAAAAAATAAACTGCCTGTTTAACGATTTCGAACGTCATCGTACGCATAGAAAATTATATTTAGAACAAAAACAAATCTCGAAAATTTGTTTTTGTTTTAAATGAACTTTAACGTTCGAAATCGATGAACAGGCTGTAAAAATTTTGTTACATCGGTTAATCGACTGAAATTAACCGGTTTAATCGTTAATCGAAAATAGCGGATTTTAAATTAACCGATCAGTTAATCGGGTAGTAATTAATCGGTTAACCGTTAATCGGTCTTGAGTTTTTAGGAGAGGGAGGAAAATAAATGGCATTCTCTTTTCCCTTTTCTCCTAAAAACTCAAGACTTGACGGCTAAAACTTGATGTGTGTGAACCAGCACTAAAATACATACGCAAAACAATGCTGCATACTTTAAAGCAAAAAAAATTATTAACGTTAATACATTTCAAAATGTTCGTGTGAAGTAATCAATGTTACTCAACATTTTTCACAAATTTGAACAAAGTACTAGGCTTATGGCCATTTTCTCAATGTGCCGTCAAACTGCCTGTTACTTAATGTCAACATAAATTTATTAGACCGATAAACTGTCTGTTAACAATTTTGGGTTTCTCAATATACCGACAAAAACATGGTTTTAAGCTGGCAACACCTCTCAAAATACATGTAAAAGTTGGGAGTCAGCTGATTAAATTTATCTGTACGGCAAATAAAAGGAAAATAAATAATCGGCAGATGAGTGCTGGTTAGTTTTGCGACAGAATAGAAGCAAATGAGACATTGAGAAAACCAAATTTCTTTAATGTGCAGTTTTTCGTTGGAAAAAAAGTTAATCGTGTAATGAGAAAACGGCCATTAAACTGTTAAATCTGTAACTTGGTTTATAGGTACATACGGCTACTCACACTTCAAGTGAGTTTCCCAGTAGGCTAGACTTTGGTTGCTTTCCTGCCAGTGTTGCCAATTTAGCCATTTAGTGGCTAGATTTTACCCAGTTTTCACTCTGTTAAGCCATTAAAAAATGAGTATATCCAATTTTTAAACTTGGTGGCCATAAAATTTTTTTAAAAAAATTTATAAAAGTAAAACAAAAATTTTTAGCATTTCAAACGCCTTGAATTTAAATCACAACTTTTATAAATGTTAAAAATCGCTATAAACGATGATGATGAAACATCTCTCAAATTAAATTTATAAAATGGATCAACACAAACATCGGTGTTTCTTTCTGGTTGCAAATATTTCAATAAAGAGATGCAGGCGGCAATTTTTTTTTTTATAAATTTCAGAATTGACTGTAACGATGATTTAATATTTAATATATCAAAATATTAATTTATTTTTATTTAACAAATTGATATTAACTTATAATTTCATCGTAAACAACTTTAAATTAATTTCTTCTGTTGTGCTATTGAATTTTAATGTGTTTTTATTAAAAAAAAAAACTTTTAGCCATTTTTTAGGAAATTTAGCCTTTTTTGGTCACCAAGTTTTGGCAACACTGTTTCCTGCAGACATAGATAGAGCTTTGCGGGATTAGCTTAGGGGGAAAAAAAAATAAAAATAAAAAAAATTGGGACGCATATAAAAAATGTATGTTGTAATGTTTGGAACTCAAGATAAAAGCCTTAGTTTAATTTAAGAATTGTAAATTTAATACACTTCATTTTATAGGTATGAATTATATAAATTAAATTATCTCAATTTAATTTATACCTACTCAAAGTCATTGAGTACCTTCAAATTAGTATTTCTGTCAATTCCCATTTTTAATTGCAGTTTTACGTTTTTTAGCAACCCCTTCTTATCAATTTGAGCGATTACAAGTTTCACTATTTTTCTGTTTTATTTTAACTGTGTCAACATTTTTATTGCAAATTGCATTTTTGCAGTTTATTTTACCATTTTTTTTTTAATTTAAAGTTTTATCTTGCTGTAAGTTTTGTTTTCTGTTCCAAGTTTTGCAAATAAAAAAATTTACAAAAACAAACAAATAAATTAAAATGAAGTTTAATTATTGTTGTTTGTGGTTATAATGACCATATAAACACTTATATGTATATTGTGCTGTTTTCACAACACAAGTGATTGAACGTGTAGTAAAACTTACATGAAAAGCTCTCAGTTTTTCGAGTGTTTTTCAGATAAATTTTACTACACGCTTAATCACTTGTGTTGTGAAAACAGCGCATTAAATGCAGTAAACAACAACACAATTACACTGATGAGCAGTTAAATTTTAAGTACCCTGCATATTACATTGGACTACTTGAATATTTTAGATAAAATGGACTACTAGACCATGTCGTTGTTAAAAAAGAGTTTGTAGTTAAATGACATGTTTTCGTACCCTGCAAATAAAACGACTCGTCCATATACGCATGTAAAATATAGTCCATAAGAGACTAGGACTAGTCCATTATAAAATTACGATAGGGCTAAACAATATAGCCCAGGTTGCACTTCAATTGGATAGCCTTAAAACTACTCCATGTTCCTACATATATGTATACTCCCAGTGTATTAGTTTTGAAACTACTACTCCATGGTATACTTCAGAGGATTAGTTTTGAAATCGTTTAAAAACGATTGCATGTCGTTTATAAACGAATACATGTCGTTTAACAACAAACTATTTTTTAACAATGTCATGGTCCTTGGTTGCTTCTATGAGAAGGGAGTAGAGAAGAAGAAACATTTTTTTATTGTTTTTTTTACACAAGCAAAAGCGAAATAATTTTTTTTTATCCCATTACCATTCTTATGGCGAGAGTATGAAATGGAGCGAGCAGGACTTGCACATCCAATAGAAGGGGTACAGAGGACTTCTAGAAGGTCTCCGTACTCCTTCTTTTTCCCGCTGAGGTACGCTTATACTCATACGTGTACATATTTTGAATTAGGGTTTCCATATAAAGTAAAATTATTCGTAAAATCAGAAAATAAACATTTGGGGGATTAACAAGGTAGCCGTAAAGTTGTAAAGTCATTTGTCTTAAAATAATTACAAGAAATATATATGACTGCTGTGGGCAACCGCTTACAATTTAAATTTCTAATGTATAGTTATGACGAATCAATAACCACATCATTAAAATTAGTTATAATGGCTCAGTTAGCCGGGAGTAACAGTAAAGCAGCTGATTTGCAACGTTAATATTACTCTCGGCTTAAGGCTCACTTCAGTTAAAAAGTGAGAATAGAGTTAAGTACACCCAGAGAAAAAACATGTTTAAATATGGTCACCTCCAACATAATTATTTTTAAGGAAAATGTCAAAGATATTATGTTTAATATAACCATATTATTGTCAGCGGTAACCATATTATTGTTAAATTAGGCCTCTATCAAGAAACCCTAACCATATTATTGTTGCCTCCAAACATATTATGATCAATAATTACTAAAATTTGTTAAAGACTTACAATAGCATGGTTTTTTTTTACCATAGCATGTTGCTCTTGAAAAAGAGGAAAATACTATTGTAAATAAAATAACAAATTATTATCACAGTTTACCAAAACGTTTTTAGAGGCAACCATAATATGGTTGTGGGTTCTTGATGGAGGACTAATTCAACCATAATATGGTTGTCGCTGACAATTATATGGTTATATTTACCATAATATCTTTAAAATTTTCTTTAAAAATAGTTTGGTTGGAGGTGACCATATTTAAACATGTTTTTTCTCTACGTGTAGAGATAGTAAAATAACTGAGATTATGGATCGTTTTTATAACGTCATTTGTGTTGCAAACATAATAAAAAAAGTACAATTTGTATGGCAAATTTGTGAAATTCTTTAACTTATTTTGCCATGTCTCGGTTAAAACCAAAACAAATTATGAAGTAACCTCTTTATAAAGTTTAAACCGAAGAACAGGGAGAAACACTAAAAATAAACAATGAAAAATGTTTTTTTGAAGGTGAGAGGTAAATTCCACGAAACCATGAAGAGTCATGTTTAAAAAATTCATAAATTCGTTAAAGTGGTTAAAAAAAGTAACGTATCAATAAGTTTGTACATATGTATGTATGTACATACTTACATACATAGAGGTATACATACATATGTATAAGTTTGTATTTTATGTATGTATGTACATATGTATGTATATTTTTGTTCATTTTAGATTTTTGCAATGTCTATAAAAAAAACATATGTATGTATGTAGCAAAGAAAAAAGACCGTAACCCATACACAGTGCAACAGAAACTTGCTGAATTAATTTTTTCCCATTACGCATCAAGTTTTCTTGAATAAATTTGAAATTTAGAGAAAACGAGATACAAAACTAGCCGTGCTCACGACGTTGCCCGCCCAGAATTCATTTTTGTCTAACTGTAAAAGTAAAATTATCTCTTATTAGACCAAGGTTTTAAAAAAATAGAAAGCATGTGTTTTTCGGATAGGCAGAAATTGTCCATCTATCCCTTCGTATTCAAAGCTTGGAAGAAATATAAACCCTGTGTGTTTTATTTAGCTTGATCTATCTATCATTAAAATTTCATTAAAAATTGGTCAGTTATTTTCGAAAGGCAGTAATTCTCCCTATGACCCCCTCTTGGCGCTAGTTTCAAAAAAGCCTACATGAATTTCCAATTTCATCAAAATCGGTTCAGCTTTTTAGCCGATAAAGCGTAGGGAATGCAAAAGCTTCTTTTCGCATTCTGCCAGAGACGGTCGAGTGGCTGATAGACTGGAGGCGGAATGGAAGGTAAACAGCGTACTCGCGTTAAAATCATGAACAAAATTTGTATAATATTTTTGGCCTTTCTTAAGTCTTTGGAAAAGGTTTCGTGATGAGCTGGCCTAAGCAACCAGTGAAATGCGCATAGAAGCTAGCTTTCCCTCAACAATTAATTTCAGTGTATTTATCAAATATGAAAAACTGGGAATTTAGCACGTCATACGGAAATCGTATTAATAATAAATTTTGTATTCCCGAAAATAACTTTGAAAAAAAACAAGATTGCGCACTCAGCCGTAAAAAAAAATTTTCTACTGCGCATCTACGCATCATAGACTAAATATGAGTGTTTGTTGTAAAAAATGTAAGACACATACCCTGCAAATTATATTGGACCACCTGATCCAATTTGATTAAATAGACTGCTCCATGGACTGGTCCGATGTAATGCAAGCATGGACCATGTCATTGTTAAAAAGTTTTTGTAGTGAGACGACATGTCTTCGTTTTTTAACGACATGTTTTCGTTTTTAAACGAAGTTAAAACTAATCCTCTTGTGTATACAATGGAGTAGTTGTAAGACTACTCCTTTGTACCCAAACCTGGGTTATATGGTCCTGCCCTAGGACATCGTAATGTTAAATAGACCATGGTTTTTCCATACGTTTGGGTTACTTTTGGAGTAGCCCTGGTCTCTTGTGGGCTACATTTTACACGCGTGTTTGGACTAGTCCTATTTTTCCACAATAAAAAAAACATCGGTAAAAACACGATACAACGATGTTTCAACATCGATGTTGTAAACTATGTACTTTGCATTAATACTTATAGCCTTTTTACTCTGATCAACATCTACCATCCATTTTCCACAATTTGCGAAGATGTTAACATCTTTTCATAAGAAATAGTGCAGGTACACACTCTTCAAGTTTTTGCCGTCAAGTCTTGAGCTTTTAGGAGAGGGAGTAAAAGAAAGAGCATGCTCTTTTCCTATTTTTATACAAACTGAACTTCAAATACATTTTTGTATTTTCTTATTAAATTTTGGCACTTTTGTAGAAAAAAACATTTTTTTATTTTAAAAACATTTTTATTCAAAAATGTTGAAATTTTTCTTTGATGGTAGATGTTAGATGTGACCAATGTAAACGAGTGTTTCACATTTTCTACATCTTTGATGGTAGATGTTGATCAGTGTAAAAAGGCTATAAAACGACTGCTCAACTTCTTCTTTGCTACAGAAAATCTTAATACCCACCTATAATATGCAAAAGTTTCTTTCGAAAATTAACAAAAACCCTGTCAAATGACAGATTTTTAAACTTAACAAAAAGTTTCTTAAGTACATTCTGACACATACGATTAACATGTATTCGCACAGTTGCTTAAGGCAACTTAAGCATACTTTTTTAAATTTTTCATTGTATAGGCTTTAATTGAAAAAATAATATCTGAGAATTTACATCTCATGGTGAGTAACATTTATTATTCTGCTTGGTTAGGTTAGGTTAGAGTGGCTGGTCACAAAGACCCCGCATGGACCAAATCGGTCCCTAGCGTTACCACGTTGTACGATAACTCGCAGAAGAAAGTCAGTAAAAAGGTCATTCAGATAGTGCATAGAAAATATTCAATATTATGAACGAATAAGACTACTAAATTATAAAAGCTTTTAAAAATTAGAATGCACATTCGAATAATATGAAAATTTGTATGAAAAAATAAAAATTAAAAATTGTAAAAATTTTATAAAAAAATAATTAAAAAATTAATGATGTAGGGCATTATATGGTCGCGCTTAACCCACTATACTTTCTTAATTATTTTTTTACATTTTTAAAGTTTTAAAATCCATTTAAACTACTAAACTACAAAAACACTGGGATTAGACATTTTGGCTAAGTATGAAAAAAAAATTGGTCATATTTGTATGTAAAGGACAAAATGGTTATCAGGATTAAAACACTCAATTTGGTACTAAAGTTTGTTGAAGGACAAAACAAATTTTGTTTGTTTGTTTAATACTCACACAAGTGCGTGAATTGAGAGCAACCACAACAAGTGTATGGACACTGATAGAAATATGTATATTAAAAGGACAATGGCGAAAGAGGTTCAAGGGGAAAGGCGATTGTGTAATTCATTAGAAAATTTGACATTTTGATTTATGTTCATAGCATTTTTTTTTTGTAATTTTTAGTAAATATTTGAACACAATGGCAGGACAATAATAAATGGGGGAAGGAGGGAGTCAGTCGCTTTTGGTATGTGCGTTTATAAATGAATAACAGAATTTATATTGTGTGGTATTAACCCTTTAAGGGAAGAGCGAACAAAATTAGCTCCTTTTATTTTTAAAATATTTTGAAACAAATTTTAGTTTTCTAGAAACATAAAAAATTTCCATTTCTTTGGCAATTTTACATGTGTTTTATCACAGTTTGTGGAAGAATATAAATATTTAATAACTTTATTTTACAGTCCACAATAATACTCGTATGTTTAAGACGATCTCATTTAATCAGAATTCTAGTGAAATTGTTTACCAAAATTTTTGTGAAATTTTTTTAACAAAATTAAAGTGGAATTTTCTAAAATTTTCTTTTCCAAAATTTCAGAGAAAATTTCTTTAACAAAATCATAGTAAAATTTTTTCACCTAATGAAATTTTTCTCAACCAAATTTTAGTGAAATCTTTTTCACCAAAATTTTAGTGAAACATTTGAAATGTTATTTTTTTTTTTGCCCACGTTGATTCTAATTCTACGTTGGTTCCGAACCGATTTTTTTTCAAAAATTAAATAAATATTTTTTAAATATTGTTAAAATGGAATTTATGTTCTTAATGGCAACACTCCAAGAAATCAAGAAAATATATTAAAAGAAAACAGATGGCAGCCCTGCCGCTCTGCGATTAATCGATTAATCGACAACATAATGTGTCTAGGGTTATACATTTTTAATCTTAACTTTACACACATCAAAATTTCAGTAAATTTATCACACCACAATTTTAGTGTTAATATTTTAAATCAAAATTTCATTAAACCAAGATGCTTGTTCCTAATTTGGAAACTTTGGCTCTTGCCGTGTTCTTCAGATATACTGAAATCTATAATTTCTTTGCATGGGAAGTGCCACGCCCACTTATCCAATCTCTATCGCCCAAATTTTTTCGGTAAAGGGGTAGAGCAATTAGTGGAATTTAAAAACAATTGTAAAGTTTATTATTAAATAAATTGAAAAATATAAAAAGACCCAAATTACCATTTTTAGGGTTAAATTACTACCTTTCCAAAAGCCTAAAAAATCCATAAACACACTAAAATGTTTAATCCAATTCCTTTCACAAAAAGCAACCAACCTATTAAAACATTGGCTTTTAAACAAAGTGGAGGGAAAAAACATTTTTGTACTTTATTTTCAAAATCAATTCCAAACATATTTCCTGCTATTTAAATTGCAACGGATGGCTGAAAATAACTTTGGAATTGACACCGTAAATGAGGACGGACGGTGATGAAGTAGAAATGGAAAATAATTTTTGTTTACATGAGATTCACTTCCCCAACGCCATTTATAGGAAATTGTTCATTTCTACAAAAAATAAAACCAAAGAGTTTCTTTCTATTAACTATTGTTGTGGTTGTTTTAAATATTTTCATTTCATGTTACTACCGGCTCTAGCATGATGCCACCAAACAACAGCAAACGTCAAGTTTTTTTCTCTGGCGTAAAATGACAGCAGAGACAATTAAAATGTTTCAGAAAAGAAAATAATTGAACAGAATATGCTTTCTAATTTTTTTTTTTTAATTAAGGGTATTAAGGATGTTTTTTTAATAATTTTTTCTAAAGGGTAAAAAAAAAACACGTCATTTTCTTTATTTTTTAAAAAAAACATGAAACAATTTTACATTTCAATTTATTTCAAAAGGATTTTCTACAACTAAAAAAGGGGTTAACTTAAATATTCTATTGTTATATTTTGTACAACTATCTCTATTTAAAAACTTTTTAACTTGTTAAATTTTTTGTTTTTAGCCAACAAACTTACCTAACACGGCTAAAAATAAAATAGAGAAGAAATAAATTTTAATTTCTTTATTAAAAAATTTCTTTTGAACAATTTTTCTATTTACATGCATCGCTATTTGTTGAATGTTTACAAGCGATTTTTCCATTAAAATTCTATAAAAAATAGTTCTTATGGAAAATTTTTGAAAAGTTGATTGTATTTAACTACAAAGCTTAAATAGATTATATAGTTAAGCACTATGTCCAATATGAAATGGAAAGGAAAGCATTTGCAAAAAACAACTAAATGTTAGTGCTTAAATAAAAAAGATTATATGTCAGCACGACAATGCAGTTCGACGAGTCCTGGAAGGACTATCCAACTTTTGCATTATTTAGCAGAACTTTTGTTGGATGTAATCCTTGATCTAAGAAACCGGGCATGACATTTTATATGGGTCTAGGTGAGAAAGTCGTAAGGAATAAATCTCTTATTTGCAATTTTATATACCCTCCACCAACCTCACTTACCAGTGGTGAATGAGGGTGGTATATTAGGTTTGTCATTCCGTATGAAACTTTTTTAATATTCATCTAAGATCCTAAAAGTATATAAATTCTCTGGCTCCTTGAGTAATTCCAAGTCGATTTAGCCATGTATGTCTGTTGAAAACACGCTCACGTTTGAAAGACTCAATAGAAAAGAACAATATTGTTGTCAAATTCTTTCTAGTTCTCCTAAGCAGTTTAGGATTGAAATCCAGCACAATCGGTTCAGTTACAAAAAATTGAGAACCCAAATGGGGAACATAAATTGGTGCCAGAATGCTCCGATTTTCATTAAACTACTACGAAATTTTGTTAACATCGGTTCATAATTAGCCAAAGGCCCCATATAAAGACCACTTTTTAGAAAAAAATGTCTATAAAATACACCACATTACGAAAAACTAGAGTTTGACTTAAGACCTTTTTGCCAAATTATAGCTTGGAAATTGTTTTGAAGATTTTATCTTTCAAATGGGTACTTGACTTGACTTACTCATTCCAGAGCATTTCCCATAACTATTCTTAGAATTTAAGGTACCAGCGCCCATACTTCTTCCCTGATTTTCGCCTAAAGCTGTTTGATGGTTCTTGGCTTATTGGCATACGCCTTAGCCTTAAGGTTACCCCAAAGAAAGCAATCAGGAGCCCCCACATCGGGCGAACGCAATGGCCAGTTAAAATATAAAAAAGCGATATTATTCGATCGCCAAAAATTTGAGTCTATGGCTCCATCTTATTTATTGCAACTACTACTCTGGATTGTACTCAACCTCAACCTCAGGCTTAAAAATATTTTCGATTATTGCCCGGTATTGAGTGACATTCACATAAAACGCAGCTTGGGTGAAGTTTTCGGAAAAAAATAAGTGATTTGATGTTCATCAATTATTTTTAGATGTTTGGTGCCCCGTATTCTGCAATTTTGTATATTTACGTGACCATTGAGGTGAAAATGGGCCTCATTGCTCATTATTTTATATGATATTTTTGTCTGAAAAATCTAATACTGGGGGGTTTCTGCGTATTTAAATATAAAATTTGATGAAAACTTTTTGTTCGTAATAGAGAGGGGCTGTTAAGAAAGGGATTTTTTTGTTTGATAAAGTATAAAAAACGTTCGTTTATTCGAAACAAATATTACGAAAATCGTAACACGGAGTACAAATTGTTTGAATTCGTAAATGATTTCTTTCGAATCGGAATACGCGGTAATCCCCCTGACTTTTAAAATAAGATTGAACAGCTTTGATTCGTTGTTCTATCATAAATTTTCCAAGTTAATCTGTTATTAAATCGTTACTTATGAGCAACCCTGTATATGGAAAATATACGTTTAACATTAATCGATGTTACTACCGCATATTTAAATTCACAAAGAGATAGTGTGGCAATATATTCATCGGTTTCCCTTTATTAAATTTCGTTAAAAACTTTTGGAAAACATTCCATTAAACATTTTTTTCTTAATATTTTTTCCTTTTTCTTTTACGCCTTCTATGACGGATTAACCTTCATGTTCGTGCTAATAAACAACACAATTGCAAATCACACAAAATAGAACGGCACAATCAACTCTTCCAATTCCTGGGTTATCTCCAGACATACGAGCATTTAAGTCTTTTTTTAGTTTGTTTTAGTATTTTTAAATAAATCACTATCAAAAACAAAACATTCAAAAGTTTTCAGTAAAACTAAACCCGATGTAATTTCTTGTTAAACATTTTGATTAAGGAAAATACATATGAAATAATTTTTAATTGCACTAGATTGACTCAAAAGCAGTTCTTTTGTTAAAAACGGCTGGCAACCTGCGTAATATGCAAATTTAAGCAAAATAAATCATAAAATTATTTTTTTTTTTTTTTTTTTTGAAAAAACTTAAGAAATATGCATACAAATTTAAAAATTTCATACAAATAACATGAAAAACTTGCCCTGCTAATAAGGGTTTCTATAAAATAACCTTTATAAAGTATAACTAAAAACTAAAGCATATTTTAAGGGATTTTTTATGTTTAATGAATATTTTATAGTTTCCAACTAAACTCAGGGGTAGTAAAGATAAAAATATTTTCTAATTAAAAAATACTTGGTTGTTTTTAATTAATTTTTTTTAGACTATTTAATATAAAATTCATTTGAACACAACTTACTCATCAATTTCCTCTTCGGACAAGGAGTGGCTATTGCCAGTCAAAAAAAGAGACATGTCGTATCTGTTAATTTTAAAGCGTTACCTGAAAAAAGATAAAGAGACAAGAACTAAAATTAAAACAATATTTTTATAAAGATTAAATTTTATAATACATGTAAGGAGAATTAATTCCCTGATTCTGACAAAGGTTGTAAGAGATAAACAGATGTTTTATTAAATTTGTTAAGTCACAGTCAAAAGATTTTTGTAAAAAGACAGTAAAGTTATTGGAATAATACTTCTTAAGAAGGAATTTACAATGAAATAATAGACTTTCGTTTCTTTGAGTACATGTAAATTCTTAATTTATAGGGTTAGAGGACAAGAAATAACAAACTAAATAATGTTTCAAATTAAAATTAATAAAATTTAAAAAAAAATCTTCGATTACAGAGAAACTCAGTTTTTGTGTATATATGTAATTGGTTTTTAATCCCCACCGAAATAAAACACATTAAATACATATTTAAATTTTAATTATGTTAAGAATACATCGCACCTCCTCCCATCTTAAAAAAAATCATTAATCAACAAAAGCATAAAAGTTTACTGTCTGTTTTTAGAACGCGAGAGTAAAAACAAATTGATTTTGTTGATGTTCTGCATATAAAAGAAACTCTTAATATATATATCGGCCACAAAGCCGAGCTAGAAATATGTACTAACAACATCTTAAGTATTGATATTGTAGAAATTAAAAACAACATTTTACTTTTTTACCAAAAGCTGTGCAAAGAAATTTTATCAAGAATTAATATTAGCGATAAGAGGCTGAGTTCATTAAAGGTTTTAGATCCAGTATTTATTAAGTCAGCTGAAGACATAAATTACTTTGAAATTGTTACCGTTTTTATTGATATAATTACTAACCCAGATGATTTTGTAAAAGAGTTCAAACTTTTAGAAACCAGATCAAACGATAAAAGCTATGAAGCAATTTTTAAAATATCTAAGCCTGAAACATTTTGGTACGAAATTGGCAATTTAAAAAACTGTTTGGGTGACAATTTATATCTAAACTTGTATAAATTTGCTTCGTATGTTTTTACTTTACCACATAGTAGTGCATCCGCTGAGCGGATTTTTTCTAAGTTAGCATATTTAAAAAATAAAGTGACAAATAGACTGAAAATAGATACCTGTCAGTCTATGTTATCCGCTTTAAATTTGTATCAAAATGACTTGGAAGATTGGACTCCAAGTGATGAATTGATTAATCAATATAGGTTTACGTTTTCAAAAAAATAGATATTTAATAGTTGAAGAAACAACATAACACTGCAATTTATAAAAAAATGGATCTGTACCTGATATTAACTATCTTCCTATCAATACTTTTATATGCTTTTTCCTCGAGGTTTTTTCGTAACTTAATTTTTTTGGTAAAAGTAAAATAATCCAAGTGCCAAATATTTATGTACATATACTTACATATATACATATCTTTATCTATTTAAATTTAAAGTTTTTTTGTATCAAATCATATTATGAACTATTTTTTGTTTTTGTAAGTATTGTTATTACACTATTTTAAGCTCGTTTTATTTACAAGTAATTAGTAACTGTTTTTGTATAAATAATTGAAATAAAAATTTTATGCAACAGTTCATTATCGTTTACTTGCAAACAAGACATGTATTTTCACGATATATGTATAAATGTATATATATATAAATGTATATATATATGTGTTTTTCCCAAACAATTTCTATTATATACCTATAATGTATTTTTTTATAAATATTAAGTTTATTTTTTGTTATGTTTAGTTTTCGATGAAAATAATTTAATAAATACATACGTTTTTTTTAAATTTTCCTGTTTTTAAAGTTGCGCCTTTTTTTCTCAGAATTTCCCTTTTTGTGACACTTTTTTTTGAAAATCCCCTTTTTGTGCCCCTTTTTAAAAATTTTGAACGGTAACACTGGCTGTAAAAACAAACAGTTAAATACTAAACAAAAGCCAAGACATCTTTTTTTCGAAACAGCAACAGTTTAAATAAATAAGTACAGTTCATCTTCTCTACAGTGAAGACCTCCCTGTTATGAATTGATTTCAAAAACACAGTTTTTACTTTCCAGTTTAAATGCATTGTGATCGCCATATCGTTTCATTACCACACAAATAGCTTAAACGACATTATTTCTAATTTTCGTTTATTTTTTTAAAAACTGAATTTATTATCACCACTTTTTATGAAATAAAATTACAGAAACCAACTCCTTTAAAATTGTGTTTTTGTCGCTTAAGATATTTTCGGTAAGGCCTCGATATAATAAATTTCCATGCAGTAAATTTTTCTTTGCAATAACTCTTATTCGACCTTTATACAATTTTTATTATTATTCTTATTATTACATTTTGAAAATAAAATTTTCGCTCACGCATTTTTATCTACATATAATAAATTATTTAATTTTAAAACTTTTTATTTTAGGCATTGAAACACCATTGTATTCAGAAAAAAAATACAATAAAAAATAAAAAGATTCCCATAAAAAGACAATAACAAACTATTATGTTATTGAAAAAGAAATTATAATTTAAAATCAAGGAAGTAAGAGTGCCCCGGTAGGCTAGCTGGTAGTGAGCTAGTCTATCAGCGCCGGGGTTGAGGGTTTGATTTCCGCCAGAGACTCTTGTTTCCTGCAGACAAGCGTAGAGCTTCGCGAGATTAGCAAAGGATATTAAAAAAAATGTATGCACAAAACGCAAAAATCTTTGAACTGGACTTTTTAAGGATATAGATAAAGCAATGCTCAAATATTTACCCACCGAACGTGGGAGTGTAACACAAATTGAAATACCTAAATTTTTTAATAAAAGTTCTATATAATGAAGTGTCTATAAAATTTAGTGATTTTCAGGTCTCATGCAGATTCTTTAGAGAAAAGTTTTACTGTAATAAGAAAACTTTTGCTCTATAGAAAGCGAGTAGACAATTGTTTGCTAAAAAATATTTTTAGAACGCTACTGTTTATTCAATGCTACGTACAGTAAGGGAAAACATTAAACGTATTTTAACAAATTTCCAAAAAAAAATGTTTTTAATTTTCTTGGAAATGAGAACAATGTGTTGATTTTTTTCTTGACTACTGGTGCATATAATGGAAATACATTTACAAATTCCTATTTTTTCTTCATAAAATTTGAAAACGTAAAATACTCCGGTTTTTTCTTATTTACATTAAATAAACAATGTTTACATTGAAAGCTCGCATATAGGAAACTATATAAACTATTTCGAGAAATCAGAAAAAGGTCGATAAACGCTTAAAATTACAAAAAAAAAATATTTACCATAAATTCTAGGAAAATAATAATAAATATTTTATCTCTACGAACTTGAACTACAAAAGCAAAACCAGTAAACAGGACATGTTCTTAAAAAGTTCTGATGGTAAAAAGTCAAAATAATGCCTTAATTAAATGTGGTAAATTATTAGAAAGAGATTTAAAAGAAACATTTATGTTCATTCATCATTGATAAGGTGTTTTAATTCATTAAATTTAAAATATTTTAAATTAAAAGAAATTAAACTAATAACTGCATTTATGTTCTCTGTAGGTCACGGCAGTTTAAAATTAAGCCTTAATCGATTTATGGCTTCATGTGCCTGCCAGCTATAAATCGATTAAATACACTTTAATGCTTTCTAACAAATTGATAGCCTGGCTTTCCTTTCTTTAAAAAAAAAAATGCTCTCATTGAAGGTTGTTATAGGAAACTAAATTATTTTTTTTTTACCATTAAACTTTGGCATTTTGCAAAATACTTCTTCCATACACCAGCTGAGCTTTCAAGGTCTGGGAAGTGGATAAAAAGAAATAGGAAAATAGCAAAATACTTCACTAACTGCTGAACATGGCAGTGAAAGAGTGTATTCATGCATAAATTATCATGAATACACTAAAAAAATATATATTTAAAAAAAAGCTTTAACAAAGTACTTTTTATAAGAATTTCTTACAAAAGTGTTATTAATATAGATTTTAACAAAATAGACTTTTAACAAGAAAGTAGCTTTAAGCAAAAAAATCGCTTTAACAAAAAAAATCAAGTACCAAGTACATGAACAGTTCAATAAATTAAGCACAATACTAATTATTCAAAAATAGTACCTTTTAGCAAAAATTACTTTCTAATAAAAACAAATAGGAAAACAACAAAATATTTCACTAACTGCTGAACATGGCAGTAAAGGAATGCATTCGTACTTAAATTATTATGAATACACAAAAATTAAATTTAAATCAAAACAACTTTTAACAAAGTACTTTTATGCGAATTTCTTACAAAAGTGTTATTCAAGTAGATTTTGACAGTAAAAGATTTTTGGCCAAAAGATCACTTAAATAATAAAATAACCTTTTAGCAAAAAGATCGCTTTCACAAAACAGTAACTATTTGACCAAAAAAGTACCTGCTAACAAAAAAGTGCATATTTTACCATAAAATAACCTTAAAAAAATGTGCGTAACAACATAAACTGTTTAACAAGTACATTTTTACAAATTATATTTTAACAACTTTTTCAAAAATGTACGAAAAAAATAAGTAAATATATGTAAATATAGTAAATTATAAATATTCAATTTCACGAGACCAGAATCTACAAAAGAACATTTAAGAAAAAAAATGTTGCATTCTGCGGCAATACAAATCCTTTTATTTTTACATTCCTAAATTTAATAAAAAATTTCAACTATTTCTCTTTGTGTGTTTTACAAAACAAAATTGCAGTACGTGAAATTTATATGTAAAGGTAGACGGACAGACAGTCAGGTTAACATGCACGTACAACCACAAAACCTCAAACAAATTTCAACATTTTTTTGTTTGAGATCAGGTGATACCAAATTTTGTAAACATTATAACTAACCATAAAGGAATTAAAAGAGAAAAGTATTAAGCAATTACGTAAGTTGAAATTTTTATATTAGAAAATATAACTTTTTAATAAAAAAAAAAAAAAAAATTTAATTATGTGGCAACATTAAGACTAGAGCTAGAGAATAGAGCTTTTTCGCAATATTAAAAGGAAGAGAATTTAAGCTTAAATCAGATTAAAGATTAAAAATATATGAGTTAATAGGATTTTGTGTAACAAGCTTTAAAAAATAAAACCAACAATGCTTATAAATAACAAAACACAAATACATACATACACTTTTAGATAACTAAAACCCCGGTAACAATGTCCTTCTTATTAAGTAAGAGCCTAAAGTTATGCACCAGTTTTATTTTGATAAGACAAAAAAAAGTATGTGTGTTCGGCATGCTCAACATTGCAATAGGGCTTGCCAGATCTAAGTAGGCAAAAAGCTTGACATTTAAAATAAACAAAAAAAGTTATATGTATTATATAAGTTTAATTACTCAGTTTATAACTTTTACAATATTGATCTTATTTATATTTTGTGGATCTGATTAAGCGATATGCATCTATTCGTCAGTCAGATTGTCTGTACGCTAAAATGGGGTTTCCGAAGACGCCAGAAACGATAAGGGCCAGATTGTTATACAATTATATCGCGTTTGAATCGGAATAATCGTCACTTAAAATTTTGCCAGACCGGTCCGCAAATGAATTATATATCACCAAAATGAAAAAACTGCTTCTAATTTTTATCAATAAATCGCAAATTTTTACCCATAAATCTTTACTTTTCAAAAGTCTTGTTAAAAATTAAAAAGCTTTATTTTTCAACTTTCACATAAAATAATCTTAGTAGAATACTGGTAGAAAAACCAGGACTGCCCCAAGTTTTACCCATAAATCCATTGTTGTTTTTGAGGTAGAAACTTCTTGGTTATCAATATACAATACCCAAAAAAATTATGGCGGGATTAGAGAAGTGGGCGTGGTACAAAATAGGTTTATTTATATCTTAAGTATGTGTTCATACGGTTAATGTTTTAATGTCATGATCGCTACTTTATTGGCGAGAGGGACAAAGGGAAAAGAAACGAGTACACAGATGCATGTACTGTCACCACGCTTTGCTTTTTCATTCGTTTAATTTTGTTTTTGTTTTCAATATCAAAAAAGCACACATGTATACTATACAAAATAAAAAACATGTCGTCAACATGACATGAAACATTTGAACATCAATTCATGTACAAAGAAGAAAAAGGAAGAATCATGTCAATCAGACATGTGCCGTATGAACTCAGACTAAGAACAATTCTTTTTTAGAATTTTAACAGATTTTGAAATCTTAGATGTTTTTTAAGCTTTTGTACCATTTTTAAATTAAACCAAGTTTGCAGCACTGATATAATTATTATAGATTGTTTCATTTTGAGTTTTTTCTTCAAACTTGTAAAGAGCACATAAAAAAAGGTTTACAATATAATAAGTACGCTGAAGTCTAATTTCGGTACGAATAAAATAAAAAAATTAGGTCGGAATTAAAAAAATTTCAATTTAAACTCGTTCTTTCCTGTCTTTTACGGTACAACATTGCAATCGCCAAATGTACGAGTGTAAGGAAAGTTGCATAAATTTTTTTTTTTTAATTCCCTATTCTTATCCCCGCGAAGCCCTACGCTTGTTTGCAGGAAATAAACCAGAGTCTCTCGCAACCCCGTGGCGGATAGACTAGCTCACTACTAGCTAGCCTACCGGGGCACTAATTGAGGTCCCATTAGGACTAACTTAGAACAATTTTTATTAAAATTGGTAATTTTTTTTTATTTAAATATCAATCAATTTTCTATAAGAATCACTTTAAATTTTTTTTTTAAATTAGTTTTTAGTTCGAAAAAATAATTAAAGAAAGCATTTTTTGAAAGCGGCAACACTTTACCAACCTATAACGCATCAAATAAACATCATAGAAAAACAATTATTTCGCACATATATTTATATCTACTAGAACTATAGTTATGCCAAATGTTAAGGAATTCCAACAAAATTAATGACCCAAATATATTTTTGTTGATTTTTTTATGCTTTTGTTTTGATTTTTTAATTAAAATTTGAATTTATGCGGTTTTTTAGAATTTTGGAACGAACTATTATGTGCTGTTTTCACAACACAAGTGACTGAACGTTTAGTAAAATTTGTATGAAAAGCACTCAGTTTTTTGAGTGTTTTCCATATAAGTTTGACTACACGTTCAGTCACTTGTGTTGTGAAAACAGCACATTAGTTTTTATATGAAGCTAGAGTATCGTTTTATGTGAATTCAATTTATGCGATTTTTTTTGGAACGCATCTATCGCATAAAACGAGACCTGAGTGTACATTGGTTACTAAAGGTTAAGCAAAGAAAGTACCTAGAATCAAAATAAAGTGCAATTTAATTTTCTTTTTATTTATTGTTATATGTATTTAAAAATGTTATTGTTCTTCGCAAGTTTTTTCAAATAGTTATTATTGCAAAACAATTGCGTCCGCATGGCAGCCCTAATTTGTGGCTGTAGGAAAAATCTCCCAAAGAAAAATGGCCCAAAAAAAAAAAAGGAAAAATCGCCCAAAAAAATTGCATGTGAAATTGGGCCTAAATTCATATGAAAAAGATTTTCAACTCTATGGTATAACAAAAACCGGCTTCGCTAACCAAAGCTTTTCTGCACAGATGGCCTTTTTCCCTTTATGGTATAACAAGTACCAGCTTCGCTAAGTAAAGCTTCTAAAATCTGCCTTGTTTTCGAACGAAGGCCGATTTCGCAAAGAAGCTTTAGTTAGGGAAGCCAGTATTTGTTATACCATAAAGAAGAAAATCCTTGTGCCCGGCCGAAGGCCGGCTATACAGAGAAGCTTTTGTTAGCGAAGCCGGTGTTTGTTATACCATAGAGGATAAAATCCTTTAAAAAATATGGCTTTATGTCTCATTTTCGGAAAAAAATTTATGGCGTTAAGTCTCATTATATTGAGTCTTAATGGCATATACCCTAATGTCTCAATGGAATGGGACTTAACGCCATATGGCATTATGTCTTATGGCTTTATAACACTCCACCTAAAAACTTACATTTGTATGTAACTAAATTTATATGAATAATAAACACTTTTTTTCAATTGGGTAATTTTTTTTTTTTTTGGAAAAAATTATTTTCTGCTTTTTGGGAAATTTTTAAATTTTTTTTTTGCCCTTTTTCGTTTCTTTTGTGCAAAATTTCATATTTAACTTTTTGGGTCATTTTTCATGTTCTATTGGGGATTCTTCATTTGGGCGATTTTTCATTTTTTTTGCCATTTTTCTTTGGGGATTTTTCCTACAGCCCTATTTTGCTATCAATTGGTTTGTTGTTGTTTGGTTGGGTGTCATTATTATTCTTTTATGTTTGTTGACGCATTAGAGTAACATAATTGCTGTTGTTTAGGTTTTTTGCTGTTATTGCATGTAAATTGCAGTTCTGATTTCAAGTAGGTATATGGATGTGTGTGTGTATTTTTAATTTTTTCCACCCTGCAAATAATCTTGGACCACCTGATCCAATTTAATTAAATGGAGTACTGGTCCGATGTAGTGCAAGCATGGACCATGTCATTGTTTAAAAGTGGTTGTAGTGAGACGACATGTCTTCGTTTTTTAACGACATGTTTTCGTGCTTAAAATGTATCCTCTTGTTTTAAAACTGTGTACTCCTTTGTAATCCAAAGCTGGGTTATATGGTCCTGCCGTAGGACATCGTAATGTTAAATATACCATGTTTTCCATACGTTTGGGTTACTTTTGCAGAAGCCCTGGTCCCTTGTGTGCTACATTTTACACGCGTGTTTGGACTAGTCCTATAATTTGCAGGGTAGTGTTTTTTTATTTTGTATGTACATATGTAGGCATTAAAGGGCTGCATGAACAACTTCTTTCATAAACATACTGAAATGCTTATTCACTGAAAGTCGTGTTCGAATAAAATTGAGATTACCGAACAAACTGTTGTTTAATTCATGCTGCTATGAACACATTTCGTTTCATATCGTAAACACACAGAGGTTGTTCAATGAAACGGTCTTTGTTTCATAGTTTTCATTCTCTCTCATTTATTTTTATTAATACTCAATAGCAATGTTGCCACTTCAGTAAATCATGTACATAATTATTTGCATGCGTTGCCCATGTGTAATTTAAATTTTAACACATATGTAGATATACCTATGCACATGTATCGATGCCTTACTTCGTCAACCTCGTAACTTAAAAAATACGGTTTTGACTTTTTCATATCAAACGACTTCTATTTTTGTGTTCTAATACTGCAACAACTTATTATTTCAATACAATATACATAGATGTAATCAATTCTTTAATAATTCCATTTAACTTTAACCCAAACACCGAAGTATACAAAGATGAAACGTTTTTTTCTCTCCTGAAAAATTGTATTTTTTGGAATATAAACAATAAATAAAATGCAAAATATGTTTGTTTTTTTGTTTGTCATTTGCATTTTTGAATAATACAAATCTTTGAAACATGGCAAGATTTTATTGTCTTGTAATGTACTGTACACGGCCCTGAAACGAAAGGAACTCATAAAAAACACACACATTTTTAGGTGAAAGATGAAAAACAAAAGGAGGAATGAGTTTATGAGAAATTTAATTGCTAGTTTTGTAAGTGGCTTATTAGTCAGACCACGTGGTTGTATTAAAGATATTAAAAACTTAAAAATGCATGTAAGTAAATATAATTAATATCGGTTCACGTTTGTCTCGCTAGTATGTAGCATAACAGCTTTTCAGCCATACGTGTTTTTTTTGCCACTTTTTTGCCTAGAATTTATCACTTTTATTTTAACCATGAATTATCTCATTTTTTAGTTCTCATTATAAAAATATCTGTAGATTGTTAAGCATTTTGAATTTAATGTAAGTGAATGTTTTTGAAAATAAAATTAAATATATTTAATTTTATTGAAAATTTACATTGAAAACAAAATGCATCTCTTAAACTTGTTGCATTTACCCCTCATGAATATTTCTATTTTTTTTTTTAACTTTCTTATGTTTTTATTTTTCTACAACTGGCAACACTGACATTTAAATCATACTGTTTTTCCATGAACTTATTCGAGATTTGTTCAATGGTTGTTCTGTTTCATGATTGTTAATGTTCATATTCTCTTGTACAAGCAAATAAACTAATTTTTTCTTATTCGTGTATTAAATATCGAGTGTTCATTTCTTTCATTTCATAGTGTTTCATCTTACTGAATACGAATGAAGCGAACACAAAATTATAATGAAGGTTTCATGAACATCATTATTAAGTTTCATGCAGATGTTTAGTAGGCATGTATTAGTTTCCCATTATTAAGAACAAAAAGTTCAAGGATAAATTGTGGTTACAATTAATATAGGTAGACAAATGCAAAAAAACGCCTGCGTGGGTAAATTTGTAGAGGCAAAAAGTGTAAAAAATTAAAATATTTTATAAATTGAAAAAATTCAATATCCTTAAATTTGAACAACAAGTATTTTTCTACAGTAGGCATTTAAAACATTTAATATTTAAACAAATAGAATTTGGTAATTTATTTCTCATGTTGAGTAACATTTATTACAGTGCATACCAAATATTCCTAGCAAATTTTGAAGGAATAAGACTATTAAAGTATAAAAGCTTTTGAGGATTGTAATTTGACTTAGAATACACATTCGAATAATATGAAAATTCATTTAATACTTTTTTAGAAATATGTATGTACATATAAAGTTAAAATAGAGTTTTTGCGGTTCTTTAAATAAGAAATTTACAATGTTCACATTTGAGTCTGGTTTGTATAAGAGAAGAAAAAATTTGAGTAAAGAAGATCCTAATACCTAAAAAGTGCCTTTTAACAAGAGAATGAACCTTAAGTTACTTTATCGCTCACTTTGGGTTAAAGTAAAGTTTTAATAATGGAACAGTTTTTATAAGGCCATTTAAAGTCTACTTTTAGCTATTGGTAAGTTGTGAAAATGTTTATCACAAAATTGATTTTTCCAAGTTATGTCACTACTGAGAAAAAGTACCTTTTAACAAAACAATTACACATTTTGGCAAAAAAAAAGTAACCTTTAAGAAAAAAGTACATATTAACTAAAAAGGGCCTTTAAAAAACAACTTTTAACAAAAATAACTTTTTAACAACAAAAACCTTTTGAAAAACAATAACCTCTAAATAAAAAAGTACCTTCTAGTAAAAAAATAATGTCTTTAAACAAAAAAGTACCTTTTAACAAAAATGTATCCTTTAACAAAAAAGCATCTATTAACAAAAAAGTACCTTTATACACAAAAGTACCTTTATACACAAAAGTACCTTTATACACAAAAGTACCTTTATACACAAAAGTACCTTTTTACAAAAAAGAAAATTTAAAAAAAAAGTACCTTTTAACAAAAAGTACCTATTAACAAAAAAGTACCTTTTAACAAAAAAGTACCTTTTAACAAAAAAGTACCTTTTAACAAAAAAGTACCTTTTAACAAAAAAGTACCTTTTAACAATAAGTACCATTTAACAAAAAAAGTACCTTTCAGCAAAAAGGACCTTTTACCAAAAAAGTGCATTTAAACAAAAAATTACCTTTTTTAACAAAATAAGGTACCTTTTAACAAATATGTGATTTTTAACAAAAAAGTACCTTTTAACAAAAAAGTCAATATTAAAAAAAAAAGTACCTTTTAATATACATATGTTTAAGAATGTCAAAAGGTAATTTCTAACAGAAAAATTCCTGTAAAAACAGTTTCTTGTACGAAAAATACCTTTTATCAAAAACGGTCCTTTTGACAAAAGAGTACATTTAAAAATAAAAGCACTTTTCAACAAAAAAGTAGTTTCTAACAAAAATGTACCACTCGATATAATGCCCTTAAACACTTTCCTTAACAAAAATGTACCTTTTAACAACAAACATCCTTTTGGCAAACAAGTACCTTTTCAAGAAATGTTTGTATATGTTTTTAAATTTTACTTTTTCAAATGATGTACTGTTCATTATTTATTTATATGAAAAACACTATCATTAAAAAATCTTTTGCAATTTGAATTTTTTATTATGGCCGTTTAATTTTAATGAATCAGAGACATTTGTACATTTGAAGGGAGTATTAAAATGAAATTTTTAATTACACCTCTTAGCAATAAAAATAAGTTGCAATTTTAAAAAAATTTAAAATAGCATTAATTGTTTGCAAAAAGTCCAGCATCTGATTTTGTTTCAAGGTCTTTACTAACAACATATTGTCGAAAATTGATGTATCGTCAAGCGGAGAGTTGTTAATTTAAAAACAATCTATATTAAAATGTCGGATTGTAATGAAAGAGTGAGATCTTTTGTCTACATTCATATGAAACTATAAGAAAAAAAAGCGGAAATTTCAAATGCAAAAAAATACTTACTAGCAATTATTCACGCCACTTCATACCAGAAAAATAAATACTTCAAAGTCAGTTTAACTAATAAATGACATACTTTTTATTTTTAATTTCATTTCATGAACATACTTTTTTTTTTGTTTCGTTACTTTAGTAATTTATTTCCCTTTTTTTTGTATCTTTTCATTTGGAAAATTTTTAAAATAGAAATGTGGTAGTTGTTTTAAGTATAGGTATAATTATTGTTTTACAAAGAGCATTAATCTGGAAAAAGCTGTGAGCGTTATTCATATCGAGCCCTTTTAGCGATTATTTCGTAAGCGACACCATTAAAACTATTGTTAACGACATGTACTGTGATTAATTGAATCTCAGCATGCTCTTGAAAACTATTGAATGCGCATTTATAATTTTATAAATAAATTAATGCATAACATTAACCCAATTAAAGTGTTGCACTTCTTAAGAAAAAAATTGATAAAAACTCTATTGTGTAAAATTTGATTTTGTTGCTTCCCTGAAGATAATATTGGACTACGTGATCCATTTTGATGAAATGGACTACTCCCTGGACTGGTCCAATGTTATGCAAGCATGGACCATGTCATTGTTAAAAAGTAGTGAGACGACATGTCTTCGTTTTTTAACGATATGTTTTCGTTTTTAAACGAAGTTAAAACTAATCCTCTGGAGTATACCATGGAGTAGTTTCAAAACTAGTCCACTAGAGTATGTATGAACATGGAGTAGTGTTAAGAACTGGGTTATATGGTCCACTCCTAGGACATCTTAATGTTAAATAGACCACCTCTTAACCATATATTTGGAGTACTCCTTCTCCTTTATGGACTACTCTTTACATGCGTGTATGGACAAGTCTCGTCATCTGCAGGGTAACGATAAAAAAGCAAATAGTTCTCGATATTATCTTGCTCACGAAGTTGTTCGGCTATTGACATGTTTGCAATATGAATGTAAATAAAGCTCTCTTAAATCAGGCATATCGCACTTGTTCAACAATACTGTATTAACTCAAAATTTTAACATTTTCAGTAGAACCAAAACAATTGCTAATTTTACATTAAAGGCATATGAAAAGTTATTTTAAAACCAACCGTTTCCGTAGGCAAAATAGCATATAACGTGTCGATTTTTTCCAAAAAGTTTAAAAAAAATTTCGAGTGCGATATGAAGAACAGTAATCCTTCCTAAACAACCACGTGTATAAATTTTAGTCGTTTTTTACTCAATGATGCCGAATTCCATTATCTTAAACGCTTTTTTTTTTACCGTTTTTAAGTAACACAAAGAAAGTTTCACAATTACTTAAATTGCTTTTAAGCACTTGCGAAATAGGTCGACAAACGTTAGTTATGATCAGTGTTGCCAATTTAGCAGTTTTCATGCAAGATCTAGCATTGGCTTGAAAAAAACTGATTTAGCATATTTTCTAGCATTATTTAAAAATTTCAAGCATTTTTTACTTCTTGTGAAATTTTTAATATTTTGCATTAATGTTTAATTTTTATGCAAATATTACAAAAAAAATGCAACAATGAAAATTCCCATTAATATGTATAGATGGGAAGAGGGTAAATATCCATTGGTAAATTATGCTAGGGAAAAGAATTGGTAAATACCCTGGTATTTACTCAAAGATTGGTAATGCTCCGGTTTATTGTAGTTTGGGTGAAAGAAACAGATGAAAAGCACCTTTTGATATTGCTGCAAATGCGATAATGTTTCTTAATTTAGTGGCCTGGGGCGATATGCAGAAACAAGAAAGCACAACTTTCTACGGGCATAATTAAAACCCATCCTTTTAAAAGAGTTTATTACAACGTTAAGCAGAGGCGGTTATAAGTTTATGTGCTGTGCAAAGTTCAGTTGCACCTGTCTTTCATCTAACAAACCTTTGCAAAAGGCAATTTGACACCTCGTCGCGCAAGCTGAAGAACAAAATTCAGCATATTATAAAAAATGTGCTTGGCCCCTACTTTAATGAAGGTTTTTGTTTTATTTTTATATAAATTTTTTGAGCATTTATTTTAGTATTTATTTTTAAGAAAATCTAAAATTTTTTCCTCAATAAGTTTTAGCAACACAGTACCCATGTTCTGTAACTATAGTGAGAACTTCCCGCATCGAAAAGATGTGAAACAAAATATTCCATCGTTTCTCGAAAAGTGAAAAAAGTGTGTCTGTAACTCATGTCGAAAACTATCAAATGAGATTACGTCATTACGTTATAAATGTCATAACATTGCACTCGAAGCCGATTTGACATTGCAGACGGTGAGAACGCCAGTAACACATATCGTTACCGGCGACTAAAATTTACTAAAGTTAAAAGTTTTTCAACGACGGCGGTGAAAATACAACCGTCGGCTATACCAAATAATGTAAAGTGCGACTTTAATGTTTGTTGCTTGCAAACGAGCTTTGAAAATATTCGTATATTTTATAAAAATGTTAAAAGTAAAAGAACTAAACAATAAAAAATGTGCCAAGAACAAAATATTATTATTATTATTCTTTGTGTTTTGCATTTTTAATTGTTTTTTAGTGTTAAATTTTTTTCTCGCCCCATTTTTATTCGTGAGTTTGTTTGACAGTTCAAAGCGGGAACTTTTCTCACAAAAATGTTACAGACACACATTTTCTGTAAATTGGCGAGTAATTTCCTTACTTGACAGCTAGAACTCGCCAATAAAATTACAGACACAGTTTAGTGAGAAAAACAGCTGTTTGTTTCAATATATGGCATTTTTGTTTAATTTCACACATTTCAATCGAAAACTTTCTCGACGCGAGAGTTACAGAACAGGGGCGCACTGGTTATGATAAAAAGAAAATACGGCTTAAAACATTCACTATTAGGAGATAAGTCCAACCAGTGCCCATGTTCTGTAACTCTCGCATCGAGAAACTTTTTGATTGAACTGTGCGAAATGAAACAAAAATGCCATAAATTGAAACAACAACTGTTTTTCCCACTTAACTGCGTCTGCAACATTTTTGGCGAGTATTAGCTGTCACATAAGGAAATTTCTCGCCAATTTACAAAGAAAAGTGTGTCTGTACATTTCTATGAGAAAATTCCCTCTTTGAACGATCAAATAAACTCACGAATAAAAACGGGGCGAGAAAAAATATTAAAAATCAAATATGTAATGATAATAATAATATTTTGTACTTGGATTATTTTTTCATTGTTTTATTATTTTGCTTTTAAACTTTTTATAAAATAACCGAATTTTTTCAAAACTCTTTGGCAAACAACAAAAATTATATTTTGTTTCACATCTTTTCGATGCGAGAAGTCCTCACTAAAGTTAGAAGAACATGGGTACAGATATAAATAAGATAAGTCCTGCGATTATTTCAAAACCACTTAGTGTATCTATTGCTGGAAAGGGTATACATATTTGTATAAGCTTGTAATTCTGTTTATAATTTCTAAAATATTGATCTTAAATCCTAACGAGGTTCTTCTATTCGTTTATCCATCTGGCAATCTGTCGGTTGAAATGTGATTTTCGAAGACTCCAGAAATGATGGGGACTAGGAGGTTATACATATGTTTGTATATTTATACCACTTTAACCCTTCTTTGCATGATTTTTTTTGAAATTTATCACAACGATGTAATTCAAGCTCTAGATTAAGGAAAAAATATGAAAAAAAATTTATTATAAAGAAATTTGTAGTATAAAATATGTAGGTAAAAACAGTATGATGAAAATTTCAAATTCGCCTGTCAAGCTCAGTACTAAATAAATGAAAATCAAAATAATTGCGCATATTATTACTTAGACACTTAAAACTAAAATCCTTTTTTCCACTCATACCCACTTTTATTCAACAAAAAAGTTTCAAATCAGCTTTTAAAAAAATACCACGAATACTGCAAGTTTTCTCTAACTTTGGCCGGGTTTTTGAGATGTGAATTAAGTTTAAACTTAGTTTAGCGTAGTCTGAAACTCGGATTTTTCCAGCGAAATGTGTTTATTTTTATTATTTCATTAAAGACATTTTCAGCAAAACTAAGATGTTGTGTCAAAATTGTATATACAAATTTCGTAATGGCGGCACAAATAAGTTTTCAAATTAACCAAACCTAGTTTAACTAAGATCACAAAAACCAAGCCTTAACAAACAGCGGAGTAAAGAGACATAACCAATAAATTTCAAAGTTATGCTTATTCTTTCTTATTGTATAAAATGGGCCATGAGAAATGATGTCAACAGCAACCAATTTACAGTACACCAGTTTGTGTGCGTTTGCTGAAGAGGAATCAATCTGCAATAAACAATTAAAAAGGATTAACATAATTAACAAATAAACTTTTTCTTATCCATTTTCCATCTACAATTCTCAACTTTTTTACAATAACAAAAAGTTCATGAGTTCTCCCACAGCTGTGTCAGAGAATAACAATCAATGAAATGTGTTGCTATTGCCGATTACTTGTACAACGAGGTCCTTTGTATGACACCTGTTCATTTCATTTTTTAAAGATTTTATTTTCCAGGAATTCAATTGCTCGTGTGTGTGTGTGTGTGCGATTGTAAATTGTTCTACATTAAATTGAAGGAGTGTCAAATAACGTAAAAAAATTGTATTGAATAGAAGAATAAATACAGAAATATTTATTTGTAAAAGAATCGTAATACAAAACACATTATTGATTAAGCAATGGAGACAATATTTATTGATGTATGTATGTATTTTTTGTTTTATTTATTGATGTATGTATGTATTTTTTGTTTTAATAAAATATTTTATAGAAATTTTCATATTATTCGAATGTGTATTCTAAGTCACCCTGTCGGACTTTGAGTTAACTTAAAACTAACTTATTGTCAACCAGAAATGAGTCACAGGTGACTAAAAAGCTGGCTCATTTCCCTTGTTAAACTCTATTCAGTTTTTACACGTAGTGTCATCAGAGCGAGTCAGTACTCACTCACTCTGCATAAGTTTCAGCTAACCACAAGCTAGCTCATTATGAGTTAGCTTGTAGTGCATAAAGTAAGAGTGCACTATGAGTTAAGTATAAATTGACTAACTTATAGAAAGGTTTAACTAGGCAGCTTGAAGTTCATCAGAACAAGTCAACACTCACTCCACCCTTCATATTTATATTATTATTAACTAATTATGTATGTATATATTTTTATTAATATTTATAATAAATTTTATGTATTTAACATAATAGAATCTGGGAATTTATTTCTCATGGTGAGTACATTTATTATACATATAAATTTTCATATTATTCGAATGTGTATTCTAAGTCAAATTACAATTCAATTTAAATTTTTTTCATTTTATGAAATAACTTGACAAATTTTTCTCTGTTTAATGAAAACAAAAAATATTTCAACAAAATAAAGTTTCACCTGTATGTTTTTTAATTTTTGTTTATTTCTGTATCAGATTTGAGTTATTTCGAAAGTTAGTTAAAAATGAGTTAGTTAAAAGTCAGCCTTATTTTGAGTTAGCTCATAAAAGTCCGACAGGGCAAATTACAATCCTCAAAAGCTTTTATACTTTAATAGTCTTATTCCTTCAATATTTCCAGGAATATCCGAATTTTCGTTTGTAAGGAGGATTGTAATTTGACTTAGAATACAGATTCGAATAATATGAAAATTTATATAATAAAATGTACTCACCATGAGAAATAAACTCCCAGATTCTATTTGTTATAAATATTTTATTTTAATTATATATTAAACTAGCATTTAACCCGCTACTTCGTTAGCGTCACCTTTTTCTTCGTGGACAAAAATGTCAATGTTGTAGTGGGAGCCCATAATTTAGTACGTATATGTCAATGAATGGGGAAAATGTTTTGGTTTAAAAGATAGAGGGTGTGTGACAAAAAAGTTCCAAAATATGTACAGGTTTTACGCGTTTACTTTCCAAAAGGACCAAATTTCAGAAACGTACCAGAGACCTGTCCACTTATTCTTTTAATGAACCACAATAAGTATTAAATTAAAAAAGGTACCAATTAATAAAAAAATTACCAGTTAGAGAACAAAAAAGTACAAAAAAAAACCCCCTCTTACAGCTTCTCATTCACTTAGGAACTTGCATGTTTAATTTAATGGTCTAATAGGTCCAATAACTACGGAAACTTAAAAAGTACCAGTTTAAGAATCAAAAGTACTAAAAAGATCCCTCTAAAAGATCGTCATTCACACAAGAACTTGCATGTATAATTTTATGTTTCTACGGAAATTCAAAAAGTACCAGTTAAAATACAAACAAGTACTAAAAACTTCCCTCTTATAGATTTTTATCCACTCACGACATTGCATCTAAGTCCAATACTAATGGTAATTTAAAAAGTACCAGCTAAAGAACAAAAAAGTACCAAAAAGCCCCCTTACAGATTCTCATTGTTTAATTTTATGTTTCTAGGTCCAATACTAACGGAAATTGAAAAAGTACCAGTTAAAGAAAAAAAAATACCAAAAAGTTCTCTCATAGATTCGTATCTACTCAGAACATTGCATGTTGAATTTTATGTTTTATATATATAATGTCCTGTGGTTCCTATTCGGAACAAAGGGCCACACCGAATCTATTCCATTCGGTCCGGTTTGATGAAATACGTTTTATTTCTCCCCAGCTGAGATCGATGCGTCTAATTTCGATGTTCAATTGTCGACGCCAGGTGTGAGATGGTCTGCCTAATCTGCGGGATGTACCATGTGGATTCCAATCGATGGCAATTTTTGCTGTGTCATTTGGAGGCCTACGTAGCGTATGGCCAACCCAGCGCCATTTGCGGTTAAGTATGTCAGTATGGATTGGCTGCTGATTTGTTTGACTCCAAAGTTCCATATTGGAGATGGTGTTGGGCCAAAAAACCTTTAGGATGCGTCAAAGACATCGATTAACAAACACTTGTAGAGTGTTTACGTCGTGATCTGTTGTATTCCATGTCTCACATGCATAAAGGAGCACAGACTTAACACAAGAGTTAAAAATACGAATCTTAGTGTCCCTGGATATGGCTGAAGATTTCCATACTGACCGAAGGGTACCAAATGCTTGGTTAGCTTTAGAGATTCAGTACGTGACATCATTACTGGAACCACCTGTGTTTGTAATGATGCTGCCGAGGTAGCAAAAAGACGTAACTTCTTCCAGGTCGGTATTTCCTATGCAGAATTTGTTGGTGTTTGTTGTATTGCAGCGCATCACTTTGCTCTTGCCTATGTTTATTTTTAAGCCAGTCGTGTTGTCCACAATAATGCTCTGAGCAACAGTTTCGATGTTGTAGCTGGTGTTCGCCAGGGTTGTGTACTGTCTCCCTTGCTGTTTAACATCATTCTAGATGTTATAGTTCGCAATGCTACTAAAGCAAATAGAGGTATCAACTGGGGTCTTAACCAACAGCTCGAAAGCCTAGAATATTCTGATGATATCTGCCTGCTCGCACACAGTTATAAAGATATGACATCTAAGTTGAAATGCATCGAAACAGAAGCTGGCTTATGTTTTATGGTCCAATATTAATTTAAAACAATACCAGTCGTAGAACCAAAAACATACGAAAACAAGGATTTTGAAGAATAATTACAGAAAATTTGGGCAGTTAAGTCAAAGTGCAGCTGACTTATGAAAAAATAATTTTAAAATGCATGAAAATAATTTTAAAATGCCAAAAATTTTGAGAATTTATTTCAAATGTGCAGGTATAGAAAGTGTGTACTTAAAAACGAAATTTGTATGAGATTATAAACAATAATGACAACAATTATTCATTTTGGGCAGTTAAGTCAAAGGTGCACTTAAACAGAATGCAGTTAAGTCAAAACTACTTTATATCAACTTTTATTGTTTAGTTTCTTAATAATACTTATTTTGCATCGTGAATAATTTAAATTTTTTGGTTAACAAATAATGGTTATTTATTATTTTAATTTATTTATTTATAATTTAAAATTTTTATTTAAAATTTTTGTTAGAAATATAACAATTATTTCATGGTTTCTATACAGTCACGGTCATATCCAAATAAACATACTACTTTTTAAAGTGCATAGACTGCGACCGCATTTACATTATGCAACTAACGCTGCAATATTTGCATGCAATATTTTGTTTGTTAGTACGAGGTTTAGGGAAGAAAACGGAGTTGAAAAAGTTGCACAGCGATTCATTCGTTTTTGCTGTTATTTATTTTTGCTTAAAAATGTGATGTTATTCTTATGTCTAATAAATCGCTGAATGTTTAAGCGCTGATTAAGTTAAACTAAGCTAAAATTTATACATATGTAGTTTAATCTCAACAGCTGTAAATCAGTGCCCCATGTATTACATATATGCAAATGTTGCCATATTCATAAGGTTTGTATTGGTAATTTAAATGCCAAATTTTAACCGTTTTAGAGTATCTGCGCGTAAAATATTCTTGAAAAATCAAATTTTCATAAGTTATAAATCAGTAATTTCAATTTTACAAAAATCTCTTTAGAGAATAAAATTTAATAATCAATATTTTTTATTGCACAAAAATCTCTGCTTAAAGGTAATTTCTTTGATAAAAATTCGTGTTTTTTGCATAGGTATTTTGAAAATATTTCTGGCAACACTGACTTTTATGCAAGTATTTCTGAGAAATTTTATGGCATTTTCTTTTCTGAGTAAAATTCTGCATTTATTCTGCCTTTTACATTTTTTATGTTCTTTTCTGAAAAACATGTGTTATTTTAAAAGTGTAAAGCGTTCTTTTCTGATGACGTTCCCTTTAAAGATAAAAAAAGGTTACATGTTCAACACTCATTTAAATTAAAGGGGCATGAGTGCAGCATTAAATCCAGGCGAATTCAGTACAAGATGGTGGCAAGTTTCGGGCCGTAAACACTAACAATACAATACAAAAAATATGTGTTGTTTCTGTTGGCTTTGGTTTGTAGTAGTCCTGGTACCACCTGTAATTGCATTTACCTTGCGCTAATTGTACTTTATTGTTTAATGCCTAAATGGTTGTTCTTTTGTAAACGTAAAATATGAAACACTTCTTAAAAATAAGGGGATAATTTAAAAATGTTGCCAAGTCACATGTAACACTTATGCAACACTTTTTTTAGAAAAGAAAACACCATTAATCTTTCTCCCAGCCTTTAGGCCAGATTCACAATGAGAGCAACATATTCACTTGATGTTCACAATAGAGCAACCTTTTTTTTTTACAATATTTTATAATTTGATTTTATTTTAAATATATGTATGTATGTTAGTTAAGCGGACAGTTTAAATTTTCATTCAGTACTAAATAAAAATTGTTGTAAACGTTATTTACAATTTTGTACAAATTATTGCTGAAGTAAAAGAAGACTAAATTTTTTAAAAAACTTTATTTACCTTTTTGTTAAAAAACTTAAGGCAAATTAATATATTCAGCCTAGTACTCTGTTCGAAATTGCGAAAAATGTTGAGCAACATTGATTATTTCACACGAAAATTTTGTCATGTATGGTGGCAACGCAACGGTAAAGAATTTATTATGTTTTTAATAAAATCAATACAAAGTAAAATAAATAAATCAAAAGTGTGTTATTTCTTCAACCTATATCATAAAAAACATTTATTTATCCATAAAAAATAGTTTCAAGTAGTTTTTTCGGTTATAAAATACTGAAACAATCAATTACACTTAGAAAACCAAAAGTGGTTTCATTCCGAAAAAATTTTTCGTTTTTCGTTTTCTGAAGAAGCAAAATACGGAATTAAAACCACTTTCGATCGGAATGGAATTCTATGACAGGAGTGTATATGAATAATTATAAACCAATTGTTTAAATTTTCAAATGGGATAGCGTGCCAACAAGCCACACGGACGCACGAATATCGTTAGATCGATTCAAAAATTAATTCTGAGTGTATCGTGTGGTCAAGAGTGTTTTTTTAAGGGTGTTACAACTTTGAGTTGGCACCACTGCTTTATTTGAGCACCCATTTAACAGCTGATAGTTGTTTAGTTTGCTTTGAAATCTCATTATGAATTGCCTTACACCAGAGCAACGCGTGCAAATAGTTGAAATTTGTAATCAAAATAATTCGGCGAATGGGCTGAAGCACAAATTGATTTTGAATTTCCTTTTTTCCGATGACCGCCATTTCTGGTTGAAACGTAAATAAGCAGAAATGTGGAATTAGGAGTGAGGAGAATGCACAAGTTTTGTTGAAGCACCATTACATCCACAAAAAATTACTGCTTCATGCGCTTTATGGACTGGCGGAATCATTGGCCCATAACTATGTCTTCAAAAACGATGATGGTCAGAATGCGAAAATTATTGTTTCAGATTGCGTCTTCTACGCCTTCTTCGCACCAGCCGTGGCGGCCAAATGGCAGAAATCATATTTAAACATTATTTTCATAAAATTTCCTTTCCAATAGAGCCCGTTTTATTGATATTGAAAATATATTTCCTCGTTTTATTATGATTTAAACTTGTGTAGCTTTATAAAAGACACCCTTTCGCAAATGTTAAGCGTTTTGCGATTGTCAGAACATGTCCGTTTGTAAATAAAAATTTAATTCATCCATTTGTTTTATATCACGTATTAAAGATTAAATTATTTTTTTCAAACTACAACTTTATTTATGAAAACTACTTAAATTTCAGAAGAACTTTTTTTTAGAAAAAAAAAACTTGAAAACTTTTTGCATCTCAAAAACTTTAATCAAAAAGATAAACCTTGCGATATGACAACGCTGTTTACACATCAGCACAAACGCTTTATGCCACTATACTTGTGGTGGTGTGGGTGTTAGAATTAAACTAAATTTTCAAGAATAAAAAGTCTACTTCTTCAAAAAACCCACATCCTTTGTTTTTATAAAACTTTTTATTAATTCTCAAATGCAAATTGTTAACAATATTAAAACATTTTGAAGCAACCATAAAACTTTATGTATCTCTTGTAGTAAACATTCCAAAATATTATTTTCAACATAAATTATCCCAATAACCATATGGCGGTGACAGGTAAGCATGCACAGACATGATTTTTTAATCGAATAAAAGTTTTTTTATTTTTATGTGTATGTACCTATTTATGGTTGTATATTTTTGTTGTTGTAATAGTAAAATTTGGCATTTAAAGTTAAATTACAAGAAAAGAAATTATGCCAAAATCTTTAAAAAAAAACCAACGACACCAAATTGCAGAGCAGTAATCTTTGTAAAGGATAAATTATTGGCTTGTTAAAAAAAATGGAATATGTATTTCCAATTGGCAACATAAATTAGAAACAATAAATAAAGTTTTTCCGAAAAAAAAAACTTTATTTAAAGACAACTTTTATTTCTGTGTGGTAATATAAATTGGTTTTTTTGCCGGGGTTCCCCGTCCGATGTTAAATTCAATCCTGGGAAATTTTGAACAAAACCTTTTAAAAACTTAGATAATTTATATGGTACTCGCGCCTTTAGCACGACCAAATCTAATCACATTCACTCATAAATACCCAGAATATAAATATTTCATAGGATCTAAGATCAATAAGGATTATTCGATGTTTTCGACCCATCACAATAACTAACGCTGAGCTGCTTTGAAGCACGAACAAACAGCCAATCCAGAACGACATCCTGAAAAATAAATTTGGATGGATTGGTCATACACTGAGATCCGAAAACGAAGTAGCAAAGGCAGCGCTGCAGTACAACCCCCAAGGTTCTCGGCGTCGTGGACGTCCAAAAACCACTTGGCGCATCGCAACCATACGTGAGCTGACAGTTGCATGGTTTTCATGGAACGAGGCATTAAGAACAGCCCACAACAGAGTCCGTTGGAAGTTATTAATTGAGACCGTTTGCTCCCTAGCTGGTGAATAGTGGAACATCATCATTAATATTGTATAAATAACAAACAGAATGACAAACTTATATTTACCTCATTTAGCGGTCGAAAAACAAACAAATTTAACAAACTTTGCGTACTTATGTGATCTTATTTTTGAAGACATCATGATTTTTAACTTAGTGCCCATTCACATTATACGATTTTTGTCGTTGCGATTCTTACCTTATGGACGAGAGGGGAGAGAGGAATTAAAAGGGGTACACAAGCGAGTGTACTCTTCGATTCATTTTGTTCGCTCATTCGTTCTTTCATTGTTCTCTCATTTGACGAAAAATGTTTTGAAGTTCGGTTGCAAAAGAAAAAGTCGTAACGACAAAAATCGTAATGTAACCATCAGACCGACTTCAAAGATGAAACGACAATAATCGCAACGACAAAAATCGTATAATGTGAACAGGGACTTAAGGGCCGATGTTGAATGTGAACCACACCTAAACGTCAAGTTTTTTCTGCATTTCATTTGACATTTCTCAATTTCAGACTAACTCAACATGAACCATGGAAAGATACACACTAAAGCAATGGGCGTTCAAATCAAAATGCATATCGTGCACTTCGTTATTTTTTAGTTCAATTTAATCGTCCAATTGTGCGTATTTTAGCAAACCGGGTCTGTAGGAGATGTGAAAACGCCAGTGCATGCTCATACTGCAGAAATTATTGCTGCTGTTGGCGATAGTGTGGCTGAAGAGCCGTTCACTTCAACTCGTCGTCATGCCCAACAATTGCACCTCTCATACTCTTCGTTGATGAAGATTATTCATAAAGGCTTGCATTTACACTCTTACAAGGTGCAATTGACTCAAGAACTAAAGCCTCTTGACCATTCCAACCGTCGTCAATGGTCAGAATGGTGGCAAAATATGGCAACAGTGGATGATCAATTTTCGAAGAAAATCATCTTCAGTGATAAGGCACATTTTCACCTCAGTGGATTCGTCAATAAGCAGAATTGCCTCATTTAGGCGAATGATAATCCAAGAGTGATTGGCGAAAAACCAATACAACCACAAAGAGTGAATGTTTGGTGCGGTTTATGGGACGGCGGCATCATTGGGCCGTATTTTTCCGAAATGAGGCCGGTCAGGCAGTTACTGTGAATGGTGTTCGCTATCGTGAGATGATAACAAACTTTTTATGGCCCGAATTGGAAGATATGGATGTAGACGAGATGCAGTTTCAACAGGACGGTGCCACTTGCCACACAGCTAACGAAACAATGGCTCTTTAGCGCGACAATTTCAATGGCCGCGTTATCTGACGTGGTAGCGATGTCAATTTGCCGCCAAGATCATGTGATTTTACACCGTTGGACTTCTGTGTTTGGTGTTATTTGAAAGAAAAGGTGTACGTTGATAAGCCAGCAACAATTCAAGAGCTAAAGGATGAGATAGTTCGGCACATTAACGGCATAGAACCTCAATGATGACTCCGTATTTGACAAAACATCTTAAGGCAAATTTAAAAAGTGAAAAAAATGTTTTTAATCATGCGAATTTTGATTCAAAAAATTTTGTATTATTAACGAAATTTTTCTTCAATTTTGGTTTTTTTCATTATTTGGTAAAAATAATTTTTTCACCAAGATTTTTTTAAAAACTTTTTTGGTATCTTATCTCGACTTAAGATGTTTTTTCAAAATGCCACAGAAATATAGAGATGGATTTATTTTTTTTTTTAATTATGTCACACCTTCATTAGTTGACTTTTTGTATATTGAAATAAAAAAACTTAATTTTAAAAACTCATTTAACCATTTTAACAGCAGATAAATTCGGGGAAATACTTTGCAAATTGGCAATAAATATTTGTGTAAACTTAAGTCTGCTAAAAACTTCATTTATGAGTAATAAAGTAATAAAAGCTGTTAAAAGCAAAAATTATTTAATTATATCATCAAATGTATGTATGCACACTCCATCAGCATGTGTCTGGAAATATAACAATTTTTATGACTTGTACTTGAATACTTTTTTAGCCAAAATTATTTTGTCATCATGTATTGTAAGTACAACAATTATAATGCAAAAAAAAAATCAAGTTTATTCAAATGTTGAGCAAAAATTTTAAAATAACGTTTTTGGTAATATTGGACCACTCAAAGGCTTTTAATACAGTGCACCATTCAATATTGTGCATGAAATTGTCCAAATTATTGAAATTTTCCACGTTTGCTGTGAAACTGTTGTCATCATACCTTTCAAGTAGATGCCAATCAGTTGCAAATGCCGAATCGATATCGCGTTCTTTACAAGTAACTAGAGGAGTCCCACAGGGATCCATCCTTGGACCCCTGCTATACTCTTTATATGCGAACGATCTTCCTAACCAACTATCGTATTCTAGTCAACAAATTTATGCAGATGACGTTCAGCTGTATCTCAGTAGTCCTAAAGAGTCAGCTAATATGAAAATACAGGAATTAAATCATGATCTTGGGAAAATATTTACATGGGCAGCGGTAACGGTTTGCCACTTAATCCTAACAAATCGAAATGCATATTAATATGTAAAAGAGCCTTTCATATGGATTTTTTGGTATTGCCTAATGTACCTGTAAAGTTGTATTCGAAGGAAATAAAATCAAGTAAACATATTCTTTAGGTTAATACCTTAAAATTTATTGCCAGGGGCAAAAGCTAAGGTCTGTTTTTCGAGTAATTGTCAGAAATGGTTAAGTGCCCTTAACCGTACCTGAACTCACACATACATACATACATGTATACATACTTGCAGGCGCGGATCCAGCTCGAGCCTTAGGGGGGGGAAATTTTTTTTGATACAAAAAATTAAAAAATTTTTTTAAAAGTTTATTAAAATTAATATGTGTATATTTATTAAAAAAAACTCAACAATAAGGTTAAATGAAATATAACAATAGTTCAATATAAATTAATTTTTTTAAATAAGCAATTTATGAATTCCTTGTGAGGCAAATTTAGATAGTACAGTCTTTCTTCTGTCATTGTTGATCTGAGCCATGTTTTTATTAGACGACGGGTAGGAAATGACCTCTCTCTCGTAGCATTACTGACGAGTAGGGCAAGTTTTTTATGGAATATGCCATTTTTGCCATTTCTTCAATTATTTTTTTAAAAAGCAATTTTTGGACCAGCTTGCCAAAGAATATCTTTTTGCAACCTAGGAAAAAAAATTTTAAATAAGCTTAGCGAATATGAGGCAGAATCTATTCGAAATGCTAACTGAATAATGCAAAAATCGGACGTAAAAAGTACTTTCAATGCATCTCCTCAAGCCTCTTGTAGTTACAAACGAAAGGGGTTTCTACGAATGAAAGCTTTGGATTAATTGATAGTGGTAAGGAAAATAATACAAGATGTCATTGAAAATGATTTTGTCGAAAAGTTTAAAAAACGTTTTAGATCGTAATACATGTGGTAAATTATTCAATGCTCCTGAAAATCTATATGCCTTGGCATTTCAATTTTAAAAAAGTGTTTTAATCGATTTTCTCACAATTTTGTTTTAATGAAAGTGAGACGGATGAATTTATTGACAATCTTTCTCCATCTGAACTTTTAGTGTTCAAATATGCTCCAGTTACATCTTGCGATGTTGAAAGAGTGTTTTTCATTTACAGAAAATTTATAGAATTTTAAACGTCATTCTTTAATTACATTTCCCTGATAAAAAAATTTTGTGGCAAATATAAAAATATTTCTTTATTAAACAGAATTTTATAACAAAAATTAGATCAAAAATGTATTAAAAACAACTTCCAAATTCATGCGTTTTGCCCCCACAATTTTTTTTGACAATTTGAAGAAACATACTATTGTACTTACAAAAAAAACTTAATAAAAAAAAAAGATTCTTAAATAACATGTTTATTTTTGCCATTTTGTGCCATTTTTTATACTTTTTCGTGCATTTTGCCAGCCATTTTTCGTGCCATTTTAAACTTGCCCTGCTGACGAGCATTGAAACGAAAATTTTTTAATATTTTTCTTAGATTTCGGTAGATATCTTTATCACAGTTTATTAAAGCATCTACAATGTTATCTAATAGATTTTTAGATATTTTCCATGTTTGTTGCAAATGCAACAGTTCAGACTCAAGTTTAGATGTTAGTAGGTGTTTATCTATCCCTTTTATCAAACATAATCAGCTCATCAGCGAGTATTGATTTTAAAAGTTTTGTATCTGTATTTGACTTGATTACACTTTGAGGTAGAAGTTTAGGTATGTTCAATACATTTAGGAGATCTATTTGGAAACGTGTTTTGAGATCTTTTAAAATAAATTCAATAAGAGGAATGTAACCAACAACTCGGTAGTAATCTTCAACAATTTGAATGTGATTGGAACCTCGATTTGATCGCAGATAACTTTAACTTTTTCAAAAATCGCTTTAAATAGTTCCTCGGCTTTATTTCTTTTCTCTTCAAGGCACATGATTTAAGTTTTGATAAGGCTTGATCCTTTTTGAAGATCTATATCGTGCTTTTTGTAAAATGATACTATTCCTCAAATGAATTCAAAAGTACTAAGCGAGTTCCTTAATATAAGGCTTTTGTTGAAGTATCTCTACTTTTCCACTCAGATATTTTTTCCAAAGCTTCTACTATATGATGTACACTTGTTGCAAAGTGTAAAATTGAGTCGTGACGGTCCAACCATCTTGTCTCGCATAATGTAGAGAGTTTGGCTCCTAAATACTTTGCTAAAACTGCGTTTCGCTTGGGAATATTATTTTAAAAAAAATTTGTCGTTTCTTTAACAAATGATACAACTGATTGCATTAAAGGCACTTTGTTGCTTTTTAAAATTGAGTTGTTTGATTTATGGGAATAGCAAGGCGTTTGTTTTGCATTTGTCCAGAATTTTATAACAGCTCCATTTTCTGATGACATCAGAGGAAACCCATCTGTTCCATTTCCTACACAATTTTTTAGGTCAAGACTAAACTTTGTCAAAGCTTTTAGAACTATTGATGATAGTGGCTTCGCATCAATTGACATATCACATTATCAATATCCTTTGAAGCCTCTTCAAATGCGTTTACAACAAAGCCAATAAATGCTTTCCTAATAATTTTTTGTTGTATGTTGAAATATCTTTAAGATAAGGAAATCTGGGTTTTCCGCGAAAAATCTGTGTTTTCGTAAAAAATTATCGAATAGAATTTTGATTTATATTACACATATATACATAAATATTGCATATACATACTAATGGCCGTTTTCTCATTACACGATTAACTTTTTTCCCAACGAAAAACTGCACATTAATTAAATTTGGTTTTCTCAATGTCTCATCTGTCGATTATTTATTTTCCTTTTATTTGCCATACAGATAAGTTCAATCAGCTGACTCCCAACTTTTACATGTATTTTGAGAGGTGTTGCCAACTTAAAACCATGTTTTTTGTCGGTATATTGAGAAAACCAAAATTGTTAACAGACAGTTTATCGGTCTAATAAATTTATGTTGACATTAAGTAACAGGCAGTTTGATGGTACATTGAGAAAATGGCCATAAGGCTTATTAATAATTCGACCGCACGCATTTTCAAGTCAAACGTTTATTCTTTGGATATAAATAGATGCCACCTGCTGGGATTGAATGTAGAATAATAAGTATTTAAATACAGTAAACTAGATGTTTCATTGGAAATATCTAATAAATAACTATTAGAATTAAGTTTTGGATACTTATTGAAAATTTCGTTAGATTCAATAAAAAAAACAAAAAAAAACTTTGCTGGGATTTCCTAAAATTTTGTGCATATAAAAAAATATTATTATTGGGAATTCTTGTATTATCGAGAGAAACCAAACATATTTTTAGAATTTAGGGGGGGGAAATTTCCATATTTCCTCCCCCCTGAATCCGCGCCTGCATACTTGAGTAGTAAATAAAAACTACACGTAAACATACAATTAAATAAATTTTTAGACACAACAAATGCAACAAAAAATCTTTTAAATCAAAGTTATTATTGATTTTTTTATTCGAATATTCTGAAATTTTTTTTGACAAATACATACACCAAAAAAAGAAAAAGGAAATTATCCAGACAGTAGACTTTTTATTGTTCTAAAAGTATATAAAAAAAAAATCTAGATACATTTCTACTTACTTAAGAAGTTTTAAAGATATGTCTGTTTTCAATTTAGGCAGTTACGCTTTTTATCCTCTTTCGATTTTTCTTTTTAAAAATTTTGTAAAAAACACTTTTGTTTATTATTTTAAAAATAAATTTATTTTTCTTTTAAATTTAAAAACAAGTAAACATATAATTTGGTAATGGATTTGTTTAAGTTATATAACAATTATTTTTGTTTCTTTTGTTTTAATGTACAATTGATCCTTTTGTCAAATTGTTTATGTTTAACGATTTTGAACGTACACAATTTCTATTACTTTTTATGTATGTGCTTAATTTTTTTTTTTTTATTTGTTTTAAACTTTTTATTACAAAATTCTAGTCAAAATGAAGATGATCCAACACTCCACCGTAATGTCCAACACTGACTGAATTTATAGCACAAAACTCAATGAAACTTTCAATGTTTGTGAAATAGTTAAAGTGAAAAGAAATGGAAATAAAATGCATATACATACATATGTACATACCTACACACAAACAAATGGGTAGATAAAACTTTGAACACGTTTTTAACCCCTAAATCTGAGAGAGAGAGAGCGAAAAAAAATAAAAATAATTGACAAAAAAAAGATTAAAAGCTTTAAAATTATCAGACAGCCACATTTGTACACATGCAGTTAAGAAAACATTTCTCAGGAAACTACTGAAATTAAAAAAAAAACAGTTAATTGTTCAAACAGATGTCTAAAAATTTGCCAACATTTTGGTAAAAACTCATGCGCATTCAAAACAAAACAAAACTTATTTATTATTTTATAGTGTGTTTGCATGTGGTAGTCATAGCAACAACTAGAAAACGAACATTAATGAATATACCCTGCATGTAACTCAGTTAAATTTAAGCTTTAAGCTAACCGTTAGTTAACTTTTTTCCAAACCTGTTGTGGTCGATGTCTGGATTATTTTTAATGGAGCCAACTGACTATTTTAACAATGTCATGTCATGGGAAGTATTCAATTGTCCGACTCTGCATGATTTTTCAATTATCTTAAACTTAGCTACTAACAGCCGTATTCATAACAAAAAGTTAACCAGTACACTACGTACAACGAGCTGCTAAAGGCTATTGTACACCATTATACTTTGTATAAATACATGGCAAAAACTCAAGTAATATGTAAAAGTCTGATAGTGTGAATGCATTTGTGATGAGAATGACAACTACAGTATAACCCGGTTAATTACCCCACGCTTAAATGCCTTTCACGCTTATTTACCTTGAGTTTTAAATCCCCGTTTTTTTCTTCCTTTTTTCAAACAAAAATCCACGTTTAATTGTCTTACGCTTAATTGCCCAATTCGGGTAATTGCCTTAAAAATTTAACTCCCAAGACAAAATTACACCTTAATTCCATTCGTTTAATTGCCTCAGTACTATTTGGCAACAACACAGTAAGAAATGCAACCAAGTTTACATGTTAATAGTTTGAAAATATACACTAGACATTTGAAAAAAATATTGCCAAAAAATATTCCACAAATTAATATTTGCATTAAAATAAACTTTCTTCAGGGCTCACCAGAATAAAGTTATGTTATAAGGCAATTTTCATATAAGAGTTATTTGTGCTGAATATTATCTAGATACACAAAATATATGAGATATTTTGTCTTAAAGGGATTAAAGGAAAGGTCGCTAAATTTTAAATTATATTAACATTTGAAAAGATGAAATATCTTGAATATTTTATTTCGACTCCGATAACTTGAATATTTACCGACTCAACCATATTTAATTTGCAGTAAGATATTTTGGGCCAAATTTAATTTTAATACGAACATAACAAAATGGTTTATGAAATAAAGAAAGAAGTTTGCATGGGGACTATGTGATATTATAGAGCGATTCTTACAATTAACATAGGTTTCGTTATTATGGCAATTAAATGTATTTACCAAATTTTATCAAATTTTCTAAAAACTTTTCTTTCCCCACAAGGTTTACATGGACAGACAACCAGCCAGATGGACGGACGGACATGAAAAGATCACTTTAAAAAGTGATTCTGATTCGATCGGTTTACTTTTTTTCCTAATTTTTGCATACATATATATAAAAATTTACAGCTTGGAAAAACATTTATCTTCTTAGCGAAAACTTGCCTTGGCTTAAAATTGTGGAGTTAAAATTAAATGTAGATGGCGAAATTAAAGCAACAGAAAATTCATCTGTTAATCAGAATTTAAAGAAATTTATTTTATTTGCTGAACATGTATTAAAATATGCTTAAAAAACGTGAAATATGTGTGCAAAAAAAGCAGCAATAGCTTAAATATGCAATTTATCCCCAAACCGATACCAATATTCATAAAAAGCTCTAAAACGGACAAACATATTGTTTCCGCCTTTATTTGTCGCACAAGAGAAACCATGAAACTGCATATTTACGGTTTCCATGATCATAAGTTTGAATGTATGAGTACGCTTTTGTTAGTAGAATATGACAAGACATCCCAAAAACCATTACAGATAAAATTTAAAACAGCAAATCCCATTGCTTTTAATTGCTTTCTCTTTAGATTTTCCTGATGCATGTAAAAATGCCTTTGTCTACACTTTTTTCATACATCAAAGTTAAGATATCTAGTAAAAAACATACCTAGTAAATAATTACCTCACTGAGATTTTTAAACGTATTCGCTTATTTACCTCAATGAGGTAGTTAAACGTATTCTTATAATTACCTCAACGAGGTAGTTAAGCGTATTCGTTTAAATGCTTACCCCGCATAATTACCCGAAAAGTTTAGCATTTTTGTCGAGGTAATTATCCGTGGAATACTGTATTATGAAAAAAAGTTTGACACCCCATACAACATCATCGTTTTTTGAAAAATTTCTAAACAAATATACTTTTCATGGGATCAGGGTTGCATTTTATTTCATGTGTGAGTGTTTATACTTTGTGGGATGGTGTGAACACAAACTGTTATGTATGTTAAATTAGATTTTTTGACAGTCGCAACAAAACTCATTAGATTTCTACCTCACAAAGTATTATGGAATACGTAAGACTTGTGAGAAAGTGTAAAGTAGGCTTAACTAGAATGCCAATTAAGCTTAGCAGCTTGCTAGCACAGAGTTAATTCATAACTTACTTTTGTGCATCTGCCAACTTTTAATAAATCAACTCTGAATTTTAATGATGCCACATTTTATTTCTCATTAATTATCGCAGGTTTTGTCATTTAATTTTATTTTTTTTTTTGTTTTTCCCTCCACTTATTAACATTTTAAGAAGTTTTTAAAATAAAATAAATTAAATACAGTAAGCGAATTCAAAAACTGCCATTATATAAAAAAATTGTTTGAAGTAAACGGCGGTTTTTCACAAGTTGTAAAATGTTTGGCAGCTCGTAAACAAGAATTTAGCAAATCGTTAGCGAGAGTTTGGTTGTGTATTATGAATAAACTGTGTGCCAACTTCATGCCACTTTTTCATTATGAATACGGCTGTAGGAAGTTAGCTAAAAGTTAGTAACATAGGTAGTATTTAGTTAAAAGCTTTGCATATATGTACATACATATGTACATACATTCTTACAAAACAATTGAAATTTTCAAATTCAAATTGATAATAATTTGAATATAAACATTTGGCATACAATGTTTTATCAATTTGATGTCAAATTGTTATCAAATGTTACTATCAAATCAAAAAATAACGTGGCAGCACTGAAGCCAAATTAATGTAAACACTAATAAATGGCGATAAAAGTTAAATGTGTAACACAATTAAAGAAAAGTTACATATTACGAGAAGTTAATTCGCCTTTAAAAAATCTTGATTTCTTGTTAAAAATATATGTACATATGTATGTTAAATATTAATTACAAAGTGAAACAATGTGCTATATTCAGCTGTACCGAATCTTATATACCATTATGCGAAAATAATACAGAGCATCTAAACAAAAACAACATACTTTTTACATATGAATACATACTAACAATACTAAAAACTTTATTATAAACTAAATTTTAAAGGTGAAAACTGGTAAATATATATTCTATATATATAAAACAGGATGTGTGTATGTATGTATGTATGTAACGTATGGACTCCAAAACGGCTGGGCCGATTTTGATGAAATTTTCAGGGAATCTTCAGAATATTCAGGCGGGTGACGCTGTGAAGTCTGATTTTCGGTCTACAGGCGGAGGGGCGTGGCAAAATCCAATTTTATATTGCACCACCAATGACATATACATATACATATATTTATTTTTTTTCCTTTTTTTATTTATATTTTTTTCTAAATCGGTTATGTAGTTCCGAAGATATTAACAAAAAACCTATGTTATTAATGATCCAATGTCAAAATTTTAAAACTTTTGAAATAATGCATTCAAAAATCCGAGTTTTCGGTTTCGATAACTTTTTTTTAGCGGGAATGTTAATTTTTTTTTTTTTTTTTGCTCAAAAGAAAGCTTATGTCTTTTCCTTTAATGTAGTTTTGGTCGCTTTTTGGGATACGAGTGGTGATTTAAAAAACAAACAAAATTTTTTCAAAAGAGTGATCAGATAGCTATCGAAGCTACTTGTGACAAATTTTGCTAACACCAATACTATTCAATAGGACTAACTTTTATGCAAATTTCATCCAAATCGAAAGACATCGATTTAAAAATTGGGTCACTTGACTGACATGAAATCCCCCATATGTATGTATGTATTATAATTAGGGTGTTCAATTAATCGGGTTTTCTTTTTGTTCCATTAAAAGATTAATCCATATTTGTAATTTTTAGCTTATTCGATTAAACGAATAAAATTTCAAAATTAATCGATTAATCGAATAATTCTAAATCCAGAAATTTTATAAATTACGAGATTTTTTTCCATAATTTTAGAAAAAATTAGTATGTACTTAAGAAAATTAACATTTGTTTTTTATTGTATAATTTTCTCAAAATTTATAAAAGGAAGAATATAAAAAATTACTTTGATTATTATCTTTTAGATGACAATTTGGGGACATTGCTAAAATATTGCCTTTGGTGATTTCTCTTATTTGTTTGCAGGGTAATAGAATGTATATACTGTGTACATTCCATTATGTTGACATTTCTTTTAACTTTAACATGAGTTAAAAATAAAACGGTATTTTGCAGAGCAAGAGAGTAGAGTTAAGTGCGGTTTCCACAATACAAGTGATTGAACGTGTAGAAAAATTAATATGAAAAAGCACAAAAAAAACCTGAGTGAACTTCATATAGAACACAATCAATTGCCTGTCGACTGGAAGAATATTTACAGATTGTTTCCGGCAACATGTTCGTCTGTGCGACCGCGAATGAAAAAACAAAAGAGAATTTCAGATGTTTTCCTTCCAAATGTTCGCTCGCCTAAACACTGACTATGACTCAAACTTTTACTCAAAGTATAAATTTTCTTTACAGCTACTCATTTAAATGAATATTAAAGCTTTTAAAAATCTTTTTTTTACTACCGGCTGTTTTTTTTCGAGGTAGAGAACTTAAAATTAGCAACACTCACTTCTGTGACAGTTGATTCGACAGTTTTCAGTTTTTTTTGGGCTACTTTAGTTTGGTCATGAGCAGTTGCGAATTGTTTCAATTTATTTTGAAAATCATTGTTCAAATTTTAATATTTTTAATCAAGCTAAAGTTCATTGAATTTAATTTTCATTAAATTATTTTTTATGAAGAAAGTTATTTTTACAACATGAAATGAATTAAATACATTTTGCATTCTTGGCTGCCGCGGGAATCGAACCCAGGCTTTCACGGACAGGTTACCCTTTCATGTTTCGATTGCAACCACTCGATCTCTTCAGAGGGGTTTGCCGTTTAACACTTGCAGCCTTTGACGACTGCTGGCAGTCAACAGTCAAACATCAATCTTTAAGCCAAATTGTATTTAACCAATTGGTAGGGCGAAATTAGCTTTGAATGATTATTTATTTTAATTGATTTACATGTTTTTCCTAACTTCTGTTTCTTCGTACTTTTTGTCAAGAAATCTTTTTGAAGTCCAGAGAACATTTTTCTGTTTGACATGTTTTGTCTTTCTTTTTTTCTCGTTGACCTTTCTTAGCACAACTTAAAGCACAAATGTAAATATAGAGCTCGTGCCTTGGCTTTTTTAACAATAATGTGTATTGTGGTTATTTTATTGAACTGTCTATGGGTTTTTTTATCTAAATTTTTAAATTTCTAATCAGGCTAAAGTTCATTGAATTTCATTTGCATTAAAATATTTTTTATAAAGAAATGAATTAAATTTTTTTTCCATTCTTGTCTGCTACGGGAATCGATTCAATTAAATTAAATTCGAAAATTAATCGAGCCTTATGTAAAGTAACACATCTATGCTGATAAACCAAAAATCGATCGAGTACTTGGAAGGGGTTTGCTCCACATTATTCAATAAGTTGGGCAATTTAAAAACAAATGTATGGAGTAATTGAATACATGAAAAATTAAGCAAAACACAAAGGTGCGTATTGTACAATACTGTCAACACATATTTCTTTTTGCGCAATTTAAATCAAGACTTTTGATTTTATCCAATATATTGCGTCATCTATTAATATGATATACATACACAATTTTATTGCACAGTAAATGTATGCAATATTATTGCATTTCCGAACTACAGCCTGATTAACTCAAAAAGGTTTTGCCAAAATTGAACCTTACGCCATATACGCTCTTGCTGGGAATTAAGTATCTAAAAATTAAGGGAAATCGTTTAATTTCAAGTTCTCCACCTCTTAAATAAACATCCGATAGAGTTAAATTTAAACAAAACGAATAAAAGCAGAGCTTTGTTAGTTTCGTAACAAAAACAAATTACTCATCTTTTTTTTTGTTTAAACTTATTTTACTTTCCTTGTGTATGTATCTGTTTTTGTTTTTTTCACAACGTACACCACTTTTTGTTATTTTTTGTTGTGTTATTTTTCTTTTCTCTTTTTGCAAACCGAAACTTGTTTATTTTTTAGCATCTCTAAGTCTGAATTTACACGTTTCATCTTTTTATGCTCAACTTCTTTTCAATTCCCTTTTAAAGATGCGAATATGTTCACACGCAGCAATCGGTTTCAACTTTTTTCGGTTCAAAACAACAAAAATTGTATTAACAACGAATCAAAGAGAAAAGGAAACAAAAACAATTACACTCAGCCATTGTTGTGAATATACCAATGAATAAAAACACAAAGCGTACTGACCGAGTACAGGCATCTCCATACTAACCCCCTTTCCTCTTTCTTCAATCACCTAAAAACATAAAAGTTGAGCATCAAAAGATGAAACGTGTGAAAGCAGACTTACCAACCAGCTTTGTTTAACCTCTTCTAAACTGACATGCATCCCTTTTTCGAGCTTCGTCCTCTAATTTAAAGCTGCCATCTTTTTTCAATTAACATAGTTCCTATTGTTGTTTAATTAATTAAAAAATAATCGAAAAAACAGAAAGATGAGATGAAAAAGTAATTACTGTCATATGAGTTTGAGTTTATTAAAACTAATAATATTAAATTCCCTTTTCCAACTAAAAGTATGGATGTGTGTGTGTATGCATGTAGTATGTGGAATTTTAATTTAATATAAAAAAATATTACTCATACGCCTGATGTTTTAAAGGATATGCGATGTAGATAATTAGATTTTTTAAAAACCCACAATAGATATTTTGAAAAAAAAAGAGAAATTCTGTGCTACACAAGAATTATGAAGGAGTTCTTATACTGCAATTCGATTTTGCAGGAGTTCATCGAAAGCAATCATTCCATGTTAGATGTTTTCTTATCTGGAGGACTAAATTAACCTAAAAATGTCTATCGGGGATAGAAATAAAGTTGAAATAATCATGTTTGAAAATATAAATTTTGTTAGTAACGTATGCGGAATGAAATATGGACTGATTTTCAACAATCAGTGCAAAAATAAAACAAAATGTAATATAAAAAGAAAGTATGGAAAAAGTATCAGCCCTATCCCTATAACTATTTGGCTAGAGATCAATTCAATAAATTGATAATAAGTAGAAAAAATATCAAAAATCGAATTATAAGGTCGTAAGTTGATTTGTAAATTGTTTGCAAAAATAATCCTCATTAAAGAAAATTTTAATTTTTTCGTCACGTTTCTGAAATCTAAATTGAAAAGCTTTCGAATGTAAAAAACCGTTTAATAGAAAACGACGATCCGGTAAAAATGTTTGATACAATGCAACCAAACCAGAGCAATGTTGAAGGTAGAATTTGCCGGATGTACTTTAAAATCTTACCATGCGTTGGCAAATAAATGAAGAGTTAAAAATAAGAAGTGCGTAGCACATATCAGAGTAGTCAAATATGAGTCAGTTATTATCAAACATCTAATACGGGCTTTGTTACAAAATTTTTTGCTGCAGGCTGGCCATTATTCGTATCATGGAAGATGGGAACTTCTTTACAATAGACGCTCTTGAATGGACACCAAATCTAACTTTTAAGGCGAATTTAAAAGAAATGCCTATAAATAGGGATATGAACCAAGAAACCTAGACTGTTTTATCACTCAAATTAAATGGATGTTATAGAACATGCACACAAAGGTTATTCAAGAGGCTATCCGTAGGGTGCCTCAAAATATGAAAAAAGCTCATCGATGTGGATAGATATCTTTTTTGTTAAATAAGTTTAAGTTGTGTATTTTTACAATTGCATATTAACTTTGATTTTTTAATACCTGATATAAATTTTTTTATTGCTGCTAATGTATCCATATTTTATCCCGCAAATCGCTAGTGTCCATTAAGGGTGGAATAGTACAAGACTTTTTAATTTTGATACGCTAGAGCCAATTTTGTGAAGTTTATAAATCAAAACGCATTAGCCTAAAAATTTGGGATGTGGGATGGGAGTAAATGGCTCCTCATCGGGGTTAAAGCTATTGGAAAATGATACAAAAGACAAAAAAAACCTCACAACTGTCTCTGAGTCGCTTCTAGAGGGTTAAAATGTTAGACTGACTCCCACTAATATTTTTTATTAACATACTAAACCCATATCTGTGCTCCTTAAGGGGGCTCCCATACTATATATCATTGTTTATAAACTTACCCGCCACCGACCTAACTAGCCTCAGAGTGCCCCTAGAGGAGTCAAATATCTGACGGACCCCCAATATTTTTGCTACCCGAGCATTTTTTACAACATACCTAGCCTCCAAATTTAATCATTAGGGAGTCCCCATACAAGAATTTCGAAAACGGCGAAGTTGCACAACATACATATGTTCGCATAACTCAAAAACGCTTTAGCTTATTGAAAAAACTTAAAAACTGAAATTCCGCAATAAAATTTCCTTTAAGAAAACTAAATTTTTTTTCAAATATGGAATTAAAATAATTTTTTTATTAAAATTTCGAAATTTTTGTTTCTTTCAAAATTCATAAAAAACGAAATTACAAACAAAACAAGCCAGAAATGATTAAAATCTGTTGGTAACTTTTGATTTTATTCACAAAAGTCGAAAAATTATTCGACTTGGGCAAAACTGAAATAACCGGTTTAAACCGGTCGAATACTACTCGATTGATCAACCTAGACAAGATTATGAACTATAATAAAAAAAATCAATGGGCTATAAATTCCATCAAGAGATGTCTGTCTATTCACAGATTTCCGCCAAAGCAAAAGTGTTTACTAATTAAATTTCATTTTCGACTAATTAAGCCCACTGTGAACTGTAAATTGTTTTTAAGCTTTTAGCTTTTTTATGTTCTTTTGTAATTAAAGTATCATTAAAGTAATTGAAATTGTTTATCTAGAAAGTACAACTTTAAAGTTTAGTAATAATTTGTTTTTTGTTTTATCTTGTTAAGTATAACAAGTTCTTTTTTTTTAAATGATTTTGACCTTGACACATTCTAGAAAATTAGAAAAAAACATCTTTTACATCCAGTTTTTTTAAATATTTTCAAATTAAACTGAACAGCTAAAAATTTTTAATAAAAAAATAAATAAACAAGATTTTGTTTGTCGTGCTGAATTCCCAATTTTTGGAAAAAGCTATTCCTATGCGCATTTCACTGGTTGTTTAGGCCAGATTATCAGAAAACTTCATCCAAATATTTTAGAGAAACTAAAGATATTGTGAAAATAAAACTGTTAAGCGAATAAGAATTATAAGCCCAAGTTTTACTTGTAACAATATCAAAGCATAAACAAAAACAACAACAATAAACAGTGAGTTTTTCTTTTGGACTTCTCCCAACATTAAAATAATTAATTGTTTTCGCAAGAAAATCAAAAAAAAAAAGCATGTTGCCAGTTTAGTTCTTTTAGGCCGTGCACTTGCCAGTTTATTATTAAAGTAATTTTCGGGAATACAAAATATTTAAGCAACCAGTGAAATGCGCATATTAATAGCTTATCGCATCAACATTAAATTTCAGTGTTTTTATCAAGAATAAAATTTTGAAATTAAGCACGACAAACAAAATCGTGTTGATTAAAAATTTTTAATTATCGAAAATTAATTTCATAATAAAAAAAAAATTTTCAAAATAAAATTGTGCGACCTATTTCTTTTTCATAAATTATATTTTTATTTAAATTAAACATTTTTTGTCGAATGAACTTCTATAAGTCAAATTTCAATTTCTAAAAGTTTCTTGCACTAGACCTTTTCCCTCAATATTTCACGTACTTTTTGCTTAAGCCATTCTTTGGTTTACATGGAAGCTTTAACTGCAGTCATATTTACCTACATACATATACTTATCTTCAATGTTAACCAAAGGTTGGCTTAAGCAAAAAGTATGTGAAATATTGAGAGAATAGGGCTAGTGTAAGAAAGCTTTATATATTGAAATGTACCTCATAGAAGCACATTCGAAAAAAATTGTTTAATACTTCAAAAAATGTTATTCACAATCTTTCTAAAACACCTTATTCATGGTTAAACAAAAAAGGAAATAAAATTTTACATTCAATTATTTCGTTCAATCGTGCAAAACTCTCAACACACAAAAGAATTATCGACAATTTCCAAAAGGAGTCTTAACCGCTTCATTTATTTTTTCGTTGCAAAATAAAATTTGAAGAAATTTTCCATATAATTAAACAAACATTGTTAAATAGCGCTACTTCTTATTTTATATGTAAATGGAGCAAATAAAAAAAAAATAAATACAATTTTAGTTCACAAAGAAAAAGAAAATCGTTCTAAACACGCACATTCAATATTATTTTGTCCAACATCCTGAACATCACGTGAACTTGGCAATGAACGTACATATAAATTTTGGTATTTTTCTTATATTCTTTCGTTTTTTTAGAAAAGAAAAAACTACAAAAATCAAATTTGGTACAGTTAGACAAACAAACAATGTTTTACGTAAAACAAAACCAAACGAAAAAAAATTTAAAGAGTCACCCACTTTTAAACGGCTAATTTTTATGCGTTTTTTTTATTTGCTAACACAGGAAACCATTTGCTTTGGCCACATCTACATTGAAATGTTTTGTTAAAGTTAAATCAAATATTTTAAAACTCTTCATAGTTTAGTCATATCTACAAATTGAATTCATAGTTAATATTCCTTTAAATAGTCTTCTCTTTAATTAAATTTAAAGTCTATTTAATAATAAGGGTTATTAGGTTGGCCATTGAGCAAATTTGCAATTTCCAGTGCATATTATGATTGATCGTGAGCATACCAGCTTTATTTTTTTAAAAATGTATTCGGACAACACAAAAAACCTTTGGCAGCACTGTGAAAAATCTGCATTTGTTTACAATTATACACAAGCAAATTAATAAAGGTATTCACCTCAGAATTTTTACTCTTGCGGAATTGCGGAATCGCAATACTTTTTATTTTTCACTACAACAAACACATGAAAATAATTTCCCACTACTTTTAATATTTTGAAGAAGCAGAATCGCAAAGGTAAAAGTTGCACAAATCTGCTTATAAACTTCAATATTGGTATCGTTGCTTGAACTGAATGTCGCTCTGAAAGCTATTAACAGCAGCGAGAGTAGATGGAATCTACCAAGAATTTCTAAAACATGCAGCACCAAGTACAAAAATGTGGCTTACGCTGTTTTTTACAAACATAATGTCAACAAATCAGATACCCACATCTTTCAAGAAATCGAGGATTATCGCGCTATTAAAGCCAAACCAACCTGCGGACCTACCTCAAAACTATCGCCCTGTTTCGTTGCTTTCCGTTAGCCTAAAGCTACTGGAACGCCTAATTTTAAATAGAATAGGCCCGGAAATTGATTGAAATTCATTTATGCTTAACTCGTTTGAATTGATTCATATTTAATTCAACTCTTTATTGCTTTGAAATGAATTAATTCAAAATTAAGCTAATTCGTAAGGAATTAAAATCAAAAATGAATGATTCATTTACAGCTCTGGACGATGACGTCTTTTTAAGTTTTAGAAAAGTAGATACATGTATAGGATTGTATGAATTTTATTTTTTCTTGTTTTTTATAATCACTTTAGTGAGTATACTTTAATGACAAGTATTCTTACAATGACAAAAAAAAAATTAAAAGAATGAATGATAAAAAATTGACATGAATGGCGTTAATATTTTTTTGTTTGGGTTGATCGCTCTTTCATTGTCTATGCTAGACAAAAAGAAGAGGCCCGATTTATATATTATTTTTAAGTGGGCTGATATTGAGTTTATTTTTGGCCCATCTTTTGTCGGTAATGTTTCATGTCTTTTATTCCGGCGTTTTTTTTAGTGCCAAAAATTTTTTTTGTATAGTCATACACATACCACAATAGTGGATAGGGTCCCAGTTGGCCAAATGGTCATAGAAGCAAATGTCGTCAACGATGTCTTCCGAACATTTTTGAATTTGTCGCCTATATAACATTGATGGCGACAACTTAAGTAAGAAAACGTGTATATTGTCGTGTTAAAAATCGTATTTACGACTTTTTTGGAGACATTTTTTTAAATTTGTCTTGAATAATAATTTATTGAGGACAACGTACGTAACCATTGCATGCATTTTGTCGTGTTTCAAACCACACTGACGACAATATGCATGCAATTGTCGCTCATCTTGTCTTCAATAAGACTTTATTGAGGACAACTTAGGCGACCATTGCATGCATTTTGTCGTGTTTCAAACCACTTTGACGACAAAATGCATGCAATGGTCGCTTTCTTTGTCCTCTACTAAAAAAAATTCAAAACTTTAAATTTGTATGTAATTTAAAATTAATATTTCTTGATGTTTTGCTTTTATAATCAATATTTTTGATAATAAAAAAAAATTAAAAAATAAATAATCCTGCCCGTAAATATAATTATTTTGTAACTTATAACGTTATTCGCGGCTGCGTTTTAATTGTGAAATTGGAATACGTGAATTGATAGGACAAGAAACACAAAAAATAAATGTTCCTGCTGACTATATTGCCATATCGTAGGCTCAATATACAAACCTGCTAAATGCACTTTTTAAGTAAATTGAGATTTTGATGCCGTGTGGAAGAGAAAGATACACCTTGTCGACCAGCATGAAGTTTTTATTCAAATTGAGTCTTAAAGTGTGTTAAACCAACCATATTTTTAGGTTTTCTCTCAAGCTGCGCATATGAAATATAAAAAGTTTGTTGTTTCCATTAAAATGTATTGGAAGTTAGCAGGTTTGCATATTATGTCGACGATATGTTAAGTTCAGAACCCATTCCCTTATTAATGAAAAGCCTATTGGAGGTCTGACTGTCTCCACACATCCAGTATCCACTATTTACGAGCCCAGTCTCTCAAACTCATCTCCCATTTCATTATTTTGGAATTCACTAGTTGGACTTCACAGCCCATCAAGACCCTAAGAGCTTTTAGTAAATATATCCTCGAGGTATACCCATTTACCCGTTCCCCTTATTCTGGATGTATCGGCAAATCTGAAGTATCGCCAATATATCAGTATCGGTGTTCGTTAAATCCCTAATTGTCACTTACCTATCGGCGACTAAATCGTGTTGACACAATATTGTCATCAACGACACTATTAAGGTAATGTCGCTAATCGGGCATTAACGACTTTATGAGAAAAAGTCGTTTATATAATCGCCAGTGACAACTTTAACCACATTGTTACCCATATGATCATTAACGACAATATGCATAATAATGTCGCTCACATTGTCGTTTACGACTTAAGTGCCCTTTGTTCGAAAAAGTCGTCGACGATTTGCATGGGCTGTCGCCAACATGTCGTCAGGGATTTACTATGGGTCTTGTACGCGTCCTCGACGTTGTCTTGAAGACATGGCCAACTGGGGTATTATGCGTTTGTGCTGATGTGTGTTACACATAAGAATCACTTTCTGAGTCGATCTAACGATGTCCGTCCGTCCTATTGCTATTTTGAACATAATTTGATAAAAATGTGACACATACATACATACATTGCTGTGGCATTTTGATAAAAAATCTTATGTCGAATTTTAAAAGTTTTTAAAACTTTGTATTTTAAACAAAATTTTTCTTTAATTTTGGCTTATTTTATTTTTCAATAAAACTGATTTTTTGACCGAGTTATCTTATCTCGACTTAAGATGTTTTGTCAACATGCCACAGATTGACACAGGTATAAAAAATGGTGCGAATCACTCCATAACTTGGCATGGCCCCTTGAAACTGTACGCAAAAAGGGTTTTAATGTAGTTCGCCTCCTCGTGGTGCACCCTGGGCAACTCTAACTGAACTACAGCGATCAGAAACCAAACATTTGTCAACAATAAAAAATCTTATTGATCTCCTGGCTTATGGATATACACGAAAGAAAAAATAACGAATTTAAGAAACGAAACGGTAAATTCCCACATCTTATAGTAGCGTTGACAAAACAAAGAAAACATGCAAACAAATCAGTCCGTTAGGACTATTGGACCTGCAGTACGAATCTGCCAACTTAACATAGAAGGTATTAGTAGCTCTAAGTCCGACTACCTGTCTCGGTTAATGACGGAAGAAAACATTGATATCATACTTCTTCAGGAAACTCGAACACAGGCACACGAATCCTTAGTACGTAAAGAAACAATAAATGGCTATAAACTAATAGCCGCTATCCACCACCGTTCATATGGCATCGCTAAACATGCCAAAAATTATATTTCAAAAGTAGATGCCTTAGAATGCAGAAGCTCAAACGACATATTTATCATAGCTGCTAACCTAAATGGGATTAATATTGTAAACACATACAAAATACCACTTATTCAGTGGTTAACAAATTGCAACCCAATTACGAACATCCAGCGGTATACGCTGGAGATTTTAATAGCCAGCATAGCCTCTGGCGATATCAAGCTGATGATGATAACGGTTCGTGGTTGGTTGACTGGGCTGACGCATCAAATCTTCACCTTGTCTATGACGCTAAGGACAGGGGCACTTTCCATTCGGAACGGTGGAATAGAGACTACAACCCAGATATTTGCTTTGTCTCTTCTTTCAATGCAAATCCGCTACCTACAACACGTATGGTCTGAAGAAGTTTGCTCCAAAGTCAGCATCGTCCGGTAATCATTGGATATATCAACAAAGCAGGAGTGGAACAGTTCAGTGGGATCTATGGATTTGAAACATTCCAGCCGTAAGGCTTGGAGCCTATTAAGAAAGTTGGGAAGTGCGACACCACCATCATCTACTAAGCCAATTTTAAATCCAAATCAAAAAGCGGCTCACATAGTGGCAGTTTTAAAATCTGAACCAAATAGAATTGTCTCCAAGGATATACCAAAAGAATACAAAGCTAATAGGTCACCTGTTTCTCCAAGCGCTCAGTACTCTCGTCCTTTAACTATGCTAAAACTGAATGTCGTCGATGGAATCTGCAAAGAATTTATGAAACATGCAGGTCCAAGAACAAAAATGTGGCTTACGCTATTTTTTACAAACATAATGTTAACAAATCAGATACCCACATCTTTCAAGAAATCGAGGATTATCGCGCTATTAAAGCCAAACCAACATGCGGACCTACCTCAAAACTATCGCCCTGTTTCGTTGCTTTCCGTTAGCCTAAAGCTACTGGAACGCCTAATTTTAAAAAGAATAGGCCCGGAAATTGATTGCGTAATTCCTCAAGAACAAGCAGGATTTAGAAAAGAAAGAGGTTGTACAGACCAAGTCTTGTCTCTGGCTAACTTTATTGAATATGGCTTCCAGAAAAAACAAAAAACTGGAGCTGTCCTTGTAGATCTGACGGCGGCGTACGATACGGTGAGGAAAAAGGGCCTATTATATAAATTACTAAAGGTTATACCGTGTATCAAAATTTGCAACCTTGTCAGTTCCATGCTTAGTGATCGTCCATTTAGGGTGTTTATAAATGACAAGAATAGCACAATTCGTTAAGCAAAAAATTGGCTTCCCCAAGGTTCTGTGATAGCACCAACGTTTTTCAACTTATACATTCATGATTTACCGACCTCTTAATCGCGTAAATTCATCTATGCTGATGACATGGCGCTCGCCTACCAACACTCAACTTTTTCCGAATTGGAACACGCACTTACAGCAGACCTAAGCAAAACCGAAGTGAGCTGCTTTCACGAAAACCACCATGAGTCTCATCGGGAATTAAACATCTGTATAAAAAACACACGACTAGCACACAACCCATCTCTAAAATAACTTGGAACTACACTCGATAGAACACTTTCATTTAACGCACATCTCTCAAAAACGTCACAACAACTAAAAACAAGAAACAACATAATTCAGAAACTGACTGGAACAATGTGGGGAAGTTACTCAAACTGCTTGCGGATATTTGCACTGTCCCTGGTATATTCCGCCGAATTTGCCAGTCCAATGTGGCTAAATAATCAACACTCAACTTAACACGACTATGAGGTTGATCTCTCCAAAAGAATGGCTGCCAAAAATATGTAATATAGTACCAACATGGTTGACGAGAAAGCAGGCATTGTTTCGTAGTATAACAAGATACAAAACAATAATCAAATTCCTCTTAATAAAGACTTACGTAACCTTCTCAGCCTCACCGGGGAAAGCATGGTGTAACCTGAACAGATTGCGAACTGGTACCGGTAGGACCCTAGAAAGTATATGATCCCGAATGTCCATGTGGAGCCCCCGTCAAACAATCGATCACATCATTAAAGAATGCCCAATATTATCCTACAACGGACCATTGAGCGATATCCACACTTTGACGACAGACGCAGTTTCATGGTTAAACTTATTTAATTTGTAAAAAATTTAGAATCGTTTTATTACCTTTGATTTATGTAAGTTACCTCCAGCTCATATGCCCAATGGGCAAGCTTTTACAAAAGAGCTGTTGTGAAGCCAATCGGATCGCGGTGACAACAATGCTTACTGCTTACTGTGCAAAGAAAGAACAACAAATTGTTAGTAATTTAAAAATAACAATAACAAATTGTAAGAGCTTTGAAAGCTGTTTATCGAAAATGCATATATCAAAGTATGTGTGTTTGGACGTAACTGATTTATGTATACCAAGATCGCCCGGTGGCCGAAATTCGACCACTTGACTTTTACTTTCGAGAGTTCTACAATAAAAACATACATATGATCCCATTTGTGAACATAAACAAATAATTAAATAAATAATAATTGAAAAAAAAATGGAATAAATAAAACTGTATTTTTCGAAAAAAGCGATAATGGTTAAGAGAACGGCAAAATGCACTATTTACCCTTCTTTGTACGTGTGTCTGCAAGTTAAACTAAAACGTTTTTCTAACACTTTAATTCCAAAAATTGAGAAAAAAATATATTGTGCATATCCCCGTATTTCATGAAATGTTATCTAAGTAAAAAATAGAAATACAGATCTTCATTAAAAGTCATTTAAATAGGTTTCCAAATTTTATTTTCTTAAAGGCGTTTTTGAAAAATAAAGTCACATTTTTCAAAATGTCTAACGGTAACCCTGTCCCAATACATATATTTATAAATGTGTGTTTGCAAGTGCAAAATTAAAATAAAAACATTTTAGGAGAACAACATTGAGCATAACCGTCGTTTAAACATGTGTGTTTGCAAGTATTATCCCTGCAAATAATAGGACCAGTCCAAACACGCGTGTAAAGAGTAGCCCACAAGGGACTAGGACTAGTCCAAAAGTAACCCAAACGTATGGAAAAAACATGTGGGGTAGTCACAAGGTGTGCTATCATGTTATATTGTCATAATGTGTTCATTTTACAATGGTTTAAAAAAATTGTTGTTGCTTTGTAAACAAAAAGTGTTTTAAATTAATAGAACTTTGCTTGGTATGTTTATTGTGCTGTCGTAATTAATCAGAAGAGACCTGCGCTGAGCGGCTGAGCCGAACTGCATTAGTTTTTGTAGCCGTCGCCGTTGATGGTATAGTTTTATCTGGCTAACGTCCGAATTAAACCTGCGGCTAGCAATTTTTGCAACAAATCACTTGCGGCGTCAAATTAGATCGGCTTAGGACTCTGATGTTTGGTAAACAAACAAAATAAAATTTATTTGTGGTTTGCGTCTGAAAAATAAAAAATACTAAGGAAAGATCTAATTTAATTTATTAATTTTTGGTAAATATTTATTTTTTATATTTGATTAAATCAGCTGACTTAAATTCAAAATAGCACACTAAGGCCCGTTTTCACAACTTACTGATAGCTAAAAGTAGACTTTAGCCGGCCTTATAAAAAGTGATCCATTATTAATATTTAACTTTAACCTTAAGTGAGCGATAAAGTAATTTAAAGTCAATCCTACCTGGTAGGTTAAAGTAAAGTTGTAATAATGGAACACTGTTTATACGGCCGAAAAAATCCTACCTTTAGCTATCGTTAAGTTGTGAAAATGGGCCTTAATTATGAGGGGCTGTTCACAATAGTCGTATAGTTTCATGTTATTATTTTAAGACTTATGACTTTATGACACCTTGTGAATCCCCCAATGGTATATTTAACATTACAATGTCCTAGGGCAGGACCATATATGTAACCCATCTTTGGACTACAAAAGAATAGTTTTAAAACTATACTATTGTGTGCACAAGAGGATTAGTTTTAACTTCGTTTAAAAACGAAAACATGTCTTTAAAAAAACGAAGACAGGTCGTCTCACTACAAACACTTTTTAACAATGACATGGTTCATGCTTGCATTACATCGGACCAGTCCATGGAGTAGTCCATTTCATGAAATTGGATCAGGTGGTCCAATAATATTTGCAGGGAATGCAGGAAAAAACATATTTTGGGAGAATAACAAAAAACTCAACCACCCAACATGTATGTGCCAGTGATGCCAGAAGTGCAGATTTATCTGCATTTTGCAGATTGTATACCCAAAATTGCCAAAATGCAGATTTGAAGATTTTTGGTATAAAAGTGCAGATTTTTTTGCTCTGTGGAAAGTTCTTTACATTGTCACTTATGTTTGTAAAATTTCCACTTCTTGCATTGATAAATATATCAACCATTCATAGAAGAACAGTTTGGTGATAGATTTATTAGTAGGAATTTTATTCACTAAAGATTGCTTTAAAATTAAAAGTTCGCATTGTCTTGACACATTAATATCGCCGGACTTATGTCATCTGATTTTACACGAAACAATATGCATACGTACGTATATTTCATATGTATATAATTATGTGTAAATATATTTAATGATTGCAGTATTTCGTCTCTTGTAAATTTCAAAAAGACCCTTGATTGTTTAAATAACATTTCAAGCAATCAACTTTTAGTTTGTTGTTTAAAATAACAAAGATGTCACTAATCCTTATTCAGCATCTATTTAAAATTAATAACGCATTAACAAATATCCAAAAATTATCAGCCATGTTCTCAAAATCGCATTTGAGTGAAATTAAAATCGAACAAATTTTTAAAACGTTTCTGTGTTGAAAGTTCAACAAAATATTCCTTTTTTATATGTACCTCATACTTTGAGGACCACTTATAATTAACAGAACTACTTTTAACACTACGATTGATTTCAAATTCCAGAACATGGCCTCATATTTTGAAATTAATTCTTATATTCTTTTCTAAATAAACTACATTAAAAATTGTCTTTTTTCCTTCTTAAAATGTTATCTAATTTTCTCAACAAATTCTAATGTTGTAGGTAAATATACATGAATCTCCATGTCTGTTCACAACATTGGGACAATAATTATTATTGTTTTGTTTATGTTTTTATTTCTTAGGCTGGGGAGCCAATTGTTGAAATGTTGTATGTATTATACATTTATTGATGTAAGATAATATTTAAGATATTATATAGTATTTTATTCAGGATGTACATATGTGTCTTTGTAATATGAAATTTTTTTGGCCTGTTTAGGCTTATTGTATTACTAAGAAATGAATAAATAAATGTAATAAATTTGTTTTGAAGATTTTTAAAACCCTGACGCAGATTTTTTGATGAAAAATTATGGTTTTTTGCTGATTTTTCCTCTAAAAGTTCTGGCAACACTGGTATGTGCGTGTGTTTGCAAGTAAATTTAAAACGCTTTTTAAACGCTTTAATCCTTAATTTATGTTGTGCATATCAACACAAAAATACCTTTGAAACGATATATGTTTCAGTAAAATCGGTGGACTACCAAAATATTGTTCCCGTATTTATACATATATAAGATGTTCTTTCCTTTATATTATTCCATACGCTTAATAATAGAATAAAATCGTAACCGACTCAATACTTATAAAATAGAAGCTTTACCTGACAATTTTTTTGTCATTTTAAACGTCAAACTTCATACAGATAAAAAAACGCTGACAAAAACTTTAGAGTTTTTTTATATAGACTTTGACGTTTGGTATGACAAAAAATTGTCAGGTGAAGACCCCATCGAGGATTACTAGTAGTGCGAAGTTGTTCTGAGGATATATGAACATCTCTTCTATTTTCAAGAAATGTGTGCCTTATAATAAACGGCCTATTCATTTTTACAAAAATGAATTTTTTTTGATAACATCGTAAGAAAATTACAGCTAATTAATTTTTTTAGGTTGCTTACTGTATTTTTTTTTAAATTTAATACCTGATATTTCTGACGTAAATGAATTTAAAAATGAATTTATATGCTATCAGTTTCTTTACAATAAATTAAATATGAAATAAAAATGTTATGTTAGTAAATGTTTTAAACGTTAAAAATTGATTTTAAATTTTTTTTCAAAATGTATCTTTTTGGGAAAAAGTATGTCTTTTTCGAAATTTCACTGGCAACACTTCATTTTATGCGATTCGAAAGCAATTTATTATCGAATTATTTCAGTAAATCGGAATTATTTTTTCAGTGTTATAAAGCATTAATTTGAGTTTCACAATACTGAAAAAATAATTTCGATTCGTTAAGTATCGACTGAAATAAAATTGCTTTCGAATCGATAAAGTACTGGATCACGACTGCCAGAATTATGGCCCAGGCAACGCCTCTGATGTTAAAATATAAAAAATTGTTGATATTTTATATATTTAAGATTTTAACCTAAAAGGCTGCTGTCAACACAACTTCAGTAACATCATTTTGTCTTACCGCGAGCGTGATTGCCAATTTCTCCCAAATATGGTACACTTTCGAAAATTTGTCTGTTTATACTGTGGTGTAGGGAATCAAATGGTCGGGCTTGACCGACTAATCTTTTTTAAACTTAATTGTCATAATGTTATTTAAATCTTTAAGTTGGTGTTAAATGTTTTATTAAAATATAATTTGATAAAAAATTAACGATTTATTGTTAATAATAAATTAAAGCAACAATTAAAAAATTTTAATGTTTTGAAACGACATACAATTTTAATTGAATGAATGGCCTTCTCAAAAGCTGCACAATTGAAACAAACTTAATTAAACCACTTTTTAAACAACTTATTTTGCTTGTAATTTAATTTTTGCGTTTCATTTGTTTAACTTAACAAACATATTTTAATTTACATTTTAAACCGCAATATACACAAATCAAGGACGTTTTAACTTAATTTTCAGAAAATTTGTTTAACATTCCTCTCTTATTTTTAAAAAACGTCATGTTCAATTGGTGTCCTTCAAATTTCTTTTAAGTTTTATTTCTTGCAATATCAACTGGTGCTTAAAAAAACTAAATGGAAACTGAAAAAATTATATAAGTATGTATGTATGTATGTACTTCCATATATGTACTACACACATATACAAACATATATTTTTCTTTTGCCCAAGTTCGCGCATGAAATCCTTAAAACAAAAGTCGGTATAAATAAATGCCGCAAGCTTAAATACTTCCACGTTAAACAATAGAAAAGAGAAAAAATGGCTGGATGGGTGTTCTTTTTAAAGGATTTTGTTTTACGAAAAAAAAAGTAAATACCCCCACAAACTCACATACAACGAGTATTATTCAATGGTCTAAGAAAATTCTTATTATCAAAATATAAAAAAATTAGAAAAAAAAACAAGTAAGACTGATATGAACATTTTTATATACCGCTATGCCGAATCTTATCTACGCTTCACTATGATGCGATTGCAGAAAGTTATATACGGGCCTGTTCTCAAAATCACGTGATTTCAAAGCACGTGTTTTTGAAATCACATGTGTGTTTCTAGGTGTGGTTTCGGTAATTGAAGATCACACCAAAACACACAAAAACGAGGCACTAAAATATCACACGCGTGATTTTAGTAGGCACATGTGATTTGAAATCACGTGATTTGAGTTAAAGTGATTTTCAAAACAGGCCTGATAAATAACGTTCTTTAGATATAAATAAATCAATTTGTGCCACGCCCACTTCTCCAATCCTACTCACATTTTGTCGGATATTGTGTACTACACAATTAATTTGGAAGCTTTAGCTCTTGCCGTCAGCGTTACCGTTCAAAATTTTAAAAAAGGGGCACAAAAAGGGGATTTTCAAAAAAAAAAAAGTGTCACAAAAAGGGGAATTCTGAGAAAAAAAGGAGCAACTTTAAAAACAGAAATCTGGACCCATATTTTAGTATATCGACTAAGAATCACTTTTTAAAGTGATATAACGATGTCCATCCGTCCATCTGGCTAGTTTTCTGTCCATGTTAACCTTGTGCGCAAAGCACAATTTGCAATCTTTCAGACAATTTGATCAAGAGCGAAGTCTATGTAAATAAAAACTTCTTTCCAAATTAGACTCTTTGTGTCCATAAACTATTTAATTTATTTGGTATTTAGATTAAATTAGCCCCAACAAGTTTGGGATTTACCAATTATAATTTTAGGATTATTTTTATTAATTGGAACTGTTATTAAATTGTGGAATATTTTGTTTTCAAATAAGCAGTTTTTGATTTTTTTGGGGCATATTTTTAACAATTTTTAGTGCTTATTTTCAAGTTTTTACTGCATATTTAATGCGAATAAAGTGCATATTTCTGGGGGTCTACTCTCTAATGCGTTGCGAAAAAAATTTCGATGCGAAAGCGAAATGCCAACTTGGTTCTCTCTATCACTTTCACAAAATGTCCTAAAAATTAAGCAATAGAGGCAATAAAAATTAAAGATGGCGCGGACTTACAGTAATGAAATGCCAAAATGTGTAAAAATATTTGAAATTGAAAAATTTAAATAAAATAATGATGATTTAGAAAAGAAAAAAAATTAAAAGATGCGAAAGGATCATGCGCAAACGTATTAAAGAGTACCAATCGCTAGATTTGCTACAATTTTCTTTCACATCGCAATAGAGAGTAGCCCCCCTGGTTTCCATGATAAATAATATAATATTGCCAGTATATAAAATATTTGGTTCAAAAAGGGGCAAAAGGGGCACAAAAAACTACAAAATGATACAAAAGTGGATTTAAAACTTAGGGGCCAAAAAAGTGTCACTGCAGTCAAAAAGGGGCAAAAATGCGACTTTAGTCGCATAACGGTAACGCTGCTTGCCTTTCTACACACGCAGAGAGAAAACATGTTTAAATATGGTCAACTCAAACAAAACGTTTTTTAAAGAAAATTGTAAACATGTTATTTTTAATATAACAATATTATTGACACCTACAACCATATTAAGGTTAAAAAAGTCCTCCATCAAGAAGCCACAATATGACAATAATTAGTTTTAAAATTAACAATACTATTTTCCTCTTTTCGAAGAGCAACATGCCACCAACCATGCTATTAAAAGTGTTAAACATGTTTTGGTTATTTTTAACTAAAATATGTTCAGAGGCACCCATAATATGGTTGCCGGTGAATATTATATGTTTAAATGAAACATACAGCCCAATTAAAAATAAAAATTCCCCGGGAGGTTTCTCCCTTCTCCCATTTTTCATGTTTAAAATTTTCTTTAAAAATAGTTTTGTTGGAGGTGACCATATTTAAACATGTTTTTTCTCTGGGTGCAAATATACAGACCCAGTTGTCAGGATTTCCGTTGACGACATCGTCGTCAATAATTGACGTATGCAGGACTTGTCCCCTGTCGTTAAGGTTTTCGACAATTTATAAGAAATCGTCGTGCACGACAGTTTGAGCGTCGTTGGCTTATATTTAGCTCTATGTGGGACTGTATGAGAGACATTGTGTTATTAGTTGTTCTCTATTAAACTGTGAGACAGTATGACGACACTGTCTTATAAGTTGTCTTGTATAAATGCTATTGACGACAAAGTTTTCTTGGATGCTATTTAATCACTTTTTGGCTTTCTTAAAATTCTCATATTCTTTTTTTTTAATTGTTAATTTAAATACCTACAAAAAGTTTACAAATTAGCTCTAACCAGTTAAACCGAAAAATTATAATGAAGTTATTCGCGGGCTGGAAAATGGATTACATGCAGTTAATACTTCTCTGTCAACATGCAGTTAATACTTCTCTGTCAACTTTAGGATTGCTTTTAAGAGTCGAATATAAAACATATAACAGAAATTAAAATATCGTGGACATCAAAATAGACGGCATTGTCATGCATATCTAGTCTGTTATCAAGTATTGTATTTATTGCACAGTCAAGTCCATAGTCTATGTCACGGTCCATGTTACCATCTATTCCATGTAGTGTTTTTCATATGACGGGATCCCTGGTTTATTTTTTTTTTTTTTTTTTGGGAGAAAAATCACGGGAAATTTGTACGGTAATTTCCGTAATATTTTATTTAATTATGGCAACTTTACCGCTGATATAACTGCAAATATTTTATGTTAAGGAAAAGGTGTAAATCAAAATCCGATATGGAGTGAAAAGTTTAGGCTCTGAAATTTCGAACTAGTAAAAGAAGAGGAGTAAAAATCAGGGACCTTAAATAACAGTTATCCGGAAAATTTAAACATAAAAACTCTTCATGTTAGAGCCAACGGAGACTTATAGTGTCATATATCATTAGATTCGAACTGACGAGCTCTTTCAGAATCTGTGGTGATCTTAAAAAAAAGAGTTTTATGTTTTCCGTCAAAAATAAAACTCCATAAATGAGTTTTATTTTATGATGGCAAAATAAAACTTAATTTTTAAGAGTTTGTTTCGACCTTTTATTTTTACGTTGAAAAATAACTGTTAAAGATTGAGTTTTTTTTTTGAATTCTTAAAATAACTGTTATAAAATAACTTTTTTGATATCACTTATAACCGTTACGGTCCCTGGTAAAAATGTAAACAATTTTGTATATTATCAAAGTTATTTTAGGGAATACAAAATTTATTATTAATACGATTTCCGTATGACGTGCTAAATTCCCAGTTTTTCATATTTGATAAATACACTGAAATTTATTGTTGAGGGAAATCTAGCTTCTATGCGCATTTCACTGGTTGCTTAGGCCAGCTCATCAGGAAACCTTTTCCAAAGATTTTAGAAATTTTTTGATTTTTTTTTTTTTAAGAACCAGACGTATTCTATAAAAACGGGAAAAATTGGTTCCCACTTGCTTCAAAATCTATAATAATTTTTTATTAGCTGCATTGAAGATTTTTTGACGAGATGTCAATTATATTTATGTCATTAAAGGTGGTTTGAGTCAAAGATATCCGACATTAGCCAACAAGGTTTTGGACTGGAGCAACCAAATATCTTTCTTGGGCAATTTGGTAGGCTGAATTCGAATCGGGTTTTCTCTATCACGTCAGGTTTTCGAGATACCAAAAAATGTTTTTTATTCGTTTCTTACATAAAAAATCACGAGTTTATTTAAAAATCAATGAATTTTTAAAAGTGAATGATGGCTTCACTTGAACGTCGTTTTTGGAAAAATAATTTTTTGATTAAAATTAAAAAAAGGCTGCCAGACGATTCTGTAAATGCTTATTTTGTACTAAAATCCTATTTTCAAAGAAATATTTGTCCATTTCGCAAATGTCATATTCATAAAACTTTAGCAAATACAACGAATATGAAACAATAGAGCTTTTTGTGAATTGCCTAATTTCAGCAGCCAATACCTGCAATTCGAAATTGACAGATCTTCTGAGATCGCGGCGGCCGAGATATCGTATCTGGTATAATGGAAGTCAGGTAGACATGAGCACTTGTCGTGTTGGCCTTCTCATGGTGGATCTTAGCCGCTGGGTGACTGGCTAACAATGCGTTGGGCCAACACGGTAGGTGCTTATGTAAATATTTTATACTCATGAGCCCACCGTGCATTGTGGCAAGGAAAGGAAATTTAAAAGGCGCAACTGTCACACAAATAGGCAGATACATTGAAGACATGTTTATTTTTTAAACATTTACAACAAATATGGAATCCATAATTCAATTTTACACGAACACAGATGTTTAAATTTTTGTACTTAAACAAACACAAACAGTTAGATGGAAAAGTAAATAAACACCTTTACTAAAAAGATACAAAAATAAAAACAAATATATTTAAACAAAATTTCAATCTTTATTAGCAATTTCATATACCCCTACCGATTAGTTACTCAAAATATTTGCTGTTGTGATTAAAATAACTTTCTCCGTACCATAACATTTTGCGTCCACTGCACACAATTTAAGTAAGTACATAAGTGCTTGTATAATTCGCACTTATGTTTGCAGCCCTGGAAAATATTTACAAACTTTCTGGATATATTAGTTTTTACACTTACAGGATAAAAGTATGTAATAATATACAATACAGTGTTAAAGTTGTAGGTAAAAGTAAATATTGGTTTTAGAGCCAGCTAAGCAAAACAGATGTATTAAATATCTAATTTTAAATATTTAATTATTTTGCAGTTAAAAAGAAAAATCCAATAAAAAAATGTTTAAGGATTTTTTTTAATTAAATCTCTAAAATGTCGAAGCGTAATTCAACTGTACTAGAAATAAACTTTAAAGTATTTCACTCTTTAAAATCATAATTTATAACAAAAAACACTATCAAGGTTATTTAACAATATGTACTTAGCAAGGCCCATTGAAAAGGTCTGCGCAAGAAGCCTGATGATCATTGTTTATGTTCTTTTTAGTTGTCAAAAGTTGTTTACATGTGCATGCATACGTTTATGGTATGCCACACATACACGTTTTTTCCTTTTGCTTTGTATATGAGGTAGTAAATTTTTGACAACTAAAAAGAATCGTTTTTTGTTTTTGTACAAGTAAGCAGACCTGAAAAAACTGTTTTGCACAAAAAAAAAATGTTGGTCCCTGCATAAAAAAAAACCTAAATCAACAAATGTATGAAAGTTAAATACAACATGTGCTTTTTAGACATTTAAATGCTGGTATATGCATATAAAAATCCTAAAAGGAACTTCCTTTTTAACTGTTAACGAGAAAAACTCGTGACAGTTTGTAACTGAGCCTGAGTGTATGTGTGTGTGTGTATGTGTGTTAATGTAAGAATATTCAACAGCTTTAAATTGTTGTGAAAACACAACAACATTTCAAATGTCCTATCATCCTTCGGCTGATGGCCATTTTCCGTTCGGCGTCAAAATGGCAAAAATAAATATAAATAAACATAGAACGGGCATGAGCCTGCTTTTAATCAAATAAATATTTAATTTTCATACCCTTCACCACAGGTGGAAAGTTTGTCATTCCGTTTGTAATTTCTATAATATAAATCAGACTGATCGGTCCGAAAATTACCATAAATCCTTATGGTTGTATTTTTTTCCGTATATCTGGAGAACGACAAGAAGTGGGCGGGAGTGGAGAAGTGGGCGTAGCACAAAATATATATATATTTATATCTCAAGAACGGTAAGAGAACAATTGTCCAAATTTGGTACAAATAGCTGGATTATAAATACACATCATATTTAAAAATATGGGGCGGGATTGAAGAAGTGGGCGTGGCACCTCCTGTACAATGGCCTTATAGAGTTCTGTACATCTGGAAAAGGACAAAAGCCAAAGCTGCTTACAAACTAAACACAAGCATTTTAGAGTGAAGAAGTGGGCGTGGCACTAAACAGATTTATTAATATCTAGGGTTTTCAATGAATCGATGTTTTGTTTTAATCGATTAACAGTGCGAATAATTGTAAAAATTAATCGATTAAGAATAGAGCAATTTAATATTATGCGGTTAATCGAATAATTTTAATTTTGTCTAATTCAGAAGTTTAAAAATAAACAAAAAAATATATTTTTTAACAAAAAAATGTTATTCAAAAAGTAACAACAATTTAATAAAAGATACTACATGCAATATGTAACATAAAAATTAAAGCTTATCGTCTAAAATAATCATTCAGAAAAAGTTAAAATGTACATATTTCAAACGATTTCTCTCTTTTGTTGTGATGAAACTTGTTTTAGAAAAGATTTTTTCTCTTATTATTGACGTTGGAGAGAATGAAAGTAAAGGGTTATGAAGCATATCCAGTTTCTCTGTTATTTTTCTCGTCTTTTCTAAAAAATTTTTGAAATTTCCTGACTATCTGGCCTAAGCAATCAGTAAAATTGCGCATAGGCTTATCCTTTCAACAATAAACTTCAGTGTTTTTATCAAGAATAAAATTTGGGAATTGGAAGGTTATTTTCATTCGTCGCAAAAAAATAATCTTCTTCAACTGAATCATTGTGGTAAACGAACCGGCTTGTTTTTCACATAAATGAAAATTAATATGTACTGTGAAAAAACAAATTTTCAATTAATCGATTAATTGACATACATTTTTCGAATTATTTGTTAATCAAGAATAAGCAATTTTAAATTATTCGAACAGTTAATCGCCCAAAATTATTCGATTAATCGAACAACGGTTAATCGTTTGAATACCCTATTAATATCTAAGCAACGGTATTTATACAACTTTATGTTCTAATCGCACCATATTGAAGGGGTATTATGTACCCAAAGCAAAGCCGAATATAGCACTCTTACTTGTTTTTTTCTGTTTATTATTCCAGCTTACAAAATAACAAAATGGAAAAATATTTAAAGACTTTTTACAAGAAAAGTTTCAACAAATTTCCAAGATATTTTTAAAAAATTTTAATACATACTATGATTTTTGGTTTTCTTTTTATATTCCTCAAACATTAAAACAAAATTGTTAATTATAATAATAATAATATGAACAACGTTTTTAAGAAAAATGAAGTCCAGGCAAAAAATCAATAGAGTTGATTTTAAAATAAAATTACTTTAGAACTAGAAAATAAATTTTAAGTGAAACAATTAAACCTATTTCCGAAGATTAAATATCTTTCCACCTATATTTTCGTAGGAAACATCCTGTTCTACAAGTTGAATTCAAATAATTGTTCTAAATTCACAGTGCACCACACCCTTAAAAATATATAAAAGACAAAAAGGAACAAAATATGACAAGTAAATATTTACTCCTTCCATTAAGCAAAAGGTGGTTCATTCATGAGCCACACCATACATTAAACCAAAAACAACCAACTCCTCTTATTTGTGTTCTTTCGGTACACATGAACTTAAACCATGGTATGTACATGTGATGTGCGAAGAAGAGGATACACACACTTTTAAACATAAATAAATAAATCATATCTCGTATGTATTTGTAATGTTGTTTAACAGTAACACGTCAATGTTCGATTATATAATTTTTGGTTGTGTACATTTATTTTACCTTTTGTTAACAAAACACAAACATACTAACTACACTTACTAAGTTTACACACCGCCTAACAATATGCAACACAAACACTCAGCCAATTTATGAATACAAATATCTATCTAACGGTAAACGACGATACCAGACAAACACATGTTTAATCGAAAAAAAGCTCTTTTAAATATTTATTTATGTATCCTTCGAGCTTATTTATTTTATTTAAAAGTTGAATTTATGAGTAAAAGAGAGAAAGTATTTTGAGTTAAACTCATTTTGAAGCACGTTTTTTAATGTGCTGTTTTCAGTGTTACCGTTCAAAATTTTCAAAAAGGGGCACAAAAAGGGGATTTTCAATAAAAAAGTGTCACAAAACGGGGAATTCTGAGAAAAAAACTGGCAACTTTAAAAACAGGAAAATTTTAAAAAAAACGTATGTATTTATTAAATTATTTTCATCGAAAACTAAACATAACAAACAATAAACTTCATATTTATAAAAAAATACATTATAGGTATATAATATAAATTGTTTGGGAAAACACACATATATATATATATATACATATATCGTGAAAATACATGTCTTGTTTGCAAGTAAACGATAATAAACTGTTGCATAGAATTTTTATTTCAATTATTTATACAAAAACAGTTACTAATTACTTGTAAATAAAACGAGCTTCAAATAGTGTAATAACAATTCTTACAAAAACAAAACATAGTTCATAATATGATTTGATACAAAAAAACTTTACATTTAAATAGATAGAGATATGTATATATGTAAGTATATGTATGTACATAAATATTTGGCACTTGGATTATTTTACTTTTTTACCAAAAAAATTAAGTTACGAAAAAACCTCGAGGAAAAAGCATATAAAAGTATTGAAAGGAAGATAGTTAATATCAGGTACAGATCCATTTTTTTTATAAATTGCAGTGTTATGTTGTTTCTTCAACTATTAAATATCTATTTTTTTTAAAATGTAAATCTATATTTATTAATCAATTCATCACTTGGAATCCAATCTTCCAAGTCATTTTGATTTAAAAATTAAAGCGGATAACATAGACTGACAGGTATCTACTTTCAGTATATTTGTCACTTTATTTTTTAAATATGCTAACTTAGAAAAAATCCGCTCAGCGGATGCACTATTATGTGGTAAAGTTAAAACATACGAAGCAAATTTATACAAGTTTGGATATAAATTGTCACCCAAACAGTTTTTTAAATTGCCAATTTCGTACCAAAATGTTTCAAGCTTAGATATTTTAAAAATTACTTCATAGCTTTTGTCGTTTGATCTGGTTTCTAAAAGTTTGAACTCTTTTACAAAATCATCTGGGTTAGTAATTATATCAATTAAAACGGTAACAATTTCAAAGTAATTTATGTCTTCAGCTGACTTAATAAATACTGGATCTAAAACCTTTAATGAACTCAGCCTCTTATCGCTAATATTAATTATTGATAAAATTTCTTTGCACAGCTTTTGGTAAAAAAGTAAAATGTTGTTTTTAATTGCTACAATATACTTAAGATGTTGTAAGTACATATTTCTAGCTCGGCTTCGTGGCCGATATATATATTAAGAGTTTGTTTTATATGCAGAACATCAACAAAATCAATTTGTTCTATATATGTTTGCATAACATACTCTTTTTTTAAAAAATTTTTAAAAATTTCTAATACAATTTCTTTCGTGGATGAAACTAAATAGGTATATAAATTGTGATGATTCGTTTTGAAAATTAAGGTTTAATTTATTCATAATATTTAATACATATACATACTATAAATTTGAGGTAAATTTTATTGTTAATAGATAGCCCTTCCTGAATTATTTTAATTTTTTCCAAATTAGATGCTATTTTCTCTTCAACTTGAGCTCGGATTCATTGATTGACAGTATAAAAAAAATTTGGTTAAAAAAGGGGCAAAAGGGGCACAAAAAACTACAAAATGATACAAAAGGGGATTTAAAACAAAGGGGTCAAAAAAGTGGCACGGCAGTCAAAAAGGGATAAAAATGCGACTTTAGTCGCATAACGGTAACACTGGCTGTTTTTCCAACACAAGTGGCTGAACGTGTAGAAAAATTTATATGGAAAACACTCAAAAAAATGAGTACTTTTCATATAAATTTGACTAAACGTTCAGTCACTTTTGTTGTGAAAACAGCACATTAGTCTTGTTAAGAACATGTCAGTGTTGGCAGCATATTTTCTTTCTTACCCCCAAAAATTATTTAAAAATTCCTCATATTTAAAAGGTATTTTGAAAAAATCCCCGAAAACAAACCGAAAACCGAACCGAAACCGACCGGTTTAAATAATTTTAAGCCCGAAACCGCGGATTTACATTTTTACTGTGTTTAGCAAACTCTACATTAGAGTCGGTCTAATGTAGAGTAAAAAAAAAACATGAGTAAAAAAAATTAAAGTTGTATCTACCTGCAGATTAACTTCCACATTTTTTATGATGATTCCCAAAATAATTGGGCATAAGTAATGCTAGGAACACAACTGGGACGAACGACGAATTTTTGGCCGCGAATATTCGTCGCCAAAAATAAAAAATATCTGTGTATATGAAAAAGCACACAATTAGGGCGCCGACGAAAATTCGCCGGACGTTGCAAACTTTAAATAGATTTAATTCTAATTCTTACGCCGGCGAACGACGAACAAATCAGTACCGGGTAGCCATATTGTTTGAAAATGGTAAGTGTTTTAGTAAATAAAGTTACTTTTTACTTTAGAAATTGTAAAATTTTAACTGAATATAATTTAAAATACAAATTGTAAAAAAAATTGACAATAAAAAAGTATTTTAGTTAAGCCTATAGTACACGGACTGTAAAAAGTCACATGCGCATGTGCTTCTGACGTAATTTTGTCGTCATCACACAACACGAACTTGCTACTGTGGCTTTGTAGTGACGTCAAAATTACGTCACAACCACATGCGTATGTGGCTGTTTACATTCCGTGTACTATAGGCTTTAGTTGTTCTTAATGTTTTGTTTGTGAAGTATTTTTTGTTAATATGGTACCATTATTTCTTGTTTATACAACATATTTTATTTCCATTTTGTTTTTTCGTCGTTATTGTGTTTCATACGCCGAATTTATACAGCGAATTTCTTCCGAATAATTCGTCGTGCTGGACGAAATTCGTCGTTCGTCCCAGTTGTGTTCCTAGCATAAAAGTCTACCGTGAGTAGAGTTTTTTTTCCCGGAGTTTTTCGTTTCCCGGGAAACGGGAATTTTTTTTTCCCGGGATCCCGATCCATACAAATAATACAAAGTAAATTTGTTTTTAATTAATCATTGTAACTACTCACAAATAATTTTTATTTTCCACAAGAAATAATTCGTTCACTTGTAAAACACATTTAACCACAAAATAAAAACGTAACTTTAATCGCCATTTTTAATGCTTACATTTATTTTTCCCTTTAGTAGGTATTGCCAAGTTTAGTTTTAGATTGAATTTAATATTTGATATCAATTTTACATCAAATTGATAAAACATTTAATGTCAAATGTTTATTTTCAAATCATTATCAATTTGAATTTAAATGTTAAAATCAAACAATTAAAAAACGTTTGAGAATTGTGTTTGATTTCATATCAAAGGTTTTACCTCGTGTTTGTTGGGAAGACCCATTCATTAAAATGTTTAATTTTTAAGTTTTCTTCATAACTTTGTCAAAAACCACGATTTTCTTCACTTTCAATAAAACTATTTAAAAGAAAAATATCCAAGCTTTATTTTGGTGTACAAAGACTATTGGTGTTTTCTTTTCTACAAAAAATTTGCCTTTTTTCAAAAAAATGCAATTTGGTGTCTGTTTCTTAAAAATTTTGCTCCCGAAAAGCATGAGTTTTTTAGAATAAAACAAACCACCCTTTTCAGGAGCAACATTTTTAAGAAAGACACTAAATTGAATTTGTTTTAAAAAAAGGCACATTTTTTTGTAGAAAAGAAAACACCATATCAGTTTTTGCAAAGCATTTGCTCATTTATGCATCCTACATTACAATTTTTCGTAATTTTCCCATCAATTTTGTGAATAACGCTTTATAAACTTTAAATTTTGTATTCCCAAAAATTGAAATTACTTTTTGATAATAGACAGGCGGGTGCACGGCCTGAGAAACACTTAATTGACAACATCTTTTGTAAGTTGTTGTTTGTTTTTCATTTTGTTTTTCTTAACCTGCTTGCAGCTGCAATTGGTGTTGAGAGAATTTCAACTAGTTGTAGCGGGGAATGTAAGACGAGATGAACGCACTGTTTATTAGTTTCAGAAGTTGTGTCTTCAAATAACACATAAATAAAGCCACACCTCGTTCTGCAACATCATTTACCACTTGTAAATGGTTTACTTTGTTCTTTCCATCTTGAAACGATAAAAAAATTAAAAATTAAAAATCAACGTTTTCATTGCTTCTGATGGTGTGCATCAACACAAATATCCACAAAAAAATTTTTGGAATCTTTCAACAAAAAGTGTCGATTTTATTATCAAAAAACAATAGGCCCTATCTACAAAAGATACTATGGTAAACGTTAAAAGGCCTAACTGACAGTTTGCATAATAAGCAACATTGTCAATTGTCAAAACAACTGGAAGGTTTTACAAGAAAAATAGAAGAAAATTTTATTTTTAACAGTTTTAGCCGATTTATTAATTTATTATTTTGAATAGTTTTTGCTTCTGCTGTAAAATTTTCAAAATAGGGGCGTTTTGCGTTTAAGGTGACGAAATAGTAAAGACAATATAATAAAGTTTAGGGGAAAAATTGCTGGGATATTGGTTAGTAGCTAAGATGCATCGAAGTATGTATTAAATAAATGACGGATATACAGGGTGGCCCAAAATTAACGAAGGGGTTTGTATTTGTTATAACTTTTTATTAAAGAAATAATTATTATTATTTTTTTTTTAATACATTATATAAATTTGGAATATTTTAAGTTTGGTTATGAAAAATAATATCTCGCAAATTCGTGCTCTTTCCAACACATTTTATTTATTTCGTCGCGTATATTGCTTTTTGATTGCTGGGTGGTTCTAGGCTTATTAATGTAGACTTTTCCCTCAAATAACCCCAAAGAAAACAGTCTGGGGCGGTTAAATCCGGTGAAGGCGGAGGCCAATTAAAATCCCTTGTGCGCGAAAAACTGCATAATCGAGTCGTTGCTGGTAATCGGTCGGTTTCAATTCTTGGACAAGCTTAATCTTGTATGGAAACATTCTTCTTGTTTGCAAAATTCTCTGCAGCTAGTGAGAGGCCTAGTTGTGTCGAACGTCTCCTGGTTGATGTTTCTCCATCTTCCCGAATACTCCTCTGTACCATTTCAATATTGCCATCCTTGTGCACCGTTCGTCTTCTGCCAGAACCAGGAAGGTTCCTTACTGCCCCTTGTTGTCGAAAATTAGCAACCAGACGGCTAATTGTTGACTCTGAGGGTCCAACCCGCACATTAAAATACGGACGATATGCACGTTGAGTCAAAACAATGGATTGTTGATTTAAAAAATAAAGCTCAACAATTTGGGCACTTTGTTAAATTGAGTACTTCTCCATTTTAAATTCCCCAAGTCTTCTTTACAAAATACAGAAAAAAAAATTATAATAAAACAGTTATTAAACAATTCAAATCCCTTCGGTAATTTTGGGTCACCCTGTACATATGTATTTTTATTGTTGATTTTAAGGATGACTAAAGCTGACTAAACAAGCTCCAAATTCTTATAAATTGGCTCATATATTTTCAAAAACAGAATATTGTTCTGCTTGTAATTCCTCACTGCAATCACATAAAAAGGATTTATGAAAACATGCCGAAACCAATCGCTGCCAAAATTGTATAAAGGGAAATCGATGCAACTGCGTGCAAAAATACACTCATTTGCACAACACAACAACAAAATGTACGTATTTGAAATTTGCTCTATTGTACTTCGTTTGCACTGAAAAAACCATGAGCAAATTTAGTAGTTCATATTTGCTCTGTTGCAAACAAATGTTAACAATAACATTTGACATTTTAGCCGCCATATTGTTTTTAAGGAAACTTATAAATTGAACAGATTTTTTATAGTGCTGCCAGAATAAATTTTTAGAAAAATAGCATATTTGCACAAAAAATAAAAGTGGTATGCTCACGATCAATCATAATATGCACTGCAAATTTACAAATTGCAAATTTACACAATGACCATCCTGATTAGAATTAATAATTTGTTTCCCAAAAATATTTTTTTTTTGAGGATCTCTTATTAAAATTGTTCTTGCTATTTTTAAAACAATTTAAAATTTATAATTCAAGATTTAAAATTTGGTCAGAAAAAAATATTACCTTTTTAAGGTTTTGATTTTTAGTTTGGGGATATTTTGTTTTTAATTTTTTGGGGACAAGAAAAAAAGTACCTGGCAGCCCTGCCTGCCCTGTACGGTCAGAGCAAATTCGAAAATATTTGTTTCCAAGTTATTTAGAATAAATTGATCTTTGAAACTGCGTTGTTGGTTTGTTTCATTTTAATAAAAATTTTAAAAGTTATAATTTATGGAAAAATTACGAAAAATTGTAATGTAGGGTGCATAAATGAGCAAATGCTTTGCAAAAACTTTATAGTCTTTGTACAACAAAATATAGCTTGGACATTTTTCTTTTAAAATATTTCCTCAAAAGTGAAGAAATTCGTGGTTTTTGAAAAAGTTATGAAGATAATTTAAATGATTTTGTTATTCGTGCTTAATTTCCCAATTTTTATTTTTGATAAAAACACTGCAATTTATTGTTGATGGGATAAGCTATTCCTATGCGCATTTCATTGGTTGCTTAGGCCAGATCATCAGGAAACCTCATCCATAAAGATTTTAGAAAAACTATAGATATTAAACCAAATAAAGCTGTTAAGCGTATAAGAATTACAGCAACAGTTCTATTTGTAACAATATCAAAGTTTAAACAAAATCATCAACAATAAACAGTGAGTTCTTCTCTCCTTTCATGAAGAAAATTAAAAAAAAGGCCGGCCCATCCGTTTTTTGGCAAAAAATCGACTTGAGCGACCTCTAAACCTCTTTCGAAAAATCTTAAAAAAAATCTCAAAAAATACTTTCCCGTCCGATTTTTGCCAAAAACTTGACTTGAGCGACATCTAAACCAATTCCGAAAAATCTTAAAAAAATCTCAAAAATACTTTACCCAACAAGCTTTTAAATTTTGATTGCTTGATCTTGATACACTAGAGTACGTTAGTATGTATGTGTATCTATTATTTTTCCAAAGACTTTCTTATTTTAAATAAAACAAAAATATACATATTAAAGATGTTGTTTTTCATTACATTTTTATTTCAATCACAGCACAGAATACAGAGATTATTTATTTCTTTTTTTTTCATAAATGTTAAATGATTAATTTTGAAAAGGTGACTGAATATGAACGCAGTTTAGGGAGAAAAGTTTCCTTTTGTATGAATGTAATTTGTTTCTTTTTTTTAAGTATTTATGACTGTTATTCATTTCATTGTTTATTCAACTTAAAAAGAAAGTATGTTGTAAGAAAAGTAAAAAAAATAAGCCTAATTCTTCAAGTAAAATCTAAATTAAGGTGAAAAAGCTACTAAGAGTTTTAAGATATGTTTACACCTTTTAAATATTTGAGGTCCTACACGTAACCACTAGTTTTCATAAAGCATTGTTCGCTTTTGCAAAACGTTTGGCTGGAGTAAACATTATTTAGCAGTTTCTAAATTGCATTATACAGTTATCATCTTAAAAATAAAGTTTAGTAATTAAATAGAAATTGTTAAAAATAATGCTTAAGTTTGGTCACGCTTTTTTTTTTAATTATCGTCAAATATTTGTTAGGTCTGAACATACCTTTAGTTTTGAAATCAGTTAACAGATTTTTTGTCAGAAGAAGTTTTGTGGTTAATTCTATATATCAATAACATTATTAATTTCAACTACTAATATTTTTTTCCAACTTTTTTTGAATATTTTTTTATAGTTTTCTAATACATGGACACAATTAATTAATTTTTTTTTATCATTATGGATTTTTTTGCTTTTTATGTAGACATAGATTTTTTGTTTTTGTTTTAATAATTTCAATATTGTTATAATTTGAGTTTTACAATAGGAGGAGTTGGGTTTTTTTGATTTGATAATCTCAGTTTTACATGCAACAAAAGTTTTTAATTTATATCTTGTATCTTAGAGATAAAGGTAAATAGGTTTTGTTTTCTTGAAAGATTAATGATTGTTTTTCTTTAAAGGTTTTCTTTTTAATGTCTAAGTAGGTGAGTAGTTGTAGTGTATAGGTGGATTTAGACGGTAATACAAGTCGAACGTATTTTGCGGAAAAGCTTTATTGTTGGAAAATTTAGAAGAAAAAAAACAATAACAACTTATCATGCAGAGTTGTATTTCCCTCAAACTACGTTCTGCTTGTCTGATCGTGTAAACAACCCTTAAGTGTTATTTTATAATAACTTTTTTTTTATAAATATGATTCTAACATAAATAAATATTCAGCAAATTATGTTAAATTTAATTTTTTTCAAGTCTGGTTTTTTTTTATTTTATCCTAAAGATATTTATTCCTCTCTTATACCTTAGAAAGCAGACAATATATCTTTTCGATAAAATTTTACGAAACTTTAAAGATAATATTGATTTATGCAATAACTTGAGAAACAATAGTATTTTTAGTATTCCTTCATAAAATGAATTTAAAAAAAGTGGAAAAAATCTTAAACATTTATTTTATACAACAAAAAAATAATCTCAAAACATAAATATGTATTTATAAAAAGAATATACTGCTCTATGAAAGTTTTATTAAAGTTTAAATGAATTAAAAAAAAAATGAGGACCTTTAAAAAGTTTTTGTATTTCAAACATGTTTGTCTAATGTGAAAGTGTACGATTCGAAGTTAGAAATATTTACAAGCAATGTTTGCAGTAAACAAGCAAAAAGTTTAGAATTTCTTTATATTTTTTAGATTTTATACTTTATCGCCCCTGTTCTAAAATGCAAAATCAAGTGAAATTGAAATTGATGGAGATTTTCTTTGAATGAACGTAGTTTTTCTGCAGTTTTGGTTAAGTGATAAGTGCTGCTCATGTAGGATCTTTCAAAACAGCACCGTTTTAAAAAGTTGTTTGATTTCAATTTCACTGAAATTTGATTACTAGAACATGGCTGTATATTTCTGTCCAATATTTAAAACTAAACGAAAAACAAAACGAATTTGCGAGTACATCAAAGTATGCACCCGCCTGCTATTATATTTCACCTCCCTCCTATAAACTCAAGAATTTGCAAAGTGAACTTTGCCTGTCTAGAAGGGGACTATTTTTTAGATTTTATACTTTATCGCCCATGTTCAGAAAAGCGAAATCAAGTGAAAATTAAATTCGATGGAGATTTTCAGTTAAATTGTTCGTTGAATGACTAGTTTTTTCTGATTTTAAAAGCAGTTTTAGTTAAGTGATAAGTTCTGCTCAAGTAGGATCTTTCAAAACAACATCGTTTTGAAAATTTGTTTGATTTAAATTTCAATCAAATTCGATTACGAGAACATGGCTGTATATTTCCGTCCAACATTTGAAATTATTTTTTTTTATGCAAAAAAAAATTTTGTAAACCGCCCCTCTTTAAATTGGGCTAAAAACTTTTTCATACAAAAAATTTTTTTGAAATTTTCAAAATTTAAAATTTTAAAATATTAAAAATTTGTATGAAACAGTACAAGAACTTTATCAAATAAAGCGCTAATTGCGTTTAATTGCGTATTAACAGACAAACAGATGACTTAAGGAATGTTATGCTTTGTCGAAGATTGCACTGTTGCGGTTAGAAATTGTTGCAATGCAAAATCAACATGTGGAAAGGCAGCCCTAAAGTCGTCTAGCAAATATTTCGACAAACAGATTTTTAAAGCAATTTAGGAAACTGAAATCATTTCCGATAATTATTTGACTTCAGAAAACGACCAATTACTTACAGATTTCTCTTAAGATCAGGCAAATTCATAAGAATAAAAACATAAATATGAATTGATAATTTTCCATAAAGTTTAATTTTACTTAAAACTAGACATTAAGGTTTTATTTCCTAAATCACTACAACTTTGAACGTATTGAAAGTGAGTTGAAGTGTTTTCGAAAATAAGGGGGTATGTAAATATTTTTCCACAACTTGAATCAGACAAACAGTCATTATTTTAACTCTTAATTAGTACAAATAAAACTTTCTTGAAACAAAAAAAAAAAAAAACAAAGGCACAGTTAAAAATAATTAAAAAAAAAATAAAATAAACCAACTTGTAATTTTTTTAAATAAAAAAAAATTTGTATTAAAAAATAATCAGCCTTCGTCCCATATTTACTTTTTAAATTTAAATTAAAATAAAAAAAACAGTCTATTTTTAAATTGGGAACAAAAAGAATCTAGAAAATTTAAATGAAAATTATTCTTGCCTGTTCTTAAAAAATTAAAACAAAATTTGGTGTGAGAAATTTTACAGCCCAATTATAAATACAAATTCCCCGGGAGTTTTTCCTCTCAACATTTTTACAATTGAATTTACATAGGAAAAATAAGATAAAGGAGAAATCATCCGGGGAATTTTTTTCATAATTGTTGTTTTCAATTTAATTTCTCATACGAAATTTTGTATTCATTTTCTAAAAACGAATGTTAAAAACTATTTTTTTTTTCATAAAACTGTTCTATTTACTGCCTGGCCCTCGATGTTAAACGAAAAGTTCGTTCCGTTAACTTAAAGCAAAAATAATGTAAATTAAGCGAACAAAATTTTCTTGCGAAATCAAAGGACAGGCAGTTAGTTTGTTTTACAAAAACCGTTTCATAAAAATATTAGTAACATTTAATCTCTTAAATTTCTTCTTCCTTTTAAATTTAACTATTGGGTCCTGAAAGTTTTATTCAATTTAAATTATGCCTAAATATTTGGTTTATTCTTTAGTATAAATAATTGTGGGGGAAAATTGCACGGGCTGGCAGAAAATGGGGATCTTGTTAATTGCGATAACGACGGGCTAAAAAGACAGCAAGTACCTGGAACAGAAGATAATGATGAATTATTAATAAATTCAGATTTTAAATTTTATTATAAAACCAAAATGAACTGAAGTAATTAAGCAGGAAATAAAAATTAATAAGAGAATAAAGATTGTAAGCAAATAAAAAAAAAAAATAATAATAAAAAGAATTAAAACAAAAAAATTGATAATTTAAAAAATAAAACTAATAAATCCACAATCATAAACACTAACGCCCGTATTTATAAAAAAAAATTTTAATTTAATAAAGGTTTACAAAACAAATTTTGATTGAAAATTTGCCTTAATAAACGTTTGTTAAATTTAATAATCGTTTAAAAATACGGGGGAAGGAGTTTTATTAATTGAGAACTTTAACTTGTACACCATTTTTAATGTGTTTTAAAGCGTTCGGAACGTAATTTAAAATTTAATAATAAATGTACATACATAATTCGAAAATTTCTAGTTAAAGTTTAGAAAGAAGTCTTTATTTGTCTTTTAGAATTTAAATATTTCAAAATATTCTAAATCTTTTTTAGATACATAAATACCATTTAAAGTTCTGAAGTTTCGAAATCAATTTCGAACAATTATATTTCAAAATATTCTACATGTATTTAAAAAATGTTTGATAGCATTTCAGAAAACTTGAAATTTTGTATAAATTTATTTTCATTTTAAATTAAAAAAAATTTAAATTTCAATGCAAAATATCATCTTCATAAATAAAAATGAAAAATGTTTGTATGTTTGTTTGTTTGTTTGTATGTTGGCTTATAGACTCCTTAACTACTGAACAGATTTTCCTGAAATTTGTACAGTAACATCACGTGAGCCATTAAAATAAAATAAGCTACTTTTTACGACAGGGGCAGGGGAATTGGTAGCCCCCATAGGATGCCAATATTAAATATCGCATATCTTAAGAGCCGCTGCACGCATTTTGTTGAACTTTTGGTAGAAGGATCTTTTGAGCCCCAAAATTTAAAAAAAATAGCAGCGGGGGAAGTGGTTCCCCCCATAGGACGTCAATGTTTAATATCACATACCTTAAGAACTGTTACAGTGAGAATATTCAAACTTTGTAGAAGTCACTCTTATGGTATACAACACTTTTAAAAATAAAAATAAAGCGGGTGGGCGCAGGGGGGGAAATACCTTCCATAGGATGCATATATACATATTTAATATCGCTAAACTGAAGAACTATTAAAGGGAGAGTCTTCAAACGTGGTTAAAGCTACTATTATGGTAAACTTTAAATTTCAATATAAAAATGGGCGGGGTAGATAGAGGAGGAGCACTTATTTTTTCGATAGGGGCAGGGGAAGTGGAACCCACCATAAGATGCCAATATTAAGTATTGCATATGTTAAGAGCCGCTGCACCCATTTTCTTTAATTCTTTTTCAGTAGCATCTTCTGAGCCCCAAAATTGAAATAAAATAGCAGCGGGGGAAGTGGTACCCCCCATAGGACGCTAATGTTAAATATCGCATATATTAAGAACTGTTATAATGAGAATGGTCAAACTTGGTAGGAGTCACTCTTATTGTAAACTACACATTTGAAAATAAAAACTACATGGGAAGGTGGAGCTTTTAGGGGCTATCTCTTGGGGCACCCCTCTGTGCCCAATCGGATAACGCCAACACGTGTCTCATTGATGATAAATTAGGGAAAAACTGCGGTTTTTCACTAAAATTCGTATTTTTTTGTCCTTAATTAATGCTAAATATCTCTTTATCTATTGGTATAAGGAACTAAACTATCAAGATGCAAATCAATAAGAATAAAATTTCCTATAAAACAAGACTCGACTCAGGTTCCTAGAATAAATGGTTTCGGTTATAAACAGAGTACGAAAACAAACAAAACGAAACGTTTGCTTTCGTTTTTTTTTGTTCTTTGCAGTGAGTAAAACAAAAACAAAACCAAAACAATGAGAATGATTGTGCCATTTTGTTTTGTATTGTTTTTGCTCGAGAGCGCAAATTATACATTAATATAAACGTACACAGCTGGAAAAGAAAAGAGTAAGAACAATATTGAAACATTCAGAGAAAAAACGTTTGACAAACGTTTGGTAATTGATTTACTCATTATAAAATTTACTCATTTACACTATTGTTTCTAAGTGAAATAAATAGAGAGGTTTTTAGGTTTTTTCGTTTTTATTATTGCTTATTTTGACTATTATAGTCAAACAACTACAAAACCACTACAAAAACCAAACAAGAACTAAATCAATTACTGCAAACAAAACGTTTCTCTATTTGTTTTGTACTCAGATGTACGATTGTAACGGTAAATTAAAAAATGCACATGAGTGGAAAGCCAATTGTTTCGTTTTCTCTCTTTGACACTTGAAAAGTTTTTGTTTTGGTTTTGCACATGTAAAATACAATTAAAAAATTTTGAATAGTTTTGTGCATTTTGCAAACGTTTGCGAAATGTTTTGTTTGTTTTCATACTCTGGTTATAAATACAAAGAAATACAAATTTTAGTGAAACATCACTGTTTTTCCTTAATTTATGCTCAATGAGACACGTGTTAGCGTTATCCGAAATTTCAAGTGCATTTGTATGAGAGGTGGCATGCCTACTTTTCCCATTGAACCAACTTTTTGAAAGATGTTGTGTATTAGTATCTAAACTATTCGTACAAAATTGGATTACTTTCACTGTTACAGTACTCCAAATATGTAGAAATCTTTATTGTTACTGTATGGGAGGTGGCACGCCCACTTGAAAATAAAGATATATTAATAGCCTATGTTTAGCGCCGGGTAATCAGGAAACTACTGTGATTTCAGGAAAATCAGTTCAGTAGTTAAGGAGTCTATAAGCCAACATACAAACAGACAAAAATTTTATAATTTTTGTATATCGTCGGCTTAAACAAAAAACTTTTTATATTTGCACACTTTAAGACTGAAATTGAAGAAAAAGGCTGTGTCAGCAGGTTTGCATATTAAGCCGACGATAGACATACAAAAACAAATACAAATTTTTTAAATACAAAAATAAATCAACTTCAAACATATTTCGGCAATTCACAAAGTGTTCTATTGGTTGTATTTGCTTAAATTTTATGAATGTCAAAAACATAGTAAAAGGGTACCTTGTAAAAAATACCATTTTAGAAAAAATTCCTCGTTTCCAAAATAACTCGTTTTTACCAAGACATACCTGTTTTACAAAAAGTACCTTTTTTTAAAGAAAAGTACCATTTTATAAAAAGTAACTTTTTAACCAAAAAATACTCTTTATGATGAAGTACATATTAAAAAAAAAATAGTCTCATTCTAAAAAAGGTTAAAAAAATACTTCATTACTTAAAAAAAAAAAACATTAAAAAATAAAATTGAAAAGTTAATGTTAGAAAAATAAATAAGATTGTTTTGAAATATGTTAGTGTTTATTTGCTCACCCAATTATTTATGGCTCTCAAGATTAAAGTTATATAATGAAAATGTGTGCAAATTAATTCCAAAACTTTCTGAGTTGTTAATTTGGTTAGATGATGATTTATAGTTGCATTTTATATTTAAGAATATTTAATAAAACCCTTTATAAGTTCCGGTATGACAAGAAAACTTGGTCGATTGTTATAAAAATATTGAATTATGTATTATAGTTTATTTCTTAACAAAAAAAAAAAAAAAGAAACGAAGGCTGTAGTAGATTATAAACACAATTGTTTAATGTTACTGTTGTAGATAATGGCAACGGCATATGCGAATTCAATTTATTTTTTAAAATATAGAAGATTTGTCTAAACTATCGGGCATATTCTACAAATCTAATGGCGTTTTCTTTTCTGAGGTAAATTCTGCATTTATTCTGCCTTTTACATTTTTTTTGTTCTTTTCTGAAAAACATGTGTTATTTTAAAAGTGTAAAGCGTTCTTTTCTGATGATGTTCCCTTTACAATTAAAACATATGCAACATGTTCAACACTCATTTTAATTAAAGGGGGCATGAGTGCAGCACTAGATCAAGGCGAATTCAGTACAAGGTGGTGGCAAGTTTCGAGCCGTAAACACTAACAATGCAATACAAAAAACATCTGTTGTTTCTGTTGGCTTTGGATTGTTGTAGTCTTGCCATTGCCTGTAAAACCCCTTTCAGACTCGGCAAGTTAGTTGCGCAAGTAACTTGCCGAGTACAACAAAGTCTGTACTAAATATTTGTTTCCTTACCCCGACCTTACCGCTGACGTCTACAAACCAAGTGTTGCGCAAGTAACTTGCCGAGTGTGAAAGGGGTCTAATTAAATTTACCTTGCGGTTATTTTCCTTTTTTGTTTTATGCCGAAATTTGTGTTCTTTTGTAAACGTAAGATATGAAAAACTTCTTAAAAATTAGGGGGGAATTCCAACATGTTGCCAAGTCATGATGTAACACTTATGCAACACTTTTTTTAGAAAAGAAAACGTCATAAATGAAATGGATTTTAAATCGAACAAATTTTGAAATCGGGCCTGTAAAGATATTTTGATGAAAATATTCCTTTTTAACAAAAACAACTCTTAAAAACAGGAAAACCGACAGAAATTTTTTAAATAATTGAAGTCAAAATCTCGTTCGATCTTAATTGCCTTTTTTGATGTGAAAAGGAATTCTTTATTTTGAACAATTACAATACATATTTCCTTTCCACTATCCGAATTTTTGTTTGTATATTTCTGGAAAATATCGAAGGAATAAGACTGTTAAAGTATGAAAGCTTTATAAATTGTAATTTGACTTAGAAATGAGTTGTGGAATAAGCTTATCATAAGAGATTTCCTACAACATGACAACCAATATGATTGCAATAGTTTTGTAAGTGTTTTTGAGAATGATATCCCGTTATTTGACGCGTGCCTATATTTTGTATTATTAGTTAAAGATTTCTTTAAATCTTTGTGTTTTGTTCGAAGAGTGAAATGTTTTAAACAGTGCATAATTTAAACAAAGTAATTAAATATTATAGTATAAGTAAAAAACTTTTTGTAAATATGTCATATAAAAAAAAACAGAGTGTTCGTAAAGAATTTTTAATCTTTTTATAGATTAGAAAAGTATTTTTCTGTAAAAACAGAGTGTTCGTAAAGAATTTTTAATCTTATTATAGATTAGAAAAGTATTTTTCTGTAAGCTTATTCTATAATTAGACTTCTAAGCTTACATTATTTTAATTTTTTTATTTATTTCAGTCTATGGATTAAAAAATCCTTACAGACATAATTGCTAATATTAGAGAGTACAATTAATAAAGAATTATTTTATAAATTAACTAAAGTAAACAATAATGTTTCTTATCCGTTATTATCCGAAAAGTCAATAATATGATATAGACTATTAAATTTCACGCAATAAAGACAAGTAATATTATGGCAAGGGATCAGTTTTTATTATAAAACAATTATTAATAAGCCTTTTATAATAGTAATCACAACACTTTTCTAAGATTAAGGCTTATGTTAGTAAGCTTGTTTCAAGTTCTTTCTAAATCGTTTTGGTATTTTGGTAATTCTATCGCACATCGGAAATTGGCAGTAATTCCACTTCATCTCGAATGCTAGAACATGCCCGCATATCTTTAATATAAAAGTTATTAAGAACAATACAGTTCTAAAAGAATTTCGGTTTTAAGTATTAATAGATTCTTTAAGGTCTGTCTGACTGACCAAGTTTAGACTGAACTGATGGATTTTACTTGTTTTCTGCCGTGCCGCTGCAATTGTGTTTATTGTCTTATAACACATATTTATATATTTATTCCCGTCGTTTTTATGAAGTAATAATAAATATATATTTTTTTTAAACTAAATTTATCATATTGAACTGCAATTTTTTTTATGTTTATAATTATAATAATATTGTTATAAATAAGTATAAATGTATGCAATTAGTATCGTATCAGAGCTGTCAAAAACCGCAATCAATTGATTGATTGAATGATTTCATTCTTTGATTTCAAAATGATTTTAGATTTTAAATGACTGCAATCACAAGATTGCAATGCTTTGTGCTTGCAATCATTTTTAAGTCATTCTTTTTACAAATCATTGACTGAATGCAATCAATTCGATTGCAAGAAAATTTAAATTGAGATCATGCGATTTCAATTAATTCTCTTTGCAATCACAACTTTAGTGAAAGTCCAACGAAATAATACACTTAGAGAAAAAACATGTTTAAATATGGTCACGTAAGAAAAAGACGTAAGGTAAAGAAAATTTGTAACATATTATGTTTAATTTAACCAGTTTATTGTCACCGACAACCATATTATGGTTAAATTAGTCATCCCGTCAAGAAGCCACAACCATATTATGGTTGCCTCCGAGCATGTTATGGTTAATAATAACTAAAATATGATTAACACTTAATATAGCATGGTTGTTTTTCAACCATAGCATGTTGCTTTTGGAAAAGATGAAAATACTATTGTTAATTTTGAGACAAATTATTGTCATATTTAACCATAACATGATTAGAGATAACCATAATATGGTTATGGCTTCTTGATGGAGGACTTTTTTTAAACCATAATATGGTTGGCGGTGACAATAATTTGGTTAAATTAAACATAATATGGTAAAAAAAAATCATTTAAAATAGTTTGGTTGGAGGTGACCATATTGAAACATGTTTTTTCTCTGTGTGTACACCGCACTGGAAATCTAGTATTTGTAAGCAAAAACTGACATTGTTGGCAATTCAAAATTATCTGAGGCAGCCTTATTTGCAGAAGAAGGAGTTTCCTTTGAAGACAACAAAGATTTTGATTTCATTTTGATTACAAATACTGCATTTGATTGGAATTAATATATTGCAATCATCAATTAAATATCATATGAATTGATTTCGAAAAATTAATTGCATTAAAAATTAGCAATCATTACCGAAAACTCATGGAAGTGCACTTAAACCGATTGCTATCGTTTACAGCTCTGGTACGTATATGTATCGTATAATTTATATGTGTACGTATGTCTATAATGTATGTTTGTATAAATGAAAGACTGATTAATGATAATTTTATGAATAAATATTAATGTTTACGTTTATATGTACGTAATTATAAAAAATGATTAAATATTAAATTGTTTATTTCATTGATTTTTATTGTATTTTTTTTTAAATACCCCTAAAAAACTAATTATTGTGTAGCTGTGTGTGTGTGTAAGTAAAAATGAGAATCTCTATAAGATTTTTTTTGAAAATCAAGAAAAATGTGTCATTTCATAGAGTGACTAGAAGAAGATTTTAGATTAGAAGGATTTTTGTCAATATATAATTAATAATTTATTATTAATCATTTGAGATATTGTTGTAAGATTCTAGTTCAATTTATAAAAATGCACTGGGTAAACCACGAGGATCTTTTTGATTACGGTAGCGCACAGTTAACCAAACACCAATGAACTGGGATTAATGGTAATTGTCAAAGGATTAGTTGTTTTAATTTTAAAGAAAGACACAAGAAATGAGAAAAAGAGAAATAAATTAGTTAAGAGTTAATTAGTTTAATAGTTAACATTTAGGTATGTGATGGAAAACGATTTTGAAAACAAAACGATTCGAAACTGATAACATCGTTTTCAGTATCTTTAAAAATTTACTTCTAAGGCCGGGTTTTTGAGATGTGGATTAAGTTTAAACTTAGTTTCTGGTAGTCTGAAACTCGGTTTTTTTCGGCGAAATGTATTTTTTTTTATTATCTCAATGAAGACCAACATTTTAAGGAAAACTAAGGTGCCTATTATGAACATATTTAGATTTTCGACAGCAGTCGCTGTTCGAACGAATTTTAATTTGGTATTATGGCGCGCATTCGATAAAAATTTACTATTGTGTTTTGGACAGCATTCGCTGATCGAACGAATTTTCATATGGTATTATGGCGCGCATTCGATAAAAATTTACTATTGTGATTTTGTTGATTCACAGTAGTGCAGTTTCGATAAGCTGTCACTTAAAATAAACAATTTTTGTTAACAAATTTTAAAAATAAAATTAAAGTTAAACGTGACCATGGCGGAATTATGGTTGTTTTCAAATAATTTAGCTTAAGTGGGGTTTAATCTCACTTTTTTACATGCTGAACTTTAATCATAATACCAAGTGAACATTCGATAAACGATTTTCGCTGGCTATCGAACATCGACTATCGAATGTTCACTTGGTATTATGATTAAAGTTCAGCATGTAAAAAAGTGAGATTAAACCCTAAGCTGTTCCTTAAGCATTTTGTATACAAACTTGGTCATCGCGGCGCAAATCTGTTTTCAGAATAACTAAACCTAGTTTAACTGAGATCTCAACAAACCAGCCAAAAAAATGTTCCTCTTTTATTCTGTATATATTCTTTAAGGTTTAATATTATATATCGTCGGCTTAATATGCAAACCTGCTAAATCCACTTTTAAGTAAATTTAGATTTTGATGCCGTATGGTAGAGTAGTGTGTTCAACCAACTATATTTTTGGTTTTCATCTAAAGCTGCAAATAGGAATTATAAAAGTTGTTTGTATCTCCTGTAAAATTTACTAAAAGGGAGTTAGCAGGTTTGCATATTAAGCCGACAATATGTTAATTGAACTGAATGTACGTATTTTGAACAAAACTTAAGGCTTGAATTCAAAAATGGAGTTTGAAATCACTAGAAATTTATCACACCTACAAAAAACGATCGTTTTGAAATCGATTAATTTTCATCACATGCCAGAATAATTTTCAAAAAAATGGTTCAGACTTGTAAGAGTTTTAATAAACAATTTTTATATGAAAATTGGTTTAATAAAGCTGTTATAAATCTTAATTATTTTTTATGAATAAGGAGGTTTATGTTTATATACCAATTAATCTATAGGGAACCAAGAGTTAATATTAGGGATAATCACAGATGCTTCTTTAAATATGTTTAATTTCCAAATGGAAGTATTTTTGTTAAACGTATATTTTTGTTAATTTCTTTTTTTTTTTTTTTTGTGGAAAGTTCGGGCATGTTTGTAAGCGCATCACTGCAATGCAAATGTAAATTTAAATATCTTAAAATATTTTGCTTGGTTATATATATTAAAGGTATTTTTTGCAAAATGGACACTTTGTAAAAATATGTTTGAAAATATTTTGTAAAAAACATACAGCCGTATTCATAACAAAAAGTTAGCCACAGTTTGTACACTACGTACAACGAGCTGCTAACTAGAATGTCGATTAAGCCTAGCAGCTTGTTGGCACAGAGTTAATTCATAACGAACTTTTCTCCATCTGCCAACTTTTAATAAATCAACTCTAAATTTTTATGATGCCAGATTTTATTACTGAAAAATGCAACACGTTTTGCAATAATCATCGCTGAATTTGTAATTTTTTCTTTTTTTGTTTTTCCCATCACATGTTAACATTTTTAAAAGTTTTTAAAATTAAAATAAATAAAGTAAAAGAAAGTTAATTAAAAAAATCAGTTAATTTAAAAACCCCATAATAATTGTTTGACATTAAACGGCTGTTTTTCACAAGTTGGAAAACGTTTGGCAGCTCGGTAACAAGAGTTTGGGAAATCGTTAGCCAGAGTTTGGTTAGTGTATTATGAATAAACTTTTTGCTAACTTCATGCCAAATTTTTATTATGAATACGGCTGATAGATTATAGTGAAAATGTACTTTCGCAAAAAAGTATTATTTTGGAAAATTTTGTTATAAAGACTTTTTTTAAGAAGTCTTTTAAATTGCACATCGTTAAAAAATAAAATTTTTATAAAAAGGTAAGCATTATTGTTAAAATATACAGCCCAATTATGAATAAAAATTTCCCGGGAGTTTTTTCCCTTTTCCCAGTTTTACAAATTGAATTAACATAGGAAAAATGGAAGAAGGGACAAAAACTCCCGGGGAATTTGTATTCATAATTGGTCTGATTGTTTTTGTAAAATTTTTTGTTAAAATTAAAGTACATATGTATTATTTTTCAAGGCAATTTTTTTGCTAAAATTGTACTTTTTATAAAAAGTTGTTTTTAAGTTGCTTTTTTATGTCTCGGAACTTTTTATAAAAATGGAAATTTTATAAAAAGTTGCGCACTTATTTATAAGAATATAAATTTTTAAAGAAAATTGTTTAAAAAAAAAAGTCTTAAAAAAATATGTACAGCCAAATTTTTGTAACTCCCTAAATGTAATTGTTCGAAAGAAAGAATTCTTTCGCAGATCGGTAAAAGGCTATACAATTATATTTTTTTTTATAAAAATGTACTTTGAGAACTTTTTGATTAAAAAAAATACTTCTACATACATCGTCAGCTCATTATTAGTTTGGCGCATATGCCAAAAAGACGTAGTGAAGAAAAAAACAGCAGTGAATTTGCTGCTTTCGTAAACAGTGGCGTGTAGAGTAAAGCAATAAATCATAAACTTTAAAATAGTTGATATGGAGCCACATTAATGCAAAATATCTCAGAAACTATAACAGATTTCGTGAAACAGATTTTGGATTCAGAATATACGCACATTCTGATTCAAGATATATGTACATATATACCCCATACCCGACTCAGTTTTTTTAATGGTCGCTAGGTTAAACCAAAAATGAGCTGGCGTTATATCGTTGATCTCATGTAGAACTTTGCAACTTTACAGGAGAAGGTAGAAAGAAACGGTAAGTTTCGTGGTGTATTTGTGTGAAATGTGTTGGAATCACTTTAAAACCTAATTTTGAAAATAAATATTTATTTTAATATTTATATACAATTTTTTTTTTGGTGTAAAAATTTTACTTTTGTTTAAATTTGTTTTTTTGTATTTATAATAAAGATACTATTGCTTTAAATAATCAACATTGAGTCGTACGTTGTATGAACGTAAGACGAAACGCCGTAAATTATAAGAAACCAAAATATTATACAGGCGAGTCTCAGAGTACATTTCCGTTCGGAATGATTCCGTTCGGCAGCAAAGAAAACATATTTGTTTATTGATAGAAAGTGTATTTTTGATAGTTTTTTGGCCTTTCAGGTACGGAAAACTCACATTCCGTTCATAAAAAACAAAAATGGTTTCATTCCAAAAAATGTTTTCGTCATTTGCTGAAGCACCAAAATACGGAATGAATTCCGTTTCGGAACGGAATTGTACTCTGTGGCATGGTTGAAAATATTAAAAAAAATTCCGAATTTATTCAAATTATAGTTTTTTTTCTATCCTTTTATTTTGTTATTAAATATTTAATTTGAAAACACAAAAATAATTTCATTTTATATTTTACGTAAATACGCCAGCTTTGTGTGCCTTGGTATAAAATGTTATACGTTTTAATTTGTCAACGTACCTACGTCGTACGCTACTACGTTCAACGGTGCAATTGTGTTCCTACGGTTAAGAAGCTTTTTATAAAACAATGTGTGTTCTTCAAAAAGAAGTTAATTTTGTTTAGGTACTTTTTTTTAAAAAAAATTATTTTATTAAAGCTCCTTTTTCTAAAAAGCTCACTTTTCAATGCTGCTTTTACTTAAAAAGGTTATTATTCTTTTAATATGTACACAAGTTATTTTTAAAATTGGTACTTTTATTATAAAGAACTTTAAAAAATTTTACTTTTCCTAAAAAAAAAAAGTTTTTTTAAGATGCGGAAAATTTCCTTAAAATTGAAACTTTTTCAAAAAGTTCTTCTTAAAACGCAAATTTTTAAATAAAGTATTAAAAAAAACGTATGTAAACATATTTACCAAAATGAGGTTTTTTGTTAAAAAAAGTATTGTTTTTTTTTTCTTTTAAAAAATAAACTTTCTATCCCAATCTGTGATTACCCCTTATACCATTCAAATAATTCCCCTTAAGCACACACTTTCATTTAACTTACCTCTGTAAAACTGAAGAATATACCCAAGCCACCACACAACTTAAAGGCATAGTTAATTTTATCTTCCAACTTTGGCAAACAGGGGGGACACTGACAGTTTACATCGTACGATGAGCTGCAACACTGCTTATTGATGACATCGCAAGAGGCATCTGCCGTTGTGCTGCTGGTCGAATTGAAGCCACAACAGAGGAAAGTGTCTTGGACTTGTTTGCGCATAGAGTCGGGTACACGATTCCAACCTTCTTCAGCAAATTCTTGTTGCTGTTCAGAATTAACAGCCAAACAAGAGCTGGCAATGGAGAATTGTATCAGGAAAAGTAAAAATAATATAATCATGTACTGTTAGAGAGAGAAGGAGGGTTAAAGAAAACCGATTTTTACGAATGAGGAAATTTATTTCATAATCTTGTCTGTTGTTATTTTGCATTACAAATAAGTTTGTGTTATGCATTTGTTTGTTTTTTTTTTTTAATAATTGTGTGAACCTTTTAAATTGTTTTTATAAATATTTTTATACCTACATAATTCTTTATTATTTCCATTCATTGTCGTTGCTGTTGCTTCAAGTAACGTCATGCATGGCTCATGAGGTTCAAAGTGAATTTGATAACCTTGTTTGCCGTTTACGTTTCATAAGAAATTAAACAAGAAGTCAATTTCACTACTCAAGCAACAAAAACACCCGACTAAAATTGTCTCACTTTCTGTCTTTCGGCTTAATTATGTATTTAAAATTCGACATTATAATCGTAAATATTTTGTCTGGTAGTTTATGGTAGGGGAATTGGGGACACAAAACTAAATGTATGTATGTATGTTCACATTTAAAAATTATTTGACAAAATAAAATCCGAAAAAACATGACCACTTATTTTTTCACCATTTACTTAAGTTGTAACAGTTACTATGGATTGAGAAAATTTTATTACCTAAAAAGAAATAGCAGCAGAAAAATTTGCTTTGGACTTCAGAAAGAATCAATTAAAATAGATAATTATTCAAAACCAATTTTCGTTCTGCCAAAGTTAAAATACCATTTGGTCTAAAGATTGATGTTTGACTATTGACTGTCAGCCGTCGTCAACGGCGGTGATTGTTATATGTTCACACTTGGGTTTTTTTTAACGCGTTTAAGCAAAATGTTGATTAAGTTAATCAAAGCCGTTCACATTACATTTGAGATTATTAAGATGACAGATGATTAAGAAAAAAACAAATAAAACAAATTTATATTTTTTTAAAGTATTAAAAATTGATAAAAAAAAAATACTTTTATAAAAAGTTATCACTAGTGCAATTGATTCTCTATTCAATTTTAACGTAATTTTAATTGTTAAAAATATTTAACAGCAAAGTTGACGTAAATTTTATTCAGTAACTTTTTTAACAACAACGTTTACTGCTATGTCCTATCTTAACGTCAGGTATTTAAGTTATCTTAACGGCATAATATTTTTCATTGTTTATTTTTAAATTCGTAGTTATTTTTCAAAAAAAAACAAAAATTTTTAGCAAATAAAAGCCACATTAACATTTTCAAAATTTACGTTATTTACATACATTTTGCCAAAATAATATTAAAAAATTTGTTTTTTTGGGAATTTATAAATATCATTAAAAATATTAAGCCAAAATGCTTAAGCTCGAGGTCTGTTGTATGTAAGATTTTTCTTTATTTATTTCCGATATTTCGATATTCTTTAAATATCATCATCAGGGAATGAGTAATCAAAATTCACATTGACCAGAATAAAGGAGTAATAGCTCTTAATAGTTTTTGATGCTGAAACGTGAATTGAATTTTATGGCTTGTTCAAAATATTAAACAATTTCGCAAAATTCGCTATTTTTGCAAAAAAAAAAAAAAATTAAATGTCTTCCGACAGTTTGATTTTTTAAGCGATTTCCAATAAATTTTAAATTTGTTTGCAAGTTTGCAATTTTTCGCGAATTTTAGCCATGTTCGCGATATAAGCGATTTCTTCCTGTGGTTCTTTAGAACTTTAACGATTTTTAATAAACAGCCGCTGTTCGCAAATTTTTGCGAATTTCCGCTAATTAAACAACTTTTACTGAATTTTTGCAATTCCTTATAATTTTTGCGACTTTTAATCAATTTTATAGCTTGTTTGATATATTAAAAACTTTCGCTATTTTTGCAAATTTTCATTATTTTTTCCATTTTCGCTAGAATAGCAAAACCTAAATGGGGTTTTGTTAGTTTAGAAAGTACTTTTAGTCGCTCCACACGATAAATAGTTTGCCCTCGATGACAGTGTTCGTTAAATATACTAATGCCCAATTTTCAGGATAGTATTTAAATCTATATTAAGTTAATTTTCATAACAAACTTAAATCGTATTTAAAACAGATTGAGTTTTTGAGTTTTATTTGAAAAGTCTTATTTAATTAAGATAAAAGTATGGTAGCACTACTAAATACAAAAAAAAAATATGAAAAAACAGCTGACTGTTAATGCTTTGCCTGTTGTTGTTGTATTGTTATGATATTGAGGCCACCTTGCTAAAATATTACAATGGAAACTTAAGTTGAAATTAAGTGTACCACATCGGTGACTTAAGTTTGATTTAAGTTTTTAGTGAAGAAAAGAATTTTGTATTTAAATCGATTTTAAAAATAAATGTGTTTTAATATCAATCCTGAAAACTGGGCATAATTAACTAACAAAGATGCCACTTGATTGAAATTTTTAGCCATGCTGTTAAAATTGAGTTACTGAATTGCTGTATTGTTACGGCGTAAGTAATAAACTGTGCCGGTAAAATTAACGTTAACGTTAATCGTAAAAAGTTAGAGAATTCCACTACAGAAGATTATTTTAAGCATATTAGTGATGAAATTGTGAAAATTTATGAATTATTTAAGAAAAAAAAAATAAAAACATTCAGGTGTGTGATGGAAAACAATTTTGAAAACAATGCGATTTGAAAACGATAGTATCGTTTGTACCTTATTTAGAACCTTAGGCTTTTGCTGTGCTCCCGATATACAAAAATCTATAATGCCTTTATACGGGGCATGCCACGCCCACTTTCCTAGTCCCGCCCATATTTTTAAAGAGGTTGTTTATCCAATTTGGATAATATTTCTCTTACCGTTGTTTAGATATAAAAAAACAATTTTGTGCCACGCCCGCTCCTCTAATACCACGCACATTTTGTAAGATGTTGTGTATTGATAATCGAGATGTTTGTATCTAATTTGGAAACTTTGGCTCTTGCCGTTCTCTAAATATACAGAAAAAAGCAATAAAAAACAACAAGGGATTTCTGGGTCAAATTAGAGGCAGTCGTGGTTTTTTGCTCATACATCAGTCATTTATGGACCGATCTGGCTGAATTTCAATAGCAAAATTTAAATGAGCATATCTGACATAAATATATGTATACCATCCAAGTCTCCATCATATCTCTTCGGAAAACCCATTTCAACAGACGGACAAGCGGTCAGCTGAATTAGAGCTTCTCTTGTCATTCGGATCCAGAATATACATATAGGTATACTTTATAAGGTCTAGGATCAATTTTGTGGAAGTTACAAACACAATGACAAAGTTATATACATATGTACACCGTTTAACCTTCGTTGAAGGGTATAGAAATAGTGGTTACATGTGTGGCGTCAAATCTTTGTTAAGTGTGACCATAGCTTGAGACCCAGTATTTTAATTAGTCGTCCATACACTTACTTATTTCATTCATTTACTCCTCATGTTGTACTCTCACACTGTGTTTTTTCATTTAAGTTTTTTTAGATACACTGACACAATAATTATGTCAGCTTAATTAAATTTACCGTTAAATTGTGCTTGTTGTTATCGTTGGCTATTTGCAATTTAAATTGTGTTTAAATATGATTTTGTATATAATTAAAATGTTTATAAAAATTAAACAGATTTGTAAATCTTTCGATTTCAATAAACAAAAAAAAATAGACTAAACAAATGACGCCATTGAATTGTTTAAATGTATTTTGTACTTTTTTGTGTTGTTAATGAATGGACTTATTTTAACAACCCAACAAACGCGAAGGCAAACCTTTTATATGATATGACTTTATCATTTGACATCAAACACAATTCTCAAACGTTTTTCAATTGTTTGATTTTAACCTTAAAATTCAAGTTGATAATGATTTAGAAATAAAGATTATCAGTTTGACGTCAAAAAACTTTGAAATACTAAAGAAAAAAATAAAAGTAAACATTAAAAATGGGATAAGTTAAATTTTTACTTCGTGGTTCAATATGTTTTACAAGTGAACGAATTATTTCTTGTGAAAAGTAAAAATTATTTCTGAGTAGTTACAATGATTAAGAAACGAATTAAAAAAAAAATAAAACGGGAAGAAATTAAAAGTTATTTATGTATATGATCGCGGTGCTACAATCCCCAAAATAAAAGGTAGCCAAGTATTTCGACTTTGAAAGAATTAGATGACGGAAAGATCATTATTACATCTTTTAGCTGTGCTGTCGAATGTTAATCTCACAGTTTATTTAAATAAATAATGAATTTAAATTTAAAAAAAAAATAAATTATTTTTATTTATGTTCCACATTGTATTAAAATCCACATTTGAAAAACATTTGAGAATTTCGTTTAAAAGCAAGTTGAAAATAAAGGAATTTTTCTATTTGATAATAATTGCCCCTTTTTGTTGAAAATGCTTTAATTTTCAAATTATTTTCAAATCATTGACGACTGAGAAAACGTTTGATTTCAAAAAATTTTCAATTTTAAATCAAACCTCCGTGTTTGTTGCGAATATACCGCAATGTCATGTGGGTGTGTGTAAGAGTTTCAGGTATGAAAAATGGTTTTTCTAATTTTGTACGATGTAACTTTTAAAACGAAAACATGTTTTTTAAATAATAAGAGTAAGATTCTTACGTTGTTTGAATTTGGGAGCATTTGTTTTGATTTCTTGCTGCTTTTTTCTTTAACGGCTTTATTTAACGTTTTAACGATTTTTTAATTTCTAGTTTATTACTTTTTCCAATTTTAGAGCACAGAGCATACAGAGGTGTCACGAGACAGAAAATATTGTGTTTTTTTCTTTCTCTTTCTTCGAAAGCTGCCCTCGCAACTGATTTGGGCCTTTTTCACACGTCACTTTTCACAGTTCTGTGTATTCTGTGTTTTAGAGTTCCCCAATAAGCACTCAAACATAAAATTTTAAGTCCTTAAAATTTAACTGGAAATAAACTTGAGTTCAAACGTACACTCCACTCCGTTAACATAGGATAGCCTCACATATAAATTTAATAGATTTGTAGAAATTTTTTTTTAATATGAAAATATGGAAAGCAGCTTTATTGTCTATTTATTGGTTGACGAAAGAACCAATTATATCAGTTAAAGTCAACGTAATTTTTCTAGGTGATTTCGTGGTGACCTTTTGAACTACCCACGACATGTGGTCTTTCGCAAATTTCAGTCTCTGTTGCTTATGTACGTCTCTCAGAGGTGGTATTTTTAAGTTTTCAACGCTTCAGGTGTTCCGAGCTTTTTATTACATTATAAATTGTAGTTTTACTCACTTGGGCACCGGCAGCAAATCAGATTTTACTAAAAATCATTGTTGAATTCGAAGCAACTTTGAGTATTTTGCATTTATCCCGAGCTGAAACCTTTTCGTACGTCTTTCCTTTATACCGTTAACCATTCTCCAATGGATTTTTGAGATAATTGTTTATAACTTTAGGACTTTGGCTAAGTTTTCTGTCAATAGCACGATTAAAAAGCCCTTGATCATGGTACGCGTCAATTTCTGCGATTTCCGTGGAACTAAACGACGGCTGTTTTTCCATACTACTTTTTTTTTAACAAATAACACGTTTATTTATCGAAACTAAACGTTATTTAATAACCTTTTTCGGAAAAATGCATCAAAAATTAAAAGTCCTGCACTGAGGCTAATCTTAGTTGACACTGAAATGTTCAAATGTTATCATCTGCTAATCGAAAAGTCCCGTTAACTTTACCTGACCCATTTGGAATTTCTGTCAATATACACTGAGAAAATTAAAAGCTTTAAAATCAAAGAAAAAAGGTCTTTGTAAAATTGTAACGAAAATATCTTTGTTAGAAGGAAAAAATCCTTGCATCAATGATATATTCTTTAAACTTTAAAAAGAATTGTTTTCGTGGTTGTGATTAATTGTAAGTCAGTCGATAGGAACGCTCAATTGTGCATGTGCAGTATATGAACTATTTTTTATTTTTATTACATTAAACTAAAATAAAAAATTTTATAAAAATGCTGTGTTTGGTTTTATTAAATATTTTATTTTGCAGAAAAATTTTAATATTTTAAAACATTTCTATAGCAGATTTTAAAGAAAATTGCCTTTGTTTCTACATATCAGTCTTAAGTATTTCAAAGAATTATTTCGTTGAATTTAATTGCGTTTCTTTGTAATAATGTTAAAATTACGTCTTTGTTACAATGAAAATTGTACTTAAAATCAAAAATTAAAGTCTTAAGACTAACGAATGAAAGTCTTTGTGCCAAAATACTTTTTCCTTAGTTTAAGGACTTTTTTCATGTGTTTCCAAAGACGTACATCCTTGCCACAAGATTTTAAGTCTTTGATTTTAAGTATATATTTCATGGGAATCTAAGGATCTTTGCGCCTTTCCGGTAAAGACGTTTTGTCTTTGGGCACAATCTGACCAATAAAAGTCTTTGCAACAAAGTGTAGTTTCTTTGATTTTATGATTTAATTTTCTCAGTGTAACAACAGGGTTCCCTCTTGTCAACGACTTTGATACATATTTTCTAGTTATTAAAGAAACGCCAAAATTTTTACAACTCTTTATAATTATGAAGTGAGGCTATTCTATGTTAACGGAGTTCATTTTAAATGCTATTCAAGTTTAAAAATATTTTACTTATATTCACTTGATTCCAAATTCCCATTTAACAGGAGAATGCTATTGAAATAAAGTGTAACAAAAGTATATCTCAACACTTGAAACTTGAAATTCGAACTTGAATACCTACCAATTGTTTTGCACTTGATTTCCTGCAAAATTGCTTATTGGGTAATTGTAGTTTATGAGATTGTTAATTTTAATTTATTTTAAAATTGACAATTTTTTACTTTTAGCGATTTTATGTTTGTATGTATTAAAACCTATTTCCATAGATCTATTGCAGTCAGAAGCTAGAAAACTGAATTCAAACCTACATATTTTCAAAAGATTCGATAAAATTATACAATATTGTTAAAAATCTTGAAAATTTTATCTGCAACTATAATTCCACATTCTGGTCGCAGTAGAGAGCACTTACGTTATGTTAGAAAGTTTTAAAATTTTCTTTTTGCATTTTTTTAAATTTTGTTCTTTATCAAAAAAGGATACGAAAAACAGCATAACTTGGTGATGTTTAACGGCACCAGCCAGTCCCAATATAGAAATTAATATTAAAATTATGCCACATGCCAGTATACCGCCAACTATAGGAAGATTTGTAACAATTGAAGCAGCTCGAGCATAAACGCCAACACCAATTAACAGGAAACCAACCAGCTGTAAAAAAACACATGAACAAATTTATTAAAAACAAAAACAAAAACTAAAGTAATACAAGTTTTTTTTTCTATAAAACCACTTACAAAAAAAAACGCTTTTAATATTGGATAAAAAACAAACAACAATAGCAATAACAATGACGATAAACGAAAAGAAGACGTTTTGCATTAACAATATTTACATACTACATAATTCGAGTGCAACAAATATTTGACGTTATTCATAAATGGTATAAATAATTTATTACTTTAAGACGGCGCTTTAAAGTATGTAAATGTTTTATTAATATTTAGTAGCATGGAATTCATTAACAGCTGTATTCATGATGAAAATTTAGCATGAAGTTTATTCATAATACACTACCAAACGCTGGCTAACGATTTGCCAACCTGTGAAAACAGCCGTTTAATTTCAAACAATTTTGTAGGTTTTTTTTTAATTTTCTGTCTGTTTTCAAATTTGATTTCTTTTTTTAATTAATTTGATTTTAAAAACATCTTAAAATGGGGAAAAAAATTAAATGACAAAACCAGCGATGATTAGTGCAAAACATGTTGCCTTTTTTAGCAATATAACGTATAATCATTAAAATGCAGAGTTGATTTATTAAAGGTTAGCAGATGGACAAAAGTTTGTTATGAATTAACGCTATGATAACAAGCTGCTAAGCTTAGTCGGCATTCTTGTTAAGGCTATTTTACACCACTATATGAATTTCTATAGGAGACAAAATTAACTCAAATGAAACATAAAGCCATTCAAATTCATTGGCTTATTGGAAGAAATTCTGCCCTAAGTCTCGATTGCATGCTTCTACTATTTTCAATTATGTCTTAAAGCCTATCTGGTGCTACAATATTCAACTACGGGGCACTGCCTCGGCCCTTATTATCGAAAAAATTCAAACAGCCCAAGGCGAATTAACTACAGGTGGTGTCGAAACGGCATCTGATTTTGACAGTTCGAGCTTATTTGTTAGTGTTTTGCTAAGCATGGTTGACATTATGAGCCGTAAATACTAACAATGCAATGCAAAAAGCACTATGTTGTTTCTGTTGCTATTGGATTGTTGTAGTTCCGACACCACCTGTAGTTGAATTCGCCTTGAAACAGCCAATTCACATAGAGGCTTTTACGACGTCTCTTTTGGTTTGTTGACGAGCGGTGTAGAGAAGAAAGAGGGGTAAACAAAACGACTCGTTTTGTGTTTTTCATGTCGTTTTTTGTATTTCTCTTTGAACTTTTTCTTTTTACGTTTTATTCTTTTTCTTACTTTGAAGTGTGTGGTTGAAAATACAGTGAGTCCTCGATTATCGATAACAGATGGGACCGGCAGATTCTTGATTATTAATTTTTTTTTTGTGTATTTCATATTTTATAATGTATTATTATGTAAACATGAGGAACAAAGTAATTGGCAGATCATGCTTCCAGTACGTTGGGAAATTATATTTCTTCGTTTATTTAAATTTGTTTTGATTGTTCAAAATTAAACGAAAAAAAGATAATTTGATTATAATTTCGGATAATAGAGGTAGTTTATATCAATTAATTGATGCTGCCGGTTAATCGAATGACGGATTATCAAGGCCATACTGCAAATAAAAAAAAGACATGCAACCAAAACTCATCGTATAAACGCATGGAGATTTTGGAAGTTTCCATTTTTTTAGCCATTTTTCAACTTGTGTTTTGCCATAAAATTTTTTTGCCTGTTTTCTTTTAAAATAATATTTTTCATTTTATTATAAAAATTTATAAAAGTAAAATAAACATTTTTAACAATTTAAACGCCTTTAAATTAATTCACAACTTTTACAAATGTTGAAAATCCCTATCAACAATGATGATGAAACATCTCACTTCCATGGTCTAATGCTAAAGTAGAGAGGGTATTTTGCCAAGTAAACATCGTTAAAAATAATTTGAGAAATATCGAAAATTCGATTACATCAATTAGGTAAATATTTTAACCATAACAATAAAATATTTATACCAACACAACAATAGTGGAGAGGGTACTATGTGTTTGTGCTAATGTTTGTAACACCTTAAAATATTGGTCCTAAGCCCATTTTTTCGAATACCGATAGACTCAGCATCACTTTCTGAGTCGAATTAACGATGTTTGTCCGGCTGGCTGGCTGGCTAGCTGGCTGTCCATGTAAACCTTGTGCGCAAATTACAGGTCACAAATTTGCAGATAATTTAATAAAATTTGGTTTGGGTGGTAAAAGTTGGGTTGATCGACTATACTTTCTTACTTGTTTTTTATTGTAGATCTGTACTCAAAAGGTTGGGTAAATGTTGTCGTGATTATGATTTACCTTTAAATACGTAAAAATGAATATGCTCTAGTGATTCCTATGAGATGAACAATAACGACATCGAATTTATCGATGATTAAATTTTTTAAATATCTATCAAAATATTAATTTACGTTTCTTGTTATTTAAGAAATTGATATTAACTTACAATTTCATCGTAAGCAACTTTAAATAAATTATTTTTTTTTTTTTTTTTTAATTTAATGTGTTTTTATTTAAAAAAAAAAAAAAAAAAGCTTTTAGCCATTTTTCAGCTCATTTTAAGCAATTTTTTAGCCATTTTTGTCAAGTTTTAGCAACACTGGCCAGCAGCAGTAGAGAGTATATTATGCGTTTGTGCTGAACAAAAATCGTGCTTATTATAAATTGTTGAATCGGTCCAAAATTACACATATTCATCATACAAAAATCTTTCCGAAATATAATTTTGTGCCCATTAACCATCTTATTATAATGATATTTACGTTTAATTTGACCCAAACATATTTTATTGCCACCTTAATAATTTTACCAAATACCAAAAATATTCCACATAGAAAAATAAATGGATACCATTAACCTAAACAGAAAACATCTCGTTTTTGAGGTTATGGTAAAAAGTTGAAAATGTTTAAACCTGTGATATCGAAGAAATAATTTTTTTTAATGTTTATAAAAAACATCAAAAATCATCCTACCTCGATATTGTTGTTAAAAAAGCGACTAGTAAATGGAAAATCGCGAATTCGATTTAAATCGAAAATGGATATTGTGTTAAAAAAAATTTGATTTTTCGAAATCGAGTTAACCTCTGACTTACATTTAAAACAAAACCAAAATTTAAAAATTCTGGCAACTTAACTTTAGTTCAGCCGTCATCCGTAAACGTCCCATGTCTTTTTTCGCTAAAAATCATTAAAGTTGATTTAGCGATTTTTGGCTACGAATGCAATTTCGTGGCAATGCCATAAAAAATGAATTCGCCGCAATTTTATCTTTTAATGTTACGTATTGCTAATATGTTTACATTTTGTATTCTATTGCGGCATTTTAGGGATAGAGATTTAGCTTTAGCTAAGCGAATAATAGAATACGGCTGCTGGTTTGTTAAGTTAATTTTTAACCGAAATGATTACATTAGTTGAGCGACTTTCCTAGTAACGTGCTTGTAGTTCCCCCACTGTCTATTGTCTATTGCGAAAAACAAAAGTGGCTTTGACACAATAGAGGTCGGAATGGAGCAACAGGCTCAACGCCTACGGGTCCCGCATATACTGTGCTATCGCCAATTAATACCTGGCATGTATTAAGGGTACATATTCCACTTTCCATGCTACACTATTTTACCAACTGCAGTGGATTTATCCAGTAGTAGTAGGCAAAGTTCATAAATATTCATGTATGAATGCTAAAATTCAACCGTTCATGATAAATTATCATGAATAATACATGCATAACTGTTTGTTTTATTCTCGCACTGTAAAATGAATAGCTAAGAATTTTTTGATTTTTCAACACACGCATATGAATTCATTTGTTTTTTCTTTAAAGTACATATACGCGATCGGCAAGCACGCTATGAGACTCGGCCTCCCTTTCAATGAATGCTGCCGCAGCTGCAGGGAACCTGGAACTGAGGAGACAGTATTTCATATTCTATGTGATTGCCCGGCGTTTAACTCTATACGACATAGACTGTTCGGGAATTACCTTCTACAAGGACTCTCGGAGATATCGCGGGTGGGACTCAACAGCCTGCTGAAATATCTCAACGCAACGGGCTGGTTCTAGCCACCTCAGCATTGCCCCTGGGTCAAGTTTTGATCGGGGGGTTCCGATTTCTTGACGAGTTGTGTGGTGTCAAAACGGAGCCACCGTCGGCTCTACTTGTTGCGCGCCAGGACCTGTGCATGCTACCACGTTAACCAACCAACCAACATATACGCGCATTTGAATACCCTGCAAATGATAGAACTAGTCCAAACACGCGTGTAAAATGTAGCCCACAAGGGACTAGGACTACTCCAAAAGTAACCCAAACGTATGGAAAAACATGGTCTATTTAACACTACGATGTCCTAGGGCAGGACCATATAACTCAGCTTTGGATTACAAAGGAGTAGTCTTAAAACTACTCCATTGTATACACAAGAGGATTAGTTTTAATTTCGTTTAGAAACGAAAACGTGTCGTTAAAAAACGAAGACATGTTGTCTCACTACAAACACTTCTTAACAATGACATGGTCCATGCTTGCATTACATCGGACCATTCCATGGAGTAGTCCATTTTATCAAATTGGATCAGGTAGTCCAATATAAATTTGCAGGGTAGTGGGAAGAAAAAAATTACCAATACTCAAATATGAGAGGCTAATTGTTTCTCTCATTAATGTAATGTATTTATAATTTACTAGCTGTTTGGGCCCAGCCTTGCTAGGGATTTTCTAAATAAAAATAAAAAATGAAATGTTGGGGAATTTTGTTAATTACTTGAAAATTAAATTATCACGACAGCAGCGCCACCTATCGTGTTTGTTTTTTTATAATCCATCAGTGAAAGTAGACCTTTCCAACGCATGTACAAGTTTTCTTTTTTTCTTATCAAAGCAGGGATGTTAGATGTGACGATTTTACGTCATTTTGACGATTTTTTTCGATGAATTTACCAAAATGACGATTGACGATTTTTGATGTAGAGTCACTTATGTTTTGACGATTTAATCCCGTCGATAAATTTACTTTAAACTTTAATCTGGCATCAATTTTATAACACTTTAATCCGACAAGCAGGGTTGGCAGATGTGACGATTTTCCGTCATTTTGACGATTTTTTGAGAAAATACAGTAAAATGCCGATTGACGATTTTTTGACTAAAAGTAATAGTGTTATGACGATTTTCTGGCATCGATAAAACACACAAGAAATATTTACAATTATATTGAAAACAGTCCAAAAGTTAAAAATCAATTTTTCGAAATACACACATTTTTGGAAATTAAACAAAAAAAATTCCTCCCCCATCACAAACCAGGTGGATTTCATTAGAAGCATTAGTAATTCAAATTCTTCAATTATAGAAATGCCATCGATACTGCAAAAATTATACAATAGAGCCCTAATTTGCGTCTGTTCTATTTTGGCCTGCTTTTTAAAACTTGGTTAAATCCGCTTTGCGTTTTTATGATTTCGATTTGCGTCGCTACATACGAATGCATTTTTCGATGAAGTCATAATCACATGTGAAGCATTTTTCTATTTGTGTGTAATTAATTCTGTTAGGTAAGTTATTCTTAGTAAAATTGCGTGTTAGGAAGTAAGAAGTTACTTTTTAATAAGAAGTTGTGTAGAAAAATTAGTGCAATGAGAAGAAAATGTATTAGTTTGGAACTAAAATTGGACATAATAAAACGTTCCAAGTCGGGTAAAAAGACTGTTGATATAGACAGAATCCTTGGTTTTTAGCACCTTTAAAAATAAAAACAATTTGCAATAGAGATAGCGCTAAAAGTTACTCATTTAAAAATAGCTCGAGTTAAAAGCAAATGAGATTTTATTTATTATTTAAAATTTTTCTGAATATGTATAAATGAAATAAAAAAATTGTTGTTATGCATTTATGCAAACATATTTTTTCTTATGTTTTCTTTTTAAATAATAAATATATTCAGCTCACTTGCTGAAATAAATAGAATAAAACTTAACCATATCCATTTCTTCATCATAAATAGAATTTCTTGCTAAAAATTTATATTTTCGAACCAATCCATGCCATAAATTGTCTTTAATTTGTAAAATTTATATATTTGACGTTTTGTTGACGATTTTGTTAAATTTTCGTGACGATTTTGACGAATTTTGTTAAAACTTTTGACGATTTTTGAGGAAAAAATTCTAACAACCCTGTATCAAAGGTGTATTTTAAAGCTTACTTATGACAAAAGTAATGAAGTTAGAAAACTGCAGTTTGCTTCATTAGAAAGAGCGTATTGTCTATTTTAAGAATAACCAAAAAAGTAAAAACCGATTTTTTCATCGAGGCCAATTATTTTTAAAAAATAAATACATATGTATGTATATTATCTATTAAATTATTTGTTCTAATATTTCGTTCAATTTAAAATGTGGAGATAGTAATAAGTCTCTTGCAAATATACTTGTAACTCATTCCTTGATAATGATATCCGATGGATATCGAAATATTGGAACAAATAATTTAATAAATAATATATTTATTTTTTAAAAATAATTAGCCTCGAGCTCGAAAAAAATTTTTATTTTAGTTAAAAAAAAAGTCGAAAAAATAATAAGATTTAATTTAATGATCGTCTTTTTGTTTTTAAAATCGGACAATTTAAAATTAATTTTAAACAAATTTTGTTCGATTTTTATTAAAACATAATCAAATAAAAACATAGTTAAAGTTCATGGGTATTCTATACATGCATATGTACATGCATATAAATTGTCTATTGTTCGAACTTAATTTCTTTAAATTTATATTTATTTTATTAACCTTGAGGTCTATTTTTTATGAAATTATTTATTTTCTTTGATCCGAAAACAATTTAAAATTGTTATTTTTGCCTGAAGAAGTCACACAAAGGCGTGACAAAATACCATATTAAAAATAAATATTAACAAAAAATAAAATAAATATTTTTATAAAAACAAAAAGAAGTCAAGCATAATAAAATAAACATATGTACATACTTATTTAAAATAGATATATACAAATACCAAGAAATGAAAATTTTTTTAACAAAATCACCTTTGATAACTGTATGTATTATAAATATTTAGGTTTTTTACTTTTGTGAAGAACCTAGAATTGATAGTAACGACGTTGTTTTATATTTGTATCGTATGTAGTCCAAATAGGAAATTATTGAAATTTACAAATAACGGTTCACAATAGGCTGAGATAAGAGTAAAAACACGTTTGCCTCTAATTTTTACCCATAAATCTATAATTTACCTATTCTTATAACAATTAACTTTACTTTTCTTTTCCACCTGAAATAGACTAAAGCTGTGTTCACATTATGTGTATTTGTCACCTGAAATAGACTAAAGCTGTGTTCACATTATGTGTATTTGTCATGTGGATTGTCACTTTTTCACATGTTTAATATGGGGCTTTCAAATAATATCCCCAAACTGATGTTTTAATAATTTTAGTTTCCTATATTCCACCCCTCGTAACATGTCTCCTGAGAAACCCAAAAAAATGTCCAATATAGTTTTGGAATCTGCTCCCTCGGGGCTTTCAAATAATATCTCCAAACCCCATTCAGGTCTGTCCTAAGTGCCCCAAACTGATGTTTTAATCATTTTAGTTTCCTATATTCCACCCCTCGTAACATGCCTCCTGAGAAACCCAGAAAAATGTCCAATACAGTTTTGGATTCTGCTCCCTTGGGGCTTTCAAATAATATCCTCTAATAATATCTGTCCTAAGTGCCCTTAAAAATACCATAAATTAGCCAATTAGTACTGAGCCACTTTCCTTATTAAAATAAATTTGTTTCCAATTTTTTAGAAAAAAGTTAAAATTTATTATGTTTTCTTTATTAATTAATCAAAAGTTACAAACAATTTCGCTTTTTTTTAAAAAAATATTAATTTTTAAAAATTTACCATATTTAACAGTGTGTGGAATGAAATTAACAGAGGTGTGGGACGTATTTAACTGACGAATTTATCTTCACACCCTTTTGTCATTTTTAGTTGAACTGTTAATTTTCATTTTGATATTTTTAGTTAGGCTTGAGTTCATCAGATTTAATTTTCATTAAATTATTTTTACTGAAGTTTTCAAAAAGTTGAGTATACTTCAGCAACAATTTGTATAAAATTGTATTATGACGGTATACTTGTTTTTAAATATTTCAAAAATTTGGTCGGTTTCAAAGAATTTTGGTAGGCTTTGCAGATAATTTTGGTCGGATAATAATTTTTTAAACGGCAACCCTGCACACGCAAAAAGCTCATTTCAAACAGTCACAAGGCGAATTTATTACAGGTGGTCTTAAAAGCCCTGCTGATAACTTTTTTTTTTGGCTAAAATCACTGTTGGATGTCAAAATTTTGTTTATTCTCTTTTATTATCTTTGTTTCTGTTTTGTTTTATTCCTGTTTTTGACATTGTACAATGATATTATAAAAACAAATTGCTTGTGGTTTTTGTACGAGTTGTACTTGTTGTAGTACCGAGATTACCTGGGATGAATTCGCCTTGAACAGTCAGTTTGAATTCTTGTACTCGCAACGAACATGAATGTATGTGTTTCTTTAATATGAGAGAAGTAAAATTCATGTTATAAGCTCGAGCCACTTGTTTAAATACACGTTGTGATTTATTTGTATAAGCAATATAAAGCTCATGTTATTGTGAGCGTTGCGTGTTGTTCTTAGTAGTACTGTTCCTTTTATAGTTATAAATTATATTTTGTTATATAATACTACTTGTATTGAAAACCCATGTTCCTTTTTACATTTTGATATTTGAATATAATAATATGTACATGTATGTAAATACATACAGACAACTTTTTCGCAAATTTAATTTTCAAATAAATTTAGCTTGGGTTACGATTTTTTAAAATTTTTTTCACTATATTCATACATATATCCTAAAAATGTATGCACACAATATGAAAAAACAATATGGGCTTACATACATTCATTCAAACATTTGTATTTTTTGAACCAATAATGTTGCGACTGATACATACATATGTATAATGCTCAAACGAGAACGAAACTGTAGAATACATTAATGGTTTGTACTTAAATTTTCGCGTTAATGATTGAAACGACTCCATCATACATGTTGCAGCTAAATGAACATAATATCGCATTTGAAAACGAATATTGCAAGAATGATGCGAACACCGCTTCATTTCCTTGCAGTGATCTGCAGTCATACCAAAAAAAAAATTACAAACGTTCATGTTCGATGCGAGTACAAGAATTGAAACTGATTGTTTGAAATGAGCTCGTTACTCCAAAATCATTTTTGTTGTTAAACAAAAACGGTTTGGATTATAACAATTCAGAGTAAATAATTAAATATACTCCAAATTTTAGTATTCGTTGCAGTTCTCTGATGGCTATATGATATGAAAAACGTAATTGCGTTTGATGCGAAAAATTCCATGTGATTTAAAAAAATATGTGGTCTATTCGACTATGCTATCCCATTTTTCCTATTTGCAAAAATTGTGAAAAGGTTAATATACACTTAATACACTTAAAGAAGTGATACTTTACTTAAATTAATTATGTGAGTTTTAAGTGGTTTTGGGTTCTAAAAAAATGTTAAATAATTAAATTTATAAATAAACTTTTTTCCAAAATCTTAGTGCTAATTCAGAAAAAAATGTGCTAAATCTAGCTCTAAAAGTGCTAAACTGGCAAGCCTGGGTCTTTTTTAAGAAAAACAATTCTATTTACAATTTTTTTGTTTATTTTTTATTTTAAACACGTGTTAAGCATACACAACAGTGATAAACCCATTAAACGCCAATGCCATTAAAAACCAAAAATATTGAAATTCATCTTTTTGTTTATACTTAATACAGTTAATAAATATAGAAAAAACAAAAAATAAAAAATTACTGGAAGTGTGTTTTTAGGGCTGTACTCGGGCGGGTACAGTGGCGTCATGTGAATGCTATTTTTTAAGTATGGAAATTTTTAAAGCATACTTTTTCAACACATAGACCAACATCGCATTGCTCAAATACCCATATAAGTAATTCTGTTATATCACTCACGACATCGTAACTTATTTTTTATCCATTTAGGAAAGAGGTTTTCGCAGCTAGTTGCAACACCAGCAGCCAACGACAGTTTGAAAACATTCAATTTTCGGGTATAGTTTCGGAGATGCTCATTAGCATCCTATTTTAAAAACTGGTTTAACTCTTATGAATTATTTTGAAGAGTGGCTACCAAAAAAAATTGGTTTGATGCATTTGAATATCACAAAGTCTCTTTCGCTATTTCGCTTAATTTTTTAAACTTTATTGTCTGTCGCAACTGCTCAAATGGGATATCATTTTCGCTATCACTGCCGAAAATACTTCGACTTCACCTGGTACATCATTTGGCATGCGATCATAAAGAATATCCTCAGCATTTCCCCCCCTCCTCATCTGTGTTATAGTCCGGATCTGGTGGTATAATAGCTATATCGAAATTTTTGTGATCATCTTCATTTAGCTGTTTGAATTTGTAAAATCTTTACCGTAAAAACTTGACGGTTTGATGGCTTGAAATTCTATTTTGGTCCAAAAAAAATTTAAAAAAAAATTATACATATGTATGTATGTATGTGCATTAGGGGTATAACCAAAGAAGTTAATATTAATAAAAATATAGGTATGTATTTTTACGTTATATTTTTGTCGCATAAATTTTAATATAAATTTTTATGGTGGGTATCCTTCCCTTGTACCGTTTTTTTGGTTTCTTTTTTTGGAATGCAGAATGTTAGAATTATGGATTTCCTGTAAAACTGAAAAAAATTATAAGCTAAAACTTCATCGCGATCGGTGCCGAACCTTTTTGAACGCTCGCGAAAAAAGGAAGGCACATTTCTTCATATTTTTTTATGCACTATCTCACTATGATAGGTCATTTTTGATATTTGCAAAAACATGCAAATGGTTATATCCCTAACATGTAGTCTACAACAGACATGAAATGCTTAACATTAACACTAACACTGTTAGTGTTAAGTATAGACTCATCATGTTAGAGTTTTTCTCATGTTTTAACACGGCTGTTAAGCCATGTGTTTTAACAACTCTTTTATAACATAAAATGACATTTAAGCTTGACAGAAGTCATTTTGTTGCTTTTTTTCATTTCACACACACTATTGTTTGGAGTATGCTTCGACGACAATCAAAAAATAATGAAATTTCTTAACATTAACATGAGTACTATATTCCACCATTAACATATTAAAAATTCAACATGGAGTCTTAACATCATGTTTTAACAGCATTTCATGTCAGTTGTAGACTCGGTGTTAAGTACATATGTAGGTATCAAGCCATTTTACTCCATTGGGTACAGCGATGTTGCAACTTACATAACGTTGTTGAAAAAAAAAGAAAATGTTCTTTTAACTTTTTATTAAATGTATACACAATGACTCTTCTTCAGAAATCCATAAGAAACTTTTTTTTCAACAAAACAGTATTTACTCTATGCAGCTCAATTGTTAGACCCCTTTCAGACTCGGCAAGTTAGTTGCGCAAGTTACTTGCCGAGTGTGAAAGGGGTCTTACTGGCCTAGCTAAAAATAATAAAGTGTTACAAATACAAAAGAAACTACACTATAACGGTATATTTTTTTTTGTGTGTCTTTAAACTTTAAAGTTTAAAGCAAAATGTGTTGAATGCAAAAGCACAACAAACGTTGTCTAATTTCTTTTGTTAAAAAATTTATGCGTACTTAAATATGTATTGCCTTTTCTCTGTACCCAAACGAGCACAATGGCTGGGAATATTTGGATATCTGGTACTAGGATTAAAACTTGTTTAGTTTAAGCTGTTACATCAAAAATAATATTAATAATCTAATGGACAAAGTCAATATGGCCGACACAATTTTGAAAACATGCAACTACATATGTATGTGCATATCGATGATGTTTGAAAGACAACAGCTGCATTAGTTTTTTTTTCTTGAGTATTTTCTTGTTTATTGTTTCTTTAAAAACAACTTAAAAATATAAAAATGCTAATACCTATAACAAAAAAAACGAACAGGCAATAGCAAAAAAGGGGTAAAATAAATCGATATTTTAGATTTTCGAATAAAAAAAATTGCTAAATAAACCCTTGTGAAATGGAAAATAATGCACAAATTTGTTGTCTATATATGTATGTACATACCTATACATAGATATTAATATAAGTTGGAAATGAAAGTTAACATTAAGCTTGCGGGAGGGATATCAATATCCTTTATCCTTTTGCTAATGTTTTTTCTTTAATTTTTGAAGAGATTTCGTTCGAGAAAATTTGAATTAAAAAGTATGTGCACTAGAAGGGTCACATTGTTGTTGCTATTGTTGAGTATAGACAATTTCTCGGTTGTTAAGAAAATCTTAATTTAATTAAATTTTTTTTCGTACTTACCACATATAAAATATTTAAAGCAATTAATGCATTTTTTGAACAACTAAAACCTCCACACATTTTGTTTTCTTTTTATTTCTTGATCAGCCTTCTTTTTTACTTTTTTTTTTTTGGTATAACAAAACTAATTCTTTTTGTCTCTTTTTATGATTGCAATAATTATTTTTAGAGTAATCTATTAAAACACTTTCGCTTTTTTAACCACAATTAACACAGATGTTCTGTTTTTCTTCTAATTTTTGTTATTGTTGTCTGACTGGTGTAATATGTTAGTTGTGTGTAGTTTATTTATTTTATTATAACACAAAAAATAATTGTATACAATAATTAAAATCTTTTTATTTCTATCTGCCTGTGTTGTCTTCGTCGTCTTTCACTGTTCTTTGTTTTTCTTAACACTGTGTAAAAAAGTCTGTCTCTTGATTTTTCGCTCTTTCTGTGATTTGACAGTAATTTGCAGTGTTGCCAGAAGCAAGATTAAATATTACACTTGGGATAAAGCAACGATTGGAATGATTTTACACTTGACATGATGTTTATTATAGTTTTATTTTATAAAAAAAACTTATAGCAACAAAAGGACTTTAACATAAAGTCTACAGCAGACATGAAATGCTTAACATTAACACTAACATGATGTTAGTGTTAAGTATAGACTCATCATGTTAGAGTTTTTCTCATGTTTTAACACGGCTGCTAAGCCATGTGTTTTAACAACTCTTTTATAACATAAAATGACGTTTAAGCTTGACAGAAGTCATTTTGTTGCTTTTTTCATTTCACGCACCCTATTGTTTGGAATATGCTTCGACGACAATCAAAAAATAATGAAATTTCTTAACATTAACATGAGTACTATACTCCACCATTAACATATTAAAAATTCAACATGGAGTCTTAACATCATGTTTTAACAGCATTTCATGTCAGTTGTAGACTCGGTGTAATATTAATTTAAAAAAATCTAAGTATGTATATTTGGTTCTACTTCCACATTTGGTTGCAGGTTCTCTACACAATAAACAATAGAACGGTAAAATAACGAGAACGATAGTTATATATGTATATAGTAAATACATCACTTTTTCAAAATATTATCTTTCCAATCAAAAATAAAAAGCATCAGAAATTAGTTAATTTTACAAAATTATTTTAACAATTAATGCATTTGTATGTACAAGCATACATATAAAAAGTTACCAAAAAACTTCTAATTAGGATACGGCAGCCATACGTCCTGGTTTTCTAAAACATGTCACGGTTATCAAATTAATTTTTGGTAAGGTTAGGCTTTCTGTTATAACGCTGGTTACATAAAACAATTATACCAGCAATTGTTGCCTGTTAAAATTCCCTGATTAGCTCTTACCACACGAGCATTAAAGTCCTTTGTAGTTGTTTTTGGCATTTTCGAATAAAGTTACCAAAAACCTTCTAATTAGGATACGGCAGCCATACGTCCTGGTTTTCTAAAACATGTCACGGTTATCAAATTAATTTTTGGTAAGGTTGAGCTTTCTGTTATAACGCTGGTTACATAAAACAATTATACCAGCAATTGTTGCCTGTTAAAATTCCCTGATTAGCTCTTACCACACGAGCATTAAAGTCCTTTGTAGTTGTTTTTGGCATTTTCGAATAAATTACTATCAAAAACTAAACATTCAAAATTGTTAAAAAACTTAACCCGATATAATTTCTATTAAGTCTTGTTAAAAATTTCGATACAACAAAATGCATATTAAACATGTTTCGCAATTGCAACAAATTGACTCTTAAGTAATTATTTTGGTAAAAACGGCTTATACAATTACTTATTTCAAATTAAAACTTAAGTAATATGCAAAACATATTTTCCATGCAAAAAGCATGAAGAACTTTTCCTGGTCATCACTCAAATGAAATCTTGTTTTAATTAGCGTAACTAAAGAAAATAATTTCAAATTACACAAAGGCCGTTACACACTATCCCACAAAGTCTTACGTATTTTTCAAAAATGCTTCCCTGATCTAATTATTCTTTGAACATTTTCAAAAAACAATAACTTATCATGACATCGTTGCATTTTCGTAAATTTGTAACATAGCGTTTACATTTGACATTACTGGCAAGACAGTAAGAAAATACATATTAGTATCTAAAAACACTACTAACTGTCTTCGTGACGTAGGCGTCCAGACAGTATTTATTTATTTATTTATTTATTTATTTATTTGTTGTCCCATACACAAGACTTGAAGTCTTATATTACAGTACAGGGCTGAGTATATGTTATACAATATAATGAGAAATAATTTAAAAAAAAATTTCTTAAACATAAATCACAATAGTAATAAGAAGAAAATATATAAATAAAAAAGAATAAGGAAAATAATAAAAAAAAATAAAGAAAATAATGAAAAAGAATGAAAAAGAATAAAGAAAATATATGTATATTAGAAAACATTCATATCTGTGGCATTTTGACAAAACATCCTAAGTCAAATTAAAAAAAGTTGAAAAAAAATTTTGTTAATCATACGAATTTTCATTCAAACAAGACAGTTCACTTTTAAAAATATGTTAAACATGAATGTTGCAGTGCATGTCCAGCTAAACGTGTTTTATATGAACCAAACAAACTTTAAAACAGCTTAAAATAACTATATTGTGTTAACAAACATAACACTTAACTAAAATATAAGAAATCAAAGCAAAATATGTTAAATCTTTTTTTTACATTTTGATGTTTTTCCCGTTTTGCTAACAAAACTTCAGATTACTGTTAGCAAATGTCAAATCACTGTCCAATTTTACTGTCTGCAAAATTTGCTAGACAGTAGACAAGACAGTTGGGAAAGTGTACATGTATTAGTGAAAAAGTTTGCATGAATTGCTACTGTCTTGCCAAAAATCAACTTGCACCCAATTCGGGTAATTACCAATGAACTGGCAGCACTGGTCATTCGAAGTGATTGTAGAGTGGTGAGAACCAAATTTAAAAAAGTGCTGCCATCTGTGTGTTGGTAAAAGCGAAAATAAACACAGAGAATAAAATATTAACGTTTATTAGCAGTGTTACCGTTATGCGACTAAAGTCGCATTTTTGCCCCTTTTTGACTGCCGTGCCACTTTTTTGACCCCTTTGTTTTAATCCCGTTTTGTATCATATTGTAGTTTTTTGTGCCCCTTTTGCCCCTTTATGAACCAAATTTTTTTTATACTGTCAATGAATTCGAGCTCAATTTGAAGAGAAAATAGCATCTGATTTGGAAAAAATTAAAATAATAATTCAGGAAGGGCTATCTATTAACAATAAAATTTACCTCAAATTTCTAGTATATGTATTAAATATTATGAATAAATTAAACCTTAATTTTCAAAACGAATCATCACAAATTATATATTTAGTTTCATCCACGAAAGATATTGTATTAGAAATTTTTAAAAATTTGTTAAAAAAAGAGTATGTTATGCAAACAAATATAGAACAAATTGATTTTGTTGATGTTCTGCATATAAAAGAAACTCTTAATATATATATCGGCAACGAAGCCGAGCTAGAAATATGTACTAACAACATCTTAAGTAGTGATATTGTAGAAATTAAAAACAACATTTTACTTTTTTACCAAATCAGCTTTTGGCAAAGAAATTTTATCAAGATTAGCGATAAGAGGCTGAGTTCATTAAAGGTTTTAGATCCAGTATTTATTAAGTCAGCTGAAGACATAAATTACTTTGAAATTGTTACCGTTTTAATTGATATAATTACTAACCCAGATGATTTTGTAAAAGAGTTCAAACTTTTAGAAACCAGATCAAACGATAAAAGCTATGAAGCAATTTTTAAAATATCTTACCCTGAAACATTTGGTACGAAATTGGCAATTTAAAAAACTGTTTGGGTGACAATTTATATCCAAACTTGTATAAATTTGCTTCGTATGTTTTTACTTTACCACATAGTAGTGCATCCACTGAGCGGATTTTTTCTAAGTTAGCATATTTAAAAAATAAAGTGACAAATAGACTGAAAGTAGATACCTGTCAGTCTATGTTATCCGCTTTAAATTTGTATCAAAATGACTTGGAAGATTGGATTCCAAGTGATGAATTGATTAATAAATATAGATTTACGTTTTCAAAAAAATAGATATTTAATAGTTGAAGAAACAACAAACCACTGCAATTTATAAAAAAATGGATCTGTACTTGATATTAACTATCTTCCTATCAATACTTTTATATGCTTTTTCCTCGAGGTTTTTTCGTAACTTAATTTTTTTGGTAAAAAAGTTAAATAATCCAAGTGCCAAATATTTATGTACATATACTTACATATATACATATCTCTATCTACCCAGCCAGCAAAATAATCCTACGTCGTTCAGATATCTGAGAGAAACGTCGGCAAAAAGTCGGAATCGTATACGAATTCTGTCAGATTTCTGACCCAAAAACGTATGAAGTGGTTGACAAGAATTCTGACAGACATGTCGTGGGAAATTTTGGTTTCTTGTCGGCATTTCTGATAGATATCTAACAGAAATTTAATGAAAAAGGCATGGGAAGTTCTGATGTGTTAGCTGAGATTTGTTTTGCTTTCGAACTGATAGCTGAAAGAAATAATTTTATTGCAAAATATGTACATAATTATAAATTTTACACGTACGTACCTTTTTTATGCTTTTCATCTTGAAAAAATAAAATAAAATTAAAATTATTTTCAACAGAATGACAATTGTCATTATTTTAAAAAAATAATAAGTCTCGTTAGACAAATCTGAATGAATTCCGTCGGAATTCTGTAGGACATATCTGTACATAAATTCCCCCCGATATATCCATGCGAAATCGATCAGAAATCGGCCAGACTGTAAGTATATTCAATGTCTGACAGAAATCTGAACGAAGTCTCTAAGAATGAAGTTAGACGAAATGTCTGATTCAGACAATGTCGTAGTATTTTGCTGGCTGGGTATTTAAATGTAAAGTTTTTTTGTATCAAATCATATTATGAACTATTTTTTGTTTTTGTAAGTATTGTTATTACACTATTTTAAGCTCGTTTTATTTACAAGTAATTAGTAACTGTTTTTGTATAAATAATTGAAATAAAAATTTTATGCAACAGTTCATTATCGTTTACTTCCAAACAAGACATGTATTTTCACGATATATGTATATATTATGTATATAAATATATGTGTGTTTTTCCCAAACAATTTGTATCATATACCTAAAATGTATTTTTTTATAAATATGAAGTTTATTTTTTGTTATGTTTAGGCCCAGACCCACGATGTCGACAAGAACATTTCTTTCGTATATTTGTATTGAAAACAAAAACAAATTTTAGTTTTTTATTATTGTTTTCAATATAAATATGCGAAAGAATTGTTCTTGTCGACATCGTGGGCCTGGCAGTTAGTTTTCGATGAAAATAATTTAAAAAATACATACGTTTTTTTTTTAATTTTCCTGTTTTTAAAGTTGCCCCTTTTTTTCTCAGAATTCCCCTTTTTGTGACACTTTTTTTTTGAAAATCCCCTTTTTGTGACCCTTTTTGAAAATTTTGAACGGTAACACTGTTTATTAGGAATTGGAAATGTTTTAAAAAACAATTATACCTATGTACTAAAATTATTTATGTTGTGAATTAAGCTTAATGAAATTAATAAAGAATATAAAATTATAGTTCCACACTATTTTTAAATGTAAATAGAATCTTTTCATTTATATTAAAAGAAAATACAATTAAAATTAAGATTTTCCAATTTTATTACAGAACCGCATTTTTAAATAAGATGTTTTACTAGAAAACAACATTTTAAAATAAGGTTTCTTATCCAAAAACTACAAAAAAAATTGTCTAAATTTTAAGAGTATTTAATAAAACATATGGTTGAAAACAACCGTGTCGTTGAGTTTTTAGCAATTAGTTTTTACATTCCTGGAAGAGGACGTTTACATATAAAAACGAACAAAAAAAGTTTTAATTACTATTTTTTTGGAAAACAGCATTTGAGTTCTTAAATATTAAAAAAAACATATACCTATGTATGTAATTACTTAAAAACAGACATTCTAACACAAATTTTTGATTAATAAAACGGTTTATAAAACTTATTATGAATAAAAAAAAAAAATATAACAGTTCCAATAATATTGTGAGCAGTATTGCCAAATTTCACAAGCGCAAGATCTAAACATAACTCTATTGTAGTTAACGTCGGGATCATTTGTTCGAGCCCCGGGTTGGGCCAAATTGAATTTTTTTCTTTCTACAATTTTGCAATATAAATGTAATACTAAACGAATTATAAAGTTTAATAAATAAATAAATAATAATAGTTTTGTTTAGTTTACAAGAGTAATTTAATTACAGCAAATTTCGAACCACCAATACACTGGTTAAAGACTGATGTGTGACTGTTAGCTGGCAAGCACCGCAGTGGTGCAGAGGTTAGAACGTCAAAGAATTCTGATTATAGAATGTGGTGATTCTGTAAACATGTAAATTCAACCCAGTACCCATGTACTGCAACTATAGTGAGAACTTCCCGCATCGAAAAGATGTGAAACAAAATATTCCATCGTTTCTCGAAAAGTGAGAAAAAAGTGTGTCTGTAACTCATGTCGAAAACTATCAAAAGAGATTACGTCGTTGCGTTATAAATGTCATAACATTGCACTCGAAGCCGATATGACATTGCAGACGGTGAGAACGCCAGTAACACATATCGTTAACGGCGACTAAAATTTACTAAAGTTAAAAGTTTTTCAACGACGGCGTTGAAAATACAACCGTCGGCTATACCAAATAATGTAAAGTGCGACTTTAATGTTTGTTGTTTGCAAACGAGCTTTGAAAATATTCGTATATTTAATAAAAATTTTAAAAGTAAAAGAATTAAACAATAAAATATGTGCCAATAACAAAATATTATTATTATTATTCTTTGTGTTTTGCATTTTTAATTGTATTTTAGGGTTACATTTTTTTCTAGTCCCATTTTTATTCGTGAGTTTGTTTGACAGTTTTTTTCTCACAAAAATGTTACAGACACACTTTTTCTGCAAATTGGCGAGTAATTTCCTTACGTGACAGCTAGAACTCGCCAATAAAACTACAGACACAGTTTAGTGAGAAAAACAGCTGTTTGTTTCAATATATGGCATTTTTGTTTCATTTCACACATTTTAATCGAAATGTTTCTCGACGCGAGAGTAACAGAACACGGGCACAGGTTCCTGGGGTTCGATTTCACGTTGTTAAAAATTGAATTTAATTTTCATTAAATTATTTATTAAAGAAATGAATTTAACAACATGAAATAAATTAAAATTTTATTGATAATTTTTCATTATTAACTGAGCTGGGAATCGAACCCAGGTTTTCACGGAATTAAATAATTCATAAAATATTTGGTTATGCCATTGAAATGATTTTTTTTTTCTAAAAAAAATTTATTTTTTTCTAAAACTTATATACAAATTTCTTTTAAAAGTAAAATTATTTTCAATTACTTTCAGTTAACCTGAAGCATTGCCAAATTTCAATTTGTAGCAGATGATCATCTTTTATCAGCCCGGCTAGCTCAGTCGGTAGAGCATGAGACTCTTAATCTCAGGGTCGTGGGTTCGAGCCCCACGTTGGGCGCAGATCTTATTTTACTCTAAAACTGATAATATTCAGTTGATTAATTGCATTAATGAAAAAAACTACCCTTGGTTTTGCAATAATATAATATTATATAAAAAAAATTATTTGTTCAAAAAAGATTTACTGCCGGCGTAATATGCTAAAATAAGGAAATGCATGTTAATATTGTGATTTAATAAGTTTTATTAAATTTTCACGCGGAGTTCAAAATAAATCAACCTGTGCGTTTCAAAATTTCACCTTAAAGCATTGGTGTCCAGCCCATACCACAATTGTGGAAATTAATTTACACACATTCTTCACACGCATTTTTACCCTCTTTTAATTTTTAAATTTTTCCTATGAATGTTATCAAAATGCCTTTTTAAAACATCTTCCCTCTTATTTTTAAATGATTCATAACATAAGAGCCAAAAAATTAAAAATTACTTTCCGTTTTTGATAATAAAAAAAATAAAAGTCAAATATAAGAAGTAATTTACTATTAAAAAATAATATGAAAAATAACAAACTTTTAAATGTATGACACTGCTCGTTATTATTACGGAACTGATTTAAACTACATATTGTAACAATTGCTTTTTTATTTTGACTTTAATATGTGTTTGCTAGGTAAACTCTCTCTATTCACTCATACTAATATGAAGCAATACAACCACAATTTACTTTTTGGACGTCACTGCCTTAAAGGGAAAAATATTGAAATGCTACCTAAAATTTAGAAATATGTAATTAATATAAACAGGCGATTTTTTACTATTAAAATTAAAGCGTAATTGAATCAAATTTATTTTAGATATTTTTAAAAAAATTCAAAAGCATTTTCGATAAATTAAATATTGTAATTGAAGGTTTTTTAATATTCAAGCATAAATGTTAAAATTTTTGCTAAAATAAAGGAATTATTAATACATACAAACAAAAATTTAAATGATCTTGTGCGATTGTCAAATTTCACATGATTTTGCAATAAAAAATTTCAATAGCCCGGCTAGCTCAGTCGGTAGAGCATGAGACTCTTAATCTCAGGGTCGTGGGTTCGAGCCCCACGTTGGGCGCAAAAGTTATTTTACTTTAAAACTGTTAATGAGTAAAATATTCACCCTTATTCCATTTAGCGTCATCAATACGAAACGATAACGTTATGTGTCGATTCTTGCAAATCGGTATGCCCATTGTCAATATCAACTTTTATCGATAAGCGTCGATGTATTTTTGGTATGCCGTACGCAACGTTAAGGATGGCATCGATATAAATTGACTCTGATTTTGTCGACAGTCTTATTGACGTCGAAACAGTTTTATTCCTTTTTAACTTTACAATAATAATAATGTTTAATTAAAAAAATGGAAAATGAGCAACAAAGCTACGCGAAAATTGCAAAAATTTGCAAAATTCGCGAAAATTTTTAATATTTCAAACAAGCCATAAAATTGATTAAAAGACCCTAAAACTATAAGGAATAGCAAAAATTCCATAAAAATGTCTAATAGACGAAACTTTTCGTCTAAGTTTTCTGATTCTTTAGAGCTTTAACGATTTTTAATAGATATCAAACTTTTCTATCATATCGTTATTTTTGCGAATTTCCGCTAATTTTGCAATTTTTATCGAATATTTGTAATTTCTTATAGTCTTAGGAATTTTTTTTTTTTATAAATTTTATGGCTTTTTTGACATATTAAAAACTTTTACGAATTTTTGAAAATTTTTATTTTTTTTTTGTATTGTTCCGACATTAAGTTTTTAACCGATTAAACGAGTTTAAATAAATGTTTGGGGTTTGTTTTCATGTTTGCAATTTTAGCCATGTTCGCGAAAGAAGTGATTTTTTCATGTGATTCTCTACAGCTTTAACGTTTTTTAATAAATATTAAATATTGCTATTATACCGCAATTAGGAAATTTTTGCGAATTTCCGAATATTAAGCCATTTTTATGGAACTTTTGGCATTCCTTATGTTTTTAGGGACTTAAAATCAATTTTATTGCTTGTTTGAAATATTTAAAATTTTCGCGAATTTCCGCTATTTCTGCAAATTTTCCGAATGTTTGCAATTTTCGCGTAACTTTTTATACGGGGCATTAGTAATTGTGAATTTTTTAGAATAAATCAAGCTTCCCTTTTTTAAAGCACAACATTTTTTAGAAATGAATATCAAATTGCATTTTTTTTTATAAAAACTAAAAACAAAACAAACAAACTGTCTAATTTATAAGTGATGTGCTTTAAAAAACGATAAACAATCGACATCGTTACACTGCTGTTATAGAATACAAGTTTTGTATCGAATTGATGACGACGTCGATGAAAATTGATGTTGATAATTAATTGATGACGATGACGACGACGTTAAATGGAATAAGGGTGATTATGTACACAATTGAATTGATGAAACAAACCACCCAGGGTTTTGCAAAATAATTGCCGTATTCACAAAACCCGTTGTATCGTTGTATCTATTGTATGTTGTATTAAAATACATACTAGTTCAATATTGCTTTTTTATACAACATACAATCAATACAGCGATACAAGGGGTTTTGTGAATACGGCAAATATAATATAAAAATAATAAAAATATTTGTCCAAAAGAAGGGGTTTCGATTTTCTGCCGGCGTATTATGCTAAAATTATGTTAATATTGTGATTTAAGTTTTATTAAATTTTCACGCGAAGTTCAAAATAAATCAACCTGTGCGTTTCCAAATTTCACCTTAAAGGGACAAATATTGAAATAGATACATATTAAAATGTTAGCTAAAAATTAAAATGATCTTGCGCCATAGCGTAATAAACTAATTTCAACAGGTCGGCGCAGTCGGCAGAACATGAGACTCTTAATTTCAGGGTCGTGTGTTCGAGCCCCACGTTGGGCGAAGGCGATTTTTTACTATTAAAATTAAGGCGTAATTAAAACAAATTTATGTATTCTACATATTTTAAAAAATATTCAGGCAAATTTCACCTTATATGGATAAATACTGAAATTTTTGCTAAAATAAAGGAATTAATTATACAGTTTAAATTCGATAGTCCGGACTCCACTAATCCGGAATATTCAGTAATTTGGACAGAATTTTGCAGCTCATTGCGTATTCTATAATCCGGATTGATTGCAACTCCATAGTCCGGATTGTATAACACCCGTTTTTATATATTTTTTTATTCAAATCACAGCATTATGTAAATGTGTATTTTTTTTATTTCAACTGAACTGTACAAATTAATATTTATGGTTTTATGCCTAATTTTGCTATGAATTATTAAAATTTTTAATAAATACATACATGCGGTAGTCCGGATAATTCGCTACTCTGGATTGGGGTCTGCAATTAATTATCCGGATTATCGAATTTTTACTGTACACACAAATTAAATGATTAAATGGTCGTGGGTTCGAGCCCCACGTTAAGCGCAGGCGATTTTTTATTTAAATTTTTCCTCTGTTTCATATATGAATTTATATCAGAAACACTAGACCACTCATCAATCCTCTTGGTAAGCAGAACTGGCGCTGTGGGATGAACCAAACGTATTACTGCCGTATTCATATAAAAATTAATAAAAGTTTACAAAACAAATTTTTTATCAAAATTTTACTTAATAAACGTTTGTTAAATTTAAAAATCGTCTACGAATACGGTGGTTAATTTAAAAAAAATTTTTTTTTGTAAAATACAGATAAATTAACAAATCGCACTTGATCAAAAAGATTTTATTATCTCAAAATGTTCATTTTTTCACTTTTTGAAAGAAATCGACAAGTAATATTCATATCTACCCGCTGCAGCGCGCTGTAAAAATATCATGCTATTTTGTCAACTATTTGTTGGTATAATAGTAATTTTTAAATTTTGAGTTAATACCCTCTTTCTAAAACTTTTTTAGAAACCAATGTTGAAGATACTTCTTTATAACCAGGGCCTGGGCTGGTAAGCAGATAAAATCGCGTTAATGCGCATAAAAAATGCAATAAAAATGTATGCGCTAAAAATTTTAAAAATATGCAGTTAAAATTATCTTAAATTTTTTTTTAATTGTTAATAAACAAAACATAAAAATAACAAGAAAAAACAAAAATAGCACGAAGAACGTTAAAATTCAGTCTCATAAAAGTAAGTAAGGTACAATGACCACAAAAGTAGAAGTTAAAATAAAGTAAAACACAAATATATAAACACAAATATATAAAGACAATCATGTTAATTAATTCACTTGTAAAGGCCCAACTATAATAAACAAAAGCTGGCTTGAGCAACCGTGCGAATACATGTTAATCATAAGTGTCAAACCATATTAAACTTAAAGGAAAAATACATACGTCGTGTGGTACCTTTTTAACTGTGCTTCTGTAAAAGTCAGACGCAAAGTCATCTGACAACATTTCAATTAGAGCGTGTTCTATTTTCTCCTGACAAACCATCTGACATCAGAAATCTATGCCGGGAAGAAACCGGCAGCGGCGTCCACTATTGACGGAATTATTAGCCGGCTGAAGTTAATATTTTACACTACCGATACATGTATGATAATTTCACCATTAAATAGAAATTATGTACATACATATGTATATAAAGAAAAAATATTTCATTATAATATCCTAAATTGGTATCTTCCAATTAAAAGAAAAAAATGTTTAGATGGCTGAACTCTTTTTCCGCTCAAACAAAAATTTGTATGGCGGCCGCACGCTATTTTGAAACCGAGCAATACTTTGGTTTCTGCAATAACTATGCGAAAAAAACACAGACAATGTCAAAAGCAAATTACATGTACGTTTGTGACCGAATATTATAAACCCTATGTAAAACAGCAGTTTAGACAGACATGCACAATTACATGTGACTTGAAAAGTTGACAAGTCAGGCGTAAAAACATGTCGTCTACATGCATCTTAAGAAAACTTTTTGTTCAATTTTTTGAAACTGTCATTTGCTTATAGTTTCTCTGTGGTATATTCATTTTCATTAGGCTGTTTTCGAAAACAACTTAAATATGCAAGCAGTTAAGGATTTAAAATAATAAATTTAAATACTTAATTTTTATTTAATCTTAATCAAGCTTGCTACGAATTTGTTTACTTAAGTTTCCATCCAAAAAATACATCTTATGTATGGCAATATCAATTAACTAAAATTCACCACTGTTGAATCCTTTTACAACATCTTTGGCAAAAGTTAGAGGAAGACATTAATCCGGATAATTCTGTTTATATGCGGCAACACGCGAAGGTGCTTTACAAAATATTTTTCCCATAAGAAATCAATAAATATATACATATGTATCATCGAAGTTGTCTTTTACCTCTTCTGCGGAAGGGTGCATGGCAAGATAAAGCAATTAAAACAAGTTTTTTCAAAATGTGCAATATCAACAATTTATGCAAAAATATGCATTCAAACCAAAATATGCACTAACAAATCGAAGCCATTTTACTGCAAATTTCTTGATTCGCAATGATATTTTGTATATGGGTGTTTCTCTGAAATGGTCCACCGTGACTTAAAAAATCAAAGCGCTCGCATAATTTTTTTAAGCACAGAAAATTGAAAATTTAAATTTTGTAGTATATTTTTATTTTTTATTTTTCATTTTTGAATAAAAGATTAATTTTTTTGTTAAAAACTTCTGAAAATATATGTAAAATTACTAAAATATGTAGAAGGTAAAAAGTGTCACGTGCGTAATGTCATGATTTATAAAGGCCCATTACTAACCTTTATAAAAACATTTTTTCCGAAATAAAAACCTCCTACAATTCACTTACTTTCGCACTTTTTCTTACGGTCCTAAAAGGCACTTCTATTTTTGTCACGTGAGTAAGTCAACTTTGATTGCATGGCATTTGGGTACCCAGTGCTCAATTTACCATTATATATACTTTTTAGAAAGAACTCATCACAAACAATGTAACGATTCTAGAATTCATTCTAAAATTCCAATCCACTTAAATTTTTTTAATATTCAAACATAATAAAACGCGTACAAATGTCGCGTGCGTAACCAGAGAAACACCCATATGGAGCCCTAACCGCGAAAATAACGTAAGCGACATCATTTTCAATTTTCGTTTTTTTACTAAATGACTTTATTGGCAACACTTGCACCATCTCCTTAAACGTCATGGTCACAGAAGGTACCTTTACGATTTTATAGCAATAACAATTTTATTGTAAGCGACAAATTTCATACAAAATTTATATGCAATAAAATAAAAAAACTCTCTCCTGTAAAATTTGATTTTTGGCGCTTACGTTATTTTTGCGGTTAGATTACCATATTGTGGTAATCTACGACTGACGAGAACAAATATGCAATTTGCATAAAAATCCGGGACTTGTTTATAACACCTATTATGGTTTCGTTTTTATATTCTTCACCAAAACTTTAGCGTGAATAAAAAAAAGTCTTGAAATTCCAAACACACAACTCATGACCGACCAGTTTATTAAAATTAAATAATTAAATAAAAAAAAAATACTTGTTAAAAAATGTAGTAAAAGAACTGCTTGCGCCCAACGTGGGGCTCGAACCCACGACCCTGAGATTAAGAGTCTCATGCTCTACCGACTGAGCTAGCCGGGCTAATGAAGCTAATGGTGCATAATCTTATAGTTAAGATATTCATTTGTAAATCACACAAATTTACATTTCAAGCTGTTATAAATGAGCTTTTTTTTAACATTAACAAACACTCTACAAGTCCAATAAAAGCTTCAAGTGTAGCCAACTATTTAAATGTGTCTTAATGAAAAGCTGTTTAGTTTCAAACACTTTTAAAAATAACAAGTGGCAGAGTGTATTTTAGTTTTTTGTTTCTTTCAATTCCTAACTTAGTTAATAGCTCTAAACTTATGTTATAGTTTTATTTAATATAAGCGGCTGTTAGTTTTAAAGGCACAAAACAAACAAACAAACGACATATTGGAAACCAAAACAAAGTTTACAAAAAAACAGTTATTAAGTTCCGGTGTTCACACGATGTAAGACGTCAAGTTAAAGAGAAAATTTATATGTAGTATAAAATATAAGATTTAAAAATGATTTCAATTAATAAAAGTGATAGAAAATTTTAAGAAAGTTCAAGTTTAAAACCACAATAGTTAATTAAAAATCTATAATATGAAATATAAAGTAAATATGTAGGTATGAAATAATTTATTAAAGAGAAATAATAAAATTAGAAAAAACTACCCAAGATTATTGTTTTAAATATCCATTTTTGTGTTTGTTAAGAAAAAAAAAACTTCAAACCCAAGTGCCTTTTAAAAAGTTTATAAATAAAAAAAATTAATAAAATTAATCTCTAGTCATTAAAATTTGTTAAGTTTTTATTAATTTTATTATTATTTGCGCGCGCGGTACATGAAAATAAGATCATCACTTCCGGTTATTTGTCTACAAACGATGTTCACATACGACGAGTCCAAACAAAATCACTTTTATTTAATAAATAAAAATTACTTTTCTCTAAAAAGTTAAAAAAAACTATGCAACAACAACTACATACATACATATGTATGTATAAAAAAAAAACTGAAACAATCAAATGAAAATTAATTCCCATTAAAACAACAAATTTTAATTGTTAACAATTTATAAAGATCTGTTCAAATTTTGATTGCAATTTTGCTTTTTATTAAATTTTTAAGATTTTAATTCCCTCCCTTGCAAAAGTCAACTTAATAGAGATGGTACTTTTTTAGGTACTATTTTATAAATTTCTTTAGATAAAAATTTACATTTTTTACTTCTTCTTCAAGAAGGTACTACATACATATTTCTTGATAATGTAATTTTTCTTAAAAAAACATACCTTTTGGTTAAAAGGTTTAAGAAAGAAATTTCTTAAAAAACTGTAATTTTCTTAAAAATGTATTTTTTCTTAACAAGGTACTCTTTCTTTAAAATAAATTAACCATTTCTAGGTTAGATTAGGTCAAGTGGTGTTATACTCTGCATACAGTCCCCTCATCAAAAATAACCTGCATATTACCCTGACAAACCCCAGTAGATCGACAGGATAACAGCGATACTCCCCATTTCGTCGTGAAACCCTTATCCCTGCCAATTCTGTCTGAGACCCTGTATCCTAAGACAGTGGCACTGTACATGCTCGATCGTATCGCGATTGTTAATGGTATCGCAGAATCTATTCCGGATCACCCCATGGTAGTAACACAAGGTTCGAAGCCTGTATTGCAAGTTCTTCCGTTACCTCATTCCCATCGACCTTGCAGTGTCCGGGTACCCAACACTGCCTTACTGTAAATTGCCCCATGAGCTCCCTCAGAGCATTCCTACTCCGTTCGAATAGGCAATTTTGATGTCAATGCTCTGGGCGCAGCCTGACTATCGACGTAAATTGTGACCACAGACGCCATGACGATGTGACCCAGTATCACCTCCGTCGCCCTCCAGATCGCTTGATCTCAGCCTCTGGAAGACACTGCACTTTTTGCGTCCGTGTCAGCAATGTAAACACCGGCACCAGTGTCCATCTTGCACCCGTCCGTAAATACTGCTCAACCTTCAAAAAGCCCATTGGATCCATGCCAAACTTTTCTATTCTGGAACTCCAATCACCAGAATTGGAGTCACCGAAGCCTAAGGTCATAATAATATGATTTGAAATTCTTTCGAGCATAGGGTTGCCATTCGTACTAATTTTACCAGTACACGTACTGGTTTTTATTCAATGTACTGGTTTATGCATAACACCCAAATCAGTACGCAAAAGTACTGGTTTTTTTAAATTTTGCCTCCAAATAATTATACTTGCTTAAAATTAGTTTCTTCCTTTATTACTTTTGATTTGTTATGAATCACCCAGTTAAAAATCAGTCTTTACTCTTAACTTACCATATGCTTTGTATTTAAATAAATAGAAGTGCCATTAGTGCTTTTCAAAAGAAAATGCTGGTTTTGCAAAACAGAGACAAGTATAAAAACACTCGCAGGATTTCGATTCGGTTTTGAACAACTGCCAACGTGAACACTTCTTGTTTGTATTCTGTGGTTCAAATAATACGAAAAAGAACGTAAAATGTTTGTTTTGTTTTCCAACGTCCCTGTCTTAAAACTACTTCATTGTATACACAAGAGGATAAGTTTTAACTTCGTTTAGAAGCGAAAACATGTCGTTAAAAACGAGACATATTTTCTCACTACAAACAATTTTCGACAGTGACATGGTCCATGCTTGCATTACATCGGACCAGTCCATGAAGTAGTCCATTTATTAAAAATGGATCAGGCGGTCCAATATTATTTGCAGGGCAACGAAAAATCGTAGAAACAGCCGATTGGCTGAAAGCACAAAAATTGTGTGAATGTTAGTGAAAAAGTGTAAGTGTATTGCAACTTTCAAGAAATTACTTTCATGTGTAAATGCTAGGTAAGCGAAATATATCAGGGAGTCATCAAAAAACAGTATCTTTATTTCATTCATGGCCACAGCTACGCTTCAGCTGATTGTACCAGCAAACTTTTCAAAGAAATCATCCCCGATTACAAAGTTGCTTCCAATTTTAGTTGCGGAAGAACAAAGTGTTCTAAAGTTGCAATCAAATAATTGGCAAAGTATTGAGGGTATTCACAAGGTCTCCTATCCAGTCACATTTTCATAAGTCATAATTTAAAAATTGCTCAAAACTATTGTTCTTGACGTTAAAAAAATTTCTTAAAATAATAAATTTTTTTCTCCTAACTATTTTATTTTAAGGCATTTTTTTGTTTGTAATTCAAAAACAAAAATTTTTAAGGGTTTTAATTTTATAGCCTATGACAATATGGCTAGATTAGAGACCTCGTGAATACCCTCATTATATTGACAATAATTTGTTTGAATTTAGAATTTTTTCTGCATTTACAACATAACTTATACTTCTATTTATTTTTAATATTGTGACGTGATATTTTTGTTGTATGTACATATGTATTTTGTTAAGTTCTTGCTTTAAAAAACAGAAAAATGAATTTTTTTTAATGTATAATTTTCTTTTTGTTTTAATAATCTTTTAAAACTTATGAATTCAATAAAATTTTGAGTCAAAATTTGTGTACTGGTTTTTTTCCGAATGTACTGGTATTTTTCTTGCGATGTACTGATTTTTCCAATTTCAAAAATGGCAATCCTATTCGAGAACCCACTTCGTACATCCCACCAAACAGTGCAAACACAAGTAAGATTGGGCCTTTTACCTTATCCGGTCTTAAGCTATGTTCACATTATGTGTATTTGTCATATGGAATGTCACTTTTCTACCCACATGTGTTTTCATGTGTATGTCAAAATTTGAGTTTTACATAAGCTTTGTAATTTACATGTTCACATAATGGTATGTAACGTACATTTGACATAACCTATCAAAAATAAAAAAAACATTTTTAATAATTAATTTGTGTATTTTTTATCTGTTTTATTATTTATTTACTATTTTAATATATATGTATTACAATTTCAGTTAATTTTTGCCGCCACAAACAATTTTGTTAATAAAAAACAGCTGATGTCAGATGCTTTGTCACTTGAAAATAGAACACGTTCTAAATCAAAATTGTCATGTGTACTGTACACAGAGAAATAACACATGATAGTGTTTGAAGGGGTTCAGACGATATGTACATATTTAACATGTGAAAAAGTGACAATCCACATGACAAATACACATAATGTGAACACAGCTTTAGTCCCCAATTCTTCCCGATTTAATTTCTGCATGTATACTGAGTATTTCTCTTGTCAGACAATTTACAATCGAGGAAGTTCCCTAACCTTTCCTTAATAAGATAATTTTTTTTAAAAAGTACCTTTCCATAAATTTTTTTGTTAAAACACACTTTTCCTTAAAAATGTCCCATTTTCTAAATATGTAAACTTTGTTATACAAATTTTCATATTATTCGAATGTGTATTCTTAGTCAAATTACAATCCTCAAAAACTTTTATACTTTAATAGTCTAAGGCCCGTTTTCACAAGTTACCGATAGCATAAAGTAGACTTTAACCGGCCTTATTAAAAGTGTTCCATCATTAAATCTTTACTTTCACCTAAAGTGAGCGATAAATTAGATAAAGGCTTATCCTACCTGGTAGGTTAAAGTAAAGTTGTAATAATGGATAACTTTTTATACGGCCGATAAAATCCTACCTTTAGCTATTGGTAAGTTGTGAGAACGGGCCTTATTCCTTCAATATTTTCCAGGAATATTTTGTATGCAACATGTAAATTTTTTCTTAAAATTAAAATTTCTCCTAAAATTTGAAAATTTTTCTAAAGTGCACTGAATGGGAAATGATAAATAAAATTCTACGAAAATTCTCCGAAGAAACCATGGGTCTAAAACAAAATCCTAGTCCGCGCCTCTCGACTTGAAAATTTTTTTACTTGGGGGAAAATTTTTTCAATGTAAAAAAAATTTTGATTGAAAAAAAATATAAAGTGCAAAAGAATTACCTTAATTAAGGCGACCAGATTTTGAAAATAAAAATAGAGGACAAAAAGAAAAAAAGTTAAAAATTTAAGATTTTTTTTACATATTTTACTGACAAATTTGCATTCCCACATTCACATACATATGTTAAGTAAATTAAAAAAAAAATAACATATCCCTCAAAATGCAAACCTGTTAAATCCAATTTTTAAGTAAATGGAGATTTTGATGCCGTGTGGTAGAGAAAGATATTCCTCGTCGACCACCATGTAGTTTTCCTTTAATTTGAGTCTTGAAGTGTGTCAAATCAACTATATTTTTGGTTTTCCTTTCAAGCAGCAAATTGGGAAAAAAAGTTTTCCTGTAAAATTTGTTGAAAGGGGCTTAGTAGGTTTGCTTGCATATTCAGCCAGCGATATATACACATTTACGTTTACTTATAAATAAGTAAAATTACTAAAAAAAATAACGAAAATTAAAATGCATTGCACTAACTTATTCAAAATTGTATACTGCAAGTAAATAAGAGTTCAGTAGAAGTATGAAAAGAATAAGCACGGCACGACATTTTCCATACGATTTGACAGGAAAAAACCGGCGATCGCCGTGAAATAAAATTTATTTTAGTTTATAAAAATAAAAACAAATATTGATTATGCATTTAAAAATAAAGAGGACAAAGATGACAGATTATGAAAAAAAGATGATAAAAGAGGACACAAATTTTATAGATGACAGCCAGTTAAAATAGATGATTGTCCTCTAAAAAAGAGTACGTATGGTCACCTTACCTTAATAAACCATTTTATTAAAAAAATTCGATTTCTTTTTGGAAAAAGCTATTTTTTCAAAAAAATTTTTTTTTCCAAGGCTGGCAGCCAAATTTTCAAGTCGAGAGCCGCGGATTAGGATTTTGTTTTAGACCCATGGTTTCTTCGGAGAATTTTCTTAGAATTTTATGTAGATTACGTTTTTGGTATACGATTTAAAAAAAAATCGACCCGCCCTAACCTACATACTTAAACAAGAGCGTCAACGTTGAGTCACGAACAGTAGTGTTAACTTTCTAGTTTAAATTAGAAATATTTTTATAAATCAGTTAAATATTTTTGATTGAAAGACAAGGCCTCGATAGAATTTACTAATGTAATGATTTGGCTATGTCAAATTTTAGCCTTATTCGTTAAAATTTGACAACAAAGTTCATTTAATAATGTTTTCAAGCGTATTATTGCTATGATATTCGAACCGAATTGATACCTAGGTATATTAAGAAAAAAACTGCTTCCAGAGACAGACAGTTTTTATCTTAATTTATGAATAAATAGGTACCTACCTACCTACTTTTTCAAAAATATAACTTCGAATGTGCTATTTACCATGTTACGAAAAATGTAACAAATATGACTAAACGGCATCACTGTTATTTCTGTACTCATTTGTTAAAAATTTTAAAAAGTCCCACCATACCTACTTAAAATTTGGTACACAATTCTTTTTTACTCCGACGTACTGCCGTTTTTAAAATTTTTATTTTTTTTTCCAAAAAAAATGTTGATTTTGCTTAAAAATTTTACCTACATACATACATATGTAATTGCTCTCATTACGTTTTTATAATAATAATCAAATAAATATTTGCAATGTTTAATAGAAAAATAACAGCTAACAAAATCAACAACAACTCCAGCAGCAACTTTAATTCAACAACAACAACAGTATTAACAAATCAAACGGTATTATTTATTTATTATGCACAGAAAAACACTTGTTTAGTGCGTTTTATACTTTCTTCAATACTCTCTGCCTCTCTGTCCCACCTTTAATAACAAATGAAAGCATACAAGCACATGAAAAATACATACATACTTGTTTGCAATTGCAAATGCAAAAAAAAGTAAATAAACTACAAAATTAATTTAAAATTAAAGTTTAATTTACAAACACATATAAAATGTACCTTTTTTTTAAACACTATAATGAGTACGCTCGATCAGTAAATAAAATACAACAGTGTTTTAAATTTAATGACACCAACTGTGTTGAGCATACTAATCGTAACGTAATAAAATTAATACGTACATACATACATACATAAGTACATACTTATGATCAAACCAATAATAAATTTAAAAAATAACAGTTTTTATTAAATTTTCTATTAATATTTTTTTGGAGTTGCCAATCACTTTTGTGGTTTCAAGATTTTATTTTAATATTATGTACTTGAGGTTACACACGCTTAAGATTTTAGCTGCCATATGTATGTATGTAGATTTGTACATTAGGGCGGTAACCAAATTTTTGGCATAGTACCTACCACAGAGTGGCCAAGAATGTTTTAGCAATGAAAACACCTGTCTTCCGTCGTTTTGCGAAAAAAACGTCACGCAGGGAAGCAAATTTCTAAAACCTTCCAAGAAATTTTTTTAAAAAATTTTTTTATTTATAATTTTTTTTTTTGTAGTTATACAATACATATTCATATATTAATTCATTCTATGTTTACATAGTAGTTTTAAATATACATATATTCTATCGGATGAAATAAACTTTAAGTTTAATGGTCGCGATGATTCACATTATTATGTGAAATTTGTCGTTGTTTTGAAAGTACCTGAATGCTGCTCCGAGTTCATATAAGAACTTCGTATCATCACGTGTATGACTGACCTCAATAAATTTTTGTCCTTAACATTTTCTCGAGACATACTTGCCCATTATCTGCACTTCTTAGGGGACTCCCATACAAACATTGCGTTTTATGTAATTCTTAAATTAATTAAAATTTTGTAAATGAAATCAAAAGTTGCTAACAGATTTCATTTACTACTTGTTTTGTTTGCAGCTTCGTTTTTTATATGTCTGCAAAAAATTAGAAGCTAAGCTGCATTTTCCAATTTTTTTTTATGCATTTTTAAAAAACAAAAATTTCGAATTTTGATAAAAAAAGTAATTTTCTTTAAAAAAAAAATTATGTTTCTAAAACGACGAGGCATATTAGAAAAAAGGAATTATTGCGGAATTTTAGTTTTTTCAATAAGCTAAAGCGTTTTTGAGTTACGCGAACATATGTTGTGCAACGTCCTCCTTTTTCCAAATAACGGTACATCTCGAAAACCAGAGCTAACCTAAAAAAATGGTTAGCACCATTGGATTCAGCGTAGCTGAATTAGGTTAAAACGCCAAAAAAGTGTAAATTTCGAGGACAGTGTTATTACAGCTCTCACTAAATATTTGTTAATAAAGTTACAAGTAGGAAAATCGATCAAAAAAAGAACTAGTCTTTTTTATAAGTCCAAAATAAGCAATTTTCACAATGTTATAACCAGGAAAACCATAAAAATGCAATTGCATGTTTTTCCTTGTGCGACCAATGAAGGCAGAAACAACATTTTTATCCGTTTAAGAGCTTTTTATGAATTTTGGCATCGGTTTTTTAGTGCATATTTTTGCATATTTTACCGTTTGCAGCATTTTTTCATTGTTTAGTTAAAAGAGCATTTTTCAAGTTAGTAGTGCATATTTTACCTTATGTAGCGCTTTTTTCTAGAATCCCAGAAACAGTGCACCAACCAAAAATGTTTCAATTGAATTTTTTTTAATGGAATGTAAGACTAGATGTAAAATTAAATTTTTATATTAAAAAAATATATGCTCAAAATATTATGTAGTTAAATTCAAACGAAAATTCATTTAAAATTACGGATCATTAAATATAATTTAAAACAAATGATTTTTTTTAATTTTTAAATTTTTTATTTATTTAACAGCATATTCCCTTAAATTGAATAGTTTTTACTTTTTTTTGCATAACAAAATAAATACGGAAAATCATTATTTTTTGGTAGTTTGTTTTTTGCATAACAAACATAAATGTTAAAAAATAAAATTATGTATTCGTAAAATGACTATAATTTTATTACGGTTTAAGAGTACGGAAAACGAATTTAATAACCCATAATCAGTTACTGTAATAATTTTATGAGTGTTTATTTCGATGATCATTAATACAATAATGTTTACCAAATCCTACCCCACCCCTGATCTCTTATGGCGTTTTCTTTTCTAAAAAAAAAGTGTTACATGTGACTTGGCAACATTTTTAAATGCTCCCCTTATTTTTAAGAAGTGTTTAATTTTTAATGTTTACAAAAGAACAAAAATTTCGGCATTAAACAATAAAGTACAATTAGCGCAAGGTAAATTCAATTACAGGTGGTGGCAAGACTACAACAATTCAAAGCCAACAGAAACAACAGATGTTTTTTATATTGCATTGTTAGTGTTTACGGTTCGATACTTGCCGCCACCTTGTTCTGAATTCGCCTTGATCCAGTGCTGCACTCATGCCCCTTTAATTAAAATGAGTGTTGAACATGTAGCTTTTTTTATTTTAAAGAGAACATCAGTAGAAAAGAACTTTTTACACTTATAAAATAACACACGTTTTTCAGAAAAGAACATAAAAAAATGCAAAAGGCAGAAAAAATGCACAATTTTACTCAGAAAAGGAAAAGCCATTAATGTTATACGTGAATTTAGCATTATTTTAGGCAAGGTTGCCAGATAAATTTGTGAGAAAATCGTCAGTTTCCTGAGAAAAAATAAAAAAAATCGTCCTTCACGTTTTGAAAAATCATCAAAAAATAGGACAACTTAATATTTAGTTATTTTTTTAACAATTTTTGTTCGATTTTTATAAAAAAAAACCATTCAAACAAAAACATAATTACTTCATACCCAGCTAGGATTTTCAATCGTGTAAGAGCTACTGGGATTCTCATGAAGAGCTTCTTTGATTGTCGATAGCCGCATTTTTTAATCGTAGAAGATTCCTCACACGGGAAAAATTGTAACACTATTGAGATTCTTCCATAGCACAGCCAAATACGCTTCTTCAATCGTTGTGGGAATCGTTTAAGACGTAGGTAAATATAATCTAACGAGTCTTTCATGTCAAGAATCGTATGAGACTCTTGTAGATGTTCTCTAACAACTCGTGAAATGGTCGCCGTATACATAGTATAAAAGTACCAGGGAGCGTTGTCAATATTTACCCATGTAATGTCAAATTAATTTATTTGAATTTTGACGCTTGTTTTAATTTTTTTCCTCATTTTCTTTTGTTTGACGTTATATGGGTTTTAAAATTGAGAACAAAATTTGTAATGAATATACTACCATGTACTTATTCTACCATGGCCGTAGTTTAAAATAAGATTTATAAAGAGTGTCGTAAAAGGTTCATTCGATGATGGTTTGACGAAAGATAAACAAATACATAATCTGAAAATAATAAAAGATTTTCTTAAGACGTGTATATTACAGCCGTACCTAAACAAAAGCAGCACGCATTTCCAGTTTTTAAATAGAGCGTCCTGAATGCTTTGCAATTGGAAAACCCGATTTTGACAGTTCGTTTAATAGTGAAGTTTGCCGCTATTGTTAATCATTAACGGCAAAAAGCTATTTTTTGGTTAATCTAGCGTCTCTATCTCTATTTTTATTTAAAATTTGTGGGTTTTATTAAACAAAAAAGCTATAACTACTGTTTGTGACATATCAGCGTAAAAGTTTAGCGAATGAAAACGTTCCGCCTTCCGCTCTTGTTAAGATACGGCTGTTAAATATTTCAAGATTAAAAAATGAAATTGTCAGAAAATGAAATGTTTTATTCAGACTTTGGAGACTGAAAAAATCGTCACTTTTTAGAAAAAAAAATCAGCAAATCTGCACTTTGCTAATTTCGGAACACAAAAATCGTCAAAATTACGATAAATCGTCAAATCTGGCAGCCCTGATTATAGGTGATTTTTGTGCTTAAAATAGCACTTAGTGCTGGTTCACATTATTCATGTTTTAGCCGTCAAGTCTAAAGCTTTTCGGAGAGAAGGGATAAGGGGATGCCATTGCTTTTCCTCTCTCTGCTAAAAACTCAAGACTTGACGGCTAAAACTTGAAGAGTGTGAACCAGCACTTACAGCAGACTCATCAAAATACAAATTTCTTTAAAAAAAAGTTGATATTCATTTGTTTAAGAAATGCAATTCATAAAAATATGATTTGTTTTGTTAATATAAATAAAATTGGGAGCATTATATACTACTGGAAAAACTATAGCATGCGTTGTGAAGCGTGCGTCTAAAAGGGTTTACGGCTTTTGTCAAAAAATCACAACATTTTTTGGCTGCGAATACATAAGTGATTTTAGAGTTCTCTTATATCCACCTTTTATTTAGGAATTAGATTTTGTATACTGTATGATGCAAAATTCGCTAAAAATTAGGAAAACACACTTCAACCTTTGAAGTTACTTCCACTTTTTGTGGCGTGCGTCACAAAACTTTGTGATCAATTATTTCGCAACAAATACTTGCTGAGAAATTACCATATATGTACATATTAATAAAATGTGAAGCTATCTCTTTTGAAAGGCCAAAAAATGTTTATATATCAATCAGAAAACGCGTGCGAAGGTAGCGTTCGTCTCGCAGGATTTGCCGATATGTATATCAATTCTAAAAGTCTTTTAACAAAGATTAAAGTTAACATATAAACTTTGGAATATTTTTCTTAAAAAAGTACAAAAAAAAATATATTACATTATAAAAAAAAGAGTGTTTCTTTGAAAACTGTCCATCCAATTGAATCTCTCATGACTAGACACGGAAGACTAGGGAACATTGTCCATCAAAAGGGGGTTTCCGCTAAAGTAATGCGTTTAAGGCTAATTATTTAATTCGCTTTGACGAAAAAGATAGGTTTTTTATGTCTAAGAAGTTTATTGTAAAACATGCTATAGTGCTTTCCCCCAAATACACTGAATTTGTAATATTTTTAAATATATATCTGTGGCATTTTGAGAAAACATCTTAAGTCAAATTTAAAAAGTTGAAAATTGCCGTTAATCATACGAATTTTCTTTCAAAGAACATTTTTGTTTACGTTGTTGTTACGAAATTTTTCTTTAATTTTGGTTTATTTTATTATTTGACAAAAATTACTTTTTCACCGAGTTTTTCTTAAAAACTTTTTTACTATCAGATCTCGACTTAAGATGTTTCGTCAAAATGCCACAGATATGTGTCATAAAAAGTATAATTAACATTTTTTTTATTTCTTTAAAAAAAAAACATTTTAGTTTCCATTAAAAAAAAACAGCCAAATAAATTAAATTACCTTTTACTTAATTGATTTTTTTAATTGTTTGTGTGCATAAATGGAATAATATTCACTTTTTAAAATATGATTCATAATTTTTTGTTGGTTCTTACTTGTTATTGTTGGCAGTACAAACAAGTTTTTGCTGGATTTTAAATTACCATCGATAATTCTATCGATGGATTCTGTTCCAAAGTAAATATTTGTTGTTAGAGTCCTAAAACAAATAAAGCTTTTGACGTGAGCAGACAATTTTCACTTTTTTAGGTCTGGCAGGGTAGGCTCTCGAGTATAATGCTGGGTACAGCCAATGCAATGCTTTTACGCAATTTTTTATTCATTCCAGATTGCATCAACATCAAAACGCTTTGATATTTTGAGGTTGCATTGAAACAGATTGCATGAAGATTGCACTGTCTGTACCCAGCAATACACTCTTTTTCATTGATTATCTCCTTCGCCTAACCTAAAAACTTACTATTAAGTATGTTCACTCTATAGAGGTTCATCAGTGTTCACTCTACAGAGTAGTCAATGTAAAGATTCTGGTGTTCACTCTAACAAGGTATTCATAGAATCGGGGGTTCACTCTACCCAGACATCACTGTAACTGTCCATGTTTTTCGCATTGCGAAACTGGAAGTGATCATTTCAATCTTTCAGTTTTTCTTTTGTTATGATTTTGTTTTTTTTATTAAATTTTGTCAACTTTTTGTTTATGTAAAACATTAAAACAAAACAAACAAAAAGCGTCAAATCGCTGATTTTGCCCATAAACCGCTGATTCAGCAGCACTTTTATTATTTCAAGCTTGAAATGTACAATTTTAGATTTTTTTTTTTACATAACTTAATTTTTTATCGATAACTTTTTAATATTTTTTGACACTTTGCTATTTATGTTAATACAGCTGAACTCTTTACACTTGGTAATTTTTTCTATTACATTATAAATATTTGCACTGTTCACCAAAACTTGAACAATGCATTAAAAAAGTAGTGCCATAAGGCATTAAAGGCCGTTTTTCACTATATAAAATTCTAAAGTATTGTCATGACAGGGTTATATATTCTTCAATAATATATAAGACTAGGGACGGGCAAATTGAAAAAATATATCGATATAAATCGAATCGATATTTCGGCTCATTCTTGAAAATAGTTACGAACGGTATTCGTCTGCACAAACACTAAAAAAATTGATATGTATATGGAGTTGTAACGTGGTTTTGTCGTTGGCTGGGGTAGTTCAGCTGTATCCAGGGTCGACTTACGGAATCCACGAACCTTAAGTGAAAACACGAATGATTTACCCTTTCGCGGTTAACAATAATTTCTTAACTTTATTGATTTATTTACAATATAATTAAAATACTTTGTTAACTTCATTCAAAATAACTTCTGCACAGCAAACAGGCAGGGATTCGGCCGATTCTTCCCGGCCAGTGTATTCGGGTCGGAATCGGGTGGATCGGATCGGGTCCCTTAAATGCTCGGCGGTGATGAGGTGGCTCGTTCTCAGCAGTCGTCACAATTTGTTCTTATGTCTAGGTATCTAAATATGTATTACAATTCATCATTGTATACTAAGTTAACTACTGATTTAATTAGGAGAGGACTGGTGACCGAAGTCCCAGTACAAAACTGTTAACCGAAGCCACAGTATAAAAACGGTTGAGTGTGTGAGCCGAACGCTTAAAAATTTTCTGTTTATTTTTCGAACCCTGGTAATAACCCAATTTAATGATAATTACGTTTAACGTTTCGACGCAAGCCAAGATAAGCAAAAAGTGAACTTTCGATAAAATGACTGAAAACCCTTTTTCTTACTTAATTCTGTAATTCTTAAATTTTTGAAAAAAACATTTACAACATACTTAAATTCTAATATTTTAAAACTTTTAATAAATTTTCTAAAAAAAAACAACGTAAAATGAATAAGCGGACGTTTATTGGAAACGATTTTAGTAATTGATTTAATTAAAACACCTTTCATTGCTAATTATTTCTGCATTTTAAAACAAAAAAAAACTCATTAAAAGTTTCTGTGTTTCTGTTGTATTTTTTTTTACCTGGTGATTAAAAAGATGTTTTATAAATTTGTTTTACAAATAAAAATCACGTTCACGAGATTTTTTGCTAATACTCGTAAATAAATGCATAAATTATGAGTTACGAAACAAAAGAATTTTTTAGTAATTAAAAAAAAAATAAATATAAAAAAAGAAAATGTTGTTGTTTTATTTTAAATAGTAATGACACGTGTATGCAGTGGATACACTTAAAGAAAAAAAAATGGGGGATTTAATAAAAAAATTTACAATTTGGAATTATTTTGAATTTTGTGGGCAAAAGATGTTGAAATGTTTTGAATACCCCAAATGCCTTTCCACATCCAGAAATAAGAGTTATTCTAGTTTTTCCTAAAGAAAAAATTCATGAAAAATCCAGATAGAAGAAATACATACATAATAATAATTTTTTTTTAAATTTTTTCTATATTTTTTTTTATATTTATTAAAAATTTTTATATGTATAAAAAAATATTACAATATGACCGCATTGCGATTATGCAATTAACGCCGAGTTTTCTTTTCTTTTATTTTCTTTTAAAGTTGCTACCAAGGTATATTTACACAAGGTAAACTCGTTGGCCCATATGTGTGTCAGCTGTTTACCTAAGTTGGAACACCAATGTCAAATTCCGTGTATATGAGCCAAAATTTGTACATGTGTGCGTTAAATTTATATGAAGACAATTTTGACAATTCCGGTCCACTCGGTTATTTTTATAGAGCAGCATGTCTACACTCCCAAATGAGTCTACCTTGTGTAAATATACCTTGGTTGCTACGAAACTCTTTTTATATTTACATTAAAATTTGTTTCAATAATTTTTTCAATCAAATGTAAACAAAACAAATATTAATCCATAAAACAACTGTGTTGTCAACCAACCATTTTCTATAATGACTTAGCGATTAAAAATTCTAATAGACACAAATAAAAATCGCAACTTTTTTTTAATATGTAATACATATTTGGGGGATTCACAAGGTGGCATAAAGTCGTATGTCTTAAAATAATAACATGAAAAAATATAACTGTTGTGAACAACCCCTCATAATTCAGTGTGCTATTTTGAATTTAAATCAGCTGATTTAAAACAAATATTAATAAATTAAATTAGATTAGATTAGACCTGACTAATTTCTAATTTTCAGACGCAAATCAGAAATAAAATTTATTTTGTTTGATAACCGAACAGCAGAATCCTAAGCCGATCTTATTTGACACCGCAAGTGATTTGTTACAAAAATTGCTAGCCGCAGGTTAAAATCGGATGTTACCCGGTTACATTTTACCATCAACGGCGTACAAAAACCAATGCGGCTAGGCTCAGCCGTTCAGCGCATGTCTCTTCGAATTAAGTACGACAGCACAATAAACGTTCTATTTATTTAAGACACGTTTTGTTTACAAAGCAACAACAGTATTTTTAAGCCATTGTAAAATGTGAGAACTTTATGACAATATAACATAATAGCACACCTTGTTAATACCCCAATTCTATTATAATAGAAATACATACCGCACTTGATCATACTCTTTATGTTATTAACAAAACAATTTTAAATTTAATATTACAGGCATGTGAAAAAAGATTTTTAAACCAATCGTTTCAAAACATTCACGACATGAACTGCTTAAAGGCAGAGTTAGTCGAACGTCCACGTCCCCTAACGGAACGTCTGGTTCGTTTTGTTATTTGCAAACAATGCAAATGCTTACTGAATTTAAATGTCACGTTGATGGAACGTCTCGATCTGTATAAAACAACTTTTTATGCCGTTGTTACGTGACAGTTGTAAAGCAGTGGCGGGCTTTTTGCATGTAAAATTGAATGCGGGTATTTTTGCTCTTTTTTTTGGTACTTTTTATAGTATAGCTATGGAATGGCGACAAAACAACTTAAAATACTACATATTTCCATATAAACATATATATATATATGTTTAGATGTACAAAATAAACAAATGCATATACACATACAATGGAAATGTGAAACAAATATAAGGCTTTAAATGGTATTAAAACCTTGCTTGGTGCATACACCACAATACAATATAATATATTATGTATGCTAAAAAAAATATATATGACAAAATACAAATTTATTTATTGTAAATTAATTATATAAATATTAAATTATTTACATTTTTTACATACACAAAATACTGTTTTAATACCATTTAAATCACTTGGTACTTTTTCTGCACAGCGGTCACCGTTTAAACATTTTTGATTCCCATCACTGTGTGTATTGCTTTATGTATACTATTGCTTTTTGTTTATGTATGGGAAAAACATATGACACGTTTTTAAATGTTCTATAAGTGCACCACCGTGCTTACAGTACGGTGCGGTACATTACGGGTACAGCAACGTTCGCCTAACTGGGCCTTAACATTAACCCGCACGCATACATTGAAAAGCCGTTGCACCCAAAACGAGTCACTGTTTGGTGCGGATTTTGGTACTGAGGCATAAGTGGGCCATTTTTCTTCGAAAATGGACAAGGAGTGGCCGTTACAGTCAATGGCGATCGTTATCGGGCAATGTTAAACGAATTTTTGTTCACAATAATTAAAGAGGAGGATATTGGCAACATTTGGTTTCAACAGGACGGCGCTACATGCCACACAGCCAAAGCTACACTCGATGTTTTGCGCCCTGTTTTTGAAGATTGAATCATCAGCCGCAGAGCTGATGTCGTTTGGCCAACTCGGAGCTGCGATTTGACACCGTTAAACTATTATTTGTGGGGTGCTGTCAAAGATAAGTGTTACGCCGACAATCCAGAGACAATTGACGCTTTAAAGGACAATATTCGTGAAGCCATTGGTAAATGTGCTGATAATGTGCTAAAAAATTGGACCGATCGTTTAGGCTACTGCATGGCCAGCCGAGGCAGACATTGGAATGAAATTATTTTCCATTATTAACCGGAAGGATTGTACTCTCAAATAAAAAAAGAAATTTGAGAAAATATGTAGTAGTTTTTTTTATAGCATTTTCAAAAAAAAAAGTTATTTTCAAAAAGCGAAAAATAAAAATTCCGAGTTATGTAATACCATATTTGTGAAAAAGTGCGATGTGTACATATTTGTAATTATTTAAAAATTATAAATTTTAAATAATCGCTATAGCAAATAATTAGTTATAATTAAAAAATGTACTTCCTGGATAACGTATTTTTAAAAAAAGGGGACTTTTTAAAAAATTTACTATTTATAGTAGCGGTTTTCTGGAAAAACTAAGATTTTTTAAGACATATTTACACTTTTTAAAATATGTAATTCCTTAAAAGATATTTTTGAACATACATAAAGGGTGTTTTTTTGGAATGATACAACTTTGGGTTGGCATCACTCCTTTATTTGACCACCCATTTAACAGCTGATAGTTGCTTTTTGTTTAGTTTACTTTGACATTTCATTATGGATCGACTTACACCAGAGCAACGCTTGCAAATTGTGACAATTTTTAGTCAAAATAATTCGGCGAATGGGCTTTGTGCTTCAAATTGATATTAATTTTGAATTTCCTATTTTCCGATTAACCCCATTTCTGGTTGAATAGGCACGTAAATAAGCAGAATCGTCGCATTTGGAGCGAGGAGTATCCCCAAGCTTTTGTCGACACCCCATTTCACCCACAGAAAATTACTGTTTGGTGCAATTTATAAGCTGGCGGTGTCATTGGCCCATATGTCTTAAAAAACGATGACGGTCAGAATGTGAAAATTTGTTGAAAATTGGTGTTCCAGATTGCGTCTTCTACGCGCCAACTGCGGCGGGCACATGGGCAAAATCATATTTAAACATTATTGTATAACATGTTCTATCCAATAAAGAGCGTTTCATTGATATCAAAAATATATCACTATGTTTTATTATGATTTAAACTTGTATCACTCTATAAAAAAACACCCTTTACATATTTAAAAATCAACACGCCAATTACAAAAAGGTTAAAATGTTTTTTATTTTAAAAAGTGAAAACTGTTTTTAACTTTTGATTGTTAAATTAAAAAAACATACAGTCGAATTTTTCTTTAGTTTGTTTTTTTAAACCCTTAATGAATTTAAAATATTTTTATGAAAGCTGCGCATTTTCTTCAGCACAAAAGTTGACAACATTTCGAATAAAAAACATTTAAAAACGAAAAAAAAAATTAAAACAACCCCGTTTTCTTCCCTACACCTCTTGTTATCAAACAATATCTTGCATGCAAAAGCTGCTTTTTTTTTGCGATAAACCAACACTCAGGGGATGCCCCCTATATATGCAGTGCATTGTGTTGATCAGGAAAATAAGGTTTGGGAAGGAGGAAAGAGGGAATAGTGTTTGTGGACATTTGACTTGAATCTTAATAAATTATAAGTACCGGGGAAGACCTAGTTTATTCCACATACGGATAGTTCGACTGAAAAACGAATTTTCTCTATAATGCGTTGTGCGAAACGCAGGACAATCGACTACAAACGGATGTGATCCACTGGATGAGCGAGTATTACGAAGAAATACTCGGGCGGGTGGAATAAGTTCACTTATCTCAGTGGAACACCTCCCATGGTAATATCGATAGAAAAGTGTCACACAACCCACATTCCGACGATGCTCCAATGAGTCAATAGAGTTGGATACCCTACTGTCATTGATGAGCTTCACCGCCCTCCTTTGCACACGGTCCAGAAGGTTCAAAATAGACTTTGAAGCCCCTGCCCATATATGGGAGTTGTATTCCATCTTCGGTCGGATATAGGTGGTATAGATAGTAGGGAGATCGGATGAAGTGAAGTAAGTCTTGCACCGTTTTAAAAAACCTAAACACTTGAATGCTTCTTTCGACACTTTAAAAACGTGTTTATTCCAGCGGACATCGCACTGTATTCTCATGCCCAGAACATCAAGAGTATCCGATTCTTCAATATCAATGCCACCCATTACTACAGATGACATAGTTGGTCCCACGGCCCGTCTGTGGGTCAACATACAACATTGGGTCTTGCGTGCATTAAATTCGACCCTATTCGCTTGACCCCACTCAGAGATTGCAGCTAGGTCCTGATTAAGAGTGTCATTCATATTCTGCCTTTTGCCCCCAATCTCAACAAGGCTTGGCCTATGATCGAAGGAATATGAATGACAAATGTTGCTGTCATCTGCAAAAGAGTAGATAGGATTTGAAGTATGACTAAGAAGGTCATTAAGAAATATAAGAAATAGCGTAGGAGAAATGACAGAACCTTGCGGTACCCCTGAATTCAGCTGAAACTCGTTTGATGCAATCCCATCTATAACAACACGTATAGTGCGATCACTGAGGAAACTCGATATAAATCGAGAGAAATTATTACCGACACCAAAAGCTTCGTTAATTGAATCATGTAAATATGGTCTATGTATGTATGTATTACAAATTGTTTTGAAAAATTTTAAAATTGTTAGCATTTTTTTGTTAATATTTATTTTTTAAATTAGGGATTTTCCCCTATAAAATAACCTTTTTTTTTAAATATTTTTCTTCTTGAATTATTTAAATTGTTTATTGTTTGTTTTTATTTTGTAAAACAAGCAATTTTTGAGCCCAAATAAAACTCACCGGGAAAAAATTTATTTTATTTTTTATTTTGTTATGATTTGCCACAAAATCACGTAATGCAATACAGTACTTTTCGCTTATAGTCCACTACTATAGTTGCACAACTTTTGCTGATTTTTTTATAAGCCATTTTATGGATAATAAATAAAACCAAGTAGGTATAATTCACATTCAGGACCATATAAAAATTTTCTTCAATAGAACCACTCTTTTTAAACAAAAGAGAAGATTATTTAAAACATAACTTAATATTGATTTTAGGTTAATAAATTTATTTACTTATTACCATGTTTCCGAAAAATTTCGTTCACTTTTTTACCGAGATTGGACAAATAGTTTAAAGTGCATAATTCTAATTCACAATCCGAAGTAATTTTTCTTTTTTATAAACAACGTCTATATCAGTCAAATGTATGTCAAGGTTGATGCAAAAAATAGCATCAAACGGACTTCTTCTTCACCTGAAATCTTTAGGACAATGTGTTTTTAAAATTGTATGTTGTAGTATCGTGTATTTCCATAGTTTTTTTATTTCGGTTTCCCTGCACTTCCCGGTTATATAAGCCGTAACAAAATGAAACATATTTATGTTTATCACCTTATAAACATATCGTCATATCTCAAATTTTTTTTTAATTTTAAGTTAATTAAGCAAAGTGTTCCTTCACACTTCCTCGTAACAAAAAATCGGTATTTTATATCAAACTGAACCGAAGTTATAGCAAAAAATATCTTTAAATCGGTACGTTTTGAAAACTTTAATCGCATTTTGCCAAGCTTGATTTTTTTTTGTAGATATGACTTTTCTGCAATAAAGGAGCGATATTTTTGGATATCTCCTATTTTTAAGACTTGCCCATGGACAATTAAAATTTACTGCCTCCATTTTATTTTGAATTTATGTTCTTTATTAACTCTTCACTTCACTAAATTTATTAATTATCAACTGTTGCACGGCACATTCTGCTTTTGATTTATTGCGTCAGTAGACATTGATTTACGAACGTACGTAGAATATAACACTAAATTTCAAAGTACTTATTGCTGAAACTATGAGGAACTTTTATTTCCCGGGATCCCGCAACAAAAATCCCAGGAAAACGGGAAATAAAATAATTGAAATTGAAAAAACCCTAATCATTAGGCATACAAAATATTAAAAAAGAAAAACACATATTTTTTCAATGATTTTTTTTAAAAAGAATTTGATCAAAAAATATCTTCTATGTTATAGTGTTTTCACACTTAAGGTTTTACCACAAATTTTGGTTTTAACGATAAAACCAATCATTAAACCAGGTTTTACCACACAAAATAATTTTGTTAAAACCATCTTAAAACCTCTTTTGATTTGGTTTTAAGTAGATTTTATGAAATACAACCATGTTTTAGTTGTACTAAATTCAGTGCTACCAAGTTAAAAAGATTGAAAACAGCTGATAATGTTTAATCCCAACTAGCATTTTATATCACAATCGAATCTTTTAGGAATGAGCTCATATTTCGATCATAAATGATACTCTTGTTGGGAGAAAAAGCTACACTGCCGATGAATCACCTCAAAGAATTATTCGTGATGCAATTATCTGATTCTTTTTTGATGAATTTAATGGTAGGTTTTATATTTAATCATTACTTAGTATATTTCGTCACAGTTTTAAATCGTAAATTATAAAGCTTATAATTATATTTTAAAAAAATTTTTAATTGTCATGTTTTTAATTTTTTTTTAATTTCTTTGTTAAAAGTACCCCCTGATTATTTGAACAAATTTTATTTTGAGCCAAACAAATGTTACTGGGTTCTCGAAAAGGAAATAAGAAACCATATTTTTCTCTTTTAATTTGACAAGACGAATGAACAAAAATACAAAATATAAAGAAATAATAATAAATTTATAATTAATTTTTCATCTATTTTCCTAATAAAACTCTTTTCAGCCATTTAGCGTTAATCATTTACGGCCTAATTTATAAAAAAATAAAACAGGTTAATAAAGAGTTTATAAATTGGATTTTCATACAAAATCTGTTTCATAAACCCTTTATTAATATGTTTTATTTTTTATAAATAAGGCAGTTAATCTTTTGTATATATATGAGTACATTTGTGTTAATGCAATACATCAGAATCAATCATTTTTAATTTTTGGTCAATAAGGCCTTTTGCATTTTAGGTAACGATATATGAACTCGCAATCGTTCAAGTAATAAATCAGGTTGTAATCATCAAATAGGATCTTAGAAGACTCATTTAGGTAATATTTACAAAATATTATCCCCCAAATGCTAGCTGGGATGGCGCTCAATAAAAATAAATAAATTTAAAAAAATAAAAAACGTCAAACCGATGAAATATTCTAAAATTAATTATTTATACAAAAATGTTTGATTTCCAAGCATTCAATTCATTCACTTCTTTTACAAATTTTCTTATTCCTACTAGAAATTAATTTTATTTTGGAGAAAATAATTAGCCAAACTGTGATTTAAAACCTGATTTAATAAAACTTGTAATGTGAACGCAAAATCAGCTGTTAATAGATTTAATGTTAAAATCTGGTTTTAACTTTAGGTGTGAAAACACTATTACATCGAATCAAAATATATTTAGAATATTAAATTAAGAACCCTTAATATTTCATATGCGACCTATCAGATTCATAGCTCCCAAACTAAAATATTCTTGCCAAAAATGTATAAATCACTAATATTAAAATTTAATTACTTTCAATGAAACTTCTTTATTTAGATGGACTTTTTCCGTTCTAATTTATTAGAAATAAAATGGATTTATAATGTATAAATTAATTTGTACGGAGAATATAACCGACAAGAGCTTCAAACATTAAAAGATATTGAAAATAATTGTTAAATGCGATATTAATACAAAATTATACATAACTCCCTTTTCCTTCGTGGACATATTTTTATGCTAAAGTTTATTAAAAAAAATACTAGTTGAAGAACCAAAAATCTAAAGAAAAATATCAAATTTCCCGTATTTCCTTTTTTGGGTACTATATTTTACGATTTTCACCGCTTTATTGTTCGAATTTCGAAAAAGTACCAAATATGTATTGGTATTTTTTTGATAAGTTTCGAATGTGGTATAAACTTTGTTTCTATGTTTATTGGTGTCAAAAAAGGACCCAAATTCAGGTTTTACCCGTTTATTCCCTAATAGGGCCGACTTTAAAAAAAAGTACCAGACACCTGTCCGCTTATTTTTCTAAAGAACAACGAAAAGTATTACATTTTTTTTGTATCTCTTTTAGTTTTGGAGATATGTATAAGGTTAACGAATTTTCGCGTTTTTACTTCTTTTTACCCCCTAAACATTCGAATTTCTAAAAATCCCGTCTTAGTGAATCGATTTGGGGAGTGACCAATCTCTGGTTCAAATTTCAAGTTTTTAGCTTCAGGCGTTTAGGCTGTGCGATGATGAATCAGTCAGTAACGTTACAATTTTATATATTTAACTAGATGATCAAAAGTTGATTAGTTATACAGGTTTTATTTAAATTTCTTCGTAAATTTAAAAAACTATTAAGTATGAAAATTTAAAGTTTAAATTAAACAAATCTAACTCAACTATTAATTTTAATTGCATAACATATTCGACCCTTTCAAATCCTAAAAGAATACATACCAAATTATAGTGAAATATTGCAATTCATACATAAGAGTTGAATGGGAATATTGCATGTAATTTTATATGCGTTCAGTTATAAACAATTTATTAGAAGGTATGTATTTTAAATTAATTTAAGTTTTAGGACAATCAGTGAAGGCTAAACCTTCCCTCACGTCCGCCAAAGCTTGAGAAAAGTCCGACTTTTATACCTTTTAACTTGGAAAATATTAATTTTACATAAAAATCGTTTACAAAGAAGATGTTATTCGTGAAGTTTTCAACAACGTTTGTCTTAATAAGGTTTTTCTTTATCTCATATTAAACAAAAGGAAACAAAAAACAAGAGCAAACAGCAGCATTGATGAGAGTTTTTTTCTTTTTAACTATTTTTTCTTACACACGACAATTCAGCTTCAATATTCGCGTTTGCGTGCGTTTGTTCACAAAAAAAAATAGTCAAACGCATATCCTTTGTTTCCACCATACCTACCCACTTTCTCCATTTCTTAAGGGGGCTCCCATACAAAATTGTGAATACAGACTAGAAATATATAGAAGAAAAAGGCCCATAACTGCCAAGGCATCGCACCCAGGGACATAAAATTCATTAGTTTTTTTGTGCTTTACATTTTCTTAAAACATACTTGCCATATATCTCCACCCCTTAGAGGGGCTCCTATACAAATATGGCGGTTTAATCAAAATCTTTAATTTAGCCCCTTCAGCGCCTTGGATGCCCCTAGATGAGGCAAATGTATGACCGATCCCACTTTATTTTTTTATCGCCATCATTTATTTTAACATACCAACCCGCTATCGCTATTCCTTAAGGGGGCTCCCATACAAAATTTTCAATACAGACTAGGAATATATTAAAGAAAATGCCCCATAACTGCCAAGGAGGATAAAATGAATGACCGACCTCCATTAGTTAATTGTTTTTAACATTTTCCAACAACAAACTTGCCCTTTATCTCCACTTTTTAGGGAGATAAAAATGGAAATTTTTCGTCTTTTGTGAAAAGAATCAAAAGTTGTGAACAGATTTTAATCACTTATGGCTTTTTTTGTTTGCAAATTCGTTTTTTATATGTCTAAAAAAATTATAAACACACCTGCATCTTCCAATTTTTTATGATTTTTTAAAGAACAAAAATTTTGAAATTTTGCAAAAAAAGAAAACCCTTAAAGCTTGTTTAAAGGTAATTAAATTACGGAATTTCGGTTTTTTTAGTTTATTAATTAATAAACCGTTTTTGAGTAACGCGAATATATGTTGAGGAACCTCCTCCATTGTCGAAATTACGGTATATCTCGAAAACAAGAGCTAACCTAAAAAACGGTTACCACCACTAGATTCAGCGTGCCCCAATTAGGTTAAAACACAAGGGGCCTAATTCTGGCAGTCGTGATCGAGTACTTTCTCGATTCGAAAGCAATTTAATTTCAGTCGATACTGAACAAATCGAAATTATTTTTTCAGTATTGTGAAACTGACAACACCAAAAAAATAATTCCGATTCGTTCAGTATTGACTAAAATAATTAGATACTAAATTGCTTTCGAATCGAGAAATTACTCGATCACGACTGCCAGAATTAGGCCACAGGTGCCTGGGTGGTCGGTTTTTTAAATAAATAATAAAAATGTTTTCAACAAAATTAAAGATACGTGATTCATAGAAAATGCGTTTTTTTAATATTATTAAATATTTGATTTTTTTTTGCTTAATGAGAGATTAAGGAAAACCTTGTTAAGAACTATTTTAAAAAATTAATATGAAGTTATTAAACATAAAAGTCAGATTTCATGTTAAAAATATAATTTTTCTCAAACTTTGGTGGGCGTGAGGGACGGCTTAGCCTTCGCCGATCGTCCTAGATTTTTTTTGCGTTGTTTTTTTATTAATACCCATAAAAATAACTGATGAGACCTAAAGAAATCCCACTTTTGATTTTAACGACCGCCCTAATGTATACACCATGGTTGATAAAGTTGGTACAACTGTACTTTTTTTGGTACAATTCAAAACTAAAAAGTACGTTGGTACACCCGTGACTCATTTGGTACTATTTCCAAATTTTTCAAACCTATTGCTAATAAATATAAAATGGGAACTATCCAATGAATATAAGTGGAGTTCAGTGTTTAGTGAAAATGGTCTTGCGAAAGAGAAAATTTCGTAGCTTTTTTTTATAAAATCTTAACGAAACTGTGTATTTTGTTGTTGGATTTAACAAAAAACTATAATATTTTTCATTTGCTTTTTTGCAAGACCATTTACACCACACACTAAACTTCGCTTATCTGAATAGATTTCTGCACTTGTTCGTTGGACGATTGAATATGCAACATTCTAAATTTAGCATCAGCGGCAACATATCAGGGTGTATTTTCTGATGATATTGACACATTTTTCAAATATGTAGGAAACCACTTCTGCACAAGTTCTAGTAGAAGAGACGACTTCTTCTCATTTCAAGATTATTTTGTAACGGAAACTCATGAAATTTTGGAATTCGTCATGAAGATAGTTGTCACGTGAAGAAGTCATTATCAACAGAATTTTTGAACAGTGGTAGCTACTCCAGCATTATTTTACTCTGTCTGATTTCGAAGGAAACTTTCCAAGCGCTAAATTAAATTTTATTATACCCGGACATTCTACTTTTTAAATTTTTTTTTTCAAAAATAAGTGCAAATTGTGATACTATTAATAACGAGTTTTGAGCTTTGACGGATATAGATACTATACAAAACTTAAAAACTTAAAAAATTGAAAATATTTTTATTTTTGGGTCCAACGTGTACACAATGGAACATGAATTAGACCAGCTAATTTTTATTGTATTACATTTTGGTTTTTAAAACTAATATAATAATCAAAAAAAAAAAAAATATAACAAAAATGATTTAGTACTATTTGGGATCGAAAAAGTACGATTTTAAAAGTTCGTTGGTACGATATAGGTTTTCTCATTTATCATCCCTGGTATTCACATGTAAAATTTATCCATATGTCGTACTTGGGTCCTAAAAATGATTTCTTCCTTGCTTTTGTTGTTCTATTAGGGTTGAAGTGATAACGATCACTCACGCACCCACCTCTATTTTAGATAAGCATTTCTTGTTCTTATACGAGTACATATACAAACATAATATCAAACTTAATTACTAGGGTATTCAATTAATCGATGTTTTGCATACATCGATTAATCGCGCGAATAATTATTCGAGGTAAATTTTTTATTTTTTTTATAATAGAACAAATTAATATTATGTATTCGGTTAATCGAATAATTTTAATTCTGTCTAGTTCGGAAGCGTCAAAATAAAACCAAAAATTATACATATTTTTTAACAAAAAAAAAAATGTTATTAAAAAAGTAACAACAATTTAACAAAAGATACTTCATGTCAAAAGAAAAAAACTTTTTAAAAATATGGAGCATCAAAATTTAGCAATTTTCTGAAAAAATCATTAAAACGATTTCTTTCTTTTGTTTTGATGAAACTTGATTTAGAAAAGATGCTTTCACTTACTGTTAACGTTGGAGAGATTGAAAGTACAGCGTTATAAAGCATATCCAATTTCTCTGTTCTTTTTCGTTCTTTTTCTCGTCTTTTCTAAAAATTGTTAGTATTCTACAGGGCTGCCAGGCACTTTTTTTCCTTGTCCCCAAAAAATGAAAAAAAAATCACCAAAAATCCCCAAACTAAAAATTAAAAACTTAAAAAGTTAATATTTTCTTTTGCTTTTTTTTCTGACCAAATTTTGAATCTTGTTAATTAAAGATTTTAAATTTTTTTTTAAAATAGTAAGAAAAATTTTAATAGGAAATCCCCAAATAAAAATTGTTAGTAAAAAAATCATTTTATTTTGTTTGTAGCGACTGGTTTCGGCATGTTTTTTAAATCCTTTTTATGCTATTCCAGTGAGGAATTATATGAGCCAATTTTTAAGAATTTGGAGCTTGTTCAGTCGGTTTTAGCCATTCATAAAATCAGCAATAAAAATTCATATATCCGTCGTTTATTTAATACTTCGAAGCATAATAAGTTCTAACCAATAGCCCAGCATTCTTTTTCCCAAACTGTATTTCATTGTCTTTTATATTTCGTCACCTAACACGCAAAAGGCCCTATCTTAAATTATGAAAATTTCACAGCAGAAGCAAAAACTATTCAAAATGATAAGTTAATAAATCGCCTTAAACTGTTTATAATTTAATTTTCTTTTCTTGTAAAACTTTCCAGTAGTTTGGACAATTGACAATGTTGCATATTATGCAAACTGTCAGTTTGGCCTGTTATGTGGACATTTGTGTTGATGCAATACATCAGAATCAATGAAAACGATGATTTTTAATTTTTCGTTATTTAGAGCCTTTTGCGTTTTATGTAACAATTTACTTATTTTTGGGAAAGACATGTTAGGATTCCTTTTTTAACTCTTCCTTTTTAAAACACTCACTCAAAATTTTTTTAAGTATTTAAGCACTTTTTACACACTGTATTACTTGTTGAAAAGAGTAAGGTAAAAGTTTTGCTACTTTTTTCATATTTTATGTACGAAACGAAGAAAAAGAAGGGAACATTTTATTTAAAATGTATAAAATCCCCGAATTTGTTTTTTAAATCCCCGAAAAAATCCCCAATCCCAAAATGACTTGCTTTGTCCTTTTTGGTCGCATGAAATCCCCAACTTTGGGGATAGATCCCCAAGTCTGGCAGCCCTGGTATTCTATTATACCACTTGAATCTCATATTGATTTTTTAACACTTTTAAAGGCAAATTAAAAGCATTCACACGTGCACGTGTGCTGGTCGTAATAATCGCAGTCATATCTAAGGACCTGCTCGCCCCATTCCATACTCATATCTTGTTTACACACGTTGTCATTGCGGAGAAGTCCTTTCTTCCGCTCTCGCTTGTTTAGCAGGTGCATAAGAATGGTAACGGGATCAAAAAATTAATTGTTTTGCTTTCGCTTGTGCAAAAAAACAATACAAAAATTGTCGCTCCTTCTCTTCTCCCTTCTCATAGAAGAGAGTGTGGAGTGTATCATATCTTTTATACCAAAGAGCCGAGGCTTTCAATGAGGCATTCCTAAGCATTTAGATAAGAAAAGTAATTGAATCAAAAAAAATTTTTAAGCAGGCCTTTAAAATGCCCTGAAGTAAGAAGGTCTTCTGAGTTTTCCCGCTGGGGAAATGCTAAACGTGTACTTTTATAATTTTGAAGGCCCAACCAGAAAATGCATAAACAAATGCATTAAAAAAACAGCAAAACAAAATAAAAAAACTTTTGATTCACTACCGTACTATAAGGAGTGATTTTTAACAAATCTATGTTATGTTTTCGTGTAGATGTGATACAAAAAAGCGCCAAAATTTGATTTAAAAAAATCTACTATCCTTCAGAAATAAGATATGTCCTGGGATTATATGGCCCGGCCCACTAGGTTTTTTTTAACCTCATAAATTGTTACTAAATATACCATCGGAAGTTTTTATAGGACAATAACAGTTTCTGTTAGATTATATTCTGTATCAGAGGCCCTAAAATCTCCAAGATCAGAGTCACCGAAATTAATTATCGCAGAGATTTCTTCTTCCTTCAGTTTTCCATCAGATTTGTTTTTATTCACTCTGCAAACTTACAAATCGCCTTACATTTGTATACCAATGGGATAATGTATCCCATTTATGTGGGCCAAACAAAACCAATGGGATCTATTATCCCAAATGTAAAAAACCCCGCATAAAAAAATGTATTTAGAGCATATTGTTGCTTACTCGTTTTATTATAACATAAAACACTTTTATTATTTGCACAAAAGGACATAATTAGGAAACACATTTTTTTACGCTAAACAAATTGGAAACCGTGTGTGCATGTAATAGAGGCTGCCACCAAATAATTGCAATAAAAAACAATACATATACTCATTTTACACACACAAAACAACAGAAAACACTTAAAACTACCAATGGGACATAACTTAATTTAAATACAGAGTACATTTTATTTTTGACGATTTTTTAAATTTCGGCTGGGATCCATGATCCCCATAAGCAAATGAGAGTTTCATCAAACTTAACAAAAAGTTTCCTTAAGTTCGATATGGTTTTACGCATATGATTTACATGTATTCGCTTGGTTGCTTAAGCTACGTTATGCCCATTCTGGTTGGGCCTTAACAGTGTTGTTAAGGTCTGCTAGAAGGTTCTTTTCATTCGTCTCAAAAAAATCATCTTCTCCATCTGAATCTTTGTGGTTAAAGCCTGTACTAAACATTAAGAAAAATAAATTATTCTTTGGTTTCAGTCTTTGTACCATACATATTTAGGGGATTCGCAAGGTGTCATAAAGTCATGTCATATTATATTTTAAAAAAATTGTTACTTGAGGGAAATGTTCTGGAGTTAAGAAGCAATAAAAGGGTATTTAAAAGGCACTGGCTAGTGTTTTTTTTACATAAAAGAAAAAAAAAACTAACAATTTGAAAAACAAATTTTCGATTAATCGATTAATCAACATAAATTATTCGAATTATTCGTTAATTGAAAATAAGCAATTTTAAATTATTCAAACAGTATATCGCTCAAAATTATTCGATTAATCGAATAACGGTTAATCGCTTGAACACCCTATTAAATACCCAATTTATAATTAGTCATCCAAAAAAATATGTTATGATTAATTAACATCATCGAAAATGTTTTGACAAGTCCCGCCTGTCAAATTAACGAAAAAATTATGATGAATGAAATGTTATGCTAATTGTTCTCTGTTTTCTTATTCATTAATATGTTTTTAATTGTTTTGAATAATTATTTGAGTTTTATTGTATATTTGTATGTATGTACATATTTTTAAAGATAAACGAGGTATAAAAAACACTTTTTTGTTTTTAATAAAAAAATTTGTTAATAAGACAATTAAAATAGATTAAAAATTTTTGCAAAAGAATTTTAATGGAAAAAGCCAAAGTTTTAACTTGAAACAAAATAATAACAACAAAAACATACATACGTACATTGATAAAAAAAAATTTAATAAAAGTTTTAAGTGTCAACTGCGTAAGTATCGTTAGACAGCTAATAAATAAAGAAGGTGTTAAATAATATTTGTGATAATTTTAAATGGTTTTTAATATTTTAAAGTTTTCAATGAAAATATCGTAAAAAATTCCAAAACCAGATGTATGTATGTATGTTTTGGTTTAAATTTGTATAGCTGTGCAAATATATATTTTTGTTTACGATCTTTTGTCTGCTTCTTAATTTTTACCACAGTAGTGGAGAAGGCATTATGGATTTGTGCTGATGTTTGTAACAACTTAAAATATTGGTCCTACACCAGAAATAGGGATACATACATATGTATTAAGGACTCATACAACGCATACAATCGCAAAAGGTTATAGCTTAGGTTGCATATAGAGTTTTTCTCTTCCCGGCCTTTTTCATTTCCCGGGAAAGCGGGATTTATTTTTCAATTTTCCGAGATGCCTGCAATTCCCGCTCAATACAAAAAGCTGCAAAATATTATTTAATTTAATTTATTTGAACAAATAACATTTCCTGAGATGACTTAAATAAGTTTATAAATGCATTCAACTTGTTTCATTTCTCTGGGAAAAAGGAAAAAGTGCTTAGTGGCACCTTGAGATCTTCAGGTTCAAAAGTACACATGGGCCAAATTTCAATGAGTTTATAGGATTTTTGAGGAAGTTATAGCAAAATGATATTTTGGTAATCTTTTTTTCAATGCCCAATAACATTCGGAATAATAAAAAACTTTCGATCTGTGACATAAGGAGTGTTTAGGAATAAAAACTTAAAAAACTATAACCGCAGAGAACTGACGATTGTATTAAATTCGCAGTAAATTTTCAAAAGCCACCTTTAAAGTTTTAAATTGTTCTCCTATACACACAGAAAAAAAATCAAGTTGAAAACGTATAAGACAAGGTTGATTTAGAATTTTTCGGTGGTGATTTTGCATCATACGCTTTTCATGTTAATTAAATCTGATTTTATAATTACTTGCGAACAACATTTTTTTTCTTTTAAAATAACTATAATTCATGTTAATTTAACATTGCAGTAAAGTAAGAGCAAAATGTCGCTTATATTGAAATAACAATCCGATTCACGTTGAATGAAAGTTATTTCAAGTTGAAACAGCGTGAATTTCATGTAGAATCAAATTGGTTTGAGTGTGTTATAACAGTGTGAAGAAGCTTCAGAGACACCATATGCATTAATTTAAGAATAGTTCAATACACTTACCCCTGTAATACACATTTCTTTCAGAAAGTCTGAGTTTACTGGTGAGAGGGGAAGAGAAAATGCTGTTCCTTTTTTCCCTCTCACCCATAAACTCAGACTTTCTGAAATAAAACTTTCATAGTGTGATCCCAGACTTAACGACGTAATTTCTTTTGATAGTTTTCGACATGAGCTACAGACACACTTTTTTCTCGCTTTTGGAGAAACGATTGAATATTTTGTTTCACATGTTTTCGAAGCAAGAAGTTCTCACTAAAGTTACAGAACATGGGTACAGGATATCACGATTATGGTCGACAAACTACTTGTTTACAAGTTCTATTAAATTTTTTTTGGCAGCACACGTTTGCTCTTTTTTATTTGTGATATACGGTCCATGATTAACCTTAGATCCCATATTTAGCAGCCTTCTTAAATTCGCTGTAAACGCTAAAACTTATTTCACCGCTGTATTGAAATTTTAGCTTTTTAATACCAGAAATTACTCTGCGGAATATCGTGATGATTGGTTCATAACTTACCATGGCTCCAATAAATATATGAAAATCATTTAAGTTTAAGTACGAATCATGATATTTAACTCAAGATTAAATAAAGTAGGTCTGAACCGCAACCAATTTTAATGCTGATGTCTGTTTTTGTTAAGATAAATTAATAATAGAAACTGGGAATTATTTCCCTTCGAAGGTTACTTCGTCAGCATTCTCTGTGTCACACTGGATAGTGATACTTGATAAACTGAATGTTTTTAACTCAACAATTTTAACAAATAGAAACTGGGAATTATTTCCTTTCGAAGGTTACAAAGAATGCTGACGAAGGCCGTAGCGGGCCAGAAAATGCATTACATTCTGCTGGTATCTAATAATTGTAAATTTTTCTGTTAATTCAATATATGTACTTCATTGCTGTCCAAAGGAAAGCTAAGGTAAACTGTAACAAGAGGAAACAATATAATAGTCTGGTAGTGTATAAAAAAGTAATTTCTGAAAAATTGAAGGAATAGGACTATTACAAAAAAGCTTTATAAAATACATAACTGAAATTGAGCTCATAGAATAAATACGAAAAATAAAAAATGTTGAATAAATTAATAATAAATAGATATCTCTCCTTAAATATTCGAACTGTCGGTGGAGGGTATCAAAGATTCGGCACAGCCGAATATACCACTCTAACTTGTTTAATTTATAAAACGTTTCTCTTATAAGATAAAGTGCCATATCAATAAAACTTATGGCCAATTTCACCAATTTCTTTATATATAAATTAATGTCTAAAATTCGTTTTTCATGTAAAATAAAAATAAAATTATGTATATGAAAAACTATGTGTAAATCTGAATTGATATTTTAATAGAATTGGCGAAATTGGCCATAATTGTTTTAAAAATATTTACCTTTTAATATGTAGCTATTAAAAATTCAATTTAATTGATCTTAATATTTTCGTTTAATCTACAATTTTATTACGTTTTTGACACTTGTTATATTTATTCAACACAAAAGCTCGTAGAACAAGTGCGTGCGAAATTTAAGAGACTTTTAATGTGTAAAATTTTCTAAACTATACAAAATATTTACATTTCGCTCATAGTTATTTAAAAAAAAACTTTTATTTGGCTTGGAGAATTTTTGAACACAACTTTTTTTGTTGTAAAAAGAAAATTGTGTTATTATTACAAGGCCATGTTTATTTTAATATTTTAGCACTGTTAGATGCAAAGTGCTAAAAAATATGTACATATATTTATCAAAACAAAAAAATTGATTTTTCAACACGATTTAAATGGGGTTTTAACGAAAATTCCATTGAAATAGATTTTAATTCATTTTATTACAACGAATAAAGACAGACAAATTAAAATTAAATAAGCTTATCTTCATCTTTTCATTTTCTCTCTCTTTCTGTTTGTATTTCAAGTAAGGTTGGATACCGAAACGAATTTCGGTATCGGTACCGGTATTGTTATACAGGTATAGTAACTTTTACAACGGTATATATTGGTATCATGGGCTTATGTAATTTATTTTGATTATTGATTTCAACTAAAAAAATTATTATTAATATAACAATCAGTGATGCCAATAGTAGGGAATTTTTCCTTTCTGTAGGGACTTTGTTGGAAAATTTCAAGCGTAGGAAAAAAAGGACAGATTTTTTTATTCTAAGGCAAATGTAGGGAATTTTCAAAATATTAACTTATTTTCAATATTTTGTTTAAAAAATACGCAAATATTCGTTTTATTTTCATATACAAATTTAAATTTTTCATATAAAATAGCATTTAAGTATAAATCTTTTACAATTACCAAAACCATGTACCCGAAATTTCGTTGCCCCCTCCCCCCCTAATATTAAATAATGGGGCGAAGTGAAGTGGTTGCAATCGAAACATGTAAGGGTAACATGTCCGTTAAAACCTGGGTTCGGTTCTCGCGGCAGCCAAGAATGAAAAATATCAATAAATTTTAATACATTTCATGTTGTAAAAATTCCTTTCTTAACAAAAAATTTTATGAAAATTAAATTCAATGAACTTTAGCCCGATCAATATATCGAAATTTCGATAAAAAACCATAAACAGTTCAATAAAATAACCACAATACTAATTTTTAATAAAAAAAAAAAATTATTTTAAATAACTATTCTAGCAAAATATTTAAATCTTTAAACAGGACAAACGATTAGGAAATGAAAAATCAAATACGAAGTTTGACCATGTTTTGTCTCTAGATTAATGGTTATATAGAGGCGCTTCTGCCAAAAGAAAAAAATTTATTTCTTTGTCTGTTGCTAAAAACAATAAATTTTTAACGTAGGAAAAAGTGTAGTGAAAAAAGGGATTTTTATTTAGACGCGTAGGGTTTTTTTGAAATTTCTCCTGGCACCACTGATAACAATACAAACTGAAATCAGTTAAGCGCCAAGGCGAATTAACTACAGGTGGTGTCGAAACTTCTTCTGATTTTGACAGTTCGAGCCCATTTGTTTTGATTTGTTAGTGTGTTGCTAAGAATGGTTGACATTTCGAGCCGTAAACACTAACAATGCAATGCAAAGCCCCCTATGTTGTTTCTGTTGTTTTTGGATTATTGTAGTTTCGACACCACCTGTAGTTGAATTCGCCTTGACACTTGCCAAATGCTGGAACCATGGTGGAATAAGCTGGTGGCATCGTAACAGCAACAAATACAACATTACAACAAAAATGGAAATTATATCACCGTTTATGTAAAAAAACATAGTACTTTAAGCAAAAATCAAAGCGTGCTGCTAAACGTGATGAAATAAATAAATGTTTAACCAATTTTTATTTAATTATGGTCAATGTCTTATTTGTTTTAATTTAAAATTATCAAAAACTTTAATAAAATACAATAATTACAGCACGAAAAGTGGACTTTTTGTGAACATAAACAAAACTTTGACATGGCTGAAATCATCATACATACTAAAATTCTTCGATTTTTCTATCCAGCATCGTCGGTGCCACCAATAGAAACAAATTTTCACAAGTATTACCACAATGCTTGAAGAGCATTTTCGTAACTGTATTTGGCCCTTCAGAAATCTGACGGAATGTTCTTATACTTGAACTTGTGTATTTCAAACTGTCAAACACGACACCTAAAAATGTCCTATAAATGTGGTTAGAAACAACAGCGTCAAGTTTACAAACATATTTTTCATTAGCACAAGTGTTGAAACTTTTAATTTTTTCTCATTGAAAAATTTATTTTTTTTAATGCCGAAACGATTGTACCGACATAAAATCGGTTTTAAGGGAAACGGTATACGTATACCGCTAAAAACTAAAAATAAATACTGGTATAAAATTTAAATGGTATTTAAACATTATCGGTATCGGTTGCCAACCTTGCTTTCAAGAAAACCCCAGCGCGCTGCAGCGTACAGAGGGGTGAACAGTACTAAAATCGATGATTAATTAAAAAATGAAAGTAAGATTTTCGTATAAGTTTTTGGCACCATATAAAACTAGATTCAACACGGATATCTGTAAAAATTAGATCCAATTGCAATTTGTTGTTTACTTTGTATGTCATAAGCTGTCAAAGTTGAATAATATTTGCTAGTTTGGAAATATTTGTAAAACAGTGAAAATTACGATATTTTAATTGCGATTAGTGAGAATTGTTTCTTAGAAAACACTATTTTTTAAAATGACTCCATCAACTTCAGGTATTTGACTTATTTATTAATAGAATTTTGTTAAGAAAAATATTGCGGAAATTTTTAAAAAATTTTTTTTTTAAATTCATCAATATTTGCGATTTTGTGAAGCACATTAACTAAAACTTGTTTTTTCTGTTTTGTTTTGTTTCGTTTAAGTCAATTTTTTAGTTTTTGATATTGTGTTGTTAGTATGATTTTTGTAACATGCCTGGACGTTCATAATTACATTTAAATTACAATTACTTGTAATGGTAATTAACATTGTTTTAATTACAATTACAAAAAAGTAAGTCTAATTGAAGAAACACATTACATGCAATTGTAATAGAAAACACATTGAGGTTTTTCATTTCCAATAATATTTTCGTGAGTTTCTTTAATTACAAATATTGTTTTGTAATTTTAATTTCAAGTTACTTCAGTTACATTTACACGTTATAAGTGTATAATTTATAATGAAATGTATTAATTAACGCCCAGGCACTTACTGCAATATGTGCCGCAATAATTATCTCTGATGTAGACGGGCAGTAACGTTCTTGTTTAGGTATGGCATATTAGCGTAAAATCTAAGCGGAAGAAAATGTTTCACCTTCCGCTCTTGTTTAAGTACGGCTGTTAAGTTATGAACAGTTAAAAGTGATTTATCACTTTATCACTTTAAATACTTTTTTTGCTTCTCCTGTAAAATTTCCAAAATGTTAGATAGTACGTTTTGCATTTTAGATAACGATATGTATGTTGCAAATAGAATCAAGTTTTTAATCGGCTTCTAGATGGGTCAAATGTATGACCAACCCCACTTTATTATTTATTGCCGAATTTCGTTTTTTTAGTTATTTCAATAAACTAAACCGTTTTTGAGTTACGCAAATATATGCTGTGCAACCTCTTACATTTTCGAAATAACGGTAATTCTTGAAAATAAGAGCCAATCTAAAAAAACGGTAAGTCCAACTGGATTCAGCGTGCCCCAATTAGGGCAAAATGCAAGGTGCGCGGCTGGTCTGTTTTTTGCAACTAGCACAGTGTACTTATTGCTCGAAATTACAATATTAAAATTCTATTTTAAGATTATTTTTTCAAAGGTTGCGAAAGAAAAAAAATCATATCTTAAAAAAGAAAAAAAACACCTCCTTCAAAGTTTCAGGATTTTTTAAGAACAGCTTGGGGTATTATATAAAAAAAAATCAGCCAAATAAAAAAATAGGTTTTTGACTTAGTCCGTTTTTAAAATTTAATATTTTGCAGATATTACATTTTTCAAAAAATTATATCTTTTCAGTATATGGTTTGTAGTCCCAAGTATTCTCTTTAAAATGACATTTAAATCATCTTCGTATGTCAAGTAGTTTTCGAGATATTGAAGAAATAAGCTCTACACATTCGGCTAAATCTGCGAAATTACGACATTTTGAATATGACGTAACTTTTAAAAAAAAATTTTAAAATTTTTATTCGTTAATATATGTTCCTTATAAGATAAAAGAAACCTTCTCACCAAATTTCATTACAATCGGAAGAGGTCGTGTCCCACTCTTGGTCGTTTTGACATGGAATTACCCATATATCCTGATAAAAAATCAGTTAAAGTTTTCCTACTCAAGTAAAAACATTCAGTCGATTGTCAAAAATGTAGACCTCAACCGTGTAGGTACATACATCCAGAGAAGGCTTGCCTAACTTACGCATTTGTAGAAATTGTCTAAACAAAGGAAAATATATAGGTAAAAGCTATTTTTTGGACACAGAAAAAATTATTGCTAAAATATTTTCAAACAAACGCATGTTTAAAACATTTTTTAAGTTCTACAAATTTTTTTAATGTTTCAATTATTATTTTTGCAAGAAAACAAAAACGCTAATACAAAAATTGATATGTAGTATGTTTGGAAAAAAAATCGTTTATCGAATTAATTTGTCACTAAAATTTCTCAAAAATCATAAATAAAAATAAAAACGTACAAAATTAAAAAATGTTCCCAAAATCAAAAAAAAATCGATCATTAAATTCAAAGTTGGTTATCGTGATACAAACTCTGTTTTGACAAAAAAAAAACTCTCAGTAACGCACAAAAATCGCAAATTTATTTAAATCGCAAAATGTTTTGAAAAATTGTTGTTGCTAGAAAACGTAAAGGAATATTGGTTAAAATTGGAAAATCGTTATTATAAATGAAATAATATAGTTTAGAGAAAAGAACAAAAATCCTAAAACCTGCATAAAATTGCGCAGTACCAGCAAAGACGGAAAAACCTGATTTCTAAAAACGGCTTTAGCTATTTCCACCTGAGGTGAAGGCTAAGCAATATTCCTAAATAAAATAAAAAACAACCCACTCGTTAATTTAAAGGATTATTTAACAGCCCCACCCAATATACAATATTATTGTATATGCTGTTCGCCATATTATTTCCATTTTGCCCTAAATTATGCAGTAGCATAATTGTTTTAATTGAAATATGGCTCATCTTTTATTCAATAAAAACGTTAACCTATAGGAAAATACATTAACAACATTGTACAATGCTGCCAACACATTCCACTCTCCTTTCGTTTTGCAATAAAAATCAAAGTCTTTTGGTTGTTGCTAATATATTGCGCCACCTTAGAATATCACATACACATTGGCAATATAATACAATACGATAAGTTATTGCCGGTTCACACACGTCAAGTTTGACTCGTCAAGTCTTGAGTTTTTAGGAGAGACGGGAAAAGAAATGGCATTCTCTTTTCCCTTCTCTCCCAAAAGCTAAAGACTTGACGAGTCAAACTTGACGTGTGTGAACCGGCACTTACTAAATTAAATGGCAAGTTTTTGAAAAATAAAAATTTAAATTTAAGAAAAACGATAAAATCGCGAATTAATTGTGACAGAGATAAAACATCTCTAAATTTAAAATTGGACAAAGAATTCGCAAAAAATCGTTGAAATCAAAAATTGTTAAAAAAACACAACTACAACAAAGTAGGTTAAAATAATAAAAAAAAAACAAAACTTGACGTTAACAAAAAAATTCGTTAAAATATGAAACTTTTTAATTTAGAGAAAAATTGCTAAAAATATAAAAATCGTCAAAAATATTTTTAAAAAAAATGTAAATTTTTTAAAATTTTGGCAAATGGGATACATTTTTGAAACAAAAAAAAAATTTATTCCATTGTGCACTGTTAACCAAATTTTTGTTCTAAATTTCCAAATGAGTATGAAAGACGTAATTTATTGAAAAGTGTCTGTTTAAGTGTTTTTAAAATCACGCGATTTCAACTCATTCAAATGTTAAGATTTTTTCTCTAAAATTCACGAACTGAAATCAAGTGTTTTAAGAAAAATTATATTAAAAGTGAATATTAATGGATTTCTAATGACACTTATAAAAAAAAAAATAAAAACCGCAATTTAAACTTGATCTTGATTAAAACATCAAGATGATGATTACAGCGATTATTATAGATTTAAAAAAAAAACCAAACTAAAACGGAAATGTAATTTTAATTGTTGTTTCTTTATGACTTTGGGTGTTAAGTGAATTTGTCTCCTTAAAAATGAGTTTGAAAAAAAATATTTCAATAATGAGTCCTCCTCTAATTTTGAATTATTTAAAATAACTTGGGACATTTAATATACATACATAATATAATTTTAATAATTTTGTTTTTAATTTTTTTTTTAAATTTGTGTAAACAATCACATAACTTCAAATAAATTATAATTTACAAATTGGTAAAGAAAGGCAGGAAGAAGCAAAGAGGAGGTTAAGTAGTTTTTTTTAAATATTATTATATTTATTTTATTATCATTTAATTAAATCTAATAAATAATCATATTTAATAGTTTAATTTTCTAATTGTGTTATTTGTTTGTTTTCTTTTCTATAATTTTTATACTTTTATCATCTGACTTTTACAGTTTAATTGCGAAATTAAATCACGCTTGATTTCAATCACAGACGAATAAAAGTTTAATGAAATACAAAAAAAAAAATTATCAAAATTATTTGGCATTCAGTCTGTAATTGTGGAGTACTTTTCCGTATTTTAATGAAACTATTTTATTTTTATTTGAAACTCAATTTAGATTTTTATTACAAATAGTTTTCTTGGTGTTTTTCCATTTTATAATAAAATAAAAAACAACTCTGAAATAAGTAAAAGTGCTGTATTCTGCTGTGCCGAATCTTATATGCCCTTCGCCATAGAACTATAAAGCCAGCTATTTTCCTACGTCATATGGTACGGGCGCTATCTTGTCAAAATCCTTATTTCGGGGGCATATTTGCATGGGCGCTAGGTTAAATAATGGATCGAATTCGGTGATTTTTAAAATTAAACAAATATTAATTTAAGAGTATGTTAAGGCGTCCCACACGTCAATACCAGACATAAAAATGCAGACAGCACTTTTTGTACGTATATTCATTGCCGGCAATTTATGTTGCAGTTAATTTTCGTTGACAAGTATTGCAAACATAAAAGGTCAAATTTGGTTGTCAATTGAAAAAAAAGAAGCAAAAAGAAAAAATTGCTTCTATTTTTTCATTTTGCTTCTTGTGTGTGGAAAAGAAATTAAGTTTGTGAAGTGGTAGTAAATTATAATTAAAATAAAAGAATTAAATAAAAAAAAAAATAATTAAAAACAAACACTAATTTAAAATTGCAAATATTATTTTTGTTAATATTATTTTTTTCTTATTCGATTGTTATTATATAAATTTATATAAATTTGTTTAAATTTAAGTTCTTTTTTATATGAAAATATTATTTTTATTTAAGAAAAAATAAATAAGTTTAATAAAATTAATAATTTTATATAAAAACGACCTCAAGCTTGAAAGAAATAATATATGCACATTTAAAATATAAAGTCGAATAAGAATAAATATTTATTAATAAAAATCATTTTTCATGATGGCGTCAGTTTTTACACTGCACCATCTTCTTTGATTTTTTTTTTAAATTATGAGTTAACAGAAATACGTGTTCCCATGCCTTTAACATAAGCTGAGCAATAAGAAATATTGCTCTGTAAGACCCCTTTCACACTCGGCAAGTAACTTGCGCAACTAATTTGCCGATTCTGAAAGGGGTCTTAGTATGGCCGACGTTATTGCTAAATTGCTGAGATATTTATCTTTGGTAAAGACCGGGGGTTAAGTGCATCGCTTTGAAATTGGAAATAAATTCTATTATTATTAGTATGGCATCACTGGTAAAATAACAATTCGTTTGAAAGCAGAGTTGTATACCCTTTGTACACTAGCATACATTCCATAGTGCTGGTTCACACTCTTCAAGTTTTAGCCGTCAAGTCTTGAGATTTTGGCAGAGTAGGGAAAAGAGAATGCCACATCTTTTCCCCTCGCTCCTAAAAACTCAAGACTTGACGAGCCAAACTTGACGTGTGTGAGCCAGCACATAGGAACGCATGAAAGATGTTGAAAACGTGAAATACGCGTTCACACTTGAAACATCTAACATCTACTATCAATAAAAAATGTCACCATTTCTGAAAAAAAAACTTACATTTATTTAAATTCTTTTTTTCTACAAAAGAGCCAAAATTTTAAAAGATTCCACCAAAATGAATTTTGAATTCATTTTGTTTAATAATATAAAAGAAATCTAGTAACATTAGGCTTGCAAAAAAGAAAAAAACTTGAGAAATGGTAACGCTACTTTTAAACCAAATGCCATTTTGTCAGTGATGCCACAATAATAATAGAATTACTGCCACTTTTCTAGTGATTAAACTAAAATAATCGGAAGATGTAGAATGTAATACACATGAGATGAACATTTTGTTAAGATGTTGAAAAATTTTGATTTTTAGCCCAATGTAGTTCTGATGGGAAAATTCAAACATCTTCGCAAATAAATGTTAGATGTTAAATGTTGACAAGTGTGAAAAGTGTGTACCATTACAGCTGACCACACACTTGTAATTTGTGCTCATAGAACTAATTTGTAAATTATTTGTTTGTTTACGTTTTGTTATGATAAAACATATGTTTTCTTTGCTCAAACACAACTTCGAAAAAAAGCAAAACGCTAGCAAATCGCCTGGTTTTCCGAACATGCTGAAATGCGTTTTGCGTTTATCAAATCGTAAGCGATTTGAAAACGCTGCGTTTTCCAGAACATGGACGAATATCTTTTTTTGTTGTGTACACAAATAATTTATTGAAAGTGCAATTGTATCATCCGGTTCACAATTCATTTCATGTTCATCGTGTGTATAGAAATAGACCGCTAACAAATCCCTAGTTTGTGGTCAGCATAATCAAGTTTTCCCGCTTATACAAGTTTTTTTGTTTAATATACATATTTTATACTTTTAAACAAAATGAATTGCAAATACATTTTGTGTTTTCTTTAAAAATGTTGACAGTTTTAAATAAAAAAAGTTTTTTTCAGAAATGATTGCACTTTTGATTGAAAATAGATGCTAGTTTGCCTTCTCAGGAAGGCCTTATGGAAGACTTACCTACTCCCTCTTCATTGTTTGTTTACAAACATTTTGTGCACGTTCGAAGTTTGTAGCAACAAAATTGATGCATGAACTGTCACAAAAAAAAAAGAAAGAATGTAAGAATTGAAAGTAAAAAACGAAGTCAACTTTTAAATCGTTTTGATTAAATTCTCTTAAGAGGGACTCTGATCAGGCCTGTTTAAGAAGGGAACGCAGAGGGCCGTAACTGGCTAGGACATCGTACGTAAAAAATGTATGTGTCTGGAATGGGATAATAAGGCCTTGTGTCACACAAATAAGGACTTCCAGAAGGCCTGCCTACTACTTCTTTTCGCCGCTGGGATGTTTCACATTTACAACATCTTCCTTGCGTTCAAAGGGGTTCGCGGGAACACCACTGTGTTATATTATGCGTTTGCGCTAATCCGTAGTAAGCCTACAGCCCGCTGCAGTGAAACAAGTCAAAGTCTCTAGCGTCAAATAATCCCGCAGCTTTTTCATTGAAAGATACGCTTGCTACCAACTAGCCTACCGGAGAACCCTATTTTATTGACTTATCAAAATTATTTTTAATTAATATAAATTTCATTTCTTGTCTAATTATTTACTTATGTTTTTGTTATTTTTTTTCATTGTTCGTTAATTGCTTTTTTGTCTTTTTTTGGCTAAAATATGTAAAATATTTCTATTCATGAGTTTGGTTAATGCAAACAAATTGTATTCTGGATAAAATTTATTCTTAAAAATAATTTGCGCATTTGGCATAACAAGTACTTTTCAAAAAGTGTTAAAAACTATTAACTTGACTGAAAAAGTTTTTTGTTTAAATATCAGTTGTTGGCAATAAAAGATTAACGATTACAAAAAATCTAACAACGTTATTCCATTGAATTTGTCTACAGAATTCTAATGTTTTTTTTTTGTTTTTATTTCAATATTCTAGTCAATGAACTGTGCAAATTTCAGAACAACCGCTACTGAAAAGAAGCGTCTTTGACGAAAATAACTGATAATCAGGGCAATTTTTTGTACAGAAGTAAAATGCATATTTTACAATTTAGCAATCAATTTCTTAATAAAACAAAAATACATTAAAGTCATGGGGTCGATATTCCAAATTCTATTGCCAAAATTTTTCCTCTCCACTAGAACTGAAAGATTATTAAATTTATTATTTTATGCAAAAACCATACAAAAATAATTTTGTGTATTTTGGACTATTAATTTACTAAACAATATTAAGTTTTTGGTAGTCATATTCATGCTTATTTTTTGTTTTTTTTTTGGGCATTTATGTTTAATTTATCTTAAAAGTTTTGTGCACATTAAAACTTGTCTCATTGTCAATAATAAAAGTAGAAGTTTGTAGAATTAATTTTAGTTTCTTGAAATTAAATTTTTTTTTCGAATCTATTTCGAAAGAAGTCTCTTACCTTTCTCTATACTACAACTAGTTGTGAAGAGGATATACTAGAAATCATACCACAAAATTTTGTGGAGAACAGTCTATAATATACCATATCCCCATAAATAGCGCACTCTTGGAAAACCTTTTGTACTCCTCAAACAGTTATAATAAATGTTGGTTTGTCAACTTTCTTGAAGATCGTTATATAATTTACCATATTTGACTTGTTACAAAGTGTCAAAAAGGTGCCAATTAACCCCCTCCTAGGACATCGCCATGTTAAAGTGACAAGTCCCCTTTATATAAAATGTTAGAACTAGAACCGGTCGCTACCACTTTAGAACATTCACGTGACCAGATTGGTATTACTATTATTATAAATTTAATGAGCTTAACCAAGAAACTGCGTCTGGCGTTATAGTGTTGATATTGCTCAATGGGCCCTTGTAAGATAACAATGGGCATTCTCGAAAAATGTATTGTATGAACTGGAGCTCCGCATGGACATTTAGGATCGTTTACATGAGCCCTTTGGTAGCCTTTGCAGGTACCAGTTCGCAATCTGTTCAGCTTTCCTTGGTAGGTGAAGGTCGGCGTTAAGTTGAGTTTCTATTTTCTGTGTGTATCGGCTATTTATCCAAACTGGGCTACCGTCTTCAGCAGTTGAGTAAACAAGGGAAAGTGTTATGCGCAAGCAATTTGAGCTTGCCTTCCATGAAGTGGCAGTCAATTTTTGTTTGCTGTTATTTCTCGTTTTAAATTTCTGTGAACATTTTGAATTTGTTTGCGCATAGTGTTTGTCCAGAGTCAGTCGTGTATTATTCATAAAGACGTTTAATTTTCGATGTGATTCCTTATCTGCAAGGCTGGAAAGGTCTGAGGTTAGACTTTGTTCGAAATCAAAGAATTTCTTATGTTGAAAAGCGAAAGCCATGTCATCCGCATAAATAAATTTGCGGGCGGCAGGTCATTAATGTAAAGGTTTAACAACATTGGGGCTAGAAGGACTTGCGAGTTCTTCTACTCTTATCATTGCGATAGACATTAAAAAAATGGTCATTAAGCATACAGCTTATTGTGATGCATATTTTTATACAAGAAATGACTTTTTGCAATTTATATAAGAGGCCCTTTTTACGCACTGTATCATAAGCTGCTGTTAGAACTACGAAAACAGCACCAGTTTTTGGCAACCTTCCTCAATAGTGCCAAGCATCTGGGCGTGGTTCTTGATAGGAAGTTGTTATGGGGAATGAATGTCCGGATGAGAGTGGAAAGGGCAATAGTTGCGTTCGTTGCGGAGGTGAAGTCTAGGGCATGTGACTCAAAAACGAGGGCTCCGACTTTTGCTTGTCACAGTGTAGAGGTGCAATCGCCAGGAAATGGGGCATGGGCCCGAGGTGTGTCAATTGGATCTTTGAGGCTGTAGTAAAGCCGACTCCGTATTACGGGGTCGTTGTATGGTGGACTGCACTGGATAAGAGCAGGCACCGCGCGATGCTGAGTTCGTGATCACGGAATTAATGCGATCTACTCCCACGAGTGCGCTGTTTATAATATAAAACTGGCTCCCGGTGGACATCATGGCCGGACATATGGCTCTTTGCTCAGCGATACGGCTGAATGCGGCTCACGGCTGGTCGGACAGTGACTATGGTCACGCCGAGATAAACAAATATTCGAAAGTCCCTGATGCGAGGTCGTGACACAACTGGCGCACTGCAATGTGCCGACGGGTAATTTCCATGGACCGACCCTAGGGGTTTATACTGATAGTTCGGGGAAAGGGTTGGCGGGGGTTTCTTCATAGAAAAACTGGATGTGAGAGTTTCCTTTCGTCTGCCGGATGGATGTAGTGTCCTGCAGCCGGAGACCTAGGCTATAAGGCGAGCGGCAAATTGGCTGGGGTATTATCGCATATCGGGGGATATACGTATATTTACCAACAGCAAAGCTGCCCTTGCTTTCCTACACGAGATCTAGGTTAACTGTAGAATGTCGGATATCTTTGAATGAGATTTCGAAGCATTGAAGGGTAACGCTTATATGCATACCAGGGCACTCAGATTGCCAGCGCAATCAGGTCGAAGATGGGCTGGCCTACAAGGTGGTCGTAAGGATGACGTATTCATTGATCAATTCGTTGGCCTTCCAATGGCTCACTGTAAATAACTTATCAAGCGCGAATCTTATAGAGTTGCACAGACGCAGTGGACCTGTGAGTACACTTTGTTGATATCCAGGACACTACGGCCTATAATTTTTTCCTACTGAGGTTTGTTTGAGCGGACAGTTAGGACGGGTTTTTTTCGTACTTACTACTTAGTGAGCTTGCTACATATGGGAATGCCCCGAGGAGAAAAAACAGGATTAAACATGGAATGAGAAAATCAACAGGTAACTGAGCAACATTTAAATTTATAGAGGTAGTTTCGTTAAGGGGCAAATCCACATATGGGCCAAGGATTTGCCAAGGTAGTGGGAGGGCAGGCCAGGCAGCAAAACATCAGCTGCCCGCCAGGGAAGTTTTTTTTATTTTTTTTTTAATTCCCTACGCTAATCCCCGCGAAGCTTTACGCTTGTCTGCAGGAAAAAATCCAGAGTCTCTGGCGGGAATCTAACCCGCGACCCCGGGGTTGATCGACTAGCTCACTACTAGCTAGCCTACCGGGGCACTCAATGATGGGCCGAGATGGTCGGGAATCGAATTATTGCAGGGAATTGGAAAATCTTTAGAGGCTTTGGTTTTTCTTTTTATATTTAAATATTGTACAATATACTAGTTTTTTTTCCATTTGTGTCCTTACCCAATCAAAAATGGAGCTTCAAACGAAGCAGGTTTGTAAGGAAGAAACATAAACGTTTCGCTTACCATTGCGCTGACGGAAGACATGAATTTTATATGGCGAGTTCCAACTTTGAAGCAAAACATTTTTGATACATAAAGCGCACTATTCAGCGCATATAAAAATTGTTGTGTGTAACACACTGAATGTTTTAATACTGTTATTTTTTAGTATTCTCCCTTACAAACCTGCTTCGTAGTAAGGGAATGCAGTAGCACTTGCAATGTTATTTTTTTTTTATAAAAGTTGTTGAGAGTTCTTTCACTTACTTTAATGCATTTATGTATGTCTTATTGCGTGGCGCATAAATGTTTAAATGTACCATTAGTGCTTCGCAAAATGATAAAATTTTTTATTGGGTAAGTCTTTCAATTTATTAACTATTTCCTTTTTTCAGTTTTATTAAAAGTTAGTAATTTTTTTTATTATAATTCATTTGGTTTTTTTTACATGTTTTTTGGACAATGGCTTGCGGGTGGTTAAGATGACGAATTCACGCCTCTACCGGCCTAGCCTGGCAAGATTTTAATAGCTCAGCGATGCCATCTTAGCAATCCACCGGTTCAGATCAAAAGTCATTGACAAGTGTAAGCTTTGCATAGGTGGTGCTACTTGCAACAAAAATTTCGAAAAATTATAAAGCCTTTTGTTCTTTGCAGACCATCGGTAATAAACTGTCAAAACTTGATTAAAATCGGTTCAGTGGCTTATGAGCCTTCAAGATACAAGCAAAAACCATTTATTTTTTAGACATATTTTTAAACTGAAGTGCGAATAAAATAGTACTTCTGATACAAAATAATTTTGGCTACTATTTTTCGCTTTTGGTTACTTAATTTTTACATTTTGGTTACTTTGGTTATTTTTGATCGTGGCAACGCTGCTCATAAGTACCCAGAATATATGTATGTACATATGTATATAAATACTTTATAGGGCCTATAAGATCAATAAAGTAGAAACTAAAAACGGCATGACAAACTTAAATATACTCTTTCCACCTGTGGCGAAGCGTATTAAAAAGCCAAAGCAGGCAGAAAAGTGATGCACACACAATTCTCATTGTCTTCGTCAATAAAAAAATAGAACGTAAAACATAAAAAATACCTTAACTTTTGTTTTATTTTTCCAACAGAAAAAGGTTTTTAATTAAAAATTCTTTGCCAAAATTGCGTTTTAATTTGAAATCTTAATTGGTTGTTATTGTTTGGATGGAAAAAAGTTTATTTGTTTTTGTTGATTTTAATTAAGAACAAAATTCTTTTAGGCCAACTAGCAATTTTGCCATCATGCTGGATTTTTTCTCTATAAAGATATAGAACACTATAAAGCCGATTGCCAAATAAATAATCCATAATAATTCAAAACTTCTTAATGCCTTAACTTCTTAACAGATAAGGGTTTCTAAATATACAATTAACATTTATCATTTTTCTTTATCAGGGGTTGCGACAGATTTTTGTTTCACGGACCCCTTTAGAAACTACATATTTGTCAAAATAAACTTCAGCTGATGTTTTCATATTTTAGAATGACTTTTTAAAGATTTTTAATGGAAAGAAAGGTTCTATACTACTGATATGATCGACACTCATATTTCTTATTTATGCGCGATCGACTTCAAAAAAATGTTAAATACAAATACATTGTGTTAACTATTTTGTGCAATGAACTTTGTTGACAAATATTTTTGATTGCCATTCCATTAAATTAACAAGTCCTGTTAAGTTGGCTCAATCGAATTGATGCCATAAAGGCCTTTACACACTTTACACAATGCAACCCTGTCATGATAAAGGAAATGTAATGTAGATCAGGAAAGCAGTTACATAAAATACGTAAGACTTTGTGGGATAGTGTGTAACGGCCTTAAGTGATCATCAGAGAACACCTTAATTACGATTTGGTGGTTTTCATTTGAGAAAACGCTGCTTCACATAGATAAGTGAAACCAAGTAATGCCAATATTCTAATTGCCACCGATCTCAACCAGGGTTTAAAAAACTGCAGTCGAACAAAAAACGAAATTTTGTGTACAACTTTTCGCTTTTTGAGTTGGCTTGGCAATGACTGTTCACATTTAATGAATCAGAAGTAAAAGCAACTGTTATTTTTTGGCCAATGACAAATGAAGAAGTGGAAGAAATGGAAGTTTTTCTATGTGACTGCAGTTTTTTAAACGCCGATCTTAACAATGGTTAATTTTCTTCTGTTAAAAAATTCCAAAAATAATTCCAAAAAATTAAAAAAAAAAATTAATCCGATGAATTCAACTAAAAATTTTGCGCTACAGAACAAAACTGTGTTGTTTAATGCGTCTGCAATAATTTGTAGTAAACCTACAGTCCGCTATAGTGAAACAAGTCAAAGTCTCTAGCGTCAAATGATCCCGCAGCCTTTTCATTGAAAGATAAGCTTGCTACCAACTAGCCTACCGGAGAACCCTATTTTATTGACTTATCAAAATTATTTTTAATTAATATAAATTTCATTTCTTGTCTAATTATTTACTTATGTTTTTGTTATTTTTTTTCATTGTTCGTTAATTGCTTTTTTGTCTTTTTTTGGCTAAAATATGTAAAATATTTCTATTCATGAGTTTGGTTAATGCAAACAAATTGTATTCTGGATAAAATTTATTCTTAAAAATAATTTGCGCATTTGGCATAACAAGTAATTTTTTAAAAAAGTGTTAAAAACTATTAACTTGACTGAAAAAGTTTTTTGTTTAAATATCAGTTGTTGGCAATAAAATATTAACGATTACTAAAAATCTAAAAACGTTAATCCATTGCATTTACAAAGACTTCTTCTTTAAATAAAGATGTCTAAAGAATTTTAATGATTTTTATTTTGATTTCAATATTCTAGTCAATGAACTGTGTAAATTTTGAGCAACAGCTACTGAAAAGAAGCGTTGTCGAGTAAAATAACTGATAACACTGTGCTCGAAATTGACACTTTTTTTAGACAAGCTGGGCACTTGGCGTTTTAACATAATTCGGGTACGCTGAATCCAATGGTGCTAACTGTTTTTTTTTTTTGTTGGCTCTTGTTTTCGAGATATGTATACCCTATTTCGAAAATGGAGGAGATTGCACAACATACATTTGCGTAACTCAAAAAGGCTTAGTTTATTAAAATTACTAAAAAAAAAACTGAAATTCCGCAATAAAATTTCCTTTAAGAAAGGTAAAACTTTTTTTTTTTGTGGAAAAAATCATTTTTTTTATCAAAATTTCGAAATTTTTGTTTTGTAAAAATTCATAAAAAAAATTAGAAACTGCAGAGAGGCTTCTAATTTTCCGCAGACATATAAAAAACAAAGCTGCAAACAAAACAAGCCATAAATGATGCTAAATCTGTAAGCAAGTTTTAATTTTATTCACAAAAGTCGCAAAATTTTAATTCATATAAGAATTACATAAAACGCAATATTTGTATGGGGGTCCCCCTAAGAAGTGCTGATAATGGGAAAGTATGTCGCGAGAAAATGTTAAGGACAAACAAACAAGGTCGGTCATACATTATATCCCACTAGAGGCGACTCCTGGGGATTTATGGGACTTTTTCTTCAATATATTTCTAGTCTGCATTAAACATTTTGTATGGGAGCCCCCTTAGGGAATGGAGATAGCGCGTAGGTATGTTAGAAATAAATGATTGAGATGAAAAATATAGTGCTGTTGGTCATACATTTGACCCATCTAGGGGCATCTTAAGCGCTGCAGGGGCCAAATTTAAGAATTTTATTAAACCGCCATATGTGTATGGTTGAAATTCTTAAATTTGCCCGGCTAAAAGCACGATTGGCCTATGTGTGTATTTTAAACATTTTTTTAAGGCTGTTGGTTATTAGCGTTTGTGTTTTCCATATTGCTATCGTACCAAACACTAAAGAGCAATAGGTAAGTATATAATGTTTATTTTCAAATAGTGTTTAATCGAAGTAGATGTGGAAAAGATTTACATGAGCACCTACTATATGGCCTCCACAATACTTGAGCTTAACCACTGGGTGAAAACCATACGTTTACCCGGCCGCCACCGAGTGTGAGAGAAACCGGAACAACCAGATAGCAACTTGTTTAGAAGCTGGAGCTATAAATTCTCCGTTGCTTTAAGAAATGATTCTTACTCAGGCCGAACTATCCCGCAAGTTTTGAATAATCCGCACTTTAGTGGTATTTTTAGGATTTACTATTCCGTGACTATTGGAAGTAAACTACAGTCGTCACGTGATTCCCCGATTCATGCTCCCAGGGAGCTACTGACTTCCGTGGTACCAGATAAGATCTTTGCTCTGCCGCTATCACAAGAGATCGTTAAGATCTTCTGTGTCCTGTCAAAATCCCAAGTATCATATCAAATAGACATGTATGTGTTTTCCATTGCATAAAATTATTTGAGTTATTCGAATAAATAAAATCTTTTAATCGATTATTCTAGCAATTATAAAATTAAAAAAATTATTTTTAGTATTCTCAAAATGTATTAACAAAGTCCCCTCAGTACTACAACAATGAAACAATAGAAAAAACAACAGGCATTTTGTTGCTAGAATTGAGACGGCAAATGTCAAAATGCCTTTATAAAAAATGTAAATAAACAAAAAACAAAAAAATGACGCCAAACGTCACACACGAAGAAAATCACTGCAAACAGCTGCGCTTGTGAGGTCACTTTATTAGTACATTCTGCATACGGTAATGTCTACTTACGGCCATTTTCACCAAGTTCGGTTATAATTAACTATCGGTTATAGCTGTCCGTTAGTTTGCTTTTACACGTTTCATCTTTTGATGCTCAACTCTTATGTTTTTAGGTGAGAGAAGAAAGGGGGTTAGCACGGAGATGCCTGTACTCGGTCAGTACGCTTTGTGTTTCTATTCGTTGGTATATGCACAACGATGGCTGCATGTAATTTTTTTCTTTTCGTTTTCTCTTTGATTCACTATTAATAAAATTGTTGTTGTTATGTACCGAAAAAAGCATCTTTAAAAGGGAATTGATAAGAAGTTGAGCATCAAAAGATGAAACGTGTAAATGCAGACTTAAATGACAGTGTCCCGTCACAACAGATACCAAACGTAACACGTCTTGCAGAAAAACATTTCGAAATTTCTTTCCGGTAATTAAAATTTTTTTTTTTTTTATATGTTCACCAAATAGAAACCCTAGTCTGGAGCGATTAATTTAGATTTAAGAAAGTAATTGATCGCCTTAAATGACTGTTAAAGGGCGATTTACAAATTTAAATCTCAACACCTTTCACAATTTACGTTTTATTTGCACTCTAAGTTTTAAAACATGTCGTAATATATGCAGTCTTAAACACGTGCACGACTAGTGGGTTATACAAATTCTTTAGGTTATGAAATATTTATAAAAGTAAATGTCTTAACAAAAAACGAACAAAATCAATACGCTATTTATTGTAAATCAAATCATATTCTTTGGAAAACCAAAACCTTTCTCCACAAATTGCTCACGAAATGTAGGTTGGCGATTAGTACAGATGGTTTTTTTCTAATAGAATTTTCTATTCATTAAAACAACTTTTAACAAATAATTAAATAAGCGAATGTCGAATGTAATAAAATAAAAAAAATAAAATGTTTTAGAAAAAATTTACTGCATGAAAGTACATATTTGACAACTAAATAATCTATTATTATTTATTTATTGGTCACTCAACTTGCTGACGTTAGATGACGTTACAGAGAGTTACGTTAGAGCGACAAACACATTTACATACAGTGCACTCTGGAAAACGTCAACTAATTAAAACCGCGGGTGTTGACGTTTAACAAATTGTTGACGTTTACGAATGTAAAATTTTTATATAAAAAACATATCGATAATGTGCTTTTAAACGTTTTTATTAATTATAAACTAAATCCAAACATAAACAAATTCAAAAAGGAAATAAAAAGGCATTCAACCTGACTAAAACCATAGAAGACAACTGGAACTAAAAGAATAGATATTAAATGAGATCATATTTTTAATTTTACATGCACACATATGCATTTAAAAAAAATCTGTTATTTTTTTCTGCTGTTTTTTTCTATCCAACACTTGGAAGAGAGCCTTCTCTCTTAAACGTCTTAATACATTTAAGTCATTTTGCTCAACATTCTCGCATTGAGCCCAATCCAAAGCCCTGTTAAATATTTCGACGGCTTCGCTTGGTTTTATTGTCTGCACAAAAAAGCAACTGAACATAAATAAAAAGACAATACAGACATACAGTTGTAATTTTTTTTGCTCTACTTACAAGGTGGATCCCCAATTTCTAAATTGATTTCATAAAATAAATGTGTGTCTGTACAAATGTGTGTATTTTAACTGCTGCTAAATTCGAAATTTTATTTTATTCAGAGTTGACGTTTTAAAGCTTTATGGTTGGGTTGACGTTTTAGAGTAGGCAATGTAAAAAAAAAAGGGTTGACGTTTTGGGATGTTGACGTAAACGAGTGTTGACGTTTTCCCGAGTGCACTGTATGTACATTGATTCAAATTTCATTAGGACCATTTTAATTTAAAATACAAATAAATTTTCTCTCTTAATTTAAAAACAAAAAAAAAAAATTATGCAATAAATTATAGGAAAAAAATCGTGATTTGGTTTTTGTATTTCTCTCGTTCACTATCAATTTCAACGAGATTTTTAAACAATTAATGGTTTTTGTTTAGATGAATATGAAATGTTTAACAATTGTTAAAAAAAAATAATATTAATAGGTATATATTTTATTCTAATTTGCAATTCACAACTGGTGTTGAGTTATTTTTGTGACAACATATTAAAGTCTTCAAAAACTTGCGGTTGTCTAATATTTTGACTGCTGATGCCGCTCCAGCTCAAATAACGTATTTAAATAACCTGCTGGCGGATTGCAAAATTACAAAAAAAAAAAAAACCAACAGGCGGCATAGTGACGGGCAGAAGCTACCAAAAACAGCTGCGATTTATTATAAATATTTTGATTTTGTTGTTAGTTACCAGTATTTTGTTAACAGCAAAAAAACGCCCCAAGCCACTTTTATTTAATAATTTAATTTATTTTAAGCTTTTTTTTCTTTTTTGTTAAAAATATTTTTATTATGTATTCGTTTATTTAGTATGAGTTAAATCAGGCGAAGTGACACGAATATTTTTAAATCGTTTAAGGAGGAAGTTTATATTGAAATTCGTACATTCTTTAAATACTGTATGGCAACCAAATATAGACACCCCCAAACATTTTATATACTCTCCACGCGCCAAAAGAAAATACAAAATAATAACAGTATGCCCTCGGTTACTGCAACCCTTGCCTTGCTGGGCGCAACTCCTCGATTATTGCAACAATCTAAACATTAATATTATAGACTCAGTGTATGCAATTTTGCAAAAAAATTTTGTCGTATAAAACGCAACTTTGTAATTTTGCTGTCAGGTTTTTTTTGTGAACTATTTTTTTTTATCGATTTTTATTTAAATAAACAAATGTGTATGTGCATGCGACCTTCTCCAAGAAAAGGGACCTCGTGTGTGAAAATTAAGTTTTGGGAAAAAACGCATTTAAAGTTTCATAACACCCTTTTAGGTACCAGAAACCACTCTTAAGTCCAAACCCGTTTTTTGACTCACTAGGTCCCTATTCACTATATCACTAACACATACATATATAGTTAGTAGCACTTCTAAATACAAGCAAATTTCATAAAAAGTTTTATTATTTGCAAGGTGGTCTCAAAAAACAGCTGAATGCTATCGCTTTGCCTGTTGTTGTTGTATGGTTGTCATATTGAGGCCACCTTGCTAAGTTATTTCAATAGAAACTTGAGTTAAATTTAAATGTACCACCTCGGTGAATTAATGGTGTTTTATTTTTTACAAAAAATGTCACATTTCACTGCAAAAAATGCAATTTGGTGTTCGTTTCTTAAAAATGAATTGCTCTCTTAAAGGGCAGGGTGTTTTATACTAAAAAAAATTCACCCTTAAATGTACGCCCCGTATAAATCGAGAGTGTTGATAATGCCCTGTAAAAAGTTGGCTTTTGTTTATATATAGGGTTACCAGACGAAGTTGGAAAAAACGCCTCTAATCAGGACAGAAAAATTTTAAGTTTTAATAGTTATTTTTTCTATTATTTTTTAGTAAAAACAAATGAAAGCATTACATTGTTAATTGTAGGTTGGCCCGTCATGTTTGACCCGTCAAGTCTGGCGCTTTTAGGAGAGAAGGGAAAAGAGATTTTCCCCTCTTTCCTAAAAACTCAAGACTTGACGAGTCAAACTTGACGTGTGTGAACCGGCACTTACATTTGCCAGTACTGGCAAGGCAGTAGCTATACATGCAAACTTTTTTACGAATACATGCACACTTTTTCAACTGTTTTGTCTACTGTCTAGTAAATTTTGCAGACAGTAATATTGGACAGTGATTTGACATTTGCTAAAAGCCATCTGAAGTTTTGTTAGAAAAAGGAAAAAACAAACCAAAATTAAAAAAAAGGTAAATTAATTTTGCTGTTTTGTAAACACAATATATTTATTTAAAGCTGTTTTTAAGTTTGTTTAGTTCATATTAAACACGTTTAGCTGAACTTGCACGGCAACATTCACGTTTGACATATATTTAAAAGTGAACTGTCTTAACTATTGTCTGAACGCCTACGTCACGAAGACAGATAAACAAATCACTTCAATATATGGGAAATCATTTCGATTTTGATGTGATTAGAGCTTAATCACGTTCGAATCGCTTAAACGCGTTCAAGAACCCAAGTGTGAACATAGTAATAAAGCATATGGCAGTGTTGCCATATTGCCTTAAGGATTATAATAACTTCTCAAATGAACCGCGAATATAACTGCGATTTTTTTTAAACTGTTTTAAAACCCAGGAGTTCAAATTGGCAGATATGTCAAAATTGCAGTTGACCAGAGTACTACCTATTCAATGAATAGGATAGAACCTGGACTGGTTGTTGGCGAGGTCCCTTCGGATATGACGTGGTAGCTTTGTGTAAATTCAAACTGTGGGTAGAAAGATCTAAATAATGTTAAGTTAGGAGTTTATTATTGCTTTAAATCTAATGCGTAATTGACCTGCTGGCTGATGTACATGTGTAATGATGTTTTACTGTGAAGGTAAGCTGGCATGAGCCAGCAGCTATCTGATTAATTTGACACAGGGGGAGTTTGTTGATACATTGTTTCCTCTGGATATTTTGATAATCATGAGGTGAGACCAAAAAACAGGTTCCCACCTTAATCTAGATTATTGCTTTTACTTTTATACTGATTCGATTTAAATACAAATTTTTTTTTTAATTTTGAGATCTTAAAGTTTGTATTTTAAAAAGCAACGCCCAACTAAATAAATTTTCTTAAATAAAATATCCTGCCAATATACTTAATGACCTACTGTGCGATTAAACATATTTATTTTTATCTCTAAAGTTGTTTTTTTAAGGAAATACCTGTCTTTTCGTTTTTTTTTTTTTTTTTAGAATGAGTGTAAAAATATCACAAATAATTCAAAAGTTGTTAAACAAACGAAGTGACATGACAGTGGCGTTTCAGGCACTAAATAGTTAAAATTTAACGTTTTTGTTTATTTTCTGGTGAACATTTTTGTTTTGTTTGCCATAAAAACAACTTTGTAAAAAGATTAACAAAAAAAAAAAAAAAAAAACGTTTAACATTACGAACATGAATTTATTGCTGTAAACTCTCACTTCACCTGTTGGTAGTGGTTTTTTGGCGGGTAAAGAGTTGATACCCGAACACGCAGCTGCTGAACGTTTAGCACATGAACACAAAAAAAATAAATTTAATTTTAATTTTGAACATTTTGGTGAGACGTGAAATATTTATTTATTTAGTTTTAATGTTTTAAACAAGTGATCGAATTTCAGACTCTCAGATTGTGTCTGTATGTCTGTCTGTCTTTTCCATAATTATTCATTCATGCTAGTCATTTAAGCATTGAAATTGGAGTATTAAAAAGCAACATTTTTAAAGAGCCGGTCTTTTATTATTGACAAAATATTTTTTTTTATGATTTTGTATGAAAATCAATAAAGAACGGTTCCCAGTTTAGTTTAATTGTATTTATTTTTATTAAGAAAATTAAGGTTAAGTGTTCTCTGTGCTCTAAACGGGCTCAAAGCACTTATTAATTGCAAACGCAATATAGGCATCACTAAAGGAACTTTAATGAAAATTAAGGTCAAACAAAGTGGGCTCAATTATGGCGCATTAGTGTACCCACACCACAACAGTGGAGAGCGTATTATGCATTTGTGCGGATGTGTGTTACACAGCAAAATATTGTTCCTAGTATACCGATCAACTTAGAATCACTTTCTGAGTTATTTTAATAATATTCGGCACAAAGGACTCTTATATGAATCTTAAACTCATAACATAATTATACCCACACCACAATAGTGGAGAGGGTATTATGCATTTGTGCTGATGTGTGTAACACCGTAAAGTATACCGATCGATTCAGAATCACTTTCAAGGGTATCATTTGGTCGGGCTTGACCGACTATACTTTCTTACTTGTTTAGTTTTGCAGGACTCGTGATTGGCCTTGGATCCCTGATATGGTACTCTCGAAAACGTGTCTTTAACCTTGACCTTAACCCACATTACTTTCTTACAAGTTCTACATAAATAATGAAATTGTATTTAATTATTTAACACAAATTTAAATACGTGCATACATACAAGATGTCTTAAAATTTTTCAGTCTATGGTCACACATAACAAATATTTGACGGCCCATATGAAACCACTATTTTTATTTTAAACATTTGTTTGATTTCCATAACAGAATTTTACAGTTTTTTTGTTTGATTTAAGTACGTTTGTTTTTAAAAAAATATAGTTTAGGAAATCAACAAAAATTGTTAAAAAAAAATTAAGAAATTTAACAAATTGTATTTTGGCTCATTTGGATTTTTTTTTTGTTACGCAAATATTTTTTAATTTTAAATGCAATTTTTGATGTTTTAATTCTATTCTTAATTTTCAATTTTAATATGTAAACAAAAGACGGCTGATCGAAATTTAAGCATGGATGCAAACAAAAAAAAAGAAAACTTAAAATTGTATGCTTTTAATAATTATTTTTAGTTTTTGCTGAACTTTTATTTAAGCTTTTGTTATTTTAAATGTTTTTATTACAAATTATATGCTTTTTGTTTGTTTACTTAATGGAATCATATGTTTTTGTTTTCTACTGGATTTTACTGGTGCAGATTTGTTCATTAAAAATTTGCAGCCTCTTAGAGCCATTTTTACAACTTGGCGTTAGCTACAGTTAGGAGTAAGTTGGCAGATAGTAATGTGTTATCTGTCAAAATGCGACTATTATCTGTCCGATAACAGCTAACCACAAGTTATAATAAACAGCCAATTTCACCAAGTTCAGTTAAAACTAACTTTTAATTAAAGTTCCAGTTACCAGTATGTTTTGACAGCTAGAACTGATAGATAATTATAACCGAACTAAGTGAAATTGGAAGTTAGTCTGACAACTGTCACTTTACTCTCTCAGTTGATACACTATTTTGAAAATTTATGTTTAAACGAACGCATTTCAGTAATATCCAATACGAATTTTGAGATAAACGAGCACGCACACCTATGAGAAATATAGTTCGAGTGACGTCATTTGTGCAATATGCGCAGAAGACTTCAACTTTATTTTTGGGATAGCGTAATTTTTATTTCTATCATTCTTGAGTTAATTCGATCTAGTTTTCTGTATATTGCGTGTACATTTTTTGTGAATTGTTCAATAAATAACTAAAATTGAATTTATGGATAAATTCTATGATTATTCTTTGATTGTGATCAAATTTAAAAAAAATTCTGGTTGATCGACGAATAAAAGCTATCGGCTTGCTTGAAAATCTAAACTATTCAAAAGCGGCAGGTAACCGGTTTAAGCAAAATCAAAAAATAGCCTCGTTTAACCAGTTTCCGTTTTTGCTTACTGAAAGCTCTAATTTTATCTAATAAATAGAGTTTTAACGGTCTTCAGACAGCCCAGGAAAAAATGTGCTCCAAAAGTAGCAGGTTTTATGTATGAATGCATACCTCAAATCGCTTCAAACCTGCTGATAAGATGCCTGATTTTTGTATGGAGTGTTCCCGGTTTGGAGGAATATTTACTGCTGACAATAAGCGCTTTTTTTAACATGCAAACAAAGCACTCCTAAAGCGATTTTTTAAGAGATAACTATATTTCCATATTCATTGATTTTTTGCTTTTAATTGCTTAAATGCATTGTTTCAATAATTTTCATAAACCATTATATATTTGTATTTTTTTCGCTTTAAAACCTCATCGTTGTCAGCACTAAAATAGCAGCTTTTTTCTATATTTTATTCTTTATCATTTACTGCTATATAAAAGCTCTCTAATTGAAGCGCTCGATTATGCGCTTTTTCTCTAAAGTGCTTCAAAAAACCCAGATTTTTTTTACTGGGAATGAAAATAAAATATGATCACATCTTTGTATTTCAACTTAAATATGTACATACATACATATGTGAAAAAGTTTAAGTTTGTGCGATTTTTTATGCAACAAAATTAATTTTTGACATCAGCTGCATGACCAAAAAACACGTTAAATATTTAATTAAATTATCTTTTATTATGAATTAATTTTTTTTTTTGCTTAATACCTACATACCTATTTGTAATTAATATGACACACTTGATATCTACATACATATGTATGTACATACATATGTAAGAGTATGCACGAAGGGACGTTTTTCTAAAATATTGTAAAAATTTTATTATCTTTGCAAAATTTACAGAGCAGAGCGGAGACAAATTTAAATTCTCAAGACTTGTGCTAATGGATCAGTATCAATACCGGAATTAAACGATTTATTATTTCGGTATAGGTAGACATACCAGTATTCAATTTTAAACGGTAATTTAGCGTTATTCGTATTATCAACGGTATCGGTTGCCAGCCTTGCTTAAACAGTTGCAGGTTAAAAAAAAACAACAAAAAACTCAACTGTAAAAAATATGTACATACATAGGTACATACATACATATCTACATTTACATACATTTCTAAATGACAAGCCATGAACTTGTCGCAAATCTTAATTTAATGCAACTAAAAACAAACAAAAAATATCTAAATAAATAAATGTTTGTTAATTTATGATTCAAAAATTCATATACATATGTACATACATACACATGTATGTAGGTATCCACCAAGTTAAAAGACACCTTAAACCTTTAAAATAAAAAGGTGTGATTTATGTCTTGTGTGAATTTTAGTATGTACCTACATACATACCTTTATTTATTTGTAACATGAGAAAATATAAGCACTTTTCACAATCTTGTGCAAATGATCTTGCATCGTAGCATTTGCGAAATGGTATAATTTTACTCTACATCAACAAAATACATATCCGACACATAAAACCAATAGTCGTTTAAAACATACTAAGGACATATCAATACGAATAGTCTACGAAATTTTCATACAAATGGCAGCGAGGTCACACAAGACGAGATGAGTTACATACAATGTCTTTAATAATTCCGTCGACGACTACATACAAGAAAATTTATCCTAAAAAAAACATACATACAAACATATTCTACACTATAAACAAGTCAATATCTCCTACTTTGTTGTCAACGACTTCATGAATGACAATGTCGTCTACTTTTTCCTCTACGACAAAAACTATTATAATGTTATATATTTATCAAATAGAAACTGGGAATTATTTCCTTCCGAAGGTTACTTTATATTATATTCAACATTTTTTATTTTTCGAATTTATTCTATGAGCTAAATTTCAGTTATGTATTTTATAAAGCTTTTTTGTAATAGTCATATTCCTTCAATTTTTCAGAAATGACTTTTTTTACACACTACCAGACCATTATATTGTATCTTCTTGTTACATTTGACCTTAGCTTTCCTTTGGAAAGCAATGAGGTATATTGTATGTAAAGAAAAATTTACAATTATTAGACACCAGCAGAATGTCAGCATTCTTTGTGTCACACTGGATAGTGATACTTTATAAATTGAATGTATTTAACTCATATTTATTTCGCTTGCTTACTTTCGATTACGTGTTAAATATTTGACTTTATTACCAACTAGCGGACCCGGCGAAATGACACCTGTCAGATTGCGCAAAGTCTAAGTCAACGTATAACGCCATCTATCGGATTTTGGCTGAGAACTTTTTATTTTTTTCATTTGGAAAGCCATGAAAGCCCTCTGGTATAGAGATAATTATTGCAGTAATTGTCAAAATTATGTTATCTTTAATGTAGACAGCAATTTTTTGTACATATTTATTGCTAACAATTTATGTTGCAATAATTGTTAGTCCATTTTCGTTGACAATTATTGCTTACAAAAAACGTCAATTTGGTTGTCAGTTGAATAAAAGAATCAAAAAAGAAAAGAAAAATAGCAGCAAATTGTATGAGAAAGAAATTAAGTTTTTGAAATTGCAGCAAATTATAATTGTAGTAAAATAATTAAATTAAAAATTAAATAAACACTAAAATAAAATTGCAAAAATTATAATTTTTTCCTTATTCGATCTTTATTGTTAAAATTAATAATTATTTGTTTAAGTTCGAGTTCATTTTTATATAAAAATAATAATTTTACATTAACAAAAATAAAAAAATTAATAAAATTAATATTTTTGTATTAAAAATGACCTCAAGCTTAAACAAATTAATATACATTTAAATAATAAAGTCGAATAAGAAAGAATTTATATTAAAAATAATAATTCTTGTAAGATACCGCCATTTTTTACACTGCACCTTCTTTCTTGATTTTTTTCCAACTAGGAGTTAACATAAATACGTTTTCCCATGCCTTTAACATAAGCTGAGCAATAAGAAATATTGCTCTGTTACTCTGCCGACGTTATTGCCAACTTGCTGAGATAATTATCTTTAATGTAGACCTAGGGTAAGGAATAATTTAACACAAAATTTCGTACAAAAAAAAATCAATTTTCGATTTTTCCAATTTTCCGACTTTTGCGGAATGATTTTCCAATTTTCCGCATTTCGCATTTTCTGCAATTTTCCATGATTCACACTAAGAACTTTCTATTGTTTGATTTGGAAAGCCATTAAGGAATAATTTCACACAAAATTTCATACAAAAACTCGAGTTTCGCTTTTTCCAATTTTCCGACTTTTCCGAAGCGATTTTCTCTCCTCGAAAATACGAACAACTGACAAAACATTTTACAGAAATCAGCCTAGCCGTTCTCATTTTATAAATTACTATACATTTCTTACACCATATTTATATACATATTGGATTTTAACACGCCCCTCCGCCCGCTGACCAAATATCAAAAGTCAGACTTCACAGTGTCACCCGCCTGAATATTCTGAAGATTCCCTGAAAATTTCATCAAAATCGGCCCAGCCGTTTTGAAGTCCACACGTTACATACACACATCCTGTTTTATATATCGTCGGTTGATTATTTAATTGTCGTATGTGGATACAAATTACGACAAATTACGTCGGTTGATTATTTAATTGTCGTATGTGGATACAAATTACGACAATTAAATAATCAACCGACGAAATATAGAAGATTCTTAAGTTGACAGTGGAAAATAAACTGCATGTTATCTATTATCCAGCAAGCGGCTACCTTCATCAGCGTGTTTTCGGTTTTACTGGCTTGTGCTAATTCGTAAATTGTATGCAGGTATTTAAATCAACAATTAAAATAAAGAATGTGAGAATTGTTAACAAACCAAACCAAGTGATTGAAAAGCATTCAACAACGGCATAAGAAAATTTTGTCGCCAATAGCAGTTTGTGCAAGACAACTAATAAGGCAATATTCTTTATACTGTCTCACATAGAGTTTGATAAAAGACAACTTATAAGATAATGTCGCTCATACTGTCGTACATGACGATTTCCCCTAAAATGTCTTCTAAAAAATCTAAACGATATGCGACAAGTCGTGCATAATCAATGACGACGATGTCGTCAACCGCAATCTGGCCAACTAAGAGGAGCACCTCGAAATAAGTCCCAGGTGCAATAAATTCCAAAATAAACTTAATAAGTCGTTAGCTGGAAAAAAAATAAATCCCAAAATAAATTCAATAAGTTCCAAACTGGAAAACTGAAGTAAATCCCAACTTTAAAGCGATATTCCATAATAAAAAAACTCTCAAAGAAATGAATAAATCAAAGTTATTTTTGGGTATAAAAAATTTATTATTTAATAAGATTTTTGTATGACGTGCTAAATTCCCAATTTGTCATATTTGATAAATACACTGTTTAGGGAAAGCTAGCTTCTATGCGTATTTCACTCTTTGCTTAGGCCAGATTATCAGGAAACCATTTCCAAACATTTAAGAGTTTATCTTTTCATACATTCCCCTACAATTTTGTTTTGTTTTTTTCTTTTAACCCACTTATGTACAACTACAATTCGAGTCGGAAAAAAGCCAACCAATTGCAGGGAAATGTAAGAAAAGATAAACTCACTTTTTATTGTTGGTGTTTTGCTTAAGCTTTGTACTTCTTCTCTGTAACGTCAGCCTTTGGCCTGGCGCCAGATTTTCCCGTCTATGTTATAACAAGCACCGGCTTTTCGCATAGACGACCTTCAGCCGGGCATATGGCTTTTCTCCTCATGGTATAATAAACACCGGCGTCGCTAATTAAAGCTCCTAAATCTAGCCTTGAGCACGAATGAAGATCGTCTTTGCAGGAAGCTTTAGTTTGCGAAGCCGGTGTTTGTTATTCCATAGAGTTGAAAATTCTTGGACACAGCCGTAGGCCGGCTATTGAGAGAAGTCTCAGTTAGCGATTCTGAATTTAAAAATTTTGCATTTTGAAATGCGGAATTTTCCATATAAGTTTGTTTATTTAAAACATATCAGGTAATTTACCAAAAAACTAACAAATAAAAATTTTAAAAATTTAAAGAAATTGCAAATAGTTAAAAATGAAATAGCTCCCACAAAAAATTAAATAACTCCCGAAGCAAATGAAGTAACAACAAACAAAAAAAAAAAAAACAAAATGAAATGAAATATCTCCCATGTAAAATTTTTTTGGGATTTATTTTATTTGGGAATTTTTTTATGAAATAACTTCCACGCAAAAAATGAAATTATTTCCATAAAATAAAAACGGAAGTGATGGACGCTATTTCATAATGAAATGACCTACATTTGTATGAAAAACTTTTGGGACTAATTTAATTTTTTTTCTTGGGACTTATTGCATCTGCGCCTTATTTCGCGGCGCCACTGGGAGGTAATGCATATAGAATTCAGAAATTCAGGGCTGTGGAGTTTAACCGCAGATATTTTTTAAACTTTTTTTAATGCATTACTTTTTAAATGGTTAAATATAGCAAGAAAAAGAATTTTTATTTTGGAAAATATTAGAAAATTTTTTAAAAATTTTTATGCCAAAAAGTTTTGAAGTCGGAGTCGCGAGTTTGTGTGGGTACTTTGACTCCTAGTCCGACTGGTGTACAAAAACCTCAACTCCGACTCTTCAACATCGATTTCGACTCCACAGCCCTGCAGAAATTCCGTTAAACACTATTTACTATTTAACACTGCGTGTACATTTGACAGTACTGGCAGACAGTACAGTAGTAGTAGTAGGCGTCCAGACAGTAGTAAGGACAGTTCACTTCTAAAAATATGTCAAACGTGAATGTTGCAGTGCAAGTCCAGCTAAAGGTATTTTACATTAACTAAACAAATTTAAAAATAGCTTAAAATAATTATATAGGCGCATATTCATAAATGATCACTAAGTGTTAACTATTTTAAGTACCTATTTTAGTTATTCACAGTTGGTTACTTTCAGCAGAAAAAGTTGACACTTAATTATGGGTAGAGCTGTAACTAAATAGCTCTGTTCCACATGCATAACGAAACAGTCCGAACTTGCACAAAGTTACCCAAAAGCGTTCCACATAACAATTTTTGTGCAATAAAGAGAGTAATTGAGAGAGTAATTTTTTTCATTTCCTGTACAAATTTGCACGAACTTTTTCTTTGGGTAAGTTCGGACAGGAAAAAACAATCAGCTGTTTTTGTTTACATATGAAACTGATAAATAGTTCAGGAAATTTACAAGCAAAAGGAAAAGTTTAGTTTTAATAAAAAACATAATAAAAAGCAAAATGTAAGGTTTTTGTGAAAAATGAAAATGGTTAAAACGTTATTGCATACATAATTCCCATAATCTTTAATATAAAAAAAACCAAATATAAAAAATTACAATGATGCAAATGTTTTAGTTTTATAATGTTATCACTTTTGAGCGTTTTAGATCACTTAAATAGATCTTAATTTGAAAAGTAAGCAGCATTAGTATTTGAAGATGTTCAAAAATGGTTTTTGCGTTCCAGCAATTTTGGGTAGTTTCGGCAAATTTAGAGAGTAATTTTCATTTTACTCTCATTAGTCCGATCTTGTGGAACACACCTAATGTTAACTAACTAATACATACAAAGAACAGCTGATGAAAAAAATACAGAAAACTCTAAATACTCTTACAATTTTGTAAATAATAAACTTGCTTTATTACACTTGTCACTTGCATCCATTCCAAAAACATCCATAAAAAAATAAACTAAACTAGAGATGTGTTTTTAGTCACCAAATTTTATTGAAAAATTATATTTTTACAGGCACCCATTTTAATTGATTTATATCAAAACTATAACCAAAAAAATAATTTTTTAGAATTTGTATGCATTTTTTAAGAACAATAATTGTTTTTTTAATAGCTTAATAAGCTTTTAAATTAACTACGGTATTTATCGTTCCAAATATTATCGACATTTTGTTTTCACTACCTGCCAATATGCATGGTTGCATTTCTTCAATCAGCTGAAAGCTAACAAAACTTTAGATTACTGTTAGCAAATGTCAAATCACTGTCAAATTTTACTGTCTGCAAAATTTGCTAGACAGTAGACAAGACAGTTTGCATGTATTAGTGAAAAAGTTTGCATGTATTGCAACTGTGTTGCCAGTACTGGCAAATGTTAACCCCGTGTAAGTGCGATAACAGATTATTTTTTTAAGGGATGCCCCCAAAAGAATATATTTTGTAAGTTGTAACATTTATGTAACACTTAAGAAACTATAGTCGGTTAAGCACGACCATATTATACCATACAGCACAGAATTTAAAAACAAATTGTAGAGAATAAATCCTATTTGAGGCCCATGAAAAATCATGGACCCACCTAAAGATTTTTATAAAAGTTCTTCGTTCTGAATTTGATCTAGATATCTTCATCCATATACGATTTTTTTTGCCCATAACTAATTTCAGGATGGGACAGGAATGGGTTATGGAACTTCGGTTAATTTTGGATCTACCTGCACAAAATTTGGTTACAACAAAGACACTTATGTAATGTAAACTAATGTATTGACGCCAAATTTTGTTGTCAATACCATCATAAATTAGGAAGTTATGAAATCGGCCTTTTATACCAAAGATGCAGTACTTGCTTTCATCAGTAAACAGCTTATTAATGTGTTGCTTAGCGAAAGAAATTCGTTTTTGTCTATTGACTACCGACACTAGTGGCTTTTTCCCTGCTACATGGCTTTTGTAGCCTGCTTTTCTCAAAACTCTGCGCACAGTATCTTTGGACACGTGTTAATTGAATTGGGAATTTATGTTTTCAGCTATTTTTGATGCTGGTAACCTGGGGTTTTCCTTCACCGACTGCACTATAACTCTACTTTCGCGATGAGTTAATTTTGGTGGACGACCAGAACGAGGCTTTGAGGCTAAAACTCCAGTATTTTTAAAATTGTTTACAACTCTCTGGATGGAGGAGTGAGAACGTTCAACCACTTGACCGATTTCGCGCAAAGTTTTTCCCTGTTCCCATAAATGAACAATTATTTTGCGTTCAGCAATATTAATTTCTTTTCTGTTTGGCATTACATAAAATTTATTGCAATTCGAAACAAAAAAAATTTAAAAAACCACTATTGATCAGTTTAAAGCAAAGACTGCATCATTGAATAACAAAAAACAGTTAAAAAGTACCGTTAATTTGTCTTTTGCATACGCGCAAACTTGCCAGACCATTGTTTTTCAATTGCCAAGTGGTACCAAGTTTTGTAAATCCAAGAAAAAAAACACCTAACATACTTTTTAAATATTTATCTGTAAATCAAAATCAATTTTAAAAGATGACCGTTATTACTTACTATTATAATGTCAAGTTAATTTATATAAAAAATTTGTACGCAGATTAATGCTGCCAAAGTTGTGTCTTTTAAAAATTTCTGTTATTTTGTAGATGCGTCGTTTTTGTTTCACTTTGCGTCGCTTGGCTTCGAAGTTGCGTCGCTAAAATAAAAATGTTTGTACAAAGCATAAACAGAAAAAGGAGATTTCCCGATCAAGTCTAATACAAATATGTACTTATGTATAGGTTGTCTGCTTATTGCAACTGGTTTCAAATTACATTTGCTGAAGTAAAGTTAAATTAAAATATTTTGCAGCAACCAGTCCCAAAAAGCAAAAAAGCTTAGAACAAAAACTGGACATTTTGACGCGTTGTAAATCAGGGAAAAATGATGTTTATATTGAAAGAAACCTTGAACTAGGCCCCTTCTCCAATAAAATCCATTTGCTGTTCCAGTGACGCTGATAAAATTAAGAAATTTGTTGAAACAAGAACATCGTTACAACATAAACCGGTTACAAAAATGAGAAGTCTCTTAATGAAAAAAAGTGACAATCAAAATCAGTGAAGAATCCCCTTACAACAAATGGTTATTCAAAAGAAAGCTCTAACTTTATTTATCCTTTATAAAGTCTTTCAAAACCAAATTTAGTTTTTTTTAGCTAAAATTGTGAATCTCGGAACCAATCAAATGAACATCAATACAAATGTATGGAAAATCCTGCTTCGGTTTGCGTGGTTTCGTGTTTCCCGGTCCCAATTAGCGACTCAAGCCGGGGTATTGGTGTATTAAATAAATAATGGATATTTGTATTTTTATTGTTGATTTTAAGGATGACTAAAACCGATTGATTTAAAAAACATGCCAAAACCAGTATATTTATTTTTACTAAAAATTTTTATTTGGGAATTTTTGTGGATTTCTTGTTAACGTTTTTCTTGATATGTACCTAAAATAAAAATTAAAATTTGCTTAGAAAAAAAATATTAAATTTTTAAGGTTTTGTTTTTAATTTGGGGATTTTTTTTTAATTTTTTGGGGACAAGAAAAAAATTAACTGGCAGCCCTGGATATAAAAATAATTTGGCTGAGTCGAGTTTTAAATGCAGGCCAAGCAAATAACTATTTGTATATTTTATTAATGTCGATTCTAAAGCTAAAAGATACCGACAACTAATAAATGACGGGTTGCCAAAAAGTTAAACTTACAAATCGTTATCTGATGTGTGTGCTCTGAACATAAATTTACTACTCTTGGTAATTTCTATACCCTCCACTAGAGGTGAATGAACTATTTAATTATCTATCTCAGACCACATAAAGTATACATATTCTGGCTCTTTGATTAATTCTAAGTCGATTTGGCCATGTCCATCTGTCCGTTCGTCTGTTAAAAATACGCTCACTGTCAAAAAAACTCAACAGAAAAGAGCAAACTTGGTCTCTCGCTTGTAGTTATCTTAAGCAGTTTGAAATTGAAATCCAGAAAAATCGCTTCAGTAGGATCAGAGCTTTGAATCAAAATGTGGAACCACCACCCAAAAAATTGATAATTTTGTTACAAAAACTAACATTAATTATGGAAAAGATTGTCTTATAATTAACCATAAACACCTACTTCCGGAGAACAGTTTAGTACGCGTAAGCCCGTCATAAATAATGCTATCATAATAAAACTTTTTTTTTTTTTTTAATAAGTATTTGTTTTTAATCCATAAGCTAATCCCGCGAAGAAACCAGCGACTCTATAGGGAATCGAACCCGCAACCTCAGCGCTGATTGACTAGCTCACTACCAGCTAGCCTGCCGGGGCACTCACTAATTTCACTGCTGTGTTGAAATTTATTCAAATTTATGTTTTTTATTACCAGAAAACACTCTACAGAATTTTGGGATGATTCGTCCATAACTTCGCAAAGCTCAAATATAAATGCCCCCTCGAAAATCCAGTTCAAATATCTAAAAAGAAAAGCATAAACATTTTTGATTGTCGGTCCAATAATTTAATTAAGTTCTAAACCGCGACCAATTTTAATGCTTTCGTCCGTTTTTATAAAGATTAATTAATAGTTTATAGGTATCATATGGATCCCACTCCTGAAGTGTTCGAACTGTCTGTCTGTCTGTCGGTGGAGGGTATCAAAGATTCGGCACAGCCCAAATATAGCACTCTAACTTGTTAAATTTTATTTTAAACATTATCGTAAATACAATCAGAATTAGCTAAAAATATTAAATTGATGTACAAATGCGTTCATAATTATGTCTTGTAGACAATAAGAGTCGGTTTAATTTATGGCTTTTTTAAACTCTGGTTAACACAGGTGAATACAAAAGAATAAACAATTTATTGTTAATAAACATTTCTCGTAAATCGAGTCGTATTTTAGGCAACTGTATTAAGTATCTGAGTCTAGGAAGTAAACTTGGCCCAAGTAATAAAACACAATAAGTTTGAAGAAACAATAAAACTGCGTTCAATAAATCGCCATAAAAAAAATCTAAAATTAACCATTATGCTAATTAAACTTAAAATTTTATTAAAAATTATTGAAATTTTTTTTAAACAAATAAGCGTTTTTCAAAATGCATTAGTTTTTTTCCCCCAAGATGAATGAATTTTGAATGTCTTCAATATTTGGAATTAAACCTTGATGCATTCTTCGATTTTTAAAGAAAATTTAAATAAAAAAAAATCTACAAATACATACACACATATTTTGTTGTATAAATTAAAAGACTTTTATATATTGTCAAAAAAAAAAAAAAAAAAGCTGATAAATTGACACCTTGAGAAATTAACAAGCGCAGGCGTTAAAACGTTATCAAATTTGTTAACCTGTGTGGCATAGAAGTTAAAATTGGTCTTAAATTTATTAATAAATATTGTGGTTAATAAATTTGATACAATTTATTAATTTGCATACAAATTTGTATAGAATTCAATTCAAAGAAGAGCTACCGATAACCACAACAAACGAATAGTAGAAAATATTTAAAAAGGAAATATGGTTTTAAAAACGGCAGTTTAACTTTTTAGGGCGGGCTTTTTCTTTGAATTTAGGAAATATGAATGTTTGCATTAATAAAACTATAAAATAGATATGGGCAGATTAATTTAAATCTATGTATGCCAAATATGAATGCATTTCATTGAAACCGATCGATAACACAGTGCTACACCAAAATTATTCAGGCATTCTTATGCACTAATTAAGTTTTGTTTTAGTCCAAATAGAGACCGAAAATAGTTTTTCATAATCACTTCGTAATGTAATTTTATAACGGTGAATGTAGTGAAAACGTGTATTTTAGAGTTTCAAATTCAAAGAGTCATAACCAGGGAAACCATTAATATGCAATTGCATGTTTTTCCTTGTGCGCCCATTGAAGGCACATATAATATTTTTATCCGTTTTAGAGCTTTTTATGAATTTTGGCAACGATTCTTTTGTGCATATTTTAGCATATTTTTTAAGTTTATAGTGCATATTTTGCGTTTTGGAGGCATATTTTGATGCATTTTAAATATTTTAATTTGTCTAAAAAGATTTTTTTAATCTGGAGCAATCATTAAGTAAACCGATCGACTCAGAATCACTTTTTAAATTTATCTAACTATGTCCATCCGTCCGTCTGGTTGGTAGCCTGTAGATAATTCGATAAAATTTGGTAAATACATTTACACAATTAGGACATTTTACTGTACGTATTCCCCATAAAAGCTTTTTTCCAAGTTAGACTCTTTGTGTCCGTAACCCATCTAATTATGTTGGTATGTTTTTAGATTAAATTCGCTCCAAAAATATTTTACAGCAAATTAAATTCTTTTCGAATCAGTTCACATTTGCCCAAAGCTCCCATCTATAAATAGTTTCAACTTCCATTTAAATGTTAACATTAATGAACAATTTGGCGACCGTCCCTAAAATCGCTTTAAGACAAAAAATCTAATATGGATGTTAATATCTGGATAATATTCGGCACATAACTCCTTTATGAATTTTAATCTCCTAACATAACTTTGTTTTTGTGAGCCGATGACTGCACCTCGTTTCCAAATGGGATAACATCTCGAAAATTCGTCTTTAAATACTGTGGTGTTTGGGCTTTACTAGAGTTGTGTAGTTCCGGCACGACCTAGTTCCATTGAACGATTCCCTAAAAGGAACGGTGCGGACTTTTTCGATAGTTCCAATTTTACCGTTCCTCGTTCCGCAATTACAATCCGTTGAATCATCATATGTATTTCTGTAGGTTAATATTTAGTGTGTTAACTTTTGTGTATTTATGTCGTGACATATAAAAAATTTCTAATTAAATCAATTACTAATGTGATCCAAAGCAATATATTTTAGCAATATACCACTCGTTCACCACCAGCAACGGCATTAGGGTAAGCGCAGATTTAAATTTACCTAAATAAATTGAATTAGTTATTATTGTTTACAATCATTAAAAAATTATATAATTATTATTTATGTATGTAGTTGTTACGCCACAACATGAAAACAAACAATAGCAAATATTTGTTTGTTGACGTTTTTACGAACGGCAAAGAAGTTTTCTCGTTGCTCGTTCATTCATTATTCAAAGCAAAAAAACAGAAATGGAACTGTTGTTTGTTGAAAATCCAAGTAACTTTTGGGAATACAAAATTTTAATTTACAGGATTTTGTTTGTCGTGCTTAATTCCCAATTTTTTATTTATGATAAAAACACTGAAATTTATTGTTGATGGCATAAGCTATTCGTATGCGCATTTCACTGGTTGCTTAGGCCAGATCGTCAGGAAACTTCATCCAAAGATTTTAGAAAAACTAAAGATATTAAACCAAATAAAACTGTTAAGCGTATAAGAATTATAAGCAACAGTTCTTTTGTCAGCTTACTCAGTGACAAAAGCAAAGACATTATCACTCTTGACAGCTAGCCCTACAAATAATATTAGATCACCTGATCCATTTTGATTAAATGGACAACTCCATGGACCGGTGCGATGTAATGCAAGCATGGACCATGTCATTGTTAAAAAGTGTTTGTAGTGAGACGAAATGTCTTTGTTTTTTTAACGACATGTTTTCGTTTTTAAACGAAGTTAAAACTAATCCTCTTGTGTATACAATGGAGTAGTTTTAAAACTACTCCTTTGTAGTCCAGAGCTGGGTTATATGGTCATGCTCTAGGACATCGTAATGTTTAATAGACCATGTTTTTTCCATTCGTTTGGGTTACTTTTGGAGTAGTCCTAGTCCCTTGTGGGCTACATTTTACAAGCGTGTTTGGACTAGTCCTATTATTTGCAGAGTTGAAGTATTTTGTATTTTTTATTTGAAATATGTACAATAACTTGAAAAATTTTGTATTTTAAATACATACAGATTAGTAAGTATTTTGTATTTTAAATACATGACCTGCAAGTATTTTCTATTTTGTATTTTAAGTACATGACCAGCAAGTATTTTGTATTTTAAATACCGCAAACCATGTATTTTGCCCTACACTGTCTATAGGGAACAAAATTTCATACGTTTTTTCATTTATATATTATTAAGGAAGATGCACCCCTTTATTTTTATTTTGATCATAAAAGTGGATCCTACAAAGCTTGAAAACTTTTATCTTTATATTTTCGGTTTCCTCCGTCCACGCAGCCCATTTTGATTTTTAAATTTATAGTTTACCGTAGTAGTGGCTGTAAACACGTTTGAAGTTACGCGATATTTAATATATGCATCCCATGGGGGTATTGCTACCCCTGCGCCTACCCTCCTTATTTTTATTTTCAAAGGGTGGTTTACCATTGGAACGACTCCTACCAAGTTTCAACATTCTCACTATAACAGTCCCATCGGGGCTTCCACTTCCCCAGCTACTATCTTTTGGGGCTCAGAGACATGAATAAATCTTCATTTACTCATTCTTCAAAAAGCATACTATTCATTAAAAACAACTTTATCCAAATTACAAGACCTTCTCAGCAGGCATAACTTAAGGAAATATTAATAAAGAAAATAAATTTAAATAGACACATGTATGAGTCATTTGTCATGAGGCCAAATATACTATTTTTGTTTTTAAAATTAATTAAAAAAAAAAACTAAGTGCAAAAGCAAATTTTTTATGTTGGGACTGTAACAACTAAAGTTCATTAAACTTTCAAACAAGCCGGCAAGTACACTACAAAGTTTTTTTATTTAAATAAATAAATTAAATATATGTAATCACGTGATATATTCCTTATATAAAGCGTGATTTGGTACCTTTTAAATCATGTAACATACAAATGTTTGTATGTACAAATATTTGTTAGCATCGAATTGTTTACAAGTTGTGGTATCCGTTTCATTAAATAAACTTTACCTTAAATTGTTAAGTATAATTAACAAGGCCCAGATTTTTATGCAAATGCATATTTGTTGTCGTCAGTCTGAGATTGTCATATGCTAAATATCTTTGCGAATCAAGACATTTGCAGTGAAATGTCATCGATTTGTTAGTGCATATTTTTGCATATTTTCCTTTAAATGCATATTTTTGCATGTTTTGCTGATATTGCAGATTTTTGTTGCATATTTTGAAAAATTGCTTTATTTTTCCATGCACCATGTTGCAGAAAAGTTAAGATTCAACTTCGATGATAATTATTTGATTTCTTATGGGAAAAAATATTTTGTAAAGCACTTTTGCGAGTTGCCGTATATAAAGAGAAGTATCCCGATTTATGTCTTCCTCCACTGCCTGTAAAAACCAGTTGGGAAACGTGGTTAACAGCAATTATGTTTTATGCTGAAAAATTTTACCAATTCAAAGATGTGGTGGAAGAATTCAACAATGTTGAAGCAGTGTATACACAAAAATGTTAAATTTACCATACATAAAAAAAACTCCGTTTATATTTGGGTACCTTTTGTGAAATTAAGGAAATCTCATTCATTGAGAAAGCAAATTAAGTTAATTAATATTGCTATAAATAAGGTGTATGCTGTGGATGGTAACTTTCGTTAACAAATTCGTATCAAGTTTGATAAAGTAAAAAAAGGAGGACAAAAAACAAATGCCAACATCTTTAATTTGAATTTTTACGAACACAACGAAAATTAATTAATATATTAATAGTTATTAATGAAATTTGTGTTCTTAATTATCTTTAGAAAAATAAGCGGACAGGTGTCTGGTACTTTTTTGAAATTCGGCCCATTTAGGGAGTAAATGGGTAAAACCTGAATTTTGGTACTTTTTTACACCCCATCTATCTTTTGAACCAACAAACATAGAACCAAAGTTTATACCACATTCGAAACTTATCAACAAATTACGAATACGAATTTGGTACTTTTCGAAATTCGAACATTTAAGGGGTGAAACTCGGAACTATTTTTGGTACTTTTTTCACAAAACATTTTCCTCCATTCTTTGACATATTCGTACTAAATTATGGGCTCCCACTACAATACTGAAATTTTTGATACTTAAATGGGGGAAAAAAATAGTACCAAAACAGGAAATACGGGAAATTTGATATTTTTGTTTAGCTTTTTGGTTCTATAACTGGTATTTTTTCAATTTTCGTTAATATTGGCCCTAGAAACATAAAAGTCAACATATAATGTCCTGAGTGGATAAGAATCTATGAGGGAACTTTTTGGTACTTTTTTGTTCTTTAACTGGTACTTTTTGAATTTCCGTTAGTATTGGACCAAGAAACATAAAATTCAAGATGCAGTGTCCTGAGTGGATAAGAATCTATAAGGGGAAGTTTTTGGTACTTTTTTGTTCTTTAATTGGTACTTTTAGAATTTCCGTTAGTATTGGGCCTAGAAACATAAAATTCAAGATGCAGTGTCCTGAGTGGATAAGAATCTATAAGGGGAAGTTTTTGGTACTTTTTTGTTCATTAACTGGTACTTTTTAAATATCCGTTAGTATTGGACCTAGAAACATAAAATTCAAAATGCAAGGTCCTGAGTGAATGAGAAAATACACTTTGGCATACAGATATGTCCACGAAGAAAAAGAAGACGCTAACGAAGTTGCGGGTTAAATGCTAGTCACTAATAAATTTGTTAAAAAAAAAATTTATGTGCATATTTTTAAATTTTTAGCGCATATTTTTCTATTTTTGATTGCATTTCTTATGCGCATAAAACGCGATTTTAACTGCATAAAAGTCCGGGCCCTAATAATAAATTTTTGGTTTTAGCAAAGTGCTTAAACTGCTGTGACTGTGGGTAGTAAGACTTAATAAATAACTGTCTTGGACGCCGAGCATGCTTTTTTTGTATAACAAATGTGTGTCAAAGTCATTGGACAACTTTGATTGTCTGTGTTGTCCATTGACGTAGAAAGACCCGATTCAGCCCACCCCAGATTTGTAAATTAAAACCAATAGTAAATTAAATTACGTTGTAAGAAATGCTTTTGAAGAGGAAATAAACCAAGCCAGAGACAAAAATGCAGTAGAGGCTCTTGCTTAAATTAAAAAACCTGGCTTCGTTATTAACTTGTTTATTTTTAATTTGGCTCTTTAAGCGAGCGACAAACCTTTTGAACTAATTATTTAAACGGAAAGGAGGACACCTGGACATGCTACTGATTAACATCATAGCAATATTAAAAACTTTTCAAAGGCAACTATTATATTATTGGGCGTAATACAAGTTTCGAAAAGAAAAAAAAAATACACTCTTTTAATAAAGATTTTTATATAGAATCACGTTTGGGTACGGGCAAATTTCTGGATCTGCCTGATGATATTTCTTCCGTTGATTTTTGGAAGTTAAATATTTAAAGGGTGGACACATTTTAAGGTCCGGCGGCACACCTCCATCCGAATATCAAAATTTTCGATGACGCTAAGGCATAACTGAGGTTCTATGCCGTTAATGTGTCAAATTATCTCATCCTTTAGCTCTTGAATTGTTGCTGACTTATCGACTTAAACCTTTTCTTTCAAATAACCCCAAAGAAAGAAGTCCGAAAGAACCCGAAGAACGGTGTCAAATCACAAGATCTTGGCGGCCAATTGACATCACCACCACATGAATATGTCGCGCAAAAGAGCCATTGTTTCGTTAGCTGTGTGGCAAGTGGCACCGTCCTGTAAAAACCACATACCGTCCACATCCATATCTTCCAATTCGGGCCATAAAAAGTTCGTTATCAGATCACGAAAGCGAACACCATTCCCAGTAACTGCCTGACAGGCATCATTTTGGAAAATATACGGCCCGATGATGCCGCCAGCCCATAAACCGCACCAAACACTCTTGGATTATCATTCGCCCAAATGCGGCAATTCTGCTTGTTGACGAATCTCTGTAAAAAAAAATTTCCAGAAATTCGAACTGCCCGGTGCACAAAGTGGTTCTAATTTGTAAGATTCTTCTGTAATATCGAACTGATTTAAAAAACAATGATGACAAACTGATTAGTTGCTAAGGTTCTTCAACGTCACGACTTATTAATCACTTTTAATTAGTCTACAAACTTGACATAAATATACGCCAAGTAAAACTTGACTCTGTTCCAAGTAGTTTTAAAGAGACTGCAAATAATATTTTACTAAATGGCCAAATACACTTGTCAAATGCTTGTCCAGTCGGCAAATTCAACGTGTGCGTGTGCTGGACGTAATATTCGCCGTCATATCTAAATTTTTTGATTTATCATCAGGTGTTGTCGGTGTCACACATATGTACATACAAACACATTTTCGCTAATGCTACCACAATGCTTGATGAGAATTTTGATCAATGTATTTGGGCCTTTAAGAAGTTCTAGCATATCTTCATGCTTCGGCGAAATCAACGATATGCAAAAATTTTTCAGTTTTATTTATTTAAAGACCAAGAACTTAAAACAAAATTGAAGGAATCAAACAATCTCTTGGAAGGATTTAAATTGTGATCGACGAATTGACAGATATTTCATACAAAAAGCATGTTCATAATACTATTCGTTTTTATAATGCTAAAACAAAAAAAAATGGATAAGAGGTTTTGTTTGCAACTTTTCAAAAATATGGCTGAAGTTTACTGATTCATATAGACATGCTTAGCCACCAACAAATTAAAACTCATTTAAAACAGGAATTGTTTTCGTGAGTTAGCTATTCGCAAATAAAAATTTAATTCGCTGTTTATGCGGAAATTTTCTCTACTTGCAATATATGTATTCATTTGCGAATACGTGGTTCGTATAAACGTAGTACATGTTATCTACTTATGTAAGATGGGGACTAAACCCACCCTTACACGTCGACTTTAAGTAGGTGAAATGCAAGAAAAAACGAATAGAAGACCTGCGCTGCACTTGCCTCCGCAAGCAGTCCGCCAGAATCAAGTCAAGTGGACAAAAACAAATTTGACGCAACTAACAAAAATGTGCTAGATTTAGTGTGAGAAATGCATTGTAGATTTATGCTACTTTTGCATTCCACACTGTGAGAAAAAACATGTTTAAATAGGTCACCTCCAACAAGACAATTTTTAAAGAAAATTTTAAACATATTTTGATTACTTTAACCATATTTTTGTCACCGATAACCGTTTTATGTTTAAATTAAGCCTTCATCAAGCAGCCTCAACCATATTATGGTTGCCTCCGAACATGTTATGTTTAACAAGAACTAAAATATGTTTAACATTTATAATAGCATGGTTGGTTTTCAGCCATGGCATGTTGCTCTTGAAAAAGAGGAAGATATTAATGTTAATTTAAAAACAAATTATTGTCATTTTTATCCATAACATGTTTTGAGGCAACCATACTATAATTGTGGCCTCTTGATGGAGGACTAATTTAACCAAATTATGGTGGCAATAATATAGTTAAACCAAACATAATATGCTTAAAAGTTTCTATGGAAATTGTTTTGCTGGCGGTGACCATATTTAAACATGTTTTAAATATGTTGTTGTTGACTTTACTCCTTTTTTATGAAATTGCTGCTGTGAATTTATTGAAAATATGTCATTTGAAGATTTTGATTTTTAAAGGGATAAATATAAAAAATTGCACTGAAACCGTTAAAAATTTAAAATTAAATATATTACTGTCCTTAATTAAGACAAAGTTTTGACAATAAGAAAAAGAAGTAAGGAAAAAACATGTACATAAATAAAATCAAAAATGGATAATCAATTACAGCAAATTTCGATTCAACATTACATAATTGGTTAAATATTGATGTTTGACTATAAACCGGCAGGCGCCGCAGTGGTGCAAACATTAGAACGCCAAAGAATTCTGATAATGAGAATGTGGTTGCTCTCGAAACTAGTAAATTCGACCTGAGTTTAATCCCGTTTTCAGTCAAAAATTAAATTATCAAAAAGATGAAATTTACTAAACTTAAGCCTAATGAAAATATTTAAAAACATTTTAAATTTACTATTTAAATTTTTAAAATAAACTTTATCTTAGTCCTGTCTTAAATTTTTTTTTGTTTTCTGCGCAAAATATTAAAAAATTAAAACAACTTCAATTGAGATAAAAGCAAATTCAATAAAATTCTAAAGTCAATGTTCTTTTTATTTCATGTTTTTAGTATTTCAATACAAATAAAAAACCTCATAAACAGCGTAAAATTCAAATCGCAAAAAATATTAAATAATTGTAATAAATTCATTAAAAAAAATTAAAAGATATACAAAAACGCCAAGATTCGCATAAATAACTTATTTAAAACGTAAAAGCCCAAAAGACCTAGAATAAGAATTTTCCCAAGATTTAAAATATGTACATACATATATAAAACGATACTCGTATAATAACCAAAAGTATGTCTGGAATGTCGAAATTAAAACAAACAGAAAAATAATTTCAAAAGTAACTAGAGCCATTCATTGTTTTTAGAAACTAAAGTAAAGTAAATACAAATTGAATTGCAAACAAAAAAAAAATATAAGAAAAATATCGAAAAGAAATCCAAATTAGAACGTTAACTGTAGTTTTAAAATTGTAATACCGACTGAGAGCCATCGTGCCGAGCCAGCTTATATGAAAAATAACTCAGTAACTCGGCCATTTGACTCCGGAAATATTTTCGTGTGAACAGTAGTACGAACTTTGTTTCATCAGCTTTTATTTTTGCAAAACAAAATTAACGGAGAGCATTTCATTTATTTACTCGCGGCACTTAAAATGTGAACTGAAACTGAGAGGAAACTTGAGCCGGTAAATAAAAAAAATATATTGTTATAACAAATTTAAAAAAAGAGCGCCTTTGTGTCTGTTTGTTTTTAACTACATTTATTAACAATAAATACACAGTTGAGTTGCCAGATGCAGGGCAACAATTTGGCTGTTATAGGGAAAACCCCACGGCAAAATGAGATAAAGTCTATGAAAAGGCTACTTCTTAACCTTTAACTGTTGAGTTGGTGGTAAATTTGACCCCCTCCTTAAATTTGTTTTTAAAATACTCTCTTCCATTGCGCTCTATAAATTTAATTCCCTTAGTATCTTCTCATATTGTGATCGTTGATATTCACTACTGTTTTGCCTGAACTCGACTTAGCACGAGTGGAGCTACGGACATGCCGGTTTAAAAATTACCACTCGTCATAATTTACGTAATATTTTCTTTGAAAATATTTTACCACCACGTCAGCGTTAGCGTAATACTTAGAAGAAAACAATTTACCCCACATCAAAATTAACGTAATATTTTCATGGAATGGCTGTGTACCTAATTGCGAAACTTTGACTCTTCTTCAGATACATAGAAATGTTTAAGTTCTTTGTATGAAAGGTGCCACGCCCACTTCTCCCGCCCAGATTTTATCAGATGTTATGTATTGATAACCAAGATATTTTGACCAATGTTGAAAGCTTTAGCTCTCGCCGATTTGTCTGTAATGTAATAAACCAAGGGTATGGGATGCAGATTTTAATGAGTAAAAAACCTCCAAAAGGTTGACCTGTAGTTTCTACACCTTATTATTGTTTTTCATGATCTCTTTTATATCTTTAAGTGTATACATTTGGCTGTGAAAAAATTACCTTTAAGTTTTTATTTTTTTTAAATTCATATTTTTTTTATAAGTTTTTGATATATCGTATTTTTTTTATATTGAAAAAAGGTTTGTGAAGTAAAGTTCCTGTTTTGTTTAAACAAATAATAAAAATTTTTGGTTTCTTTATTTTTAGTAATTAAAAATGTGGTTCCTTATTTTTTAAAAACAAATATTTTTACCACATTTTTTTTTTGTAAAAATTTAAAACGTCTTTAAGTACGTCCCAAATTGTCACCTTAACAGTTAAAGGTTAATAAAATATATTTGGCTTTTATCCAGTAATGCCTGTATCTGAATCTTTGTGCTGAATCTTTGATACTCTCCATCTACAACTAGAATATTTCTGGATTAGGCTTTATATTGGACCTACTATATCGGGTCTTAGAAGAATATAAAAAAAGTTTCATATGGACTGACAAACTTAGAATACCTTCAAGTTGTGATGGTTAGAATAGATATTTTTGAAAACTGCAATACCACTAAGAAAACAGATACACAACTGAAAAGCCAACTGCCTGTTGAGTTAAGAATGGCAATGTGAATTTACCAAAGACAACCAAACTGTTAAGATAGTGGAAAAAAGGGGCAAAAATCGTTTCCACTTGGCAAACAAAAATGTCCTACTGTTTAAAGATAATTAAAAAAAAGGTCGAAATATATTCGGGGTTTTTGCATTCAGAAGGAATTTTCAAAACTGCCACGGTCAAAAGCATTTATTCCTACCCATGTGGCATCCCGAAATCGTAATAAAGTTTGTTTTTTTTTAAATTATTTTATTTAACTTTTATTCCAATTTCACATTTAGTTAACAAAATACGAATACGAAAACAAAAACAAAAAAAAAATTATATATTAAATTGTTAAAACGAAATTACTTTGATTTTATAAAAGACAAGGTTCGAGCCAAGTTCGAAAACAGTCGTGATACAAACATTGACGAGTAACAATTGAGCAACAAATACAACAAGCAAACATTAAAGCCAAGTTAAAGCGAGAAAATGAAAAAAATGTAACAGTAACAGTTATTAAAACAAATTCAAAAGTACAAATACAAAAATTTCAATTGTAGATTGAATAAAACAAGCAGAACAAATGAAAATAAAAAAAAAACAATACAAAAACAAAAGCAACATCCATAAAACAAAATTTTTTTAAAGATTTGATTGAAAAAAACAAAGATTTCGTTAATGCAACAAACATAATTGATTAAAGATTAAAATATTTGATTTGAACAATTTTCTGATTTAAATATTATTTATTTTCTTGTTTACTAAATAAATATTTTTTTTTATTAATAATACCAAAAAGCATTTGCACAAATTGTTATGGTTAATTTAACTTTAAATTAAAAATTAAAATTAAAAAAAAATATATACATACCAAAGTCTTTGCAAAACATTTAGTTGTAAGTGTCATTGATTGTTAAAGAATTCCAAAAGAAAAACCAACTAAAATAATTTTAAAAAAATTGTAGAAAAAACCAACAATAGAAATAATTAAAAAGAAAAAAAATATAAAACACAAAAAGCCTTGAATTAAAATTAAATGTTAAAAGCTCGTTTTAATGTAATAAATTAAATAAAATAAATACAAGTAATTTAATGTTTAATTAAAATCTGCAATCAACTTAACAACAACACATGGCGTATATATAAAAGTTTAATGACCGTTGCTTTAATTAATTTATGAAAAAAATAAAGTTATTAAATATAATTTTTTTGTATTAATTAAAATTATTACAGTTAAAAAGACATTTGCCTAAACGTAAAAAAGAACAACAACTAGAACCACAATTACGTCAACCCTTAAAAATTACACAAATAATTGAAAACGTGTTTAATAATAATTAAATTAATTAAAAAAAAAAATTGAAAAAAATCGAGCATTTTTGATTTGTAAAGTGAAAGAATTTTGTGATACCGATTTACTTTTGAAATAAACAAATTAATTTCGCCATTCAAAATGAAGTTAAATCCGGCTTCTGATCATGTGTATTTCAATGATGGCTTCAAATGCTCCTCCATTAGTATCACGACGAACCTGAATGAAACAAATGCTGCAGACAGTGGGGGAGCAGCCTGTGCGGTTGGAAATGGTGATGGATCACAAGGATCGAATGAATTTATATGTAAGTGGGAAATTTTGCTTTATAGTATTTTTTTGTCTCAGCCTATGCGTCGTGTGCCTGCAACAGTATTCGTATTTTCTTTTGGTGTCCGATTTTTTATTTTTTTTTTGCAAGCCGTAAGCTAACTACATATTAAATTTTAAAACTTATTACGAATCATATTAAATAGAAAATTCAAACTGTTGCTCAACTTTACATTTAGAGCGACATCGTTTGTCCTCAAACTTCTGTTTCATAACATATTGCTGTGCGTCATCTGTGCGTCATAGTCTGAATCAGGTATAAGACAACAAATTTTTAAACTATTATTAGGATAATCAAAAAATGTGCAACATTTTGATTTTGGAAATCTCGAAGTACTTATCGGAACTAACAAAACCCTATTCAGGTAATGCTTGTTTAGCTGCCAAAAATTGCACGCTCTTCGGAAAAATCAAGATATAGTCAAAATCTTCATTCGACCATAAAAGCGACAGCGACGACAGCTAAACTTCAAAAATCCAAAAAGGGGTTTGTTAGTTTCGAAAAGTTCTTTCAGAAATTCTCAACGAGAAGGAAAAAATGTTGCAAAGTTTTTTATACATAAATTTCAAAAACAAAATAAACTTGTTTGTGTTTAAGAAATACAATTTTTTTGTGGAATATTTCAATAAATATTTTGAAGTACATAGCAGATTAAAAACTTTTTTTATAAAAAATTCTTATTTTCCAACTGCTTAAAAAAGTGTTTTAAAAATATCAGGTTTTAGAAATTGTTATACCGACTTTTTGATACGAAATTTGCAAAACAAATTTTAAATTAAAAAATAAAGAAGGTATAGACAGTCAAGCTCGTCCATATGATATGACGTATAACTTAACCGAAAAAGTCTCAAAAGAAACATTAAAAAAGTCTTCGCGAATAAACAGAACATTATTTCGCGTACGGCTCGGCTCACACACTTAGAAACGAAATCGGTTTTTTTTAATGTGAGAACTGCTTTAAGCAAAATACGTTTGCGGTGATAATAATATGATTGAAGTTATCAAAATATCTAAGAAAATTTTTTATAATTAATGCTAGAAAAACAACTGGGACGAACGGCGGCGAAAAATTCGCAACGAATATTCGTCACCAGAATTAGAACTCATTGGTGTATATGAATGTACACACACATCATTGCGTAGACCGAAATTCGTCGTGCGTAACGAACTCTGCGATAGGTTTATTTCTATTTTTTACGCAGACGAACGACGAATAAATTGGGAAAGGGACAGCGCAGTATGATAGCAAAGTCTAATAATTATTAAAAATCGTGAAATCTGTAAAGAATTACAGGGACGAATCGCTTCTATTGCGAACTTGGCTAAAATTCCCGAAAAAATGCAAACTTTTAAACAAAAACAATAAAATTTATTTAAAATCGCTAAATGGGTGAAAAAAACAAAATGTCGGAAAATAACAAAAAAAAAAAAAATGCGAAATTCAGCGAAAATTTTTAATATTTCAAACAAGCATGATAGCAAAGTCTACTATTTATTGTGAATCGTTTAAGCTGTAAAGAATCAGAAAACTTACAGGAACAAATCGCGAACACGGCTGAAATTCGCGAAAAATTGCAAAATTTGAAACAAACCAAAAAACTAATTTGAGATCGCTAAATCGAAATGCAGAACACCAAAAATGATGAGGTAATCCACTTTCGAATGGATTCGGATTCTAGAACACACCCGATTAATAGTTTTAAGGCTGTTTTTTATTTTTTTGTTGAAATATGGTCCACTGATAATTTTGTAAATGTTAATAAACAAATAAATTACAAAGAAATTTTAATTAAATTTATTGCTAGTTATTGCTAGAACCAAGCGTCAAAGGTATTTATTTTTAAAAATTAAAAAAAAAAATGTTAAGGCACATTTATACCTGGAATTCGCGCACTTATTGTGTCTCATTTGACGAACTTACGCAACGTATTCTTGCCGACGAATTCGTCGTACTATGCAAATTTCGTCGTTCGTCCAAGTTGTGTTTATAGAATAATTTAGAAAATTTTTATCACATTTGTTGTGTTGGGTTGGTACTCGAATTTTTCTTTTGTTTTACAAATTCGTCTATCAAATTTTGCAGAGAGGAATCAAATTCTTTTGGAAGTATACCGATATAAATAAATTGAAAAAATTTGGCACATTGGTTCTAATTGGCACAAGGAAGAAGCCTTTTGAAAATGGGCCGAAGGGCCACGAGGTATGAGGCAATTTGCGCCCCTCATGAAATATCTAACCGATTTTAATGAAATTTAAAACATATATAGATCCCTATTCATATAGCCACATTAGCTATGCTTTTTTCAAAATTAGGTCCCATATAGTTAGTTACACATGCAAAAATTTGTTCTTATGGTGTTTCATACTTGTTTTTTATTTGTAAAAATGTTTTAAATTACACACTACACATTAAAAAGATGTTAAGGACATGCATACATAAACACTCGCATTGCCCTTTCGTTGAGTGGGTTTTGTTATTACGGGAATGATTTTTATAGGTATATAAGTCATATCCATAGGACGTATGGCAGCCCTAAAATTTGATGTTTTTAGTCTATTTTTCAAATCGATATATCTCGATTCCTAGACGTGACCCAGCGGAACGCCAGGACACGTATAACTTCTTTTTTACCGATATAACATTCCCCGTTGGTTTCATCCCATCCCGATTTTACCTGTGGCATAGTGTTATTATCATAGGTATAATTTTCTAACGTTTGCCGTTTAAGAATTGATTCAATTGCAAATCATTCTTTGTTCAATACAAAGCTTTTGTGTTTAACATTGTGCAGTTTTTGCTAACAACTTATTTAAATAAAATAGGTTATTTTATGTCTCACTTAGTAGTTTAACATGAAGGCAGCATGACTTTTATTTTAATCTCAATAAGGAAACCTTTTATGGTAATTGTATAATTTGTATTTGAAGTTGGTTCCAATTGCTTGCATTGGATTATGACTTCTTTTAAACTTTTTACGTCATTCTCTTTATGAAATGACGTTTAAAATTTTCCAAGTCGTGAGAATAGATAAATCAAGTATACTAATCAAATGTTAAGACAAATATTTCTATAACCCAACCGTACAATTTCAATAGAGTGTGAAATTTATGTGTTATATTTTTGAAATTAATTAACATAATATCATATTACAAAAAAAATATAATTTATTTACGAAGTAAAATGAAGAGTGTTGTTTCATATTTAAATAAGTGAATTACTATTTAAGGCTAGTTTACACGGTAACACAATGTATTAAGACTTTGTAGAATCAAAATAGTATGAAATTCTCTCCGTGTTTAAAAGAAAAAAATAAAATGCTGTTGTTAGTATCAAGGCCTATCTATCAGGTCTGCTTACTTGTACAAAAACAAAAATCGACATGTATTTTGTTTGTGTAAAAATTCTTTTAAGCTGTAAAAAACTTACTACCACATATACAAATCAAAAGGAAAAACGTGTATGTGTGGCATATGTGAAAGAAAACAATAAAATCAAAAATAATAACAAAAAATCAGATGGTTCCAATCAAGGCGAATTCATAACAGGTAAGTGCAACTCTACAACTACAAAAAGCCCCATGTATTTTGTTTTTGCTATTTAATTGATAGCTGTCAAATTATTAAATTCACTTTAATCATTCGCAGTTTTGAAATTTTTTTATTATAAAAATAATATTTTTAGCACTTTTCAATCAACTTCTTCTCAAAACAAAATTATATTTTGACGTTTCTCAATTTTTTTTTAATTCGCCGTGGAGACAGCTGATGAACGGCTGATGAGATGATTTTACCTGTTTGAATTCGCCTTGGTTGCAATTTTACAATTTTTACAAAACCAACATGCAAATTTCCTGAGTTGATTTTAGTTGTTTTTGTAATTGCATAAAAATGCTACCACCTTCAATATATTCCGCTAAAATACACCCCTGGTGTGATGAAAATGCATAATGCTATGTTCATACGACGATATAAACAACTGGTTTCGCTCTCTGAAACTAGATTGCCAAACATACTGTTCATACATGTGTGTTGTTAGTGTGATTTTTTTTAAAATAGATAAAAAAAAAGTAAATAGAACCTTAAAATATATAATTTAATACTTTAATTTATATTATTATCACTTTATTTTATTAAACATCAATTTTTATTTTGTTTTCTTCTTTGTTTTGGTTTTTTGAGAGCTACTTCAGGTAAACTAACGATAACTGTTATCAAGATTGGAGATGGTAGTGCATTTTTCCTGTTTCGCAGTCGTACTACATTGTATTACCGTGTAAACTAACCTTTATATACTTTTGTGAGACCATTAAAGTAACGCGATTTTAAACCTTTTAGATCTTAAAAATAACTAATTTTTTTTATTTTTTGCTGTAATTTAAAAATTGAAAATGTAATACATATAAAAAATAATTCTTTACCTTTTAATTAGTCAGCCCAGACACGCTGACTGATCGTACAAAGGTCTACTCTACTAAAATCCATATGTTTTTCAATTTATTTAATTCAACAAATATTTACAAGTCATATTGTAAAATGTTTTATTTTCTTTTTTCAATGTTTTTAAACAAATGTGACACCTAATTCCGCATTTTTAATTAAATAAAACAATAATTATAAGCTATAAATACAATTTGAAGTTATAACAAGTAAGAAAGTGTAGTCGGTCAAGCCGGACCATATGACACCCTACACCACAGAAGTTAGAGAAAAAATTTTCAAGAGTGTTCCCTATTTTGGAGCCATGGGCAGTCACGAAATAATGGTATGAGGTTAATATTCATATAAGATTTCTTTGTGCCAAATATTAATTAGATATCTTCATCTATATGAGATATTTTTGGCCCTTAAGTGATTTAGGTGGGGGCGGTCCTTTGTATCGAAATATGGTGAATCTTGGAGCTACCAACACAATATTCTGAGACACCATAGTAGGTATCGCCAAATTTAATGTAAATACCTACATTTATAAGAAAGTTATGGCATTTAAAAGCTTGGAAGTAGTCTTTGTATGAGAACTATAGTAAAATATGGACCGATTCCAAAAAAATTTGGTAAGAAGATTTAGATTGCAATAAAATAAGTTTGGACCAATTACCAAATACAAAATTCTAACATAATAAGATGGCTTATGATCACAAAGACTCAATTTCGGAAAGAAACATGCATGAAATTATAAAGGCTGCCCAGGTTAGAGGTGTCATCGATCAATGGAAATCGCTACTGGGTGATGAACCGAATCGTTATGTGGTGGAAAATTAGGGATTTAGACCAGGGATTTCCATTTCTTTGCACAATTGTGCACACCAATACTAACTTATGCTCTTTAATTCAGTCGTCGATGTGACTTTGACAAGTGTACATTAGGGTGTCCCAAAAATTTTTTTTGTCAGAGGCTCAAGCATAATTTGAAAGCATAAAGGGTCCAGTATTTTTGAATTTTTTTTTAGATTTTTACGAAGAGGTTTAGAGGTAGCGCAATTCAAGAATTGTTAAAAATCTGGTTTTTTGGGGCTTTTTCAAACTTGACTCAAAACTTTGTCAATAACCACGTTCATTTAATTTTTTGACCGAATATTTCTAAAGAAAATTTCCCAAACTTTATTTCCATATGCAAAAACTTTAAGTTCCGGCCATATTTTTGTCCACTACGATTCCACATATTAAGTATTTTTGTAATTTTTTAACAAATTCTGTAAAAAACGGTTTATAACTTTCCAAATTTATATGAAAGGTACAAAAACTAGTGACGCGATTTTAAATACCGATAAGTTCTAAAGAAACAAGAAGAACAAAAATGAAATTTTGTCCTACAGTTTGCGAGTTACACTATTTTTTATTGTTTGTACCTTAAAAATGGTGATACTTTTTTCGTTATAATTATTGTATATTTCAATACATTTTTATAGTTGGTCATTAACTTCTGACATTTATTGATCTACATCGTTACACGCTGTCATTTTCACTTTTTATTTTATGTGTATTCTCCGCTATCATATTGTCGTTATACGATTTTGCATAACACAATTAATTTGAGTTAGCTGACCGACGAATCAAATAGAAAAGTTTTTTGCATATGTGGCAGCGCATAGCGAAAAGGGACCTAAGGGTAAAATATATAAATTTTTACTTTTTTTTATGGGGACAACATCGAATGAGACCGATCCCATGCCCCAAAAGTGTTCCCTCCCAGAGATAGACGCGTTTTATGAAGTGATGGTACACCAAAATGGCTCGCCTGAACAAAACCGGTTTTTACCCTTAGGTGCCTTTATATTTGCGCGTCACATATATGAATAAATGTTTTCGTCGACGTACCAGTAAGAATTTTTTTATATTATTTTTTTGTTAGTCCGAAATGTATAATATTATTCAAAATATATATGAATTTTGTGAAAACAAGAAATGTGTGGCATGTGGGGAAAATTATAGATGCCCTTGATCCCTCCAAACTGCCGACAAAAATGCAAATTCTGCAAATATTTTTTAATAACATATACTGGGTATAAAGATAAAAACGGGTATAACTCAGGGACGGTAAGAATAAATTTTAAAATTGTTTATTCATATTAATAAGAATTAATTTGTCTTTCAAACTGCATCATTAGTTTTTTTTCGTTTTCATTTAAACTTAAAAAGTTGTAAAGCGTTATTACAAAATTTTTGAAAAATTACGAAAAATGGCAATTAAGGGTATCTAAATGAGTAACCTCATCACCAAAACTTATAAGTTTTTCACACAGGAATAAAGCTTAGATACTTTTCTTTAAAACTGTTTCCTCAGGAGTGCAGAAACTCGTGGTATTAACCAAGTTATCAGTAAAGTTAAAAAAAAGGCCGAAAACTCCGGTTTTTTATGAAAACTCAATTTGCGCGACCTCTAAACCTATTTCGAAAATTCTTAAAAAAAAACCAAAAATATTTTACCCTATTAGCTTTTAAATTTTGATTGAGCACCAATGAAAATCATAAAGAAAACATTTTTTGGGACACCCTAGTGTACATGTTTTGTTTCAGCTTGACACTCAAAAAATATTGTGCGGTCAAAAATGCTTTTGGTAACATCCAATGCCTTGAGTGCAATATTTATTTTTTATGAATTTTTAAAACACAAAAATCTTATTTTTTTACAATTTGTTTGATAAGATATTTGAAACTGATTTAGAGCCAGTTGTGTTATACAACTTATAAAATAACAACTTAAAAACTATGTATATTACTAACATTTTTCTGCGGCTGTAAATAAATGCATTCTCTCAATTTTTTTACTCTCTGGTACTCACTAATACACAACCAAAAAATTTTTGGAAATCCCTGATTTAGACGTAGAGAATATGTGTTTTCAACAGGATGGTGCCACTTGCCACAGAGCAAGAGAAGCAATGGATCTTTTGAAAGAAAAGTTCGACAATCGCATTTTTTCTCGTAGAGGAGGAGAAAACTGGCTTTAAGATATGCGATTTGACACCTTTAGACTATTTTTGTGGAGTTTTTTTTTTAAATCGAAAGTATACAGCAATCATACCACAACAGTTTAAGAGCTTATAAATAATATTATCTAGCAGATATCAAACATTCACAACAGCTTAAGGTAAAAGATGGGGAGCTTGACGAGGTAGTAAAGGGGGGGGGGGGGGGGGGGTCACTTGACCGACATAATTTTTAACCGGAAATATTTTTAATATCTCAAAAAAAAACTGTTTTTATTAAAATTAAAATAATACCTCAATTTTTGGACACTTTATAAAGCGATTATCCCCGTTTTCAATCCTTGCGACAAGGCCCTATGTACCAAACTTCGTCAAAATTTACGCAAAATGCGAACTGTACTTTGCGCGCAGGTTAAAATGGACAGCCAGCTGGACGGACACTGTTAGATCGATTCAATAATTTATTTTGAGTTAATCGGTAAACGCAAAGGTGGGCCTTAAACTAAGACTTTAATGTATGACAAGCATCAGCACAAACACATAGTACCCCCTCCACTATTGTAGTGTGAGTATAAAAATTGTGTTAATTTAATTTAAAAAATGTTTCAAGTTGAATGGACGGTGGTAATAATAAATGCTCATAAATTTCCATTTAAATTTAAAATTATTAATTCAGTAAGAAAATTTAAAAACATATTTGAATATTAAATAAGGGTTTTGAAATATTTTTTGTAATAAAAAAGAATAAATAATGATGCCGGCTGGTTTTCTTTTCCAACGAAACTTTCTTTCTGACTCACCATTTTCAATTTAAGATCAGATTTTTCCAGTTTTAACAAACTTTAAATTAATTATGGAAAAAATTAATAAGTTGAAAAACCAGTAGATACAATTTTTTCAGGGTTTTTTGTAGTGGGATTTATCTGAAGGTTCGCGTTTCAGTGTTTGATTAAACGAAGTTTAAAATTTATGAAAAAAAAAAATCTCGTTTTTAAGAAGCAAAAAAGTGAAAAAAATAAACTGTCTTTTTGTGTAATAAGTGAGATAAATATTGTGTAAGAAGCGTGTCGTGTATAAAATTTACTTAAACGGGCATGTTCTATAAATCGAAATGAAGTGGATTTATTAAAATCCTACAAATTTTGACAACGAGCCTTTAAAAAATGTTCAAAAAAATATTCCTTTTTATGTAAGAAGAACAACTCTTTAAAGCAGGAAAAACTTCAGTCATCTTGTAAATAATTGAAATTAAAATCTCGTTTGATTTCAATTCCACATCATTTCGATTTCTATAACATGACCGATAGTGTAAAAAGCAGGGTTGATAAAGTTGGTACAATTGTACTTTTTTTGGTACAGATCAAAACTAAAAAGAATTTTGGAACAGTGGGAGACCACTCCATTATTATTTTACTCCGAATAATTTTGAAGGAGATTTTACAAGCGCTAAATTAAATTTTATTATATTCGGACTTTCTACTCCTTTTTTGTTTCTGCAGTACATATTGAAAATTGTAAACACAATAAAAATTGAAATGCAATCCGAAGATGTTCGTATGCACATATTTTTAGAACGCTCAAACGTTTTATTTTCGTTTAAAATTCGAGATAGCATTTTGAGAAGTATTCGTCAATTTTCCACAAAAAAGAAGATACATTCTAAAAAGTGTATGAACACGCTCTCTGGCGGCAATCAAAAATAAAAATTAATGGATTTATCGACCCTAAAAACCGCATGATACAGGTCCGCATGATACAGGTCAAATACAATCCCCCTTATTGTGTTTGACGTGTTTAAAATACGCCTGCGACTGTTTCGTAATAGATTAAAGAGAAGGTGAACTTATTTTCTTTAATCTGTTACCAAACAGACGTAGGCGTATTTTAAATACGTCAAACACAATAAGGGGGAATTTGTTTGCCTATATCTTGAATATATTGGAAAACTAATAATTTGGAAAATCCGGGGCTGGAAATTAATTTTTGACCTATGGTTTCTTCGGAAAATTTTCTTGGAATAGAATAGAATAGAATAGAATAGCGATGTTCTTTTGACGCGAAAAAATGTTATCCACCCTAATATTAGGTTAATTACCTTTTTTGTTTTTAAAAATAAAATTTAAAAAAATTTATAAAAAAATTACTTAGTACTATTAGGGCCGAAAAAGTACGATTTTAAAAGTTCGTTGGTACGATATTGGTTAAGCAAAAGTGTCTTTTTGCTTAACTACTAATTTTTTCTGTAAAAAGTGACTTTTAGTTTAAACGTTTACTAAAATGTGCCTCTTTGTATTAAAGCAAACTTTTTGGATAAAAGTCGAATTGGAGTTAGAGACAAAATATCTTTGCAATTTTCTGTTAATAATAAAGTTTAACATTTAACTGTTGCCAAATTTAATCAGAATTTAACTAAGCTCAAAAACATACTTTAAACTTTTCTTATTTTTTAATCGTGGCACTAAGAATACTTTCCCAAAATTCATTTAATTGCATGGTGTACCTAAGGGGCTCTTTATATAAAGGGTGGTCCAACCATAATGCACGATGTTAATTGTAAATAAAACAAAAAGTTTTTAGAAAATTATTTTAATATATTTTTTATTATTATAGAACAGTGTCGTCAAAACACACTTTCTTTGAAAGCTCTTAAAATTTGTTGTTGTTTCTTTGTAAAGTACTTAAAATTTGTTGTTGCATTGTTGTCACCGCGATTTGACTGGTTGTTGTGCTCTCGTTGGGGTGAAAGCACAAAAGTTCTTTTGAAAAAGCTCGCACATTGTGCATATGAGCTGAACGCATGCATCAAATAAACCAGATTGCGAAATCAGCCGTCCAAAAAAATTTCTACAGCGCATCTACGTTACCATAGACTGCATATGAGTGTTTGTTGTAAAAAATGCAAGACACACACAAATGCACATACACAAATTCTGCTTCATCAACAAACACGAAAAACGGATCTGTGCAATCTTGTTTCATTAATTCGTCCAGCTCATGAATTCAACTGTTAATGAAGGATCTATGACAATTTTGTGTGAAACAAACTGTCGGTCAAATGCTCGCTACGGCTTCGGTGGCATACCTCTATCCAATGGTCACTATTTTTTCTTAATGACTCTGACACATAATTGAGGTTCAATGACGGTAATGTGCCTAATTATTTTATCCTTTAGCTCTTGAATTGTTCTTGGCTTATTGACGTACACTTTTTCTTTTAAATATCCACAAAAAACGAACTCCAACGGTGTCAAATCACTGATCGGTGCGGCCATGTAACATTGACAAGACATAAGATAACATGGCCATTGAATTTTCCGCGCAAAATACACTCAAAAAAAAATCAATCCATCCGTACTCAAATCAATCCGGAGCGGTATTAATAGTACGGTGAGTACGGATTTTCTTGAATCAAGTACAGAAAGATTGATTCAAGTACGGATTTTTAATCCCAAAATACTTAAATTATCCATATTCAATCCCGTTTTCGTACTTGAAATAATCCGAAAATGAGATTGATTTAAGTAAAACTAAGATTGAATCAATCTCAAAATGAGCTTGATTCAAGTAATATAAGTTGATTTTATCCCGAATTCATGATTGAAAAAAACAAAAAAAAAAGAAATTAAAAAGAAAAAATGATAATGATTGAATTACTTACCCGTATTACACATTACAGAATGATAAAACACCAACATCATGCCCGATATGGTTTTTATTTTAGGAATCTTATGTACATATTTAACCAAAAATATAAACTAAATGAGTAGCATGAGTTCAAATTTAAAAAAAAAAAATTTGAAAAGAAATTAATTTTCAAAAGTAATCCCATTTAGGATTGTTTTGAGTACGTTTAAGTGTTATTCGTACTTGAATTTTTGAGTACGACTCGTACTTAAAGTAATCCCAAAAAACTTGATTTATCCCGAGTGTTTTTCTTTCTGTGTAGCTATTGTTTCGTTGGCTGTGTTGCAAGTGGCACCATCTATGTATCGTCCAGGTCCATATCCTTAATTTCTGGCTACAAGAAGTCCTTTATCATCGCGCGATAGCGAGCACCATTCACGGTAACTACTTGGCCGACCGAAGAAGAAACCGCACTCTTGGTGGATTCTAATTCGCCTAAATGGGACAATTCTGCTTATTAACGAATCCACTGATATGAAAGTGTGCTCTTCGCTGAAGATGTTTTTCTTCGTCAAGTTAAATTCACTTTAAATATTCAAATTTAAATATTTATTCGAAATTCGTAATGTTCGTGAGATGTTCAATTGTTGGGCACACGGCTATTCTGCCACACTATCGCGAACAACAGCAATGGTTTCCGCAGAACTAAATGGGCGAGCATGCACAGATGTTTTCACATTTCCAACAGACCCGGTTTGCTTAAATTTGCGCACAATTCTAACGACGCAATTGATCGATTATGCTGACCAAACAAATCACGAAGTACACGAAGTACACGCATTTTGATTTGAAGGCCCATTTTGTTAAAAGACTTTAACAATCTTAACGCGCTGTTCAATTGTGTAGCTCTTCATGGTTGAATTTGAAATGTCAAATTAAGTTGGGCAAAAAACTTGACGTTAAGGTGTTACTCACATTTAACATCGTGCATTATGGTTGGACCACCCTTTAATTGTCTAGATATGTTTGCATATTTCACATTATATTTCCTTTTTATTATTGCAAATAAACAGTATAAAAACGGTAATTTTTTTGTAATTTAAATAAATTTTCACTTGCACAATTACAAAGACATAATTCCCAACCATTAAAACCCCTACGGGTCGCACCAGAAAACCCCCTTCCTAGATTTAAAATTGAATTTTAATTAAATGAAATCAGCAAATCGTTCAAGCGGTAAAAAATTAAATTCCTCAAAAAACAAAAAATTAAAACAAACTTCTCCCTCCCTATTAATTTATTGTTGTAATTCGTCTCATGAAATTTAAAAACAGTTTTCTTTTAGATCAATTAAATTCATACAAAAAAAGCGTTAGAAACATGCTAAAAAATTACGAAAAAAAGTTATTGTTAAATTCTTAATAATGAACATCAGATTAAAAATTTTTTTTTAATGAGTTAATTTCGGTTATTTCTACACATTTAATAAAATTTATCATAAATTGAATTTTTTTAAATTTTTTCAAGATTTTAATAATGAGAATTAAAAAGATTTATTACAATAACTTTTATTTTTTAAGTGATTAAGATATTACTTTAATTAAAAAGGGATAATGTAACTAGGAAATCGATTTTATGTTCACAAAAATTGAAGAGGAGGATATTGGCAACATTTGGATTCAACAGGACGGCGCTACGTGCGACACAGCCGAAGCTACACTCGATGTTTTGCGCCCTGTTTTAGAAGATCGCATTATCAGCCGCAGAGCTGATGTCGTTTGGCCACCTCGGAGCTGCGGTTTGACACCGTTGGACTTTTATTTGTGGGGTGCCGTCAAAGATAAGTGTTACGCCGACAAACCAGAGACAATTGACGCTTTAAAGGACAATATTCGTGAAGCCATTGGTGAAATACAGCTGCACACAGTCGATTTATTAGTTTTTTGAGATGCATTTAAGGCTTTTTAAACAGGGTTGTGAACTATTTATAATCAAAAAGCGCCGTGTGCCCCATATCAATTTTCGCGCAAAGTGTTTTTCTGTTCCCATTAATGAACAATTATTTTGCGTTTAGCGATATTAATTTATTTTCTGTTTGGCATTACATAAAATTAATTGTAATTCGAAACAAAAAAAAAATTCAAAAACCACTATTGATCACCATAAACTTTAAAGCCAAAACTGCAGCATAAAAGTATGTGCAGGTTCACACACGTCAAGTTTGACTCGTCAAGCCTTAAGGTTTTAGGAGAGAAGGGAAAAGAGAATGCCATTTCTTTTCCCCACTCTCCTAAAAACTCAAAACTTAAAGAGTCAAACTTGACGTGTGTGAACCGGCACTGTCATTGAATAACAAAAATTAGTAAAAAAGTACCGTTAATTTTTGTGTACGCAGACTTTTGCACACGCGCAAAGTTGCCAGTTTTTTCAGTGTTGTGAAAATTCAAATAAATGCTTTACAAAACTAAAAGAATATGTTCGATCCGTTCAGTATAGACAGAAAGAATTAGAAATAAAATTGCTTTTGAATCGAAAAAGTATTCGATCACGACTGGCATAATTTGCCCCCTGTTCTTGTAAATATAACTGGTATGAAGTATATAAAAAGCACTGTTGCCAACTATTTTTGAACATTTCCCGCCAAATCGGACTTAAAAACCGCTAGAAACCGCTAAATATTTAACTTAGAGGGATTTTGTTTAAATATACCGCTAAAACCTAAACACTTTTTTAAAGGTTTTATATAAATCTAGATATAAGTTGCTTTTTCAAGGGTATTTGAATCTCAAATACGTTACATACTAAGGTTTCTAACTTCCCTAGCTATTTTATTAAAAAAAAAAAAAATTTGAGTGATGAATTGGGCTTTGCCGGATCTTTGATACCCTCCACCTACAGTTAGAATATTTCGAATTTTGAACAAGTATTTTATAGTCTTATAAAACTATGACCGACCAAATTTTATTATAATAAAACACAGGGGCCTAATTCTGGCAGTCGTAGCCGAATACTTTTTCGATACGGAAGCATTTTTATTTTAGTCGATACTGAACGAATCGAAATTTTTTTTTAGTATTGTGAAAACTAAAGTAAATGCTAGCAACAAAATGGGCTTACGTTATCGTTAGTTAAGGAATCATTTGAAATACATTATTATTATTATTTCATCCAAATTCCTAGGTGGAACATAGGGCCACAACAAAATTTTTCCAATCACTTCTTCTTAATGCTAACAATTTTATTTCACTCCACGTTGTATGCGCCTTCCTAAGTTCATATTGAACTTGTCGTCTCCATGTTTGAGTGGGCCTGCCTCTGCGTCGGCTTCCCTGTGGGTTCCATTGTAGGGCTTCTTTGGCAATATTTCCTTCAGGCTTTCTCAATGTATGACCTATCCAACGCCACTTTCTGCTTTAAATTTTATTATACATTGGCTTTTGATTGCACCTTTCGTATGGATGTTGGTTCGATATTATGTTTGGCCAATGGATTCGCAGGATTCTCCTAAGACATCTGTTTACGAATTCCTGAATTCTGCTAATTACTCTTGCAGACGTATTCCATGTTTCGCACCCATAGAGCAATATAGATTTTGCATTGGAGTTGAATATACGTATTTTGGTGCTACGATTAATCTGTTATGATTTCCAGACATAATTCAAGGCTCCAAATGCTTGTCTTGCTTTATCAAACGATTATTTATGTCCGTTTCGGAGCCTCCTGTGGATGTCAATATGTTACCAAGATAATTAAATAACCCTACTTCTTCCAGTGGTGTATTGTCTAAAATTGGTGGTGTTGTATATCCAGCGTTTATGCGCATGGATTTGGATTTAGAGCTATTAATTACAAGACCGGCACTTTTCGAGTACTCTTGCACTTGGTTCAGTTTTTGCTGCATGCTGGACTGCTGATGCGTTAAAAGACATATGCCATCAGCGTAGTCAAGATCATCTAGCCGGCTGTTGAAGCCCCAAGTAATACCGTTAGTTTCCTGAGTCGCAGCTATCATAATTGTGTCCAATACAATATTGAAAAGAAGAGATGACAAGACACACCCATGTCTTACCTCTGTATGAATTTTAATTTTCTGGCTGGTCAGACCATCGAGCAGGAATAGTCGTACATGGCTTAAATTAGATTAATAATTTTTTGTAGGTACACCTTTACATTGTAGTGCTTTCCATGAAAATATTTATGCAAACCAAAAAATATGCAAGAATATACTTTTTTTTTTTATCAAAAAATAATATAAAAGCTATACGAATTTATATGCATTTTAAAGCATATGACAAAAAATGCATTAACGATAAATTATACACAAACAAATCGATGCCATTTTTCATCAAAAAGTGTGATTCGAATAACGTTCGCGCAAAAACATGCGTTTGAACTTAATTCCACTCCCTGCTAATTACATATTCTTTGATTTTAATTATATGTACATATTTACTTGTAGCTTAGAAAATTTTCACAAATTAAAATGCAAAAAAATTAATTTTAATTTTCGATGTTAAATTTAATGATTCATTTTTATTGTATTTTAGCTTTTTTATTTCAATAGAATTTTTTAGTTGGCTTAAACAAATAACAACAACAATTAACAAAAAAATTTCAACACAAAAAAAAGAAGATAATCGGATTTAATGACGTAAATCTTAAAACCATTTTAAGTTTTTAAAATATTTGCGATTTTTTTTTATTATTAGTTTAGATTATTTTAAAAAAAATCTGTTTTATTATCGGTATACTTCCATATTATTGGACATTTACTTATCACAAAATAAACTTATAATTCAATTTTTTTTTAAATTATGTGATTTTTAGAGAGAACTTGTTGTTGCTGTCATCATTTAACAATCGTCACGAAGTATTTAAAATTTTTAAAAGTTGTAAATTGTAGAATATTTAGCGTCTGAAGCACGAATAAGTTTAACGTAAAAAATATTTTGACTATTAACCCTTTAACTACAAAGAAGTAGGTTTGTTCAAAATGGTAAATATTTTTATTGCGGCAAATCCAAAATACTTTAAAAGTATTTTTCGCCCCAGCAAATAAAAGCACTATGTATTCGCATTAGGACTGATTTTACAGACCCACTAAAAATTCCAATTGCGATATTGACATTAACTTTTGCAATGTTAGGTGTCAAGAAGTCACATTTTTTGATATTCATTCCATATTAAATACGAAGTCCTATTGACACTAAGAGTATCATTTTGTTAAAGGACCAAGTTTGGGGGGGTGAGGTGAGAAAGTCACACAATACAAACAAATTTATTTATTTTTCAAAAAAATTGGCCAATTTTACACAAAATGTTGCACTTTTTACCCGAAATGTTTTACTTTTTGCACAAAACGTTTTACTTTTAATACAAAAAACGTTGATTTTTTTAAACAAATATTTAACAAATTTTACACAAAGTCAAAAATATTTTATAATTTTATAATGCTTTCTACTGAAATTCACATTGAATTTTTAAATTTAAAACGCTGCGTACCTTGTGGCGTTGAAAGTTTAAAGATGCAAAATGGATTTCTGTAGAAAGCAACAACAAAATTATAAAATATTTTTGTCTTTGGATTTGCTTTCAATATAATTTTTGACGTTGCGTTTAAATGTTGCACTTTTTTCACAAATCGTTCCGCTTTTTATACTTTCATCCACTTTCTACATAAAAAGTTTAAATTTTTACAGAAAAAGTTGAATCGGGACGGTTCAACATATAAGGTAGGTGTTTCGCTCCCAGGCAGTAAGCAACTTATAGCACGCAAGTTTGACCTTATTGTCAGTCAGAGGTGGCACGATGAAACTAGCTGTGGCGAAACCAGGACAATCTGGTCCATTATAGATGAAAAAGGGCACGGCGGGCATTGCAGCTGTCCTCACATCACCTAAGGAACCTAATTCCGGTTATAACTGGGCACTGGCCCATTGGGAGGCACGCCCAGAGGCTAGGGCTCCCTTATATTGACTTCTGTAGAAGTTGCGGCGACGAGGGCATTCGGGGATCTGAGACTTGAAATGTTTGGTTGAAGAGCCCTTGAGGACAAGACTTATCTCTCTGATGTTGATTTAAATAGGATCCACTCCTTTGTTAAATCGACCGGGTGGCTGCGTGCGAACACTAGCAGACAGATAACATAGGACCCATGGGAGACGGTGTGACATGGAAGCACAACGGGAACTAATTAGTGGACCCACGTGAGCTGTGCTTTATCACGACTGCAAATGGAATCTAACCTACACAAAAAGTTGCACTTTTAACACAAAAAGTTTCACTTTTTACGCAAAAAGTAGCATAATTTACATCACTTTTAAATTTTTTTTCAAAAATAAACCTTAAACTTGAGATTTTTTCCTAATTCTGACAAGAATTCATAAAACTCCCGTTTAACCGCAATTTTATGCAGAATTTTCTGTTTTTTATTCAGATTTTTTTAAGAGTTTCTCCATAGTCATATAATTGTTGCACAACAACAACAATTATTGTTTTACCTTCAAATTATCAGAATTTCTTTAATGGTTGAACAAATTTTGAGTGTTTTTTAAAATCTTACAGTTCTTGTCATAACGTTACGCATGACTAAGAATTAAAATACGTATGTACGTATGCATGTAATTTGTTTAAAAAATGTTTTACTGAAAATAAATTTGAAATCTTTTAAATAAATTTATTAATTTAAATTTTTTGCTTTTCAGTAACCGAAGATGGCAAAAAGATTATACCACCAGCCAAAACAATAGAATGTGCCAAAAGTTGGCTGCAAGTGCGTTCAAAAAAGACCTTCAATAGGAAAACTTTACAAAAACGATTGCCCATATCAAAATGGCTGCCAAAATATAATGCCGATGATGCTGTGGGAGATCTAGTGGCAGGTATAACTGTGGGCTTAACGGTTATACCTCAGGCTTTGGCCTATTCGGGTATAGCAGGATTGCCAGCCGCAGTAAGTTTTTGCATTTTACAAATAACATTTGAAGAAACTCAATCAAATATATCATACATATTTTTCTTCTAGTACGGTCTTTATGGTTCCTTCTTGGGTTGCTTTGTCTATATATTTTTGGGCAGCTGTAAAGATGTTCCTGTTGGGCCTTCTGCCATTGTGGCCTTGCTGACGTATCAAGCAGCTCAGGGTTCCTGGCAAAGATCGGTATTATTGTGTTTGCTTTGTGGCATAGTGGAGTTACTAATGGGTATTTTCGGTTTGGGATTCCTAATTGATTTTGTATCGGGTCCAGTATCCTCGGGTTTTACTTCGGCCGTTTCTTTGATAATTGTCACATCGCAAATAAAAAACATTTTGGGTATAGCAGCCAAAGGTTCAACGTTTATAGAAATTTGGTGTCAAATATTCGATAATATTAAAGATGTCAGTGCTACCGATACAGTCTTGGGCGTAACATGCATAGTTATTCTACTTATTATGAGGGTGAGTTTTTGCTTAAATAATAATTCACTTGCTACAGATTTAAAATAATATTATTTTAAAATTTTAGCTTTTATCTTCATACAAAATTGGCCCCAAGGAGCCTCACATGCGTTCAAAGACCCAAAATATTATTAACAAAATAATCTGGATTATTGGCACCTCTCGCAATGCCATTTTGGTGATTCTATGCTGCATTATGGGTATTCTGCTGCATACGAAACATGAAGGGACCCCCTTTAAGGTGATTGGCTATATACCACAGGGTTTGCCCAGTTTTGCTTTACCTCCTACCCATTTAAACGTAAATGATACCATTACGGGAAAGGAGGAATCATTCTTTGAAATGGTTCATAGCATGGGTTCGGGCTTGATTGTGGTACCTTTGATTTCTTTAATGGAAAATATTGCCATTTGCAAAGCTTTTGGTGAGTTTATAATATTGGACTTGGCATTAAATTGAAAGTATAACCTAATAAGTTTGTTTCTCTTGTTTGTTTAGCTAACGGTAAACCTGTGGATGCTTCTCAAGAACTTATTGCTATTGGAGCCGCTAATATTGCAAACTCTTTTGTTCAAGGCTTTCCCGGTACTGGAGCTTTAAGCCGTGGTGCGGTAAATAATGCCAGTGGTGTTCGAACACCTCTAAGTAATATTTATTCTGGAGCTTTGGTCATTGTATCGCTTATTTTCTTAACGCCCTATTTCTATTATATACCCAAGGCTACTTTGGCTGCCATTATTATAGCAGCTGTTGTATTTATGGTGGAAGTGCGTGTTATTAAGCCAATGTGGAGAGCCAAAAGTAAGTTTATTATCATTCATATTTTTAACGATTAAACAAAGGGCTTTGGTAAAAACAACTTTACCATATTGTAATATTTTTTACTCTTTCAAACGCATCATACACAAAGAGTCTACCCCTTTTTTCAAAAGTATAGTCCCTTTTTACGCGAAATGTCAAGTTTTAACCACAATTCTATTTTATACAATTAATACAATAACTAAAGGATCTTGCATTAAGCGCTTTATATCTTTTAAATTAAATGAAACAAAGTGTGTGTGAGGTATCATCGAATTTTTTACTCGTTTGAAAGACCTATTGATGCCATTATATGTATATGCCATTAGTATGTATTGTGAAAGTTTTACAAATTTATGTGTACGCGAACGCATTTCAGTAAAATCCAGTACAAATTTGTATAAATTTTGGGGTAAACGAACACAGCTATTATGTGTAGATTAAAAAAAAACGTTTAAATGTCCGCCAAGGCTTCTTTGGGTGGAGCGCATACGAAACATCCAATTTTCCATGATTCTGGCATAGGTCGATGATTACCAACTTATTTTGATCTGAATTGGATGATCAGGACATCAACGACATGTGGTTTCAACAAGATGGCGCTACGTGCTACACAGCTCATGCAAAATTTGATATTCTGTATGAGCGATTTGAGGGCATGGTTATCTGACGTGGAGGCTAACTGAGCCTTGAAAGTGACTTACTTCACCTATTTTGTAAACAATGCCTTCAAAGTCCATCGTACAACAATTGTTCCATTTAATACAAAAAAAAACGTTATTTTACACAAATTCATATTCATATTTTACACAAATTTGTTTTAACTTTTAAAACCATTTTTAATGGATTCTTTCAGAAAGTGATTTGGTACCCGGTGTTGGCACTTTTATTGCCTGTTTGGTATTGCCTTTGGAAATGGGTATTCTAATTGGTGTTGGCCTAAATGTCATATTTATTCTATATCATGCAGCTAGACCAAAACTAACCACAGAAATCCTTACGAGTCCTGGTGGCAATGAGTATCTTATGATAACGCCCGATAGATGTATTATATTCCCCTCTGTGGACTATGTACGCAATTTGGTGAATAAGCAATCAATGCGCAATAACATTCCCGTGGTTATAGATGCTTCTCACATATATGGAGCCGATTTTACCGCTGCAACTGTCATTGAATCTCTGCTAAAGGACTTCTCACAAAGAAAACAACTGTTATTTTTTTACAATTTAAAACCCAGCATTTGTGCTATTTTCGAGAGTTTATCGCCCACGGAGTTTGTTGTCTACTATCAGGAACAACAATTAGATGAATTATTAAAAGAGAGGGATTACAATGAAGACAAAGCTGAATGTGTTTAAGTGATAATAGTTTTAATTTAAAAATTATTTTAGAAAAAGAAAAACTTGAAAAAACCACTACAACAAATCTATTTGTTTTCCTTTAGTTAAATATTTAAGAAGAAAAAAAAGCAAAAAACATATTTTGAATTTAGCTCTAACTGTAATATATCAAATGTAACTTATTTTTTTTTTTAATTACTAACTTAAGTTAAAGATAAAACCTAAAAAACAAAAAAAAAAGAATCATGAGATGAATGTAAAAAAAGTTTTGTGCTAGTATCTCAGGTTAAACTATACTATTTATCAATATGAATCTAAAGAAATGTTATTCACACAATTTTAGAGCACATAATTTAGAAATTTTATAAATAAAAAAAATCGTAAGCTTTTGCTTTGTATAATGATTACCCTTAATGTTATTGTGTGACTGCTTTGAATTTTCACAGTAACATATCGAAGAAGCTATTTTAGTGATATTTTATTCGACCACAAACTAATAAATTTGTATTATTTTTATAAAATTAGTTTTAATTATTTTATTATAAATTACAATGTAGTTGATAGTTATTAGTATTACTTGTTTTACAATTAACATTATATAAATACGTACATACATATGTATGAACATAAATATGTGTGTATACCTTGATGAATAAAGAATTTAAAGTAAAACTGATCGAAGAATAAGCAAAAAAGTATAAACAAATTTTTTTTTTTAAAGCGAGAAACAGGATTTTTGCAGAAAACTCAATTATGTTTGAGACGAATTTGATAAGAGAAACTATTTTTGGGAAGAAAAGTTTAATTTTGCTCTACATTTACATTAACTCATAACGTTTGTTTTCATATAAGAAGTTTCCTTTTACGCAAAAAGAAGTTTTTTACACAAGAAGTTACTGCTTAAGCTTCGTACAGACGATGGTCAGATCTGACAATCTTGTAAGCAGGCGTTGCCAACATCAATATTTTTCTGACAATGGTTCAATTGTCAGATGCATTAATTTTGCACTTCTGCAAATACAAATGAGCTAACAATGTTCACACAGCTGTAAGATATTTTAGCCAATTTTAATGCAGTTTAAGCAACGCTGCTCACCAATATTGTAAGATCTGACCATCGCCTGTACGAAGCTTTACACAAAAAAATCGCTGTTTACACAAAAAGTCACTTCTTACACAAAAGGTAATTTTTTACACAAAAGTTAATTTTTTACACAAGAGGTAATTTTTTACACAAAACTACACTTGTTGATCATAAAACTAACCAGGGCTGTCGAGTCGTCAAAAAATAGTTCTTACTCCGATAGCTGGATTATTAAATCTGACAATAATTCGTGTAGTTCAGAGTCAGACACAGAAAATGTGGAATCCGAGCCTATAATTATGAGACACGTTAAAAATCGTGAAGCTGTGCAGCCCTTCAACACTTCAATAGATTGGCCAAAGGAACGAGGCATGCAAACAGATTACATATTAATGCTAAAAGAATTGCGGAACAAGGCTTTGGGAGCATGTGCACTGCAGCAACCCTACATCACAAAATATGTGTGAATGTTAAAAAAAACACAACGTTTAAGAAAAGCTTTACTGCCGTATTCATAAAAAAATTCATGAAAAAATATCTAAATTATGTTTTATGATAAATTAAAAAAAAAAATTTTAAGAAACGCTTTTCTTTACCTTACACAAAATGAATATGAATACTAAACAAGTTAGAGTGCTATTTTCGGCTGTACCGAATCTTTGATACCCTCCTATAGGGTCTATAGTAAATTATGAACCGAACATCACGAAATTTATTAGTGTGAGTAGTGAAGTATTTAATTTTATTTTGATAGCATTATTTATTACGGCTTTAGGCGTACTAAACTGTTTTCCGAGAGTAGGGTTTAGATGGGGCCTAGGGTAAATTATACACCGATCTTTACGAAAATTCACAGTGTAATTTCTAGTACTATAAAACTGTAACGTAACAAATTTTGTTATGATAGCATTATTAATTACGGTCTTAGGCGTACTAAACTGTTTTTCGTTAGTATGGTTTTTATGGGGCTAAGGTAAGTTATGGACCGATCTTCACGAAATTTCACAGTGTTATTTCTTGTCCTAAAGAACTGTGACGTAACAAATTTTGTTATGATAGCATTATTTTTTATATGGGACCTAGGGTAAATTATGGACGGATCTTGTAACTTAAATTTAACCGCCTTTTACTCAATGCAAATTAATGAAACTTTGCAGGCATACATATTCCCGTTGACAATACACGAATACATTGGCGTAGCAAGGATAAAATCTAGAAGGGGCACAATTTTTTTTAAATGCTTTTTTTTAACCGCCTTTTACTCAATGCAAATGGATGAAATATTAAGAGTAAAAGGCGGTTAAAAAAAGCATTTAAAGAAATTGTTCCCCTTCTAGATTTTATCCCTGCTACGCCCATGTATTCGTGTATTGTCATCGGGAATATGTATGCCTGCAAAGTTTCATCCATTTGCATTGAGTAAAAGGCGGTTAAATTTAAGTTACAAGATTTGATGCTCCGAAGTGAATGTAAAGAAAAGCATTTTCCAAAAAAAAAAAATTTGCACCCCCCCCCCCCTAGATTTCATCCTGGCTATGCCCATGTATTCGTGTATTGTCATCGGGTGTATACTATACTAAGGGAAATTCAGAAAGTACCAGCTAGATAACAAAAAAGTACCAAAAAGCCTTCTTATATATTCTCATTCAGGACCTTGGATATTTAATTTTATGTTTCTAGGTCCAATACTAACGGAAATTCAAAAAGTACCAGTTAATATACAAAAAAGTACCAAATAGTTCTTCGTAGATTCGTATTATGTTATAAGGTCCAATATTAACGATAATTAAACAAATACAAGTTGTTGAACCAAAAAGCTGCAGAAGATATAAAATTTCCCATTTTGATACTTCTAGGATTATTGGTTCAAAAGATAGATGGGGTGACAAAAAAATACTAAAATTAAGTTTCCTGACGTACTGGCCTAAGCAAACAGTGAAATGCGCTTAGGAATAGCTTATCCCTTCAACAATAAATTTCAGTTTGTCAATAGCATGAAATGGGAATTAAGCACATTTAATAGAAACCTTATTAATTAATTTTGAATCCCAAGAAAAACTTTGATTACTAAAATTCAGGTTTTACCCGTTTTCTCACTAAAAAAGCCGAATTTCAAAAAAGTACCGGACATCTGTCCGCTTATTTTTATAAAGAACAACGATTAGTATTACAGTTTTTTTGTATCTCTTTTAGTTTTGGAAATATAAGATTATCCAATTTAAACGATTTTACCCTTTTTTACCCCCTAAACATACGAATTTCCAAAAATCTCGTCTTATCCTTAAATTCAGAATTTTTAAAATTATTTCAATATTGCTAAGCTCAGATTTGGGACGTAATAATCAGAAAAGATTTTTTGTTTTAACATTCAAATGTTTTCGTTTTGCTTTACTGTGGTTCTTCCATGTTAATTTTTTGTCCAGATGCATTCCAAGATATTTAACAGAATTAATTTTGTGAAATATTGAAAGATAAAAAAAGTTAATAAAATTGAAATAATGTAACAAAATAAATAAAAAAATAAAATTGAAATAATGGATCAGATTTAAAAAACAACAAAACGTTAAATTTAATTTATACAGGCACAAATACACACTAGAGGGTGCCCTAACATAGTGGTGCATTAAGCACAATTTCATTTATACAGTACTTTGGCCACACGTGGTGTCAAAATAGAAAAACAATAAATTTTGACAGTTCATTTTTGTAATATTTTGTATAGCTTGTTGTATGTAAAAACGTGTTGATTTTGGAGTTTCTTTAAATTTATCAATAAAATTATAAAAATAAATAAAATTTTAAATGAAACGTCTAAGCGAAGAAAGAGCTAAAATTCTTTTCGAAAAATTAGCAAAGTTGTAAGTATTTGGCAAATATTTTAAAACCTCTAATGTAATACAGAATATTTTTTTAGTATTGGTCCTAATGTCAAACAACTAATAGACCGTCCCGATGGTACTTACTGCTTTCGAGAACATTTAGATCGTGTGTATTACGTTTCCGAACGTATTCTTAAGTTGTCGGAATGTTTTGGCCACAAGAAACTTATCTGTGTTGGTACTTGTTTTGGAAAATTCTCCAAAACAAACAAATTGAAATTCCACATCACAGCCTTATACTACCTTGCGCCCTATGCCCAATATAAGGTGTGGGTTAAACAATCTTTCGAACAACAGTATCTGTATGGCAATCATATTCCTAAATCTGGCTTGGGGCGTATTACCGAAAATGCCGGCCAATATCAAGGTGTGATAATTTATAATATGAATGATTTGCCTTTGGGTTTTGGTGTTTTAGCTAAATCAACAACTGAATGCAAAGCTGCCGATCCCTTGACTACAGTCTGTTTCCATCAATCCGATATCGGCGAATATATAAGATCGGAAGATACTTTGTTTTAGAGAGTGACTTCTTTTAAATTGATAGTTTTATAGTTTAAAGTAAACAATTGTCTACTAAAGTAAGTGTTAGATATTTTAATACAATTACAAATAAAAATTTTTTAAAAATGTGAAGTTTTTTATTTCAAAGTGATTAATAAAATAACGCATTAATTTATCATATTTAAAATATAGATTCGAGAAGAAAGTTAAAATTAATTTTATTACGAAATGATTGCAAAACTATTTTAATTATAAACGTAATTCTTGCCCTAATATCATATACACATAAAGAATTAAAAACTAAAAGCTTTTTACCGAAATTGAATTCGGGTTTTCAATTTTGAATAACATATATAAGATAAAGCCATGGTATAAAATTAAAACCCTTTTTTATGCAAAATTTACACAATAAGCGGTTTAAACGGTATGCCATCAAGTCATAATAATATCCTAATATTTAACAATAGTTTAAAAAAAATTTGTTCAAACAAAAAATATGCTAACTAAATATGTTCACAGCACAGAATACAGTTCACAGTGTAAGGCGAATAAAACGGTATAAAAACACGCTCACTTTCTTGTTTCTAGTTATCGTAAGCAGTTTGGGAGTGAAATCCAGCAAAATCAGTTCAGTAGGATAATAGTAATGAACCCAAATTAAAAATTTTATTACAAAAACTAATATAGTGTCGGAATGGATTTATTATCTTGCGCAAATTTGCTTCATATGACAAAAACGCCATTGTGATAAAATTTAATTCGTCATGTTTTATATGACTGGAAATCGCACTGTCAAATTTCGTAAAGATCGGTCCATAATTTAACATAGGCCTCATATAAAGCCCACTCTCAACAAGCACTTTAGTATGCCTTAAGCTGCAACGAATAACGTTATTTCAATAATCTGTCGCAGTCTTATATGTCAACTTTCGTAAAGATCGGTCCATAATATACCATAGATCCTATATAAAGTCCAGTCTCGAAAAAAAATTTAGAAAGCCTGAAACCGTATCGAATAATGCTACTTTGTATAACAAATTTAGGTATGTCACATTTTTATATGACTTGAAATTACACTATTAACTTTTGTGAAGATCGGTCCTTAATATACCGTAGATCCCATATAAAGCCAACTCTCGGAAAGCACTTTAGTATACTTAAAACCGTAACAAATAATAATAATTACACTAGTAAATTTCGTGAAGATCAATCCGTAATTTACCATAGGCCCTATGTAAAGCCCAATCTCGGAAAACACTTTGGTACGCGTAAAACCGTTACGGGTAGTGCCGGTTCACACACGTCAAGTTTGACTCGTCAAGTCTTGAGCTTTTAGGAGAGAAGGGATAAGAGAATTCTAGTTCTTTTCCCTCTCTCCTAAAAATCTCAAGACTTGACGGCTAAAACTTGAAGAGTGTGAACCAGCTCATAATGCCATTATAAAAAATGTTGGTCTGTCACAGTTTTATATGACTTGAAATCACACTGTCAACTTTCGTAAATATCGGTTCATAATATATCATACGTTCGATATAGAGTCAATCCTAAAATATTCTAATTGTCGGTAGAGGGTAGCAAAGATTCGGCACAGCCGAATATAACACTCTCTCTTACTTGTTAATTGTAAAATACTATAATTTTCTTTACATTTAACACAATTCCTGATCTTCAACCACCAGAAAGGTAACATTTTAGCCAAATTGTACAAAAATCTAATAAAAATGATTACAAATATTCATATTTTTAACTGATTTTGAAATTAACTACCATTAATACGCGATTTAAACATTTGCTTCAACTTTCTCCAACCATTCCAAAATAAATACAACACTGTAGCAAAAAACATCTGTGTAATTAAAAATCTGACAACTTGTTGTCAACCAAGAAGAAGCATTATCTCTTGATTCGTTGTTGTTTGTTGTATATTTTTAAGTTCATTTTGCAGCAGAAAATAAATTTAATTATTAACAGTTAAATTAAGCGAGAAATTATTGATTTAAATTAGTTAATTAAGTTAAGAACACTCAGGTAGCAATGGAGCTACAGTTAAACAAGATTGTAAATTGGTGTTTAATCATTTACATTTTGTTGCAAACAAAGTCAATTGAAGGTGGGTGTAATACAATATTCCGGGTTTTTTAGGCGAAGTAAACGAATAATTTAAAAATAACAAGTTTCACTTAATAAATAACAAAAGTTCAATAGAAATACAAATAACTATTATAAATGACGGTAGTTTTATTATGTTAAATTTAATTATAAGTTCAACTCGTAGTAGTGACTCATATTATGACCAGCCAGAGCTTTAAACAGCAGCTATATTTTTTTATCCTTTCTAATTGTTTATTGTATTTTTATATAGTATCCTGCAAGCGTTTACATGAAAAAATTTATGAATCCTTTTTTGGCGGCACCTGCTTTAGACGTTTAAACGGAACCCACCAAACAGGCTGTTCTTGTAAGTTTATCCCTTTTCTATTCTTATAATACACTAACCTTTCCTTTACAATTTTTCTTTAGCTGCAGAATCTGGCTCTGTAGGAGCATTACATTATGTTTTCGATAAAAATCAATTAGAGTTTCTACTAAACTCCCCACCAGCTCCTCCTTATGCCGCCATTCTAAATTCCGATTATTTCAATCGTGAGAATATGATGCGTTTAAAGCATGAGGGTGCAGGCAATATATCCGCCGTCCTTGTTTTAAACATGTTTGATAATTTTACTAGTGAGGGTGCGGGGTTTTCACATGAACTTAAATGTCCTAATCAATACAGTGGCATAATGTTGCCTAATTCTAAAGAAACTGCCACTTGTTCATCGCAACGGCCAAAGGATTCGTGGAATCCTTGGGGCTCTGGTTTGTTACATGAAGATTTTCCTTTTCCTATTATTATCATACCCAATAACGAGACAGTTGTTAAACTAATTGAATGCTTTACAAAATTTAATAGTTTTGATTATGAAAATCAACATTTACGTAGTCTTTGCGCTGTGGAGATAAAAAGTTTTATGAGTGCCGCTGTTAGTACAGAAGTTTGTTGGCGTCGTACTAATTTCATCAATAATTTAGCTCAAACTCGTTATTGTGATCCTTTGGAGGGTAAAAATATTTATGCTACTTTATTTCCGCGTCCAATTATGAATGAAAATGAAGTCAGCATTGTTAATCCAAAGGAGAAATTTTTATTAGTTACCACAAGAATGGATACGACAGGAATGTTTGAAGGAGTTTATGGTAAGTTACTATCAAATATATGTATTTAATATTTTTTACACCATTTTTAAAAATTTTTAAGAATTTTATTAATAAGAACATGATAATGGGTAAGCAACAATTTTATATCCAATGTCAAATAAATTATGTTCAATTTACTTACCTTCTACACTGTACAGCATATTTAAATTATTTGGCTCGCAAGAGTCTAGGGAAATAATAGATGCAAAAAGATAACGATTTTTTTAAAACAAGAATCCACAACACTTCTACAAAAAACAAGAGGAATTCACGTTTCAAAGTAAACTAGCATTGAAGACATAGCAGATCTTGTAGATGGTGTACATATACCACGGTTATAAGACCACAAAAAAATGCATCAAATGTAATTAAAATACTATACCAAAAACTTTGTTAAATATTTACATTTATTTACAAGCTTTTGGTCTTTATCTCTTTTTTTATTCTTGTTTTCTGTTTTTAATAACAAATTTTATAAATACAGTTTACTAATAAAAAGCAAAATTTGGTGAAAAAACATACAAATTATTTTCGGCATTTTTCAGTTGTAAACTGTTTTTTTATGCAATGCAACACAGCCAAAACAAATCCTTTTACAGTCATTAGAAAAAAAATTGCTAAAAAAGAAACAAAGCAAACATCAGATTTTCGATGACAATACAAGCAAAAAACGCCCACACTTTGTAGTACATCCAAAAGATTTCTATATGTTATTACGCTATAATTTTGTATGGTTTTAAAATGCTTATTACAAATTTCAGTGTACATACTATGTATATCCTGTTTAAATAACTCTAAACTAGGCAATGAAAAGAAAAAAATGCCTATAATGTGTTTAAAATCTAAGAAAATTGGGCTTTTATCTATATATAAAAATGTTTTTAAAACTGAGATATTTTTAAAATTCTGCAAGAAACTTGATAAAATCTACATTTCAGTTTTAACCCAACTGTTACAAAATTTTATTTTTCCTTTGATATTTTAGCTTGAAACTTTAATAAGCAATATTTTGCATAAAAGTTGTGGTTCAATTACTTATTTCTTTAATAAACAATTTTATTTGTAAATTTATATTATTAATTAATTTTTAATAATTATATGATAAAACATGATAAAAACTTTGTTGGATAATCATTTATTTTGGGATATTTTTTACTTAATCAATGAATACTTCTACACATATTTAACTACATACAGTCGAACCACTCTATAGTGAAGTTCCATACAATGAAGCTTCTCATATTATGAATATATATAAAAATGAAACGGTCCAAGTATGTAATCGCATCACGTGAGAACGGCTGGATCGATTAAGCTGATTTTTTTTCTATCCGATTCGAAATTTTCAGGAGATGGTTTGTAAAGAAAAATAAATTTTAAAATTCCTGCTCAAATTCGGAAATTTTAAGTTTAGAATAAATTGCCTCCTTTTCATTTCTCATGTTTATTAATAAGAGACAATTTTAGTACAAACTCGAAGAAGTCTTCTTCTATTTTACATTTATAATATGAAAATATTGAACTAAATTTTTAAAAAAATATGTATTTGAATAAAGGGCTATATACCAAACTACTATTAATTTTGACCCTTATAATTAATCGTTGATCTCTTTTTAAAATATTTTGCATAGAATTTATGAAATTAAACACACTGTCTCCTTTTCACTTCTAATTTTTCTAAGTAAGGCGAAACTCGAAACTTTTCAATTCTCATTAGTAAATAGTTTCCGCGCGAAGCCGGGGCAGTTATGAATAAATTCCAAAAACACTGCTCTTTTATTAAAATTTTAGTGTAATTTGAATTCTTTATAATAAACAAAGTTTTCATAGTCTCCATACAATGAATTATTTAAAAAAAATTCTGTAACGGGGAACAAAAGAAAAATGTATCTGTGATAACAATTTTTGAAAGCATTCGCTGGGGTTCAGTGAACGAAAATGTCGGCTTAGCATTTCTTTAAAAAAAATTTCAACAGTTAAAATTAAAGAAGTAACAAAACAAAGTTTTGTAGCTTACCAATTTATTTTTCAAATAGGTAACTCTAAAAATTTAGAAACAAGCAATTAAGCACTAAACGTAAAAGTCTTCAAACCTTTAATTTTAAGTATATTGATGAAGCAACGCTCAAACCAATAACCACAGCACGTGGAACTGCAATCCAAACTAAAATAACAGTTTTTTTTTACAAAAGATAACAAAAATATAAATTAGTTTTGTACCTATAATAAAGTGATTTTCTGGTCCCATGCAGTTTCAATATAGTGAAGTTCGACTTTATTATAAATTTTAAAAAATATAATAAAAAATATAATAAACTGCCTGGCCCACATTGTCGATAAGAAAATATTTTAAATGTCTTAAAATATTTTGCTAAAGCAGATGCCGCACAAATTAGTGTCAATTACATAGTAGAGAAATGCTTTCTGCTATAAAATTCCTAGAGGGAAACGAACTGACACTAAAGTAGTCCCGTGATAGGTCTTTGGTGGTAGAGACCGATTCTAGTTCTAAAATTTTTTATATGAATGGGACCTATCACTTTTACATGTGGTTGTCATTTGAGGGGTCAATTGACACTATTTGACCAGTCACACATTTATTCTCAATGAACGTGTTTAGTGTTAGTTACTCAAATGTAGTAAATATTAAGGGTATTCGCGTCACAAGTTGCACCCTTGCAAAAAAGCATAAGTGCAAACACATAACAACAACAGCAAAGAAAATTATTTACGCACTACTAATTGTCTGTGTGGTTGTTGTTATATTTTTGCACTTTTGCTTTTTCAGAAGGGGGCAACTTGTGACGTGAATACCCTTATTATTTGTATACAATGTAGAATTATTTTAATAAAACAAGTCCTAGAACTAAATTCAAGAACCAAATTTTAGAATGTCCCAAGAAAATGTGTACACCACCGGTGAAGACTGTACTGTAATTCATTACTTTTTTTTGTTCTTCATATACCAGTTAAATTATTGGTTGTTCTTTCACTGGTGATGAGATCTTTCTTTTTGTATTTGTTCTAGTTACACAAATCCCAGGGCCAGTCTGGTCGTACAATTGATCACCAAACTTGCATTGACAGACCCTTTCTTTCGTATATTTATAGTTTTTATACCCTTCACCGAAGATAAAAGGGTATATATAACTTTGTCATTCCGTTTGTATTTTCTACAATATTGATCCTACACCCTATAAAGTATATATGTATATATATTCTGGGTCCTTATGAAAAGCAAAGTTCAAATCCGGTTACCGTCCGTCTGTCTGTTGAAATGGGTTTCCGAATCCCTTAGATATTTCTGTACATTTTGCGTACAGATTCAAATTATACGAAAATGTCAGGATTATACATGGTACCTGAAGTCATCAAAAGATACGAAAAGTGTTACTTTTCGTGTCCTAATGGCATTACTGGTCTACATTATCACTACAATTGTTCTGTTTTTTATTACGAAGAACAGAACAATAAGTAATGTTCGGCTCTTTCTTGAAAATAGTTACGAACGGTATTAAGGGTTGTGTTCGTCTACATAATAACTAAAAAAAAAATATCGTTCTTGGGTGTGTCAGCCGAACGCTAAATAATGTACTGTTTATTTTCGAACACTGATATAAACCCGCGTGGTCAGTTCTACTTGTACGTGACTTTATCCAAGGATTATAAAACATTTGTACCAAGCTTGAGCTGAATCTACATATAAGAAATACATTATTTTATGATTTTGTTTTTATATAGAGCGCATTAGGGTTAATAGGAAGAGGGCGTGGACAACTTTTCTTTCTCTACAAACCTTATTCGGACTATAACGAACATTTAAAAAAAATTAGCCAAATCGGTTCAGCTGTTCTCATGTGGTGACTTCGAGCAATTTTAACAAAACTTCTGAAAATGAAATATAAAAATTAAAATATCTCAAAAATTTACTGTATGAGTTTAAATTGATCAGTGTCCAAAAATTGTATAAACATAGATGTATTACAAGATAAGAGGTTTCCATAAATTAAAATTTGTATAGCAGTCTAATTTGAGTTGTCGGAACAGTAAAAAAATAAAATGTATAAATAAGTTACCCTTATTTCTTCAAAAAAAAAAAAAAAAAAATTTCCAACACTTTAACATCATCTAAACAATTTTCTATCAACATTCCTAACTATCCAAAACACATCTAATTAAAATTTACCTGTTATTTGCAACCCCTTATCAAACAAGCATTTAAACCATGTACATACATATTTGCGGCTTGGTGATAAAAGGGCCAATGTAAATATTTTGCATTATGAGTTAATCGTTGCGTTAGGTTCATTTTTTTACTCTTTTATTTCGATGAAACCGCCTATGCCTAATTTAACCCAGAATCGTTTCATTAGGGTTTTAAGGGCAAATGCAACTATGAACTCATCTTTAAAAGTTACAGCTAATAAGTCCAATGTCTACTTTGTCCCTTTTAGCAATCAATAATGTCATATATTTTTTTTAATAAACATTGGGCCACTGTCAACATTTGCTTCTAGCTTTAACTTGTATAAGGAGTCCAGTTTAATGTCATAATCTTTTGTATTATGACAACGTCATGGGTTTCTTGGCAGATACAGCTATGGAAGAACAACCTAATTTACCACAATAATGTTAGATTTTAAACGCAGATATTATTTATTTTATTTTGAGTTTTAATATCCTTTAAATTCAATAAACATTGTAACAACATAATGAACAATTAACCCTAGAATTCTCAGTAACTTTTTACCACTAAGTTCTCCTCTTGGTCTGGCTATACCACATTTAGAACATCTAAAAAAACCCAAATAAATAAATATATGGGACCTGGTCTGAAAATCATGTGATTTGAGTTCTTTTAGAAATCACACGTGGAATTTGGTGGTGTCCTGAACCTCACACCGTTTTTATGTTTCTCTGTGTGCTTTCAGCAATTGAAAATTACACAAAAATGGATCACCAAAAAATCAGACGTGTGATTTGAAATCGCGTGATTTGAATTAAAGTGATTTTCAGAACAGGCCTGATATATTTTTTATTGTACGTATGTTTAGATTTTATTTTAAATTATATGAATTTGTTATATAATTTTATTATTTCACTATTTTATTTTACATGCAAGACATCGAAAATGTAGTTCTTAATTTTGCTCATTGCTTTTTCGCATCTACCACAGCTGAAACGAGTTTTGCGCTTGGTTTTTGTAGTTAAATTGAACTAAGCTCATAACTGGCCATAGTTTTCTGATTTGATTCAAATTTTTTTTATTCCATTCAGAACATATCATAGAATTCATGTTTCTGTTTTTCCTATTTGAAAGATATTGCAAGCAAAAAAGTTTGGTCTGGCCAAGGGGGTAATTTCAAAGACTTGAACATAAAAATGGAATTTTACCCCACTTATTTGCTCGAATCGAATCCAAATTATTTTAGTTCGATTCAGCACATATCATTTAGAAAGTTCACGCCCCTGTTTAATTTTTTTTTATTTTTTATTATATTCGAAAAATATTGCAAGCAAAACACAAATTTGGTCTGGTCTGACCAAGACGGTAGTCCTAGGGTTAAAAAAGTATGCTCTTCTCTTTGTTATTGTTCTTGGTTTGACGGTCAAGTCAACAAAACAATAAAATAAAAATTCCACTGTCATTTTTTTCCTTATTTCTAAATCTGAATTGGTGCTAAAAGAGCCAATGTCAAAATATTCACTTTTGACAAAGTTACAAGTTTTTACAAAAACTATTTAAATAGTGCACTTTGGTATTCTATTTAAACATGTTACATGTTAAAGTCAAAGTTGATAAGTGAAACTTGGAATAGTTCTCAGCTTTTCTCAAAATTAAATTTTTTAACATTGGCTCTTTTAGCACCAAGCCACAGCTATATCACAAGGCACAAGGTGTTTTTTTTGCCGGAAATAGCAATAGTTTCTCAAAAAAGTTTTAATGTCCCATACCATGCATTTAGTCAATTTTCTTAGAGACATACAATAAAAAAAAGGTGAAAATGTATTTATTTTCAAACAAAAACCGTTAACAAAACAACCACCAATAAACAACAAAAATTGGAAAAATCGCCAACTGAAACACGCAATATTCGAAGGATAATCAAATGAAATGATAAATGAACTCGCTGTTTAATGAATAAAACTATTGTACCTACGAAATAAACAACTGTTTGGAGAAAATAAAACATAAATAAACAGAAAATTATATTTTGAATAATAAAATAACAAAAAAAAAAAAACAAAAAAATACACGCACACACACATACACTCATTTAGACTGGTAGTCAATTACTAACAGGTGAACCATACACCTACTCCTTTCTACCACTACCCATTATACATTTTGAGAAAAACTCACACACAAACACATGTTCCTTGTTTAAGCCACGTTTCTAGACAAGTGCATTTTTATCGTCAACGTTTAAAATAAAACGACGGTTAGAAATGTATAGTCAGCGAAGCGTAATAAACAACCACCGAAATTAGGAGTATGTATTATAGGCAATTGTTATTCGTAAAAATGTAGTTGTTTTTGTTGTTGGTTACCTAGTCAACGCCAATAAAACAACACGGAAAATATATACTATAGACATCCTTTGGAAAAATCCTTAAAATTATTTGTTAACGAACGTTAAACCACGTAAGAATAACGTCATTTTAATCGATACCAACTCTACAAAGGAATATTCTTTAGTTTGTTCTCTAAAGATTTGAAGTGGTGCGTCTAGAACTCCAATATGGCTACCAGATTGGCAGCACCTAGAAATTTTGTTTTAACATCGACCACGGCAGCCGGAATAATAAATTCTCCTACTTTAAGTGTTGTGTCCCCAGCTACGGATACTATAACAACCGAGTCAACGGTTTTGCCATGTATCGTTAATACTACAACCGATTCAGCGGCACTCGTGGTAACTAGGGACCCCTCGTCTTCTTTTCACAGTGCACAACAAGAAGAGTATCAATACATTACGGCCGAATCTTTGCAAGATGTTATGACAACGCATCATCATCAGCAGCAACCAATAATTCACATGCATCAACATCATCCTCAACAACTGCAGCAACAGCAACAACAAGAGGACGTAGCTGTTATAAACGTTGTAGTTCCCATGGACAACAATGATACTTCTAGCAACGAAGCCCAAGCCGCCATGGATACTTTGGCTGCCATTAAGGAGGGTGTTGTAGATTTAGTGCATCACACTGAACAGGATGAAGGTTGTCCGCAATATATTACAGTCACAGTATCAACCCAAGACGCCGGACAAAATTATCAAGTGCAATATGTAGATGCCGAGCAATTATATCAGGCCACCAATGCCACACAAACTCAGATAACTTATCCCTTCTGTCCAGTACAAGAATATCAAAACAACCAATCCACTTTCTATACCACAACAACAGAAAACTTTAACACCGATGGCATCCAATTGACAGGCAATACTTCCCATAATAGCACCACATTGATGCCTTATTTGGTGCCTGTGGAAGATGGCATGTTAATTAATACTTCCTCTGAAGATTTGCAAAGTTCCCCTCAAACTCCCAATTCCTCTAGCAACAACATGGTAGGAATACAATGTATGAATTCGGCCACTGAACAAGAAATGGACGACAATTCAATGGAAACAGATTTTAACCATATGGCTGGCTCAAATAAAATAGCTGCAGCCACCATAAAATGGTTGTCCCAAAATTATGAGACCGCAGAGGGAGTAAGTTTGCCCAGATCTACACTCTACAACCATTATATGCAGCACTGTAATGAGAGCAAAATAGAACCGGTAAATGCAGCTAGTTTTGGCAAACTAATCAGATCGGTGTTCTCGGGCTTGCGTACACGGCGCTTGGGTACTCGAGGCAATTCTAAATACCACTACTACGGTATACGCATTAAACCAGACTCTTTACTTAAACAGCAACAAAGTCACGAAGAAAATTCTACTTCACCCTCAAAAACTTCTTCCTCCCAACCAGCTTCCTCTTCTACAGTAAACCAAAATTCCAGCCACAATAATCAAGCCTCAACATCTCGCTGTACTTCCGGCCACCATCACAACAATAAACCTTCGAAAAAGTTAATTTTTAAACCAGAATCATATGCCGCTTGTGCTCAATTCTTGGGAGATGGTACTGGCGCTCTACCTCAATTTCCCGTTCTAGAATTAGATCACAGGTATCCATCGGCTATAACCCCCCAAGATTTGGAGCTGTTTCGCCTAAAATATCAGGAACATTGTGAAAAATTTTTAGACGCCATTGTTAATTTGGAATTTAATACAATTGAATATTTATGGCGTGAATTTTGGTCTACCACACATCATGATTCTTTGCAAAATTTATCCCGATCAAAATTACAATTACTTTGTCTTTCCTCGCCTATACAAACATTTGTGCGCAATATTGATTGTCAGTTCTTTCAAAATATGGTGGATGTTATAATTCCTGATGTTTTAAGATCCATACCTAATGCCTTAACGCAAGCCATTCGAAGCTTTGCGAAAAATATGGAAGCTTGGTTGTGTGAGGCCATGTCGGGTATACCCGATCAAATGGTGCAGATAAAGTCTGCAGCCGTTTCGGCCTTTTGTCAAACCCTACGACGTTATACCTCGCTTAATCATTTAGCTCAGGCCGCCAGAGCTGTACTCCAAAATAGTACTCAGATAACACAAATGTTAGCCGACTTAAATCGTGTTGATTTTAATAATGTACAAGAACAGGCCGCCTGGGTATGTCAGTGTGATCCAGCCATGGTTAAACGTTTTGAAAATGATTTCAAGGCAGCTCTGCAACAACAAAGTTCTTTGGAACAATGGGCCTCTTGGCTGCAAATGGTTGTGGACTCAGCTCTTCTGGAATATAGAGGAAAATCCTGTTATCCTAAAGCAGCTCGTCAGTTTCTGTTAAAATGGAGTTTGTACAGCTCCATGGTTATAAGGGACCTCACTCTAAGATCAGCCTCAAGTTTTGGCAGTTTTCATTTAATACGTTTACTCTACGATGAATACATGTTCTATTTAGTGGAACATAAAATAGCAGAGGCTCAAGAGAAAACCGCCATAGCGGTGATATGTGATCGCTTACAAAATGATTTTGACTTTGAGTTGGATTATCAATTGGAGTTGATAGCTGCTGATGCCACTAATTCAGAACCCTCAACTAAACGGGTGAAACAAGAGTAAAAATTTCAAACAATAAAAAAATGAAACGGAAAAGCAATTTAGAAACTAAAACCATAAAACATTTACTAGAAATTATAAGAAAGAAACCTTTACAAAATTATTAGAACTTTAAGCGGGGATTACGATTGTCCCCTAATATAAGTGTAACAAGTACTAAGTATTACTTAAATTATTATTTTTATTAACTTGGTGGCCTTATGTGCAATAAAAAGTGCCTTCAAATTCTTCAAGCTCAAAAACAATTTATACATTTAACTTTATCTAATAATGGCTCAATTTATGTATTTTGAAATGTATTCTAGTCCCCTAGTATTTTATAAGTTATTTAAACATATCCAAACTGTTTTATTTATGTATTTTGAAATAAATGAGTTCAAATATTAAACAATTAACCAACTTTATTTAGTCATGAATTATAGAATGATTGGGATTGTAAAGGTGAATTGATTTGACTGCAACAACACTAGACGTCACTAATTTATTCTGTATATTAAAGCAAAAAGTCAACCTAATATTTTCTTAACTAAATTAAAGGTTGAATTCGTTAGTATTTCCCTAGACTTTTGCAAGATTTTAACCGTGTAATGTGTTAATTTTGACATCTGTATGAGGTATGTATTCGAGTTATCCTTTAATTTCAGTCAAATCTTAATCTTTGCTTTCAAAATTACGAAAGGTTTATTGTAAGAAATATTTAGTTTTTTTTTAAAGACTATTTATTATAACTCGAACTTTATTTATTTATTTAATAACCCATTTAGGAATCAGCTTCAGGAGCAAAATACCCGTATATGAGCTCATTTTTCAATCATAAATACTCTCGTTGTGAGAAAATGGTACCCTACCGATGAATCACCTGAAAGAATTATTTGTGATACAATTTTCTAATACCTTTTTTGATCAATTGAATGGTAGTTTTTATTGTCATTATTGAGTCCTCTTCGTCTAATTTTTCAATCGTAAATTATATAGTTTGATTATATTAAATTAAATGTTTAGTCCTTCAACTAGGGTGTTCAATTAATCGTGTTTAAATTTTGTTCGATTAAACGATTAATCGATATTTGACATTTTTAACTTTTCGATTAAACGATTAAAATTTTAAAATTAATCGATTAATCAAATATTTCTTAATCCAGAAATTTTACAAATTACGAAATTCTTTGAAATGTTTTCATTAAGGAATGGATTTATTTTCAAAACAAAGAAATTAGTTACTAAAAAAATTTTTTTTATAGTTACGGTCGTTACATTTTAAAAAGTTAACAGTTTTTTTGTGTTTGAATTTGAAAAATTTTAAAATTAATCGATTAATCAAATATTTCTTAATCCAGAAATTTTACAAATTACGAAATTCTTTGAAATGTTTTCATTAAGGAATGGATTTATTTTCAAAACAAAGAAATTAGTTACTAAAAAAATTTTTTTTTATAGTTACGGTCGTTACATTTTAAAAAGTTAACAGTTTTTTTGTGTTTGAATTCATATATTATGGGTAACTCAAAATAGAATATTTTTGTTAGTATACAGAAAATTAAAGTTAATCTTTAATAATGACAGATACATTTATTTTGTATAAAATTAGCGGAAAAAAATTCAAAATATGTAATAATTTAATTTTTGAGTTTTAAGGGGTAATTTTCTGTGGAAATACCCATATTTGTTTGTTTTTTATTTTATTTGAATTTATTTAAAAGAACATGAATAATTTTTTGCTATTGATTACTAAAGTACTAGGGATTCCAATACCGAAGTTTTCGGTATTGAGGAAATCTCGACACCGGTATTATCGGTATTTTCAATACATATTATGTATGAAATAAAAATATCTAAATACGAAGCACCAAGAATAAAATAATTTTCCAATTATATTATATTATTCAATCCAATTTCGGTGTTCGATTTTAGCCGGTAATACCGGTATTTCGTTATCGGTTACACCGGTATTGGAATCCCTATAAAGTACCCAAATACTTTACACTTTTACAACTCTAAAAAAATAAACTTAACAAAAAATTTTTTCAAGTTTAATTTATTAATAGTTATTCACTTTTTGTTTTGGTTTAATTTTTATTTCAACTTTTCTTTTATTTAACAATTTTTTCACCTTTTGAAACATGTGTTTTTTTGATTTACTAAATTTTACTGCAAAAATTTCTGCAGTAAAAATTTGTAACTACTCAGACTCGAACTGTAACTTTACGCACTCAATTTATGTTCTCATTTACTGTATTTTGTGTACTCGAACGCAATTTCGTAAAATGCAGTAAAGTTTAGTAAAAAATAGTAAAAACTTTTGTGTAATTTTTTTGGGCTTCTTTTTAGCCAAGCTTTTCTTAATTGCTTGGTTCACATTTCTATTTTTATATTTTTTCATTTGGCAGTAAAAGTAATAATATTCAAAGGGGCTAATTCTGGAAGTGATCGAATACTTTTTATAATTGAAAGCAATTTAAATTCCAAATTTTTCAGCCAATCGAAATTATGTTTTCAGTGTTACTTTAGTTTCACTTCGTTCAGTATCGACCGAAAGAATTAAGTCTTTAAAATAGGTTTACAAACAAAAATTTTATAATTAATTTATTTGTTGATAACTAAAATTTGTAAAAATTCAAAATTTTTTATTACCATAAAATCTTTTTTTTACTTGATAGCCCAAATTTATTTAAACAAAATAAAAAAATTATTTATATTGTAATTTTAATTTTTAACTATCAATTTTTCCCGTTTTTATAAAACTTTTTTTTTTTTATATATATTTCTCTAAGATTTTTATAAAATTTTTCCTTAACTTATTAAATTAATTTTTAAGAAATTTATCACATTGTACAGATTCAACATAATTAAGTAGAAAAGTCAGACTTAACTCTTAACTTACATATATTATTAAAACTATTGTGTATTTACCATGTTACATTTATCAATAAAATATGAATTGAATTGAAATTTATATTGTAATTGATTAGAGCAAACTAGTAATTGATTTACTTGTAAGATTCTATTTATTTTATTTGTATGAAATAAATTAAAATGAATAATTGCAATTTGAATTCGAAATAAATTAAACAAAAACACATTTTTCTACCCACCACCACTAGTACTAGGAATTATGTAGCGTTTAATTAAATTTGCTCCATAAATTACCGTAGGTCCTATGCCCACTCTCGGAAAACCACTGTAATAATCCTAGCCCTATAAAGAGTAAAGTTTAAATTTTGAATTTGGTGCACCAAAGGAATGTTTTGTGCATTTGAAAAGACATTTTTTTTCTTAAAATTAATTTTAATTAGTCTTTATAATTGTTGGACACGCTTTAAAAGAATAATAAAGTTAAACTTTCTTCTTCTTTTCCAATGACAGTGTTAACAGTGTTAATCAAATAAATATTAAAAATCAATATTATGTTCATTATCCTCTCATCTTGATGAATTTCTTTTTATAAAAAAATTCCGAAAATCTTGTGATAAAAAAATGTAAAGCCGGGATTTTTGGGATCGGTATTTCGGGATTGGCATCCCTACTATATACATAACAAAGTCGAGTGTGTGAACCGTAAAAGGGGCCTAATACACAACATCTGACGAAAAGAGGCAAAATTTGTACCTCCTATACGAAGACCAAATAGATTTCTGTATATTTCGAGAACGCTTACAGTGAAAGTTTACAAATTGCCTACAAATAACTTCGATATCAATACAAGACATCTACCAAAAAGTAGAAGGGTTTGGCAACCTAAACAAAGATAATATGGATTTAAAATACAATTTTGATTTAAAATTATGAATTTTATTTAAAAGTAGCACGACATGCATTGATTGTTAGGAATTACGACTTATGACGGGTCAGCTAGTACAATATAAAATTTAAAAGCTTATTTACAGAACATATGACGAAAAAGTGTAAGAAATCCATTTTAAAGATACGGAAAACGATATTACCAGTTTCAAATCGGTTTGTTTTTAAAATCGATTTCCATCACATACTTATCTGATTATATTGGCGGAAAATTAATTTTTATAGACTAGAACCACTCTACGTTGGTACTTTTTGGCTACGGGCTTGAGGTTTATGAATTGACCAGTATTAATGTGTACTTGAGTTTTCAATAAATTCTTATTTATTAATGAACAATATTTTTTTTGTGTTTCTAAAATAACAATAATGAATGAACTTGTCACTAAGAAATAGTTTTATTCAAAGTATAACGTCCCTGCAGGAAATGTCGCCAGTTCTAGTGGCTTATTATACCCCAGACAGTGCTTTTTACTATAGACATTTAACATGTGCGTGTCATTGAAATTCTACTTCTGACGTTGGTACTGTTGACTAGGTAGTTCTTTTGGGAACATATGTAGACATTGGAACCAGAGAATCACTAGTACATTTAAGTAAACCTAGTCTACATTTTTAATACGAATACGAATTCATAACAATCTTTTTGGATTATTTCTTCAACTTTCATAGGAATTTAACTTCTCAGTTGTTATTGATAACATTTTTTTTTTTTGTATTTAAGGCAAATATAGTGGCAAATGTAGCGTAGTGTAGACACTTCGTTGACAATGTCACCAAAATAGTCGACAAAACTGGTGACTTGGAGACATTTGCACTCAAGTTTTCTTCAGGGTTATTATGTTCGACTTCGACAATCAGCCCAATTGTGAATAAAAATTCCCCCGGAGTTTTTCCCTTCTGCTGGGGAATTTTAATTTACAATTGGGTAGAATGATGTGACAAGTGGCAAACCAGTAACCACTTACCACAAGGATACAAATTTTTTTTCGAAACCCTTTTTCAACTTTTGCACTAACGCGACAATTTAAAGAAAAGAGTGGCAAAAAAAACAAACAAATTTTTTAAATTATATTCAGAATATATTCTTTGATTCCGTGACATAAAACTCATCTATATAATGATTATTTTTATGACTGAAAAAAATACAATAATACATTAGTGTTCTAGCTTTTTTTTTAGCTATTTTCTTTTTTGCACAAGTTGCATTTTCGAGGGACTCTATAAAACGTTGAAGCTAGATAGCAAGAAAATTTAAAATAATTAAAAAAAAATTATCTTAAACTTGAAGCACAGCGAAATTGTTTCAGGATAAGAAATTGATTATGAACGCATGACTCAACCACGTAACAATTAAAACCTGAACAGGCAAAAAAAAAATTACGTAGTTTTAATGAATTAAAAAGTTTTACTCTAAGATCTCATGATTTATTTAAACATTTTAAACATTTTTGCAGGTGTTGGCGCCAAGGACTCCTTAACCGGTTACACAATACTCGTAAGTGTGGCACATACTCTTTCACGACTGTTAACCGATAAAGCACAACTTAAAGATGCCAACTTAAATCTACTTTTCATTATCTTTAATGGAGAATCATACGATTACATCGGCTCTCAAAGATTCGTCTACGATTTGGAAAATAAAGACTTCCCCAATGTTAAAACACAAACCACACCCATTACATTCGATAACATTGATTTCGTTTTGGACCTGGGCACGTTTGATGAAATGTCGAACATTAAATTACACACACTCAGTGAATTTCCCTATGCCAAAATAATATTGCGCAAATTGCAACATTACGCTACCACACCCAAATATGATTTTAATATAAATTTTGAAAATTCTATTGGCTATCAAATGCCACCCACATCAGCTCAATCATTTTTAAGAAAAAATCTTTCGTTTCCAGCGGCCATATTAAATTCATCACCCACGAATCGTTTCTATCATTCGGTGTACGATGATGGAGTTAATTTGAAATATAATTACACAAATACTTCCTTAGACTTTACAAAGTTAATGGGCAGAGAAGATGCTTTGAAGTATTTTAAAACAGATGATATACAAATGCAAATACGCAATGTATCGGCGATTATTGCAATGGCCTTGTATGAGACCTTAACCGGGAAAGAGTATGTGGATGATCAATTTCCCAGTCCAGTGTTGATAGATGAAGTTTTGTATTGTTTTATAAAATCACAAAATTGTCCATTATTTTTTGCGGCCTCGAAACCGAATAGTTTTAAAAAGTTGCCTTTGATAGCACCAAATCGGTAAGTGTCATTACTTTTATAATTATTTTTTTTTAAGAATAAAGATGATGGACAATTTAATTCTAATTAGTTTTTTATATATTTTATTAAATTAAAAGTTACATCAGTGTCAATCTCGATACCCAGGAAGCCACCATTTGGACTTATCGCATTATGGGTTATTTAATGTCACAAAAACTTTCTAATGTTTCCAAAGACAATTGCACTTATTTGCCGAGATATTGGTTCGCCGGCTATAATAAACAGGGGGAATGTGGTGTTACCACACAAAATTATTCTTTAGCTTTAAGTCCAGCATTTATAATAGAAGGTATGCTTAAAATAAGTGTAATTTGCTAAAAAAAAAACCCCTGATACGTCCCTTGATTTCCAGCAGATCTTTTGTACCTGTTATACATACTTATATAAAAACAAATCTTTAATTTTCTTTTCAGATTACAATTGGACCTCTGGTGAATATTCCACTTGGTCTGAATCTACTTGGAATTCTTTGAGTTCTCGCTTATTTTTACGTCCATCACGTATCCATGAAATTCTAACGTTAACAATTGGTTTGTTGGTGTTTATTTTATCGTTTTGTCTGATTTACATCATAAGTACGCGATCGGAGATTTTATTCGAAGATCCTGGGCCGAATGCTAGCACTGATGCGTAAGATTTATATCAATTAATGTTTTTGTTTTTCTTCTGTAATTTACTAATAATTTAGAATTTATGTTTCGAAATTAATTTTTTAAATTTTTACTCTATCCCCGGACGATTTTGCTATTTAATAGAGGGAAATGATTTAGTTGATTTGAATGTTAGTAAAAATGGTTAAGAGTTTTTTATTTTAATTTATTGAAAGTTTATTGGTCTTTATTGCAAACTTCCTTGAATGGTTTTGGCTTTAAACTTTATTAAGACTTTTGGGGATTAATGCTTGGGACTTTCGTTGGATAAAAGCATAAACTAAATAAGGGCGAATATTTTATCGCTTTTAAATTCCATGAAAACTTGGTGCAAAAAATTCCAAATCTTTTTCTGACGGCTATCTATTAATAATCATCAAGCTATTGGTTAATTTACGAAACACTTTTCTTCTGCTTGTTGTACTTTATTCTGCCAACTAAGTATTTATATCGATGTGATTGGAATGGGATTAAATTTTTTTCAACATAAAACACATACATATTTAAAATATTTTATACTAATTTGCAACTGACAAATTTAATATGTATTTCAAAGCACTACCTGCTAAACAATTAATTAATTGTCTAAAAAAATCACAGATCTTCTAAAATTTTAATTGTCATTAAGGTTTTCAAAACCTAAAAAATATTTATCTCCTAAAAAAAGGAGTAGTTGGTATTTTAAGTTCTTCGGTTTAATCAAATATTGAATTGTTAATTTTTTCTATTGCTTTTAATTTAATTCTGTATTTAAAAATGAAATTTTATAATTTTTTAGGTTAACCCCACCTACGGCTTGTTAAGGCCTAAAAATATACACAATAAACACTGCACTACCAACAACTACTAAAGCAAAATCTTTGATTATAATTTAATAGCAATATATAAAACTTATATTTTAAACTATTAAGCAAGAAGTTCATTTGTTAATTTAATTAGTTTTTTTTTGTATTTTACTTTATCCGATTATTTTTTTTAATTATTTAAATACACAAAGTTTACGGAATAACTCTTAGGAATTAAAGAAAAAATGACAAGAAAATATCTTAACAAAAATTGATTAGATAAATGTTGACAAAATAAAGTATTAAGAAAAAATTGCAAAAGTTTAACTGCTTGTTCTTCTATTTTCGAGCGAAGACTTCATTCGCTAAACTTATATTTAAAACAAAAACAAATTATAAAATATTTTTTGGTTAAGTTAAGCGAACTAAGTCTTCTTTCAAAATCGATTAACAGGCGGCCATAAACTTTCTTAATACACAATTTATCGATATCGAATGCCGTAATTTGGCCCCTGGCTTTAATCTGATTATTATTGGTTTTCGAAAACTTTGTGTGTTCAATTTCTTTTTCTTTTCATTTCATGACAATTGATATGATTTTATTAAAAAAAAAATACTAACTTACATTTAAAACCAAAACAAAATTTCGAAATTTGTTTTTGTTTTAAATGTAAGCTAAACGGACGAGTTTTGCGCTCGCGTTCTATAAACCATACATAAAGCACTGAAAAAAACATTCAACATTTTTTTTTATATTTAACACACACACAATCCATTCTAATTGATATTTTCATTTTATACGTATTATTTTTTATATAAAGTAATGAAAGTAAAAATTGTATCTTTTTAAAAACTATTCAACCAAAATTAAGGACCATTTTTAAGGTTGTATGCATTTTGGTTGTTCATTTTTGTATATGGAATTTTGACATTTAGAATAAGTCAGTTCATATTTAAAAAAAGATAAGCTGGGTGGATGAGTGTACCCGCGTTAAATCAAAGAACGTAAGTAAATTGTAAAACTTTTTAAAATTGTATCTGTTATTTAGTAGTTTTCAAGAAAAATTAACACTTTTTGCCATAGTAATGCTTGGGGGAACAGTAATGACTTTGAATTTTGTATTCGAACGGTTAAAAGACTTATGCATGTTTATACTTCCCATGTCTTTCCAACCCCTTCGCCTATTAAATACAAAGTCATACCTGTTCCCCAAACAGTCTGTTAAAAAAATTTTTATGACAAATTTGCAAGAACATTTTTTTTTAATATTTTTAGAAACTATGTAATTGCCTCAGGGCAATTTGTAACAAATTTCACACTTAATGTATTTGCAAGTTCTTCTGGAATGTAAAGCTAAAAAAAGTGAGAGAAAGAGAAATCATTTTGTTCGGCAAGTTTTTTCTTTAATTGGTTTAATTTTAATTTTTGTTCAGAACAAAATGAACTGAGTGGCCACTTTTTTACAATTTCTACATAAAATAATAATTTACAGCCTGTTCATCGATTTCGAACGTTAACGTTCGCATAGAAAATTACCTTTAAAACAAAAACAAATTTTCGAAACAGGCAGTAAATAAAAAAATAATAAAATTACTTCTTTTTTCGTCCATTTCTTTAACACACTTTAAGAAAACTCTTAAAAAAAAAAGTGGTTTGCTAGTTCGTTAGCTCGTTATTGGTTTGGCGCATATGCCAAAAAGTCGTAGTGAAGAAAAACAACAATGAAGGTTTACGTAAAGTTTTCTGAAAATATACCCGATGAATTTTTTTTGAATTTCCCCACCGCTACCAACATGTTTTGAAGAAAATTAAAATTTTTTTGAACATTCATTAACGAAAAGTAGCTTTTTGGGCTGCATACGTATACTTACGGCTGATTGATTTGTTAACATTTTATTTTGCTTTAACTACTTTTTTTCTTACGACAATGAAGAGAAGCATGAGCGAAATTTTTTTTCTTGTTGTCTATCATAGTAACCCTAAGAAATTTGGTGAAACCGGTTTTGGATTCAGAAAAGGGGTATTTTAAATATATATATATACCCCATACCTAACTTAATTTGTTTAAAAATGGTCGGGTGGTCAAATCAATAATGAGCTGACGAGCTGTCCTTCCATTTTGTATAATTGCTTAAATCTACATATAAACCATATGGTAGCTTTGTTTTTCCGTAAAAATTTTCCGAAATGGGTACGTGCAGAACACTCAGTAAAAAAATTATCTCCGGACAAAAATATTGTTCGGAACGCATGGATGAATCCAACTTAAAAGAAAATCTTAAGAAAACTAATTTTTTAATTTCCTACAAAAATCCTCGTTTTTAATTAAAAAAAAGTTATTATTATTGTTAGGACGAACAATTTTCTATAAAAAATATTGCCAAGGCGAATTCATACAAGGTGGTCTTATTTTGAAAACGTTTACAAATTTGTTTACAAATTCAAACAAATATTTCAAGGTACATTATCACAAGGTAGACTTATTTGAGAGTGTAGACATAACCGACTTGTCAAAATTGTCTTCGTATAAAACAAGAACAATTTTACGCACACATGATAAAATTTTGGCTCATATACACGAATTTGATAATTGGGTTTTATGTCTGTCCGCTAACGAGTCTACCTTGTGTAAATATACCTTGAAATATTTCATTTTGTTTTTAATTTTTAATTAGCGGTTTTCACCCTTGATAGTAAAGTCCCTTGTAGTCCTTGTGAATCTTATTAATTTAGTTAAATTACTAAGATTTACAACACTGCAACAACAAAATGTATTAGACTAAAATTTACTACGCTGTGGTTATAAAATCCAACAAAAAACTGTAGTAAACATGTTTGTTAAATATCCTAGAATAAGACAGTTGAAGAAACTATTTCTGTCTCTTTCCTAGACTCAGCAACTTCATTAATTTATAATCCTAACGAAAAATACACTAATGCTTTAAATTATAAAATCGTTTTAAGAAAAGCTGGGGGGCTACTCTCTATTGCGATGCGAAAACAATTTCGATGCGAAAGATAAATGCCAACTTGGTACTCTCTATCACTTTCGCAAAATGTATTGAAAATGCATCAATACTGGCAAAAAAATGAAAGGTGGCGCGGATTGCAAGTAATGAGATGCTAAAATATGTGAAAATGGAAAGTTCATCGATTTCGAACGTTAACGTTCGCATAGAAAATAACATTTAATACAAAAACAAAATTCTAAAATTTGTTTTTGTTATCAAAATAATTTTCGTGGGAATTTTTGTGTTTGTTTAACGTTCGAAATCGTTGAACAGACTGTAAATAAAATATAAAGTTATGATTTGGAAAGACCAATGCGCAAACGCATTTAAGAGTACCAATCGCTAGATTTGCTACCATTTTCTTTCGCATCGCAATAGAGAGTAGCCCCCCAGAGTTGTACACTTAATACAAAGGGTGAGCACCGCTATTGTGTGTTCTGAAATATAATAATTAATTCGCCTTGAATCAAGGTGTAAATTCGCCTTGACTTGAATATTGTGAACAGAAATTGTTTTACTTAAAATCATTTTAAAGAAAAACTTTATGAAAAACGGGCTATTGGAAAGGACCTTTATAAAAAAGTTTAAAAATCTAATTTTAATCCTTTAAAAAATATGGAAAAAAACAAAAATTACCACAAAATGCCGACATTTAATAAAATGAGTCCAAAGCTTTTTATTAAAAAAAAGTATAAATTTTTCTGGCAAAAAAATATTCAAAATTTTCTTAAACGGAGTGTAAAAAGCTACATGCGCATGTGGTTCTGACGAAACTTTGACGACACTACAAAGCCAAAATAGCCAGCTGTGTTGTCCGTGTACTTAAGGCTTTAAGCTATGTACACACCTTTTTAATATTTGACGTCCTACACGTAACCACTAGTTTTATCAAAAAATTATTTGCTTTTGCAAAACTTTTGGCTAGATCAAACATTACTTAACAGTTTTTAAATTACATTATACAATCATATTCTTAAAAATAAAGCTTAGTAAATCAAAAGAAATTATTAAAAATAAAGCTTAAGTTTGATTAATTTGTCGGTCACGCTTTTTTTGGATTTTTTCGTTAAATATTTGTTAGGTCTGAACGAACATACCTTTAGTTAATGTTGGTTGAATAGATTTTAAAATCTTCAAAATATTAAAAAAATATTGTATTTGTAAAACAAACAAAAATACATTTTTTCTTCTACTAAAAATTATAGAACATTATAAGAAATAAAACTATAACTTTTTATGGTTGTTCACGGAAGACGCTTGTCAGATTATATGGTTAAATAGTTATGTTAACAATAACAAAATATTTTTTAAAATTAATTAAATAAATATATTAAGTTCTTCTTAATATAATTAAATAACTATATAACCTGATAACCGGCCTGCCGTAAACAATCAAAATATATTTTGTTATACATAATTGTATTATAGTTAGTTAACCCATTAATTAATAAATAAATAATAAAGAAACAAACAAAATATTTAATTAATATAACAAAACTACGACAACATTTAACATACATATAAACATATTTTCTTCAACTCAATTAATTTGTACATATACATACATTAGATATTAATTGATAAGAAAAATTAAAAACAATTTCTAATATTTTATTTATATTCCATTAAATTTTTAAAAAATTATTCTAAATAAATACTTAAAGCAGGAAAAAAACAATTAATTGGTATAGAAACCCTGAGAGAATGTTATTAAAACAGGAAAAATTAGAAACTTGAAATTGAAATGTACCCAGTACAAGGGGCAAATTGCGAAATTTTATATCGATAGAAATTTCCATTCAAATTGTATTTGCGATCGATATTGAATGTCGTATTATTTACAATATTAAAACCTGTTTTCACAACTTAGCGATAGCTAAACGTAAACTTTAACCGGCCTTAAAAAAGGTGTTCCATTATTACAACTTTACTTGAACCTTAAGTGAGCGATAAAGTAAATTAAGGTTCATCCTACCCGGTAGGTTAAATTAATGTGTTAATAATGGAACACTTTTTATACGGCTGATAAAATCCTTCCTTTAGCTATCGGTAAGTTGTGAAAATGGGCCTTAAAATAAAAAAAAATTCGGAAACAAAGTTATTACCTACAAAATTAACAAGGTTGGCAACCAAAACGAATTTCGGTATCGGTTTTAAATTATTTTTTCTTATTTCGGCATCTGTATCGCTAACGTTATTTTTATTATGTAAATCGGTTTCGGTACACCTGGGGGGTTGCTTCGTATTTCGATTCGAAAGAAATAATTTACGAGTTCGAACAATTTGTACTGTGTATTACGATTTTAGCAAAAGTTCGAAACGATGACAGAGCTTGTATTTAAAAAAATGGGAAATTTGATAAAACTTTTTGTTCGTAATAGAGAGTCACTGTTTAGAAAGGGATTTTTTGTTTTCAATAAAGTATAAAAACTTCCGTTTATTCGAAACAAATATTACGAAAATCGTAATACACAGCACACATTGTTCAAATCTGTAAGTGATTTCTTTCTAATTGAAATACGCGGTAACCCCCTGTAAATAAACTTTAATAGCGGTATATATCGTTTTTACCAAGTTTTTACTAGAAGGTAAGGTCAACTTTACAACAATATTGCTTTTGTGGTCGGATTGTTTAAAATATATTAAAATAGATTTGACAAGTTGGCCACCGAAAAAAAACACCCTAAGTTGACTTGACCGTACCTTTTAGTGGATGCGCCTTGGGTTTTACAGTTACATATATTAAATAAACCAAAACAAACAGCTTTAAAAATAGGAACCTGAAGGGCCCATGTTTTATATTTTGGAAATTTTAAAAGGGGTATGTGGTAACTTGAGATAAGTTCTGTCAGAGGCACGTTTTATGAGATGGTTAAAATGGGAATTGCGTTGGCATCGATGGTCAAAGAACTCTCAATGGGGGGTGATGACGTGAAATTGAAAGCCGATGAAAGGTTAAGGTATCGAGGTGCGTACTCATTCACATTGAAATGTGTTTTTCGCAAAATGATGTTCTTGCGCGGGGAGAGATTTTCCTTTGGGGATGTGCGTTGGGGATCATGTGGTGGATGTGCTTCTGCCTGATTTCTCAACCATGTGGCACGTTTTTTAAGATGGTCTGAAGGCCTGAAATTGAAACCGGTTAAAAGGTTGAGTTGCCGAAGTGTGCTGGGAATGTGTTTCCGACAGGTAGGTTTGGCTTATGGCGGTTTTACCTATGTGCTGTTGCTATTCAACAGATGTTGCTGGCTATTACTATAGCAGCGAAGGTCAGCTAACTCCGGCTTATAAGCAAGGGACGAGTGTATAATTTTTGTCGGATTTATGCACTAATTTCTACATGGGTGTGATGGTGCCTGTCACGCATAGTTTTCAATCAGTGGCTATGATCCATCTTGAGATTTAGGCCATATGCCAGGTGTTCACATTGTGAAGTGTATAAAAGCACCACTGTAAGAAAAAAGCGGCAGTGTTACAGCCTACTTATCAAAAAATATTTTCGTTAGCACCAGTGTTGGAAACATGTACATTTTACTTGCGAAGTTTATATAATTTTTAAATAGCGAAACTATAATAGCGTTATAATATTGGTATTAAGGGAAACGGTATACGTGTACCAGTATTTAACAAAAAATACTTAAGGTATACATTTATTTTGTAACGCCCTTTAGTTATAAAAAAAATATTTTGGATTTAAAAAAAGGTTATTAAACAAATTTATAAACCGTAAAATATTTTTTATAAATAATATTCAATTATGCATTTTCCAAGACACATTTATAAGGTATATTCATTCAAGACAGTTATTCTAATTTAATTAAAATTTTTTTTTAAATGGAATTTTGAAATTTAGGTCCATTTTTACAACTTACCGATAGCAAAAGGAAGACTTTTATCGGCCGTATAAAAAGTGTTTCATCATTACAACTTTAATTTAACCTAATCAGATATGAAGAACCTTCCTTTAACTTACCGCCCACATTAGTTTAAAGTAAGTTTATAATAATGGAACACAGATAAAATCCTACCTTTAGCTATCGGTAAGTCGTGAAAACAGGCCTTAGAATAACAAAGCTATTGTATAAAAACAGATCAGCTATGCGGAAGCAACCTGGTATTTTCAATATCATACAATAATAAAAACATTTTATAAAAAGAAGAAAACGCAAAAAATTCTAAAACCATGATACATGAAACAAAAATATTTATTTATTCGACAGCAAACAATAAATGATACTTAAACAGAAAATGTAAAATTTTAATGAATATGTATGTTACTATAGAACTGTGTATGTATTTAAATATTTAACCTTTTTTATAAATTAAATTAAACAATTAACACTGAGACGAAAAAGATGAAATTAAATAAATACACTTTTAAAATGATACAGCGTATGAAAGTTATAATCATGTTAAGAAGATTAATTTGTAATTTTCCTATTAACACCCTAAGGCCCGTTTTCACAACTTACCGATAGCTAAAGGAAGGATTTTATCAGCCATGCAAAAAGAGTTCCATTATTACAACTTTACTTTAACCTACCAGGTGGGATGAACCTTAATTTACTTTATCGCTCACTTGAGGTTAAAGTAAAGTTTTAATAATGGAACACTTTTTAAAAGGCCGGTTAAAGTCTTCTTTTAGCTATCGGTAAGTTGTGAAAACGGGCATAAAACTTCTAATATTTTCCATATGATACTCAAACTTTAAAGTTCGAAATTGTAAAACAGGGAATTTATAATTTTTGCACAATATCAAAATTTTTAAACGGGCCTAAAACCTAGAAAATCAAGTGAAATTAAAATCAATTCCTTGGTTTAAGAGTATTTCTGATAAAGCAAATTGGCATTCTTTTATGAAATTTTAATCCAAACTAGAGAGGGGTTAGAATTTTTAAACCCGTTTCAATATTAAAAACCGGAGAAAAAATTGCTCGAGCTAAAAATGTTTTTTGATAAGCGTAACTACGAAAATTAATATGCTGGTAATTTTGAAAGTGTATTTTCCTGTCACACTGTGAAATTAAACTGTAACAATAATATAGAAAAGCCAAATAAAATATGATACGTAAACTCAAACAAATGTTTAATTGTTTTTTTTAAATACAGACAATCTTTTATGAAATATTTATTAACAATTTTGTATGCGCGTGTTAAGAATTTTTTTAATTGCAGGTGGGAATGCATTTAATAAAAATGAAGGTAAAATGGGTTCATTTGCAGGTCAATCATCGTGAATAAATTTTAAAAGGTAAACATTATTAACCAATAACACCAAATGTCTACCAAATAGATAACTTGTGCAGATGGGAGAAGAACTTAAATTACTAGAGTTGTGTCGTTCCGAAACGACCTAGTTCCATTGAACGATTCCGTTAAAGGAACGGTGCGGACTTTTTCAATAGTTCCAATTTTATCGTTCCCCGTTCCACAATTGCCATCAGTTGGTTCATCACATGTATTTCTGTAGGTTAATTTTTTGTCTATTGATCCGTGTTGCCCACTTTTGTGTATTTATATCGTGACATATAAAAAAACTTATTGAACCGTCACCAGATATTATGGCAACTGATAATGCAGAAGGAGATATGGCCGTTACGGATTTAATGGAAATGATGAATAGATCAATGTCAACGATACTCGATGAAAAGTTAAAAATTTACCATCAAAAAATTATCTTGAAAAGGTGGAGAAAAAAGTGGAGTTATTTACAACAAATGTAAATGAAGTATTAAAGGAAAGAATTAAAGCTTAAGAGGAAGATAAGTATAAAGATCACTCTACTATTGCTCGTTTAGAAGAACATATGAAAAGCAGAAACATCATTATCAGAGGATTGAGTAAGGGGCCTATTTATGAAACGGTTAATAGTTTTATTAAAGAAAAACTTAAAATTAATTCGCCATGTGAATTTGAAAGTATCCGCAAGCTATTCGAGAATGATGTTACTATCAGTAGCGCGATTCACTAACTTTTATAACGATAATCGTATCGATAAAATAAATATAACGAAATTTTATCGAATATGGTATTCAGTAACATTTGTAACGATATTCGCTGTTGTTAAAAGTCAGCTGTTACTTTTAGCAATTTTTTGTCGATATTTTAGCGACAATAATTTAAGTTGTGTTTATTTAATCGATAAAATGTATTTTATGTTTAAAATAACTTACAAACATACAAATATACATTCATATGTATATGTATGAACAAACACAAAATCCTAAATTTAAAACAAGCAAATTAGGAACAAAAACAAAATTATAAATGTAAAATTCACCAAAAAAATATAAAACCACAAATTAACCCTTCGTCTTACTCATGAGTCTCGCCAGACCTTTTTTAATGTATTTTGAATGAAAAAACATGTGTAACACGGGGGGTTGAGAACAATTTAATTTGTTTTTGTTTTATTCTCTCTTGTGCTTTTCGTTTTTTTTTAACATTTTGTAGACAGAGATGTTACGGGCTGTTAGGCTTTTTTCTGAAAAAAATCGTCAAAAGTTTTAACAAAATTCGTCAAAATCGTCAAATATTTAAATTTTGCAAATCAGTGACAATTCATATTGCATTGATTGGTTTACAAATATAAATTTTTAGCAAGAAATTCTAATAATTATAATCTCATTTGCTATTAACTCGAGCTTTTAGCGCTATCACTATTGCAAATTGTTTTTACTGTTGAAGGTGCTAAACCAAGGGATCTATATCAACAGCGTTTTCACCCGACTTGAAACGTTTTATTACGTCCAATTTTAGTTCCAAACTAATGCATTTTCTTCTCTTTGCACTCATTTTTCTACACAACTTCTTATTAAGAACTAACTTCTTACTTCCTAACACACAACTATACTTATAATAACTTACCTAAAAGAATTAAATGGGAATTCGCTTTTTTGCACGCAAATAGTAAAATTCTTCACATGTGATTATGACTTCAGTGAAAAAATCCAATCGTATGTAGCAACGCAAATCGAAATCGTAAAAACGCAAAGCGGATTCAACCAATTTTTAAAAAGCTACGGAAATAGGACCGACGCAAATCGGGGCTCTAGTGTATATTTTTTGCAATAACGATGGCATTCATATAATTGTAGAATTCGAATTACTTATGCTTCTAATGAAAGCCTCGTGGTTTGTGATAGGGGAAGAATTTGTTTTTTGTTTAATTTTCAATAATTTCGAAAAAATGATTTTTACGTTTTGGACTGTTTCCAATATACACAATTGTAAATATTTCTTGTTAGTGTTTTTTTGACCCCAGAAAATCGTCATAACACTATGTCTTTTAGTAAAAAATTCATCAATCGTCATTTTACTGTATTTTCTCAAAAAAATCGTCTCATCTAACAACCCTGGTTTGGTTAAGAAGGGTTATGTGCCCAAGGGCACGCTTCCACTCAGAGACCAGTACGGTCCATTGTGAATCCCTTCAACATATAGAAAAAATAAAAAAAGTTGAAAAAGAGAAAAGTAAAGAAAAGAAGTATGTATGAGGTGGACGAAGAACAATTTCCCTCTCTACAGTCCGCGCAACAGAAGCAGCCGCACTATTTCCCTGACAAACTCCAGTAGATCAGCCGGATTACATCCAGCAATGCACCCCAGTTCGTCGTGAAACCTATCTCCTAGCCACTTCTGTCTGAGACCCTTCATCCCAGGACAATGGCACAGTACATGCTCGATCGTCTCCAGCTCCAACCCTGGTTAGTATGACAGTCATGGTGGAATTCAAATCCAAAAGACATTCTAAGGAACACAGTCCATCCAAAAGGGACTAAAATATCTATTGAACTGGATCTGGGATGCGACCGATTTCTAGATAAAAAGTGATGCTGCAGGTGAAAACAGATATACTTTGCATCAACAAATCTAAACGTGTGAGCGTTCGAAATGACAAGCTTAAGATTGGAAATAAGTGGTTCAAATGGAACAAGAATAAGGAACATGTTTGTGGTGAAGAGAAGGCAGAAAACTTTTTAAGTTAAAAAAATTAACTCAAAAAACTAATGAAAACCAAATACTGTAAAAGCGTTGATAACACAGTACAACATTTTTCAGTTAATTGATTGCCAAGTCAATTCTGTGAACTGTATGTGAAATTAGACCCAAAAAGAAGAATTTCTGCATCATTCGTTTTGTCTTCTTACCTGCGATTTGAAGTTAGTACTATCGTATAGGGGAATTTATCACGTTTTAGGCCCTGTTGTTTGACATAGCTCGACAACCACTAGCCCAATTTAGTTGAAATAAATTTAAAAAAATTAAGAATTACAATTCCCTTAATCTGTTCATATATTGTACAAGTATACAAGTAACACTTTCAAAGTTAAAAATGAATGTATGAAGGGAAAAAATTATTTTTTGCCTAAAAATTTAAATTTTTTTTTTAAAAATACATAAAAAATCCAAAATGGAAAAAAGTTTCAAGTCTAGTTATTTTTTCGCAAAGTCACATAACCTATGAGCAAAATGAGACAAAGATCATAAAAATCGATGCACGCGTTTCGCTTTTATTCGCAATTGAGTAAAGGTATGAATTTCAAAAATTTGCTCGAGATATGCACAACAACCACAAGCGTCAACTTCTACAACGGTGGCAATTGTTTCTTTGCTAAGTTATGTACTATAAGTCAGTTTTAGACAACAAACGTTTGCATGTCGTTGATGTCGGAAAGACGCTGATTTATTTCCTTGTAATTTTGTATTTGTTAGGATAAATTACATACCTACATTTTGTTTTTCACTTTGCTTATAACTAGGCCTAATTTCCAATTTTGTTGCAATGTTGTATTTGTTGCCGTCACGATGTCACCTGTTTATTTCGCAATGATACATTGATTGCATTAAAAAAAAAGGTAACGTTAGTAGCTACCATAACTCTATTACCTGTATGAATTCGTTTTGGTTGGCAACAGTTCAAAGATTTATTTTTATTGAACAAAAAAAAAGGAGTGCAACATACAGTAAAATGTGTTGACAACGTTCTTTAGCAATTTAACTCCAGGGAGATTTCATCCCACCAAAATTATTTGTTTCTAGCCAATAATTCGATTGTTCTTCAGTTCCTGCAAAGGGCTGTGGTACTAACTCCGACTCCAACGCTGAAATTTTTTAAGTGCGACTGCGACTCAGTGATGTTAACTTTTATTTTTCATTACCGTACGGCTTTCTAAAAATTAGAGTTTTTGAGAGGAAATAACCGTACGCAAACATTAATGTGCTGTTTCCAAATGACAGGCGATTGATTATGTAGTAAAATTCCATCGCCAGTCATTTGGAAACAGCACATAAGAGTAGTATTCATAAACCATTTATTTAAATTTTAACGGCCTTATTTATAAAAAATAAAACAGGTTAATAAGGGGTTTATGAAACGGGGTTTATTTGAAAATTTGTTAAATAAACCTTTTACTAACCTGTTTTAATTTTTATAAATAAGGCCGTAAATGTGATTTAAGAAGATAATTTTTATTTTGGAGATTGTTTTTTTACATTTTTATGCCGAAAAACTTTGGAGTCGGAGTCGCGAGTTTTTGTGGGTACTACGACTACGACTCCGACTCCACAGCCCTGCTGTAAAGTATGCATAGCATCAAGGTATATTTCACAAGGTAGACTCATTTGGGAGTGTAGATATGCTGCTCTATAAAAATAACCGAGTGGAACGGAATTATCAAAATTGTCTTCATATAAATTTAACGCACACATGTACAAATTTTGGCTCATATACACGGAATTTGACATTGGTGTTCCAACTTAGGTAAACAGCTGACAAACATATGGGCCAACGAGTTTACCTTGTGTAAATATACCATGCATAGCATGTTTAACCAACTGTCAAAAATAAAAACCTTTCCAACACTTTTTCAATAAAACACTTTTGCTTTACCAACACTAAAATAAATGCAAACTACATATATTTTATAGTTTTGTTCTTGTATTCTTAAATCAATTAAATTTTATTAGTCTAAAATGATTCCTATCACAAATAAAACTTCAGATATTTGAAAAAGAGATGCAAAAGTTTACGAAAAAAGTGCACAGCGAAAAGGAAAAGCCAGAAGTGGTGTGGATAAAACGTACAGGTATCGAAGGGGCAGATGATAAAGTTGACAAAACGGAAACGGAAACGGAAACAAGGAGATGTAAACAAGTGCCCATTGTTTATAGTAAACAATATGGAGTACATTTTGCTAAATTGGAAAAATTACATCCATTCGATGCTCAAAAGGGAAGCAATATAGCCAAAGTAACATCGTAAATACTTGCTTTAGGAAATATTTTATTGTTGTCCTTTCTATTTTAAGATTTTATTAGAAACTCAAGTGGTCAAGGGCTCATTTTACGAACCCGAAGAAATTTCAATAGAAGATTTGTTAAAGGTGCATAAGCCCAAATACTTAAGTAGTTTAAAATGGAGCATAAATGTGGCCAAAATAGCTGAAATACCCATTTTATTGTTTGTACCCAATTGCTGCGTCCAGCGTGGCTACTTAAAACCCATGCGCTTTCAAACTGCAGGCTCTATAATGGCGGGCAAATTGGCTTTGCAATACGGTTGGGCCATTAATTTAGGTGGGGGTTTTCATCATTGCTGTTCCTATAAAGGTGGAGGCTTTTGTCCTTATGCCGATATTACTTTATTGATACAACGGATATTCTCGGAGGAGCGTTATATTGAAAATGTCATGATTGTGGACTTGGATGCTCATCAGGGCAATGGTCATGAGAGAGATTTTATGAATAATGATTTTGTTTATATCATGGATATGTATAATTTTCTTATATATCCAAAAGATCAAGAGGCTAAATTGGCCATACGTTATGCCGTGGAATTGCAGCCGAGAACAAAAAATCGGGATTATTTAAGAAAGTTGAGGAAGTAAGGGATTTCCTTCCCAACACAGAAAAACAAACTTAATTTAATGCTTTTGCTTTTTCAGAGGATTAAATTACGCCTTAGGAGAATTTCAACCTCAACTAGTGGTTTATAATGCTGGTACAGACATTTTGGAGGGTGATCCTTTGGGTTATCTGTCAATAACACCAGAGGTTTGTTTTATATTATTGAAAGATTCGCATGCTAAGTTCGAAAAATTTTATATCTGAAAAAAGATAGTCCTATTTTAAACTTTACAAATCTATGCAATACTAACGCCGATTTAATTTGTTTTTTTTATAGGGCGTCATCGAACGCGACGAATTTGTTTTTGGCACTTGCCGCTCCCGCAACATACCCATTGTCATGCTTTTAAGTGGCGGCTATTTAAAGGCATCGGCAAAGGTCATTGCCGATTCTATTTTAAATTTAAGACAAAAAGGTCTGTTGCATTAAAGGATAATTTGTTTTAAATGTTAAAAAAGACTGTTTATCCTCTGAAAGGAATTGTTTTAAGAATGTACCTAAATTGAAAATTGTGTACCTATAAGGAATTGTATTGAACTATTGATATGCATGTACTTTGTAATTTAAAAACAAACAAAATAACTATGTATGCATAATAACAAAATTGTCTTCTACTAAAATTGTAAGCCAAAAATTGCTATATTTAATTCAGAATTGTGTTTATATTTTTTTTAATGGGAAAAGACATATTTATCAGAGAGAGAGCTATGCTGGCTGCACATTTTTTTTATTTGTATGGAGTTGTTTGATCTTATTTATTCTAAATGTCAAACTCCACACAAAAAAATTGACAACCAGCATAACTCTCTCTGACACATATGTATACATACTTACATACATCGCACCATAATATAATAAGTTATTTACCCATGTGATGTTAAAATAATTTATATAAGTTTTTACGCTTGTTTTAATTTAATGGGCTTTGAAATTGAGATTTCTAAGGACTAGATATGCAATTTCTATGCAAATGCATGTTTTGTTTTGTTTTGATAGTCTAAAGCAAGGCGAATTCAACTACAGGTGGTGTCGGAACTACAACAATCCAATAACAACAGAAACAACATAGGGGGTTTTGCATTGCATTGTTAGTGTTTACGGCTAGAAATGTCAACCATTCTTAGCAAAACACTAACAAATCAAAACAAATAGGCTCGAACTGTCAAAATCAGAAGGCGTTTCGACACCACCTGTAGTTAATTCGCCTTGGTCTAAAGCTAAGATCCCACTATCGGCGCAATGTACCAATTTTTATCGTATTTGCCGATAGTGTGAACGGTGAAACATTTTTAATATGCGACAATCTGTGCCGAAATTGTACTGACGGTGCACAATCAAAATTAACCTTGATGTGCCGATAATGTGAACACTCTTTTGCACAATGTGGAGCAATGAAATTGTTTAATATGTACCGATTTTAATCGGCCACTTGTGCGCCGATCACAGTCGCCAATCAGCGCCGATACAAGGGATGGCAAAACGAAATTTTTAAATTGCACCGCTGGATACTAAAATTTTACTTTTTTGAGCTTTATTGTACTAAAATTACATTTGTTTTATCTATTATTTATGTTTTAAAACGGTAAATAGTACATGTGTACTGTTAAATGAAAGAAAACAATTCGCTTTAACCAAAACATTGCAGTTGTATCGATGTTGCCATCCCTGGTTTGTAAACAAACATCTATTTACAAAACAACAATTACAAAAAAAAAGAACAAGTGCAGTAAGTTTGAATAAATTTGTTATTATAGGTTAACTAGCTTAACCCGGTGCGCTTCGCTACACTGCTTTTACCACTTTATCGGTTGAGAGATATTTAATATATGCATCCTATGGAAGGTAGTTCCCCCCTGCGCCTACCCGCTTTATTTTCAAAGTGAAGTATACCATAAGAGTGACTTCTACAAAGTTTGATCTTTCTCACTATAACAGTTTTTAAGATATCCGATTTTAAACATTGGCGTCCTACAGGGGGTAACACTTTCCCCGCTGCTATTTTATTTAAATTTTGGGTCTCAGAAGATCCTACTACCAAAAGTTCAACAAATTGCTTGCAGCGGCTCTTATTTATATTTCTATCTATGAGGGGTACTGCTCCTACCCTGTCTAACCCGCCCATTTGTATATTGAAATTTATAGTTTGCCATAGTAGTAGCTTTAACCACTTTTGAAGACTCCCCCTTTAATAGTTCTTCAGTTGAGCGATATTTAATTTATGTATCCTATGGGAGGTATTTCCGCCCTGCGTCTACCCGCTTTATTTTTATTTTCAAAAGTGTAGTATACCATAAGAGTGGCTTTCACATAGTTTGATCATTCTCACTATAACAGTTCTTAAGATATGCGATATTAAACATTGGCGTCCTATGATGGGCACCACTTCCCCCGCTGCTATTTTATTCCAATTTTGGGGCTCAGAAGATCCTACTACCAAAAGTTCAACAAAATGCGTGCAGTGGCTCTTATTTATATTTCTATCTATGAGGGGTACTGCTCCTCCCCTGTTTACCCCGCCCATTTTTATACTAAAATTTATAGTTTGCCATAGTAGTGGCTTTAACCACGTTTGAAGACTCCCCCTTTAATAGTTCTTCAGTTGAGCGATATTTAATATATGCATCCTGTGGGAGGTTTTGACCACTTCCCCCGCTGCTATTTTATTCCAATTTTGGGGCTCAGAAGATCCTACTACCAAAAAAATGCGTCCAGCGGCTCTTAAGATATGCGATAATTAATATTGGCATCTTATTGGGGGTACCAATTCCCCTGCCCCTATCGAAAAAATAAGTAGCCTATTTTATTTTTAGGGCTCACGTGATTTAACTGTAAACATTTCAGGAAAATCGGTTCAGTAGTTTCGGAGCCTACAAGCCAACAAACAAACTGACAAACAAACATACAAACATTTTTCATTTTTATATGTATATATAGATGTATTATTTAAAATTGTTAGAAAACATAATTGAATATTAAGACGGAGAATTTTGCAAATTTCTAAATTAAAATTATGTCTGCCAACAAGCAAACATATGATTTCATTTGCCTAAATAGCACGATAGTGTGACCGCATTGTACCAATTATTGTCGCAATTGATTTCTGGCCGATATGAACCGAAAAAACTTGTCACAACGTGCGACGATAATAGGACTGCCTAAGAATAAATTGTGCAATGTTTTTAAATGTGCACCGATATAGGACGATAAAAATCGTCACAGATTGTGCTATTTGAGCCGATTGTGGGATCTTTGCTTAAGATCGATGTCGACTTGGGATGCCAAATGGGACCAGATTTTTTGAAACACGGGATTCGGAATTTTTTATTCAAAAAAACGGGATCCCGGGACGGATTGGGATTTTTCGGGATAACATATCGTCATCTAAAAGACCTAATAACCTATCTGCAAAAATTTCAAAATTGATTTTTTATGGATTTTTATTCCTTATATCATAACGCATATGTATGTGTGCAAAATTTTGAACATATAATATTACAAATGACAAAGTTTTTCTACCTAGAGGACCGTTACGCACAAAAAAAGAGAATAATAAATCATCAAAAATCACGATAAAAGTTTTATTTTGTTGCATAGTGTAATTTAAACAAACATTAAGTACTTGTTTTTGCTTAAACCAGTAAAAGAAACTACTACTTTAATTATTTAATGTATATAATATTCATGTGTAAAGAAATTTTTATTTATTCATACTAATTAGTACTGCAGATAGGTTATTTGGTTTCAGATTTTTAAAATTCCAAAAAACCTAAGTGTCATAACATAAGCTGTGACTAGAAAAACAAAATTTTCTCACCCGATATATATTACTGGTTTCATTTTAATCAAAATGTGTAATTTTCGTTTCAATATCGTTAATATTTCCAATTTTATAACTTTTTTCCCCTCTCCTGTAAACTTTTGAAAACTGCAGATAGGTTATTTCGTCTTTTAGGTGACGATATATAAAGGCCAATTTTTTAAATTCATATACATATTTATAATAAAATGTTTATGTACACGTATTAAAACAAATAAATTCAGGAAGAATATTAAACTCATTACAAAATAAAACAGTTAATTATATTCTTTTGAAGTAATATGGAAAAATGATGTATTAAAACTTATATTTTAAAAAGCTTCTAAAACAAATTAATTGCGTCTGATAATCGATACCTTATTTTATTGAAAACATATGCTGCCTACGAAAACAATGCATGCATTAAACACTTCTGGGTGGTATCGTAAATAAATAGCTACATATATGCCATATGACAATATTTAATTTATTTTATATCAAATATATATGCAAGTATAAATTTAATAAAATAAACTTAAGCAAATATGTGCCGAAAGACCTTTGGTAGAACCCGCTAAAGTTTTTAACACCTTTTTCCACAACTTGCTTTTTGCGTGCGTAGTTCTATTATCATTTACTGAGAAAAAGACCACACCGAACTTTATCTTCTGATTTTGTTTTATGTGATACAAAATGCATTGCATGTAACATTTATTCACTTGCGACTTCTTTTTGTAACCAGTTAAAAATTAGATTCATTGCAATTTTTATTTAATCTTAAATTTTTTAAGGTATTTTTTAACAGTGTGACTCACGTTTATTTAAATATAGTTGTATTTAATAAAAAAATACCACATATTTACTAAAACCAAAATCTCGGGATTTTTACACAAAAAATCCCTTGATTCTAGACTTACATATTTAGAATAATCCCGGGATTTCGGTATTCGGGATTTTGGGATTGGCATCCCTAATGTCGACCCATTATCTTCCCGAATTATTAAATTTGCGTTTAAATGGCATCGATTTGTTTTTGCATATTGTGTCATATTTTAGTGAAAATGCATTTTTTTCATATATGTACCTATTGATTGTAAATGCATATTTTTGCATATTTTATCATTTCTGAGTGATATATTTTTTAAATTTCCATATTATTAAATAAATTTCTTCATACGACGTACGACTCAATTATTATGATAGCATAATTCATAAAAAACAAAACAGGTTTATGAAATGCAGTTTCTATCAAAATTTGTTAAAGTGTAAAAAAGGTGTAAGAAACGAATTTTATATTAAGATTTAATTAAAAAAAAAAACCTTTTAAAAACCTGTTTTATTTTTTATGAGCAAGGCCGTTATAAACTATAATATCAAAGAAAAGATTTTCCATATTGTTGCGTTAAATATGGCTTAGAATTCTTTTTAAATATTCTATTTAGTTTGTTTTGGTTTCACAAAATTTTGCAAAATATTTTGTTAATACATACGTTAAGAATCTGTATGTATGAATACTGTAATTCGTAGTATGTATGTATCGTTTTGTAGTCTACCTGGGTGTTCTGGAAATAGAAAACGCAAGAATTTAGAAGTTGTTTTTAATACACTTTTAATCTAATTTTAATAATTTTTGTTTAAAAATTCTGTTTAATAGAGAAATATTTGTATGATAGGTATTTGACAAAACATTCTTTTATTATATAAATCTCATTAAAAACGACATTTAAAATTTTTGCGTTTTACGTTTTGGATTTCCAGAACACCTCGGGTACAACTATAAAAATGCTTTATTTGACACTACCCTTTTTCTAATCACCCGTACTACACCATTAACACAAAATTTCTAGCACTATCCAACACTAGATTGCATATTTGCCCAAACAAACAGCTGTCATATCGATTTAGAATAGCACAAGTAGACGACAAACAAATACTGTTTTTGTTATTGTTTTTTGTTTTTACAATTGCTTAATATTTGCAAATTCATTCGTTCAAAAAGAAAGAAACCAATAACAGAAGTCAAAACACAAATAAATACAATGCAATAATAAACACAAAAACACAATGCAATAATAAAGCTATTAGAAGCCGTTAAACAAATTATAAATATGTACAAATATAAAACAAAAAATCTACCTCATTATTATCAAAATAATACAGAAGTTAAAAATTACACATTTGTATCAAAATTATACAGAAATTATAAAGAAACGAAACGAGAAATTCCCTGTGAAACAAGAGGAAAAAATTAAGTTAAAAGTTTGCAAATTAATGCTAAAATTTTTATGAAATTAATTGCCGATAGGTATCTAAAGAAAATGTAACGTATAAAACTTAATAGTGTTTGTGTGTGTATTAAAGTTTTCTTTTTACTAAATTTAAAGTGAAGATGCAGTGATGCCAACTTAGCCTTTTTTCGGGCTAGATTAAGCACGTTGTGTTGTGTGAAACGCCAAAAAATCAACTTAAAAAAACGCGTAAATTCAGACCATTTTGTTGTAATTTAGTCCGTTTTTACTTTTAGTTCGGTGTGTAAACATTTTTTTGTTTCTCCGGCAATATCGGGTTGTGAAAACTGTCTTAAAAACTTAAAAAAAGAAGCGTACTCTAAAGGCCCAACCATAATAGGCATATCCGTGCTTAACCTTCTGTCAAAAATTAACAAAAAGTTGCTCAAGTGTATTTAAAAAACAAAATCAAAAACATTTGATTCTGTACGGAATGTGCGATCAGTTTCGCACTTTGCTTAACCCTGAAAGGTTACTCTTCAATTTGGTACATTTTTACAAAAAAAATTCAAGCGGAACGATTTTTAAAGTAAAACAAAAACTTTTTAGTTAATCATTTTATTAAAAAATAAACTAAAATAAAATATAAAAGTTCTTCAGCTATTTCTAAATTTGATACGAATTTAAGCATTTTTTTTTTGTTTTAAAATTAATTATTTTTAAAAGTTTTCGTAATCAGCTGACTGTTGAAAAAATAGCGTAATTATAATAGACATAAAAAAAGTTACCTAGGTATATGATAAAATGTAAATGAGCTTCGTCGATTCGACGAACAGTAATCGTCTAGGGTTAAGCAAATGATATTTATATAAAACTTAACAAAAAGTTTCTTTAAATTCAATATGGTTTGCCTCATATGATTTACATTTATTTGCACATTTGCTTAAGCCAACTTAAGTAGATTATGGCTAGGCCTTAACGCGGAAGTTGACTGGTATTTTTTTCAGTGTCATGAATTTGTTTTAAAATATTAAAAATAAAATGTTGAATTTTCCGATGTATTCCAAAATGTGATCAATTATACAGCTCAATTGTTAGATAGTTGGGTTCTGGATAATGCGTTTGTAGTTAATACTGGTAAAACTAAGGCTATGTTGTTTGGCAAGTGTAGTAGTTCTGAGTTCACTATTACTCTCAATGGTGGTGAAATTGAGTTTGTTGATCGTCTTAATTGTCTAGGTGTAATACTTGACACAAAATTATCATTTGAGGGTCATGTTAATTACATAATATCTAAAGTGAATTTTACTTTGCGTAAATTGTACAATACGGATTTAATGATGCCAACTTATGTAAAGAAGCAAATTGTTCATGGGCTTGTTATGCCAGTTTTTTTTATATGGGTTGGAGGTGTATTCTGGAACCGTTGGCTATATTCTAAAAAAGTAAGATTGGTGTTTAATCGAGTTATGCGGTATCTTTACTCGTTGAGAATAAGACAGCATGTCTCACCATTTGTTTTAAAATTTTTAGGTTTTTCATTTGTAGAGTTCGTAGATTTCAGAAATCTTGTTCACTCTTATAAGTCTTATAGGTTGCAAACTCCTGGGTATTTAATTCAGCTATTTAATTTTTGTAGATCAACGAGGAATAGACAGTTAAAGATACCGAAATTATCTGCCGTATTGGAGCGTTCTTTTCATGTTAGAGTTGCACGGTCTTATTATAAGTTGCCTAACTTTTTGAAAACTTTTGGTGTTTCTGCTAACACATATAAAAAACTACTTTTTCTGGAACTTTCAAGAAATCAATCTTCTATATAACTGTTTGATATTGATGTTTAACACATGCTTTAAGGGAATGATATTTAAAAATTTATTCTTTATTTATTCTAACGTTAACAGATATCCACTTTATATTTTTCTTCTGTGTAAACTTGAAATAATATATTATTTTTTTTATGATATTTTGGAGAAACTTTTATTAATTTATTACTTATGCATGTGTATACATGTATTTACATTTAATCTTTTGAATCGTTCGTTTTCGGATTTTTCATAGCTGGAACTCTTACATTTTAATTAGGCTATCTAGCTCTTTTGTAATTATATTTTAACTTCATATATAAATTTTATTTACAATTGTTAGTAGAAATTTGTAACCGATTATGGCCTTTAAAGGCTAGGTTATAGGTAATGTGAAAATAAATAAATAAAATAAATACATCTGGAAATCGATTTCGAGTGTAATTGAAATCGAACAAATATTCAAAACCATCCTGTTTTAAAGATTTTATAAAAGTCATACTTTGAATACCTCTATATTTATTAGAATAACTCTAAAAAACATGAAGAACTACAGTAATTCTTAAAAAAATTTGACAGAAAATTTTCTCCGATTTGAATTTTACTCGAATTCGATACCCAGAACATTGCCGATAGTCTCAAACGACATAATCATTGTTGCCAAGTTACGAAATACCAGTACTCATGTTCTGTAACTTTAGTGAGATTTTCTCGCATCGAAAAGATGTGAAACAAAATATTCCATCGTTCCACATATCGTTGACGGCGACCAAAATTTACTAAAATTGACTGAATGTTTGTACTTGTGCAGGAAAACTTTAACTAGTTTTTAGGCTACAGTTCGTTGTTTTATCACTTTATTGAACTTATGAGACGTATGTATGTACGCACATTATTTTACATAATAAAATCAAAAAGCATTAGAGATAAAAATTTAAGACAACAAATCCCATTGTTTTTAATTGATATCTCTTTAGATTTAGCTGATACATGTAAAAATTCCTGTCTTAACTTTTTTCATACACCAAAGTTGAGCTATCTTGTAAATAAATACGTTTAATTACCTTACTGAGGTATTTAAAAGTATTCGCTTAATTACCTCAATGAGGTAGTTAAACGTATTCTTATAATTACCTCAACGAGGTAATTAAGCGAATTCGTTGAAATGCTTACCCCGCATAATTACCCAAAAGTATTGGCATTTTTAGCGAGGTAATTATCCGTGGAATACTGTATTGATATTTTTCTTATCAATATTTTCGATATTTTAAGACTAATAATAGTTTTCCAGCACTAGTTCACACACGTCAAGTCTTGAGTTTTTAGGAGAGAGGGAAAAAGAAATGGGATTCTCTTTTCCCATCTCTCCTTAAAGCTCAAGACTTGACGCGTCAAACTCGACGTGTGTAAGCCGGTACTAAGAAAATGAGGATAATTCTCTCATTCATTTATTGAAGGGTTGTTTGTTTCAATTTATGGCATTTTTGTTTAATTTCTCACATTTCAATCGAAAAGTTTCTCGACGCGAGAGTTACAGAACATGGGCACTGAAAAATATGTTGAAAGCCAAATTATTTAGGCACTTGGTCCATATGCGCATATGTAATTCGACTGCCTAAAGCGTAAGATTAAAAAATCTTATGTTTTCTTTGTTCTTATTTACTGGTGTGAGACTTGGTTTGTCGCAGAAGGGAGAACAGCCAAACTACGAGCTTTCGTTAACCTCTATCTCCGAAGAATGTTTAAAATCTTTTGAAGCCGCACAATCACTAATGAGCAACTTTGGCATAGAAGACATATAACATATGTAGGGAATATTAACACCGAAGTCCATAAAAGAAAATTTGCTTGGATCGGTCATACCCTTCGTAAGCCACTTATAGAAATATGCAACCATAACCATATTTTCAGCTCACAAGGAAGAAAAAACCAGGATGGCGAAAAAATACCTGGCGGCGATCAACACAAAAGGAAATAAATTCCATACCTTGTGGTCTTTAAAGACCCGTCAGTTACATTGCAGAGCTCAAAGATGTAGCCGCACATCGATAGACATGGAGAAAACTTATAGATAGCCTATGCCAAGTACAAGCGCAGCCCATAATTACTGTCGACGAGAAAGGCATTAGATATACAAAAAGTCACAATATCACATACAACCAATTGAAATTATTAAAATTATAATGTTGCATCTCTTAATTCAACTGCATAGGTGTAAAATGATCTCATACTCAATAAGTGTTTTAATAAATTGTGGTATTTAAAATTTTTGGTGTTTTAAATTGCAGCCCATTTTTTGTGCTGTAAATAAAAGAAGGCATGACAATGTGGATAAAATCGTATTTTTTTTTAATTTAGCCTGTTTTTCAAACATCCTAACGCGTTTTGTGTCCAAAGAGTTGGCATCCCTGTGTGGGTTTGATAGAAACTGTAGTATATATATTAGGGTGAGTCACTGATGTATAAGAAAAAATAAAAGTTCTCGAATAATATTCTAATAGCAATATTTTTTTGTCTAACATTAAAACAAATAAAAATTGCAAAAAAAAGTTTAAAAAACCCCCAACTTTAGCCTGCGCAGGAGCTCCTAAGAATTAAGTATATTTCAAAAAAGTCCATTTTTTAAATTTTAATATTTTATTTACTATCAATTATTATTAATTGAAACTAAAAATATTTTGAATTAAACTTAAAAAACAAATAAAAATTTGCTTCTTATACCTACAACATAAAACAATAAAATCATTTTTGGGCACAAAATGTTGTTTACTGTCAAATCCGGGCATCTCTCGTCTTGATTCAAGTTTTGTCTATATTAAACCATCTCTTGACTTTTTTAGCGCAAAAAGTCTTGAATGCTTCTGATTCAAGTGAAAATTGAAGGCCAAAGCGCGGGCTCTTACACTAAAAATAAATTAATAATATTTAACAGGGATCTAATTTAGACAAAAATTCACCATATTTACGCTATTAGAAGTCTATAAGAGAAAAAACATTTTTTTGACCCACCCTAATAGATATATATTAAATAAAATATCAGTTTGTGTGTGTGATTATGGCTACCACTATTGCAACACTACCCAACAAACCGAAACGATTTAAAAATATCTTGTAATAAGATTACCAACTAAAGCATTAAGTGTTGTGAACACTATTGCAGGAGGCTTATTTAAAATTGTAGGTATGAGAAAACTTTTCTAAGTGATTAATGAAATGATTTAGTTGAACTCATGTCAATTTTAAGTGATTTACAAATCACTTCAATGTATGGTAATAATATTAAGAACAAAGAACTTTTACATGAATCCTTTTGTGGTTTCTTTTCTTCACAAAAAATATCATCTTCTGAAAAGTGGAATGCCGTACTTTTAACACCTGACAAAAAGTTTGTTCATCATCATAATTTGTTAACACTTTTTATGTAATTTCCGACATATTGTTTTTTTAACTGATTTGGCGATTTTAAATAAATTTTAGGGGTTGTTTCCAATTTTTCGCGAATTTTAACCATGTTCGCGATAGAAGCGATTTTTTCCTGTAAGTTTTCTGATTCTTTTCAGCTTTAATAATTTTAAACAAATATTAGACTGAGCTATCATGCTGCTGTTAGCAAATTTCCGCTAATTTAGCAATTTACGACATTCCTTATAGTTTTAGGGGCTTTTAATCAATTTTATTTGTTGTTTAAAATGCTAACATTTTTCGCTATTTTTAGAAACTTTTTCCGAATTTTTGCAATTTCCGCGTAGCTTTGTTGCGCTATGGGGCAATCGTCGCCGTTTAAAAATAAAACCAAATATAAACCAGCGTCTGCTTTTGTGGTGCGAAAAGTATGGATTAAGCCATAAGTAAGGGTGAATGTTATAGAATAAAACATGCTAACCTTTAAAAGGGTAAAACATTTCTAGGAAACGAACAAATAAAATGTCACATTTTTTTGTAGAAAAAAAACATCAATAACTTCAGAGCATAATTTAGTTCCGGCGGATCCATGATTGCCCAAGTGAATTAAATTTTTAATTGATACTATTAATTTGCACCAGTAAATATATTAATAGTATCAATTAAACATTTAATTCACTTGATTTAACGTTGAATTCACTTGATTAAGCGTTTAATTCACTTGATTAATTTTTTAATAAAAACTGATTTATTTTTGATTAATACTTTAATTGGTGAAAATTTGTTTTCTGTGTATGTATTTTTTTTTTGTTTTGTACTTATTTTTTGTCATAGCTTTAATTTACAAAGGTATTCAAATAAAATTAATTTTTTATAAATAATTAGTACTGTGGTAATTTTGTTGAACTATTTATGGGTTTTAATCCAAATTTTCAAAATTTTTTTTAATCAGGCTTAACGCCAGTAATTTCTACAAAATGAAATCTAGCTGTGTATAGAAATCTATGGTGTAAAAGCGGTAATATTTCAAAAGAAAACTAAAGGTTAAAACACGTTGGCCACATGTTGGTTAAAATAGGTAAATTTAACTTGTAGGTACGAACACGGCCAGCTTTATTTTTGTAGAAATTACAATTATAAGTTCATCAAATTTAATTTTCATTAAATTATTTTTATGAAGAAAGGAATTTTTACAACATGAAAACTAATTAGATTTGTTATTGATAATCATTCATTCTTGACTGACCTGAGATTCGAACCCAGGCGGCTGGTTACCCTGACATGTTTCGATCGCTACCACTCGATCTCAGAGGGATTTGCCGTCTTATACTCTCAGCCATCGACGATTGCTGACGTCAATAGTCCAACATCAATCCTTAAACCAAATTGTATTTTAACCTTTGGTAGATCTAAATTTGCTTTTTTGAATGACTATCCATTTTTAATCGATTTTACATGTTTTTCCCTAACCTCTGTTTTTTCGTCATGATTATCAATAACAATTTAAATTATTTTTCATGTAAAAATTCCTTTCTTCATAAAAATAATTTAATGAAAATTAAATTTGATGAACTTAAGCCTGATTAAAAATATATTGATAATTTTTTATAGCTAATGTTTTCACTTCTATTCACTATTCACTTCTATCACTTCCATTTCAATTCCAAACAATTTAAGAGTTTATCAAATTAAACTGGTCACCTTGAAAGTGACATTAAGAACAGTGCATTAAAATATAGCAACGGTATTTAATTTCTAACTAACAAATCCATCTACCCTACCCGTCTTGTAAATATTCTGTTTCATCAAATCTTTATGAAAATAAAAAAAAAATATTTTTCAAATCTCATTATTTTGCTTTTTTAAATAACAGTAGACATTTATATGTAAATTTGCTTAAAAAATTAAAAAAAATGCATGAATAAAAACACTTTGTCGCAATTTAAATTATCAAGATTTCTGTGTGGAAAAAGTAAGAAATTTAAATTTATAAATCATTTCAACTAGTGTTTGCTTAAAAGATTTGCACATCAAAAAAAAAAAAATGGAAATAAAATAATAGAAAAAAGTATGTTAAACTAATAACTAGCAAAGAGATTTCTTTTTCATTGATATAAAGAAAATAATTTGCCGGGTCTCGGGTAGAAGGATGCTAATAGAAGACTTGAAACACCCACAACAAAATATGCCACCAAGAGAGTAGAACGAACGATGATTTGTCACCTACATGTTGTTGTTTGCCGTCATAGTGCAGCGATTAAATAGGTACATGAAAGAAATAAAAGCATAGAAAAATCACAACATCACAAATAAATTTAAATCTTGTTGGTATATTTTTTATTTGAATTAAATAATCGAATGAGTGTGGCTTGTGTGCTACGACTAAGATGCGCATGCCAGTAGTAAAAACGCATTAGCTAAACATATACAGCTGTATTCATAACAAAAAGATAGCCACACACAGAAAAAATTAAAAAGCAACTTCAACTAACATATTTGTTAGAAATTTGTACTATTAATTAAATTCTTTACTGATTTTCCGCCGGCAAACAAATTGATCATATCAATTAACACATTTGTAAGTTTGAGCTTTTATTGCTGTTGAGTTTCAATTAATAGGTTTAATTGAAATTAAACGCAAACTTTAAACAAGTTTTTAAATAAAATAAATTAACACGATAATAGGTTTTTTATATAGTTATTAAACAAGTCTATTAATTGGCCCAATTAAGTAAATAATTGAGTTTAAATTTTTTTTTTTAACAAAATTAGTTAATTGACCTAATTAAGAAAATAATTGTTTTTCTTTACATTTTCAATTAAATGCGATGATTAACACAGTCAAAAATTATCAAAATAATTTTCGTGGGAATACGAAATTTAATTATTTTTTTTGTTATTTTAATCTATTTAAACTTTATTTGAATCAATTAAAGTGTGTGATTTTTATCAATTAAATTTTTAATTGATTTGATTAAAGAGTAATTAAAATTGAACCCCCATTATTAGATAAAAAAGCTACTTTATAGAAAATTATTTTATTTATTTTAGATTTATTTTGTTTTTTTAATTTAAATTCAGGTTTTTACATACATACATACATTTAAATATTTCTGTTTTATAAATACAGACATACTTTATTAAACAAATTTCTACCCTCTCTACTCCCAGCGACGACAGCGACAGCTTCCTGCGAATCTTATATGCTGTATTTTTTTCTAGTTTTGGCTCCACTTTCGTCAGTGCTGTCTTTTGGCCGAGGGGAAACTCTGAAAAATAAAAGATAAAATACGTTACAACTTACACATCATCTAACAAAAAGTATTCAGCATTATTTTGTAAAACACAACAAAAAATATTTGTGTGGAACGATCAAGCTCTTCGCTGTGTGCGTTCAAGAATTAGTGTGATACTTATTAACAGCTGTATTTATGACAAAAAGTTAGCCCCAGTTTGTACACAACGTAGCTGCTAACTAGAATGCCGATTAAGCTTAGCAGCTTGTTGGCACAGAGTTGATTCATAACAAACTTTTCTCCCATCTGCTAACTTCTAATTTATCAATTTTGAATTTCAATGGTGCCACATTTAATTACTCAAAAATGCAGCATGTTTTGCATTAATCATCGCTGGATTTGTAATTTTTTTGTTTTTTTTGTTTTTCCCTTCACATATAAAAATTTTAAAAAAGTTTTTAAAATAAATAAATAAAAGATAGTGAATTAAAAAACAGTTAATTAAACAAAAACAAAATATTTTAACGTTAAACGGCTGTTTTGCAAAAGTTGGCAAACGCTTGGCCGCTCGTTAACAAGAGCATAGCAAATCATTAGCCAGGGTTTGGTTAGTGTATTATAAATAAGCTTTGTGCTAACTTCAGATAGAAAGTAGGGCAATAAGAAGTTTGAGGAGCGGTATAAATTGTAATTTTTTCGACAGTTCATTTAGAATTATCTTTTTTGATAAGCCGCTTAACTGCATATTCAAATGTAGGTATGTATGTGAATCTAAATATCTTGTCCGTTTTTAATAAAATATGAAATTTTTGTTTAAAAACTCAAGTCTTTAAGGGGTGGGTCTAGAAAGCTCCACAAAATTCTCAACTATGTTTCTTTGGAATTTATAAATTGACTAAATATCACGATCTAAGGCTCCCCATTACATTTCGTATTTCTTTGGCGTTAGGCAAAAAGGTTTTTATTCACAAACTGTAGTGTTTGATACTGTTAAATTCAAAAATATTATTGGTCTCGAATTTCACACTTTTTTTCTGTCAAGCGGGGCACCCGGCGGGTAGCCCTTATTAGAGAATGCTGAGTATAGTGGTGCTAGCCGTTTTTTCGTTTTCAAAATATACACAAAAAAAAATATGCAGAATTTTTCAAAAAATAATGGAGGGAAGTTAGTGGGTTAATATCTTCCACAAAAATATTTGCCGTGACATTTTCTACAAAGTTGTTGAACATACGTTATGCCTCAGATGTAAAGAACACATAGTTTCATATGCCGATATATTGCACGAACAGGCCAAGGCCCATTGAAAAGGTCTGCGCAAGAAGCCTGATGATCATTGTTTATGTTCTTTTTATTTGTCAAAAGTGGTTTACATTTTGTTTACATGTGCATGCATACGTTTGTTTACGTTTATGGTATGCCACACATACACGTTTTTTCCTTTTGCTTTGTATATGTGGTAGTAAATTTTTGACAACTAAAAATAATCGTTTTTTGTTTTTGTACAAGTAAGCAGACCTGATAGATGGGCCTTGGAACAGGCCAAAAGGCTGAAAGTTTCTTTCTTTGAAAATAGAATTTTATTACAGAATCGTTTGACAGTTTATTTCTAATTTTATTTAAGAAGAGTACCTTCGATGAGAAACACTTTCAATTTCTACTGAGGTTGGCCTTATAGTCAGCAATATATAATCTCCTGAGACTTTAACTTTTTCACCACTTCCTTGAAAACGAAAATGATTTTCATTATATTAATTCGAATCTTAGTCAAATTACAATTTATAAAGCTTTCATACTTTAATAGTCTTATTCCTTCAATATCTTCCAGGAATATTTTCTATGCACTATTAGAATTTTTGTTTGTATATTTCTGTTACGAGGCTGAGAAATATGTTCCCAGATTCTATTTGAAAATAACTTCTTTTAATTTCATTCATCATCAGTGTTTTCTCTACTAATTGCTGCATATGAAATTTCCTCAACTTTTAATTTTTCGCTTTTATCAAAATCTCTTACAAAAATAGTTTTTACCATAATTAAAAAAAGAATTCCAGGAATTTGCTTAAAAATTTCCCGGGATTTTTTCCCGAAAACTGTGCGGGATCCCGGAAATTTTTTTAAGGGAATTCGTGTATGATAAGCATTAGTTAACCTCCTCCGTCGTTACTATTGTTTTTCGTACGGGAATCCCCAGGACAAAAATCCCGGGAAACTTGTGCGAGAATTCCCGGGATTTTTTTAACTATAGCAACTTTACTGCTGATATGTATAATTGTAAATAAGTTGTGTTATGAAATAGATTTAAGCCGTCAGGCAAAAAGATCTTAAGTCAAAAAAACCCATTTCGAGTTTTTGATTGGCTTTAATTAAATTTTTTCTCTCTTTTGTTTGGTTTTAATCAATTTTGTCTATTTCATCTCCTTATTCGCTTATTCGATTCGAAGCAATTTTTTTTTTTACAAAGGATTTCCAAGTTTTGAAGGAAGTGCTAAGAAAACTGAAAGTGTCTAAAGACTATGCAATGTTCCTTTGACTTTAAAGGCAAACATCCGTAGAAAAATTAGAAATAGGCTTTCAAACGATTATGTAATGATTATGTAAATGCTTATCCTGAACTAAAATCCTATTTTAAGAGAAATATAATTTGTTTAAATAATTTAACATTTTTGGTCTAATTTTAATGCTGTTCACTTTGAATTAATTTTGTGGCAATTTTCAGGATTGATATTAAAATACATTTATGTTTAAAATCTTTTTAAATACAAAATTCTATTTTTCATTAAATACTTAAATGAAACTTAATTCACCGGCACACTTATGCCCAATTTTCAGGATTGTATTTATTTCTATATTAATGCCCAGTTTTCAGGATTGATATTAAAACACATTTATTTTTAAAATCGATTTAAATACAAAATTCTTTTCTTCACTAAAAACTTAAATCAAACTTAAGTCACCGATGTGGTACACTTAATTTCAACTTAAGTTTCCATTGTAATTTTTTAGCAAGGTGGCCTCAATATCACAAAAATACAACAACAACAGGCAAAGCATTAACAGTCAGCTGTTTTTTCAGACCACCTTGTAGATAATTACACTTTTTTATATTTTTTTTTTGTATTTAGTAGTGCTACCATACTTTTATCTTAATTAAATAAGACTTTTCAAATAAAACTCAAAAACCCAATCTGTTTTAAATACGATTTAAGTTTGTTATGAAAATTAATTTAATATAGATTTAAATACTATCCTGAAAATTCGGCATAAGTTAATTTTCATATAAACTTAAATCGTATTTAAATTCAGATCGATTTTTTGAGTTTTACTTGAAAAGTCTTATTTAATTAAGATAAAAGTGTGGTAGCACTACTACTAAATACAAAAAAAGTTTAGTTATTTGCAAGGTAGTCTCAAACAACAGCTGAATGGAATTGCTTTGCCTGTTGTTGTTGTATTGTTGTGATATTGAAGCCACCTTGCTAAAATATTACAATGGAAACTTAAGTTGAAATTAAGAGGCAGTTCACACGGTGTCTTTTCAGACATGTTTGTTTTGTTTGTTGGCCAACGGGGTAGAGAAGAAAATGGGTTGCCAAACAAGCACGAAATGAGTTTTCATGTTTGTTAATATGAATTTTCATGTTTTTAATTTGTATGTAGGTATATGTGTATTAGACTATTATACATGAAAACAGACATGTTTGGAAAGACATCGTGAAAAGACAAAAGGTTTTTGGTAGCATGTTCAAAGGAGAATGTCGAAAACAGACATGGTGGAAAGACACCGTTTAAACTCACTCTAAGTGTATCGGTGAATTAAGTTTCATTTAAGTATTTCATGAAGAATAGAATTTTGTATATAAAAAGATTTCAAACATAAATGTATCAATCCTGAAAATTGGGCAAAAGTCTAATTGTTTAGTTTTACAGGAGAACAATTTAAAACTTTAAAGGTGGCTTTTGGAAATTTACTCCGAATTCAATATAATCTTCTTTTCTCTTTGCGGCTATAGTTTTTTAAGTTTTTATTCCTAAACCCTCCTAATATCACAGATCAAAAGTTTTTATTATTCCAAATTTTGCTATAACTTCCTCATAAATACTACAAAATAATTGAAATGTTGCCCATATGTACTTTTGAACATGAAAATTTTAAGGTGCCATTACGCCCTTTTTCCTTTTTGCCACAGAAATAAAGAAAATAATATAAATGCATTATTATTATGTAATTGATATCAGGAAATGTTTTATGTTCAAATAAATTAAATTAATGGTGTTTTCTGTTCTACAAAAAAAATGTGCCTTCTTTTTAAAAAAAAAATTCAATTTGGTGTCTTTTTCTTAAAAATTTTGCTCCCGAATAGAGTGGCTTGTTTTATTCTAAAAAACTTATGCTTTTCGGGAGGAAAATTTTTAAGAAACAAACACCAAATTGCATTTTTTAAAAAAAGGCACATTTTTTGTAGAAAAGAAAACACCATAAATAACATTTTGCATCGATTTGTATTAAGCGGGTTAAGGGGGAATTCCCGGGATTTCGGGAATTTTAAAAATAAATCCCGCATTCCCGGGAAATTAAAAAGTCCGGTTAAAGAAAAACTATAGTCGTTACGTTAATGTCAGTTTAAAAAAAAACGACGCAAAAAGTACGATGGACTCTTTGTGCCTCGGCCTAAACAATTAGATTTTGCGTTATGTATTTTGTAGATCAGTCAGGTGTTTGAATTTTTATTTTTAATAAAAGCTTAAATGTTACAACGTATTTACAATAATTGACACCCTAGCCCATACATATTTACATGTCATTGTGAAGATTTCAGCAAAATAATCTTAAATCTTTCTAATTAAATGACAAAATCATTGGCAAACTAAATTGTATTGTGCCACAACAAACTAGAGGATCAAATAAAAAGATATTTATAAGAGACAATTTTTATTGCCATTAACAAGTGCAGAAGCAATTTCAATTAAAAGCATCAACTAAAATTTAAAAAAAAATATACAAACAAAGTAGCAAAAGTTAAGATATTTAACGTATCAAATATAAGATTTGAGCGCTAAATAAAATAAAGAAAATTACAATACAAGACAAAATAAACATTTGTTTTTGTTTTTATTTAGTTTTATTATTTTTAATTTTCTTTTGATTTCGTGTGCTTTTGATAATAAAGTTGGCTCTTTTACCATTTCCGAGATGCTACACACTGCGTTGCAATGCATTTAACAAAAACCAAAACTGTAACAATTATATACAAACGGAAAATCAGCAAACAAACAGTTGGTATCTACTTTTTGGCCTCTATTGTTTTTGATTGTTCATCTGTTCATTTCAAATTGATAACAACAACCAACAACAACACACTAGTGCAACTAAATATTTATTTGCGACTGCAATTCTCAATTAAATTATTGTTGTTTTTTTCTATTTCTTTTTATATTGCGTTTAGAAAGTCTTCTCCGCTCGCATCGTTTGCTACCAATTTTACATTTAAAAATAACGTTCTTTTCGTTTTAACATTTTAGTTTTCGAGTGGGCACCAAAATAGCAAGAACAACAAAAATCGTTAAGCAACCATCACAAATTCAGGAGGCACAAAGACAGCAGCAACGGCAACAGTGAGAACGGAATCGGCCACAACACCATCATCAACAGCATCATCAATCATCCAACATACAAAATGCCCATTAATAAAGTTGTAATTTTACGCCACGGTGAGAGTGAATTTAACAAATTGAATTTATTTTGCGGTTGGCATGATGCACCACTAACGGAAAAAGGTAAAATTATGGCTCGTATGAAATTTTTAAACAAACATTTTTTCAAAATACTTTAATGTTGTTAATTCCACAAAAATATTTTTGACATATTGAAGGCTTGGAAGATGCTTCTAAAATAGCCGTAGCTGGTCTAAGACTTCACAATATGAATTTCGATTTTATTTACACTTCCCTGTTGCAACGGGCCCATCAGACTGTCAAAGTTATTGTTAGTAAAATGAGTTATGAACATGTGCCTGTTATTTACGATTGGCGTTTGAATGAACGTCATTATGGGAATTTAACTGGATTTAATAAGCGGCAAATGGCCAATAAATATGGAGAAGAAAAAGTAAGTGTAACTATAAAGTAACAAAAAACATATTTTTTTGTAAAAAAAAAAAACTATTTCAATCATAAAAAAGGTACTACTGAAACCTATTTTTTCGATACTTTTTTTAGTAGTTGCAAGGCGAATTATTACAAGGTGGTCTTATTTTGAAAACGTTTACAACACTGTAAACTATTTTAACGTTGTGCCAAAAATAATACAACACTGTAGTGAACAATTTAAACAAATATTTCATTTTCTTTTTAATTTTAAATTGTTTGTTTTGAAATGTAATAATTGAAAAAAATTTTTAATATCATAATTTTAAGCGAAACTTATAAAATTTAGTAAATTTTCCCCAGAACCACAAGAACGGTATATCATTTAGTTAGCAATCAGCTGTTGCTTACGTCACCTGGTGTTAATTCGCCTTGTTTAGTATTTTATTGAAAACAGTACTTTGTTTTGATAACATATTTGATTAATCATTTAAAACTGAGAAACTATGATTAATTATATTCTACAAATAACAAGTACTATTTCTTTAGAAAAGTACATTACAAAATAAAAGTTTTTGTTAAAAAGTCTCGTTTTTAAAAAATATAATTTTATACAAGGTACATTAGCATAAGGTAGACTCATTTGGGAGTGTACACCTGCTCCTCTATAAAAATAACCGACTTGTCAAAATTGTCTTCATATAAAAAAAAAACAATTGAACGCGCACATGAACAAATTTTGGCTCATATACACGTTATTTGACAATTGGGTTTTAACAGCTGTCAAACATATGGGCCAACGAGTCTACCTTTTGTAGTTGTATACAGAAAAAATTATTGCCGAATTATTTCCAAACAAACGCTTGCTTGAAATTTTTTTTAATTTCTACAAATTTTTTTACTGATTCAATTAATATTTTTGTTTGATTTTTATTTAACCAACAAAAATGTTGACAACTATTCAATAATATAATATACGCGCTATTGGTGCAAGTTTTCATAATTTTGTATGAAAAATTTAACGCTCTTTAATGTTGTCGTTTTTTGCATTTTTTTTATTTGATCGTAAGCACCACTTCTTTATGTGAAATATAAGAACAACAACACAAAACACATGCAGTCTATTTTTGGACGCTTTAAAAAAGTACAACAAAAAGAAAGATGATAAAATAGCGTGGCGAGGTTTGTAGTAAAAAAAAACAATAGCAGGTAGAAAAAAAGGTTTAACTATTTTTAAACAACAGAAACAACAACCACATTATAAGAAACAAAATAAATTTTTGGTTGGTTTCAAAGTTGGTAAAAAAGAATAAAAAACAAAATCCCGTATTCAATTTTTGAAAACTGTTTAGTTAAATACATCATATACAAGAATAAAATTATGACGAAAAACATATCGAGTCGGTCTGCTGCCGTTTTTGGTTACATTTCTTCTTCTTTAGCCAAGGAAAGGATTCAGCAACAGTGAGTGATGAAGAAAAGCATTGTGTGTATAAACAAGACTTCATTCAAAAATTATTCCAAAAAAAAATGGGTCTAAAAGCCAGCCGCCGCTCTGCTTTCTGCTTAGCTTGGGTGCGAGTCATTGCTGGTGCAAAAATTTTTGTTTGATTCAGCAAAATTATTTGTTTGAAATTTATATGAATTTCAGTAAACTTTTTGTTTGATTCTTTAAATTATTTGTTTGAAAAAATCAGTATATTTTTTTAGTAAACAAAATGCAAATAAATTGTTTGAATATGCGAATTTGTTTGTAGGACCGATTTCAGACAAAAAATGTTTTGATTCTACAAATTTTTTGTTTGAATTCGAAAAATAATTTTTTCTGTGTACCATGATTTTATATGAGTTATTCCATGTCAAATCGACCAAGAGTGGGATTCGATCCCTATCGATTTTAATGAAATTTGGTGAGAAGGTTCCTTTTATCCTATAAGGAACATATACATATGAACGAAAAAATGTTTATTCAAAAGTTATATCATATTCAAAATGTCATAATTTCGTCGAATTAGCCAAATGTGTTGAGATTATTTTTTCAATATCTCGAAAACTACTTCACATACGAAGATGATGTTAATGTCATTTAATTAGAATAAATTGGGGGCTACAAACTTTGAAAAAAATATTTAATTTTTTTTTCGTTCATATATGTTCCTTATAGGATAAAAAGAACCTTCTCATCAAGTTTCGCCACAGGTGGAAAGGGTATATATAAGTTTGTCATTCCGTTTGTAATTTATACTATATTGATCTTAGCCCCAATAAAGTATATATATATCCTTGGTTTATAAGAACCAGGAGCGAAATTGATTCAACGATGTCCTACTGACCGTGTGTCCGTTGAAATAGGTTCTCCGAAGGCCCTAGTTATGATGTGGACTTGATAGTTATATGTGACCTTCTCCGAGAAAAGGGAGCTAGTGTGTGAAAATGAAGTTTTGAGAAAAACGCATTTAAAGTTATTCTACACCCTTTTAGGTACCAGAATCCACTCTTAAGTCCAAACCCGTTTTTTAACACACTGGGTCCCTTTTCTTGGAGAAGGTCACATATAGTGCGGAATTGTTGCTATTGAAACTCAGCCGGATCGGTTTACAAATGACTGTGATCTGAGCAAACCACGACTGCCTCCAATTTAACCAAAAAATCCCTTGTGGTAATTGTTTTTTTATTTAACTTATATGTATATCTGGAGAACGGCAGGAATAATATTTTTCAAATTAGGAAAAAGCATCTAAGTTATCAAAGAACAACATCCGGCACAGCTAAACAAAGCACTCATACTTGCTTTTAAATAAAGTATTTTTATACCAGGAGTGCACAAAATTTCCTTATGGAAAAGCAAACATCAATACATTTAAAGAAAAACTAATTTGGATTAAAAACTAATTTTTATTGAATATTTTTTGCAAGGCCCATCTATCAGGTCTGCTTACTTGTACAAAAACAAAAAACGATTCTTTTTAGTTGTTAAAAATTTACTACCACATACACAAAGCAAAAGGAAAAAACGTGTATGTGTGGCATACCATAAACGCCCTACAAATAATATTGGACCACCTGATCCATTTTGATAAAATGGACTACTCCATGGACTGGTCCGATGTCATGCAAGCATGGACCATGTCATTGTTAAAAAGTGTTTGTAGTGAGACGACATGTCTTCGTTTTTTAACGACTTGTTTTCGTTTTTAAACGAAGTTAAAACTAACCCTCTTGTGTATACAATGGAGTAGTTTTAAAACTACTCCGTTGTAGTCCAAAGATGGGTTATATGGTCCTGCCCTAGGACATCGTAATGTTAAATAGACCATGTTTTTTCCATACGTTTGGGTTACTTTTGGACTAGTCCTAGTCCCTTGTGGACTACTCTTTACACGCGTGTTTCGACTGGTCCTATTATTTGCAGGGCGTAAACAAACATATACATGCACATGTAAGCAAAAGGTAAACAACTTTTGACAACTAAAAAGAACATAAACAATGATCATCAGCCTTTTTGCGCAGACCTTTTCAATGGGCCTTGATTTTTTGTTGTAAAAAGCAATACATACAAAGAAAATAAATATTTCATATATGTATTTATTTCATAAACATACACGGCAAAAAATATTTGATTTGCATTTTTGTAAAAATTATCTGAAATGAAAAAAGGTTAGTGCGTGTAAATTTTGTTTCAAGCCCGTTCTAACCAATCGAAATTGCCTTTAGTCTTCCATGATCCTGCCAATAAATTATCCCAATTTATGTCACTAGCAGTTGTAGATAATTTTAATAAGGCCTCCAAATTTTCGTTGCTCAATCTACTTCTATGCTTGTTATACCCACACCACAATAGTGAAGAGGGTATTATGCATTAGTGCTTATGTGTGTAACACCTTAAAATATTGGTCCTAGACCCACCTTAAAGTATACCGATCGACTTTGTAACGATTCTAAATTGTAATGTTTTAATTCTGGGAACGGTGCTACCTAATATTACGGCCGTGCTCGTCGGTGGGGGGTGAGGTGTGTTCCCATATGAGAATATATTATAAAAAAGTTTCAGAGACTTAACTTTAGGTAGCTTATGAACTTAATGATCTACATAATTTAGAAGAAGAAGAAATAGCGGTAGAAGAAAATAGTATAGCTTGAGATGTAAATTGCTACACTGTTCCGAAGCCCACCCTCCATGCTGACAAAAAATTAAAGTTGTCTGTCAGCCCGAATAACGAAACAAAAAAAATAAAAAATTAAGAAATTAAACAAATCCACCTAACCCCATTACTATTAACTTCACTTTTCGTAAATGAAACAATATAATTTAAGATTTCATCTTCAAAAATCAAAACAAAAGTATATTATAAATCTTATAAAAATTGAAATTCGTTTAGATATATAAACTAAAAACTCTATCATATATTAATCATTAAGCGTTTATCACCTTATGTTTATTAAATAAATTTACTATTTAATTTCCGTTCAAAAAGAACTAAAAAGTAATTTTGCAATAAAGTTATAATATGTATACAAAAACAAGTATAAATTGAATTTTTAGAAAGAAGTGGCTGTAACCACTGTAATATGAACAACCAAACAAAAGCTAAGTAAATAAATTAATAAGAATCCAATTAAACCACAATGGCAACTTGTGTTGCAATCAATGGAATTTAATGTTGTTCATATGACATTTTTATTTTATTGTGTAATTTTTAATTTAATGTGGGAGAATATCCAACATGGCTGGTCATAGAAAATACAAAAAGTAAAACTTACGCTCGTTTTAGGTCCATCGATGTCAGCAGGATAACAGTAGACGGTTGGGATTTACCTTTAATATTTCACAAACCAACGTTCAATAAGTTATTTTTATGTTTGAATGAAAGTGGTAATGTGTGGATAGTATTAAACTCAATAAACAAAATTATATCCGGTATGATACCATCCACATTTTAACGTAAAGCAATTAGTATTGTAAGATTGTACTTGAATAAGTATTAAATTTAAATTTTAGTATAGCATATCTTAGGGTGCGTTGAAATTAATTTAAATAAACATAAAGGTGACCGAGTGACTTTGGAATATAACTTAAAAAAATTTGTAATTTTACAATGATTTCCAAAAAAAAACCAAAATCAAGAAAAGTAAATTAAGATTTTTTTAACAATCTATAAATTAAGAATTTAAGAACAATATTTAGGAAGAGAAAAATAAATTTTTCCAAAACTCAAAACCAGAATTTAGAATTTTTTTTAAAACAAAACAAAAATGTTGATATTCTAAAATAATCTGAATAAATTTAAATTTGTTGGTGTTACGTTTTCCACTATCTGTGTATAGGCACTTTACGCCTTCCCTTACTTGGAAGACGTAAATAAAATTTTCCGGATTTTATTAGCAACAAAACTATTATCCAGCCGTAACCAATACAAGGATTCTTGAAGCTAAAACCGATTTCAGGTGTCTAGTCTTGCAGGCCTTTTACGCGAGATATTCAAACGTATACACTCCACTCAATATGTTTAATAAAATTATGCTTATAATGCCCTTCCTATAATAAGTAATTAATTTTAATCCTCCAATAAACAAATTCACTAGTTAAAATTTAAAAAAAAAATCTTACCGTATCAATTAATTCCTTCCTTTTTATTTTAATTCCCTCAATTGGTATGAAAAATTCTATTTCTGTTGTTTTCTTTTCTTTTTCCCTCAAATCAGGTATTCGATAATTTTTAATCTTATCTTCACAATTTTTATACAATTTTAGAAATCATAAATTCCTGGCTAACTACAAAAATAAATTAAAAAAAAAAAAAAAAATCAAAATAAACAAAAATCAATATTTTCATTTAAAGTACACTTTCACTACACCCCACAAAAAAAATTAGTAAAAAGTAATATTAGTCTGGACATAACAAGGACCATAACAGAATACCAGCGAAGCAGTCACCCTCACAACTTAGAATCACTTTCTGAGTTGATCTAACGATGTCCGTCCGGCTGGCTGTCCATGTAACCTTGTGCGCAAAGTACAGGTCGCAATTTTGAAGATAATTTGATCAAATTTGGGACATAGGTTCTTATTGGCACAAGGACCAAGCCTACTGAAAATGGGAGGACCACGAAGGGAGATAGGAGGTAATTTCTGCCTCTCAGAAACTATCAAACCGATTTTAATGAAATTTAAAACACATATCCCAATTCATATAGCCATACACTCTCGAAAATTTGTTTTTAAATACTGTGGTGTTGGGTATCATATGGTCGGGCTTGATCGACTATACTTTCTTACTTGTTTTTTATTAATTTTAATTTGGAAAATGCACTTTCACATATGTATATGTACTACCAAACATGGAATGCAAACTTAAAATATCCTTGTGAAGTAAAAGGTATTTATTTGGATTTAAGGATAGCTCCATTTGTAGCTCAGGCTTTTGATTGTATATGCTACATGTCATTGGAGTAAAAAAATGGCTATAATTTGCTTAATGCTGTCAAAATCTGTAAACCTTTTTTAAAATCGTCAAAATGACTAATATTTAAAAAACATCAAAATTAAAAATGTTGTACTCATCATTTAAGGTAGTTTTTAAGCATGGAAAGTGGAACATTCTTTCCATATTTAAATCATATATAAAAATGTCAATCTTTTTAAGAAAACCTTCGATTAAGTCAACCAAGTCAAAAAACTTAAAAAAAAACATTTAAGGCATTTTCCTCTACTTAGCTATCTCACCTCAGTAAACATAAGTAGATCTCCATACTGATTTTCGCATTCCTCAAGGAATTTCTTAAACTTACGATGAGTTAACGAATTGTGCCCACCTCTAACTTTGTTCACTATTTTTACCACAACACTCATTGTGTGGACACAATTCGTCCATTTAGCACACAATGACTCTTGGTGAATCACACAGTGGAACGAAGGAACCTTTATACCATTTTTAATCAACTGCCCAATAAAGCCGTCCTTTTTGCCAAGCATTGCGGGAGCACCATCTGTACATATGGCTGGTAATCTTGCTGATTCGGTTTTTATTTCCAACCTCCATTTCCTTGCAATCTTTTTTTAAAAAAAATCCATCAAAAAACGGTTTAAAGTTCTGAACAATTCTTAAGATTGCAACATAGAATGCTGTTAGAGGTCCAGTATAAGAGTCATTTGACTTACAATTAAGACGTTGCATGTTTATTTCCTCACCATAACTTTCAATGTGCTCCAAGATTCGGAGTGCATCCTGAAATAAAAAAGTCCTTTTAAAGTCCGCCTTAAAATGCCTTTCAATATTATACTTAGTGTTAGTTTGAATTATTAGAAAGCTTATTTTACATTGTGCTTCAGCCTTAAAATGATAAGTAAAAAAAAAATTATTTTCCCATTACCGTTATAACTAATGCTATCATTAGCAAATTTGGTACGTCACTGTTTTATAGGACTAGAAATGACACTGCAATTTTCGAAGATCGGTCTATAATTAAACCTAGGCTCCATATAAACCCCACTCCCGGATAACAATTTAGTACGCCTAAAACCGTAATTAGTAATGCTATCAGAGTAAAATTATTAAATTTTCAAATTGTATTTTTTTTTTTGTTAAAGAAAATTAAAAGTACTTTTTTAAAATGGAGTGTTTAAATCAGTGTTGTTCGGAAATAAACATAACATTATTTAACGTTCGGCTCACACACCCAGTAACGATATCTATGTTTTAAGTGTACAGTACAGTTCGTAACTATTTTCAAGAAAGAGCCGAACATTATACATATAGTGTTCTGTTCTTCGTTAAAAAACAGAACAATTGTAGTGATGCTGTAGACAAACATTATATTTTAATGTTCTATAACTGCCCGTCTATACCAGAGATAATTATTGCGACATATATTGCAGTAATTGTCAAAATTATGTTATCTTTAATGTAGACAGCCATTTTTTGTACATATTTATTGCTAACAATTTATGTTGCAATAATTGTTAGTCCATTTTCGTTGACAATTATTGCTTACAAAAAACGTCAATTTGGTTGTCAGTTGAAAAAAGAAGCAAAAAAGAAAAAAAAAATAGAAGCAAATTGTGTGGGAAAGAAATTAAGTTTTTGAAATTGTAGCAAATTATAATTTTAGTAAAATAATTAAATTAAAAAATTAAATAAACACTAAAATAAAATTGCAAAAATTATAATTTTTTCCTTATTCGATCTTAATTGTTAAAATTAATATTAATTTGTTAAGTTCGAGTTCTTTTTCATATAAAAATAATAATTTTACATTAACAAAAATAAAAAAATTAATATTTTTGTATTAAAAATGACCTCAAGCTTAAACAAATTAATATTAATTTAAATAATAAAGTCGAATAAGAAACAATTTATATTAATAATAATAATTCTTGTAAGATACCGCCATTTTTGACACTGCACCAGGGTTGTTAGACTTTTTTCCTCAAAAATCGTCAAAATTTTTAACAAAATTCGTCAAAATCGTCACGAAAATTGAACAAAATCGCCAACAAAACGTCAAATATATAAATTTTAGAAATTAAAGACAATTTATTGCATGGATTAGTTCGAAAATATTAATTTTTAGCAAGAAATTCTATTTATGAAGAACTGATATGGTTAAGTTTTATTATATTTATTTCAGCAAGTGAGCTGAATATATTTATCATTTAAAAAGAAAACATAAGAAAAAATATATTTGCATAAATGCATAATAAAAATTTTTTTATTTCATTTATCCATATTCAGAAAAATATTAAATAATAAATAAAATCGTATTTGCTTTTAACTCGAGCTATTTTTTTAATGATTTACTTTTAGCGCTATCTCTATTGCAAATTGTTTTTATTGTTAAAGGTGATAAAAACCAAGGATTCTGCTATATCAACCGACTTGGAACGTTTTATTACGTTCAATATTAGTTCCAAACTAATACATTTTTTTCTGATTGCACTCATTTTTCTACACAACTTCTTATTCAAAAGTAACTTCTTACATCCTAACACGCAATTTTACTAAGAATAACTTACCCAACAGAATTAATTGGGATTTGCCTTTTTACACACAAATAGAAAAATTCTTCACATGTGATTATGACTTCATCGAAAAATGCATTCGTATGTGGCGACGCAAATCGAAATCATAAAAACGCAAAGCGGATTTAACCAATTTTTTAAAAGCGGACCAGATAGGACTGACGCAAATCGGGGCTCTACTGTATATTTTTTGCAGTACCGATGGCATTTCTATAATTGTAGAATTTAAATTACTAATGCTTCTAATGAAATCCACCTGGTTTGTGATGGGGGAGGAATTTTTTTGTTTAATTTCCAAACATTTTTGTATTTCGAAAAATTGATTTGTAAGCTTTGGACTGTTTTCAATATAATTGTAAATATTTCTTGTGTGTTTTATCGATGCCAGAAAATCGTCATAACACTATTACTTTTAGTCAAAAAATCGTCAATCGTCATATTATTGTATTTTCTCAAAAAAATCGTTAAAATGACGAAAAATCGTCACATCTACCAAAACTGCTTGCCAGATTAAGGTCTTATAAAATTTATGGCAGATTAAAGTTTAAAGGAAATTTATTGACGGGATTAAATCGTCAAAACATTAGTGACTCGACATCAAAAATCGTCAATCGTCATTTTGGTAAATTCATCTAAAAAAATCGTCAAAATGACGTAAAATCGTCACATCTAACATCCCTGCACTGCACCTTCTTTCTTGATTTTTTTCCAACTATGAGTTAACATAAATACGTTTTCCCATGCCTTTAACATAAGCTGAGCAATAAGAAATATTGCTCTGTTATTCTGCCGACGTTATTGCCAGGGTTGTTAGACTTTTTTCCTCAAAAATCGTCAAAAGTTTTAACAAAATTCGTCAAAATCGTCACGAAAATTGAACAAAATCGTCAACAAAACGTCAAATATATAAATTTTACAAATTAAAGACAATTTATTGCATGGATTGGTTCGAAAATATAAATTTTTAGCAAGAAATTCTATTTATGATGAAGAAAGTTATATGGTTAAGTTTTATTCTATTTATTTCAGCAAGTAAGCTGAATATATTTATTATTTAAAAAGAAAACATAAGAAAAAATATATTTGCATAAATGCATAACAAAATTTTTTTTATTTCATTTATCCATATTCAGAAAAATATTAAATAATAAATAAAATCTCATTTGCTTTTAACTCGAGCTATTTTAAAAAGAGTAACTTTTAGCGCAATAGAGATAGCAAATTGTTTTTATTGTTAAAGGTGCTAAAAACCAAGGATTCTGTCTATATCAACAGTCTTTTTACCCGACTTGAAAAGTTTTATTATGTCCAATATTAGTTCCAAACTAATAAATTTTCTTCTCATTGCACTCATTTTTCTACACAACTTCTTATTAAAAAGTAACTTCTTACTTATTAACAAGCAATTTTACTAAGAATAACTTACCCAACAGAATTAAATGGGATTTGCCTTTTACACACAAATAGAAAAATTATTCACAAGTTTATGACTTCATCGAAAAATACATTCGTATGTAGCGACGCAAATCAAAATCATCAAAACGCAAAGCGGATTTAACCAATTTTTACAAAGCGGACCAAATAGAACAGGCGCAAATTAGGGCTCTAGTGTATATTTTTTGCAGTATCGATGGCATTTCTATAATTGTAGAATTTGAATTGCTAATATATATTATATATTATGACCTGTGGTTCCAAAGGGCCGCAATTACTAATGCTTCTAATGAAATCCTCCTGGTTTGTGATGGGGCAGGAATTTTTTTGTTAAATTTCCAAAAATTTGTGTATTTCGAAAAATTGATTTTTAAGTTTTGGACTGTTTTTAATATAATTGTTAATATTTCTTGTGTGTTTTCTCGATGCCAGAAAATCGTCATAACACTATTACTTTAAGTCAAAAAATCATCAATCGGCATTTTACTGTATTTTCTCAAAAAAATCCTCAAAATGACGAAAATTCGTCACATCTAGCAGCCCTGCTTGCCAGATTAAAGTGTTATAAAATTGATGCCAGATTAAAGTTTAAAGTAAATTTATTGATTGGATTAAATCGTCAAAATATAAGTGGCTCTACATCAAAAATCGTCAATCGTCATTTTGGTAAATTCATCGAAAAAAATCGTCAAAATGACGTAAAATCGTCACATCTGACATCCCTGGTTATTGCCAACTTGCTGAGATAATTATATTAAGTGTAGACCTAGGGTAACGTTTCTTTTTAACATTGAAAACGAAATGAACAAACAAAAAATTTTAGCAACGACCGCACCACGAACAGCTTGTGTGTGTATTGTGTATATATTTTGTTTGTGTAAAATTATTTTCCTGGCTTTTTGTTTTTTTTCGTATGTGAATCTTGTTTTTGCAAAAAATGGTTGATTTTTTTACCAACCAAAAGTTACACACAACTGAAACGAACGAATATTAATGAGCTGAACTGAAGAGAATGAAATTTGGGGTTAAAAAAAAACCGAACGGAATTAAATTTGCTCATCGTTTTGTTGAGTTCGATAAGAACAATATTATTTTTGTGTTCGAAAGATGACAAACAGGGAAACCTTATTTTTAAATGATTTTCTACACAAACACTATTAGCGTTTGTGTTTTCCACATATCAACCATACCGAACACTAAGAAGCAATATTTAGTGTTTGTTTTCGAACACTGGTTTAAAAACACTTTAAAATTAAATTTTCGTTTAAAATACATACATACATTTAAAAGATAATCGCCTGTATTTATAAAAAATTTTTAAATTTAATAAAGGTTTTAAGAACAAATTTACTATGAAAATTATCCCTAATAAACGTTTGTTAAATTTAATAATCGTTTGTGAATACGGGGGAATATTTTTTTAAAAACTATTAAAAACGTACGGGTTTCTTGCAAAATGCTTGTTTCTTCAAAAAGTTTAAAAAGTACTTTTTCAGAAAGGAACTTTTCTATGCATGTCTCCTCAGTTGGATCAAAATTATAATCCGTAAAAATTTTAATATTTTCAAATTTCAGGTACAAATATGGCGACGTTCCTTTGATGTCTTACCCCCGCCGATAACACCTGAAAATCCCTATTACGATAAGATACGCAACAATCCCAAATTCAAAGATATACCCTCCGAACAATTTCCCGATACCGAATCTCTTAAAACTCTTATGTTGCGCACAACTCCTTTTTGGGAAAATGAAATAATGCCAAAAGTATTAAATGGACAAAAGGTGCTGGTAGTGGCCCATGGCACAGTGGTAAGAGCCCTCATGAAACATATTGAAGGTTTGTGATTTAAAAACTAGAAAATCCTAAAACAAATATTAATTTTTTTTATTGTGCTCAGAAATAACCGATGAAGATATAATGAAACTAAACATACCGAATAGTGTTCCTTGTGTCTATCAATACGACATGGAATTGGGCATGCGTGTGGATAAAGTACAATATTTGGCCGATGAAGAGTATGTGAAAACGGAAAGCGCCAAGGTGGCTTCCATAGGAAATTAATAGAATGGCAACAACTTTGTCGCCTACAGACTGATGTTTTAAAATGAAAAGTGTTTTCTTATTAAAATTTTATTATAAATAAAAAAAAATAAAAAAAAAATATGGGAAATTTATGAAATTCTTTGTGTTTTATAAAATTAAAATGTAGACAAAAAAATTATAATTTAGATTTTGGTTTTGTTAAATTTTCTATTAATAAAATTAAGTTATTGTATTAATAAAGATAGAAATTTTAAAAGATGAAAAATATTACTAAGTGTGGGTTCACACACGTCAAGTTTGACTCGTCAAGTCTTGTGGTTTTAGGAGAGAAGGGAAAAGATAATGCCATTTTTTTCCCCTCTTTTCTAAAAACTCGTAATTCCCGATAATTTGTAATAAACTGTCGGTATTTGTATTTTGGTCCCCACGCTAATTTGTAATTTTTTCACAAATAAAATCTTTTTACCTTATAAATCGTAATTGTTTGCTAACTACCACTTATACACTGCAGATAATATTGGACAACGTGATCCATTTTGATGAAATGGACTACTCCCTGAACTGGTCCAATGTTATGCAAGCATAGACCGTGTCATTGTTTAAAACAGTTTGTAGTGAAACGACATGTCTTCGTTTTTAAACGTTATGTTTTCGTTTTTAAACGAAGTTAAAACTAATTCTCTGGTGTATACCACGGATTAGTTTCAAAACTAGTCAACTAGAGTATGTATGAACATGGAGTAGTTTTAAGAATACTACGTTGTAATGCAAAACTGGGTTGTATGGTCCACTCCTAGGACATCGTAATGTTAAATAGAACACCTTTTAACCATCTATTTGGAGTATTTTTGGAGTACACCTACTCCTTTATGGACTACTCTTTACAGGCATGTATGGACTAGTCTCGTTATCTGCAGGGTAATTCGCAATAAAAACAACAGAAACATGGAAATAATGATTTTTGTTTACCTCTATTTTTTTGCAAAAGCATTTTCTTAAGATCTTAAGAAGTTTTTTATGTTTTTTTTATCGTTTTCGAAAATAAATTGAAAAACACCGTTAATTCGTATTTTTTTTTTAACCCCGTGAAATCGTAACGCCGCTTAATCGCAAACCCCTACAATTCGTAAGAAATGGCCATCCGATGGCCAAATTCTACGATACTCACTGTGCAAATACATGTAAATTAAATAAGTCAAACCATATTGAACTTAAGGAAACTTTGTGCTAAATTTAATGAAACTGTCATTTGCTTAAGCAAGGTGCGAATCTAATCGCACATTCCGTACGGAATCAAATGTTTTTATACCCTTCACCTCAGGTGGAAAAGGGTATATATAAGTTTGTCATTCCGTTTGTAATTTCTACAATATTGATCTTAGACCCTATAAAGTACAGTGCTGTCTGGGTAGAGTAAACTAATTTTTGCAGAGCGATTTCACTATACCCAGGTTGTTCACTAAATCAAGGTTAAATTTTTTTTATTTAAAAAACTAATTTATTTATTTTAAATGCATTTATTATTACTCCGATTTTCTTTTTATTTATGGCAGAAATTGTCGATTTTGCAACGCCATAACGCTGTACCAAAAAAGTAACACCAGCACCTTTTTCAATTTTTTTTATAATGTCGCTTTTTTGTTTTAAGGATAAATGCTTTCTTTTTTTTCGAATCCATTTTTATGTAACAATTATATAACACCAATTATTCATAAATTAACTTTGAGACACGGCCTTAATGGAACATGCGCGCAGACTTAATAAATTAACACTTCATAGATTGCATATTTGTGAGAGTAACTTGCCAACTAGAGTAAGTTGAATCGGTTCTTTACCGTTATTTTATGTTCTCTTTAATTTTTACACCCTTTTTCATTATTTTTCTCCTTTGCCAAACCTAAAAACTCCCTATAATGTATGTTCACTCCATAGAGGTTCATCAGTGTTCACTCTACAGAGTAGTCAATGTAAACATTCTGGTGTTCACTCTAACGAGGTATTCATAGCATCGGGGGTTCACTCTACCCAGACAGCACTGTATATATATTCTGGGTCCTTATGGGGAGAGAAGTTGATTTAACGATATCCGTCCGTCTGTCCGTCTTACGTTTGATATGTGTTTTCCGGAGACTCCAGACATGATAGCGGCTAGGTTGTTTTACATTTATGTCACATATAGTCTACCATCGGTTGCTATTGAAATTCAGCAAGATCGATCCACAAATGGCTGAGATATGAGCAAAAAACCACGACTACCTTTAATATTTTCCAAAAATCCCTTGTGGTTGTTGTAATTTTATTACTTTTTGCTGTATATCTGGGGAACGGCAAAATCCAAAGTTTCCAAATTAGGTACACACATTTAGGTAGCCAATACACACCATCCTACAAAATGTGGGCGGGATTGGCGAAGTGGGCGTGGTACCTCCCGTACAAAAAAAATTTAAAATTGTATAAAAACCTAAATTTTAGGGCTGCCATATGTCCTATGGATATGACTTATATACCAAAATATCGAAATATCGAATTTTTAGTAGAACATATTTTATAAAAAATTCAGAAAAATCGGTTCAGATACAAAAAAGTTATGACCAAAATTAATTTGTTTTTTTAAATACCCACTTTCGGGAACCATAGATCTCCCCGAGTCCAAGCTTTATAACACAAGTAAATGGTAAATTCCTTCTTAAACACGTCGGTATATAAATCTGTCAAATCGGCTAAAAAATGGCTGAGTTATGAGCAAAAAACCTCGACTACCTCTAATATTTCCCAAAAATCCCTTGTGGTTGTTGTTTTTTTTGTTTGTGCTTTTATTCGAACGTGTTGAATGTTATACCATGTTCACACGGACAGCAATATTCGTGTTTCGCTCTCTTATTCCTGTTTCGTGCCCCAAACATGATTGAAACGACTTGTTTTCCCATACAAAATTTTGAGAGCGAAACAGGTCGTTTCATTTTGAAACAGGCTGCGAAACAGGAAAAATGTACTATCATCTCCGATTTTGATAACAGTTATCGTTAGTTTATCTGAACTAGCTCTCAAAAAATATCAAAACAAAGAAAAAAAACAAAATAAAAATTGATTTTTAATAAAATAAAGTGATAATTATTATACCTCAATATTAATAAAAGTATTAAATAATATATTCTTAAGTTTTATTTCCTTTTTTATTTATTTAAAAAAAATCACACTAACAACACAAAACAAAATGTCAAAATGAAACAGGAATAAATCGTATGAACAGCATGTTTGGCAATCTAGTTTCAGAGAACGAAACCAGTGGTTTCTATCGTCGTATGAACATAGCATTAGGCATATCAAACACACACATGTTTGTACATGATTGGTCGCTTAAATTGAAAAATACGTACCTACATATTAAACAAACAAGGTGACGGAATATATTCTACTTTAATTCTTTATTTCCATAAGCGTTAATGGCTGAGTTGTCTGGGCGGTTGGTCAACGCAGCGTTTTTAGAAGTTGCCGGGGTTCAAACCTCGGCATCCACCTTTTCAAAAAAAATGTTTTTAACTTTTTTTATATTCTATAAACGATTTTAAAATAATTCAGCAATTTTTGATTTTTTTGACAATGTAAATATTAATCGTTCGCTTAACTTACATGTAAAACAAAAATCATATTCTATACCTATTTGTTTTTTTTATTTAATTTGTTTATGTCCTAAAAACGATTTTAAAATTACCTAGGTAGGTATAAAGCTTCTCGATATTTTCATTTTATTGGCAATGACACAGTTGGGGTATTCACAAGGTGTGCTATCATGTTATATTGTCATAATGTTCTAACATTTTACAATGGTTTAAAAAAATTGTTGTTGCTTTGTATACAAAAAGTGTCTTAAATTAATAGAACTTTGCTTGGTATGTTTATTATGGTGTCGTAATTAATCAGAAGAGACCTGCGCTGAGCGGCTGAGCCGAACCGAATTAGTTTTTGTAGCCGTCGCCGTTGATGGTATAGTTTTATCCGGCTAATATCCGACTTTAACCTGCGGCTAGCAATTTTTGCAACAAAACACTTGCGGCGGCAAATTAGATCGGCCAAGGACTCTGATGTTTGGTTGGTTGGTTGGTTGGTTAACGTGGTAGCACGCACAGTTCCCGGCGCGCAACAAGTAGAGCCGACGGTGGCTCCGTTTTGACACCACACAACTCGTCAAGAAATCGGAGCCCCCCGATCAAAACTTGACCCAGGGGCAATGCTGAGGTGACTAGAGCCAGCCCGTTGCGTTGAGATATTTCAGCAGGCTGTTGAGTCCCACCCGCGATATCTCCGAGAGTCCTTGTAGAAGGTAATTCCCGAACAGTCCATGTCGTATAGAGTTAAACGCCGGGCAATCACATAGAAGATGAAATACTGTCTCCTCAGTTCCAGGTTCCCTGCAGCTGCGGCAGCATTCATTGAAAGGGAGGCCGAGTCTCATAGCGTGCTTGCCGATCGTCCAATGACCAGTGAGCACGTACGTGAGTCTTGACACGTCCTTCCGACTGAAATTGAGAAGTCGCTCAGAGCGACCTATGTCATATGTGGGCCACGTTTCCTTGGTAGCCTTACAGCCACCCAGTTTCCTCCATTTGTCGTCAGCCATATCCAGATAGTGCCTGAAGATTTCGCTCCTGATAGTTCCCAGGGGTGTTGCGACTGGCACAGCCTGTGAAATATCAAGAGCGGCTCCAGATTTGGCCAGCCCATCCGCTTGTTCATTGCCATAATGGTCCCTATGCGCAGGGATCCAAATTAAGGTAATGTCAGATAGACTGCCCAGTCTGGACAGTTCTTCCCTGCACTGGTTGACGAGTATGGATGTTGTTTTATATGACTCCAGTGACATCAAAGCTGCCTGGCTATCGACGAAGATGCCAATTTTGCCGCTGATGTTCCTATCGTATAGCGTTCTGCATGCCTCCCTGATCGCCAATATTTCAGCCTGAAATACGCTAGCCCAATCCGGCAGACGAAAAGAGAGATTCACATGTAGTTCCTCCGAGAAGACACCAGAGCCGACACCACAAGTCATCTTTGACCCATCTGTGTAAACCCTCGTGCGGTATTCCTCGTCCAGAGTACCCCTGCTCCATTCCCGCCTTGACGGGAATATGACCTTGAATTTCCTATCAAAGTCCATGCGGGGTATCATGTAGTCCGTTGGTCGTTTCAGAGATGAGGGTTGCTTCCGTAAGATCCCTGCATGACCGTACGTCCTCGCCCTCCAACATCCCGATGAAGAGAGCCTGACCGCGCTATTGACGGATATGGCCATAAGGTGTATTTCAATTGGAACAAGGTGCAGCATAGTGTTCAGAGCCTCTGAAGGACTAGTGCGTAGAGCGCCTGTTGCTCCAATGCAGGCTGATCTTTGTACTCTGCCCAGCTGAACCACGATGTATTTCTTGCTCGTCGCGGTCCACCATACCAGAGATCCATATGTAAGAATGGGCCGTACTATTGCCGTGTATAGCCATTTGACCAGTCTAGGATTAAGGCCCCACCTGGTGCCAAACATTCTACGGCAGGCGTAGTAAGCCACCGTAGCCCTCCTAACCCTGTGTTGAGTATTTAATCTCCATGATAGTTTCGAGTCCAGGATGATTCCCAGGTATTTCGCGTGATTCGACAGGGGAAGTTCGCAACCCCCCAGCCGCGGTAGTTTGAAAGCCGGAATTTTTGTCCTTCTGGTGAATAGTACCAGTTCCGTTTTGTTTGGGTTCACTCCCAGTCCGCACTCAGCGGCCCAGTTACTGAGCGCCCCCAACGCACTGGACATAATGTCACTCATCACATCCAGAAACGCACCAGATACTAGTAACACCACATCATCCGCATAGGCCACCGTCTTGATGCCCCTGTTATCCAGGCCAGTAAGAATCGAGTTAACAACGATGAGCCAGAGCAGAGGAGAGATCACCCCACCTTGGGGTGTACCCCTGCTAACATTCTTTGACCTCACGCTGTTGCCAAGACATGATGTAACGATCCTTGACCTCAGCATGCTCACCAACCATCTAATGATGTACTCCTGGACATCCAGATCAGCCAGAGCCTGTTCGATCGCAGTGATCGTGACGTTGTTAAAAGCGCCCTCAATATCCAGGAAGGCGGCCATGGTAAATTGTCCATATTCCAGTGATCGTTCTATGGTCCCTACTACTTCGTGTAGCGCCGTCTCCGTAGACCGACCCCTGAGGTAGGCATGTTGACTGCGTGAGAGTTGTGATGTACCCTCCAGTCGATGTCTTATATGTGAGTCCAGAAGTCTCTCCAGAGTTTTGAGCAGAAAAGATGATAGACTGATAGGACGAAAGTCCCCCGCAGTCTCATGACTACTCTTTCCGATTTTGGGTATAAAAACCACCTTTACCCTCCTCCAATTAGCCGGCACATAATTGAGGGATAGGCAGAGTCTATACATTAACCTCAACCAGGGAGTGACATACTTCCGTGCGCTCTGCAGCATCCTAGGGAAAATGCCATCAGGTCCCGGGGATTTATATGGGGCAAAACTTTCGATCGCCCATTGGATTCTTTCCTCCGAAATGATATATTCGTCAATCTCAAAGAACGAATCATCGCATGCTGGTTCCCCATCAGTAGCGTCCAAGCAGCCGGGGAAATGAGTGTTAAGTAGAATGTCAAGTGTTTCCTCCGATGATTCCGACCAGGTATCATCCGTCCTCTTGACATACGTTGGGTTCGAGTGGCCCTTGGCCAGAACTCTGCTAAGTCTGGCAGATTCTTTGGTGCTATCTATTGATTCGCAGAAGTTCCTCCATGAACTTCTCTTTGCGACTGCTATTGCCTTTTTATATGCCCTCTGTTTTTCGCGGTATTCCTGCCACGATTTACTGGCATAACCCGTGTTGAAAGCCCTACGGGCTTCTCTTCTTAGAGCCGAGAGTTCCGAGTTCCACCAGGGAGGGAAGCTCCTCCTGGCCCTCGTGATGGGGCATGAGATTTCAAACGCCCTAGTCAAGGCGCCACTGAAGGTCTCCTCCACCCCCTCGAGTGCAGAGATTGAATCCCGAATCTTCGGCATTCTACTGAGTCTACGTTCAAGAATTCCGTTAAACTTAGCCCAGTCCGTACGTCTCGGATTTCTAAAGCTAAGTTTCCCGGTATTAACCACGTGTCCAATGTCGAAGAGTATCCAGTTATGGTCCGAGAAGGACCTGCTGCTTGATACCCCCCACCTATCAACTGATAAATTAGACCTATCGTTCATAAGTGTTAAATCTAGAACCTCCTCCCAACCATTGAATTTACCTGAACTAGGAAATCTAAATGTTGGCCTTGAGCCGGAGTTACAGATAGTAATTTTGTTAGTATTTATGAAATCTAATAGACACTCACCTCTATTGTTGATTTCACTGCTGCCCCAGATGGTGTGCCTGGCGTTGGCGTCACATCCAAGAATGAAGTCCTCTTTGGCACCTAAAGAGGATAGGAGCGACCGCACCTCGTCCGGAGGGGCGTCCCTGTCATGTGCCATATAGCATGAGGCAATCACAAAGCTTCTTTTATCCGCCATCTCGACCCTTGCGACTGAAAGGTCTGCTGAGCTAAGCTGTGAACAGAAGAAAATATTAATGTGTTTTTTCGCAACAAGACATGCTCTTGGCCTACCCTTGTCCTTTGCGTATAGTATATTATATGTTTTGGCCGGGAACCCTTTCACCATTCCGTTTACCGTCCAGGGTTCCTGAACCAGCGCTATGTCGAGGTCCTTCTCGGCTAGGAGGACCCCGAGGTTGTCGGTAGCACATCTCGAGTGCTGCAGATTAATCTGCACGACTCTCATTGCCATCGGGTGGCTTCTCCTCCGACTCGGAGAGCTGCATACCGGTGAGCAGGTTGTGGGCGACCTCGACCTCATCCTTTTCACCACTCGCCGAGCTTGTTGGGCGGAACACCTTTACCTTAGCGTCCCGCACACCAAAGAAAAGCTTCAGGCCTGCCTTCTCGAGCTCCGTTGAGCCCTCCTCCGTGATGGCAAGCGTAAGGCAAGTACTGTTATCCCCGTGATCTTCGGCCCGGATAACAGTCCACTCCTCCATCGGGATACTGGGGTTCTGTCTCTTCAGACATCCCAGTATTTTCTGTCCGTCAGAGCTTACCTTCGGTAACCAAATCTTTGCCCGTGGTCTCATTGGAATTTCCTCGGCGGGGATTAGCTTAAGACTTAAGCCATCCCATGCATCGCTTATCTTAGCGACACACTTGCCTAAGAAGTCCTTTGAGAAGACGTCCAGACATTTGATCACCCTGTAGCCCCGGTGAATCTCACCGGAGTCAAAACGAGGCGCAGGACTATCCACATTGGTGAGGACGTGCTCCATGACGAGCTCAGCCAATTTGGACTCGATCGCGCCCCATTCTGTTACCACAGGGGTAAGATGACCACTCTTGCAGTTTGCCAAGGCCATCAGTAGGTGATCCTTTACAACCTCATTAAAGGGTCTCCTAGTGGTTGCAGAGCTCGATGGTCCCGGAGTGATCGAGTTATCTCGGATCTTCCTCCGTTTTGGCGGCTTTTCACTCTCCGCTTGAGAGCGATTTCGCTTGGACCCTTCTCGAGCGACATTAGATGTGCTGGGCATGTTGTCCTTAAACTTAAGGTACTCTTCTACCACAGCCTGATATTTAACACGATCTTCCTCATCGCGTTCGTGTGGGGTACCGTTCGCAGCGTTCTTAGCGATCTTGCCGAGAATAAATTGCGCCTTATTGTACTTTTGCCTGAGGATATCACCCGGACTTCTCCTCTTTTTGATGTTTGTTTTCTCACCCGGTTGTCCATCAGACTTGACGGTCGGTTGGGTGAGTTTTGTTTGGCTTTTCGGGGGCAGTGGCGTGCTCTGGCTGTCACCCACACTGCCGGAGAGTCCGATCAAGGTCTCTTGACTAGAGGCCAGAAGATCGTCTTCAGATGAGAGATTTCTCTCATCTTGTTTTTTTAAAAATTTTTCTTTATTTTGTTCAATTGTTTCCATTTTGTTCCCACGAGTAGGCACGTAAGGGGATGGACCATCCATGCAGGGACGGCGTACATGGACTAGACAAAAACTTACAACCGGCCCGTGTCCTAGCACCGGAGGGGAGCTGTTAGCGACTAGTCCTCTTTAACCACTAACTAGTCATTCAGGTTCTCGGCACTGCTACCAACCACCTTAACCTTACAAGTGGGGGGAGAAGGGATAGGGATCAGAGGAATATGAAGGGAAAGAGGATAGGAGAGAGGATGGATAACCATTAGTTGCGAAGGCCTTTGGGTTTACTAGTTTATGACCAGATGCAGTGTTGACCAGTCATACACTGTTTCAGGGCACAAACTATTAACCATAGCCTACGCTTAAGCCACCACATCACGACAAGATTGTTATCCAGGTGGGGCTGATGTTTGGTAAACAAACAAAATAAAATTTATTTGATGTTTGGTAAACAAACAAAATAAAATTTATTTGTGGTTTGCGTCTGAAAAATGGAAAATACTAAGGAAAGATCTAATTTAATTTATTAATTTTTGGTAAATATTTATTTTTTATATTTGATTAAATCAGCTGACTTAAATTCAAAATAGCACACTAAATTTTGAGGGGTTGTTCACAACAGTCGTATATTTTCATGTTATTATTTTAAGACTTATGACTTTATGACGCCTTGTGAATCCCCCAAGTGTTTTATTTTATTTTGGCAAGCATATACCTACATACATATGTTCAGAAAAAGTTGTATGAAATTTAATTAAATCCATACACACAGAAAAAAATACCAATGTAAAATTAACATGGAAAAATGTTGATTAAGAATCATGTTAAATATCTGCAAAAGTATGCCCTTTATTTAAATTTATCATTATTTCATATTAATTTTAAATTAAAAATATTGAAATAATCCGAAATCACGCTTATTTAATATTATTCACTGTTAAAATAAATAAAAAAAATATTAAAATTTAAATAAATATGGATTCGATATTGAATCCATTAAAAAACCTTTCCCTCAACAATAAATTTTAGTGTATTTATCAAATATAAAAAACTGGGAATTTAGCACGTCATACGGAAATCGTATTAATAATAAAATTTTGTATTCCCGAAAATAACTTTGATAAATTTTTTTTTTATTTTTATTAAATTTTTTTATACACGATTTTAAGATTAAATACAAATTTATATAACGAATTTCAAACATCAACTTTGGCAAAAGAGGAAACGGACTTAGATATATACATACATTTTTTGATTTTGTCATATTCTTCGGCATGACGAAATGAAAAGTTGGCGGTGCTTAATTTATATTTATTTATTACTAAAGAACAATATTTATATGTATGTATAACTTTTTGTTGTTCTTACATACGATACGGGATAGCCGAATATAGCACTCTTATTTGTGTTTTTTTTTATTTGTGGTTTTTTATTTAATTTTATTACAGGTGGAAATGTTCAAGGTATATTTACACAAGGTAAACTCGTTGGCCCATATGTTTGTCAGCTGTTTACCTAAGTTGGAACACCAATGTCTAATTCCGTGTATATGAGCCAAATTTTGTACATGTGTGCGTTAAATTTATATGAAGACAATTTTGACAATTCCGTTCCACTTGGTTATTTTTATAGAGCAGCATGTCTACACTCCCAAATGAGTCTACCTTGTGTAAATATACCTTGGAAATGTTATTTTTATTTTATTTTTATTTATTTTGTATACCCTTCACCACAGCTGAAAAAGTGTTTATACATACAAGTTTGTCATTCCGTTTGTAATTTCTACAATAAAGATCTTAGACCCTATAAAGCATACATATGTATGTGTATATTCTGAGTCCATATGAAGAGTGAAGTTAATTTAACGATGTCCGTGCAAAAACATATGTATTTACGCATTGTGGGTTCGTTGTGTTGTTGATTTTTTTTATTTAAACTTTTTAAAAAGCTCACACTCATGCGTGCCTTTAGATTTTAAAGTTTAGACAAAAACACTCTAAAGCTGCGATAGGCAACCTATTCTCTTACATTTTGCTATTGCATGCACTGCATGTATTTTACATATCGTCGCCTTAATATGCAAACCTGCTAAATACACTTTTAAGGTAAACTCAGATTTTGATGCCGTGTGGTAGAGAAACATACCCCTCATTCACCAGCATGCATGCAGATTTTCTTCAATTTGAGTCTTGCAGTGTGTTAAACCAACTATAAAGTTGGCTTTTCTCTTAAGCTGCGCATATGAAATATACAAAGTTTTTTGTCTCTACTGCAAAATTTACTGAAAGGGAGTTAGGAGTTTTGCATATTAAGCCGACGATATGATGTTGTTAAGTTTAATCCTATTTAATACAAGAGAGTAAGAATCAAGGCGAATTTTGACTATGCGACCACAGAAGCAGTGTTCCCAGTTTTGGGGACTTATGCCCAAATTGGGGATTTTTTTTTGTAATTGGGGTTAAAATCCCCAGAGAATTTTTTGGGGAAAAACACTTTTTGCGCTGGGGATTTTTGGGGATAATATATTATTATAAATTCCTTTTTTCCAATGGTCAAGATTTGGGCTCAGACTTTAGTATTTTGTGCGGTTTAAAACTTTTTTAAGAACTTGTTTATACTTAAGTTATGTGTACATTATTGGGGGATTCACAAGGTGTCATAAAGTCATGTGTCTTAAAATAATAATATGAAAAATAGGACTGTTGTGAACAACCGCTCATAATTCAGTGTGCTATTTGGAATTTAAATCAGCTGATTTAAAACAAATATAAAAAATAAATATTTACCTAACATCAAAATGTTTTTTAATTCTAATCCATGAATTAATAAATTAAATAAGATCTTACCTGACTATTTTCCATTTTTCAGACGCAAATCACAAATAAATTTTATTTTGTTTGATATTCAAAAAGGCAGAGTCCTAAGCCGATCTAATTTTATGCCGCAAGTGATTTGTTGCAAGTATTGCTAGCCGCAGGTTAAATTCGGATGTTAGCCGGCTACATTTTACCATCAACGGCGACGACTTACAAAAACTACTGCGGCTCGGCTCAGCCGTTCAGCGCAGGCCTCTTCGGATTAATTACGACCGCACAATACACAAAGGACTTTTTGTTTACAAAGCAACAAAAATATTTTTAAACCATTATAAAATGTTAGAACATTATGAAAATATAACACGATAGCACACCTAGTGAATACCCCATATGTGTATTTGTCATATTTCATTATTTTCCCCTTCACCACAATTAGTTGTGAAGAGGTCATAGCTGTGAGTTTGTCATTCCGTGTGAAACTTTTTTACTATTCATCTCATACCCCATAATGTATATATATATATTTTGGCTCCTTGTGTAATTCTAACACCTAATTTTCACGATGATTTAAAAGACATGTCTTTTTTGTAGTTCTTTTTTAAAGAAACTTTCAAAAACATGTTAAATTTTCACAATGTTTCTTATTTTGTTTGATTTTTTTTATTTTCCGTATGTATGTATTGAATTTTTTTAAATTAAATTAGTTTATTTTTTTATATTTTAATAAGTAATTGTCATTTTGAAATAAAAATACAATATAAATTAAAAAACCAAAATTAAGTGCAAAGAGGAATGTCAAAAAAAAAAACACAGAAAATACGATTCATGTCTTTTTTTCTACCCTGCTTACTTCTCTCCCCCGCTCGCTATCAAACTAAAAAAGACATGTTTCAAAAATAGGGGAAAAAATGACCATGAAAATTGGGTGTAAGTCGATTTAGCCATGTCAGTCTGTCTTCCCGTCTGTTGAAAACACGCTCACTTTCGAAAAACTCAAAAGAAGTGAACAAACTTGGTGTCAAATTGCTTTTAGTTATCGCAAGCAGTTTGGGAATGAAATCCAGCAAAATCGGTTCAGTAGGATCAGAGCTATGAATCAAAATGTTGAACCACCACCTTAAACAATTTATAATTTTGTTGCAAAAACGAACATAAATGGTGGAACAATGCACGGAATGATAAAAAGTTTAGCAAAAATTCGTTCCACTAGACTGGAAATTACACTGTAAAATTTCGTGAAGATTGGTCCATAATTTACTAAAGGCTCCATATAAACCCAACTCCTACCTAAAACTATAATTAATAATGCTACCAGAATAAAATTAAATAAATACTTCACAGTTTTATAGGACTAGAAATTACACTAATAAATTTCGCGATGATCGGTCCATTATTTACTTTAGGAGCATATAAAGTCCACTCTGGTTAATTAATTAACGACTAATGGTTAATAAATCACTGATGGTTTAAACGCTGGTTTAGTTGAACTAAACTTGAATTATTATGACGTTTAAGACCAACAACTATAAATCAGTGTCCCATGTTATTAAAAAAATAACATGATGCAGCACTGCGAAAAATCTTATCAAATTCATATGGTCTGTATTGGTTATTTAAACCACAGAGCATTCAGAGATGCAAAAATTACGTTGATAAATGCCCAAATAATTTGTGTGGGCAGCTTTCGAAGAAAATGAAAGTAAACTTTTTGTGGTAGTGAAGTGGCAATGTGTTACAACAGGCCGTCGCAATCAACACAAATTGCGTAATCAAAACAAAAATGCAAAAAGGGCAGCTTTCGAAGAAAAAGACAGAAAAAAACAAAATATTTCCTGTCTCGTGACGCCTCTGTGTGCTCTGTGGCTTAAACGCTCAATTGTATGCGTTTAACTGCCCGCCTATACCAGAGATAATTATTGCGACATATATTGCAGTAAATGTCAATGGATCTGAAGACAATGTAAACATTAATTATGTAAATAATACACGCCTAAACTGCAACGCTGTTTCAAAAAACTGAATTACGAAAGTCTTCAATATTAAAATAAATGGTTTTTTTTAACGTTATGTTCGCACGGCATCTTGAATTAAGTTGTTTTCTTTTTGAATTACAAATACGAATTACGCTGTTCAAACCGCATCTTCTTAATTCAAGAACTATTCTTTTTACATTTATGAAAATTTTTGCTTTGAAAATTAATACAAAACCAAGCAACAATTTAAAATGTCTCGTTTTTAATAATTCCTATTTTGTTTCTTTATTTGTTGTTTTAAACATCACAAAAAAAAACCTTTTTACAATTTTATGCAAGGCAAATTCATATTACATGAATTCGCCTTGAGTTTATGTTTTTAAGGCGATTTGGATTAATAACTCTTATCTTCCTAAACGGATTTGGCTGATTATCAATCTCTTGTTAGTAAAACTAGAAACGATTCGATGCCGAAATTGCTCTTTTCCTTTGACTTCCCAATAATAAGACAGTAAAGTGAGTGAACAAACTCTTAGCAAATTTATAAAAAAAAAAATAACATTTCAAGGGCCACGGCATTTCCTTCCCAGTTTTTATATGCGTTGAATAAAGCGCTTTTTGTGTCAAAAAATGTATTGCTTCAAAGTGGGAACTCAAAATATAAAATTCAAGCCTTCCGTAAGCGAAATGGTAAGATTTATTCCTTACAACCCTGCTTCGTTGGAAGTTCAAATTTTATTGGGTTGTAGTGCGCGTGTTTTCAACAGACGGACAGACAGTTGGACACGGTTAAATCTACTTAGAATTAAACATGCACCCAAAATATACATATATACTTTATAGAGTCTTAGATAAATATTAAAGCTTCACACGGAGTGACAAACCAAGTAAACCCTAACTCACCTATAATGCTGAAGGTTATAAAAATAAGAAAAATGGTTGAAAGCTTAAAAATATACAAAAATTTGTTATTGTGATTAAAATAAAAATAACCAATATTGTTGTTCCAAAAAAATTACTCAAGTGTGTTGGTAATGAAACATTAATAAGAATAAATAAACAAAATAAATAAGCTAATTAATTGTAAATGTAATTAAATAAATAGTTCTTAAAAAAAATATATTAAAAATTTTATATATGGGCATTTCCATTTTGACATGTCGTGATATTTGTAGCACAAAATGTAAAAAAATTAAATGATGAAGCCAAATTTGTAAAAAGGGTTTTTATATATACAAAGTAATGAAGTAGCACTATATTCTGAAAAAAAATCACAGTAATCGAAGCTAAGGATTTGCAGATATAAGCAAAAATATGCGCTGGCGTGACGTTAAAAAAACGGAAGTGGATTTTGACTTGCATAACAAACTGAATAAAACTCCGAATTAAGCAAGATGTTTGGTATAAAACCTTTTTTAGTAAACTTTGGACTAATAAAGATTTATTTTTTAAGCTATAAAATTTATAAATCTTTGCTCCTTTTAAGGTAAATATGGGCATTTTCAGAAAAATGTCTACTTTTTTTAATGTAACGCCAGATTACAAATAAGGTTTTATTTTCGGACCATGTTGTTCAATCGTTATCCCTTTTGTTACTAAATCTAGAGCTCGTTGCGCTTTACACCAAAATATAAAAAAGTAAATTGAACATATAAAAATGTTTGAGAAACAATTTAAAATATTTCTGGCGTTACGTTACAAAAAGTAGACTTTTCGCTGGAAATGCCCATATCTGACTTTATTTTAAACTAATAAAAGCACCCTAAAAATCCCCTTCTCTACCAAGTTGGTTTTTGTTTGTGATAAATTTTTTAGTGTCCCAAGTCGAAAATAAAATTCGACAATAGAGACAGTTGTGTAAATAAAACTAAAGTACTTGAAATTTACAAAAAGTTTCGTTTTAAAAATTATTTGTTTGGATATAAAACAAAAATCAACAAAATTACATAAAAAATTAAAATGTTCATACAAAGTACAGTAGTAAACCTATCCGAATAATTAAAACCGCCATAGTGCTGACTATTATTCCATTTCAGTTATAAAGAAAACATTTTCAAAAAGCTGCCTTTAACCCATTCCTGCCTAATAGGTTTTTCAATACGCAAAGAAAAAATAAACACAGCAAAGATATTCTAGAAAAGGCCAGATGAGAGAAAATTGCTGCAACATACATTTTTATTGAAAAGTAAACATTGATTAACCTGAAAAAATTAAAAGAGTAGAATTGATTGGTTTTTGCATTAGTTAGTTCTCATCCATATTATGAAACATTTGCTGCAAAAACTTTATTCCAATTATCTTTTGAAACTGCATTTGTGTCCATAGAATACCATTTTTGTTTTACGCCATTGAGTCATTTTCTATGCCTTCTCTCTTTTTTCCATAACAGACATACAACTGCAAACTGCTTGTACATGAAACAAATTACACTTTTCCATTCGTCTTTCCCATTTCTTCAACAAACTCAAGGCGAATTAAATACAGGTGATGACGAAACGCCTTCTGTTTTTTACAGGTCGAGCCTATTTGTTTTGATTTGTTAGGGTTTTGCTAAGAATGGTTGACATTTCGAGCCGTAAACACTAACAATGCAATGCAAAACCTCCTATGTTGTTTCTGTTGTTTTTGGATTGTTGTAGTTGCGACACCATCTGTAGTTGAATTCGGCTTGAACAAACTCAAATGTTTCATAATATGGATTGGGACTTATCATAAAGATGAATTAAGTTGGTTTCTATTTCCAATAATGCTTGAAAAAGTGTTGGCAAATAAAGCACAAAGCGAAAATCAAAAAAATGCTCACCCGCTTAAAATAGTTTTAGGCGTCCCTTAGCATTGTAAAAAATTTAAAAGCGATTTGTAAATTATGCAATTTTGTTTGATTTAGTTGACATGGCTAAAAATGTTTTCCACATTGGCTAAAGAACGTGAAAGCGACATAATTTGTTAGAAATGCACCAGGATAATTCTCAATTTTAAATCTGAATTTCTGGCCAAACAGTTTGTAAATGTACTTGACTTTCTTACAAAAGATTGGCAATCTGATGTACCTGCATCATCCTCAATTGGGCTTTTTTTGATTTAAATTGTTTTCATTAAAAATTAATATGAACTTAGCTTGCCACAACTTTTTTGTAAGAATCAATCTACTCTTTGGTAACCATGGGCAGTAATCGGCTCACATAAACAAAGTTATGTAAAGAGGTTAATTATCTAGATACATATTAACATCCTTATGAAATTTTTTTTTTCTTATATGTAGGTATTTAAAGGTCGGTCGCTAAATTGTTTAGTAATGGGATGATATATGTGATGAATACGTCCTCGCGGGAGGTCGAGAACACTAAAGGGGTGTGCAACTAAAGGTTACTCATCTTGTCAGGATAATGAGGCGGTAGTGGAATGCACACTTCCGGTCCATTATCAATACATATAGCACGGCGTGTAAGCCCGCGGGTTCGCCCCTGGCAAGGTGGGGGCTTTACATAAATATAATTTAATACGCTTTTAAAAAGATACAAAATTTCATCTGAACGACAACAAGATTTTATTTATTTGTATGTTCAAATCCTGTACAACAAGAGTTAATCTTATAATTAGAGTACAGGAAAGTATTATTGTTAGTTAACTTAAATTAAGACGGCAAATGCAAGTATACATATTTAGACATAATTAACTAAAAATTGTTAAAGAATATAATAATATTTGTGATTTTCTAATGTGTAAAATGTTTATATAAATAAGACTTAAAGCTAGTTGCGTTGCTATTAAGTTGTTGTGTACGAGGAAAATTATTCCAGAGACGCGCCGAATGTATGAAAAACTGCCATTCGGATACAAGAGAACGGTGGAATGGAATTCTGATCTTTTTTCCCCTAACTGATCTGGCAAACCTAATCTTATCAATGAGATATTGTGGCGTATCCGAATAAATGATTTTATGCTGAAATAAAAGCACACGTATGTTAAGAAGGTTGTTAAACGAGACTCCATATGGTTTCGAAGAAAAGTGGGATACATGATCATATCTTCTCAGTCCATATACATACATACATATCTAATAACATTGTTGTATAAGACATTAAGCTTACCCTTGCTTATTGAGTCACAGCTGGCAAAAAGTTCACAACCGTAGATTAAATTGGGAATAATGTAAGATTTTGCAAGAAGTATTCTTATATTTAATGGAGTATAATGCTTTGAGGCCCAAAGACATCTTAGCTTTGTGTACGTCTGCCCCACAAGTGCGTTAATATGGTTATTCCAAATAAGATTATTATTAAAAACTAATCCAAGGTTTTTGGCAGCATTTACTATAGTGACATTTTCACCATCTATCAAAATATCAACGTCGGCAATATGTTTCATTGTTTTCCTACGAATAATGATACACTTTGATTTGCGAGGGTTTAAACAAAGCCCATTTGCAGTTGCCCAGATATAGATCTTATTAAGATCGTCATTAAGTTTCATTATATTTTCAGCGATAGAAATGACTGGACTGCTTAAATACAACTGCACATCATCTGCGTACATATGCATTTTGCAGTGCGAAAGCTGATTTGGTAAATCATTTACATAAATAGAGAAAAGGAGTGGTCCAAGGATTGACCCTTGGGGCACACCCCTAGATAAATTTAATACCGACGATTGAAGTTGGTCCGAAAACACAAATTGCCGGCGTCTTGAGAGATATGACGACAACAGACGCGTGGAGGTCAAGGAAAAGTTAAAAAAATGGCGGAGTTTCGAGCAAAGCGTGCCGTGGTCCACTGTGTCAAAGGCCTTAGAGTGATCCAAAAGAACCAAAAAGTTCCCTTTTCCTGTATCTAATTCACGTCGTATGTTTTCAGTAACGTCCAGTAAAGCAGAAACACAACTATGGTTTTGCCGAAACCCCGATTGTTTATCAGACAACAAGTTATTAGATTTGATATACGACGACATTTGATTATAAAGTAGTTTTTCAAGAACCTTAGATATAAAGCACAGGATGGCAATTTGCCTGAATTCTGAGTAATTTTTCGGTATTGGAATTATTTTAGCGTATTTCCATTTCGACGGAAAAGTGCTCGTCATTATAATAGTGTTGAACAAGTGTGTTATAGTATTGGCAACAATAACCTTATAAATTTAGGGTGTATTATATCAGGGCCAACAGCATTTGTTTTAATCGAAATAAAGCTAAGTAAGACTTCAGATTGACTTACACACGCGAATTGAAACACATTATTATTAATTTCGTTGTTATTATTATTTATATTTGGAAAGTTGTAAAAAGTGCTATCTATTGGTAGTAGAGGTAAATTTGTAAAAGTTCTATTAAGCTCTTCTACGTCGACCTGAGAACTATTTGTACTCATAGAGTGACCAATCCCAATTTCGCGAATATATTTCCAAGTTTGTCTAGAGCCTATTGCAGAGCCAAAGCGTTTGGAATAATACTCAGTCTTTGCAATTTTAATGCCAAGGTTAACGTTCCTTCTTGCAGCCTTAAATTCAGCTCTAAAACTTGAGGTTCGAAAACGCTTCCATCTTGAATAAGCACAATCTCGTTTAGATATTAAAAGTTTAATATTGGCAGAAAACCAAGGCCTTTCCCTATTAGATGTTTTTTTAGATTTTAGAGAAACTGTTTCATCAAATATACGCTGAATATTATCCTCAAAAAATTCTACTTGCCTATCAACAGAGGGCATGTAGTACATTTGAGACCAATCTATACGAGAGGCGCATTCATGGATCACGTTGTAGTTTAAATTGTTAAAGTCACGATAGTGGACGGTTTGTTCCGACAGAGAAGTTCTAAAGTTATATGTTAAAAAAATTAAATCATGCCGTGAAAAGCATGGGGCTGACACTTGATCATACAATAAAGCGTTTTCTGGATTTGAAACAAAAACAACGTCCAGCAGAGTTCTATTAGTTGCTGTGTGATGAGTTGGATTTACTGTATTCATAGGAGCGAGACCAGAAGATAACAAATTGTCGGTTAGTTCCGATTCCAGAAGTAGGTTTGAGTTAAAATCACCCAAAATAATAATATCGTCATAAACAGGAGCAAGCGTTTCCATCGCACTGAAAAAATTAGAGAAAGGTATTCTCTTGTTAGGCCTGTATACGCACCCTACCAGCATTCTCTTACCGTCAGAATTTATCTCAATGAAAATAAATTCTACATATTTAACAGGTAATGATACATTTGCTGAAGATTTCAAACAAACCTTATAAGAAATATTCTTTTTCACAAAAATAGCTACCCCGCCAGCATAACCCTCTCGGTCTTCCCTAACCACATTATAACCACTTAGGCAGATCAAACTATCCGGAGTCCCAGAAGAAAGCCATGTTTCTGAGACACAGACAATATCAATGTTGGAATTTTCAAAAACAATTCTAAACTCATCAATTTTATTATTCAAGCTTTGGGCATTGAAATGAGTTAGCGTTAGACCTTTCCTGTAATTAGTTAGGATCCTTACCATGCTCGCTGTCGTGTCCCTGGAATTTCCCACAACAGTGTCATCATTAGCCATAATCATGTTTAATAATATAAAACAAATTTAAAATAGCAACGCAAAAAACAATAATTTTAACAAAAAAAATAGCTGGACAATAAATTAAAAAAAAATAAATGCTAAAAAAGTTATATGGTCCAAATGAAAGGCAAACAAATTTCAAGAACTTATTTATGAAAAAAAGTGAATATAAAATGAAAATAATTATCAAATTAATCCTAAATTGCAAAAACAGTGAAAATAAATTAAAAATAACAAATAGAAAAAAATAAAAAAAAGTTGAATATTAATTAAAAATAGTTATCGAATTCATCTTATACCCGAAAAATTTTTGTAGTTGATCAGGCAAAACGATTTTAACAGGGTCATCATTTTCAAGTGCTTTAACATGAACGATTCCACGTTGTATAAATACAGCTTTTAAACAATTCTCTTTTTTTAAATTAAGCGCTGAATTAAAAGTACCATAGTTGTGCGGAGTAAGGTTTTCATTAATGAAGAAAGGCATATTGCTGTCAAAGCCTGCATTACACAAACGGAGTGGTGATTTATGTTGGCGACGAAACATAGCAGCGGTTTTGAGAAGGAGGTTAATTTTATTTCATAAAAATATTGTGTACAAATGCAATATAGTATATGGGTACCCGGGTAACCCGGGTGCCAAACAATTTGGATAATGTTGGGTATTAACACAAGGGTTAACAATTCATATGAATTTAGTTTCAGCCACTGATGCTCCAAAGTTGTAATATCTTCTACAGTGAAATCAATCATTTCTTCTTTAAAATGATCGCTTAATTTGTATTTATTAGTTTTTTAACTGTTTTCCACACAAAAAAGGTAGTATTTATTAAATTATAATAATTATTTGGCAATCGTTATCTAAGTTGACATATTAATTGAGCTATAAAATCTCGGCATGTAATTTGTGTTTGTTTTTCAATTTCAAAAGTTATGGTATCTCTTTTCGATTCCAAAAATTTTTCAAAATCGTAATTGAGGGAAAAAATTAGCTTAACATGAATTTAATGGATCAAACTGATCAAATTTTAAAATAATTTGATATGAAAGTTCTTTTAAAAGAATGTACAGTTTCTATAGCAAAAGAGTAGGGGTTTGCATGTGCATTCAACAAAAAAAGTGTGGTAGTTTTTCAAAAAAAAGATAACTTGAACATTCTTAAATTAAAAAAAAATGCTAAAAATGCTAAATATTTAGTTGAAAAATGCTAAATCTAGCTGCAAAAATGCAAAAATGGCCACTCTGAAGTCGAGTAACCACCAATAGTTACTCGCTAATTTTCTTGTTCTGAAAAACATGTACCTGGTTTTTTATTATAGTTCGAGTAAGTGTTCATGCTTTGCTAGATCATATGTACTTTTGAAGTACAAATCCATTTGTGCAGGGGTCTAATACAAATACATTATAAGCCTCTAAATAACTGAGATGTATCTAATTGGTATACAAATTACTTCGTTATCAATAAAGGAGAACAGTTTTAAAACAATTTTTTCTAATTTTATTTTAATGGGGGTAGCGAAGCTCACCGGGCTTAGCTAAATTTGCATAACATTTTGTTTACCAAATATAGTTTTTATTAACTCCCGAAACTGTTCTTGGAAATATGAGTAATAATATTAAATAAAATTATTAGTTTGTTAAATTTCACCTCAGGTGGAAAAGGGGTATATATAAGTTTGTCATTCCGTTTGTAATTTCTACAATATTGATCTTAGACCCTATAAAGTGTATATATTCTGGGTCCTTATGGGGAGAGAAGTTGATTTAACGATATCCGTCCGTCTGTCAGTCTTACGTTTGATATGTGTTTTCCGGAGACTCCAGACATGATAGCGGCTAGGTTGTTTTACATTTATGTCACATATAGTCTACAATCGGTTGCTATTGAAATTCAGCAAGATCGATCCACAAATGGCTGAGATATGAGCAAAAAACCACGACTATCTCTAATATTTTCCAAAAATCCCTTGTGGTTGTTGTAATTTTATTACTTTTAGCTGTATATCTGGGGAACGGCAAAAGCCAAAGTTTCCAAATTAGGTACACACATTTAGGTAGCCAATACACATCATCCTACAAAATGTGGGCGGGATTGGAGAAGTGGGCGTGGTACCTCCTGTAACGCATAATTTTGCAACATAACATCTTCCTCTGACCAAACACAAATTTAAATCTATGATTTTGTTTAATATTTGAACCTTTTTAAGAATGCAATTCCGTATCTTCGGAAGCAATTTACTGTCAGCCCCAAAAGTACTTCAAGTTAATTTAAAAGTCTCACCACTGACAGAGTACGCACTGATCAGCACTTATTGCTAATGTCATTTTTTTTTTAAATTTCGTTTACTCGTTGGTATTATCTCATGTATGTTCCATGTATTTAAAATACATGACTTTTTACTAAACCGAATGAGAGTGACAAATATACTCATTTGCGGTCTGAAAGCTTTACGTAAACTTTTGTTGTAGAGGGAAAGAGCAAGAATTTTGATAGGTGTAATGGTTTGAAAAGTTACAATCTTGAGTCTTTTCAATTTTGGCTGCGGTTCTGGAATGTGTGGAAGTAAATTTTTTTCTTTAAATAATTCTAAATGGTAGTGTAATATCCGAGTATAATTTTTTTTAAACATTTTTAATTTATTGATACCATCTAAACTTTAAATATCGGGTCAAAAAGAAAAATTACAAGATTCATTGTCGTTCAGACGGCGCCAAAATATTCTGTTTGTGTCTAAAGGAAATTAGAGAAAAAAGACGATATTCCATTTTCCGGACGACCAACACGTTTTGTTATTCGTCCCTATTACCTACCGGTATCGTGGGATCTCGGTACAACTAAGAAACCCCCTCGTGTATTTCGGTACAACGTTACGTAACTCGGTGAAACCATCTTTTCAAGTCAAGGGGTTATCTGTTTTAATCCGACTAAACTTCACCACGTGGAAATCTTATTTGAAGCCTAAGGAAACTTAAAATTTTTGCCTGCAGGGAGATTTCTCACTCTACCTACATTGTGAGACTCCGGCCAATTATTTAACATTCGTGTCCGTTTGCATACTATCCCCTACTCCAGAGAATAAACCTTTCACAACGCAGATTCACGTGACCATTGTCGGAAATATTTCGGAATTACCAAGGAATACTTATTTTCTACAAATAGATTTTCACCGAATATCGGCCAGGGCACCATGATGATTACCATCTACATCGCCTTACCGTAAGAGCGAAAAAAAACTAGTTGTGAAATAATTTAAGATCATAGTTCTACTTTTAAACCACAATTTTTTTATCATGTTTACTTCCTAATTCTCTGCTAATTCGACTAACTAACTGAACTAAATGATTTCCAAAAGTCAAATATACCTTTAACATTCGTTTTATTACCAGATTTATTCCCGAAACTTACACTAACCGCTCTCAAAACCTAATCCCAGTCGATCATTCTCTTGACTTACTTATTACTTATTACACAGTTTTGGAATTAAGCCGGTATCTAAAATTTTAAATTGCACTATCCCACCGTTTGTTAAAATCTAAATTTTTGATTCTTCCGCAATAAAACCATTTAAATTATTCGAATCTATTTATACTCTAATATTGCACTAATTATCTTAAACATTACAAAAGGAAAAAAAAGTAAACTTTTTTTTTTTAATTTTTTTTACCTTAAGAATTCCCTATAACATTACCCTAAACTCCAAATTGTACGGTTACCCCAAATTTATTTAAACAAATTAACTTAACAGAAAGAAAAGAAGAAAAAAACTCAACAAAAATTTATAGATCTTCCCAGCGTTGGATAAAGCTTTGTGTAAGTTCATTTGTTTTAATTATTATCATTAGGTTACCTCTTATATCTGCTTGATATTATTTTAATTCCTTAACAGAGTTTTTATTGTTGTAAATACCAGTGAATTCTTTTTTTTCTTTATTTGAGTACAATCGTAATTTAGTGCAATGAAACCAGTAAAAGCTCTGTTAATTCTCTAACAATTATTTAAGAAAAACAAGTTTTTTTTTGTGCGAACATTAAACATTACATATTTAAATTCATTAACAAAGTTTTTATTGTGGTAAATATGATGGATTTTGTTTATTTGAGTTCAATCGTAATTGAGTGCAATTAAACCGGTAAAAGCTTTGTTAACTCTCTAACAATTATTTAAGAAAAACAAGTTTTTCTTTGTGCGAACATATAACATTACCAGTCTAATTTATAAACGTATCGTTGCAGCTTTATAAGTCATTAATAAGCAAAAGTCGAAAAAAGAGTGTTTATAAATGTTTAATAGCCTATTAAACGTTTAATAAACATTTCATAAATTTGAAATATTTATTGTAGCCTTTACCGTACTTTAAGCGTTTAATAAAGTGACATCTCAATGTTTGTTAAAATAAAATATTAATAATTGCACGAAAAATTAAACATTTTTGTCTTCTTATTTATTTTAATAAAAAAGTTTAATACACATACAAATTTTTTTCTAGAAAAACTAATTTTAAATATAAACTGCTCGATAGATTTTTTTGTTAAAAATAACGTGGGTCGCGAGATATGTTTTCTGTTGAAACATAAAGTCGTTATAACTTTTTGCATAAAGTATATAAAGCTATTAAGATTTATTTAAAATTATACAAACCTTTTTTACCATTCATTACCCTTATATTTTAAAATGTTTTTTAAATAGGTTAAGTATTTGGTAAAGCAAACACAAAGTAGAAACCACATAGTGTATAGTGTGTTGGTTACTGGTTTGCCGCACGAAACAAAAATGTTTTGTTCTACATGCTTTGAACTGAACATGCAGCACATCTTGGGTTCTCTCAAGCAACAGTGTGTAGAATTTCAGCCAGAGTGGCGCGTGCCTTAGTTTGCTGGGGCCATAGACAATTAAAATGCCTTCATCTCATATAGAGGAAGCAATCCTAATGAGAGAATGTAAGACATTTAACAATTTTCCAGATGTTATTGGTACGCACATTTGTATCAAAAAAAAAAAAAACGGTGGGAATTTAGCCCAAATATTACATTAACAGGAAATATACCTAAATGTTCAGGTAAATTATATTTCAGAAATGCATAATTACTTAATATATATCTTTACCATTCATGACTGTCGAATTTTAAATGATTCAACTATCACACTTGAAAGCGGAGAGTTCAAAGGTATTTTGTTGGGAGACTCAGAATATAAGCTGCAGACTTATTTATTCACCCCAGTATCCAAACCACAGAATGAAAAGGAGAACAAATTTAATGCTGCACAGATAGGCACTAGAAACTCTGTTAAACGTTGCTTCTGGGTTTGGAAGCAACAATTTCGCTTCTGGTTAGATGGGTTGACGGTTTATCTGGCAATGGAAAAACATTTAGCCTAATTATGAATAAAAATTCCCCAGAAGTTTTCTTCCTTCTCCTATTTTTCCTTTGTAAATTCAATTGTTAAAATGGGAAAAAACTCCCAGGGAATTTATTTTCATAATTGGGCTGATTGATTATCGCCCTAGCAGTACTTCACAACATTTCTATTGAAGAAAATGATATTGTTACAGGTAAAAACATTTGAACATAAAATATTTCGGCAGTTATATGTATGTGGTTAAAAATGTTTTGTTAAAGCCTAGGAGGTTTTATTTTCAAAACATCTGCGTAATGTATAGTAAAAATTGGTTAAATTATTCATTAAACATAAAGCCGTTTAATCTCTTTTGGAACCAAAAGAGTTTGAGCAGTAAAAATTTCATTTTGCTAATAAATGATTTACATATTTCGCTTCTATTGCAATAGTATGTATTAAAGTTCCGACCCTAACACTTACAATGTTCAGCATAATCTCTGACGAATATAAGTAGTCAACCTTTGTACAGGCCAGTTACAAATAAATGGCGCCCAACGTGGGGCCCGAAAGCCAATATCAAAAAAATTTCATCTGCGGGAAAATCCGTTATGGTGGTCCCACGAATAACCAAACACCACGTCTTAAAAGAAAATTACACTTATATACTTTTGGAGAATTAGTCCGATGCTTTTATTAGCATTGTGTTTGTCAATTATTTGGTTTTAAATCAAGAATAAAATACTTTTTGGTTGTTTTAGGATACATTGTATTTGGTAAGATGGAAACCTTTACAATCCATTACTACTTAAAGGATTTTTTTTTATTCATTTCTGTTTGGCAAGTAAAACCTTCGGCGTATTCTCTAGGGGTTTTTTTATAGCCGAAAATTCAATTTTTCTATTTTTTTATATATTTAGTTTACCACACAATTTTACCAAAGATCTTAATAACAGTTCTACTAAATTTATATTGAAATTATTTTTAAAGTTTATGGGAATAAAAAAAAATGACTCGAGTACATAGTAATGAGAATTTATCATCTCTGGCGGCGAATACTAATGAAGAAAAATGCACCGTTTGTGCCAGAGAGTACGAAATAGATGACTTAGTTGTTGCCACACCCTGTAGCCATATTTTCCATAGGGACTGCATAGTAGAAGTCCTTAAGGAGACTCAAGCGTGTCCCATTTGCGGTAAGGCGTGTAGACCAGCTAAACTTAAGTCCCATGTTTTTTTGGCAGGGGATAAAACCCAAGCCACTTCTAACCCAACTTCTTCGTTAGTAATAAGGGTGCGATACCTAAAACTACGACTATGACAAGTATCAGACGTAATTTGCTGGAAACTGAAATGACTAAAACTCCCGCTTTTAATCGAAATAGTGATGTGGCGAGTATAGATCGCTTACTTAATATTTCCTCTAAGAATTCCCCGAATGTACACCAAAATTTTGATGCCCCTGATATGAGTGATAATGCACTGCAAATTTTGATAAATGAGGCAGTGAGATGTCAGTTGGAATCTCTGAATTTAAACTCAAATCTCGGTAATAGAACAAACCCTGATAATAGTAGTAATAATGGTGGGAATAATTATTTCAGGGGTAACAGAAACAATAATTTCGATCGTGGGACTCAGCATAGAAACCCCAGAGCGAGTCTAGGAAATACAGGTTTGAATAATAATAATCCTCAGAGACTTTTAGGCAGTAGACCAAACTTGGGAAACACCAATGTATATCGTAATTATGATTTCACTACAGATAGGGTATCTCAAATAATTTCTGGTTGGCATTTGAAATTTAGTGGACGGGAAGAAGATGGTTTGTCTGTGGACAATTTTATTTATCGAGTGCAAGCTCTGACCAATCAGGACTACGGGGAGATTTTGATTTGTTATGCAAACATATTCATTTGTTATTTTGCGGAATGGCAATAGACTGGTTTTGGCGGTTTCACCGAATAAGGCCAGATTCATTACGAGCCTTGACCTTAAGGATGCCTTCTGGCAAATTCCATTAGATGAAAGGTCAAAGGAAAATACAGCTTTCACCGTGCCAGGGCGTCCCTTATACCAGTTTGTTACTATGCCGTTTGGTTTATGCAACGCTCCTCAAACCTTGTCCCGGCTTATGGACAAGGTTGTACCTGCGCATTTACGGACCAAGGTTTTTATATATCTGGATAATCTGCTTCTTATTACCGAAACATTCGATGAACATATATTGTTGCTTCATGAGATTGCTCTCTACATGAGGAAGGCCAATTAAACTATATATATAGAGAAAAGTAAGTTTGTTCTCAAACATGGTAAATATTTAGGTCATATTATAGGATATGGTACAATTAAAACAGATCCGGACAAAGTACAGGCTATCCGAGACTTTCCGTTACCAACGTCCGTCCGCCAATTAAGAAGATTTTTAGGTATGTGTGGGTGGTATCGACGGTTTGTCCGTAACTTTGCAACGGTAACAACTCCTTTGACCAACATGTTGCAGAAAAATAAAAAATTCTCTTGGTTCTTTCTTTTGAAAACTTAAAATACTCCCTTTGTTCCGCACCAGTTTTTCATAATCCAGATTTTTCCCGTCTGTTTTCGATACAATGCGATGCAAGCAAATATGGGATTGGGGCAGTTCTCGCACAGAGAAATGACGACAATGACGAATTACCAATCGCATTCATGAGTCATAAGCTTACCTCGGCTCAGAGGAACTATTCCGTTTCGGAACAAGAGTGCCTGTAAAGAAGTTTAGATCCTATATAGAGGGCCATAAGTTTGAAATAATAACGGATCATGCTTCTCTTAAATGGCTCATGAATCAAACGGACCTGCACGGGAGACTAGCAAGGTGGGCACTTAAATTGCAAGGTTTTAATTTTACCATACGCCATCGTAAAGGAAGCAGGAATATCGTACCTGACTCTCTTTCTAGAATGTATTCGGAAAACCACGAGGAATTAAATTGTAGAAATATGGAGGAAATATATGTATCTGAATTGGAAAACTCTATAGAAATTGATCTGGAATCTAGTAAATTTTTGTCCGCTGAATAAGTATCCTTATTTGAAAAACTAAAGAGTAGGAAAAAATTTCTTCCCGATTCAGATTAGTTGATAATCTGATATATAAGCGTTGTGAACACGCGTCAGGGGAACAATTACAGGAGGAAATGTCATGGAAATTATGGGTTCCCTTGGCTTTGACCCGGGACTTAATCTAAAAGAGCCCATGATCACCCTTTATGTGCTCATGGTGGTGTAAGCAAAACACTACATAGGTTGAAAATTTTTTATTTTTGGCCGAAAATGGCAAAGCAGGTTTCGGATTACGTATCTTCCTGTGAAGTCTGCAAACAGACAAAAGCCTCGAACAAATGCTGAAGACCTCCTATGGGTCAGCAAGCTAGTTCTGTTAGAGTTTTTCAGAAATTGTATTTAGACTTATTAGGCCCATATCCACGTTCGTCTTCCGGAAACACGGGCATTATAATAGTTTTAGACCATCTTTCTAAATTGCAGTCTCTGGAACCTATTCGGAAGTTTACTTCCAACGTAATTATTGAATTTATTGAAAAGCGCGTTTTCCATATTTTCGGTGTACCGGAAACAATTACAACTAACGGCGTTCAGTTCAAATCGAATCTATTTAAAGATTTTCTTCGTTCATATGGAATTTTTCATAACCTAACTGCTATTTATCCGCCGCAGGAAAACGCTAGTGAGAGAGTGAATAGGTCGGTATTGGCGGCCATAAGGGCATACGTAAAACCATCGCAAAAGAACTGGGACGAAAAGTTATCAGCAATTAGCTGTGCTTTACGTAGCTCAATTCATGCCAGTACTGGGTTTTCGCCTTACTTCCTTCTTTTTGGTCAGAACATGCTTACGAACGGAAAATCCTACTCGCTTCTTAGAAATGTAAATTTATTAGAAACTCCCTGCACGGATCTGAGGAAAGATGAAAAATTGGAACTTATTAGACAAAAAGCTCAGGACAAAATTCGCAGGTCCTATGAGAGGAATGTAAAAACCTATAACCTTAGATCTAGGCAAGTGAATTTCGAACTAGGACAAATCGTCTTCCGACGAAATTTCGCACAATCAAGGGCGATCGACCACTTTAATAGTAAACTTGGGAATCAGTTTGAGAAGGCTAGGGTAATAAAGAAACATGGAACCTGCAATTATGAACTGGAAGATATGACAGGCAGAAACATTGGAAAATTTCACGCAAAGGATATAAAAGTTTAACTTCAGCTTTTTGTACTTATTAGGAATAAGTCCATAAAACCTGTTTTGTAACGCATAATTTTGCAACATAAAATCTTCCTCTGACCAAACACAAATTTTCGGAAACCTTTAAATCTATGATTTTGTTTAATATTTGAACCTTTTTAAGAATGCAATTTAAACGAATATTCGTTTACCGGCAGAATAATAGAAAATGTAATACTGTTCGTATCTTCGAAAGCAATTTACTGTCAGCCCCAAAAGTACTTCAAGTTAATTTAAAAGTCTCACCACTGACAGAGTACGCACTGATCAGCACTTATTGCTAATGTCATTTTTCTTTAAATTGCGTTTACTCGTTGGTATTATCTCATGTATGTTTCATGTATTTAAAATACATGACTTTTTACTAAACCGAATGAGTGTGACAAATATACTCATTTGCGGCTCTGAAAGCTCTACGTAAACTTTTGTTGGTTTGAAAAGTTACAATCTTGAGTCTTTTCAATTTTGGCTGCGGTTCTGGAATGTGTGGAAGTAAATTTGTTTCTTTAAATAATTCTAAATGGTAGTGTAAAATCCGAGTATAATTTTTTTTTTAACATTTTTAAATTATTGATACCATCTAAACTTTAAATATCGGGTCAAAAAGAAAAATTACAAGATTCATTGTCGTTCAGACGGCGCCAAAATATTCTGTTTGTGTCTAAAGGAAATTAGAGAAAAAAGACGATATTCCATTTTCCGGATGACCAACACGTTTTGTTATTCGTCCCTATTACCTACCGGTATCGTGGGATCTCGGTACAACTAAGAAACCCCCTCGTGTATTTCGGTACAACGTTACGTAACTCGGTGAAAGCATCTTTTCAAGTCAAGGGGTTATCTGTTTTAATCCGACTAAACTTCACCACGTGGAAATCTTATTTGAAGCCTAAGGAAACTTAAAATTTTTGCCTGCAGGGAGATTTCTCACTCTACCTACATTGTGAGACTCCGGCCAATTATTTAACATTCGTGTCCGTTTGCATACTATCCCCTACTCCAGAGAATCATTTATCATGTTTACTTCCTAATTCTCTGCTAATTCGACTAACTAACTGAACTAAATGATTCCCAAAAGTCAAATATACCTTTAACATTCGTTTTATTACCAGATTATATCCCACCGTTTGTTAAAATCTTAATTTTTGATTCTTCCGCAATAAAACCATTTAAATTATTCGAATCTATTTATACTCTAATATTGCACTAATTATCTTAAACATTACAAAAGGAAAAAAAAGTAAACTTTTTTTTTTTAATTTTTTTTTACCTTAAGAATTCCCTATAACATTACCCTAAACTCCAAATTGTGCGGTTACCCCTAATTTATTTAAACAAATTAACTTAACAGAAAGAAAAGAAAAAAAAACTCAACCAAAATTTATAGATCTTCCCAAATCACAACAAGTATGCAGGAGGCCTTCTACATGCAGCGTTGGATAAAGCTTTAAGCTTTTAAGTTCATTTGTTTCAATTATTATCATTAGGTTACCTCTTATATCTGCTTGATATTATTTTAATTCCTTAACAGAGTTTTTATTGTTGTAAATACCAGTGAATTCTTTTTTTTCTTTATTTGAGTACAATCGTAATTTAGTGCAATGAAACCAGTAAAAGCTCTGTTAATTCTCTAAAAATTATTTAAGAAAAACAAGTTTTTTTTTGTGCGAACATTTAACATTACATATTTAAATTCATTAACAAAGTTTTTATTGTGGTAAATATGATGGATTTTGTTTATTTGAGTTCAATCGTAATTGAGTGCAATTAAACCGGTAAAAGCTTTGTTAACTCTCTAACAATTATTTAAGAAAAACAAGTTTTTTTTTGTGCGATCATTAAACATTACATATTTAAATTCATTAACAAAGTTTTTATTGTGGTAAATATGATGGATTTTGTTTATTTGAGTTCAATCGTAATTGAGTGCAATTAAACCGGTAAAAGCTTTGTTAATTCTCTAACAATTATTTAAGAAAAACAAGTTTTTTTTTGTGCGAACATTAAACATTACATATCTAAATTGATTAACAAAAGTTCTTATGGTTGTAAATACGATGGATTTTTTTTTTATATTTGAGAACAATCGTAATCAAGTAATAACTAACCCGTAAAAGCTTTGTTGATGCTCACAAAATTATTATATATTTTTTTTGTATTTTGATAATATTAACCCGTTTTGAGTCAAGTATATTATAAGAACCATTTAGATAGTTTATTATTATGAGTTGTTATTAACAAGTAAACTGAATTAAATTTGAAAATATACATATTTGTTTGGATTTAAACATGAACTAATTTCTCTTGGCGGTAGAACTGTAACGGTCTTTGGTAAAAGTAAGTGTGTTTGGGGTTTTTTCATTAATAGAATTTCAACCTACGAAAAACCTAGGATGGGTGGGTATAGAGGTTCAAGGCTGTAACATCTAAGCTATCTTGTAGTAAAGTTGAGAAGTATTGGTGTAGTAAATAATAAGGGCTTATTATTCGCACGTTATTTTTTTTATTTGTAAGGCACAGGCTAGGTAAGACACAGGAACAAGATCCCCGCCCAATTCTACCGAACAAGTTAGCTCAGCTAGAACGTGCGAAAGCTTCCTGCAAAAACCTGAACTAAATAGTGTCAATTATATCAGAACAAAATAAAAACAATATCGTATTCGAGATATACGTTTTTTTTTATCTTCGGGTTCCGACCCTAACACTTACAATGTTCAGCAAAATCTCTGACGAATATAAGTAGTCAACCTTTGCACAGGCCAGTTACACTCCCGTACAAAAAAAATTAAAAATTGTATAAAAACCTAAATTTTAGGGCTGCCATATGTCCTATGGATATGACTTATATACCAAAATATCGAAAATTTTTAGTAGAACATATTTTATAAAAAATTCAGAAAAATCAATTCAGATACAAAACAGTTATGACCAAAATTAATTTTTTTTTTTTAAATACCCACTTTCGGGAACCATAGATCTCCCCGAGTCCAAGCTTTATAACACAAGTAAATGGTAAATTCTTTCTTAAACACGTCGGTATATAAATCTGTCAAATCGGTTAAAAAATGGCTGAGTTATGAGCAAAAACCACGACTACCTCTAATATTTTCAAAAAATCCCTTGTGGTTTTTGTTTTTTTGTTTGTGCTTTTATTCGAACGTGTTGAATGTTAGGCATATCAAACACACACATGTTTGTACATGATTGGTCGCTTAAATTGAAAAATACGTACCTACATATTAAACAAACAAAGTGACGGAATATATTCTACTTTAATTCTTTATTTCCATAAGCGTTAATGGCTGAGTTGTCTGGGCGGTTGGTCAACGCAGCGTTGTTAGAAGTTGCCGGGGTTCAAACCTCGGCATCCACCTTTTCAAAAAAAAATGTTTTTAACTTTTTTTATATTCTATAAACGATTTTAAAATAATTCAGCAATTTTTGATTTTTTTGACAATGTAAATATTAATCGTTCGCTTAACTTACATGTAAAACAAAAATCATATTCTATTCCTATTTGTTTTTTATTTTTTATTTAATTTGTTTATGTCCTAAAAACGATTTTAAAATTACCTAGGTACCTATAAAGCTTTTCGATATTGTCATTTTATTGGCAATGACACAGTGTTTTATTTTATTTCGGCAAGCATATACATACATACCTACATACCTACATATGTACATGGTTGTTTTTATTTGTTTGCACTTTTGCTTTTTTGCAAGGGTACAACTTGTGACGTGAATTCCCTAATTCATTTAAGTTTTGCTTTTTAGGTGTTTAAATGCCTACTTACAATCATTTTCGTAAACTATAATATATTTTTATTTTTTCGCTTTAAAACGTTCTTCGTTGTCAGCACTAAATACAATCTTTTTTGTATATTTGACTCTTTATCATTTACTGCTGTATACAGAAATCCCGAACACCGAAATCCCGGGATTATTCTAAAAATTTAAGTTTCGAATCCCGGGATTTTTTATGTAAAAATCCCGAGATTTTGGATTTAGTTAATATGTGGTATTTTTTTTATTAAATACAACTTTATTTAAATAAACGTGAGTCACCCTGTTAAAAATAACTTAAAAAATTTAATATTAAATCATACTGGCAATGAATCTAATTTTTAACTGGTTACAAAAAGAAGTCGCAAGTGAATAAATATTACATGCAATGCATTTTGTACCGCAGAAAATAAAATCAGAAGTAAAAGTTCGGCGTGGTCTTTTTTCTAAGTGAACGATAATAGAACTGCGCACGCACAATGCAAGTTGTGCAAAAAGGTGGTAAAACTTTAGGGGATTCTACCAAAGGTCTTTCGACAAATATTTGTTTAAGTTTATTTTATTAAATTTATACTTGCATATGGGCTACTTCAAATTTTTTGAGCACCTGCTGAAACCGACATACTATGGCTCTTATTTCGTTAAGTTTTATGAATTGAAAAAAACGTTGTACATGGTTTGGATGACTATACTTGAAGGATATGACGTGCAAAGTTTTACGTTGAAAAGTCCTCACCTTAAGAATTGGTGGTCATCTAAAATTCGAAAAATTAAAAAAACGACTTGAAACTTGCAAGGGGTTTTTCATTCATTCCGTTTTCTTTTTAATAGTTTTAAGCTTTCAGATCCAAACCCATACAAAATATAGTCACTAGACTTGGAGGATATATCCACTAAAAAAAAATTTTGATATCGCTGCTGGGTGCAAAGTTGCATGGTGTTTTAAAGTGAAACCAAAATTTTCCGAATTTTAAAATTTTTGAAGATTTTACATAGAGTTTTTGCGCCGTTTAATAAAAATGAGTTTTAAGCGCAGAATTAAAAAAACTGCGGAATTTTATAAAGTTTGAGGTGTATCAAGTTGGTGTCAGCGCACCAATAACGTATCACGGACATCACAAACTTAAAAGAAATTAGCGTAAATTTTTTAAAAATTCATCTTTTTTGCGTCTGACAATCTGAATTGCCTTTTAAGTTGGCTAGTGTATTGCGTGATGTGAGTAACTTCGTTAAGGACACCTCCGATGCGAAAACGCACTTTAAAATTTTTAAACGCAAAAATTTTATGAACTTTTGAAAATTTTTGCAAAAAAACAATTTATTTTTAAGCTTTTTTATATCAAAACATGTCATGGGAACATGTTTAGGTATCTAAATAGATTCTTCGCGACGGACTAAACTGATAAAGTGCAACCCTGGCGCGTGCAGCGGCAGTTTTTTCCAAACACATTTCGCTTTGTGACAACTGAAGCGCTGTATCAATTCCGCTCAAACGTACATCGAATAGAAGACTTAACTGAGCTTAATACTAAAATTGAAAACGCACCAAAAAATTTTAAGGATTTAAAATTTTATGGAGGAAACAAAATGTTTCTAACCTCAAAAAGCATCCTTGTATGAAATATTTGATTTGGTTTCAGATTATACATTTTAAAAGTATTTTTCCCAAAATATTGCAAATTATGTCTTATACCAGACGTAATTTTGTAAAATGTTTAACAATTTTAAATAAATTTTTATATGCATACACGATCAAAAAAACTTTTTTTATATTTTGTTTTCCAGTGTATTTTAAAAAGTATTCAAGCTTTTACAAATATTTTAGTGTGCTAAGAAAACCCTTATATTTTTTTTTTAATTTTTAACTTTAAACCGCAGTAAAATTTGCGCCGTGTAATAAAAATGATTAACGCGAACGGAATTCACATGCTCAAATATCGGTTTATACACACGCAAATCAACATTGATGTCAGACAAAAAAAAAAAAAAAAAATTAAAAAAAAAATTTCTAGGTGTCGTAAATTTTTGAAGTTGCTCATATATATTTGAGATAAAATAAATTAATTATTGTTAAATAGCATATACATATGTAGTTATTTATTTACGATACCACCCAGAAGTGTTTCATGCAAACATTGTTTTCGTCGGCAGTATATGTTGCAATAAAATAAGGTATAGAGTATCAGACGCCATTAATTTGTCTTAGAAGCTTTAAAAAATATAAGTTTTAATACATAATTTTTCCATATTACTTTAAAAGAATACATTAAACTGTTTTATTTTGTAATGAGTTTAATATTCTTCATGAATTAATTTTTTTTTAATACTTACATATAAACTTTTAATTATAATTATGTATATGAATTTTAAAAATTGGCCTTTATATATGAAATCCCGAAAAATCCCGATCCGTCCCGGGATCCCGAAATCTAGCTGTGTATAGAAATCTATGGTGTAAAAGCTGCCATATTTTAAAAGAAAACTGAAGGCAAAAACATGCAGTCTTAATAAACATTGAAATAGGTAAAAATAAATGAGAGGTACGAACACGACCAGCAGGGTTGCCGTTGACAATTTCGAAAAAGTGTCATAAAAAGGGTATTTAAGAAAATAAAAGGTAAAAAAAGGGTTATTTTAAAGTAAAATAGGGCCAAGTTTATTAGTATGTATTAAATAAACACATTTGACTTAAATAAAAGTAATTATACATCCTTCAATTATAAATCAATCTTAAAACTAAGAAACAATTCACTGGTACATTCCTTTGATAATACGCAAAAATTTGGAATCTGTTTTTAATGCACTTTAAATTTAATTTTTATAATTTTTGTTATAAAATTCTGTTTAATAGAGAAATAATTGTATAATATTTGTCATTAAATTATTGTACTACAGAAATCTTATTACTAAACGACGTTTAAAATTCTTGCGTTTTACGTTTTCGATTTTCAGAACACCCTTGAATGTTTATAATTTTTTAGAAATACTTATTCTTTATTTTGTAATTCGTTCTTCACTTGGAGTCCATTCTTCCAGCTCCGATTCGAGCAAATTGAGAGAGGAAAGCATGGACTCACAAGTTTCTATATTTTAAGTTTGTTTGTAAATAGTGTCCGTGGACACTATGACGCTGGGCGTTATGACATGCTACCAATTTGTATATGTATTTTCACAAAACTCGCGACAACTTTCGTAAGGAATATGGAAAGTTGTACTTAATTTCAAAAAGTTTCAAAAAGTGTCATAAATTTTGTTAAAATGATACAAAGGGATAAATTATAAAAAGGGTCACAAAAAGTGTCATTGGCATAAAAAAGGGGCAAAAGTGATACTTTAGTGTCACAACGGCAACGCTGACGACCAGCTTTCTTTTTGTAGAAATAACGGGCATTAAAGTACGAAGTGCATAAACTCATGCGGAATCGATTTCAGAAAATTATTGAAAAATTACACAAAAGTCGTTTTAGTGTTTCAAAAAACTTGAAAATAAGTTGAATGTCTGACCCTTGTATGAAAAACCACACAAAACGAACAATTTTTACAAGATAAACAAAAAAATTGTTGAGGTACACTAAAGAATATCAAATAAGTACAAAAAACACATTTTTTTGTAACAAAATATTTCAGAACTTACGTAAGCTACCCTCGTTTGTGATTTTCCTCACATATGCAGTTACTACGTAATTTGCACTAGAGACTAAATTTTCTGTCGGAAAGTGTGATTATTTTTTATATTGTTGCGAACTGCATGCAATGTGCATATGTTTCATAAATTGAGCGCTAATATAAAATACACACCAGCTTTGTATGGTTTGCTGTTGATTACAAATGGTACAAGTACATCATTAATGTTACGTAAATCATGACTTTGATTACAAACGAACTATGGATCCGCAGCAAAGTATACAGACATTGCATATGTGTAAAAAACCGCACACGAAGGTACCTAACGTAAGTTTTTTGAGGTTGATTTGAGGGTTAAGATAATTATTTGGTAAAAATACTTTTGACTGTCAGTCATTTACTTTTTCCCCATTATATGTACGTTACGTTAAATTTACAAACAAGAGAAAAAAGATTTTGTAATAACTTAGATACATGTAAATTAGAAATTATTAACATAAAATGCATTTCGCATATCGCCAAAATAATCGCCATATCACCAAACGTGAATTTCAACCGACAAGTACGAGTCGTGCTCAAAAATTCAAGTACGAATAACACTAAAACGAACTCAAAAAATAATCCTAAATGGGATTACTTTTGAAAATCCATCCCGGAATTTCTTGAAATAAGTATAAAATTCCTAAATCAAGTAAAAAAAAGATTAAACTTTTCGTTGTGTTTAATTCTCCGACTTACGCATGTTTTGATTTTCTATAAGCATTGAAGAAAGGTATGGCCAGACTCATGTGTACCACGAAGGGTTAAGAAGTAAATTTGAACTCTTGCTTATCATTTAGTTTATATTTTTGGTTAAATATGTGCATACGATTTCTAAAGTAAAAACCATATCGGGCATGATGTTGGTGTTTTATCATTCTGTAAGGTGTAATACGAGCAAGTAAATCAATCATAATAACTTTTTCTTTCTAATATCTTTTTTGGGGTTTTCTAAGCACGAATTCGTGATAAAATCAACTTTATAATACTTGAATCAAGCAAATTTTCAGATTAATTCAATAGTTAGTTTAACTTAAATCAATCTCATTTCGGATTTTTTAAGTGCGAATTTGGAATAAAACAATTTTATAATTCTTGAATCAAGCGCATTTTGAGATTGATTCAATCTTAGTTTTACTTAAATCAATCTTATTTTCGGATTATTTCAAGTATGAAATCGGAATTGAATATGGATAATTTAATTATTTTGCGATTGAAAACCCGTACTTGAATCAATCAAGAAAATCCGTACTTACCGTACTATTAATACCGCTTCGGATTGATTTGAGTAAGGATGGATTTATTTACATTTATTATTAGTTTATACTAATAAAAAATTTTTTTATTACTTATGGCAAAAATATCTTTCGAAGAGACAATAATTGAAGCACAGCCGCGAATAACTTTGTAAAAACCACTTTTTGCAACAACTGTTATTTTGCAGATAAACGCCAACCTTACTCGCTTAGACAGTTTAAAAATCAAATCACCCAAAATTGGGCACATAAACGCCTTCAAAATGGCGCACAAAGTGTCAGCCAGCGTAAGAACGTTTGCAGTAATTTTTCTTAAAATTTTTAACTTTAAAAATTATTCACTATTAAACCTTTTTGTTTTGCAGTGTAGAAAATGTTTTAAAAGCCTTTTGCATAAAAGTTTTAACTATCATTATTTTTACTAAGTATTACTTGACCTTTCTTTTTATAATTATTTGAAATTGATTATATATGTAAATATAATATTTTGTATTAAAGAAGACCTCAAGCTTAATCAATTTAAAATAATTATCATTATTTTTAATATGTTGTATGAAAAAAATGTTAAAACATATTTTCCATAATCTGATAACCTAAACGTTGTTAAGAATCATTCCTAGGAAGTTTATATGCTCTAGAAAGTTGTTTATTTAGATCATTTACATTTTTGTTGTTGATTGTTTTCTTGAATTTTGAACGGTTTGCTACCTATGGACCTGAACAGGGGAAAAAATGTAAAAAATCGAATTTTTTAAAGTTTTATGCGATTTTGATCTTGAAGATGAAGTTTTTTTGATTTTATGTGTTCACAATTTTTGTTCTTTATGGCAAGAGCTACAACTTTGCATCAGAGGGTAAATCAAAATTCCGAACGGTTTGCAAGATATGAGCCTGAGAAAATTATCACTTTTTTTCAAAAATTACACCGAGGCCCCAAGTCATTGGGGGCCCATAAAAAAGTGCATGACTTTGGGCAAAACTGGGAGACACGGGTCATTTTTTATTTTGGTCTTTTAATACGTAGTTTTGTCCGTATATGGTTATTTTTTTCGTGTTGCACTCTGCTATACAATCGAACAACAATAATTACACCTGAAATATTGCAAAAAGTTTTGGAAAATATGTATGTTTAAAAAGAGCACGAACATATGTATGTGCGAAACAGAAAATGGACATCACTTACAGGATATCATTTTTCAAAGCTAATTGTAAAAATTTCCTAATTATATACTGTATTAAAAATAATAATAATAAAATTAATAATAATAATAATAATAATAATAATAATAATAATAATAATAATAATAATAATAATAATAATAATAATAATAATAATAATAATAATAATAATAATAATAATAATAATAATAATAATAATAATAATAATAATAATAATAATAATAATAATCGCATAAATAAAAAAGTTATAAAAAATGTATACCCATTCGTCGCCACCCTGTATTAAATTTTTGGTAAAAAACCAAATTTTTTATTAATCCTTAACATTATTTTACGCAAATTTGATTCCCACGATCTTAATTCCTTAAACTCTAACAATCAATTTCAATTTATTGTGTAATCTTCTATGCTTCATTCATTTGAGAATGAATTGAGAAATAAACATTATTATTTCATTCATAAAACTACCTTGAATTAAAGAAAGAAAAAGCACAGCTGAATTAAAGATTCAAAAATAAAATCAACCCTCTTTAGAGATAAATGCATCTAACAGATGAATATTTTAAACACTACAAAAAAACAGCTGAAAAAAATTTAAACAAAACAAAAATAAAGCTAAATGTCACACTAAAAACGAATTCAAACAAAATATTTGAATATTCAATATTGAAAATAAACAACTGCTAACACCAAAAATGCAAGCTAAAAGATACGAAATTATTAAACACTCAAAGAGTGCGCAGAGAGGGCCTTCTTAATAGAAATGAACTGAGAGATACTTTTGTGTACTTTTATTAATACAAGCGATTTTTTTGTGTGTGTCGGTTTGACACAAGGGGAGTAACACCAAAAAGAGAGTTTTTTTTTTTGGTATCTGTGTCAATTGACAAGCAGAGTATTTTAATTTAATTCGCAATAGAAAGGTGAATAAAAGTATCTGACAGATACACTTTCAGTTTGTTTAGTTAAGCCAAAGACAACGAACGGACGGATGCAAAACGACGGCTGGCCGCGACAATGTTTCATTTGTTGTGTGTTGTGCGGTACGATGAAATTTTAGAAAACAAAAAATTACAAAAGAAAAGCGTCAAACAAAAATGTGTTTTTTTCGTTGTTATTAAACGCGTAAGCGATGAAAAAACAATCGTAGCTCGGACCATTTAACAAATAAAATAAATATTCCGGCATTAACACTGAATTACAAAACAAAAAAAAAAAAAAAATAAAAATAAAACAAAATACATCTAACTATTTTCAGTGTGTTGCCTGCCACCAAAACATTTTGTTTACATTTCTTACTTAAATACTCGTAGCAAGACAATAGTGGTTTTGTAAGTTTAAGATTGGACATACCGGAATCTAAAAAAGAGAAAATGTTTGGTGAAATAATTAAGTTTACAGTAGAAAAGCTAAAATTTTATTAAAAAAAAAATTTTGTAAATTGTTAAAATGAAATTAATCAGTTTCGAAATCTGAAATAAAGAGTATTCAATCTATTTTAGCCATAAAATGACCTGAGTTAAAAGCGAATAAGTACATATTTGAAAATTACAGTTAGATCTTACGCTGTCAAGCTTCGCAGAGAGAAGATACCTTTGTGGCAAATTATTTAACTTTTAACATGCTCAAACACTGAAAAATCAAATCAACCCATCCGTACTAAAATCAAGCCGAAGCGCTATCAATAGTACGGTAAATCAAGTACAGAATGCGAAATACTTACTTATCCATATTTAATCCCGAAATCGTACTTTAAATAATTCAAGAGAATGAGATTGGTTTAAGTAAAACTAAGATTGAATCAATCTCAAAATACCAAATTCTGATTTAATAATTTCTAAAATGCTTTGATCTCGATTCGTACTTGATTGAAATAATCCGAGAGTGAGATTAGACTGATTCTAACCTAAACACTTTTACCTCAGAGAACCAGAGAGAATATTATTATTTTACTTACCCGTTGCACATGATGTTTATTTCACTTTTGTTGTATTCCGGCCTTTGTTTACAGAAGAATTCTCAATTATAAGTCACCATCAATCAGCATGCACAATTTGGTTTTCCCAACCATTCTACTTTGAAAGTGTTATGTATGTATTTAACTAAATAATTTTAACAAATATAATATGGGAATTATTGCTCCTTATTATATTTTTTAAAATTAAATTTGATGAACTTAAGCCTGATTAAAAATATTGAAAATTTGGATTAAAATAATCTATATTTTTTGTCTTGTAGTGTTGTTGTTGTTTCTTCTATTAACACACAAGGTATGCACGCATATGGGTTTTCAAAAGTTTTCCCATTTTGGATTGTTTAAAGTACTTTTAAGTGTTATTCGCACTTTCTGTTTAGGAACTGGCTCATGTCAAATAGCTCATGTTGCTATTTTTGAAAGCCAAAATAAGAGAATAAATTTAATAAACAAATTTTCATTTAATTATTCCGATTTTATTCAGACAAACACAAAATAATTAACATAAAAATATAAGCTTAAGGCTCAGTTAGCCGGGAGTAACAGTAACGTTGCAAATCAGCTGATTCATTTTGTTGTATGTAAAGCAATTAGAACGATTATAGTTAGCAGTAAGATGTTACGTATCAATCCGTAAGAAATAGATTGGTCTTGCTTTTTCACGGTAAGGTTACTGTTACTCCCTGCTTACTGAGCCTTTAGTATTTTTATGACGTGTCCCATTATAGTAAAATATCACGGGCGCTAAACAGTTTTTGTAACTTGCCGATAGCAGGGATAAAAAGAGGCCTATGTAAAGTCAATTAATCAAATATAAAATGAAATATATGGACTCATTTAAATTCTCATTTCTAACTTAATTTCCGGAAAATTATGCCGATACCCTCCAACAGTATTGATAAAAACTGACCTAACAGTATTATGCTTCGTTCGTTATATTTAAAGAAGTCTATAGCGAAAGTGCGCTTTATATGGGGCATATGGAAAATTATGAATCAATCTTTAAGAAATTCGCCAGCCTGTTTCTAGTTTTATAAAACTATGACAGGGCAATTTTTACTTCAATAGCATTATTCGTTGCGGTTTTAGGCGTGCAAGCGTATTTTCCTAGAGTGGGATTTATATGGGGACTTTGGTAAATTATGGACCAATCTTCACGCTTTTTGGTGTTGTGAGGTTTTTTCGTATGAAACAATGAGATACCAAATTTTACCACAAAAAGATTATTAGTTACGGGTTTAGATGAACTAAAGATTTTTCCGAGAGTGGGCATATAGTAAATTATGAACCGATATTCGTTGCGGCTTAAGGCGTGCTTAAGCGTTTTCTGAGAGCGGGCTTAATATGGGGCGTGTGGTAAATTATGGACCGATCTTCCCGAAATTTTGCATTAAGATTTCTAGTCATAAAAAAGGAATTTATGCAAAATTTTATAACAATCCGAGCGTTTCGCCATAATTTACATATCACGCCCTAATAGCGAAAATGATGTTACCAACATTTTAAATTTTTATTTTTTGATGAAAAACGATCATTATTGATCATTTGCATCATCTCTAAAAATCTCATATCCCTGGGAAGTACCGTTACGAAATAAGAGCAAAAGCATTTTCAAACGAAATCCTAGACTTGAAGCAAAAATATTAAAGAAAACCTTCTCCTGTAAAATTGTATTTTTCATTTTTGCTAAAAGGGCTCGATATGTTAGTTTTAATAGCAAATTATCAATTGTTTAAGGTGTTTTTTCACATTTGGACTCATAAATCTGATCCTACTGAACCAATTGCGCTGGATTGTAATCCAAATTTTTCTTTTCTGTTGAGATTGTCGAAAGTGAGCGTATTTTCAGCAGACAGACAGACATCGCTAAATCAACCTCGAACTGCTCAAGGACCCAGAATATATATTCACCTAATAGAGTTTCTCTGCAAAGGAAACGGAAAGGGAATATATAGATATGCTTATCACTCCGTTTTGTAATTTTTACAATATTGATCTCCGAAGCTATAGGGTTATAACTCCCTCGTTCCTCCTGAAAAAAAGGATGTGACACACTAGCGTTCATAGCATATGAGCAAGGAGGACCAAACCTGGATCAGCTATTTTGAATACAAAACAAGCCAGGGGTAAATTACGCCATTCGATAAGATAACGTTCGAAATTACAAGACAATTTAAATTAAAATTTCGATAGATATCGTATGCCATAATTTGACCCCATGGCTGATGAAATTTTTCGCTATTTTATCTACTTATACATATATTAAATTTGTTTGGCTTTTGAAATCAGCCAAAACTATTTTCTATTTCACCCATACAATAGTGCTTCCGGAATAAAAATTTTGGGACGTCAGTCCGCACAAGAAAGATTATGGTCGTTTAAATTTAACTTAAATATTTTTCGTATCCAAAGTTTTTTAAGTATTAGTCCATTATTTCCTCTTGTCCTCGCACAAATGCCCTCCCAAAACAAAAGTCCTCGAGGAATAAGTGGTTTTATATTTTTCCACTAAACTAATTCCGCGAAGCTCTACGATTGTCTGCAGAAGACCAGAGTCTCTGGGGGGAATCGAACCCACAACCCCCGAGCTGATAGACTTGCACACTGCCAGCTAGCCTACCGGGGCACCCAACTGAATTGTTTTTTTTTATAAATTATCTTTTCGAGAAATTCTTCAAACTTCAAATTTTTTTGTCTGAACATTTGTTACAAATTTCAGTTTGTCCTATTTTAAAGAGATAAAATGCTTTCCAAGACAAGATTAAATTAAAAGAAAACAATTTTTTAAGAGGATCTTAATTGGAGCTTCTCTAAGACGATGTTGTACATTGAATTTCTGTGATCGTTATAGTGTCAATTTTTCTGGATCAAGTAACAGAATTTTACTTAGAGATTAATTCGGTAGAGAGCCGAATTCACGAGCTTTGCGATACTAAGGCAAGATTATCATTATGACTTTTTGCGTGGGGGAACAGACATGCTTTTTAAGTACGCAATAATTGGAAGAAATGATTTTAAGATTTATTAGATCATTAGAGAACTTAGAATTTAAGTCAAATATTGGCTTATTTTATTATCTGATCTTAGTTTTTAGATAACATTTAAGTGTCATTGTTGTTTTTCTCTTTTCAAAATTAAGATAAAGGGGCATTTTGGGCTTTACAAAACAAAAAATTAGATGTTTTTTTTAACCAACTAAATCGAAAAATTTAACCTTGATATTTTAGCGGTTCGGCGATAACTTTTTTCGGATAATTTTTAGATCGAAAAACTTTAGAAAATACTCCTAGCTTTTTATGAATCGAAACCAAAGTGTCTTTGACGTGCATAAGAAGTATCGGATTAAATACTCTATATTTCACTAAAAGCCATTCCGATATTTTTTCAATTTTCCCATGTATTTACATACATGTGTATGTATGTGGCAACCTTAAAGCTTATATACGAAAAAATCTTAACAGTAGATGTGTAAAAAAAACGGAAAATATCATTTAAAAACAAAATCATCATTATTATTTACAGAGATATTAGAGATGCAGATATATAAACTACAACAACAATAATAATAAAATTTTAAAGGAGGAAGAAATTCCCCAAAAAAAACAAACATTCAAAGAAATAAGAGGTTGTGACAAACCAACCTACAACAAAAATATAAGCAACAACAAAATAAAACCATAAAAAAATTTAAGTATCTCAAAGATACTTCAACATAAAAGATACTCAATCGCGTACTCGGCACACACACTACATGTGTGCACCAAAAAGGAACACAAAAAATGTGCTTAAAATTATTTATAAATAAATAAATTTTTCAAATAAAATAAAAACGAAAAAAAAGAAAATTCTAATAAGAAAATTTAGAAAAAATTTAATTTAAATGGACTTTTGTGCGGTGGTGGTTGAAAGAAAATAAAATAATAGTGAGTGAAAAATTTTATAGTATAAATAAAAATGTTTAGGAAACAAAAATAAAAAAAAAATAAATAAATAAAATAAAAGCATATTTTGAAAATTATTAGGAAAAGTTGTAGAAATATTTAAAATAAGTAAAGAAAATTTTAGTTTTTATTAAAAAAGAAAAGTGTTTAAAAGAGAAAAAAAATTTCAAAAATTTATTATAGAAATTTTGTGTGAAATAAACAATAGAAATCTATTGTTTTACTCTACTCATCAGCAGCAACATTCCATTCATCCCGACCATCCTTTAAATTGCAACATGAAAAGTGAAAAATCGATTTTTTTGCCTTTGACTCAGTGAGTGTGCTTGAAAGCGCGTGTGGGTGTGTGTGTTTGGTTCAGTTTTTGGTGTGTATTTTTCGGTTACCGAACGAACAGCCAAAACCAGCAATTTTTGTTCTCTTCCTGTTCCTTTAAAACCAACGAACAACACACTATTACAAAAGAAAATACATAATAATAACAACAACAACATCAATATATCAAACAAAAATGTTAAAACAGCAGTGTAAATAAACGTAAATGTTAACAACTACAACAAAATGTATAATTTTCTAAAGCAATTTTTATTAGCTATTAATTTTATTTATAAAACTTGAGGATACAACAACAACAACTTAAAGCAACTAAAAAGTTTAACAAAAAAGTTAAAAAAATAAAACAAATACGAATACTTCAGCGTTTAAGAGAAAAATAATAAAAATAAATAAAAATAATGAGGAAATAACTCTCCTTCAATGGATAGACAAACAGGTAATTTGAGCTGAATTAAAATAAACTGCACTCTTGCTGTTTTTAAACAACCGGCCCATATGTACTTAATAGGTTTTGCACGTTACATCAGGCCTTAAATTCAGCTTAGAAGGCTTGAATTGAAAATTATAAAATTCGTAGATTTTCACTTCAAAAAAAAAAAAAAAAAAACGGGGAAATTTTTTTTTTTTTTTTGGAGAACGTTGAAGTTTTTAAAAGGTTTTCTTATCTTGTTTTTTTACTTTTATTATCCTGGATTAAGACAGTCCAAAAGATTTGTGACGCTGTCCCGGCGCAGGACAGGAAAGTTTCTGCGGCTTGAGAAGGCGGAACTTATACTGCTTGTTGGCCTATTCACTGGACACTGCGGTTTTAGATACCTTCAGTTTAATTTAAGTAATACATCTACCAAAATATTTAGATTCTGTGAGGTGAAGGACGAAACGTCGGAACATTTGCTCTGCTGCTGTCCCGCCTTGGGGACTTCTAGGTGGATATCTTTCGGGGGGCCCGACTGAAATTAATGATCTTTCACCGGGCATGGTAATGGGCTTTATACGTAGCCTGAACCTGACATGGTGAGACACTTGGGCTGCACAAAAGATCCTCTGGGTCGTTGTGCTCATGGCCGTCACGTTTAATACAAATACAATACTAAAAGTCCAAATAAAATATATTATAAAATAATAATTGCAATATATTGTGGAAAAAAAAATATTTTGCCAAAATTCCTTTATATTTATACCTCTAGTAGATATAAATGTGTGTTTTTAAAAATAGTTATTTAAATTAGTTTTTCCAACTAAAAGCAAAAAAACAAAAATTAAGATAGTGAATCCTAAATAAAATTGTTTGAACTTTTCAAAATAATTTTTCTTCCTTTGTAAAATCGGAATAGAGTTAAAACTTTTCTTACTTCGGTCAATTTTATTCCTTTAATTCTTATTACCAAATTAGCCTAGGGTGTCCTCTTTATACTCTAAAAGTTTGAGAATGGGATCGCTTTAAGTTTAAGAGTTATGCAAATTGCTTTAAACGCGTAAATAACTTCAAAACCAGAAGGGATTATTTTGAATTCCAATTTTTCTAACTTAGATCCCATATTTTTAATTTTGGTCAAAGCCGAAATATGCCATCTCGTGCAATGCAAGTTCATCTAACAATAAGTATGTATAGCTTTCAATATACTCAATTCTCTGCCACGCCTCAAAAAAAGCCCCTTTTTCACGTACATGTTACATTAAGCCTCTGGTCGATGACAATACAAAACAAAATAGAATGAAAGGTAAATCAGTAAAGTTTCTAGAACTTTAAATAAACTTGTTGCTACGCCCCAAAATACAGCAAATTTTGTTTTTTATAAACAGAGTGGACATTTAAAGTTCGATTGCGACATATCATATGTATAGCGGTATTAAGCCATACATTTTTTTCTTTTTTTAGACACTTTATTGAAATTACATAGTTACATATCGCACATGTTCAACAATAGTGTTATTTGCTCAAATTTTGTTTTACTTTTAGAAAAAATCGACAGGTTATATTCATATCTACCCGTTGTAAAAATATCGTGCCATTTTGCCTACATTTTGGTAATAAAAACGATTGGTTTAAACCAGGGGTTTCCATTTCTTTGCACAATTGTGCAAACCACTACAAACACATATTTTTATGCTCTTCAATTCAGTCGTCGGTGTGACTTCGACAAGTGTACATGTTTAGCGGATGCTATATTATTTTGTTTCAGCTTACACTCAAAAATATTGTGCGGTCAAAAATGCTTTTGGTATCATCCAATGCCTTGCGTGCAATATTTAGAGTCTAAATTTTAAGACTTAAATGCAGAGTAATATAACATTTCTATTTAATTTTAACATAATTTAAATTGTTGAAAATATTTAACAGCAAAGCTAACGTAAATTTTATTGAGTAACTTTTTTTAACAATAACATTTACTGCAACGTTAAAGCTAACGATATGTGTTTTGTTTGTGAAATAAAATCTTTGATACCTGTAAAAGGGTCCCTTTTGCTTTCTTTAAAAAAACGTACCTAAATGCAGAAATTATTAAGAAAAAAAATAGCCAAAGGAATTTGTTGGTATTTTGCTTGTAAAAATATTTTGGTTTCTGTACCAATCGCGTCGGTGGGTTTTTTCTTTCTTTGAAAACACTTTTCTTAAGTAAGTAGAAATATTTAAAAAAACAAGTAAAAAAGTCTTGTTTTGCTACAATTTATGTGTAAATAACCTCTACACATAAAAGCAAATGTGACAGTAGGTAAAATGTTTGGGTAAGAAGATGTGTTCTTTATTGATGTATTAAGGACACTTTATTGTTTCGCACTATTTTTATTGCTTACTTTTTTATGCTACAATTATTTGACCGAGCCCAAAGAGTTAAGGAGAAACGTCCTTTGGGTTCTTGAGACCCAAAAAACAAATTTATATTCGCGGGTTTTCAGATAACAAATCTGGAGTAATTAAAACGCGCGTCTTTTTTGATGGTAAAATTATTACTGACATTTTTATTAATTATATTTGTTTTTATATTCTTAGTTTATTAAAATTATTGTGAGAAAAGAATAAAGTGCATACTTGCATTTTAATTTACTGCAGGGCAGGAAATTAAGCAACCGAAAAAAATTAAAAAGTTCAAATTAAAGTTAAATTTAATTTAGCGCACAAATAATTCTTGAGAAATTTAAGACAGAAATATTGGCACGTTGTTTTGCAATTTCCTGTCTTTAAGAAAATTAAGCAATGTGTGAAATTAATTTATGTCAACTGCCGGAATTAATCCAGACATATTAGTTGGAATTTATAGTACTTATTCTTTTCTCATTGTTGGTAATTATGTTTAAATGTAATTATTATTACCTGTGTTTGTGTGTATGTACATGTAAAAAACATTGTTTTAAATGATATTAATTCTTGTGGACATAACATTAAGGCTCAGTAAGTCTTTACTTTCTGTTCTGTTACGAACCAGCTGATTTGTTTTTGTTATTAAAAAACCTATGAAATTGATTAGTTTTTCTGTTCTGTTGCGGTTCAGTTTGATAAAATCAAAAACTTGTAAAGTAATTGTAAGTGACCAAAATAATAATAAAAAATACATTAATTAAATTTTATTTTTTCAAATTTATGTGCATAAAAGTTATTGAAATAAAACAATGGATGGTGCAAAACTAATAAATTTGTCATAAATGGCTAATAAGTTGCTACAGAAAAAGTAACTTTTACAATTTTGAAACAGAACAGCACGGAACAGAACAGAAACAGAACAGAAACTATAATAATCGACTTATAGGCCAATTAAAAAAACATAATTTTCACTGCATAATTCATCAGACCGCTCTTGCATCGAAATTCATAAATGATACCCCAGCTATGAAGACAGCAGAGGATATAATAAATAAAATTCGAGGCGGACATCATGCGCTTACCCACCGAAAAGTTGTAACCTTTTTAAAAAACAAAAATGCTGTGAATTGTGACCTGAAAATGTTTACAGAAGTTCGGTGGCTAAGTCGCGGTGATTGCCTGAATAGACTTTATGATTTAAGAGAAGAAGTTCTTCATTTTCTAGAAACTGAGAAAATAGAAAAAGTTTTAGTCCAGTGTTTAAAAGACAATAATTTTATTTTAGACTTAGCTTTTCTGGCAGATACGACAATTATGTTAAATGAACTTAATTTGGAATTGCAAGGAAAGGAACGCAATATATGCGACTTGTCAAAAATCATTCACAATTTTAAAACAAAACTTTTTCTTATCAAAGTTATTTTCGGGAATACAAAATTTATTATTAATACGATTTCCGTATGACGTGCTAAATTCCCAGTTTTTCATATTTTCTAATTTTTTCCCAAATTAAAAGTGGTGATTTTTCCAACTTTCCAAAAACTTCAGTAGTTTACAGAAATCTCGAAATCGAAAAAAGATACATATGAATATGCCGAAATATTTGAAACACTTTTCAATAATTTTCAAGACAGTTTTCAAGATTTTGTAATTTTACAACCGCTATTAGATCTTTTCGAAAACCCTTTTCGTTGCGATGTAAGCAACTACGAATTTGATATGCAATCAGAACTAATCATACTACGAAGCGAAGTAAATGCCCCAGACGAAAATAATATTGTGGAGTTCTGGAAAGATTTGGATGGCGAGTTCTATCTTGAACTAAAAAAAATTCATTGAGGTGCCTCTCTTTATTCGGCACTACTTACCTATGCGAACAAATTTTTTCGGATTTAAAATTTATTTGTTCCAAGCAACGTAATAAATTAAGTTCATCCCATTTGAAAAGCATTCTACTATTACGAAACTGCCATAAAAATATAAATTTAGAAGATTTTATTTTATAACTTGTATAACACAAGGGAAAAAAATTAAAAATTTTTTGTGTTGCTAGAAAATTTGTAGCAGTTCTTTACCAATTCAATGTCGCTGACTTTAAAACTGCACTTTTTTCTATCAGCTGTGATTTGCGTGAAATATTTATTTTTTATGAATTTTTAAAACATAAAAATCTTTAATTTTTTACAATTGTTTGATAAGATATTTGAAACTGATTTAGAGTCAAAAAGCTTCCAAATAAAAAAAGTGTAGTTTTAAAATCAGCGACATTGAATTGGTAAAGAATTGCTACAAATTTTTTATCAAAAAAAAAATTTTTAATTTTGTACCTTTGTGTTATACAACTTATAAAATATATTACTAACATTTTATTTCGGCTGTAAATAAATGAATTCTCTCAATTTGTTTACTCTCTGGTACTCACTAATACACAACCAAAAAAATTTTGGAAATCCCTGGTTTAAACAATCTTTTTCATATGCCTTTAATGAAAGGTACATACAGGGATGCCAGATTTTACGATTTTTTGTTATGAATGCAGCAAAGTCCCGAATTGCTGTTTTTTTTTCTTAAAAGTGACGATTTTTTTCAGTCTCCAAATTATGAAAAAAACATTATATTTTCTGACACGTTCGTTCATTTCTTGGAATGTTTGACAGCCGTACCTTAACAAGAGCGGAAGGCAGAACGTGTTCCTTCGCACAGCTTGTATGATGATATACCATACCTAAGAAAGAGCGTCATCAAAGTGCCGGTTCACACAAGTCAAGTTTGACTCGTCAAGTCTTGAGCTTTTAGGAAAGAAGGGTAAAGAGAATGCCATTTCTTTTCCCTTTTCTCCCAAAAACTCAAGACTTGACGAGTCAAACTTGACGTGTGTGAACCGGTACAAAGAGATAAAAACGCTAGATTGACCAAAAAATAGCTAAATTGCAATTATTAATAAACAATTGCGGCCAATTTCACTATTCAAAATTGGTTTTCCAATTGCAAACTTAAAAACTTAATTTTAAGTTGTCCGATTTTTTTTGACCATTTATCGAAACGTGAAGGACGATTTCTTTATTTTTTCTCAGGAAATTGACGATTTCTTTAATTGGGTACTTATATTGTAGCAAGTAGCCGCGATATTACAACATTTGTACAATAAAACAAACAACAGGGCCTTTTACTGTTGTTATGTGATACGAAATGTCAAACAGCAAAGGGGTTGATAGAGACAAAAAACTTGTTTACTTGCTTACTAAACAACATTTGACAGTTCGTATCACAAAACAAGAAAATAAAAAATAATCAGCAGGCTTTCCGAGACTACCTGCTATAAATATACCTTGCTTTAATATAAAATTATAAATTGTTTTGCTTTTATTGAAAAATTTCAAATGTTGAGTATTGTTAAACAAGTGCAATGTGCTTGTTTTGAAATAGAACCAACATAACCTTAATACTGTGCCCATGTTCTGTAACTCTCGCTTCGAGAAACTTTTCGATTGAAATGTGTAAAATGAAACAAAAATGCCATATATTGAAACAAACAGCTCTTTTTCTCACTTAACTGTCTCTGTAACTTTTTTTGGAGAGTAATAGCTGTTACGTAATTAAATTACTCACCAATTTATAGAAAAAATGTGTCTGTAAAATTTTTGTGAGAAAGTTCCCGCTTTGAACTGTCAAATAAACACACGAATAAAAATTTCAACACAAAAAATATATGTATATTAAAAATACAAAATACAATGAATAATAACAAGGAAGAGATAAGAATTTTGATCTTGGTTGATTTTTTCATAGTTTAATTATTTTGCTTTTAGTATATCGACCCCTTTGCGCGAAATTATCGCATACGCCAATTTTTTTGAAATTGAGTTTTTGATGCAATCTTGTTCTACATTCAAAGAGACGTCACCTGACAAAATATTGTAGGCGAATTCCACTTCGTTGCTCCAAAAATTGAATGTATATTTTCATTTTGATATGGCAAGCGAAAGCAGAGAAAAGTAGAAAAATGGCTGTCCTGTAAAATTTGATTTTTGTAACACACGATAATTTCGGGCAAAGGGGTCGATATTTTGATCGCCGTCAACGATATGTGTGACTGGCGTTCTCAACGTCTGTAATTTCATATCGGCTTCCAGTGACATTTATAACGTAACGACGTAATTTTCATTGTTTTCGACATGAGTTACAGACATACTTATTTCTCACTCTTTGAGAAGCGAGAAGTCTTTTCCATGCGAAAAGTTCTCACCAAAGTTACAGACCATGGGTACTGTATATAAATTTAAAGTTAATATATACAAGGCAACATTTTATAATAATTTATATAAAACTAGCTGGAGTGCTATGGTCGGCTGTGCTGATTCTTAGATACCCTTTACCATGGTGCGATAAATACAGCAACTTCAACTTATAAATAAATACAGCTACTTTTTTTCGAATGTCTTTTATTGGTATCGAAGCTTTTTGTACAAAATTTTATGTAACTGATCTATTTTGTATTTGGACTTGCAACGTATCCGATAACACCCATTTTTTTAAGTACATATTGATAACCCACCTAAGAGTACAAAATTTAGACTAATTTTCTTTTACCGTTCTTTGGATAACTATAAATTTTTAAACCTTATTTGGCTCCAGGTATACGGAAAAAACAAGGGATATTTATACGTAAAATTAGAGACAGTCATGGTTTTTTGCTCATATCTCAGGTATTTCTGGACTGATCTGGCTGAATTTCAATATCGAACTTAAGCGAAGTATATGTGACATAAATATGTAACAACCCAGTCACCATCATTTCTGGGGTCTTCGGAATCCCCATTTCAACATACACACGACAGACAGACATATTCAAACCAACTCATAAGGACCCCAAATATACATATATTGTATAATATAGGGGCTAAGATCAGTATTGTAAAAATTACAAACTTGTGTAAAATAAACGCTACACCTGTGGTGAAGGGTAACTTTAAGTACAACGTTAAACGAAGTTAATAAAATTTGTATTCCACTTATTTCATTTCATACGCACCGACTAGAGCCGCAGCGTTATCTTAAGCAACCTTTATTTTGTTTACTAAAGAAATCTAGTTTTTTTTTAATTTATTTACAAAAAAGATTTCTATTAAATTTTATTTTTACTTGTGTTTTTATATTCACTTGTGCATTTTTAGGTTTTTTTTCGCTGATGCTTTAAAAATCCAAAACATTTAGTTATGAATAAAAAAAAAAGAAAAAAAAACCATTTGTTAAGAGCGTTGAAATTGATAAAAATTAAACAATAAAGCAAAGTTTTCTATAAAAATGCAAAACATCGAGTGTATTTATTTACACGCCCTTAAATTTTATAGTTTTTTTTTATAGATAATGAAATTTTTTGCTGTCTTAATTAAGTAGTTAAATAAACGCAATGAAATAATATTGCAGATATTCTTTCATTTAAGAGTGTGGAAAATTCTTGAATTATTTTCAACGTAATTAGAAAAATTATTAATTTCTCCAGGCAAGGAAAACATATTTTGCAACATGGTAATCGCTAACAAAACAAGTTTTAACGAACAATTTCCAAGATATCGTTACTTCGAAAATATTTTTGTTAAGCCGGTTAAACCAGTTAATGTTCGTCGATTTAGCGATGAAGCAAAATTTTTAATATTTTTTAGTATTATAGCCAAGGCCTGGATTTTTATGCAAATGCATATTTGTGCTCGTCAGTCGGAGATTACCATATACAAAATATCTTTGCGAATAAAGAAATTTGCAGTAAAATGGCATCGATTTGTTAGTGCATATTTTTGCTTTAAATGCATATTTATGCATATATTGCATATTTTTGTTGCATATTTTGAAAAAACTTGTTTTAATTGCTTTCTTTTGCCATACACCCTTCCGCAGAAGAGGTAAAAGACATCTTCGATGATATTTATTTATTGGTTTCTTATGGGAAAAATATTTTGTAAAGCACCTTCGCGTGTTGTCGCACATAAAAAGAATTATCCGGATTAATGTCTTCCTCTACAGCCGATAACAACCAGATAGGGGACGTGGTTGAAAGCAATAATGTATTATCCTAAAAACTTTTGACAATTCAAAGATGTTGTAGAAGGATTCAACAGTGGTAAATTTAAGTTAATTGATATTGCCATAAATAAGATATATTTTTTGGACTTAAGTTAACAAATTCGTAGGAAGCTTGATAAAGGTTAAACAAAAATTAAGGATTTAATTTTATTGTTTTAAATCCTTAACAGCTTAACATATTTATTTTAAATTGTTACCGAAAACAGCGTAATGAAAATGAATATACCACAGAGAGACTATCAGTATTTAATCATGCACGTATCATTTCCGTTTTATTTTGTTTTGAAAAACAGGCAGTAACTTTTATTTTGAAAAAATGTAGGGTCAAATATATCTCTAAAGGCATTTTAAAAAACAAAATCAATTAACATTTGATTCGTATGTAATTGCGATCAATATGCACTTTGCTTAAGCAAATGACAGTTTGAAAAAATTTAAGACAAAAACCAAATTTAACATTTAATTTACCATAATAAACAAAAATAAAGCACAACAAATTACTTATGCTTCTAAATAAAGAAATTAACAAAAGGCTCAGTTAGCTGGAAGTAACAGTAAACTTACCGTAAAACGTAAGACTAATCTATTTCTTACAGATTGAGACGTAACATCTTTCTGCTAATTGTGATCGTTCTAATTGCTTAACATTCAATAAAATGAAGCTGCTGATTTGCAACGTTACTGTTACTCCCGGCTAACGGAGCCACAACGTATTTTAAACAACCAAAAGTAGTCGGTTTCTACTGCAAAGTTGCCACAGTATAATTTTATCGGACAGTTGTAGTAATGGAAAGAGTTTAATGGTTCCTTTATCGTTCACGAGAACTATTGTTCACGTCAAATGTCAGGAGCTTTATCCTTAGGTTGTAATAATGGCCCTAAGAACAATGTTATTGTTGTTAAGCAACCGTTAAATAACGTGTTCAGATATGCACCTTAATTAAGTTTTACGCAATGCATGCCATTATTGAGCTCAATTATGCATACAGAATTGCAATTTAGTTATTGCTCAATTAATACGAAACTGTTATAAATATTGAGTAAAATTAAAATACGACCCTGTCACAAGTGTGTTTAGTGAGCAAAACACAACTTACCCAGTAAAAACTTCGCCTACAAAATAATGCGTTGAGTAATCAGAAAACCATAAGAGCACTACTTACAATTCTACTGAAAGAACCAATGATTTTTATAAAGGATGTCCCAAAATGAACGCATTCAAAAGTCATTATTTTTTTACCTTCATACATCCAAAAAAAAGTAGTTATAGAAGAAGTTATAGGAGAAAGCTACTAAATAATGAGTGAAAGAAGCTATTAATTTTTAAAATGTAAGCGATGTTTTTACTGTGTACTAAACAAAGTGTTTTGACATTTGGCAGCTGAAATTACAACAAAACAAAGTTTCGCCGATTGCTTTAATGGATATCTGTAAGCATTGAGGTTATTTAAGGCAGCTACAGCAACATGGCGAATTCAAGACAAACACTTTTCTTCGAGTATTTAAAACCAAGGCCCATCTATCAGGTCTGCTTACTTGTACAAAAACAAAATACAATTCTTTTTAGTTGTCAAAAATTTACTACCGCATATACAAAGCAAAAAGAAAAAACGTGTATGTGTGGCATACCATAAACATGCACATGTAAGCAAAATGTAAACAACTTTTGACAACTAAAAAGAACATAAACAATGATCATCAGGCTTCTTGCACAGACCTTTTCAATGGGCCTTGATTTAAAACATATTTAGCAAAGTGTTGTTTGCATTTATTTTATACAATTTTGCATCTATGCATTCCTAATAAAACGAAAAAAAAAGTCAGCTGTCGTAATACCACCGCCTGGTTATCAATTGGCCTTGATACATACCTTCTTATTTTTTTAAAATTAATTTTCCATTTGTTGGTGTCAACTCAGCTTCATAATTACGACTAATGACAAAGTTATAAAATGAACCATAAGACTAAATGTTCCATATAAAAAAGAAATTATTATTTTTTCATTTCTTTTAGTTTTGTTTTGCAAAAAAGAAACAGAATAAAAAAATAGCATGCATTTTCTAAAATATTTGAGAGAAAAAGACCTTAAAAAATGGACATTGCCGTTTTTGCAAAAATTCTTAACATTCTTAACTTTGAACATCATTTTTTATGGGATAAAAGTGTATCTGGTAACGTCATATTCACTAATCGGAAGCATTCATTAAATACAACTAATGATTTTGATTGGGACTCCTTTGCAAGCAAGAGCGCTCCATATTGCGTTCAGGGTATCAAATGCTTTTTCAAAATCGATAAACAACAGGTAAAGCGATGAGCGAAGTTCTGTAGATTGCTCTTTAATAATTCTTAGACTATTGTGTGGATTTTTGGGGCCGGAAGCCAACTTGTTCTCCGCTAACTTCACTAAGGATGGTTATGCCTCGCCAGTTCCTCAAGTTTGTCAGGCCACCCTTTTTGGGGATATTTACACCTTCTTTTAAATTGGAATTAATTCATGTGTGAGCCAGAAGTTCTGGATAAGGGGAAACAATATGTTTCATGTTTTATGGGGGTCGGCTTTAAGCATCTCGGGTGATATGTTGTCGGCTACAGGAGCGTTTTTCATTTTTAAGGTGATTTACAGCATCCATAACTTCTGCATTCAATGGAGATATCTTGCCTTATTTCATGGGAAACGCAGGTAAATATGTTTTGGTAGTTAGAAGTTGTTAACGAAAGCATATTGGAATAATGCTGTTTCCATACTTCAAGTTGGTCTTTCACAGATGTTGTGAACTTCTTCGGCGTCGGTCTTAATTACTAATGAATACGTGCATAAAATGTCCATTTTTTAATTTTCACTCCAGGGATGATAAAGTCAGTACAATTGTACTTTTTTCAGTACTATTTGCATTGCAAAAGTACTGAAGTACTCCAATGACATATTAAGTTCAATTTAAAAATTTCCAAATAAATGGCATATTGTCTACACAACATTCGTCGGCGAATATGGAAAGGATTTTTTTGTAGCAAAATATAATTAAATCAAAGCGTAGAAACCGCCTTTTTGTGAATATTGAATCGAATTTAATTCAGACAAAATACTTATTACAGTCTAATGAATCTTGTTGCTATAAAAAACCGAAAACGTTTAAGCTTGATTTCTTAAAGTATGGTGAAACGGGATATAGTGCGGCCGCACAAGTTGCGACTTGTTGTACAATTTGATTAAGTTGTACAACCATTTGTTACGTTAGAGGTGTGGTTGGTCATCGGTTGAATAAAAAATCTATTTGATTTGAGCTTTCAAATTGGTACGTGTGATGGCGATTTTTTCTTTCGTTTTTATTTTCGTTCTAACGTTTTGAAAGCAACAGTGTGCGAAGTGAACAATATTTTAGAAAACTAAAACAAAATTCCAATGCACAATTTTAGTAAAGAATATAAAAACTACCGGAACTATTATTTATTTTCTTTCTTGCTCCTCTGCTTACTACACTTTATTTATCACCACTAGTGCTTAAAAATCGGTGCACATATTGACTCTTTAAAAAGAATTTCTTAATAAAGCTTAATTAAAAGGTGGTTGAAAATTGTAGCATGTGCTGCGAACGATCAACTGGTCTATTCAACTCAATTGTACGACTAGTTACTATGTATAGGGGCCACATAAGGGGCCTTAGACAATATCTTTTGGGCTTATTACTGGCATAGTTGGGGGTAGTGCACTCATTTTGCAGTTTCAACCCACACTTATTGAAAGTGCAACAATTTTGCAATCATTTTTTTGATGTAAAGCCAATAATTGACAAAATTTAATTTTGTTTAATGTTCTTTCCTTATGCATATCCTCCAAAAAAAATCAAAAACCATACACATAAAAAGTTACATTTTTTAAATTTTAGTGAAACAATATTTGTATGCAGCTTTTTTGATTGCAAGTCCAAATTTTGCACTTTTTGAATTGAGTGCATATTTTTGCATTCAATCTGCGATTAGTGATAGTGATAAAATTTGCAATATCACTAAAAAATTTTTAGTGGTAGTTAAAAAATTGCAATCATCACTAAAGCTGGTAAAAAAGAGTGCAAACTAATTTCTTTGCAGTTTTATTTAGTGTTAGTGCACTGCTGATTTAAATCAATATTTAGTGCACTACCCCCAACTATGATTACTGGGTTAAAAAGTATTTATATCGTCTAGATTCCTTATTACGTATTAACTTAATATTTTTTTTTTTTTGTTAATTGCCAAAGGTGTATTGCAAATACGTATGTACATATGTTTAAGTGTATATTACAAGTGAATTTGAATGTACATATGTTCGTACATTTTCTGTTATTTTAATAATAAAACTAGTAAAAAATTCTTTACTTAATTATGGACAATTTAGAAAATGTCATTTATCATCCCTGATTCACTCTTATATTTAAATGAATAACTTAAATTTTCCGCAAATAGGCTTTGGCAATTGAATTTCTTCGGCCAAAAGTCCAATTTTTTGTTATCACCGATTTCAAAAATGTTAATGCCATTCGATAGCAAAGATATTAGAACTAAGGTATCCAAAAAACTGCACTAAATATATGATAATTGTGGGTGTGGCATGCTGCTGGAAGCAGATATTTTATGTTGTGTTAGAAAAAATTAAATTTTTGTAAATTTGATCAGAAGTAAATTATGATTTCTCGCAAACTGTTATCAATAATGGGTCGAAATTTTAATGGGATAATAATCTTTTAGAAATGGTTCGTTACATCAATATATCATTTATACCTGATGTGTTATTAAAAGTTGCCCCAGGTGCTATATATTAGTTAAATCCTAATTTCAGAGATCACCATGGTGAAGGTTATATAAGATTCGTTATAGCCGGATATAGCACTCTTCTTTTTTTAATACAAAAGTCATAAGAAACATGAGCTAAAAGTTGTTAATTACATAAATTTTGACAAATAATATGTTTTCTTTTTAACACATATCAACATGTTTACGATTTTTTTTTTTTTTTTTGTAACTGCCAACTATTGAAATCACCCTTTACGTACCCGGAACATTAACGTTTAAATAACAAGGTCTTAAGACGAAAAACTTAGATTTATTTACCAAGTCTAAATAGGTACTTTCATGTGCTTTTGCGTTGTTTACGAATAATTCTAAATTTTTCGATTTAAATCGCTGTGTTACTTTACGGCCATTTCACACATTTCACACAATTGTACATGTTTTTCGTGTTTGATTCATTAACAACAAATGGAATGTATGAAAAAAGATTAGTTAATAAAATGCCACTTAAGTGCGATTTTCTGTATTTTTTTTTAAATAAATCCTAAAAAGCTTAAACAGAGAAGGAAAAGTAGCAAAAAACGCACAAAGTAAAAAACAGATATCAAAAGATTTACTTGCATACATACATATATTCAATGAATTTCTACATAAAAACATACATATGTACATTTGTATGTTCTCAAAAATAAATATACAAATACCTTTTTTCATTCAAAAAGTCATTGCAATAATTTTAAATGGGCTTTTAAATACATAATCCATTTTAGTATAAAAAAAAAACACAAAAACAAAAAAAAAGTTTAGAAATAAACATCACAAAAATAAAATAGAATTAAAGAAAATAGTTATAAGAGTCTAAACAAAACGAAATGTAATACAAAAAATAAAACAAACAAAACCCCCCAACATTAAAACACGTACCTACACGATGTGTCCAATACTAATTCCAGAGTTTGGGCGTTCTTTGGCCCATATCAGCAGCAACAAATTTTGGTTCGTTTGTTGATTTACAATATTCTTTGCCGAATAAGTACGCAGCAAAAAAAAAAATCACATAACTTTTAACAAAAAATCAACTACAAAAAGCAAAAATGTCTGTACTCCATAATAAGTCAACGTTATTATGGCTACATTGATTTTTTGGCTTTAATACACTTAAAATTCTTGTAGGTAACTTTTATGGCCAAAATATACAACAAAACTTTATTGAAATTGCGTCACAACCCACTGACCAAAAACTAACAGGCACTTGTCAACAAAGTGAAATAAAAAAATAATTTAGACCCGACCATGACACCCTACATCAGAATATTTTGAACTAAGTTTTTCAGAGGTTACCCTATTTGGTGCCAGTGGGCAATCATGGACCCGCCAGAACAAAATTATGTTATGCGGTTAATTTTCATGTAAAAGTTCTTTGCGCCGGATATTATTTAGATATCTTCATCTATATGAGATTTGTTTGCCTTTGAGTGATTTTAGGAAGGGGGTTTATATGGGACCTTTGTTTAATTTTAGACCTACCAGCATAGCATCTTCTCCCGACTAGTAGCTATCGTTAAAGTAATTTTCGAGACCGATTCTCGCCATTTTCAATAGACTGGGTATTCTGATTCGATCGGTATACTTATAAGTGGTTCTAGTAGGACCAATATTTTAAAGTGTTTCAAACATCAGCACAAAAGCATAATACCCTCTTCACTATTGTGGTGTTGGTTTAAAAATGCATTTATTTCATTAAACATTTATATTTTCCAAACATTTTTTATATATTATTTCAAGGCGAATTTACACCAGGTGACCTTATCTTGCTACGTAAGCAACAGCTGACTACTAACCTTGTGTCAAAATGATATACCGTTCATCTGGTTCTGGGGGAATATTTACTAAATTCTATAATTTTCGCTTAAAATTATGAAATTGAAAATTTTTTTAAATTATTACGTTTCAAAACAAACAATTTAAAATTAAAAAGAAAATTAAATATTTGTTTAAATTGTTTACTACAGTGTTCTATTATTTTTGACACAACGTTAATATAATTTACAGTGTTGTAAACGTTTTTAAAATAAGACCACCTGTATCAAGGCAAATTTACACCAGGTGACCTTAACTTGATACGTAAGCAACAGCTGATTACTAACCTTATGTCAAAATGATATACCGTTCATGTGGTTCTGGGGTTTATTTACTAAATTTTATAATTTGCGTTTAAATGTGAAATTTAAAATTTTTCTAAATTATTAAATTTTAAAACAAACAATTTAAAATTAAGAAGAAAATGAAATATTTGTTTAAATTGTTTACTAAAGTGTTGTATTATTTTTGCCACAACGTTAAAATATTTTACATTGTTGTTTACGTTTTCAAAATAAGACCACCTTGTATGAATTCGCCTTGACCTGTATGAAATCGCCTTGTTCTATTTCTACAGAGACAATTTATTGGAAAAAAATACTTTTGTCAACATATTTTTCCAAAAATATTTGGGGTATTCACGCTATCATGTTATATTGTCATAATGTTTTAACATTTTACAATGATTAAAAAAAAATTGTTGTTGCTCTGTAAACAAAAAGTGTCTTAAATTAAGGCCCTAATTTTGAAAAACACAACGCAACGACAAAGAATTACATTGAAAGCAAAAACAAATTCATAAATATTTTGTAATTTTGTTGTTGCCTCTAACAGAAATTCACATTGGTTTTTAAGATTTCATACGCCTCATTGATTGTGGCGTTGAAAATTTTAAAACGGTAAATAAATTTCTGTACAAAGCAACAACAAAATTACAAAATATTTATGAATTTGTTTTTGCTTTCAATATAATACTTTGGCGTGCGTTGTGTTTTACAAAATTAGGGCCTAATAGAACTTTGCTTGCTATGTTTATTGTGCTGTCGTAATTAATCAGAAGAGATCTGCGCTGAGCGGCTAAGCCGAACCGCATTAGTTTTTGAACCCGTCGCCGTTGATGGTATAGTTTTATCCGGCTAATATCCGAATTTAACCTGCGGCTAGCAATTGTTTGCAACAAAACACTTGCGGCGTCAAATTAGATCGGCTTAGGACTCTGATGTTTGGTAAGCAAACAAAATAAAATTTATTTGTGGTTTGCTTCTGAAAAATGGAAAATAGTCAGGAAAGAACTAACTTAATTTATTAATTCATGGATTAGAATTAAAAAATATTTTTAATTTTTGGTTAATGTTTTTTTGCCAGCCAAAAGAGCGCTACGCACAACAGAAAGGAACGAACCCTTATAAGCTGAACCGAACACAATGAAGTGTGTGGTTTTAAAAAAAAACCGAACGGAATTAAATATTCTTATCTTTTTGTTGAGTTCGATAAGAACAGTATTATTTTTGTGCTCGAGGGTGACAAACAGGGAAACGTTATTTTTTTAATGATTAACTACACAAACACTCTTAGCGCTTGTGTTTTCCATAAATCTACCGAACCGAACACTAAGGAGCAATATTTAATATATATTTTCGAATGCTGATTTTGTATGCCTTCTCTCTTTCTTCTTCTTCCTTTCAATAAAAAAACTCACAAAAACTGCTTGTACATTAAACGAAGTACACTTTTCAATACGTTTTTCCCTTCCCAGAAAAAAATTGTGCACCAATTAAAGCATTTATCAAAAATAAAATCAGTTTTAATTAAAAATTTTATCAAGTGAATTAAACGTATTTTTTTTTTTAATTGGTGACAATTAGTTTTCTATGTTTTCACCAACAAACACAAATGTTTCGCAGCAAATGTTTCATAATATGAAATAAAAACATCAAAAACTTTTGCTAAAACTAGTCAATATCATCGAAATTCTTAGAGATAAATTTCGTGTTGTAAAATTCGTCTCTTCATAAAAATAATTGAATGAAAATTAAATTTGATGATGAACTTTGGCCTAATTAAAATATCAAAATTTGGATTAAAACCCATAAGCAGTTCAACAAAATACTAATTATTGATAAATTTTATCGAAATTATCTAAAAAATTTCTAAAGAGAAAATTTATCGAATTAGCAGGAAATTTTGATCAAAAATTTATAAAAAATATGGACAAATTTTCTATAGCGGAAATGTTTATCGAATATATAAAAAAAAATTTAGATATAGGAAGAGACAGCTTTTTTTTAAAGTACAGAGAAAAGTTATACAAAATATAGAAATTTTCCCAAAATATGGAAAGAAAACATTTTTTCCAATGAACCGAAAAATTTTCTTTGAGAAAAAGTTATCGAAACTTTTGGAAAATTTTCTGTTGAAAGAAAATTCATTAACATCGTCGAAAGAGATCATCCTAAACATTAAAAATTTTCTATAGAAAGGAAAACCTAAAAAACTTTAAAAAGATTTCTATAGAAAGAAAATTTAATTCTTTACAGTTTTTGGTTTAATTTTTAGTGATAAAGATAAAGTCTAATAGTGTTTTAACAAAATTGTTTTCTGATAAAATTATTTCGGGATTCTGTTGGAAATTGCCACAAAGATAAATATTTTACATTATTTTGTTTATAATGTATTTTATGACATTGAAATTGCACGAAGAAATTTATCTTAACAAGTTTTTATTCCTAAACAAGACATAAAATATTGTGTTATGTATTTTTAAAATTTGTTTTCACTTGCAAGAAAAATAAAAAAATCTAAAATCTGAGAGTTTCATCAAAATTGACTTCAAAAGCTTTTGTTAATAAGTATATAATTATTTGTGATTTTTATTTTATTATGCATTATAAACAATAAAAGTGTGTGTAATGATGAACGGTTCGTTATTTAAAAATAAATTTCACTCTAAATTAAAAAAAAAAAAAAATAAACAATATGTACAAATTAATAAAATTTGTTTGAAATATCTGAAAGATGCTACCAAATACTGAACATGTATGGAAAAAAATGTTTATTTGTCGACTGTACAATGGGAAATTTAAAAAAAAAACCGAAATTAAAAGCAGCGTAAAAAGACGAAACTTCTAAACTGTTTAAAGAAAATTCTTCATATTTGAAAACTATGAAAAATTTTCTTTAAACCCCAAATTCTTTATCAAATCATTTTGAAATTTTCAACGGAAAATTTTGGAACAATTTTTATAGGAGTTGGAAAAAATATTTAAAACATTAAAAAAATAATAATAAATTTAATATCAAAATTTCTATTAAAAAAATTTTGAATTTTATATAAAAATTGTATATGCATAAGTTTTTGAAATTATTTAATTTTTTATGTTCGCAATATTTTTTATACCCTCCACCACAATTAGTTGTGAAGAGGGTATATTAAGTTTGTCATTTCGTGTGAAACTTTTTTATTATTCATCTCAGACCCCATAAAGTATATATATTCTGGGTCCTTGAGTGATTCTAAGTTGATTTAGCCATGTCCTTCGGTCTGTCCATCTGTCCGTCTGTTGAAAACACGCTCACTTTCGAACAACTCAAAATAAATGAACAAACTTGATGCCAAATTGCTTGTAGTTATCCTAAGCAGTTTGGGATTGAAATTCAGCAAATTCGGTGCAGTGGAACCAATGTGAAATGTGGAACCACCACCTAAAAAAATGATAATTTTGTTACAAAAAATAACATAAATGGTGGAACAAGGCAACGGAATGAGATAAGATTTTGCAAAAATTTGTTTTATTCGACTGGAAATCACGCTGTAAAATTTCGTGAAGATCCGTCCATAATTTACCCTAGGCCCCATATAAACACTACTCCCGGAAAACAGTTTAGTATGCCTAAAACCGATAAAAATAATGCTATCATAACAAAATTTGGTACGTCACAGTTTTTTTAGGACTAGAAATAACACTGTGAAATTTCTTGAAGATCGGTCCATAATTTACGTTAGGTCCCCTACTACCGGAAAACAGTTTAGTACGCCTAAAACCGTAAAAAATAATGCTATCATAACAAAATTTGAATTGAAACTGTTACTAAAGCTAGTTTAAATTGCTAAATAATTTAATATAGATCTAAACCTCAAACCAACCAATTTTAATGCTGATGTCTGTTTTTATAAAGATTAATTAATAATAAATAGACATCATATTGATATCCCTCCTGAAATATTCGAACAGTCGGTGGAGGGTATTAAAGATTTGGCACAGCCGAATATAGCACCCTAACTTGTTTTATTTTACATTTTTTTATATTTAAATTTCTATTAAAAAAATTTTTAATTTTATATAAAAATATTATATGCATAAGTTTTTGAAATTAAAATCGTAAAAAATAATAATACTGTGGTACAATTTAGACTATGCATATGTTCAGAAATAAAATATCTAGAAGATCGGTCTATAATTTACCATAGGCCTTATACAAAGGGAAAGAAAATCAGCTTAATAAGTCTTTAGCCGCAACAAATATTAAAAACGGGAATTGAAAACAATTGAATTTTTCGGGAAATCCCGGCATGAAAATTTCCTTTGAAAAATTATGAAGTACGAGAACATCGAAAATTAAGGGTGTAAAATTATCATGTTCGAATGCATTGAAAATTTGATATAAGAATATAATAATCGGGATTTATTTTTAATTTCCTGGGATCCCGGGAAATCCCGTTCAATACAACTCGATGCAAAATATTATTTAATTTATTTCATCAATTAAATAAGTTTATAAATGTATGTATTCAACTTTCTCAAATTTCTTTGGCTAAAAGGAAAAACTGCTCAATGACACCTTAAGATCTTCATGGGCAAAATTTCAATTATTTTTTAGGATTTTTGGAAAATTTATAGCGAAATGACTTTTTGGTTATCTTTTTTCAATGTGCAGTCCCGTTTGGAATAATAAAAACTTTCGATCTGTGACATAAGGCGTGTTAAGGAATATAAACTTAAACAACTATAACCGCAGAGAACTGATGATTATATTAAATTCGGATAAAGTTTCCAAAAGCCACCTTTAAATATTTTAATTGTTTCCCTATAAAACTAAAGAATTAGACTTAAGCAGTTATTGCCACATAATTATTTCCAAGCCAACAGCATTTATGTATATAAAACAAAAAGTTGAATTATTTAAACAAATTTTTTCTTTTAAAATATATTTAAGTTCACAATAAGCATTTACAGAATCGTTTGAAAGCATATTTTTAATTTTTATCAAGAAGAATTCAATGAAAAAATACGTTTCCTTTCTACGGATGATAATTTGTTAAAATTTTGTACATATTATAATAAAATCATTTATTAACAACATGAAAAAAACCAAATTTAAAATTTTCTTTTTGACAGAAACGCCTGTATATATCGTTTAATCAAGAGACAAAACATAGTCAAGCTTCGTATGTGATTTTTTTATTTCTTCATCTTATGTCCTTTTTAAAGAGCTTAATATTTGTCAAGAATACTTATTTTAAATAAATTTTTTTTTAATATAAGTATCTAATCATGTTTAGCAAAGTTAATACCAAATAAAAGAGAAAGAAGGCTCTGTAGAATTTAAAAAAATTTTTTCTTCAGTTCCCTGAACTGAAATAAAAAAAAATCCTTTTAAAAATATACCCTCCTTATCCCTAAAAGTTTTCATTAAAAATTCGAAATAATTGTTTTTTACAAATTAATTTCTATGTAGAAATCTCGTTCATTAGATCTTCGATCTTTCTATAGTTCGCAAATGCGAACGCGAATATTCGTAGGCTCCTAATTATAAATTAGGGTGGGCGACGAATATTCGGGTACATAATTTTGGGAATTGTTGAAAATTGCCAGGCTATTAGGACTCATAGTATAGGGTTTCTGTTCAAAAATGCTATTTTATATAAAAAAATGTAATTTACAAATGGAAATAAGCTGCATAAATACTATTTTTAGACAACATATTGAAAATGAGATAATATTTTGAAAATTCCCTACATTTGCCTGAAAAGAAAGAAATCTGCCCTTTTATCCCTACGCTTGAAATTTTCCGAAAAAATCCCCACAAAAAGGGAAAATACCCTACAATTGGCATCACTGCTTTATAGTCAAAGGAACATTATATAATCTCTAGACACTTTCAGTTTCATAAGCACTTCCTTCAAAACTTGTAATTCCATTTTAAAAAAATTATTTTCTTCAAATCGAATAAGCGTTTTCGTCATTAATAACTTTTGTCATCATCTCTTACAGAATCGAATCCGAAAATCTTTTAAGCAGCTGCTCTGCATATAAAATCATAAAATTGTTTGAAGCAAGTGGGAACAACTTTTTTTCGTTTTTATAAAATAAATCTGGGTCTTTGAACAAATAAAAAATTCTGTACATTTTTATTCTTCTTCTTTCGAAATTTTAGAGCATTAAACATTGCCTTACTTAAGGCCCAACTATAATGTGCTTAAGTTGGCTTAAGCAATTGTGCGAATACATGTGATATTTATGTGTCAAACCATATTGAACTTAAGAAAAGTTTTCGGTTAATTTAATAAAACTGGCATTTGCTTAAGCAAGGTGCGAAACAGATCGAACTTTCCGTACAGAATAAAATATTTTTTGATTTTATTTTTGTTTTTTTTTTAAATGCTTTTGAAAGGCTTTTTGATAATTTTTGACAATACCTTAAGCCAGCTTATGCATATTATAGTTAGGCCTTTATCGGTTATGAATTGGCATCTCTTTGGCGTTTGACAAAACTGTCTTAAGTCAAAAACTGTAGTTGTTCGTTATGTTTAATTGCAGAATATTTATTTGGTGTATTTCATTGACTTTTTTCCTAAGAGCAAATAATAACGATAAGAAGGAATTGCGGTAAACCAAAGTGATGTAAACCAAACAAAAGAGAAACAAATTGAATTAAAGCAAATCAAAATCTAAAAATTAGTTTTTTTGACCTAAGACCTTTTTGCCTAACGGCTAAAAGTGGCCTTAATTAAATTGAGAAAAATCCCGGGAAATCCCGCATGAAAAACACTAACAATAACAAGTTTGAGGCCTACAAAAATGAAAAGGTATCATGTGCGAAAACATCGAACCATTTCTATGAAAAGTTATCATGCTTGAGAACTTTTAAAATTTCCTATAAAAAATTATTATGTTCGATCATGTTCGAGATTTGCTGTGGAAGTTTATTATATACGAGAAGATCGAATATTTTTGTACGAGAACTTCGAAAAGTTGCCATGGGAATTTATTATGTTTGAGAAAATCAAAATTTCGAATGAAAATTTATATGGTAAAAAACATGGTTATGTTATGTAAATTTGTTATATGTATACGGTACATCGGCGAAAATTTATTATGTTCGAGAACACGAAATTTTTTATAGAAGCTTATCATCTTCAAGAACATTGAAAACAGTTTCCCTGTGGCAATTAATTTTGTTCGAAAACATCGATATATTCTGACATTTAATATAATGGAAATTTTCGAACGAGACGTTTGTCTTCATTAAGTTTCTCATGTTCGAAAGCATAGAAATTTATTTATTTTTTTTTTTATTTATTTATTAAATTTTTCTAAAAAGTTTTTAAAAAAAATTTTAAATTTCTATAGAAACATTTCGCAATTTCATTGAAAAAATCTTCTGGTTTTCTGTAAAACGAGTGCAATTTACTTTCACTTTAAATCGAAATTCCCTGTAGAGTTTGGCCAAATCAGAAATAATGATTCGTTTGCTGTTCGCTTTGACCGCTTTAAGAAATAATTTGTGTGTCAATTATTTTAATTAAATATTCTTTAAAATATTTATCATGAATACTGAGTTCTATTCCATTTAAAACATACAAAAACGTAGTTGGCTTTTATTTTATTTTACTTGTATTTAGTTCATGTTAAAATCACATAAAAGGTTTGTTTAATAGTTCAACTAATTCGTAAAGATCGATATTTATTTATATGTAGAACAAAATAAAGAAAAGAGTTTAATAATAAATTAACACTAAATTGTTAGAAATAAAAGAAAATCAAACATGAGATTGGCGATTGTGTTCCATTGTCAAGTCAGTCGCATTTAACATTTATTTAGTTCGATTTTATGGGGCTGTTAATTTTATTTCGTAATTATTAAATATTTACATTGTCAATTTAATGAAATATTAATCACGTGAAGGTGAACAGAACAGGGTGGCAGAAGTTTGAATCTTAAATGGTTAAAGAAGGTGCGAAGAATGCGAAAGGGGAATGGTAAACGTTTTGTTGTTGAGCACACATAACAATGGATAGTCTAGACGGTGTGTTAAGTATAGACTCACTATTACTACGTTTATACGTAGACTATTCGCAAATAAAAATTATTTGCGATTAACTAACTTACTGTTTATATGTCCTATTTTGTTACGTAAAATTCTTATTTTTATGTGATGCCGGATGGAAAATTTATGCATTTGGTAGCACTGCATGTATAAAAACTTTTTATTTTTTAATGAATAATGAAAAAATTAAAATTTTTTGTGTATTTGTGAAATTTATTTCCACAATTTTGAATTAATTTTACTTTTTTTGTCGTATGAATGTGCCACATCGAAATAAAAACGTAAAACGGTTAAAAGTGTGGCAATGCTTTAAATCTTATTTGCAAATAGTGTCGTTAATCAGGAATTGTTTTCGTGAGTTGGCTATTCGCAAATAAAAATTTAAGTCACTGTTTATGCGGCAATTTTCTTTGCTTGCAATATTTTTATTTGCAAATAAGAGGTGCGTATAAACGTAGTATATATTAACTTTTTTTTTATGTTTTGACTCGGTTGTTAAAACATGAGTTTAAACGATGCTGTTATAACATCATTTCATGTCTGTTATAGACTGGGCTTAACCACAGAAATAAATAGGCAATTTTTCAGAGTTTTTTTTTTTTTTTTTGTTTCAAGGATCCATTAAACCATTAAGTTCAATATTCAGATTCTTCATTTGTGCTGTGGGTACTAGCGAAAATGCGTTTATCATGTTGCGATAATATTCGCGAATAATAATCTAAAATTTAGCGTCACTCGATAATTGAAATTTATTTGAAAAAATCTCTCGTTTGCATTGATAACAAAAAATTTAATAATAAAAACTGCCACAATTCTAAATGTATTTAACACTATAATGACATTCCGATGAGGCTTCAAACTTATACGGTATCCCTCGATTTACGCGGTACTTTATTTGCGCGGTTTTGATTTGACGCGGTTCAATAATAGCAACCATTTGTTTATATAACGCGTTTTTTTTACGCGATTTTACTTTAACGCGATTTGAAAATAGTGGCAACCCTCGAATTGCGCGGTTTACAACACTAATTTTGTAAACATTATCAGCTGTTTGCTAAAAAGAACAGGTTAAATTTAATTTTCAGTGGAAAACAACTTTAAAGGTAGTAAAATAAACTATTTGCTGTCGTTTTGTGTTATTAATTTTATTATTAATTTATTATTTATTTGAAAATATTGTTGAGGAGGATATACTGGAGATGACAAATGATGTTCCAGAATTGACAGAACATTATCTAATTGAATTAGCTACCGAGTCCAATGAATCAAAGGTTTAATTTGCATTATATTATTAATATGCTTGTTTTACACGAATTTCCGGTCCCAAATTTGAATTTCGTATAAAGTTAGTGTTTCAATTTGTGCGGTTTATTATATTTCTGGTCCCAAAATAGAATTTTGTACTGATTTAGAACCTTTATTTACGCGGTTTTGAATTACGCGGTCTTTTCTCGGTCCCAACATACCGCATAAATCGAGGGATACCTGTATATTTAAAGTTCAATATTGATGTACTGAGGTTTGATTACACTGTGCTAGTTACAAAATTAGACAAGCCGGGGCACATGGCGTTTTTACAACATGAAACTAATTAATATTTATTGATAATTTTTCATTCTTGACTAAGCTGGGAATCGAACCCAGGCTTTGACGTACTGGTTTCCCTGGCGTTTCGATTGCAACCACTCAATAGGCCTAACCATAATATGCATAGCCTTGCTTAACCTACTGTCAAAAATCACCAAAAAGTCTCTTAAATGTATTTAAAAAAACAAAAACAAAATAAAAAACACATGATTCCGTACGGAATGTGCGATTAGATTCGCACCTTGCTTAAGCAAATGAAATTTTCATTAAACTTAACAAAAGGTTTCCTTAAGTTCAATATGGTTCGCCTCATATAAATAACATGTATTCGCACATTTGCTTAAGCTAACTTAAGCACATTGTGGTTGGGCCTAATCTCTTCAGAGGGTTGCCAAATTTTATTAACTGTTGGCAGAAATCGCCAAAAGAAAAAATATCGGGTTTTTTAGAAAAAAAAACTCGCCAAAAAATATTTTTTCAATATTGCAATATTTATTTAATATTTATAAAGCTGATTTGTACTTTTAGCTAAGCAAAAACATTTATAAGGTCGTAACCCTCTTTTTCATACATATATAATTTCATCTGCACTGTTTTCAATATTGTACATTATAGTAGAATTAAATATTTTAGTTAATAATTCTGAGCAAATCATCCATTTCAATTCATAATTGAAAAAACCCTTTCGACACCAGTGGCTAGTTGGAATAATCAACATGTTAAGAACGGCCAAAGCAACCTCTTTTATATGAAATGTTCCTGCTGCATCGCTGTAGTTATAAGCTTAAGGCCAGAAGTCTAGTAAGGTTGTTGGAATTTTCTCTTTAAAATAATCTTTCCAATTAACTAAAGCCAATTATGACCACTGAAGTTCATACTTGCCTACTGATACTTATGGATTTTGAAAAAGTGTTATTGATTCTTTAATTAATGAAAATTTAGCCTGTGTCAATGGATTTCCACATTTTAATCACCATATACTTTAGAGAACATCATATTTTACTGGAATCGATGTAATATTTCTTTAATTAGTCTCTTTAAATATACAATACAATTTTCTTTTAAAATTTGTTCTTGGTTTATTTAGTTACATGTCTATATGTATTGTTTAGCTCAATTTCAAACTCAGCTTTATAATCAATTGCATCGAATGAATGAAAATAATCTGCAGAATCCATGACTGGTTTAACTTGTTCAACACGTTATCAATATTTTTAATACTATTTTAAACTGATGGCTTAAAAATTTTTGATGATAAAACAATAATTGTGGAAAATATTAGCTCGTGCATGCTTCCTGCATCCATATGATCCGATTGAAATTCCAAGTTTAAATAATTAATTTTATTTAATATACGCCTTATAAATATAAAAAACAATCGATTTTTTTCGTCGCATAACTCGTTATATATATTTTGAGCACTTTTATCATTTTCAACAGTCGGTAATAATGAAAGGTGATGCTTTTGGTACTTGATGCATTGCATTTTAATAATTATAAATTCGTAGCAAATGCATTTTTTAAATGAACTTCTGTGGAAGCTATTAGACTTGCTTGGTTTTTACATGACATTTAATTTTGTTTCTGGTTAAATTACATACGAAAATATTCGAAATTCGGTACCCAGATTAATATGCAATATGCAAATTGCGTATCGGTCTAATTCATAAAAATTTCTTGTTTCAGCTTTAATGCTTACAATAGTTATCAAACACATTTTGTTTTATAAACCATTAATAAAAAGTCTGATTTATAAACGCTTAATTGTAGTGGATTAACAATTAATCGTTTATATTGCTTTTGTATTTTTATGTTGGCAGCAACATGTTATTTTAATTGTAATTTTTGTAATAGTGATGCATACAACTAGGGATGAAACGATACGAGTGAATACAAGTATCATACAACGTACGAATTTTAAGTGAATTTTTGTTTTGTTTTCAATTTAAAAAGAATTTCTGTTTTTTAAAACGTAATATATTTTAAATAATTTTATGTTTTTTTTTTTAAATGCAAACTATTAACATTGAAGCGAAATATGTAAATCATTTATTAGCAATATCAAAATTTTACTGCTCAAACTCTGTAGGTTCCAAAAGAGATTAAACGGCTTTATGTTTAATGAATAATTTAACCAATTTTTATTATACATTACGCAGATGTTTTGAAAATAAAACTTCCAAGGCTTTAACAAAACATTTTTAACAACATACATATAACTGCCAAAATATTTTAGCAATGTTGTAAAGTACTGCTAGGACAATAATCAATCAGCCCAATTATGAAAACAAATTCTCCGGGAGTTTTTCCCTTTTCCCATTTTTACAATTTAATTTACAGAGAAAAAATTGGAGAAGGAAGAAAACTCCCGGGGAATATTTATTCATAATAAGGCTGAATGTGATTCCTTTTGCCAGATAAACCGTCAACCCATCTAATACGCAGCGAAATCGTTGCTTCCAAGCCCCGAATCTTCGTTCTCTCATTAGGATTGATTCCTCTATATGAGATGAATAGGCACGAGCCACTCTGGCTGAAATTCTACACACTGTTGCTTGAGAGAACCCAAGATGTGCTGCATGTTCCATTCAAAGTAATCAGTAACCAACACACGATACACTATGTGGTTTCAACTTTGTGTTTGCTTTAACAAATACTTTACCTATTTGAAAGACATTTTCAAATATAAGGGTAATGAATGGTAAAAAAGGTTTGCATAATTTGAATAAATCTTAATAAATCTTAAAAAAAATTTGTAACTATTAAACTATTTTATTAAAATAAATAAGATGACAAAAGTGTTGAATTTTTCGTGCAATTATTAAAACTTTATTTTAACAAACATTGAAATGCAACTTTATTAAACGCTTAAAGTAGGGTAAAGGCTGCAATAAATATATCAAATTTATGAAACGTTTATTAAACGTTTAATAGGCTATTAAACATTTATAAACCCTCTTTTTCGACTTTTGCTCATTAATGACTTATAAAGCTGCAATGATACGTTTATGAATTAGACTGATACAAACAATAATGACATCGCAACATCAACGTCACAGTTGTTTCAATATAGTGTCTTTTAAATGCTTCTTAATCTTTTCTTGGTATTCTATCCATTTGTTATACCCTCCACCACAATTAGTTATAGGGTATATTAAGTTTGTCATTCCGTGTGAAACTTTTTTATAATTCATCTCAGACCCCATAAAGTATATATATTCTGGGTCCTTGAGTGATTCTAAGTCGATTTAGCCATGTCCGTCTGTGTGTCCGTCTGTTCGTCTGTTGAAACACACTCACTTTCGAACAACTCAAAAGAAATGAACAAACTTGGTGCCAAATTGCTTGTAGTTATCCTAAGCCGTTTGGGATTGAAATTCAGCAAAATCGGTGCAGTAGGACCAGAGCCATGAATCAAAATGTGGACCCACCACCTAAAAAAAATGATAATTTTGTTACAAAAAATAACATAAATGGTGGAACAAGGCACGGAATGAGATAAGATTTTGCAAAAATTAGTTTTATTCGACTGGAAATCGCGCTGTAAAATTTCGTGAAGATCCTTCCATAATTTACCCTAGGCGCCATATAAACACTACTCCCGGAAAACAGTTTAGTACGCCTAAAACCGATAAAAATAATGCTATCATAACAAAATTTGGTACGTCACAGTTTTTTAGGACTAGAAATAACACTGTGAAATTTCTTGAAGATCGGTCCATAATTTACGTTAGGTCCCCTACTACCGGAAAACAGTTCAGTACGCCTAAAACCGTAAAAAATAATGCTATCATAACAAAATTTGAATTGAAACTGTTACTCAAGCTAGTTTAAATTGCTAAATAATTAAATATATGTAGATCTAAACCTCAAACCAACCAATTTTAATGCTGATGTCTGTTTTTATAAAGCTAAATTAATAAAAAATAGACATCATATAGATATCCGTCCTGAAATATTCGAACAGTCGGTGGAGGGTATTAAAGATTCGGCACAGCCGAATATATCACTCTTACTTGTATTTTTTTTGTTTTGTTTTCTTGTGTCGTAAGTAGTTTTTCCTACGACTTTCTGCAAAGTTTTCGATATTTTATAAACTACATTTACATATGTATGTACATATCCATACAACTAATTTACATACAAACATAAACATGTAGTAAATATATAAAAATGTTTGTAAATATGTCATTGTATATATTGCATGTGCTACATATAATTATTGTATTGGAGGGTAAGGTTGTTTGTTTACTTTGTATGTGTTTCGTAAACCTAAAATAAAAAAACAAAAAAAAAAAAAAAAGAAACAACAAAGAAATGTTTAAAAGGAAAAATGTATAAGAAAAATAAACATTGACCTTACAAATTCTGAAATAAGCTGTGAAAAAAGACCTACAAGAATGGTTATGTACTGATGTAAAAAATGTAGTACATTACAAAAAGTTTTTATACACACAATTGTATAAACATATTAATTTTATATGAATGTACTTATTTAATAATACAAAAATACTCGTATATAAAGAATTACATGTGTTTATATAGCGGTTATATACATTAACTTATATGCACAATATGTAAATTATGTACATATGAAATACCCATTTTAATAGGTTGATGGATGTTGTTGTTGTTGTTTGCACCACATGACAATGCAGAACTTTACGATCGAAATTAACTCTTTTTACAATGAAGGTTAGTGTTTGTTTTAAATTAATTCACAAAAATGTTTCAGTTAGTGCTTTAAGCAACAATTATGTTGCTAAAGGCTAAATTGCACTATCTCACAAACCTTACGTATTCCATAATACTTTGTGAGATAGAAATCTAAAGAGTTTTGTTGCGACTGTCAAAAAATCTAATTTAACATGACAGTTTGTAATCACACCATCACACAAAGTATAAATACTCACACATGAAATAAAATGCAACCCTGATCCAACGAAAAGTATTATTGTTTTGAAATTTTTCAATCAACGATGAAGTCGTATGGGATGTCAAAATTTTTTCTTTAATACTTGTCATTTTCATCACACATGCATTCATACTATCAGACTTTTACATAATACTTGAGTTTTTGACATGTATTAATACAAAGTATAATAGTGTAAACTAGCCTTAAGGTGCAATCTTAAGCTTAAGATTAAATAGGTATTTGACCAAAAACGCATAAGCACCACTTTTAGTGAGATTTAACATGGTCTTAATATCATAAAATAAAATTAATTCTACTGCTACCAATTTAAAAAAAAAAACTGTTTTGTCCCAGCAAACACAGAAATATGTATTGCCAAACGTATTGCCAAACGTATTGCCTGAATGAAAAATATTATTGCGGCAATAATCGATTTCGTATTGCGGAAGATACTTCCTTCGGGAAGAAACGTGTCTCGATAGCAATACTCCTAAGCAATACGAAAGCGATTCTTCTAGGTGTTAAACTAGCAATATTGCCAGATAACCACTAATGGGGAAATAGTAAGATATCGCCAAAATATCATTGGGATGATAAAAAGAAGAGTGTGCATTTTAATAAATATTTATTTATGTAAAAACAGGAATAGCTGTTTATTTCAAATTAAATTCTTAATTACATACATAAAAATAAATTATACTTACAAAAAATATACACCAATTCCCCGGCTTGCGTAGCTAATTGGGACCGGAAAAACTCGACGCAAACCGAAGCATGATTTTACATACATTTGTATTGATTTTCATTTAATTGGTTCCGAGATTCATAATTTTAGCTGAAAAAATAATTTTGATTTGATAGACTATATAAACAATAATTTTATTTTAGCTTTCTTTTAAATAACTATTTGTTGTAAGGGCATCGCTTCTCATTTTTGTAACCTGTTTATGTTCTTGTTTCAACAAATTTCTTAATTTTATTATCGTCACTGAAACAGCAAATGGATTTTATTGTGGAAGGGGCTAGTTCAAGGTTTCTTTCAATATCAACAGCCCTTTCCCCTGATTTAAAACGCGAACAAAAATTGTCCGTTCAGGCGGTTGTAAAACATTTTAAAGAAATTTCACAGACAGAATTGTTAGATCTGATTACCGTCTGTAAGAAGCTTGAGTCACAACAAATGATGCCAGAATTTCTTTAAATTTAGACAAAAAATAGCTTAAAACTAGCTTAAAACAATTAGGGTGCTATATTCGGCTATGCCGAATCTCATATACCCTTCACCACAGTGCAATAAGAACAAAAAGTTATGTAAACACCATTAAGATATAAATAATTTTTTTTTGTTCAATTATGTGCAATTAGAGGTGACATAAGGTCCAATTAGACGTGAAATAAGCATAATGCCACAGCCGTAACGATGACCGTAGAAACAAAATTGAATTGGTTTGTATGGTATGTTTATGTCATTTTGATAATACAGTTGTTATGGTAATGCAGCGTTGGTATGGTTATGTCGCTTCTAATTGGAACTTCAAAGGAAAAAAATTGAGGCAGTCGTGGTTTTTTACTCATATCTCAGCCATTTGTGGACCGATCTTTTTGAATTTCAATAGCAAACAATTCCGGACCATATGTAAGAAATGTATAATAACCTGGCCCCCATCATATATGGGGTCATTGGAAAACCCATTTCAACGGACAGTCGGACATCGTTAAATCAACTTCGCTCCTCATAAGGGTCTAACATCAACATTATAGAAATTACAAACGGAATGACGAACTTATATATACCCTATTCACCACCTGTGGTGAAGGGTATAAAAATGGCTAAGCTACATCGAATGCGTAAATCATGAGTATTTAACAAAAATAGGAAGGTAATGAATATTTAATTTCTTAAAGCAAATTGGAAAGATATTTTTAATAAAATAAAAATAAATAAATTATTATTACGATTTTCGTATGACGTGCTTAATTCCCAGCTTTTCATATTTGATAAATACACTGAAATTTATTGTTGAGGGAAAGAAATAGAATCTGGGAATTTATTTCTTATGGTGAGTAACATTTATTTTGTAAATTTTTATATTAATTCGAATGTGTATTCGAAGTCAAATTACAATTTTTATAAATCTTTCATACTTTAATCGTGTTCTTCCTTCAATATTTGCCAGGAATATTTTCTATGAATCGTAACAGAAATATACAACCAAAAAAATTCTGATAAAAATTGTAATTTGACTTAGAATACACATTCGAAATAATATGAAAATTTATTAAATCTATACATAAATCGGCAAAGGCAAAACAGCGGAAAACACATATCAAACGTGAGACGGACATCGTTTAATCAACTTCGCTTTTCATAAGGACCCATTTATACTTTATGGGATCTAAGATCAATATTGTAGAAATTACAACCGGAATGGCAAACTTATATACTTTTCCACCTGTGGTGAAGGGTATAAAGAGATGAATTTCAGCCAGTAGGATGTATGTATGTATGTGAAAGAATTGTGTTAAAACAACGACTACCTATAAGGTTTTTAGTATGAACATTATTATTCTGCAAAAAAAAAACATTAAACTTAATAAGCGGAATTGTTGCGGCTTGTTATGTACCTCCTAATTTATTAAATTGAAATCCGTTTCTAAAAATTTGTTTTTATTATCAAGGTCATTTTTGGGAATTCAAAATTTTTATTAATAAGATTTTGTTTGTCGTGCTTAATTCCCAATTTTTATTCTTGATGAAAACACGGATATTTATTTTTATTTAATTTTGGTTTAATTAACATTTTATTTATTTATTTATTTATTTATTTATTCACAAAAAAAGTAATATAATAAGCCTCATAGGCCAAAACAATTTTATATTACAAAGTATATATATACACCTGATTAGATATTCCATAAACTACTTATAAATATACAAAATACATATACAATATGGACCACTTTTGGCTCCCCAGCCGGTACAAAAAAATCCAACATAATAACAAAAAATGTCCCAAAGTAGTAGGTCAAGCAAAATTAAAGCAACACTGGCCATAAAATCATCCTTTCCGCTCAATATATACATGAAAAGTTAGCATATTAGTTAGTTTATGATTTCGTGAGTCAAAATAAAAGTAAGTATCACAATCCTAAACATAAATATGTTTTTAAGTGAATATTGATTTACAGAGCAGATAAGTGAACCAAAAGTTTCAGACGAAATGAATTATTAGAGTGAGAAAAAGTACGGAGAACAAGAGGCAAATAGTTCCAGTTCCTTGCCACCCTCACAACGAAAGATCTCTCAAATAAACTATATCTTATTCTAGGTATAAAGATCTGGGGATTTCTACTAGAAGAGGAAAATTTAAATTCAGAACAAAGAAGACAAGGAACACCACTTCTAATCACCCTATAAAAAAGTAATAAGCAACGAATCCTGACAAAATTACCAAAATTACAACCTAGAAAAGTTTTCACATAATTAGAAATATGTACTCTCCTAGAAATATTATATACATAACGCGTAATCATATTAACTACACGCTTTAATTTGTTTAATATGCAAGCAAGAGTACCAGACACAACCTCTAATCCGTAAAAAACATGTGGCATCAGGAGCGAATACGCCAATTTATACCTTATTCGAAAAGGTAAAAAAATGTTGTTAGAATAAATTCTTCGCAAAGTACCTACCACTTTAGAAAAAATACGATCAACCTGAACCCGAAAAGTAAGGCTAGCATCAAGAAGTACTCCTAAACACTTAAGGCTCTCAACAAATTCAATTCTCTGACCACTTCGAAAAAAATTTTCAATTAAAAAACAAAAAATTTTTATTGATTTTTTCGTATAAAATAAAATAATTTAAACTTGTAGGATTGATGTTGGGAAATGTCAAAACCTGAGTTATATTTAATTAAATCAATTAACACATTGTTTGAAGCCGCAATTGTTTTTTTGCTCATTTGATGATGAAATTTTCACAATTTTAAATTTTTACAATTTTTGGTAACAGGTGCCAATTCAACAAATTGTTAATTCTATGAATTTGGTATAAATTTGGTAATTAGAGACAATTCTTTTTTCTGTGTAGTTTTCATTCTTACATTATATTATATACATACATACTCAATTATATTTCAGAATACACTTAAAAATATATAACATGTAATATAAGAAATATGTATTTGTCATTTCATATTCCAAAACACTAAACACAAAAAGATAAAATACACACATGCATATTTCTTTTTAAACTTTTACAACTAAAAAAAAAAAACGTTTTCTTAAATGGGAAAATAAATATTAGCAAATTATTCACAAATATGTATGTACGTAGTTTTCTTTTATGCTTGTGTTTTTCATGATTTGTGACCAAAAAAATAAAAAACGTTCTAAATAACCCACATATTTTATTCCATTTTCATACCAAAAAAGACGGGGGCATATTGATTTTGTCATCTTGTTTGCAACACATCGAAATAATCATCGAAGCCTATATAAAGTATTCTTGATTCATTAAAATTCTAAGGGCTAAAAGCAAGTTAAACTCTCTTTTTGGTTTAAAATGTGTTTAAACCAACAAATCTATAAATCACTAAAAATATAAACCATCTTTAAACGCATAAAACTGGGCGAAGTTTATCGAAGTGCTGCCACATATAAATTTGAGTTTAGTTCAACTAAACCAGATATTAAACCATCAGTGATTTATTAGCCATAAGGCGATTAAAAAACGCCTGTCATATACATTTATTACCAGTGTTCGAAATCGTTCCTTAGTGTTCGGTAGATTTGTGGAAAACACAAACGCTAATGGTGTGTGTGTAGAAAATCATATAAAAAATAACGTTTCCCTGTTAGTCATCTTTCGAACACAAAAATAATACTGTTTTTAGCAAACTCAACCAAAGATGAGAACATTTAATTCGTTCGGTTCTTTTTAAAACCACACTCTTCATTGTGTTCGGTTCGGCTCATTTACGAACGGTATTAAGGATTGTGTGCGTTCACACAATCACTAAAAAAATAGATATCGTACTTGGGTGTGTGAGCCGAACGCTAAATAATGTACTGTTTATTTTCGAACACTGTTTATTACACATAATACTAAAATAAAAAGTTAACGAAGAACACAAGGAGTCAATGCATTCTCTCCATTTCTTTCTGTCTCCTGCGACTGATTTAATTTGATTCCAGGTTGAACGAGCTGACTTAGATTCTTTTTTAGTGCATCGTATCCATATGATCTTCCTTGTCGTCATGGTCCTTGGGGGTTCCACTCAAGAACCGCTCTAGCTAGCAATTTTAGTTGGTTGTCCTCTGATGGCTCTTTGCCGCAGCGATTCATTTGAGATCCAATTCGGCCAATTTAAATGAAGGAACTTCCCCAAGTATCGATTTAAAAAAAGTTTGGATATTTGCTAGTATAAGTTTTGTATAGCTCCATGTGGTACAGCCATATGGCAATCTTTTTTTAACAGTTTCCTCTGGAATTTTTTTTGCACGCCAAACAAATATGCACTTCAGAGCCGCGCGATGGAGGTTGCGATAAGAGATTTAGTAAGGCGAAATTAAGGTATTGAGAATCTAAATCATCATACACTCAAAAGAAAAATCAATCCATCAGCACTCAAATCAATTCGAAGCGGTATTAATAGTACGGTGAGTACGGATTTTCTTGAATAAAATACAGAAAGATTGATTCAACTACTGGTTTTTCAATACGTACTGGAAATAATCCAAAAATAAGATTGATTTAAGTAAAACTAAGATTGAATCAATCTCAAAATGCGCTTGAATCAAGAATTATAAAATTGTTTTAATCCGAATTGAAAAAACCCAAAAAAGACATTTGAAAGAAAAAATGTTATGATTGATTTACTTACCCGTATTACGCCTTACAGAACGATAAAACACCAACATCATGCCCGATATGGGTTTTACTTTAGAAATCTTATCTTCATATTTAACCAAAAATATAAACTAAATGAGAAGCAATAGTTCAAATGTACTTCTTAAACCTTCGTGGTACATATGCGTCTGGCCAGACCTTTTTTCAATGCTTATAGAAAATCAAAAAACATGCGTAAGCCTGAGGGTTAAACATGGAAATAATATATTTTTTCTTCTTGTTTTGTTGTTTCTACACACAACAAAGAAATCGTTTAATCTTTTTTACCTGTTTTAAGAATTTTATACTTTTATCAAGAAATTCCGGGATTTTTTTTCGAAGGTAATCCCATTTAGGATTGTTTTAAATTTTTGAGTACGAATCGTACTTAAAGTATTCATAAAAAACTTAATTTATCCCGAGTGTTTTTCTTTCTGTGTGCCAAATTTTAATCGGAATCGGTCCATATTTGAATATAGCTCCCCTACAAATACTACTTCCCAAAATAGCTTTTAATGCCCTAAATTCCTTATAAGTGTTGGTATTATTATTGAAGACAATAACTTTTACAATAGCAACTATGCAACTATGACAAAATGTTGTGCTGGTAGGTCCAAAATTAGCCATGGGTTACATATAAGCCCCCTGCAAACAAATCTCTTATAGATAAAGATATCTTAATAATATTCTTCACAAAGAACTTTTGCATGAATCTTAGCATCATAACATAATTCTGTTCTGGTGGGTCCATGATTGTCCATGCGTACACTCTGAATAATTTGTTTTTCAAAACTGTTCTGTAGGGTATCATCGTTTCTCCTATTTTTTTTACAAATTTTTAATGTTTTTTTCTAACTACAACAATTGTGAGTATTAAATTGTATAAATACAAGTGGATGTTGAAAAAAAAATTTAGGTTCCATCCATTATCTGTCCCTCCATACAACATGTGTTTTCTCTCACCACTCACGTTCACATTTTCACCTACAGATTAGAAAAAAAAGTTAATTTGGAAAATGAAATCAAGTGAATGAGTGAGTAAATTTATTTATAAAAAAAAATGACTGTAATACTTCTTAAGAAAATTTTCATACAATAATAAAACAGAAAAAAACTAAATTTTTCACATGGCTTCGAAAGAATGAATTCTATTTGGATTTAATTTACTGAAACACTAAATTTTGCTTAAAATATTTTAAATATTATACTTAAATAAATTGTTTAGGCTTAAGGTCATTTTATCTATAAAATATTTTATTATTTTCAATATTTCAATTTCCGTTGTAAATCTTCTTCACCAGACAGCAGACTGCAACACAATGTGGGCATTTTATTATACAATCAACAACGGCTTGCTTGCAACCGACCCAATAGTATCTTGTTTTTAACTTCTTTATGGTATTCGTTACGCTAAGATGTCCACCACCAGTACCGTTGTGGAATTTCTTAATAACTTCGCATACTTTAGAAGACGGTACTACAATAAGGTGTTAAACCGTTTTGCCATCAGTACTTTCGCATGTACGGTATAGCCAACCATTTACCATACGCAGACTACTCCACTGCTCCCAACACGCTTTCATCAGTGGACCCTCTAATTTAATTTCTCAATGAGTCGGTATATCACCGCCTTTCTTAGCCTTCAGCAAGTCTTTGCTGGGCTCCACATATAATAGGTGAATCTCATTGATGCGTTTCTTGTTTTCCGACTGCATACAGTGCTTGCTTTTACTTGGCCGTCTTGAATATGTGCTCGCCATCCCAAGTTTTCCATCGTTCCTTTTGAATGGCAATTTCTTATGATCACAAGTGAATAGCTGTCTTACGAGAGCTTCACTTCCATTCCCAACGTTAAGGGGTATTTCTAGCCCATACCAATTCATAATTTGTCGTCCCATGTCTAGACTAATGCCTTGACGAATCATAAATCTGCTCCAACTATGACCCCGTCTATAATTTCAGCCACAATAAATTCATCAAAAACTATCATATCAGCCAGTCTTATTTCCACACTTGCTTTGCCATAGAGAATGACAGGCTTATTAAATCAGCTCTTATAATGGAATGTCCTGCACCAGTGTCAATTGTCAAATTGCGGACTTTATGTAACCACAAGACGTAATATTTCTTCTACTCGTTTTCTCTACTAAATTTATTGTGGGATCTTCAGTTTCCTCTGCACTGCTAGCTCTTCTCAGCTTTAGCGGTGGCTCCAGCGATGATTTTTGACTGTCCCTTTGCAGTTTCGCTGAATATGGCCAATCTTACCGCAATTATAACATTTCACGTTGACATTACTTAATGCTTGCATAATTGATTCCTTTAGGGCCCGTTTTCACAACTTACCGATAGCTAAAAGTAGACTTTAACCGGTCTTATAAAAAGTGAGCTATAAAGCAAATTAAGGCTCATCCTACCTGGTAGGTTAAAGTAAAATAATGGATCTCTTTTTAAAAATGCTTTTTCCCCAAAAAAATCCCTTGGGAATTTTTACGAAATTTGTATCCCCTATTTGAAGATGAATCCCCAAAACTGAGAACGGTGGTAAAATCAATGAGAAAATTTAGAAGCAAATATTTCTTTTTTTATTTGCACAGGTTGTCTTCTTCACTATAAATTAAAAATTGCACAATTTCTTTATACATATCGTTAGCTAAAATGCAAAAAGGCGTAACTAAAAAAATGTAAAAATTGAGTTTTTGATTTATTATTATGAATGCCATTAAACTTGACAAAATTTTACACCTCTACGAACAAAAAAAAAAACAATGGGACGTAACTACAAGTGTGTTTACTTGATACATACAAAACGACTTAATGGAAATGGTTTTCTTTGAATATTGCCTAAAGAATTCCATGGACGATCAATGCATGTTTTTCTGACATATTTATAGTTTACAAAGTTTTTTGCTTCTCCTGTAAAATTTTATTTTTGCTAGTTAAGCCTTTTTGCATTTTAGCTAACGATATAATTTAAATTTTCAATAATTAATTTCTCTTCAATTTTTTACACAAACGGTTTGACAAACATACACTTTCCGCTCTCGAATAAACGATACAAACATAACTGACAGACTGAGATACAAAACGGTACAAGAGCAAAAATACAAATTCTAAGTGAGCTTTAAAGTTCGTATGTGTTATAATTTATTGTATGACTAATAGAAACTTTCGATCAATATAAGACAATTTGGGTTAATTTTAGAGGTTTGAATTTTTGTTTAGTGATAAATAATCGTATTAATATTAAGCTGCAACACACTCAATCTTTTGTAGTTTTGTACCACTTTGCTTTTCAGCCCCTCAGTTAGAAATTTTTTAATAATAAGGGTTATCACGATGGGCATTGTGCAAATTTACAATGTGTAAATTTGCAGTGCATATTATGATTGATCGTGAGCAAACCACTTTTATTTTTTGTGAAAATATGCTATTATACTTAAAATATATTCTGGCAACACTAAAAACTTCTGGCAGCACTATAGAAAAATCTGCATTTGTTTACAATTATACACAAGCAAATTAAAATGATTTTTTTCTTTTTAATTAATTTAAATTTAATTCTTTATTTTATATTAAAACCCACGAAAATGTTACATTTAAAAGTTTCCTTAAAAACAATATGGCTGCTAATACGTCGAATGTTATTGTTTACATTTGTTTGCAACAGAGCAAATACGCACTACTAAATTTGCTCATGTTTTTCTTAGTGCAAACGAAGTATAATAAGGCAAATTTCAAATACGTACATTTTGTTGTTGTGTTGTGTAAATGAGTGTATTTTTGCACGCATTTGCATCGTTTGCACACTTTGTACTACCAATCGTGATTTCCCTTATTATTTAAAAAACCTCGTTTTTTTATTGTGTATATTTTTCTCTATTTTCGCTCGGGATAATTTTCATTAATTTGATTAAATTAAGTACAAGTTATCGGTCGCAAGCAGTTTAATAAATATTCAACATGTTTGTACAAAAATCAACCAAACATGCTTTAAACGTTTGTCCAGACAAGCAAGCATCTTAATTAGCAACATAAAAGGTTGTAGTTAATGTTTTTCCAACCTTTTTTGCCTTATTTGTCAAGCGGTTTCTGTAGTTTATTTGATCCGTTAGTGAATGCATTCTTTAGAACTTAAAGTAAATCAAATTGATGTGCTGATTAAAAAATACATTTCTTTATACTCATAAATTTATATGTTTACTTAGAGTTGCCATATCGAATGAGGTGGTAGTGGACTTGTCTATTAGTGCAAGTGTTGCGGGTTCGATTCCCGCCAGAAGCTCTAGTCTGTTTAACGATAACTGGCTGAAGTTTTATAGTAATTTTGCTCGGTTAATTAAGTTAGAAAATAATTTGTTATTTGTAATTTTATATTGTAAAATAAATAAATAATGTGTTAACTTAGATAAACATCAAGGAAGAAATAAAAGGGATTAATAGTGGGAAAATACAGGTATTTATTGACGTATAAGAAACTCTAGTAGATTTAGCTTAAGAAATTTTAGGAAAATATTACTAAGAATACCTTTCAAGGAATGATTTTTTTATAATACATCATAACAGTTATTGTGCAAGTTTGAAGTCTCCAAAAACAATCATTTAAAAATTTACTGTTTTAACTTAAATTAACTATTCTTTTGGGTAGTGATTAATATACTTCATCGAATACAAATAAGTTTGTCATTCCATTGTGCCCCGGTAGGCTAGCTAGTAGTGAGCTAGTCTATCAACCCCGGGGTCGTGGGTTCGATTCCCGCCAGAGACTCTGGTTTCCTTCCTGCAGACAAGCGTAAAGCTTCGCGGGGATTAGCGTAGGGAATTAAAAAAAAAAAAAAAAAAAAAGTTTTGAAATATTTTAATAAAAAAAAAAAAAAAAAAAAAATTTGGAATTTCTATAGTATTGATCTTTGACCCTATAAAGTATTGATAGATGATTTGACGATGAGTGATTGTGCGTCTGCCCGTCTGTCCGTGTGGATCTTGAAATCTGTTTTCCGAAGACCCCAGAAATGAAAGCGCATAGGTCGTAATATATTTGTGTCACATATACTCCGGAATTGATTACTATTACATGTGTGCCTGATCGGTGTACAAATGGCTGAGATTCGTTATTGTGTGTTTTTGTCTTGGTAATCAATACACAAAAATCTGACAAAATGTGGGCTGGATTGGAGAAGTGGGTGTGGTAGAAATTAAATGTATTTATATCTAAAGAATGGCATTTATATAACTTTTTGCTCTTATCACATCATAGTGAAGCGGATATAATAATCGGCATAACCGAATAGCATGGCGATATCAATCGCCAAGTAAACGTTTTAATAAAATCTCGTTTAACCATTTTAGGTCGTGAAGAGTTGGCAGCACTGGCAATTATTGAGAATTCACTATATGCGAAAGAACACTTTCTTTTGCCCACCCAATAAAAAATTTTGTCATTTTGCGAAGCACTAATGGTACATTTAAAAAAATAAGCGCATAGTTATGCGCTACGCAATAAGACATACAGAAATGCAGTAAAGCAAGTGAAAGAACTCTCAACAACTTCCTAAAAAAAATACATTTCAAGTGCCACGGCATTCCCTTTCTACTTAGCAGATTTGTAAGGGAGAATACTAAAAAAAATAACTGTATCAAAACATTCTGTGTGTAAAGCTGATCGTTACATTCAACAATTTTTTATGCGCTGTATAATGCGCTTTATTTATCAACAATGTATTGCTTCAAAGTGGGAACTGGCCATATAAAATTCACGTCTTCCGAGTGAGCAATGGTAAGCGAAACTTTTATGTTTCTCCCTTACAAACCTGCTTCGTTGAAAGCTCTTTTTTTTATTGGGCAACTGCTTAAAAAACAAAAAACAAATTGTAAAAACTTTGTTGTTGTTTTAAATGCTTAAGGCCCGTTTTCACAACTTGCCGATAGCCAAAGGTAGGATCTTATCGGCCGTATAAAAAGTGTTCCATTATTATAACTTTACTTTAACCTACCACTTTTTAACAGTTTGGTTGTCTTTGGTAAATTCACTTTGCCATTCTCAACTCAGCTGGCAGTTGGCTATTTAGTTGTGTATCTGTTTTTTTCGTGGTATTGCCCTTTTCAACTTTGTAAAAGTGTGGTCGACAAAAATGTTAAATACACACAACTGCAAAAAAGTATGTAGTTGTGTTATTGGCAGTTAAAGTTTATTTTTTTTAAATTCGGTGAAAATCGAAAACAAAATGGAGAAATCGTATGTACATATAAATTTTTGTAACAACTTTTTCGCTATTTTTAAAAACTTTTAGTTGTTTGAAAATAAAAACAAAATCTCAATTTGAGCGGCTTGTCCAGCTTATTTAGAGAAACACCAAAGTTTGGTATGATTAAAAATGTATGTAAGGAGTTGTGGGAAGAGTTTATAGTGGAGTTTGGGACCACGACAAGAACTTCTCTTAAACACTTATAATCTTCTTAATCTAACCTTGGCACAGGTTTGAATACACTACAAGACAAGTATAAAAAAAAATTTTGCCAACAACAAAAAAAAAACAATCGAGCGCTAAAACAAGAAGTTCCGTTAAATAGCCTTGAAGATACTGTTTCAAATCATTCAGTATCAGAAAATTGGGAATTTCGAAAATAGGAACCTTTGCACAATTTGAATGATTATACGTACTTTTACAAAGATCATACTGTACTGTATGTGGAATAATCGTTTTCGCTTATAATTTACCAAAATTATAAAAATATTGTAAAAAATAACGCTGTAATAAGTAGTGCTAGGACACTATCGATAGTCTTAAAATATCGAATATATCGATAAGAAAAATATCGATGTCGATATTATTAATGTCGAAAATAAAGCTGTTAAGACATGTTTTGTAACAGCAGCTATACGCACACAGTTTTAGCCGCAAGTTTTTACTTGCTATTTTTAATTTGCGCTGAATTACAGCAATGAACACAAACAACAAGAATGGCAGGTGGCATGGATTGCTTAGCTGTGCTTTTTTTACTAATCAAAGGCCTTTATGACGAAATTTTTATATGTTCACAAAGAGACTGAAATGTCAAGTAGTTTTGCAATGTTGTAAAAACAAATACAATTGCAAGCATAGGACAAAACAATGAACAATCATTAGAGGAAAAGTCCGCTAGATTGATTAGCTTTTGGGTTGAGAATCAAAAACAATTTAGAACATTATCTAAAGTTGCAATAAAATATCTTATAGTCCCTACTATTTCTGTTGCTTCAGAATGTTGCTTATCAGCAGGACACTTTTTCAAAAACAATCATCTAAAATAATGTGCGTATATACATACGTTCAATTAAGTGATAAAAACAACAAACTGTAGCCTGATAAAAAACTAGTTCAAATTTACAATCATTCAATCGATAGTGAACTCCAAACTATCGATAAATATCTATAGTATCCCAGCACTAGTAACAAGTGAAAAATTTAACAAGCAGGGCACCAGACGGGCACACCTAATTCAAGTGCGCTGAATTCAGTGGTGCCCTAAAGAAATTTTTGAAAAAAAATAAATTTTTTTTAGGGATTTGTATGTAGAGCGCACTCGCAAAAAGCTTGAACACTCGGATCATGAATTTTTTAAATTTTCAAAGTTTTTAAGACGAATATAAATATAAATAAAAATTTAAAAATTATAAAAAAATGGGATAAACGGCGTTTTTTAGGTACTTTTAAAGATAATTTCCAATCTTATTTTTTTTAAACAAGTACTTACCTTAACGGTTAACACCACTGTTCAGCTTATTTGACGCGTCGCGACGGGTGCCCCGCTTGTTACATGAAAAAAGTTTTCGATTTCAGCGCAGTGTTATTTATATACATGTGAACATTTTCTTAAATTTACCACAGTTCATAAATAATAACGGTAACAAAATCTGGGCATAAATAGTTTATAGGTTTCGATAAAAAAAAAATGGTGCAACGTTAGCAGCGTTGCCGTTGTGACACTAAAGTATCACTTTTGACACTTTTTCATGACAATGACACTTTTTGTGACCTTTTTTTAATTTATCCCTTTGTATCATTTTAACAAAATTTATGACATAGTGCCAACGGACACTATTTACAAGCAAACTTAAGAATTTATTACAAAATATAAAATAAGTATGTATTTCTAAAAAGTGATAAACATTATCAAAGCTTTTTGTAAAAGATCTTACAATATTGTCATTAAAATTGCCTAAAAATGTCTTGCAACTGTGTGAACATTGTAAGCTTATTTTTATTTGGCAGATGTGTTAAACTAATGCATCTGACAATGGTACCATTGTTATTTTAGTCTTATGTATTTAATTAATACATTCTAATAAACTTGACCCTATTTTACTTTTAAATACCGTTTCTTTGCTTAAAGACTCTTTTTTTTGACACTTTTACGAAATTTTAAATGGTAACTCTGCACGTGTTTTTTAGGAAAAATTACATAAAACGTTTAACTGTAAAATTTTAAACGATATCGTAAGATAACATTTTAACACATTTTATTTTTTATACCAAAATTTGACCATTTCTTTTTAATGTAACAAATAAGTTAATATTTATTTATCAACTATTTATACATATTTTCTTCTTTGCTCTAATTTCAGTACAATATCGCACACTAAATCATAAACAGGCACTGAGGAGAGGCAAGAAAACTGGCTGCAAAAACATTGTTAAAATCTTTTAATCAAATTGAGTTCCACAATTTTAAAAGAAGACAAGTTAAAAAAAGGAGACAGTGCCGCAAACGAAATATTCGTTATCGCTATAGATTTGATTTATGGAAAAAAATCAAAAAGATTTTGAAAAATTTCAAGTTGTCCTTTTTTAGGATTTAGTGTGCGATATGTTTCTATATAGTAATAATTTTTTTACATATATATAATTTCTTTTGTATTTCATTTAGACATTAATAAGAAAAAAAAAACATTCAACCGAAAAGCAAGTGTATACTTCAATTTCACACAGCATGAGAGGTAAGTGTTTGAACATTTAAAGAACTTAAATAATTTAATTCTTTTTAAATTTTAAATAAACTCTTATAACTTTATACATAACTTCCTTTTAAAACTCTCTTTTAAAGGTCGACGTATACCTTTGCCTCTACCCAATACGCGGACAATGCATCGCAAACGTAATACTTATTATTTACGAGGCATAATTGTGATAACTTTAGTAATATTTGTATTCCTACAATTACATGCTTTTAATTTTCGTAAGTATTTAAAATTTAAATTTTCGAAAATTTCGCCAATTTTGAGAATTTACAATTTTTTATAAGAAATTGTAGCGTGTTTGAAAATATTGCAAAATTTACTTCTAAACGGCCATGCTCTCGCAATCGCAAATATATTCAGAACAAATTAGGCTCAAAAATGCTAGCAGCTTGCTTTCTAAGCATGATTGCGTTTAAAAACTTAAATTTAGAAAGGAATGAATGAAAAAACGTATCCCAAAAGATTTTTCAGCTGTTTGTTTTAATCGCTAGAATATAATCGCATGTGAGTTCGTGTACATCGTCAATCACGGTTTAAAACGCACAAATCGGCTTTAGTGTTCGGTTCGGTCGATTTGTGGAAAACACAAACGCTAATAGCACACTGCTACAAAAAAACACTTTTTGTCAGAACTTGAAAACCGACCTAGTGGGGGTTGTAGGCCTAGGTGAGGACATACAAAAACCGTTTTCAAACATTTTGAAACACCCTCAAAATTTTGAGTTATTTTCAAAAAACTGTTTTAGGGTAGGTCGTAGCACTTTAGTACCTCTAACTCACAAATTTTTTGATCGATTTTAAAATTTTAAACTGTTTTGGAAAGGCAAAGAATTAAGCTTTTATGAAATGTATTCATTAAAAATATATTCCAAAAAATTAGGTGAGTTTTTTTTTTAATTTTTTTCTATGAAAACCTATCTTTATTTGCATTGTATTTTAAAGATAATTTTATGTAGATAAAAACGAGATATCAGTTGTTAAAATCGGCTTATATTTGCAAAAGTTACTACAGTTTTAAATCTCGCACAAGATCGCAAAAATATGCATTTGTTACAAAATGTGGCTCAGCCGATTTTGGTAAATATTACATATCACATTCCTCGTTTTCAGATTCATCATCACTTTGTTTATGTAAAGTTTCATTACATTTAATTGCACTTAATACTGGCTTAGTAACAGTTAACACATTAGCATACTTAATGCTATCACGATTTTTATATTGATAACCAGTGATGTTTGTTTGGCAAAAATAACAGTCTTGTGGTTTATGGAATATTTTATGATGCTAAATCATTGGGAAAGATAATGGTAATGGCTGGCTTATAAACTTTTCGGACTTAGTTTTCTTAAGCATACTGGAACAGCTTGTACAAATACTTTCGGGTTCATAACATTTGCTAGAACTGTATGAGCAGTTAAAAACTGTATTGAAGGCATTTACCAAGGCTTTATTTTTCTACAGATCAAAGCGATGTTTTTTGTCAGCGAATAAACCGCAAACATAACAAAAATTATTACGCTTATCACACACTGCAGAAAAAAATTACACACAATTTAAAATTTGTTAAAGGATTACAAAAATTACAAACTTACTTGTTTTAATAAACTTTGATATTAATATCACTTCACTTGTCACAAATTTAAACTAGTTACACTTCTTTTACTCTTATCTAAAAACAATATCCTTCACCAAAAGGTAGTATTTAAACTTTGCCATTGTGTTGGTAATAAATTCGATTAGTTTATGTATTTATCCAAATATATATAAGTAACTAAAAATATAAAAACATTCTAAACTTGTTTAATGATTTAAAAAACTAGGGCATAATAAACCCTATTCATCTGTATTATCTTCCATTTCTTTTTTTTTTAATAAAGACAGATTAACAATAACTTATTAATATGTGGTTTACAGAACACGAGCGCCTTACTCGTCCGTTCAACTTACATTTAAAACAAAAACAAAATTTTGAATTCGTGTTAATAAGTTAATACCAAAAACGTAACTGTAAAATTACAACAAACAAATTATTAAGTTGACAAATTTGCCTGTATAGTTAATTGTTTTTTTTATTCATATGTTTTGCGCGGGGGGAGAAAATACTAAAAACAGGTGTTAATGAAAAGTTGAATAACTTATACAATTTTTATCCGATTTGAAAAATAAAAACCATGTTTTGTTAAGAACTAAATTTTCTTCATACGTTAATATAAATTTTTATAAGCTTTCATATTAAAATAAGCAATGAAAAGCACCTAAAATCAAAAAAGTTTATAATTTTCGTTTGTTTTTGTAGATATTCTTAACAAAAACAATTGTTATAATTTACAAATGTATAAAAAATGCACGTCATTTTAAAGCGTAATTAGTTTTCTTTCCAAACCAGTTAAAAAAATTAAAATCGGACAAGAACTGGCTGAGTTACAGGTCGATAAGTTGACGAACATCACTGAAAACGGTTTTTTTAAAATAACTTCTGAATTTGAGGGTGTTTCTGAAATTTTTTGACAATTTTTTTATGTACTCAACAAGACCAATAACCCACGCTAGGTCGTTTTCCAAGTTTTTTTACACTGTAGCACCGTGTAGTCTATGTGTAGAAAATCATTTTAAAATAACGTTTCCCTGTTTGTCATCTTTTGAACACAAAAATAATACTGTTTTAATCTAACTCAACAAAAGATGAGAACATTATTTATGATCGGTTTTATTAAAAAACCACAAACTTCATGGTATTCGGTTCGGTTCATTAATGCCCGTCGCTTTTGGTTGGTAAAAAAAACCAAATATTTTTTATAAAAAAAAAATACACATACGAAAATAAACAAAAAGCCAGCAAAATAATTTAACGCAAACAAAACATATGGGCATGCCATTTTGACGTGTCGTGATATTTGTACAACAAATTGTTCTGTTTTTTTTACGAAGAACAGAACACTGTTCGGCTCTTTTTTGAAAATAGTTGCGAACTGTATTAAGGGTTGTGTTCGCCTACATAATCACAAAAAAAATAGATATCATTCTTGGGTGTGTGAAACGAACGCTAAATAGTGTACTGTTTATTTTCGAACACTGATTTAAGGTCACTATCGCAAATTTAATGAGAATGTCAGAAGCATATTTAAAATTCAAGCATAATTTCGAAATTATAATAAAAAATTCTATATAAAAAAAATTTGATTTACAAATTTTACCTGCTTAGCATTTTTCAAGGCGAATTCATCCAAGGCAATCTCGGTACTACAACAACTCGTACAAAAACCACAGGCAATTTTTTTTTGTAAAATCCAACAATTATAAAGCTAAAAAAAAAAGTTATCAGCAGGGCTTTTAAGATCACCTGTATACAATAAATTCGCCTTGGCATTTTTGAAATTATGGCAAAAATTACTATTTAAACTTTTAGCTTTTTTGGAATAATGTTAATATTTTTAACAGAATTTTTATTTAACAAACTTTTTTATAAAAAAATTTCAAAACTCAAAATAATGTGGAACATGGCAAATTTAAAACAACAACAAATTTATATAGAAAGGTTTGGCATGTTCAAAGTTATGTATGTTAATTTTAAAATATTTTAAAACATTGCTTAATTCTGAATGCAAAAGTGAAATTATCGAAATTTTTGTAAAACTTTTATTTACTTTTTAAATACAACCTTTTCAACAAATTTTCTTTTACAAAACATTTTAGCTGAATCTCGTGACTCCATGTTGACTGAACCCACAAATGATTCAGTTGATGCCATTCTGTCAATGGTGCCATCTGTATTGCATAAATTTTTAACATTAAAAACGCGTAATCAAACTTTAGCTGCTAGTTGTAAGTATTTAAAATTCGAAAAAATATTCCTTACAATAATCATGTGTTTGAAAACTAGAAAAGATGGGATTTTCATTAAGCATGTTTTTGCTTAAGGGAACAGGCGGCATAACTTTTGTACACGGAAAGAACTTTTTACTAAGTTTGCATGATTCTCGTCCAAGCTAAAAATTACTTATCTTTATTATATGGGTGGCTTTGTTTAAGCAAAATGTTTCTTTATTTAAGAAAATTTTAAATACAAACAAAATGAGTTAAAATCAAGAAATTATTTTAAGATTTTGGATTTTCTTGTTTTAAGAAACGAAATTGATTGCTTTAGAAAAAAACTTCTTTCCGTGAAGGTAAAATTCTTTTAAAGTCCTGACTGTCGCCTCAATTCTTGTTTTGTATTACTTTTAATAAAATCTTTATCCTGTATTCTGTTAGTTCAACATAATGGTACTTTATTGAATGGTGCTGGCGGTTCTGTAAGTTTTGTCGATTTATATCATCCCCCAAATATAACTGAGATAAAAAGACAAATTGCCAAATATAATGAGCTGCAATTAGTTTTAAATGAATATACATTTGGTCCGCTACAAAATGATTCTGTGATAATTGTAGTACAAGTAAGTAAATTTAATTTTATTTTTTTTCAATTATTTTGTAATATTTTCTTACCGTCTCCACCTCTTAATTTTTCGTTTTAGGTTCATACTCGTATTACATACCTACGCCATTTGATCGTGAGTCTGGCCCAGACTCGTGATATTTCTAAAGTTCTTTTAATATTTTCACATGATTTTTATGATGAAGATATTAACGATTTAGTGCAGAGTATAGACTTTTGTAAAGTTATGCAAGTGAGTAATAAGAATTTTATTATGTTTTAACAAAGAAACAAAAAGGTAATGCGTGAATATCAATTAATAAAGCCTAGAACTTTGTTCGAACTTGCGAAAAATGTTGAGCAATATTAATTATTTCATACAAAAATTTTGAAATGTATCAATAATATCAATCTTGAGGTTTTACTTTTTCCATTTTTATTTGCTTGCAAAAAACCCCACTACACAAATACAAAATAAAAATTAAAAAAATGATCAGCTTTTACTTAAAATTCTGTGCAAAACAATTCCAGCACTTGTTCCGCACGGAAAACAAAAATGTTGCTAAAATCTCTCAACATTTTTTCGTATGTATTTCACACGATTTTTTTATGTTGAGTTTGACAGCACATTTTCGGAATGTATCGAATAACTGCCTGTTACTTAATGTCGACATAAATTTATTAAACTGTCAATAATACCGACAACAAACATTGCAACACCTCTCAAAATACATGTAATGCTGGGTACACACAATGCAATGCATTTACGCAATCTAACAAATTAAATTCATTTTCATTAATTTTTTATTCATTCCAGATTGCATCAACATCAAAACGCTTTGATATTTTGAGGTTGCATTGAAACAGATTGCATGTAGATTGCACTGTCTGTACCCAGCATAAGTGCTGGTTAACACTCTTCAAGTTTTAACCGTCAAGTCTTGAGTTTTTAGGAAAGAGAGGAACCTCTGATGACGTTAAGGCTAAAACTTGAAGAGTGTAAACCATCACTAAAAGTTTAAAGTCAACTGATTGAATTAATCTGTACGCCAAATAAACGGCAAATAAATAATTGGCAGATTAGTGCCGGTTAGCTTTTCGACAGAATAGAAGCAAATGAGACATTGAGACAACCAAATTTCTATAATGTGAAATTTTTCCTTGGACAATCGCCTAATGAGAAAACGACCATTAAAATGAAAATCAGTGGTGGGAAACACACCAACTACATATAATATTTACGTTTGTGTGCAACAGATAATTTGCTTTGCCAAAACACCAAAAATTTTCAAAATCTAACAGGCCTCAAATAAAGCCCATTCTAGGAAAATACTTAAAAACACCTTAAACTGTAACGATCAATGATGTTGTGGTGAATAAAATAAGTAAAATTAAGTTTTATTTTGCTAAAAAAATGAAATTTTCTTATGATCGGTTTATAATTTACAAAAGCTCCAAAATAAGTCATATTCTCGAAAAAAAAACTGAAATACGTTTTAAACTGTGACCAATAATGAAGATGCTGTGAAATCCAATTTGGTTTTGTAAGATAGAAAATCATACAACCGAATTTTGTGATGATCGGTCTAGAATAAAACATGCATAGTTGGCATATATTTAAAACCTACTCTCGGAAAAGATTAATAAGCCTTTTACCGCAACTTATTCCACTTTAGTTTTATGAAAAAACGTATTACTAATCGTAGGTATTGTATAGAGCCCACCCACGGAAAATACTTTAATACGCCTAAAGCCATAACCAGTCAACTGAAGTTGAGTTGCCAGCAGCGTAATTAGGCAACGCCGCTCATGTTAAAATATGCAACATTTTTTTATTTTATATTTTAGCATCTTTTAAGAACAATTCAAAGGAAAAGAATAATTTGTATACCCTTCACTACAGTTGGAAAAGGGTATATTTAAGTTTGTCATTCCGTTTGTAATTTTTACAATACTGATCTTAGACCCTATAAAGTGTATATATTCTGGATCCTTATGAGGAGAGTTGTGAACCATAAAACGGGTCATATTTAATTTTAATGACATTCAAGCAACATTCCTTCATGGTTCAGTTGTCTAGGGGGTTTGTTAAGGTTAGAAACTGTTTGTTTCTAGTTATCCTAAATCTGAGATCACGCTATCGGTGCAATGTTTGTACATTTTTACCGATAATGTTAGCAATGTTAAGTAGGGATGCCAATCCCGAATTCCCGAATACCGAAATCCCGGGATTATTCTAAATATGTAAGTCTCGAATCCCGATATTTTGGTTTTAGTAAATATGTGGTATTTTTTATTAAATACAACTATATTTAAATAAACGTGAGTCACACTGTAAAAAATACCTTGAAAAATTTAAGATTAAATCAAAATGGCAATGAATCTAATTTTTAACTGGTTACAGAAAGAAGACGCAAGTGAATAAATGTTACTTGCAATGCATTTTGTACCACATAAAACAAAATCAGAAGATAAAGTTCGCACGCAAAAAGCAAGTTGTGGAAAAAGGTGTTAAGAACTTTAGCGGGTTCTACCAAAGGTCTTTCGACACATATTTGCTTAAGTTTATTTTATTAAATTTATACTTGCATATATATTTGATATAAAATAAATTAAATATTGTCATATAGCATATACTTATGTAGCTATTTATTTACGATACCACCCAGAAGTGTTTAATGCGAGCATTGTTTTCGTCGGCAGCATATGTTTTCAATAAAATAAGGTATCGATTATCAGACGCAATTAATTTGTTTTAGAAGCTTTTTAAAATATAAGTTTTAATACATCATTTTTCCATATTACTTTAAAAGAATACATTAAACTGTTTTATTTTGTAATGAGTTTAATAGTCTTCATAAATTTATTTGTTTTAATACTTATACATGAATTTAAAAAATTGGCCTTTATATATGAAATCCCGATCCGTCTCGGGATCCCGATTTTTTGAATAAAAAATCCCGAAACCCGGGTTTCAAAAAATCCGGTCTCATTTGGCATCCCTAATGTTAAGCAATAAAAGGTTACAAATGCGCAGATTTTTATCGGACACTTGTGTGCCGATTTATGTGGACAACCAGCCTATATAATCGAACATCTGTTTGCTTAACAAATAAATACATCAACGTAAAAACTATGTATAGCAGTGTTGCCACTTTGTGGGTAATTACCCGAATTTGGTATAATTTTTACCGTCGTGGGTAGAGCGTGGGTAATTTCTCTTAGGTGTTATTTCGGTGTTATTTGAAATTCATAATTTAGATACCCAAATAAAATCAAGATTCGATTTTAGTGATGACATTTCTTTCTTTTAAATATTGTTGCTAATAATGCACAGTCAATCAATAAATACATATTTTCAAAAGTTTTGTAATGAATGAAGATGGTCCCTTAGATTTGGGCTAAAGATGCCTCTTATAGTGATTTAGAACCTAAAGTTTATTGAAAAAAGTTTTTCAAACTGAAACAAGCCTGGGGGATAAAATATTTCCAATATTTCAACATGTAATTAATTTTATTTTTATCTGGCAACTTTAGTTTGAAGAATATTTAACGCCCTTAAGCTGTTATGATACTTGCTATTTTTTGTATTTTTTCTACATTGGAGAACAGTGCAAATATATTTGCATAGGAAAACTGACTTAGTGTAAAGAGTATGATTATATCATAAAAAATCTTGAAATGTCAAACAAATATACATGTGTTATCGATAAATAATCTAAGACTGTCAAAAAAAATATAAAATTTTTTAACTTAAAATTGACATTTCCAGATTAATTGTTAGCACTGTTGCCAATTTTTTTAGTTTTTGATAGAAAGAAACGGTTTTAGCTTTTTTTTTGCGATTTTTAACTTTAATGACGGTTTTTTGTGGGGAAAAAACGTGGGCAGTATTGTTTGTTTTGTTTACATTTTTTCAAATTGTATTTCTTGGTGCCGGTTCACACAAGTCAAGTTTGAAGAAATGGCATTCTCTTTTCCCTTCTCTCCTAAAAACTCAAGACTTGACTTGACTTGACTTGACTTGACTTGTGTGAACCGGCACTTGTTCCTAAAAAAATCCAATACAAAAAATAGCAAGTATCATAACACCTTTATCAGTTGTACAACTGAATTACGAAAGGGACAGTTGTTTAAAACCCAGCAGTTATTTTGTTTACTAAATAAGGTATAAAGGGTATTTTTTAAGACCACGTAAAATTTTAGACAACACAAAAATAAATAATTTTAATTGCAGATTAATACATGACATTACTAAATGAAACTTATTTCAAAAAAATAGGCACCGCGCCTGTCCTTGACGAATAAAATGAACACTGTTGACCTCCAAGACGTGTTTTATCAGCATAAACTATTGACATCAATTAAGAGATGTCAAATCGCAAGGCCTTGAAGTCAAATTGACAGTTTATTTTCTCTAAATCTCATATCGCCTTCATTTGTGAAAAAATAAGTTGCATCAGTTTAATCATAAAGTTGCCTATAACCCTGCAATATTATTGGACCACCTGATCCAATTTCATGATATGGACTACTCCATGGACTGGTCCGATGTTATGCAAGCATGGACCATGTCATTGTTAAAAAGTGTTTGTAGTAAGACGACATGTCTTCGTTTTTTAACGACATGTTTTCGTTTTTAAACGAAGTTAAAACTAATCCTCTTGTGTACACAATGGAGTAGTTTTAAGACTACTCCTTTTTAATCCAAAGATGGGTTATATGGTCCTGCCCTAGGACATCGTAATGTTAAATAGACCATGTTTTTCCATACGTTTGGGTTCATTTTGGACTAGTCCTAGTCCCTTGTGGGCTACTCTTTACACGCGTGTTTGGACTGGTCCTATTATTTGCAGGGAAGTAGCGATATCGATGGCTGGTTTTCAAAGTAAATTTGGATAATTTGGTGGCGTTGTTCAATCATGAATCTATTCATGATGATGAGCCTGAGAAAAAAATTAAAAGCAGTATGGCAGTTCGTTTGACTGCTAACCTTTCGTAAGCTCTATGGGGCTAAAAAAAAAAACACCATTTATAAAGGAATTGCAATCAGCATTTTAAACCTTACTGTGGAAGCTAAACTCATTATTTTAGGTTTATAGTTTATGTTTTATTAATTTTTTTAAGTCTTTTTTGTAAATTTATTTAAAATTACAATAAGAATCTTAACAGTTTGACTAATATTGATCTTCTTTCAATGAGTTTGTTGTGTTTTTGCTTCTTTGTAAATGTATTTTTATTAAATAAAACTTCAATTTTATATCAGGTGTAATTTCATTTAAATCGGGTAATTTTGCTTCAGCTCAAGTGTAATTTTGAATTTTGCTGGTGGTAACACTGATGTATAGGCTATTTGGCTAAAATTAACCATTTATGGAATATCAAGGCGAATTGACTAGAAGGTGGGGTCAAGTCAACATATGGTGTTTTTTTTCTGTGGTCGGAAAGTTTGTATACAAAATAGTTTTTTATGTAAACAAACCTATTTTTTTTACTAGCAATATTTTTGACAACCCGACCACAGAAGCAGTGTTGTTGCAGAGTTGACCTCACCTTCTACTCAATTTGCCTTGTGGAATATTTTGCTAAAATTTTGTATTTATAGGAAATTTTGCAAAAATTTTGAATTTTTAGGAACTTTTGCTAAAATAAACCATTTAAAGGAAATTTGCTAAAATTATGTGTTACATAATAAGAAATTTTGCTTAGATTTACTTTTTAAAAGAACTTTTGCTATAATTAAGTATTTTAGAAATTTTGCTAAAATTAACCATTTATAGGAAATTTTGTAATTATAGAAACTTTTGCTAAAATAGATTTTTTATAAGAAACGTTGCTAATAAAAACCTATTATAGGAATTTTGCTAAATTTAGTGTAAATCGAAAATGTTGCTATAATTTACTATTCATAGCCAATTTTATCAAAATCTACCATTTATAGGAATTTTGCCAAAATTTACTTTTTATAGGAAATTTTGCTAAAAAGTAGTTTTTATAGCAAATTTTGCTAAAATTATTAATTTTCGGTTTTTTTGCTAATATTTAGTATTCATAGGAAATTTAGCTTAAATTTATTTTTAATAGGAAATTTTGCCATAATGTACTATTTATAGGAAACTTTGTCAAAATCTACTATTTGTAGGAAGTTTCGCTAAAATTTACTTTTAATTGGAAACTTTGCTAAAATTAACTTTATATAGGAAATTTTTTTAAAATTAACTTTTTAAAGGAATTCTTTTAAAACTTTATTTTCAAGGAAACTTTGTAAAAATTTCGTTTTAACAGGAAATTTTGCCAATTGTTCTATTTATAGGAAGTTTCATAAAACTTAAAATCATACTGACAATTTCCATGAAGATCAGCTCTAGTAGTACGCTTAAAACGTTACAAATAATGCTATTGCATTTTATTGTGTATCAGAGTTTTGTAAGACGAAAAATCACTTTAATAAATTTCAGAAAGATTGGATCATAATTCACCATAGGACCTTTTTAAAGCCAACGCTCGGAAAACACTTTACTACTCCTAAAAAAACGTAAGAAATAATGCCATTTGGTCTGCCATATTAAGACCAGAAATCCCTATTCCGGATTTCCTGACGATCGGTTCATAATTTCCCATGGGTTTAATATAACAACTTTTTTTGCAAATAACTTTGATACGCCTAAAAGCAATTAAATTTAAATTTAATTTAAACCTTTGTTATGATCGGCCCACTACTGATTTTTTTTTTTAATCGATTCTTTATAATAATTTAAGTTTATTGTATTTTACTCTATAAACTTTTAAATTTCAGATATTTTATCCACATTCAATACAAACCCATCTAAATGAGTTTCCGGGCGAAGATCCCGACGATTGTCCACGTGATATTAAAAAAGATCAGTAAGTAGATCTCAAAAATTTAATAGCAAATAAATACATTTAAATGTTTTAACAAAATACTTTATTATAAAAAAAATGTTGCAAATATTTTTTAGGGCCATAATACGTAAATGTAATAACGCTTTATATCCTGATCTCTATGGACACTATAGAGAAGCAAATTTTACACAAACTAAACATCATTGGTGGTGGAAAGCCAATCGGGTTTTTGATCAATTGGAAGTGACAAGATATCATACAGGTAAGACACACTTTAATATTAAATAAATGTGAGAATGTGACACATCTGTAACAAGCCAAAAATAGCACTCTAAATTAAATGGTATTAATGTACTGGCGATTAAAGTCGATGTAATGTTAAAAACAGTTCAAACTTTTGCCAAAGACCTTAAAATCATATTTGAATGTTATCTTTTTTATAAAATGTTTTTTTTTACTATTTATCTTTTTTTAGGTCTAGTTTTATTCCTGGAAGAAGATCATTATGTTGTCGAAGATTTTTTATACCTGTTAGAGATGATGCAAAGACGTACAAAAGATTTATGTCCACAATGTAATATTTTATCATTAGGAACCTATTTAAAGACATTTAATTATTACACATACAATAGCAAGGTAAGTTTGTTGAAAAAAATTCTTCAAAATTTATTTAGTTTAATTTATATTTTTGTTAACTTTAACCTCAAACAAAATTCCTTTTAAAAACTTTGCATTCTTAATTTGTCTTTTATTTTTTTAAACTTATTTTTCATATTTAGTTTGTTTGAAATTATTTTCCATTCTGTTGAGATTTTTTTTTTATCATCAATAAATTACAATTAAAACGATGGGCGATAAACAACGAATGGTTTGGGGAAATTAATTGTTTCGAATTGAATTAATATAAAAACAAAAATTTGTTTTAAAACACAGTCTTGGAAATGGTTATAAGGACATTTTTTTCATAATTATTACAAATTATTGTTTTGTTAAAATTGTACTCAATGAAAAATCGTCTTTTTTTTGAAAAAGTACTCTGTATGAGAAAATGATTTTTTTTTATAAAAAATGAGTTTTTTATAAATAATTTTTTTTTTTATAAATAATACTTTTTTGAAAACTACTTCTAGTTTAAAAAAATTTCTTTCAGAATGTCAGCGAGAGGGAAGAGATGAATAGCAGCTTCTCTTCCCCTCTTACCAATAAGCTCAGACTTTCCAAAAAAAAAACTTCCAAAGTACCATTAAAAGGCTCTTGTCTGAAAAATGCACTGTTTTGAAAAATGTTATTTTCTAATATGAGCATACCAACTTGAACACAGAAAGTACTTTTAGCAAAAAGGCTATTTTTTGTAAAAAGACAGATTTTTCAAAAAGTATATTTTTATATGAAAACATTTTTTTAAAAATTTAACTTTCTTAAATTAAAAAATTTATTTTAACTAGTTAATTCGTTTAAAAGATTTTAACAATTTCAAACCAAATGTAGTAGGTACTTTTAAGAAATTTTACTTTACGTTATTGGTTGTTTTATTTTTTTTTTAAATTTAAAAACATACTTATTTGTTAATTTTATATTAAATCAAAATATTCCGTTTTAACATAACTCTTTTATAAATGTTTTACACATTTTTTTCTAGTTATTCCATTGTGCAACATAATAATTTTGTAGTTTGTGGTCTATCGTTTCAATTGCAATTTAAACGCCATTTCTTTTTTTTAAATTATGTGTGCATTTTAAGAATATAATCAATCAATCATCTACATTTAACATTATAGTATACATATATAAAACATATTATTCTTATTGTTTTTTTAAATTATTTATACTTTTTTGTGTGTGTGTGCGTGTGCTGCAGTCAAAACAAAAATCATTTAGCAATCAATATGCTTCTTCTTCGCTGATCTCTACTAACAATTTATTAGGATATTCGTACCATAGGAATAGAAAATCACTACAGTTATCATCGCAATCAGCTTTAACTTCATCATCTTCTACTTCTAATAACAACAATAACAATTTTAATAATAATATTAGCAGCAATAACAATAATAATAGAATATATGATAATGATATTAACAAAGAAGATAATAATATTATAAATAATCATAGCAATAATAAAATTAAAAATAATAAAAACAGTTATAATAATAAAAAATTAAAATCATATGTGGGTGATACAAATAAAAATCCACACGGCACCTCTTCCATCACGTCAGCAGCGAGCACTACAACTAAGAGCACTTCTCAATCAGGTGCACAACAGACATGGAGCTATCATGTCTTACCATCATTATATTCTGTCTATCAGAAGGTATCCACCATAATACTTAACATTCATACTTAACAAAACAAAAAAAAAAAAATAGTCTTTAATTATTAAACAAAAACTTCTACTGTAGAATTCATTAAGAAAAAATATTTTTTTTATAACGTTTTGCTTTTCTTTTGCTTTTCATATCCATTTGCTACACTTTTCTCTTGTTTTTGCATCCATCGTTTTATTTTTGTTACAATTTTGCTTTAGTTATCTAGAGATGAAATTTATTTTTTACATTAATTTAATTGGTTTAATGGGGTCATACCGTGTGAAAAATGCAACACTGTTTCCCTTGTAACGTATGAACGTATGTAACCTACATACGTTGTTTTAGCTTAAGAAGTGCTTTACCGTTACTTGAAAGGTGTTTTCAGAGATTTTTTTAATTAAGCAGATTGTCAGTTGAGTAATTATTCCGTATTTTGTTAGATAAAGAAGTGCATGAGAAAATTTCAAGGAAATTGGATGGGATCTTATTTCAGTCGTGTAACAAATATTAAATTTTACAGTTTTATTTTTTGGGAGTTGCATTTTTTTCTAATGCTTATGTATACCCTTCACCGAAAGTTAAAGGGGTGTTTTTTAAATGCATTGATTTTTTTTAAACACAACAAATTAAATGAAATGACTCACAAATTTCAAGGCATTTAATGTTTTAAAAAAAAATTCTGGCATATGGCGTCCGCGACTGCGCTTTAAAAAAGCCATCCTGTCGTTCTTATGTTGCAGAACAAATCCGGGCAAATTTCATCAATAGTGCGTCGAATGTTGGCTACTGAGTTGCTGGTTTATCAGCGATGACCAGACCCCCTTAAAAAAGTAGCCGAAAAGTGGCAAACCAAACGAACGAGGTGGTCAATTCACAGGTTCATTTCTTGAGATGTATGGCACGTTGCGCTGTCTTATTAAAACCATTTCTCCTTCGAATGATTTGCAATGGCATGGGGAATAAAAAAATCAAGAGTCTCATGAGGATTGTGCCATTTAGAAAGAAAAAAGCCTCATCGCTAAAGATGATTTGAAGATAATACAAGACGCAATTAATGAAGGCCAATATCTTTCATCACAACTTTCTAAGTAGTGGACGGGCAGCGACTGAGTTGCTGAGAACGGAGTCGGATCGATAAATTGGAGTATTGACATCGCCGATAATGGTTTCTTCTGTATGCACTCTGCGGGCTCGGTTTGTATTATAATTCAAAAGAGTAAATGTGGCCATGAATCGATCTGTGGTATTACGTAGCGCAGATGGACGATTGTTATCATTTTTACGATTTGTAAACGTTGTTCTGATTTGCAAAAGTATACTGAAAATAAGTTATATACAATTCATTAGTATGACAGCTAGTTAATTTTAACCATATTGTCATATTAAACCATAATATGGTTACCTGAAAACATTAACTTTGTTAAACCAAAGTATGTTGCTCTTAGAATTTGGTTACCTCCAACCATATTTTTTTCTTTTCTAGTCTACGCTTCTTCAGTGCCAGGCAATAAATTGTCTTTTTCTTTGTCCACACAACCCCAAAAACCCCCGTCTAATGATGAATACCACAAGGGTATTGAAATGCTGTCAAAACGCATATGAAAAAAACTTGTGCGGAATATCTATGAAATAATGTTGATAGAGTTGTACTCTGTTCATTTTGTGAAAAAGTTTCGAAATGTTTTGGCAACATTTGGGGGATTCACAAGGTGTCATAAAGTCATAAGTCTTAAAATAATAACATGAAAATATACGACTGTTGTGAACAACCCCTCATAATTTAGTGTGCTATGAATTGAATTATATAAGCTGATTTAAAACAAATGTATGTATATAAAAAATAAATATTTACCTAAAATCAAAATATTTTTTAATTCTAATACATGAATTAATGAATTTAATTAGATCTAACCTAACTATTTTCCATTTTTTGTTCGCAAATCACAAATAAATTTTTTTTGTTTGTTTACCAAACATCAGAGTCCTTAGCCGATCTAATTTGACGCCGCAAGTGTTTTGTTGCAAAAATTGCTAGCCGCAGGTTAAATTCGGATATTAGGCGGATAAAACTATACCATCAACGGCGACGGCTACAAAAACTAATGCGGTTCGGCTCAGCCGCTCAGCGCAGGTCTCTTCTGATGAATTACGTCAGCACAATAAATAATCAACCAAAGTTCTATTAATTTAAGACACTTTTTGTTTGCAAAGCAACAATACTATTTTTAAACCATTGTAAAATGTTAGAACATTATGACAATATAACATAATAGTAGACCTTGTGAATACATAACATCACTTAAATAAAGCATTAAAATATTTATGTTTTAGTAATATAAAATTAAGCATACTTATATCCTAAATGGAAGATCCAAAATAAGTATTCTGTTTAATCTTCTTATATCATTAGTTTCGTCTTAAAGAGAAATGGCTAATACGTTGGGGTGTTCACTTAATCTTTTTAGATATTTTACAGTGAGCCTTTTGATTTCATATTTCACTTTTGGCATTTTGAGATCGAAATGTGTTATATTATTTGTAACATACCATGGTAGATTTTAAAGATATATTTATTTTGGTAACATTTCTTCCAACTTAGTTTCATACGACCAGAAAAAATATCATTAAATTTTGTGATATACGGCCCATAATTGACGTTTGATTCCATATTTAGCAGTCTTCTGAAATTCACTGTAAACGCTTAAACTTATTTCACCGCTGTATTGAAATTTCTGTTTTTTAATACCAGATATCACTCTGCAGGATTAGGGTTCATAACTTACCATGGCTCCAATATAAATTCTGATAATAAATATATATCATATGTACATCACTCCTGAAATATTCAAACTATCGGTGGAGGGTATCAGAGATTCGGCACAGCCGAATATAGCACTATAACTTGTTTTCATTTATTTTTTTCGGTTTATCTGTTTTCTATTCAAATGTGAGAAATGAAACAAAAATGCCATATATTGAAACTAACAACTGTTTTTCTCCCTTAACTGCGTCTTTAATATTTTTGGCGAGTATTAGCTGTCACGTATCCATGTACATAGTTGGGGGTAGTGCATTAAATATTGATTTAAATCAGCAGTGCACTATCACTAAATAAAAATGGAAAGAAATTAGTTTGCACTCTTTTTTACCAGCTTTAGTGATGATTGCAATTTTTTAACTACCACTAAAAAAAATTTTGTGATATTGCAAATTTGTTCACTATCACTAAACGCAGATTGAATGCAAAAATCTGCACTCAATTCAAGTAGTGGAAAATTTGGACTTGCAATCAAAAAAGCTGCACACAAATATTGTATCACTAAAATTTAACAAAATGTAACTTTGTATGTATGTGCATGGTTTTTGATTTCTTTTGAGGATGTGCATAAGCAAAGAAAATTAAACAAAATGAAATTTGGCAATAACCGTATAATTATTGGCTTTAATCATGAAAAAACGAATTTTTGATTTAAATTTAGTGCAACAATTTTAGTTGCACTGAAATGAGTGAAGAAAAAAAAGTTGCAACAAACTCATGATTGCTTTTTTTAAATCAAACAATTTTTTTTTTTTTAGTGAAAAATGTTTTAACATCGCTATCACTCAGTTTAAGTGAGGCTGCAAGTTTTCAATTCATCACTCAACATCAACAAAATGATTGCAATATTTTCGCACTATCACTAAGTGTGAGTTGAAAATGCAAAATGAGTGCACTACCCCCATCTATGATATATTCCTTATAAGGAAATTACTCTCCAATTTACAAAAAAAGTATGCCTGTAAAATTTCTGTGAGAAAGTTACAGCTTTGAACTGTCGAATAAACTCACGAAAAAATTGGGGCGAGAAAAAATTTCAACTCTAAAAAACAATTAAAAATGCAAAGAATAATAACAATAATATTTTGTTCTTGACAAATTTTTTCATTGTTTTATTACACCGCGTTACAAAAACGAGCTTTTGTTATGTCCTCTAAACCAAATATACTTTTTCGGAAAGGGGAGAAAAATACACGTGTATCGGCGATTTTCATGTACACGTCAGAATTTTTTTTTATATATAAAGTTTAAAGCTCGTAGTGTCCGTCTGTCCGCCTGTGTGAAAGACTTTGGATCGATTTTTAACCCTTTTCCGTGATCCAATCGAGCTGAATTTTTGCAGGCAGACTCGTGAAAATGTCTGTATCACGTCAATTTTTTTAAAAAATAGATTTTTATCAATTCTCAGATTTTTCGGAATTTTTTTTTAATGGTTATCGGTTTTTTGTAACGGTTTCAGGTCGTTAAAAACCGAATTTTTTTTTAATTTTGTTGTATTAAAATTAAAAATTGTTGCATTAAAAATTTGAATGCTTTTAAAGAAATTTAGGCCTTTTATTTGTATGAGTATCGCGACAAATAGACCAACAGTATTCGCCAAGCATATGCGTAATGTCTTGTCCTTTAAAGCGCTTTTCAATAGCCGCAATTCATAACTTGCAACTATTTTTTTATCTGCGGACCATTGAAAACACCTTAAATCATACACATCATTAAAAAAAATAAAGTTACTGAATGACTTCTTAAAAAAATACCTGCATGAATCTTTGCCCCGCTCAATTTCGGTAAAATTTTGCCTCGCCCTCACGATCCAGTTTTTTAACAAAATTTGATACGAGACCGAGCTTAATGTGTAGTGGTGGCAAACTGATTTGAGATGGCTGCACTAATGGTAGATACTCTATACTTTCTACGCCTACTTTTCAGCATGTTCTCGGCTTCCACTTAAATTCAGTAAACAAAAAGCAGTGGTAGGTTGGAAATCCACGCTTAACACCCATGAGTAATCCGACCACTTTCAGATCGCAGCATATTTTCCAATTATGCTCTTGGTACTTTATCAGCTGTATTATTAATTCCATGCCTTCATATGTATGTTTCTTTGAGGTTTGTGGCATATGCGATCGTGACAGATGGATATTTGTTACCGATATGAAGCAGTATGACTTTAAGGCTGTTGACCGATTCATCGATGAAAAGTCGCCACTCCTCTGAAATATGAGGGTAACCAATTTTTGCAAACATCGAATCAATATCATAACAATAAGCTAGGTTTTTTCCCCGATCTTCGTGCAATTTAAAAAATTCGTCATATGGAATAGTGCTACCTCGATCACAAGCGGCTGTTATTTTGAAATCAGCCGCCACTATATTCCACTGCTTAAAGCGTGATGCAAAGAGTTCCGCTGATCTCCTTGGTGCGAATAAGCCACAAACGTAACAAAAGTTATTTCGAGTCGGGCCCTGTATTTTTTCTCTGTATTTTTTTCTCAAATATATAGAAATAAGTTTTCGCACAACAGAACTTAAAACAATTGTGCAATTCAATGTTACATCTGTCATACCAGTTGTAAGTGCTGCAAAAGTCATAAACAGTTTAGTGTTAGAGAGGTACTACTGATAAACTACAAATATATGGAGTAGGATGGGTCGAAAAACTAATTATTTTTTCGGAAAGCTTTAGTAGTTAAAAAATTTGGAGTCCCTTCAAGTTATGCGGACAGACGGACACTACGAGTTTTGTACTTTCTACATAAAAAAAAAATTCTGACGTGTACATGAAAATCGCCGATACACGTGTATTTTTATTTTTTCTCCCCTTTCCGAAAAAGTATGTTTGGTTCATAGGGCAGAATGTGTCATAGCTCGCTTGCAAACGACACACATTATAGTCACACTTTACAATAATTGGTACTATAGCCAACGCTTGCATTTTTTCAGCCGTCGTTGAAAAATTTTAATTTTGGTCGCCGTCAACGATATATTGACTGGCGTTCCCAACGTCCGCAATGTCACATCGGCTTTGAGTGCAATGTTATTACATTTATAACTTAACGACTTAATCTCTTTTTATAGTTTTCGACATGAGTTACAGACACACTTTTTTCTCACTTTTCGCGAAACGATGGAATATTTTGTACAGAACATGGGTACTGGAGAACTGAAAGAGCGAAAGTTTCCAAATAAGGTACAAAGATACACAACTCTTCAATACAAACACATTATTAATTGATTTATAGGTATCTGGAGAACGAAAAGAGCTAAAGTTTCCAAAGTACCCTTAAATGCATACGGTACCATATGTGGTACATTACTTATTTCGTTTATTATTATTATCTAATTATGGTTTGAAAATGTTCAAAAAACTATAAAAACTTATTATGACTCGTTTGTATTTTTTTTTTCAAAAAACGTAAGACTTGTGTGATAGTGGAAAACAGCTATTATCAATACATAAAATCCCAGATAATGTAGGCGGAATTGGAGAACTGGGCGTGGCGCAATATAGTTTTTTACAGCGTTTAACAAACTACAGTCAAAGTAGAAAAACTGCCATTTCTTTATTTGTCATTGGCCAAAACAAAACTGTTGCTTTTACTTCTGATTCTCTTACGAACCCATTATACAGGGGTGTGCTGGAAATCGTAAAACGGCAGAATTTGGAAGTTGTTTTTAATACACTTTTAATTAAATTTTTATAATTTTTGTTATAAAATTCTGTTAAATAGAGAAATAGAAAATATTACAGAAATCTTATTATAAAAGGACTTTTAAAATTTTTGATTTTTACGTTTTCGATTTCCAGCACACCCCTGATAGATTTTTGTATATCTGGAGAACGGGAAGAGCCAAAGCTTTCAAATTAGGTACAAGCATCTTGGTTATCCATACACAACATCCGGAAAATGTGGGCGGGATTGGGCGTGGAAAAAATAGTATTATTTATATCTAAAGAACGGCATTTAGTCTGGGTTTACACAATGAAAGCATTCTTTCAGAAAGTCTGACTTTAAAGGTGAGAGGGGAAAAGAACAGGCTATTCATCTCTCCCCTCTCACCCATAAACTCAAACTTTCTGAAAGAAAACTTTTATAGTGTGAACCCAGACTTATATAACTTTTTGTTCTTATCGCACCATGGTGAAGGGTATATAAGATTCAACTTTTAATATTTTTATTTTTTTTATGGGTTGTCAATTTAGTTAATATGTAATCTTATTTTTATTTTGATCTCAAAAAACTGTTTTCTTGATATATACATCAGTGGCCACCCCCTCGTGATAGGTATTTTTTTTTGGTTATACCCCTAATGTACATACATACATACATACCTATTTTATTTACACGTCATTTTTACACATTTAATTGTTTCTTAGTTTTTATTTCATGCCATTTTCGAAACTGTTCTAATAAGATTTAATATACATAGTTAACAACAGAGTCATTTATTATTTAAAATGTTCTAATTTTTTGCTTATATTTGGTTATTTGTAAAATTTATCTCAATCATACAGTTTTAACAAAACTCGCACCATTTAAAACCATTAAGAATGTAATAAACAGGGTGTTAGAAAGAAAAATGTTATTTCAAAGATAAAATCGAAAAAAATATTTAGATATTTAGAATATTATAGATTTGGATACAAGAAATTTAAGAAACTCGAATAAAAATATGATTGTGTGTGTTTTCAAGATTTATCTCCATTTGATATATGTGTGGCTGTTGTCAAGCTTTACAGAGGCTGCCACACATTTCATACGTTAAAATAACATTTCATTTTTAAACACCCTGTCCAACTGCCATACACTTTTTCGACCTTTGTATAGTAACTGCATTTTAATCGGTTTGTATGTGTATTTATTTAAACTGTTTTTTTTTATAATTGTAATTTATTACCCGTTTGTATGTTTGTATGACTGGCTGACAGCCTATTCAATTTAATTGTTTAATGTGCCTTCTGTATTCGTCTATATTATTTAAACTTTATAATTTAATTATTTTCTTTATCGCTATAATTAAATGAGTGCAATGTATAAAATAGTGTCTTTTTATGTTGTTTCAAAAATATTTGCATATGTATCTACATATTTGTGTATCTATTTGTGTATGTATGTATATGTATTCATGTATAAGAATTGATGTTGTGTATTTCTGTATGCAGATAAAATATCGCGTGTCAAAAATGCCAAAACAACCGTTGGGCATTAACAAGTACTATGAGGTATTTATAAGTGAATAATTTGTAAAATAAAATTTTAACTAGACAAATCATTTATTCATTCGTAAAACAATTCGAAGAGCACACTTTTCTACCCCCATGAAGTGAAATGCGAAACGTAGATATAAAAGTAGACTGTAATATTTATTATTTTTTATTATTATAAAAATTAAAATGCGTTTGTTTGTGTGTTTATTTGTTCACCTGCAGACAATATAACTAGTATGTATTTAGTTAGAATTATACTAGTTGTAATTTACTTCAGACTAGTTGCATATCTGTATTTGTCATAGGAGTCCAACTAGTTAACGTTAAATTCCAAAGCAGCAGCGGTAAGAAGCTTCAGACATCATATAAGTACCCTAGAGGGAAGCGAACTGATACCAAAGTAGTGCCGTGATAGGTCTTTGGCGGTAGAGTCCGGTTCTAGTTCTAACACTTTATATGAATAAGACCTATCACTTTTACATGGGCTTGTCATTGGAGGGGGTCAATTGACGCCATTTGACCAGTCACAGGTCTATTCTCAATGAACTGAAGACTGTACTGTTATTAATTAATTTTTCTACCTTTTGGTTCTTCATAAACCAGTTAAGGGATTGGTTCTTTTTTCACTGGTCATGAGTCCTTTCTTTTTGTACTTGTTCTATTTTCACAAATCCCAGGACCAGTCTGTTGGGCCAATTGACACAAATTGCCCGCAGGGTACACACAGAAAAAAATACCAATGTAAAATTAACCCGGAAAAATGTTGATTGAGAATCATAGTAAATTTCTGCAAAAGTATGCCCTTTATTTAAATTTATCATTATTTCAAATCAAAAGTTTATCTTGTTAAATTAACATGCATACATAGTTACATAAGTATTTTAATTTTTTTATTTTCATTTTTAAAATATGTTATAAAAAGAAAACAATTCCCGTATTCTTTTAATTAAAATTATTTAGTTAAATAGTACATCAAGTTTTCAAAGTAGAATGATGACGAAAACCATATCGGGTGATTCTGCTGATGCTTCTGTTAACAAAGGAGAATACAAAATAAGTGAAACGTGTGTTACAGGCAGGGATGTCAGATATGGAGATTTCTCGCCAAGCGTGGCGATTTTGAAACGTGTTTGGCGGTAAGATTTTCCATTTGGCGACTGGCGACTTTAATGGCGATTTTTGATGTAACCATTTATTTATTTTATTTCAGTGATTTTTTTAACAGTTTGTAATTTTTTCGTTATCATTACTAATCTAGGAACTTTTTTTCACATGATTTTTGTTTTGTTATAATTTTAGGTGAATTTTATATTGAGTCACTATTAATTTTTCTAATAGCATGTATGCAGGTCAAAATACTAGTAATGAAATCGACGAGGCTGATGGTACGATCTTATAGACTTGTGTACCTTATTTTAGTGTTTTTTAACTGAATATATGATCTCCATTTTATGTTATTTAAAAAAAATAACAGAAACTAAACAAAATTTACTTTCGGCGACTTTTTTGTATTTTTTTCTCAGTTTTTGGCGATTTTTGACTGAAATATTATACTAGCTTTTTTGTATGCAAAATTTAATTTAAAAAAAATCTTACAAAACTTAACAAAATTCACGTTTGGCGATTTTTGACATCCGGTTTGGCGATGGCTCAAAAAATCTGACAACCCTGGTTACAGGGGTAAGTGTTTTGAATTATTCTTAAATAAATGCGTATGTTGTCTCTGAAGCTTCTTCACACTGTTATAACACACGCAAACCAATTTGATTCACGTTGTTTTATCTTGAAATAACTTTCATTCAACGTGATTTGGATTGTTATTTCAATATAAATGACATTTTGCTCTAACTTTACTGCAATGTTAAATTATCATGAAATATAGTTCATTTAAAAGAAAAAAATGTTGATCGCAAGTTATTGTAAAATCGGGTTGAATTAACATGAAAAACGTATGAAGCAAAATCACCACCGAAAAATTTTAAATCAACCTTGTTTTCTACATTTTTAACTCGATTTTTTGCTGTGTGTATGTATTTATTTTGGAATGATTCTAGACACCACTTACCTCCACTCCCAAAACAGAGACAGAGAAAATCATTCAACCTTTCTGTTACACCACATGTTTCACTTTTGCTGTATTGATTTCCCTTTTCAGACACCAGCAGAATGGCCCGATACCATCATTCTACCTTAAAAAGTTTATGTATTAAACTAAACGATTTCCTTTAACTTCGGTGAAGGGTATAAATAACAACAATCTTAAGTCGAAAAATTTATTTTTTGCTTAATATGAATCTTGCATTAATTTTGGGACAAGTTCTAAAAGATTTCGATATACGGCTAACCGATTAATTACTACCCGAATAACTGATCGGTTAATTTAAAATTGGCTATTTTCGATTAACGATTAAACAGGTTCATTTCAGTCGATGAACCGATGTAACAAAATATTACTTTTTTTTTGTATTATAACACATTTTTTGGGTTTTAATTATATGTTTCGTCTCATGTACAAAAGGTATTTGTTTAGAAAAAATTATCATACAATTAACAATGCATCACCGAATATTCTTTCTGTAAAAAAGTTTATTTCCGAAATCCTTAGTTTCTGTTTTTGTACTTTTTTTTAGAATGTATCGCTAGAAGGAAATATGTACAAAAACAGAAACTTTTTTACAGATTATTCGGTGCATAGTTTACCCAGTATGATTCAGATAATGACCTAACAACAAAAGAAACTATCGATAGTAACACAAACAGTCGTTTAACAGAATTATCCGAAACAATAAGAAGTGTTAAAAATATTAAAACAGGACTCTAATGGCATAATGGAAGATAAGAGAAATTCAGGAAAAGGACTGAGGAGTTACATATTCTGTATTATGGGTTGCTTTCGAGTTCTCAAACATCAACGATAAACGAGAGAATGTTTTCCCAAGTCAAGTTTTATCAAAACTTACGAAAAGAATCGCTTAAATCCTAAACATTTATCCCAAATTATTTTTCTAAAAGATTATTTAATATGTTCTCCTCAAAGTATTAAATAGCTTATAAAATGATTTCACAGTTTATTTCTAAATTATGTACATAATACGTATCGTTAAACATTTTGTTTGATTTATTCAAGATTTCCAACAATTTATTTTAACAAATCAAGTAAACATTTTATTGAAAAAAATTATTTTTGGCAACTACTTTTTTTATTGACTCAATAAACTTGGTTGTAGAATAAAAATTCAATAACTAACTATGCATACAAACTTTTTTTTGTATGCAATACCGGAAAAATCGTCATCGCAGAAAATTCAAAATTTTTTTTTTCAGCAAATTTGCGATTTTCGTATTCAAATAAGAAAATTATTTTTTTTCTGTGTATGACTATATTGTTTGTTTTTCTGGCAATATCGAATGAAAAATGGCCTAAAAATTGTGTTCAAATGAAAAAACAAACATTACGGTTAAGTTTAAGATCGAGGTGCAAAGTTATGGAAATACAAATGATAACAATCCACTTATTTGAATTGTTGGTGGCTTATCTATGTACACCTTTTTTTGCAAATAACCCCAAAGAAAGAAGTCCAACGGTGTCAAATCGCATGATCCATTAAATTTGTCGCGCAAAAGAGCCAGTGTTTCGTTAGCTGTGTGGCAAGTGGCAACATCCTGTTGAAACCACATATCGTCCACATCCATATCTACCAATTCCGGCCATAAAAAGTTCGTTATCATCTTACGTTAGCGAACACCATTCACAGTAACTGCCTGACCGGCCTCGTTTTGGAAAAAATACGGCCTGATGATGCCGCCATCCTATAAACCGCACCAAACAGTCACTCTTTGTCGGTGGATAGGTTTTTCGACAATCACTCTTGAATTATCATTCGCCCAAATGCGGCAATTCTGCTAATTGGCGAATCCACTGAGGTGAAAATGTGCCCCATCACTGAAGATGATTTTCTTCGAAGTGCACGATATGCATTTTGATTTGAACGCCCGTTATCATAATAAGCCTGAATAACTTTAACGCGTTGCTCAATTGTGTATCTTGTCATAGTTCAAATTGAGTTAGTCTGAAGTTGATAAATGTTTAATGAAATGCAGAAAAAAAACTTGACGTTTAAGTGTGGTTCACATTCAACATCGGCCCTAAAAATTTAACCCTCTACTTTTTATCATAGTTGGGGGTAGTGAACTAAATATTGATTTAAATCAGCAGTGCACTATCATAAATAAAACTGCAAAGAAATTAGTTTGCACTCTTTTTTACCAGCTTTAGTGATGATTGCAATTTTTTAACTACCACAAAAAAATTTTTTGTGATATTGCAAATTTGTTCACTATCACTAAACGCAGATTGAATGCAAAACTCTGTACTCAATTCAAATAGTGCAAAATTTGGACTTGCAATCAATAAAGCTGCATACAAATAGTGTCTCACTAAAATTTAAACAATGTAACTTTGTATGGGCATAGCTTTTGATTTCTTTTGAGGATGTGCATAAGCAAAGAAAATTAAACAAAATGAAATTTGGCAATAATCGTATAGTTATTGACTTTAATCATGAAAAAACAAAAAAACAAATTTTTTATTTAAATTTAGTGCAACAATTTTAGTTGCACTGAAATGAGTGAAGAAAAAAAAGTTGCATGATTGCTTTTTTTAAATCAAACTATTTTTTTTTTTTTTGAGTAAAAAATGTTTTAACATCACTATCACTCAGGTTTAGGGAGGCTGCAAATTTTCAATTCATCACTTAAAATTAACAAAATTATTGCAATATTTTTGCACTATCACTAAGTGTGAGTTAAAACTGCAAAATGAGTACACTACCCCCATCTATGCTTTTTATCATATAAGTTTTTAATAAGTGTTCAAATAACGGCCTTTTTGTTAGCTGATGCCAAAAGCTTGTAGTGAGTAAACGTACGCTGGATCCTAATTTTTTTAGAGTAGAAATTCAGAGGTGTGTACTTGTCGCAACAACAAAGAGTAACGTTAGTGTAAGGTTTTGTGTCTATTTTTAAATATAACTTTATATACATACAGTGGTTTCCCGATTTAACGAACAATTGATTGTCAGCCCTGTTCGTTAAATTGAAAAATTCGTTAAATCCAGTACTAAAAAAATTATTTATTCATGTAACAACAAATTAAAAGAACAATTCATATCATTTCGTATTACAAATATGTAAATGGATTTTGAAAAATAAAATTAATGATAAAAGTTATTATTTAAAAAAAATAAGAAAAAAGTACATAATTATTTAAAGAAACTTGTTATTGACGCTTGTTTTTGAGATTTCCTTTACCTTTTTTAATTGCGTTCTCTTGAAGCTCATGTAAAATTAATAAGGGTTATCATGATATCGCTTAAAATTGCCATTTGTGCAAATGGGCAAACTTGCAAGACTCTTTCATGAAGACCCTATTTAGTTTGTGTGCAATTTTAAACAATTAATGCCAATTTGTAAGAAACGTCAATAGAAAAATAAATGTAAAAAATATTAAAATTTGGGAAATTTGTGATTAAAATGTGAATTTTTTTTTTAAAAACGCATCAAGAAATCCAAGAGGCTAAATTGTTGAAATTATTGCAAGAATTTATTGTTTGTGATTTATAAACACTTGAATTTTTCAACGGATATGGCGGTAAGCATTTAAACATGTGTTTTTATAAATGCATAATTGAACTGCGCATGTTTACGGGTCAAAATTGCTGGGTAAACTTACGAAGTTTGTGTGCGATATCATGAAAACCCTTAATGTCATGGATATATCGATATTATTTTCCTATCCCCACTGGATACATACATTAAAGCTTTACATCTCTGTTTCTAATCGTGCATTAATTTCTTTGTCATCGTCAAGACAACAACTCTTGGCCTGACTACTCCATCTATGTATGTAATTAAGTTTTACGAATTTTTTGTATATTATTTTTATTTGTTCGTTACATCGAGTACCAAATTGGATATTAGTTCGTTATACACAGTACCTAAGGTAAAATTTTTGCCTGTTCGTTAAATCCCGAATTCGCTAAATCGAGAGTTCGTTAAATCGGGAAACCACTGTATATATACAATATACAATATGTTCCATAAAGAAAAATCTTCATTAATCTATCGTGGCTCCCTATTTAAGAGTCAGATTCGAGACACTTATCATGCAGACCTTAATTAAGGAAAAAATTCATAATAAAATACACAATCGACAAGAATCCGTCGAAAATGTTGTCAAATTCTACGGAAGACATCTGAAATAGAATTTCAAAACTACATTTAGGATATTTTTTGACTTATTCCAAACGCCTTTTCTAAAAATTCAAAAGCTTTAGGGGCCGATAATTCAGGAACCCGAAACAAACTTTTCAAAACTCTTTGGCAGATTTTCTTTACCAATAGTTTCCTTTCGCGTTGCAAGTATTGAGTATGGCGGCGATGACCCGAATTTTGTTGCACTGTGTTATAGAAGGATGTAAAAGCTACTTAAATCTTTTGTTTGTTTAAAATTTTTAATTGTTACACTTCAAAAATATTTTTCAGCCCTGTTTTTTTTTTTTTTATAAAAACTGCCATGATAATGTACTAAAACCGTAATATTTTTCAATTTAGCCCGTTTTTCAAATTTTTTCACGCGTTTAGTGTCCCAAGAGTTGTCATCACTATTAAAAATGTAAGAATCTTTTATAAAATTTTATTGAAATCGGTCCATATTTTACCATAGCTCCTAAGATAAAACCACTATCGAAAAAAACTTTTAAGGTCCTTACTTCTTTATAAATGTTGGAATTGATAAAAAAAAATGTGTGATGAAGGGTCCCTCCATGGGTTGTTGGAATTATCATGGTGTTACATCCTCCGAAGCAAATTAGGTTCAGACAATACCTGCGATTCGGCCAAAATCCAAAATTGACAGATCTATTGAGACCACAGATCACCAGAGATGCTATCTTGTTCTACGGAATTCCGTAGTTATTGTTGACACGGTACAGGCCTGACTATTGGTCGAGGCCTCCGTTAGTATGCTTATTGTAGAAAATGCTTTCAGTCTGTCAGGGAATTGTCGTTGCGGAAGTTTTGCCTGTTTGCAGACAGGATACTTTCGGGGATAATGTGGTGGTTATAACTTAAACCTAAGGTCCCGGTAAGGAATAGTACTGAAAAAACCACAAATGTACTGATTTCTAACCAGTTGTGAAAGAGGTTAGCCTGAGGGAGGACTATCCCTCGGTGCTGTTTCGAGAAATTACTCGATCACGACTGCCAGAATTAGGCCCCAGATGTTTATATTGTTTTTTCTTTAAGGATGTCAACATTTTGCTTAAGTTAATTGCCAATTGCTAATTGAGTCAGCTAAATTGTGTATGTGTGACCAGAAAGATAATTATGTCAATAAACCGAATATTGACTCAATAAAAAAGGTATATCTGAACAAGGTATTAAAATAGTTCTATATATACGGGAATACCCCCGTATTTATAACCGGTTATTTAATTTAACAAACGTTTATTAAGGCAAATTTTCATACAAAATTTGTTTTGTAAACCTTTATTAAATTTAACTTTTTTTAAAAATATGGGCGTAAAAATACAAGCAAAATTTGAAAAATGTTTACTTGTATTTGAAAAGTTTTAATTTAGCTAGTTTTTAGTACATGTTTAATAAGCATGCTTTTCTTCTTATTACATCATTTTAAAATTATTTTAATTCACATAAAGCTTGCTGAATAGTTTCCCTTTTAATATTTAATTTAGTTTTAGTTCTGTTGAAATTTTTAAAAAATTTTGTTCTTCTATTTTTTTAGCTTAAATTTTGTAAGCGTTTTTATAAATACATATAACAAACAAACCTTTGTTTTAAATTTATTCAAAATTTTGTTTAAATATTTATTTATCTTTAGGTAGAAGTTATGCCCTGGATAAGTAGTAAACATAATATGGGTTTTGCATTTAACCGCAGCACCTGGCAAAGTATACGAAAATGTCGACAACATTTTTGTTCATATGATGATTATAATTGGGACTGGTCATTACAACATCTGTCGCAACAATGTTTACAAAATAAATTGCACGCCATGATTGTAAAGGGACCGAGAGTTTTTCATATAGGAGAATGGTGAGTTATAAAGTAGAAAGAGATGGAATAAAAAATTTTCAAAAAAGCAACAACTCGCAAAAGAAGCTTATCACTATTTCATTTATGCTAAGCTTTTAAATTTATTTCTTTTTATATTATGATAACTTAAACTAGAGGTCCATATCACGCGTTTTCGCCTCCACACAGTGCATGCTTTTCTAGCCTTACTTGCGGTACATTTGCACGCTTTTTATGCAGCAGCAGCACAAGTAAAAATAAAATTTAATTTGTCAAAATCAACTGATTTGTTCGAACGCTGCTTGTGACGCTTACAAAAGTAGAAAGTAAACCTACTTTCCGCCTCAAGGCATATACGCTTTTGTGCATGTTACTTACTGCGTATAACTACACAAATTCTACTTTTTGACAGCTGCGTATGAAGCGAAAAAGCGAGTAACGAGTGGTGTGGACCTCCAGCTTTAACATCACTTCTATTAATGCTCTCTCTCTCTCTCTCTACAGTGGCGTCCATCACAAAAAGAAAAATTGTGAATCAAATCAAGTGATTTCTAAAGTTCAACAAGTCTTACGGATCGCCCGCAAATCAGGGCAAATATTTCCTAAATCACTTACCCTGACCGTTGCCAGTCTGATAAAAAAGACGAAGTTGCGCAAAGGCAATGGAGGTTGGGCTGATCGTCGCGATCTTGATCTGTGCATGAATATGACTTAAATTACTAGATGAATTTAAGTAAATAGATAATCTAACCAAAAAAAGTGTCATGGCATTTTTTTAATAAACTAAATTAAAAATACTTTTTAGATTTAAGTGATAGAAAATAGAAAACTTAAGTAAAAACAAATAATACCGTTAAAAGAACACACCATTAAAGAGAATGAAGGTGGCACAGTAAAAGTGTTAAGCGACAAAGTTGATTTAACAAAGTCCTTCCATATGGCTGTCAAAAGTGATTACAAATTTACAGTTTCCAATATAAATTCTTTTTTCCTAGTCATCGTTCAGACTTGCGATATTTGTTGCTGCAATTATTAAAAATTCCGCTTTAAAATTGCATTAGAGTCCAGATTTTTAACTTAAAGTTTTGCATTTTTATCTTGTATTTCCTCTTCTTCTTGTTATATTTTGTATATAAATACAAATGCCAACTTCAAGTTGAAAAGACTAAAGCTACGGTCACACTTGTCAAATATTTGACGAAAAAAATGGAACCAACAAGCAAACAAAATAATTATTTCCATTATTTCCAATATTTATTTTGATTATAATTCCACATCTTACAGAAAATAGGTTCTCGCTATGTCTAGCAGTATAATAAGTTTTATTTTGTGATATTAAGAGTTTGTTAAATCTCACTAACTATTAACAAAAGTAGTGGTTACGCTTATTTGGTCAAATATTTAATAAGTGTGACCGTAGCTTAAGAGTAACAAAACAGAATTTGCAGACTACTCTCATTAATAAACTCAAGAATTGCTGCAATAAAAATTGCAAGTCCGGACGGTGACTTATGAACAGCTAATCCGATTCGAAGTGTTAAGAAATAGACATTATTCCATCTACTCTCCAAAAGTTTTCCCGGAATAGAACTTAAGCCTTATAAATCTTATAAATCAAATACATATTTTACAAACAAATTCTTCATAAAGATGCCAATTCAAAAAATATATGTCGGATAAAAGTTTTAGTTTCCTTAGGCAGCCGTCAAGAAGTCAACTTACTTGGGTTCTACAGTTTGCAGTATACCCTACATCAATACCCACCCTTCCGAGCAGTAACTCAATAGGCGCCGCTGCAGAATTCAACTAATTCGCTTTCCTAATGAAGAGAAGAAGCGAACTAAGTTTTATCCTAGATAGATCATCCGAGGAGACAAATACTGCCTTTTCTCATGTATATCTTTCTAATGTCCCGGATTCCAAGACACTAACTCTTTCTCCTCATCATGCCAATTTGTTTTCCCAATGAAGAGAAGAAGTAACCTTAGTTCTATCTTAGATAGTGTATCCAAAAAGACAAACACTGGTTTCCTCAAGTATCTCTACCTTATGTCCCGAATTCCAGGACACTGACTCTTTCTCCTCATTATAAAAACTTCTGCAGTAGTCATTGAATTCCAAATCTCTTCTCTTCGCATTACTCTACAGGCCGGCTAGTGTCCAATTGCCATTATACACATGCTAGAATGCCCTGGATACGAATCAGGTGAATCCACAAGTACACCTCAACTTTCCAAGTCTATAAGATTCGCGCTTAAACAGTGAAAGCCAACGGATTGATCAATTAATCTGCCATCCAGTCGACCACCTCTTTTGGCAAGCTGCTATTTTTTAACCCCCTCAATTCTCATTCCTTTGTATTCACGTTACTTTCGAATGGTTTGCCATCTTATTTAAAGTCATGCGACATTCTGCAGTAAATGTCGATATGACATGATACCTTAGCCAGTTAACCGCCCGCCTTATATCAAAGATTTCCGCCTGCAGGACTCTACAGTCGTCCAGCATACGAAAGGGAAACTTTTTATCGAGATCATTTCTTCGAACCCTTCCTTTCTTCGAACCTTCACTTAAGCCCATGAATCAATTAAACAAGATTACGTGGTCTTGGCTTGTGGGACGTAGTAAAAGACTACTGTGCTTCATCCTGAAAGCAAAATTTCATACATTTCATTTGGTCTTACGTTACATTCTTTGCAGTGGATAAAACAATGAATGTATAATCTCTGTTTATTGCTTAATGCTATCCAACAAACCAAAAAAGAGCAAAATGTTGTAAAATAAGCTTATCATAAGAGATTTCCTACAACATGACAACAAATTTGATTGCAAATTACTTATTCTCGCTAAAGTTTTGTAAGTGTTTTTGATAATAATGTCCCAATATTTGACGCGTGCCTAAATTTTGTATTATTAGTTAAAGTTTTCAAGTTTTGTTCGAAGAGTTTTAAGGTGTTTTACTGCGCACAATTAAAAAAAGTAATTAGATAACTATTATATAAGTAAAATACTTTTTGTAAATATGCCATATAAATTTAAACAGAGTGTTCGTGTAATAAAGTAAGCTTATAGATTAAAAAAGGATTTTTCTGTAGACTTCTTATAGACACTATCGCAAGTGATCAGTTTTCATTATTAAACAACTTTTGATAAGCCTTTATAATAATATTTACAACACTTTTCTAAGCGTAGGGATTATTTTAGTTACTACAAGTTCATTCTAAGTTGTTTTGGTTTGTTGGGTATAGACCAGATCCCGGCCAAGACATGCATTGAAAAAATTAAGTACATATGTACATAGTACAAGAAGTGTTGCCAAAAGACTTTTAATAATTAAAGTTACATATTATACTAAAATGGTAACATTAAAATACTAAATGGTAACATTGAATCGAGCAGCGATAACACAACCGTCTCTCTCAAGCGAGACTGATTGGTTTTATAAATACTAGTACTAGTGCTGGGAAACTATCGATAGTCTTAAAATCAATATCGAATATTTTTCAACAGGGACGCTACAAAAGTAGACCGATAGGGACAACAAACAACGCCATATTTTTTGCCGCTCTTTTGACATTTATCTTCAGCAAGGTTTGCCATTTCATGATGGAAAGATATACGAGCCAACAATGAGTCGAAATTATTAAAATGTACTACCGAGATTCGGAGTGAGTAGCTTCAACGTTAAGAGCGCTACGTCCAATTTATGGTCGCATAATCGTCCTTCCAGATCAACAATTGAGCGTCTCATTTCTGGCTGAATGGGTTCGTCAATAAGCAAAATATGCTTTATTGGTCAGACAGCAATCCACACGTACTCCATGAGTCATCATTGCATCCCGAAAAAATTACGGATCAAGACCGGCACGTTACTGTGAATGGGAATCGCTACCGTTCAATGATAACAGAATATTTTTGGCCCTAATTGGATGATATGGACTTGGAGCAGGGTTACCGTTGGGAAATTTCAAAAAGGGTCACAAAAAGGGGATTTTCCAGAAAAAGGGGTCAAATAAAATGGTTAAGTTTTTTATAAGTAGTATTTAACATTTTAAAGAAAATAATAAGACCAAGTTTTTTATATACGAACAAAAAATATTTTTTTCAAGTAGGAAGTGCTCAAAAAACTTAACTTTTTTCATGGAATGCCGCTTCCTGTTTTTAACACTTGACAAAAAGTTTGTCCTTCATTATTATAGCTAATTTTTTAATGCTTTATATGTAATATTCCGATATTTTCTTTTTTTTACAAATTTCAAATAAATTGTATAGTTTGTTTCAAATTTTGCAATCGTTCCTGAATTTAAGCCCTATATATTCGCGCTAAAGGCGATTTTTTAATAAAAATTAGGCTTTGCTATCATACCGCTACTACCAAATTTTTTGGGAATTTCCGCAAATTTGGCAGTTTTTACCGAAATTTTGCCATAACTGTTATGTTTAGAGACTTTTAAGCAATTTTATCGCTGTTTGAAATATAAGACATTTTCGCTTATAGTTGCAAACTTTGAATTTTTAAATTTTTGCGTAGCTTCGTTGCTCTTTGAGGATATCGTCGCCGTTTTAAAAATTGCGATGTCACCTATTTTACAGGGCACTTCCAACACTGTTGATTTATACGTGGCAAAAGTTCAATGCCCAATGCGAATGAAAGGGTGAATTTTTTAGAATAAAACATGCTACCGTTTTGGAGAGCAAAACATTTTTAAGAAACGAACACCAAATTGCATTTTTAAATAAATTTCACATTTTTTGTTGACAACAAAACCCAAAAGTTATTCAATAAAAAAAATATATATACAATATAACAAATATGCAGGTATGAATATAAGTTACGTTTGCTATTAGAGAAATTGTACTGTAATTCTAATTTAGAAGTCGAAAAAAATGTTTTAATACAAAATTTTTACGAATACTAACTACTTTTTATGAATGTGCGTTCTATATTTTGTTATTAAATTTCACTTGAATTCCATTCCTTCATCTCCGCTTTAAACAAATTGTGAGAAGAAAGCATGGAATTGTAAGTTTCTACTCTGAGTCTTTTACAAAGTTTAGTTTTAATTTAAAAACACTTGATTAGCTGAAACAATACTGTTCAGCAGTGTTGAAAAAAAACAATATGTGACTGCTTTTCCAAAAAGGGTCAATAAGTGGCACAAAATAGTTAAAAATTATACAAAAGGGCTAATTAAATCAAGGGTCAAAAAGGGTATCAAGACTGTCGATAAAGGGTCAAATTGATACTTTAGTGTCACAACGGTAACGCTGACTTGGAGGACATGTGGTTCCAACAGGGCCGTGCCACAAGCCACACAGCGAATGTCACAATCAATTTATTGGAAACAAAGTTTTTAGAACGTGTTATCTGACGAAATGGTCCAGTCGATTGGACGCCTCGGTCGTGCGATTTGACGCCGTTATACTATTTCCTGTGGGGCTACGTCAAGTATATGGTATATGCCAACAAGCCAGCGAGGTTACACCATGCTTTCCTCGGTAGTTGAAGGGCTGCTTATAATGTGCTGGATCTGTGTGAGTTAGACTATAGACTAGACCAAGCTGCGTTGACATCAAAGTTTTCGATCAGTAGGTTCTTGGCGAGGTCTAGTGGAGCATGTCTGGACTGCAGCATTCGGCTGGGAGGGTAACGTAAGTCATTATTAAGAGGGATTTGGACTCCTGGGCATTTTTGGGACTTTTTTTCTATATATTTCTAGTCTGCATTGAACATTTTATAAGGAAGCGCCCTTAAAGAATGGTGATAGCGGGAAGGTATGTTCGAAATAAATGATTTAGATGAAAAATAAAGTGGGGTTGGTCATACATTTGACCCATCTAGGGGCATCCTGGGCCAAATTAAGGAATTTCATTACTTTTCTTAAAGAAAATTTTTGCGAAATTTCGGTTTTTTTAGTAATTTCAATCAACTAAACCGTTTTTGAACGTTTGAAACTGCGAGCACCGCTGGATTCAGCGTACCCAATTTTTTTCAAACCGCCATGTGTCCGGCTTGTCAGTTTTACACGAACATAGTGTTATTAGCTTCCGAAGCTAAACGCTGGATCATAAAACGCCAAACTTTTTTCATTAATATGTACTTCCAATTGGTGCTGGGTCTCATATGTTTGTACTTACTCATATATACTTTCTTACTAGTTGAATTGTTCTTTGTCGTTTAACGCTTCGATTGTATTTCGTCTTTAAAACAAACTCATCACTATTAAAATCTAAGAAAAACCATTAAACAAATTAACATTAACGGCCAATTTCATTTGTAATTAACTATAAGTTATAACTGTCAAAAGCATATTGTTAACTGGAAGTTATAGATACAGTTAGTTTTAACTGAACTTGGTGAAATTGGCCGTAAATTTAATACAAATTTAAGCACAATTATAAAATCTACAATTCAACAAAACTGAACAAAAAGACACACTTTGTTCTCAATTACAAATTTAAATTAATTCGTAAAATTAAAATAATATTCTACAAAGAAATAAAAAATACCAAAAACATACAACTGAATTAGTTTTTAAGTATTTATTTAAATTATTATAAATAAAAATATTAAAACAATAACATGCATTCAAAAAGGCCAATAATTATAGGAAAATGATTTTTTCTAATTAAAAAAAAACCGTAACCAAACAAAACTAAATTTAAATTAAAACTCAGTAACACATAAATAATTATAACGATTATAAGAAATTAATTTAATAAATTTATCGAAAAATTTAAAATTGAAATCCTATTTAAAGGGACCACTACTTGAAACGTTTCAATTTATGAATCGTTATAACAAAGTTCGACTGTTTCAAAGATGACAAACAAAAAAGACAAAATTTATATGATAATTCGATTTTTGTTAACTCTATTGTTAATAAAACAAAAATTATAATTATTTTAAATTAGTTTATGTGTAAGAAATTTTTGAAATTTCTTTTAAGCTATAAGTTTTTTTTAAGTAAAGTGCTAAGGAATTTTGTTCTTAATTATTAATTAAAGTTTTTTCCTGTTGTTGTTTCAATATATGTTATTTTGTTAACTATTGTTTTTTTTAAATATATCCTCCTAAATCGGACAACAAAACAGAAATTTAATCTAAATTATTTCTTCTTGCATAATGATGCACAGTGGGTGGTTTTGAAAAAGAATGAAAATACATAGACTGGCCTCACACTATGGAAGTGAAAGTATTTTTTTAAAGGAAATTTTTTAATTTTGTTATAAATGGTTAAAGGGCCGCTGTTGAAAGTGAACCACAGCTAAACGTCAAGTTTTTTTCTGTATTTCTTTAACATGTCTCAATTTCAGACTAACTCAATTTGAACCATGGAAAGATACACAATCGAGCAACGCGTTACAGTTATTCAGGCTTATTATGAAAATGGGCGTTCAAATCAAAACGCATATCGTGCACTTCAAAGAAAATCAACTTTAGTGATGGGGCACATTTTCACCTCAGTGGATTCGCCAATAAACAGAATTGCCGCATTTGGGCGAATGATAATTCAAGAGTGATTGTTAGCAATTACGTTTTTTCATATGTAAAAATTACGATTTATTCATTTTTTGATTTTTTTGTAAATGAAAACAAAGCTGTTCCTTCATTTTTGTTTAAATTTTTCGATATTTTACTTAGCCATATTACGAATAACCCATGTGTTGTGCACATATTTTGTTTTTGTACAATTTTTTGTGGTTTTTGCCAGCCAAAGTTCCTACACGGTTAGAGAGTTTATGCTTCACCTAAAGTCATTAAACAAAACTACAAGGAACTTTATTCTTCTTGCGTACTTATCAATGTAGCGAGATCTTAAAACTATTTACTTCTAAATCTTGCATTAGGCAATGCCAGAAATGTCCAAACATTAGAATTTTTATCTTGGGGTCAATAAATTTAATTTTTACATTACAATGTAAAATTTCGTTATACTTCTATGCGTTATAAATTAATGGAAATTATTTTTTACAATCAACATAATTGGGGCATTTCTAATATTCCTTAAATGTTGAATTTTTTACAAAGAAAGGTAAGATGTTTCTCGCAAATAAAATGCCAAAAGCTAATTGAAAATTTTGAACCTAAACAAATAATACATACTTAATAATAAATTAAGTTGCAAACAAGTCTAATTGATACTTATTCTTAAAAACTTTCCAATTTCGCTTTTTTACTATTTTTGTGGTTTTACTTAATCGAACTTTACTCTACCACACAAGTCTTACTTATTTCCTAGTATCTACTTTGTAAGATGGATTTCTAATTAGTTTTTTGCGAAATTTATTTCGTAATACTTGTCATTTTCATAACACATTGCATTCAGACTTTTTCATAGTACTATTATTATAATTCAGTGATGTTTGGGAGATAATATTTTCGCAGATGCTGCAGCTACCTAAATGGGCATCGTTTGGGCCATGCTTTAAAAATGTTTTCTCAAATTATTTATAATCGTTTCTAGAGCAGATGCAGGCACATATAGGCAAACCGTATTTGGTTTTAAATAGGGAACTGGAACTCGTAAAACATTATTTTGCATCCAAATTCTTGTCCAGAATTTTATGGATTCGTGTAAATATCACTTTTTATGTTTCGTAGATTTCGAGAAAGCATTTAAAATAAAGTTAAGCAGACTAAACTAGTTGAAATTTTGCAAGATGATTAAATATTAGAACCATGATGACCTTACAAGAGTAATTGATATCAAAGTGGAGTACGACTAGGCTGTATCCTCTCACCTGTTTTCAATCGATATGTCTTTATTCCATGAAGGTTTATATGAAGTGGAAATGTGTATCACAATAAATGGCACACTTCAAAGAAAAATCAATCGATCCGTACTCAAATCAATCCGAAGCGGTATTAATAGAACGGTGAGTACGGATTTTCTTGAATCAAGTACAAAAAGAATCAAGGGCCCAAAGTCATGCACTTTTTTTATGGGTCTCAAAGATTTGGGGCCTCGGATCATTTTCTCAGGCTGATATATTGCAAAGCGTTCGGAATCTTTAAAAGGGAATTGAAAAGAAGTTGAGCATCAAAAGATGAAACGTGTAAATTCAGACTTAGTAATAAAAGCATGATTTATTTACAACTATCTGTTGTCCAGTGATGTTAACCGTACGGTAATTACCCTTTGTTACGGTAATTTTGGGCTGCAAAAGGTAGCAAGGTAATTTTATTTACAATACGGTAATTTAAAGAAATTTGGATTTTTGAAATACATTACGTTATCTAAAACGCAAAAGGCCCTAACTAACCAAAAATTAAAAAACGTCTTTTTCATTGATTCTGATGTTTTGCACCAGCACAAATGTCTAAAAATATTTTGGAATCTTTCGATAAAAATTAGTGATCCTATTAACAAAAAATAAAAGGCCTTATCTACAAAAGAAGATAATCGTTAGAAGACCATATTAACAGTATGCATAATATACAAAGTGACAATTTTCAAAACAACTGTTAAGTTTTACAAGAAAAAAGAAGAAAAATAAATTATAAATAGTTCAAGGCAATTCATCAATTTATCATTTTAAATATTTTTTTTTTTTACTTTTCCTGTAAAATTTTCAAAATGTTAGAAAGGGCCTTTTGCGTTTTAGGTAACGATATACTTATATATGTAAGTTTTTTAATTGAGGTGTTTTTCAATTTAAAAATAGATAATTTTATACCAAAAAATTAGGAACATTATGTTTCTGCAAATGGCCTTGTAACACCGATAAGTGAAAAATATGGAAAATAAAATTACTCTTGTATATTATTAATTTAATTTTAAACTTTTTGTTTGTTTAAAAATCAATCATTTTTAAACATATAAAATAGCCGTTATGTGATAAATTTAACTATAGTTTTCGGATTATTTTAAGTACGGATCATTGAAATAATGTGGCTAAAGATAAGAGTTTGGTACTTGAATAATCTATATTTGAATCAACCATTCTGTACTTCATTTAAAAAAATTTGTACTTATCGTACTATTGACATCGCTTTGCCTTGGTTTAAGTGCGGATGAATTGATTTTTCTTGTGACTGTAACAATTCAAAAATTATTTCTATTAATGTATTAATTTAAATGAATTAAACTAAACATTATTTTTTTAATGTTCCTTCAAATGCATATGTGCGCTAAGCGTATTAAATAAAAATATTCAGAACTATTTTACTGCCATATTCATAAAATATACAATAATTTAACCAAAAGTATTTTAAGACAAAACTTCAATTTAAATTTATTCAATCTAATTGTATTCCCACGAAAATTATTTTGATAATAAACTGGCAAGTGCACGGCCTAAGAAAACTGACTGGCAGCCCGCTTTATATTTTGTTTTCGAAAACAGTCAAGCGAGTTGTTTTTGTTTTTATTTTGTTTTTTGTTAACCTACTTACAACTACAATTAATGTTGGAAGAATTCCAATTAATTGTAGTGGGGAATGTACGGAGAGATGAACCTACTGTTTATTGTTGATGATTTCGTTTAAACTTTGATATTGTTACAAATAGAACTGTTGCGGTAATTCGTATACGCTTAACAGTTTTATTTGGTTTAATATCTTAAGTTTTTCTAAAATCTTTATGGATGAATTTTCCTGATGATCTGGCCTAAGCAACCAGTGAAATGCGCATAGGAATAGCTTATCCCATCAACAATAAATTTCAGTGTTTTTATCAAAAATAAAAATTGGGAAACTAAGCACGAATAACAAAATCATTTAAAACTTACATTTACTTAAGTTAAATTAGTTTAAAAAAATAACGAAAATTAAAAATTCATTGCACTTACTTATTTAAAATTGTATACTGCAAGTGTATGAGAGGTCAGCAGGAGTATGAACAGAACAAGCATGGCACGACATTTTCCAAACGATTAAATTAAATTTTGTATTCACACGAAAATTATTTTGATAATTTAAATTTTTCTTAAAACACTTTAATAAATTGTTAATAAATAGTGCTGTTTCTAAAGGACAGGCGATGGACTGAGTGCTTTTCATATAAATTTTACTTTACAATCAATCGCCTGTCATTTGGAAACAGCACATTGATGCTTTGATTAAAAACCTTTGCGTACGGTAATTTCGTATCAAAAACGGTAATGAAGAAATCAAAGTTAACATCACTGCTGTTGTCTAAGAAAATATCTAAACGCGAAAGCTTTTTTCGTTTAAAAGCTTTACAACAAAAAGAAAAAGAGCGCCATTTGTAAATAAGTTCACAAAGAGAACAAAAACGACACTTTTTTCAACGTAAAAAACACCTTTTAAATTAACAATTTAGTTTTATATTTCGGTATAGTTTCGTGAATTAACACTTCAAATATCATTTAAATAACTTTTTATTTCTAACTAAACACTGAATCAGATTTATCTTTTGTCAAAACTTGAACACTATGTGCTGCACGCACACACGCCAAGAACAACGAATTTCAACTGAAAGAAAATGCAAGCAAATGCGAGTGGTTACTTCTTCACGTAGAGATAAAAAAGAGTGAATGCATTAAACGCTATTTAATTTTGTTACGTTTAAATTTTTTGAATTTCAATAAATTTATAACGTACATATTACAAAAAAAAATAAATTTAATTAAAAACGGTTTCTTTTCTTCTCACTTCACATAAAATTTTAATGTAAAATAATTAAATGAAATCTTTTGTAGAAAATTAATAAACGTAATTAAATATTTTGTAAATTTTGTTTGTTATACTCGTAAAATAGTTTTTTATAAATATTGTTATTTATTTGGTAGTAACGCATAATTTATGTCTCGTAAACAATAAAATGTAGGTAATATGTATATAAAATATATGTAAGTACTGCTTTTAAATTATAATAGAATACCTAGACATTTAATATTTATAAAAATTTAAATAAATTAACGAAAAACAAACTAGAAAATGTCTGTTTTTTAAATTACCCTGTTGAAAAAGGTTTGAAAAATAAGTTTAACAAATTAGCTTTTTGACTCCCTCCGTTGTGATTATGTGCCCAAGGAACTCCGTTTCCTTTTTTAAAAATTCTGATTTATCCAATTGGATTTTTAGGTTTGCCTCCTGTAATCTTGCGAATATATGTAAGTCTGATTGAGTTCATATGTTTTTGTAAGGATGTTGAAAATATGATTATATAATCTTGCAGGGGCTGTTTTTAGTCCGAAAGGCATTCGCAGAAATTCATAGTGTCCTCCTCGGCACTAAATGCGGTTTTGTGGATGTCTCTACTCTATATCGATTTGGTGGAAACCCTTCGCCAGATCGAGTGTAGTGAAATACTGGCTTCTTCCCAGTTTTTCGAGAATCTCATCTATGTTCGGGATGGGGATCTTGTCGTCGATCGTAACTTCGTTCAGTTTACGATAATCGATTTCAAGTCTCCACTTTGGTTTCCCGCTGGCATCGGCCATCTTTGGCACGATCCAAATTGGGGCTGAATAGGGAGAATTTCTATTCCTAATTATCTTATTTTTCAACATCTCTTGGATTTGATCTGTAACTTCTTTTTTATGTACGTACGGGTATCTGAACGTCTTGGAAAATATGGGTATATTGTTTGTCGTTCTAATTATATGTTTTATTGCGGAAGTAAATGAAAGTCTATCACCTTCTTGGTAAAAAACATTGTGATATCTGGTTATTATTTGTAATAGTTGTGATCTTTCCTCGGGGTTTAAGTGTCCTATTCTAATTTGGTCATTCAATGGTTAAAATTCTTTATTTTCGATAATGTTAAAATTTTCGTGATCTACCTTCTGCGTAGTCACGCGGTTAGTTTCAGATAGTAGGTTTATCTCTACTTCTCCATTTTCTACATTTAAAATTCCTTCTCTTACAATATTTCCGTCGTTTTCCTCCTTATAATATACTCGGTCAGAGTCATCTGGTGCTATAATCCTTTTTTTATTTAAGTTTTCGTTTTCGAAGTGTATAGGGAGTGTCTTGTTACCGATGGTTATTTTCTTCTTTCTATAATCGATACAGGCATTTAGTGGTCTCAAGATATCGTTAGCTATTAGACCGTCAAAAATATTATGAAATCTTATTATCAGCGTTGCCAAAATTAAGATTTTATCTTATTTTTTAAGATTTTTTGAACAAAATAAGATTTGAAGATTTTTTTCTCAATTAAGATTTTTTATTTTTAAAAATAAGGATTTTTTTTTTAACTTTAAGTTTGTACAACATACATTATTTTTTACAGTTATTTTAAACAGTAAATTTTTAAAATAATGAGGTTTTATATCAGCTTGTTGTCTATTGGTTTTGCACACTTTTGTACCCAATGTCGAGCATGCATCATTATTTTTGGGCATACAGAATATTAAAAATGCATCATAGATTTGCGATTATTCATTTTGGGAATATTGATGAAAAAAAGAAATACTTGTGAAAAGAAAAAAACGTATTTTAAAAAAGATTAATTTATTAAAGAACAAAAAAGTTCATGTATTTAGTACCAAAAGGTAAAACTAATGGAACTTAACACTAGAACTTCCGTATTGATCTGGCCAGACCAAATTTAGGGTTTCCTTGCAATATTTTTCGAATATAACAACAAAAACAGGGGTGTGAATTCTATAAAAGATATGTGCGGAATCGAATTATTTTATATAGGATTTCTTGTAACTTTTTTGTTTCTAGTTCTCCAGACGTATACAGTAATTTTCTTTCGATTTCTGACTCTATCAGGTATGTGATGGAAATCGATCGATTTCAAAACGAACGTTTTTAAAAGGTGTTATGAATTTCGAGGGATTTTAAAATCCATTTCTGAATTAAAGGATTAAGTTTTCGTTCAGAATACACTTCAGTTAACATATAAAATATAAAATTTAAAAGAATAAAGACTGAAAATAAAAGGAATATGTATTTAAAATCCATTTTTAAAGGTACTGAAAACGATATTTTCGGTTTCAAATCGTTTCGTTTTTAAAATCGATTTGCATCACATACCTGTATGCTTATTTTTTCAGTTACATACATTTAATAATATTAATAAATAAATATAATAAAGTAAATCTAATTCTTACTTTCTGATGCTGTTATATTGCTGTCTGCTTGGCTCTGTGTTTCTACTGTTGAGTTTAAAGTTTATTAGGATGTGTTTACAGGTGTATATATTTGCGTCTATCGGGTTAGGATTTGTTACTTTGGATGTATCTTTATTTTTCGACTTTTGTAGGAATATATTATTGATATGGGTTAATTTTTTTATCCTTTTCTTCACCTTTTTTTTTGTAGTTTTTTTTCAAAAAAAAAAAATTTTATGAATAAAGGATTCGTTCTTCAATCTTATGCAGTTCAAATGTCGCTTTCACAAAAAATTTTTTTTAATGTTTAAAGGATTCGTTCTTCAATCTTATGAAGTTAAAATGTAACTTTCACAAAGAAATTTTTTGTATGTTTAAAGGTTTCGTTCTTCAATCTTATGAAGTTCAAATGTCACTTTCACAAAAAAAATTTCTCACAAAAATTTTGTATGTCCTTTGATCTTTTAAAGGATTCGTTTTTCTTATATTTTTTTCTTCACAAAAATTTTAATCTTATGAAATTCAAATGTCAATTTAACTTAAGTTTTCTCAAAAAAATTTGTATGAAGTTCGAATGTCACTTTCACCCAATTTTTTCTCACAAAAATTTTGTATATCCTTTAATCTTTTAAAGGATTCGTTTTTCTTATATTTTTTTCTACCCGTTACAGATATTGAAATATCTTATATCCTTTCTTATGTAACTCGTATCCTACCGTCTGCGCCACTTTTTTCACCGTAATGAGGAACAACGAAAAAAAAACAACTGGGTTTAAGGTTTTATCAATAATATTCAATCTTTTTTATTTTCTACTTTCTGAAATACTTTTATTTGGCTTTCTGTTACTTTTTAGAAATATAAATAAAAAATAAATGTTTGCATAAAAATTCTTAAGAAATTTGTCTGGTGCATTTTGCACTTGAACAAAGTATAACAATTCTTTGGAAAAACTGTATAATTAATAAGTGTGTAATAAAGTTGTTAATGTTGCATTTTCGTTAGCGGAAATGCACCTAAAAATACAATCAATAAAGTTACTAAAATTCTTTGGAATTAATGTACTTGGACAATTTAATAAATACAAATAATAAGGTTATTAAAATTATTTGAAATAAATGGTGCATTAGGTTAACTGTTGCGTTGTCGTTAGCGGAAATGCATTTGGACAAACAATTCTTTAAAAAATACAGGTAATAAATATATTTTAAAATTCTTTGGAATAAAGTATAAAAAAAAAATAATTGATAAAATTCTTAATAAGTCAGAACAGCGTGTGTAACGTTAAGGGAATAGTGGGAGACACTATAACATCTCAACTCAGAAACACTCTTTAAAGTGATTTTTTCATGTTCATCCGTCCGGCCGTCTGGATGTATGTCCATTTAAACCTTGTGCGCAAAGTACAAGTTGCAATTTTGTAGACAATTTGATAAATACGTTTTAATTGTCATAAGGATGAAATCAATGTTAATATTAATACAAAGTTTAATATCTTATATATTTTGTGTATCTAAATACATAATATTTGCACAAATAACTCTTATACGAATCTTAACCTCATAACATAACTTTATTCTTGTGAGCCCATCAGTGTATGAGCATTACCGACTATAATTTTTTCTTGTTTTTGTTAATGCAATTATTAAATGGTTGAAAATTTAGCTTTCAATTTTTTGTTTTTTTTTTTGCATATTTTTTTAACAATTTTTAGTGAATATTTTCAAGTTTTTTGCGCATATTTAATGCATATTAAATAAATCATATTTTTGGTTTCCCTGTTTATGAGTGACACATAATCGTCATTGCATTATTTGCATTGCAAATAAGCGTCAAAGGCATTTAAGCGTGGGGTAATTAAGTGGGTTATACTGTATAAGTTTATTCTTCTTTTGTTAAGTTTAATAACATATTTATCTATTATTCTGTTAGTTCAACATGATGGTACTTTATTGAATGGTCTGGCGGTTCTGTTAGTTTTGCCGATGTAAATCATCCTCCAAGTATTACTGAGATTAAAAGACATATTGCCAAATATAATGAGATGCAATTAGTTTTAAATGAATGTACATTTGGTCCGCTACAAAATGATTCTGTGATAATTGCAGCCCTTACCGAATGTAAGCCCCTAAAAATTATAGGTATATATTTTGCGTCCACATGAGTAGCGACGTAGATTTAACGATGTCCTTTTGTCCGTGTATATGTTAGAATTTGTTTCAATAGAACCCAAAAATTATGCGGGCTCAGTTATTATATCGAGCCCTAATAGCAAAAATGATGTAACCAACAACATTTTAGATTTTTGTTTTTTTATGAAAATCGATCATTTTTGATCATTTGCATCATCTCTAAAAATCTCATATCTCTGGGAAGTACCGTTACGAAATAAGAGCAAAAGCAATTTGTAACGAAACCCTAGACTTGAAGCAAAAATATTTAAAAAAAAACCTTCTTTTGTAAAATTTTATTTTTGTTGGTTACTTCATTTCTGCTATTAGGGCTCGATATATTTATGCCACATATACTCCGTTAAAGTTTGCTATTGAAATTCAGCATGCTGTTGTAACGTTACAAAAAGTAGACTTTTCGGTGGAAATGCCCATATACATATGAAGAGCGGCAAGAGCCAAGTTTCGATATAAAGAACACGTTTCGTGGTCAGGGCTGCCAGTTTTGGGGTTTTAAACTCAAATTAGGACAAAATATTTGTTTTAGAGCTTGCAGCGGGCCCTACAAGAAATGCATAACCAAAACTAAAAAAATTACTATTACTATAACACTATATTGGTCAACACTACCGGTCATATAACTAGTAAAATGACCGGTAGTCTTCTTGTAGGGGGGATATTAAAAAAAATATTACGATTTTTTGGGGAAATTACAAATATGAGTTTAACTAAGGCGCCCGTACACGGTATGTTTTTTCCCACTGCAAAATACATACATGTCGTGTGTTACTTTTTTAACTTTGCTTCTGTAAAAGTCAGATGCAAATTCATCTGACTAAATTTCAATTAGAGCGTGCTCTATTTTCTTCTGACAAGCCATCTGACTTCAGATATCTATGCCGGGAAGAAACTGGTAGCGGCGTCCACTATTGACGATTTCATTAGCCGGCTGAGGTTGTTATTTTACAATACCGATAAATGTATGTTCTTTTAACCTTTTAATAGAAATAACGTGCATATATACATATATAAAAAACGTTTCATTATTATACCCAAAATTGGCATCTTCGAATTTAAAGAAAAAAATTTTAAGATGGCTGAACTCTTTTACGGCGCAAATAAAAATGTTTGTGGCGGCAGCACGTTAGTTTCAAACCGACGATGTCAGAAGCAAATTACATGTACGTTTGTGACCGAATATTACAAACCTTACACTGCGGCCACACGATCAAGTTGTTCTTGATAGTCTTTTACTCAATTTGTGAACAGTTTACTTTCATGATGTCATCAAAAAAACAATTTATAAAGACAAACATGTAAACAGCTGTTAAATTGAAAGCAAAATTTCCAAACAAATGGAAAGGTGAAATTGAAAGCAATCTCGTTGTCAATTTAAAAAGTGTGAGTGGGTTAGTAAAAAGTGAGAGTGTATTGCAAATTAAAAGGAATTGAAAGGCAAAACTTGATCGTGTGGCCACCAAGTTATGTAAGCCAGCAATTTTGACAGACATGCAAAATTACATGTGACTTTAAAATTTAACATGTCAGATGACAAAAACATGTCGTGTACGTTCAGATTTAAAAAGTCTGGCCCTGGTTCGTGATATTTCTAACGTTCTTTAAATATGTTCACATGATTTGTATGATAAAGATATAAATGATTTAGTACAGAGTATAGACTTTTGTATATTTGTATATATTGTACTTTGTACATTAAGCGATTTTTGTCACTGCAACTTTTGTCGGTTTTTCTTTAAAGTTTCTTTTGCACTAACATTGTGCCATTTTTATCGCAGAAAAATTTTCTGTGGGTAAAGCTCGATTCACCCGTGCAGTCCGAGCAATATTTTTGTGTGGAAAACATTTTGTTATATTAAGTTTGACGTCTTAATTTTGGGAGAAGGAGACATTATTTTGTTCGGCAAGTTCATAATGTTCCATGGTGGAATAAGCAGGTGGCATCGTTACGGCAACAAATACAACATTACAACAAAAATAGAAATTATATCCCAGCTTACGTCAAAAAATACTTTAAACAAAAATCAAAGCGTGCCGCTGAACGTGATGAAATAACTAAATTTTTAGCCAATTTTAATTTATATATGGTCAATCTTATTTATTTTAATTTAAAAACAAAACGTGGACTTTTTGTAAGCATAAACAAAAATTTGACATAAGATTAGACAAACAATGCAAAAGCAAAAAATTGTCAACTTGCTAAGTGCTGCCACCTTTATTATTTCACCATGGAATGTACTAATAAAGTGACCTCACAAGCGCAGCTGTTTGCAGTGATTTTCTTTGTGTTGTGACGTTTGGTGTCATTTACATTTACGTTTATTTACATTTTTTAATAAGGCATTTTGTATTTTTCTATTGTTGCATTGTTGTAGTACTGTGGTCACTTTATTGATACATTTTACACGGGGCACAGAGCATACAGAGGTGTCACGAGACAGAAAATATTGTGTTTTTTCTGTCTTTTTCTGCGAAAGCTGCCCTTATTGCATTTTTTGTTTTGATTACGCAATTCGTGTTGATAGTAGCGGCCTGTTTTAACACATTGCCACTTTACTACCAAAAAACATTTTCTTTCTCTTTCTTCGAAAGCTGCCCTCGCAACTGATTTGGGCCTTTTTCACACGTCACTTTTTACAGTTCTGTATATTCTGTGCACGGGGTTTACATTTGCCAGTACTGGCATGACAGTTGCAATACATGCAAACTTTTTCACTAATACATGCAAACTTGTCCAACTGTCTTGTCTACTGTCTAGCAAATTTAGCAGACAGTAAAATTGGACAGTGATTTGACATTTGCTAACAGTAATCTAAAGTTTTGTAAGCAATAGAAAAACAAAAAATCAAAATGTAAACAAATAAATATATTCTGTTTTGATTTTGAATGGTTTAGTTAAGTGTTATGTTTGTAAACACTATAGGTATAATTATTTTAAGCTATTTTTCAATTTGTTTAGTTAAGGCCTCGTTACTCTTACGTATACGTTGCTAGTCAGCTGTTCCGTTTTCCAAGCTACCCTACAAGAAGACTACCGGTCATTTTACTAGTTATATGACCGGTAGTGTTGACCAATATAGTGTTATAGTAATAGTAATTTTTTTTGTTTTGGTTATGCATTTCTTGTAGGGTACTGTGCAAATAGGTACTCTTACGTAAACGTAACGTTGCGTTGCGGATGAACATGATAATTACAAATTAAACTCCGTTTTTACGTATCAGCTGTTAAGAATTGTATTTTTGTTTTGAAGCAGTGTTGTCAACAAAACTTATTAACCAGCGGTTTACTTTTAAATTTTATTAATGAGATTCTCATCAAAACGTTAATTTAAATTTTATGTAATGAAATCCAATGTTATCGGGTTTTTATTGAAAATAAAAGAAGCAGCTTACAGCTCTTGTTTATTTCTTGGAAATAAATATTGTTGTTAAAAGTTTAATTTTTGATTTTATTTTATCCAACAGTTAGATTATTTCCGTAGATGGAAGTAAATAAAATTGATATGTGTTAAAATATTATTTTTGCATGTTTCCGGCAGCGGGCTGCTGCAAATTTGCAAAAGCCTTTTTCTCACTTTTTCTATGGTCACTTTATTTATTTATAAGTTTGAAACAAGAAATATTTTCGTATTTTAACTAAATTCGCTTTATATATTTACAAAACAATAAAATTACACAAATATAAACGACAAATGCAAGTTATACAACGATGGCATTTATTTCATATTGTACATTAGTATGTTTACTGTATTTCCACTTCTTATTTTCTTTTCTATAATTTTCATTTACATTTACAACAAAAGTTTTAACAATATTTTAACGCAAAAATCATAATTTATAAAATTATTAAATAAAAATTGAATTTAAAGCTGTAAACACATGAGCCAAAACATAAATCAGCTGATTCGATTATTGATTTTATTATAAAATAATTATTTGCATACATTTTAGGCAATGCAAATAGAAAAAATCAGCACATATATATTATTAATTTTTATTTGACCTTTCTTTTTTTATAATTATTTTGAATTATTTAAGCTTGAGGTCTTTTTTAAAAAAATATATTATATTTATTTATTTTTCTCATTATTGCGCTAACCTTTGGTTAGCATCTTTAGGAAATTAAATTAAGTTTACAATAAAATAATTTTTTTTAAATTTTTGGTTAACACATATTGGTTATATCAAGTTTCATTTAAAGAGATATTAATATGTAACGCCTAAACATATTTTAAGGTCCATAACTCCAAAACTAGATTCTCAGGCGCAATTAAAACTAGATACAAAATAACATTTTTCAAAGCAATTTTAGTGCTGGATATGTAAATATATGTATATCTGTGGCATTTTGACAAAACATCTTAAGTCAAATTCAAAAAGTTGAAAAAAATGTTGTTAATCATACGAATTTTCATTCAAAAAACATTTTTGTTATTTTTTAAAATTTTGTATTATAAACGAAATTTTTCTTTAAGTTTGATTTTTTAAATGTTTTATTATTTGATAAAAATGATTTTATCATCGAGTTTTTTTAAAGGTTTTTGCTATCTTATCACGACTTAAGATGTTTTGTCAAAATGCCATAGATATGTATAAAGTATTTTATTTTTTTGTAAAAAAGCGCTGATATCGGTATGTATTGGCGATTTTAAGCAAGAATGTTAGCAACATGTCTTGGAACAAGACTGTGAGCAAAATTAAAACAAATAATAATTTACATACATACATATGGACGAGTACACGCATACACCTCAACAACATATGACACCAAGGTATATTTATAGCAGGTAGTCTCGGAAAGCCAGCTGTTTATTTTTTATTTGCTTGTTTTGCGATACGAACTGTCAAATGTTGTATAGCAAACAAGTAAACAAGTTTTTTGTCTTTATCTTTTGTCTTTTTTGTCTCTTATCAGCCCCTTTGCTTTTTGACAGTTTGTATCGCAAAACAACAATAAAAAGCCCTGTTGTTTGTTTTATTGTACAATTGTTGTAATCTCGCGGCTACCTGCTATAAATATACCTTGATATGACACGTTTACGCTAGGTCTCCACGTTGTAGTATCGCCACCACCCTAAACATGAATTCACCTTTGACAGAAGCTTATGTATATTATATTGGGGCCTAATAGGCTTTTTACACTTGCTCACATCTTACATCTTTCATCTTATCGCAAAGATGATAACATCTTCCCATAAGAATTATACAGGGCTAAAAATCAACATCTTTCTTCATCTTTAAAAGATGTTCCTATCTCATGTTGTTTCATTCAACATCTTTCGATTATCTTAGTGTCATCACTAGAAAAAACAAATAATTTTTTACCATCACTAGAAAAAAATACAAAAGAGCAGGACAGTAATATCATTAATTTAGTTTTTATTCGCTCTTACACGTGAAAATAAATATTTTTATGATGAAAGATGTTACAAATGTAAACAAGTTTTTTTCATTTTCAACATCTTCCACGCATTCCTCTAATGACAGCACAAAACTATGACAGCACAATAAACATTGCAAGCAAAGTTTTATTAATTTAAGACACTTTTTGTTTACAAAGCAACAACAATATTTTTAAACCATTGTAACATATTTATTTTCATTACCTACTAAAAGAAACACAAAAAAGTAAATTTAATAAAAAAAAAGGCAAATATTGGCGCGTATTGTGTTGTTTGATTGCCGCACAAGAACACAATAAATATTGGTGCATTTTTGTCATTTTTATTGACGCGCGGTTGCATAGCAAACAGTCACACGATTGCCGCACCAGGGTTGCATTTGATTGGTAAAAGTAAGCACAATATTGTCCTCGATTGGTACATGAGCCATTTGGTTGTGCGGTCACACGATTGGGGTATTAAAAAGTGTGAAAATTGGTGCATTGCGGCAATCGTGTGATCCCAGCTTAAGATGTGCTCAAGTGTAAATAGGCTATAAAGTTTTTCAGTAGCAAAGAAGAATTTGAGCAGTCTGTAAGTATTAATACAAAGTAGTTTATAACATCGATGTATCGTGATTTGCCGATGTTTTTTAACATCGATGTTTTTAAACATTAAACCAATATGAGTACTATATTAAAGCTCTTGAATAGATCTTTCTGAATACACAAAACTTATATCAAAATGTTTAACTCCTATTACAGTTCTTACAAAATTTTACTCATGTACACTTTTACTAGGTTATTCCAGTAAAAGTGTACAAAAAATTATTAAATAACAAACACCAGCTTCGCTAACTTAAGCTTCTCTGTATAGCAAGCCTTCGGCCGGGCGCAAAGATTTTCTGCTATATGGTATTTCTGCATAGCCGGGCGGAAAGATTTTATTCTCTGTGGTAAAACAAACACTGGCTTCGCTAACTAAAGCTTCTCCGCATAGCCAGCCTTCGGCCGGGCGCAGCAAAGGTTTTTTCCTCTATGGCATAACAAACAACGGATTCGTTAACTTAATCTTTTCTCCATAGTTATTATTATGCTTACTAAAAACTCTTGTATTTTCGCAAACTCATACCCGCTTCTTAATAGGTTAAGAATTTTTAAATAAATTTTTTATATTCAGACAGATCTATTTAAGAGCCTTAAAATAATATTAATATTGGCCCTATACATTCCGAAATGTAGTGGAAAATCGCATATTTATATGAAAACTTAAGAGGTCAATAACTCGAAATCTATTCGTTTGCGCCACTTCTTTCACTTAATATTTTCTTCTTATTTTTCAATTTTATATCATCCTAGGTAATTGTTTTTTTATTTTGAGCTGCGTCGGTTAACTACATTTAAGCCATATATATATACATATATAAATTTAAAAAAGAAAATATTCCTTTAAATCATATTATATTTTTCCGCTACAAGATTAACAAATGTCTGACTCACCCTGTATTTTTCTATTACGATTCGAGAGCTTTTAATTCACAACTTAAATTTAACTCAATAAAATTAATAAAATTTTCTGCGGGAGCCGACGTAAAAATACGACGTTTTAAGCAAAAATTAAACAATTCAGTTCCAAATTCAGTTCAAATTAAACTTTTGAAAGGAGTGTGCAAAATAAAAAAAATTTTTAAACTTAATAGTAAACGGTTAGTAGCAATTTTAAGGAATCCCAAAAAATTGATGTAAATAAATGATTGACAAAGTAAAATATTCTGATTTGTTTAAAAACAACTATTGCAAAAGATAATTAAAAGTCCCTTCAAGCTAATACAAAAAAAATTATATTTAGACCAATTAAATCATGGCATCTATGTTGGTTAAAAATCTAAGACGTGTTGTCGTTAACGGCGGTGGAAAACAATCTATGGTAGCTGGCCTCAATAACTACTTCACTTATGCCAATGAAATCTCACATCCCCTCAATCGTAAACCGCCAAATGGAACACCCGAGGAAGCAGTACAATGTATTCAATCTGGTGAGTTTAATGTTCAATTTAAATATATTAGGTCACCCAGCTGGGCCGAACCAAAAATATTCTCCAAAAAAAATTAATAAGAATAAATTACTGAACGTATAACAAAATGCAAGAACAGATTTTAAATTGGTTATGTAACTCGTACTCTGTGTTTGTATGTCAATTCAAATATTACTATTAAATAGGTTGGTATTTTCTATTCTTCTTGATTTTGTTATAGGTATTTCTATTCATTACTTAAATGAATTAATTTAAATGTGTATTAATTATACCGATAATTACATGCCAAGTGTAATAAATGTTCTAGGTATTTAAATATTTTCTTTTCTTCTTGATTTTGTTTAGTTATTTCTATTCATTACTTAAATGAATTAATTTAAATGTGTATTAATTAAACCGATATTTACATGCCAAGTGTAATTAATGTTCTTGTTACGCTATTATTAATTTTTTTACAAAGTAGAAATGCAATATTTTTGATAAGAATGAATTTTGGTTTGTTTTAGTTGTTATTATTATCGAGTACATTTGTATTAGTTTACGCTATTCACCATGCAATACAAATTTCTTTAAATTTTTTTGTTAAATTGGTATAATAGGCATAATAATTATTTATTAATAATAGTTTTATTCAAAAACCACAATAACAACAAAACTACTGATATGAACATTAGGGGCATAACCAAATTTTGGTCCTAGCACTACGCGATAGCGAATATTGTGTTATTTACGAAAACAAATTAACAGTTTTCACCCTTGTTAAAAAAGTCCCTTGTAGACCTTGTGAATCTTATTAATTTAGTTAGAGTACATAGGTACTAAGATTTACAACACTGCAACAACAAAATGTATTAGACTAAAATTTACTACGCTGTTGTTGAAAAATCCAACAAAAAGCAGTAGTAAACAAGTTTGTTAAATAACCCATAATAAAACAGTTGAAGAAACTATATCTGTCTCTATCCCTCACTCAGAAACTTCATTAATTTACAATACTAACGAAAAATACACTCATGCTTTGTAGTATAAAATCGTCTTAAAAAAAGCAGAGTTGTACACTTAATCCAAAGGGTGAAAACCGCTATTGTTTGGGTCGTTGGAAACCTCAACCAAAAAAGCGAATTTCTAAAATCCCTAAAGAAAAAAATTTAATAAAAAAATTTTAAATATTTCTTGATTAATAAAGGACATGAATTTAACATTAAATGTGACTGTTGATTTGCATAAAAAACTTATTGACTAAATGCATGGGGCATGTTCTACAAATCGAAATGAAGTGGAATTGAAATCGAACGCAATTTCAATATCAATTGTTTACAAAATGACTGTAGTTTATCCGGTTTTCAGCAGTGGTTCTTGTTAAGATAATTAGCACTCAAAGTATTAAGTATATAAAACGGAACATTTTTATGAACCTTCTTTACACGGTCGTTTTCAAAATTCGTGCGATTTTTAATCCACTTCATTTCGATTTACAGAACATGCCCGTATAAATACAAATAAAATATAAAAAATAAATTTTCCAACTTTATCGCGTTTTGTGGTTGAACTTTTTTTAGCGAAAAAAAAATTTTAATAGGTAATTTTCAATGGACTATTCGACTATGCTAGGGCCTTTTTAATATTTGCATAAAATGAGAAAAAGTTATACCACTAATCTACACACATACTATATACTTAAATACAAATTTATTTTGCTGTTTGTGCGTTTTAATATGTATAAACAATAATAAAAGATAATAACAACACACATACATATATACCACTTGTCATCTTTAAATTTGTGTTATTAGGTGCGTTCAAATAATTTACAGTAAAATTTACAAAAAAAAAATAACTGAGTAAACTGAAAAATTACTCTTAACGAAAACTGTTGCCCAACAAAGTTCGAACGGAAAATATGTAAAAATTCGTAAAATTTAGGGAACAGCTCATGTTAATTGTAAATAAAACAAAAAGTTTTCACAGAATTATATTAATATTTTATATTATTATAGAAGGATCTATGACAATAATGCCTGAATCAAAATAGCGTCCAAATGCTCGCCTCGGCTTCGGTGGCATTCATCTATTTCTTTATTGATGATTAATTTTTATTATTATTAGTTTTATTAGTAGTATTTATAATACTTTTTAATGACATTTTAATTAGATTATAAGAAAAATATTACGTATCTGATTAACAATTACAAATTTTTTATAAAATCCACAGTTTTTTTTCTAAAAAGATTTATATTGGATTCATTCTTCACATCATTCGGCATCATGTTGTATAGGTCAATCCTTTGCTAAATAGTGATTTTTGCATTGCACTTGTATCTGCTCTCTGTGGTCTAAAATCCAAGGCATTCCTGAGATTATACGGCTGAACCTCCCCCACATAACTTATTTGTTCGATCAGGTAATCGGGTGCATTTCCCATTTTCATTTTCTGGATAAAAAATATTGTATTTAACTGCAGCCTTTGTTGTATATTTAGCCATTTTAATGTGTCCAACATATTTCTAATTGAAGTGTAACAGTTGCATTTTAAGATTGTGCTCATAGCCTTATTTTGTTATTTTTGTAGCCTGGTTATTTGTTGGTCTGAACAGCATGTGAACAATATAGTTGATCCATATTCAAACTGTGGTTTTATCATTGTGTTATATATGTTTATTGCGGTTATTATTGTTACCTTATTTCTCAAACGTTTAAAAAGCCTCTTTTTTGCCAATTTTTCTACATACATATTCGATATGTTCTTTAAAATTTAAATCTTTTTAAATTAAGAAACCCAGATATTTTATACTTTTTACTTTTTCTATTATCAAATTATTTATTTTGAATATTTTATTAGAGTTCATATTAATTTCCATTAACTTGGTGTTATCTTCGTTTAATTTTAATTTATTAATTTTCAGTCACCTGTTTATATTATCCATATCCTGGTTTAAGTTTTCATAACATAATTCTTCATATGCTGCTTCGGTAAAAATCAATGTGGCGTCTCTATTTAGTACAATCTCGCATTTTTCTAATGTATTTTCCATATCATTTATATATGTATAATAAAAAGAAGAGCTCCTAAGATAGATCCCTGAGGCACCCCAAAATCATTTTCTATTGAATTTGATATTACATTATTAACTTTTGTATATTATCTACGATTTGTTAAATAAGATCGAAACCATTGTAATTCTACATCTTGGAATCCATATTTAGATAGTTTTTGCAAAAGGATATCCCTATCGTCTAAAATGCTCTTTTTAAATTAAGGAAAATTGCCAATATTTTATTTTTCACAAGAATATTCAGCCTTATTGTGGTTGTCGTTTTCGTAAACAAACGTTTCGTTTTTTGTAGTAGATTAAAGAACACATGTTGTGTATTACTTTAATCTATTACACAGTCGTATACGATAACGACAACCACAATAATGCCGATTGTTTTTTGAACCCTGATTGGTATTTTGCTAATAAGTTATGTTGTTCCATGTATTCTTCCAATTGTCTTGTTACTATTTTTCGATTACTTTTTCAAAAGTTTTTAACGTATTAATTGGTCGGAATTCTTCACATTTAATTGTATTTTTAACTTTTTCAATTGGTAAAATCATCGATTCTTTCCAACTATTTGGAAAAACGCCAGTCGCTAGTGAATTGTTTATAATGCTTAAAATAGTATTGCCTATTAAATCCCAATTGTCTAGAATTATATTATTTGATATTTTTGTATAGTCAGGTTTTTTTATACTTTTTAACATAATTTTTAGTTCTTGTAGGTCTATTGCACGAAATTTAAATTTTAAGTCTATCACAGGTATTTGATTTTCATATTGCATATCTTCAATGGAACATCTGATTTCCTTAATACTATTTACGAAATAATAATTAAAATTTTTGGCTATTTGGAAATTATCGTTATATTCTATATATTTGCTCATATATCACAGTTTTTATTACATTTTTGGCATTTCCCAGGACTAGTTTTTTAAGTTCACTCCACATTTCTTTTTGGTTGTTTGCATTGTTTATTTTATTGTTTGTATATTTACTTTTTTCATTTTCAATTCTCACTATAGATATTTCTTATTAATTTATAACTCTTCCATGCATTATTTGTATTTTCTATTAGTGCAGTTTGATATTTAAGAATTTTATCTCTTTTAATGTTCTAAGTTCATTATTAAACCATATTTTATTGCCTTTTTCATTTATTTTCCTTTTGTTAGTAAATTTTTTTATTGTGCTTTCGAAGCATTTATCAAAATTATATACATTTTCATTTAATTCAATTAATTTATAATATTTTAATACTTCTCTTAATTCATTTTTGAATCTGCTTTTATTGTATTTAAAAATCTCTATCTCCTTAATTTGATTTTCTTGAGCTTTACATTCGCATTCGATAAAAAATGTCAATGGATTCATGGTCAGCTATTTTATTATTTATATTATTTTTTACCTTGATTCTATTGTTTGTTATTATATAATCTATTAAGGTTTTTGAATTTTTTGTTATTCTAGTATATTCGTTCATTATTTGTGTAAGTCCATTATCGTTAAGAATACTTTCCAATTTGCTTGTATTAAAGTCATTTTTCCAGTCAATGTTAAAATCTCCGACTATTAAAGTATCACAGTTTTTTTCACATATTTCTTCAACAAAATCTTGAAAAGTATCGCAGAAATCTGATTTTGAGCTACTTGGTATAATAATTAATGTTTTTTCATATTTCGCCATATAGGCACTAATCCAATGTCTTTAATATTGTCTTTAATTTTTTTAATATTCCAATGTTTTCTAACATACATAATTACACCACCTGTTCTGGACGAATTTGTCAATGTACTGTAATGATCGTATTTCTTAATTTCACTTTCATTTATGTCTTTAGTTTGATGCGTGTCGGTCAGTAATATGAATTCAGGTTTATTAATTTCGGCCATAATTTCCAGTTGGGTAAAGTTATTAATTAATCCTTGAACGTTTGTATACATGCCATATATCTGCTTTGGTTGTTAAAATGATAAACCAATTCTTTTCTTTTTAAGACTTAACTTATTCAGATACACCGGACATTTCCAGTTATTGGTGCCGTGATTTTCATCAAGACCTAAATTTAGTCGTTTATTTTCTTTCATGCAATTAACACACTTCAAAATTATTTCTTTATTATATTCTTTACTCCTGTGGTTTCCATGGCATTTAAAGCATACACTTTCATTCTTGCATTCCGTCGATTTATGGTTATAACCTTGAAATTTAAATGTTTGTACCATCAAAAACCCTACATCCGTCCCATCATACATTTAGTTTTTGACTTTCCATTACTTTATATCATCCTTTAGCTCTTGAATTGTTCTTGGCTTATTGTCGTACACCAACGGTGTCAAATCACATGATTCGTGGTGACTAATTAACAACGCCATAACGTGAGATAACACGGCCATTGAATTTCTTCTGGGGCCTAATTCTGGCAGTCGTGATCGAGTAATTTCTCGATTCGAAATCAATTAAATATCTAATTATATCAGTCAATACTTAACGGATCGGAATTATTTTTTCGGTGTTTTAAAGCATTATTTTAAGTTTCACAATACTGAAAAAATAATTTCGATTCGTTCAGTATCGACTGAAATAAAATTGCTTTCGAATCGAGAAAGTATTCGATCACGACTGCCAGAATTAGGCCCCTGATATCAAAGTAACGTTTAGATGTTATATGTAAGATAAAACTTCAGTGTTTTTAATTCTCAGTCACTATAGAATTGGTTTTGCATAATATCTTAAGCTTCTCTAAAGTTTTTGGGAAAATGCGAACTAGTTTGAACACCAACACCAAATTTCAGTGTATTTATCAAGAATGAAAATTGGGAATTGAGCACAACAAACAAAACCTTATTAATGATAAAAACTCTTAAAATTCCGAACATTTGATCCACTACAACACAGTATTTGTTTTAAAAGTGTTTTAAATCCAAATTATGGTATTAGGCTAGAATTCTTAACACCAAATATAATCTAGGTAACTACATACATATATTTGATATTAAAGGGAATTAAGGGAGGATGTTTATATATGACCTACGTTCAACGCTTTACCTAGCAGCAAAAAACAAAGTAGCTATTTTTTTTATCAATACATACCAATATTTATAAGAGAGTTATCCCAGCTACCATTTTCACTCGTCTGGGAGTCTACTGTGTTTTTGATCGTCGACGAGCTCATTTTTTAATTGTAGAAGTTTCCTCGCACGGGAGAAACTGTTACCCTTACTGATTCGTATCAGCAAAATTAGCTATATTAATCATAAAGGGAACCGTTTACGTTGTATGTAGAGATTATCCAACGAGTCTTTTAAAAATTATGTAAAGAGTCGTATGAGACTCATGATTATTTTAAAACTAGTGAAATGCTCAGCCATATAACTGAGCTACCTAAATAAGGGCATCAAGCGTATTTTTGATGGCAAACTTCTAGTTTTCATACAATTTATATAAAACAAACCTTATGGTCGCGAAATCAACACCACCCAGTCGGAAAAATCCTTTTTTTACAGATCCTTAGGCAGGACGGCTCAGATACTATTTCTAAGTTTTTTTTTTTTTTTTTTTTTTAGTTTTATTAATTCAATATTTCAAGTACAATATAATACATAGGTTTTTATGACCTCAGCGCCATTTAGGCATTATTGAGGCAAGTTGGCTAACTTACATGTACTTTAAAAATAAACATAAGTTTTTGGTCTATTGCTTATTTATATATTTATTTCAAATTTTAAATAAGTTTACTTTATAAAGAGTAATAGCTTTTATGTATACATTAGTATTTAAAAGCAATAATATTCTTTAGATTTATAGATTTATAGAAGCGTTTCTAGTTTTTGAAATATATTTTCTTTTAGATCTGTTTTAAATAGCGATATTCTGTTCTGTCTGTAAGCTGTAGTTGATCGGTATACAAAAATAAATATTTGTATGTGTTTCACACATCCGCACAAACTCATAATACCCTATTTACAAGTTCGGTAATAAGTACTCAAATACTTTACCAACTCCAAAAAATTAAAAAAAGGTTTAAAAGTCGGTATTTAGCCATATTAATGCTTCACAAAAACAAGTTTAATTAATTAATAATTTTAACTTTTTGTTGTTGTTTAATTTTTTTTTTTATTATTTTTACAATTTGTATGCTTTTTGTTTGTTTACCTTTTGAAACATGTTTTTTTGTTTTACTAAATTTTAATGCTAAAATTTCTGTAGACAAATTTGTAAATTCTCAGTCACTTTACGCTTTCAATTTGTGTTCTCATTTACTGTATTTTGTGTATGCGAACGCTTTTTAGTAAAATTCAATAAAGTTCAGTAAAAAATAGTCTCGAACGCACTTCTTAACAGTGTTGCCGGAACCCAAATTCTATTTTACACAGACAAAACTAAGCTTCATAATTATCCATAATTTTGTAAAGTACTGAAAACTTTTTCTGTTTAATAACAAGTAGCAACGCTTTTTCTTTGCGAATGTGTTCCTTTGTCACAAACAACTACATATTTTAATCCATTAATAGTTGCATGTATGTATGCAAGTTTATAAATTAATTATATGTACATTAGGCTGGTTCCTAAAAGGCACTTTTTTTTTTTATTATTTTAATGTGGGCCAACCGGAATATATATTAAGTACAGTGAAAAAATACCACATGATTTTTTAAAAATTTTTGTATTAAGATTTAGGGGTCGCTACCGGCCCTTAAAGTTTGGCGTTTTTGAAAAAAACTTGCTGCCATTATATATTCTTCCATTTGGGTGTGCATTAAAAAAATGAATTTTATGCACACTATTATTGAATAAAGATATTTTAAAAAAGAGGGAAACATTTTTTTCGGAATCATTTACTGAGACGGCTAAAGTTTGGCGTTTTTGAAAAAAACTTGCTGCCATTATATATTCTTCCATTTGGGTGTGCATTAAAAAAATGAATTTTATGCACACTATTATTGAATAAAGATATTTTAAAAAAGAGGGAAACATTTTTTTCGGAATCATTTTGTCTGATCGTCCTTCCGATTGTAATATTAATTAAAATAGCAAGGCAGAATTAAAAAATAACAAAGATATTGTGTTTAAATTTACTATAAATACTTTTAATTTATCATGGATTCGGGTGAAATTCGTTAGAATTCATTAGAAGACAACGAATTGACTTGCCTTACGAAGTAAGTTTAAACCTAACGTGCCACTTACTATTCACTGGGATGGAAAAATGATGGAAGATATCAGCGGAAGTGAAATCGTAGAACGTCTTCCAATTCTGGTGTCTGGTATTAGGGTTGATAAGCTTCTAGCAGTGCCAAAATTATCTAATGGAACTGGAGTTGCAGCTGCGTCGGCAGTTTTTGACACATTGGTAGAATGGAATCTTATCGAAAAAGTCACATGCATGAGCTTTGACACAACTGCCACAAATACTGAAAGGCGAAATGGTGCATGTATTTTGTTGGAACAAAAAATGGATAAAGATACGCTTTGGCTGGCGTGTCGTCATCACATCTTGGAAATAATGCTTGAAGCTGTGTTCCGCCAAGCACTTGGTACTTTAACTGGGCCTGAAGCGTTGATATTTAAAAGATTTAAATTAGCCTGGAACAAAATTAATCGGAAAAACTTTAAATCGGGAATTTCTGATTAATTCGTTTTTAAAAATGTGAAAAATATTACTGATGGCACCATTTGTTAAAAGAAAAGAGTTTCAGCCTCGAGATGACTACAAGGAACTATTGAAGCTATCTTTAATATTCTTGGAAGGTATTCCCGAATCTGAAGTGTCTTTTAGATCACCTGGAGGTCTTCATCGGACTAGATGGATGGCTAAAGCTAATTACTGTTTCAAGATTTATTTATTTAGAAATGAATTCAAGCTAACTGAAAGCGAAACATCCTCAATTCGAGATGTTTGTATATTTTCAGTAAGAATTTATGTAAAGTACTGGTTTGTAACCCCATCAGCAATTTGTGCGCCAAGAAATGATCTACAGCTTTTAAAGGACCTAAAATATTATGCAGAAGTAAATGAGTTGATTGAAACTGCAGCCATTAAAAAAATCCTTGGTCATCTTTGGTACTTATCGGAAGAGCTTATTGCATTCGCCTTATTTGACGACCAAGTTTCTGTTGATACAAAAAAAAAAGATGGTGGCCGCTTTAGATGTTGAAGGACCGGAAAATTCCTTAAAACGGATTACGTTAGATGCCACTCTTATAATTAGCAAACAACTAGAAGATTTTGTTTCTAAAAACACTCTTAGATTTTTTAGCATTACCGGTATTTCATCCAATTTCATAAAGAAAAGTGTTGAAGAATGGGAAGAAGATGAGGGTTACGTAAATGGTAGAGACATAGTTCGTTCTATGAGAGTTGTTAACGATATAGCAGAAAGATGAGTAGCACTGATAGATGAATATAATAAGCTACATACCAACAATGAACAGCAGAAGCAGTCTTTATTGTCGCTGGTGAAAGATTATAGACAAAAATACCCAAACTGTAATAAATCAACTTTGCTCCAATAAATTTTTTTAAGAAACTATGCAAAACTTGAAAATTCTTCAAAGGTATAACAATATTTTATGTAAATCACCATTAATTTCATGAATTGACTGATTTTGTTAAGTTTCTATTTTACGTTTAAACATTTAAACTTTTTTTTTGATTTAATACATATGTATATATTTTCAATAAGCACATGTAACCTATTTGAAGATTTTTATGAAAATATGTATATGTTATCCCTATTAATTTTGAAATAAATCTTTTTAAATATAGTAAAAATAAGATCGAATTCGTCTTATTTCTGGGCCATAGTACCAATATTAAAACACACACTGGAAAAATATAAAGAAATTAAGAAAAAGTTATGAAGGCAGCGATTTTTATTAACACCACAATTCGGGGGCCGGTAGCGACCCCTAAACCTTAACAGAAAAATTCAAAAAAAATCATGCATCATTTTTTCACAGTGCTTAATATATATTCCGGTTGGCCATTAGCAAAATCCAATGTTTTTATTTATGAACCACCCTAATGTACATACATCTCTTAAACTGAAATTTTAAAGGATTGCATCGTATGCCCAAAACCTTAATCAATAATGCACGCCGGTTTCAATGCAACTGATTTCTAATGCGTTTAAAACCGGTCTCAAAATTATCGCGTCATGTGTAGTCTCTCAAGGGATTATATGGCATAAACTCAAATGTAACTCGAAAATAACTAGTACATAGTTGCAGTTTCGTTGCACTTGAGTTTCACCGGCTGTTCTGGGCCTAAGAACCCAAGTGTGAACATAGTATGATTTCGGAATCCATAGAATTAAAATAACTCTCATATTTACTTAAGGCTTATTGAAATTGTTTACATTTTTTTATTGTAAGCTTTTAAAGCATTTGAATTAATTAAAAAAAAGATTTTCGTTTTAACTATTTATATAAATTAAATCAATATTTGGTTATATTTTGAATAAACTTCTCTTTTTTGTTTAAAAAGAGAGGTTTCATTGAAGATAATAAAGAGAACAATCAGGTGTGTCACAGAAACCAAATTCGTACGAAAGTATAAATGAAAACTTTTTACCTTCTCTAGAAAACCTAAAACCCAAAAAAAAAATTCGGGACGTAAATTTTTAGAATAATCCCGGGTTTTCCGTATTCGGGATTGGCATGCCTAGTCCGCAATATCGTGAGATATACTTGGGGAAAATGCGTTTTTCAAATGATTAACAAACAGATTTCCTTTTTCAATATCGTTTCTTGCGCGACTTCCATTCAAGTTTCTTAATGGTGGCTTAGGGCCACCACCATTTCTAGCTGCACGCCATAATGAGTAGTCTGATTGTGGAGTTGTTTGTATCAAGGTCCTTAAGATATTTTTCCAGAGAAACCGTTTTCTGAGTCTGCAGTAACTTTCTTAGCCTTTTTGTGCACTCCTTAGTAAATTCTTAAGTTGAAGGGATCTGTGCAATTGCCACTCTCTTCGAGCTCTCCTTTTTTTCAGACAAGAGACGCTCGACATCTGTGGAATATATTTTAATTTTTTTTTTTTGGGCAATACTGGAATGTTGAACACCAAGGTTCAGAAAACTGTTCTTCGGTGTACTAAGCTGAATATTTTCTGTGCAATGGGTACTGAGATATTTTTTATATTTTAACCAATTAATTTGTGTAATTGACGTCGCTAAGTAACCAGTCGGAGATACAATTCTATTGGGGTTCATTATACATAGTAACAATTGTAGGTGTGTAGTCGGAAGATAATTCTAAGGAAGCTTCAACATGAATCGTTGATTTAATGATGTTAAGCTATATAAATTATTTAATAGCACTAAAGTTAAAGTCTAAACAAAAATTGTTGTCAGATAAACCAAAGAAATCACATACAAAAGATCCAATTTCGATGCATTTAGAATCTGAAAGAATCCTTGTTTTAAAAATTTAGTACCAGAAAAGTCCCAATATTCCCTTTTTTATACCTCTTTTTTTATATGTATTAAAAAATGTATCAATTTAATTAAAAATTCTATTCAACTATTAATTTCACCAATATTTACTATTGATTTTACAAATTTAAAAAAAAATTAGAATGTTGCAATAATTGCACTGTAATTAACACCTTTTAACAAATTTAAGCGCCAGAAAAAAATATTTGTTATGAACAATTATGTATGTATGTATATGTTTGTTTGTCAAATGTTTACAATTTAACGCTTATAATAAAATCTAACAGCTAAAATAACACTGGTCAACAAAAGACAAAAATTTCTTTGATTTTTGTTTTTCTTTCTCAAAATGACGTGTATTTTTTAAATACGTCAACAATTTTGCCGTAACAGCTTTTGTTCATTTCATTTACTATTTTAAATTAGAATTTCGTTATTTATTGGACACTTATGTAAATACCTATACTACACTATACACAAGATATTGTGTGCCTTAGTAGGGAGATCGATCGAATAGTATTCGACCGTTTTAACCGGTTATTATAGTTTTTCCCAAGTCAAATATTTTAAAATGTCCATTTTTCGAATATTAAATAAACCGACTATTTTACTAAAATAAACCGGCTATTTTAGTAATATGTAATTTATATAAGTTTCCCTTACTTTTGTTTAAGTATTTTTTCTAATTGAAAATGTCAAATCAAAATGTAACAAAAGTCAAAAAAATATTATGATCAATGTAAATACAAATCGCTTTTATAAGCGTGTGTTCTTGTAACAAAAACCAGCAACAATTCAAAATACTACAAAAAAAAAGTTCAGTTAAAAGTAATTAGCAATAAATTTTACAGTATTCTAAATACTTTATATATCTTTATAAGGATGTCATCTGTCACATATGGCAAACATTTGTCAAAAAATATCAAATATTTGTTTGCCCTAATCTGACCACAAAATATTTTTGAGGAGCAAACAGAAAAACAGCTGATTTTGGGCAAACAAAATTATTTGCTAGCAAACAAAAATGCTGCTAATGTGACCATTTAACGTCAAATATTTTCCTCGATTTTAGGCAAATAAATATTTGTTCTTACAAAAATTTTGTAAGACCAAACAGCGGCAAATAAAAAAGCTTTAAATAAAAATTATTGAATGAAATTGAAAAAATTAACAAAATTAAATAATTTATTAATTACGAAAAAACTTATTTATGTAAAAAAATTTGTCCTGTGTACTCTTTTTAGCAAAGAGTTGTGCGGTAGGTAGGTTTCAAGATGTTACAAAATACATTTTTCTTAAGTAAATAGCTAATTTATTAAATATGGGTTCATATAATATATAAGCTAATGTTACGAATAATGCATTGCAAGAATGGCGTATCTATATAAATAGATACATTTTCGAGAGTGTACCAGTTTGGAGTCAGTCGACAATCATATACTCGCCAAAATAAAATTATGTAATGAATTTAAGATTTATATAAAACTTATTAGTGCCGAATAATTTACCGACATCGACATCTTTATGAAATTTTTTTTCCTCTGGAAGTGATTCTCGGCCTACCAAGACAACATTTTGACACGACATACAAGCTATTATAGAAATTATTGCCAAAACCAAATTTATTATAAGATTATTATGACATTAAAAGCTATTTACAGAAGGGGTATTTGTATAAGAGCTATGGTAAAATATGGAATGATTACAATAACATTTGGTTAGGTGATAATAGATTGTCTGTGGGCACAAAACTTTTCTCCAGAAATAAGTTCTTATGATCAACAAAGATACACGAAAATTGCAAAAACTGCGATCATTTTTCATATTTCAAACAAGCCATAAAATTGATTAAGAGTCCAGTCCCTAAAACTATAAGGAATGGCAAAAATTCGATAAAAGTGGCTAAATTAGCGGAAATTCGCAAAAATTTGCTAATAGCGGCATGATAGCAAAGTTTATATATATATATATGTATATGTTCCCGAAGATCCTATAAGGAGCATAGGGCCCCAAAATAGCAAAGTTTAATATGTATTTATTAAAAATCGTTAAAGCTGTAAAAAATCAGAGGAAACAATTGCATCTATCGCGAACATTCACGAAAAATTGCAAACCCAAAAATTTATTTTATATATGTATAGCGAAAATTCGCGAAAAATTTTAATATTTCAAACAAGCCATAAAATTGATTAAAAGTCCCTAAAACTATAAGGAATGGTAAAAATTTTGTAAACATTGCTAAATCAGTGGAAATTTGCAAAAATTTGCGATATTTGTGTGAAAATTCGAATTGTTTTCATTTTATAAAGAACATTTCAAACTAAAAACCAAAACTATTTTTTTTCCTAAAAATGTTCTCACATAGATACATATGTATAAGAATTAAAGTCGATTAGTTTTACTTTCACTACCCCCTTACCATTCTAATTGAAAACGAATAAAAACACGCGGAGGTGAATTGCAGAACACAAAAAATGCTGAAGTAATCCACTTTCGAGTGAATTCGGATTCTAGAGCACACCCGATTATCTCAAAAATTGCGACATGTACTTTGCGAATAAGGTTAACATCGACAGCTAGCCGGATGGACATTGTTATGTCGATTTAGAAAAGGATGCTGGCGAAAAATAAAAATGTTGGTCGCAAGTTTGTCCAAGCAGTTTGGATTGAAATTCAGCACTTTTGGTTCAGTAGGAAAAGAGTTATGGAGCGAAATGTGAAACAACCTCTCGAAAAAATCAATATTTATTTACAAAAACTAACGTAACTTGGTGGCGGAATGCACCTTTTATCGTTAAATTTTGCACAAACTCAATGTATATGCCTAGAAACCATATAACTAAATTTCGTGAAGATCGATCTATAATTACAATAGATCCACTCTCTAAAACACTTTATTGCTTGCGTCTAAAACCGTAATAAATAATGCTTTAGTTTCATAATTTATGTTAATTTTGTTGTACAAGACTGGAAATTACTTCGCCAAATTGACTTTATCCCTTTATTTGTCATCTTAATCCTCTTATTTTTAAAACAGCTGTTCTCGCTCTTCTTTACCATAAAACCATAAAAGTTTCAATATTTTTCATCAAAATGTTAATTTTTAGTTTTAATGAAAAGTAATTTTATTTATTTAACAAATAGAAACTGGGAATTATTTCCTTCTGAAGGTTACTTTATATTATTTTCAACATTTTTTTTATTTTTCGAATTTATTCTATGAGCTAAATTTCAGTTATGTATTTTATAAAGCTTTTTTGTAATAGTCATATTCCTTCAATTTTTCAGAAATGACTTTATACACTATCAGACTATTATATTGAATTTTCTTGTTACATTTTACCTTAGCTTTCCGTTGGAAAGCAATGAGGTATATTGTATGTACAGAAAAACGGAAAGCTAAGGTATTTATCCTCAAATATTTGTTAGGTCTGAGCATACCTTAAAGCTACGGTCACACTTGTCAAATATTTGACGAAAAAACGGGACCAACAAGCAAAGTAAATAATCATTTTCTTAAATTCCAATATTTATTTTGATTATAAATCCAGATCTTACCAAAATCAGTTGCTTGCTATATGTAATAATATAATTAGTTTGTTTTGAGTTACTTATACAATGTTAAATCTCTCTAACTATAAACAAGAGTAGGGGTTGCGCTTATTTGGTCAAATATTTAATAAGTGTGACCGAAGCTTTAGTCTTATCTAGCGATCTGGATGGCGACTGAGGTGATACTGGATCACATCGTTTGCAGTTCTCTGGTGACAATTTACGACGATAGTCAGGCGGCACATAGGGCATTGACGAATTATACAGTGCGATCGTGCCTGGTCGCTTGGTGTAGGAATGCTCTTAGGTAACTCATGGGGGCATTCAATGTAAGGCTGTGTTGGGTACCTGGACACAGCATGATTGAGGGAAACGAGGTGGCGGACGAACTCGCGAGAGAGGGTTCGAATCTGGACTTAGTGGTAAGGGACAGGGGGTAAAGCCTCTCCTATGTTACTACTATGGTGTGATACGGGAGAAATTCCGATGTTAACCGATCCTGGGGGGACAGAGCGGATTGCAGGGTGTCTAGGGCACTTTGGCCCAGATTGGACGCGGGGGCAACCAGGGTTCTACTGGGATTGGACAGGGGTGGTCTTAGAACGCTTATAGGGTTCTTGACGGATCATTGTCCCGTTGGGGATATATAGAGGCAAAATTAACTCAAATGAAACTAAAAGCCATCTAAATTCATTGGCTTATTAGAAGAAACTCTGTCATTAGTCTCGACTGCAAGCTTCTACTTTACAACTCCATCTTAAAGCCAATCTGGTCCTATTGCATTCAGTTATGGGGCACTGACTTGGCCTCTAATATCGAAAAAATTCAAAGGGGCCAAAATAAACTTGTTCGAATAATCAAAGCTGCCCCTTGGTATGTTAAAAATTTAAATATTCACAGGATCTCAATGTTTCCCTAGTTAAAACTATGATTACAAAATATGCAGTAAAATTCGAATTGCATCCGAACCCAATAGCTCGAAATATTTTAAATGATAGCGGCCACACTCGCTTAAGGAGAAGAGACACTGCAGCACTTACCAATTTATTTATTAATTTAGTCTTATGAATTAATTCTAAGAATGTTAATAATGTAAGTTATAGTTGTTTCGCTAAAAAGGTTTGTGTGTGGAGCATGGGGATGATTACTTCTCAAGTTGGATAATGCGTTACATTCGTCAAGAACGTGTTTGATTGTTAGATTGCTTTCACATGTGTTGCAGTGTGTCTTAGTGGCTCTTTTCTTTTGGTACTCTTTATTTATAGTTGTAAGATATATTGGGCTGGTGTTCGGATTGATGGAAGAGTAATGATAATGTTTGGAAATAGTTGTCTTGAACTTTTTTTTTTTTAGCTTTCATATAATTGGTAATAAGTCGTCGAAGATCAATTTTTTCAAAAGTTGGTTCCATGAAAACAGGTGCATAGGATGCGTATTTTTCTGCGACGTCGGCTTTTTCGTTTTCGAAGATGCTAATGTGGCTAGGCACCCAATGTATTCTGACTTTTTCTTCATTACCAATGAGAGCGTCCCGGATTTGGATGATTGTAGTCCAGTTTTTGTTGGATGGGCTGCAGATGGCTTTCAGCACTGAAAGACTGTCGGAGCAGATGACGGTTTTCCTATTAGATGAAATAGCTAACTTTACAGCCCTAATAGCGCTAGATACGGCTGTAAAAATTGAAGAATAGTCATAGAGGGTACGGAGAATTGGAATGTTGCCGTTATCATTACAAGTGGACTTGGTTCCGTCCGTATAAATGAAATTTCAGCCATTGTTTTTATAAGACGATTCCATATCTGCAGCAAGACTTAAAATTTATTTTTTGGAAGTGCGAATTTTTTTTTTAGTTTTGATAAAGATGAGTCGGCTGTTGATTTTTTGTCAACTCTAAAGAAAAACTTTGATAACTAATATGCATGTGGCAGCGTAAATAACCCACTTACAACTACATACATTGAGAGTTGACAAAAAATCAACCAATTGTAGTCGGGACTGTAAGAAAAGATAAACTCACTGTGTATTGTTGTTGTTTTTGTTTAAGCTTTGATATTGTTACAAGTAAAACTGAAGTTAATCAGGGGTGTCATAGAAACCAATTTTATTGGAATTGGATTTGAAACCGACAAAAAAAAAATACGTTGGTGTCATGAAATCCAATATTGTCGGTTTTATGTTCGAACTAAAATTAGTGTCGGTTTTAGGTGTCACAGAAACCAATATTATCGGTTTTTTATTGAATACAAACCAAGCAGCTTACAGCTCTTGTTTTTTATTGGAAATACATATATGTATGTAATTGTTAAAAGCTTAATATTTTTATTTTATTTATTCAACAGTTAGATTTTTTGCATAGATTGAAGTACATAAAATTGTTAAAATAATATTTTTTGCATGTCTCCGGCAGCGGGTTCGTGCAAACTCGCAAAAGTCTCTCCCTCACTTTTACAGCAAATATGCAACAATAGCAATGTATTGTTATATGTATAAATTTTATGGCTTGTTTGAAATATTAAAAATATTCGCGATTTCGCAAACTTTTTTATGATATTTTCCGACATTTGGTTTTTTAAACCTATTTAGCGATTTCAAATTAATTTTAGGGGTTGTTTCCAATTTTGCAATTTTTTGCGAATTTTTGTCATGTTCGCAATAGAAGCGTTTTTTCCAGTTATATTTCTGGTTCTTTACAGCTTTAACGATTTTTAATAAATATTAAACTTTGCTATCATGCCGATGCTAGCAAATTTTTGCGAATTTCCGCTAATTTAACAATTTTTACCGAATTTTTGTCATTTCTTATAGTTTTAGGGACTTTTAATCAATTTTATGGCTTGTATGAAATATTAAACATTTTCGCGAATTTTCGCGATTTTTGCAAACTTTTCGAATTTTTGCGCAGCTTTGCTGCTCTTTCGTCGCAAACTATATAAATAATTTTTTTTTTGTACTTTTAAACAATTTGCTTTATATTTTTACAAAACAATAAAATTATACAAATGTAAACAGCAAATGCAAATAATATAACGATGGCAATTATTTTATATGTTTACTGTATTACCGTTCTTATTTACTTTTCTATAATTTTCTGTTTTTTAAAAACAAACAAAAATTGCATTGAAAGTCGTAAACACATGCTCCAAAACAAAGAACAGATTTTTCGAATATCGGTTTTATTTGTATTCGAAAAAAACAAAACCGACTTGTTTCATGACACCAAATGAAACCAATATTGGTTTACAAAACCGACAAAAAGCAAAACCGACTTGGATTCTATGACACCCCTGTATAATTCTTATTTGCTTAACAGTTTTATTTGTATAATATCTTTAGCTTTTCTTAAATCTTTGGATGAAGTTTCCTGACGATCTGGCTTAAGCAACTAGTGAAAAGGGCATAGGAATAGCTTATCCCTTAAACAATAAATTTCAGTTTCTCAATAGTATGAAACGGGAATTTAGCACATTTGAAAGAAACCTTGTTAATTTTTCTTTAATTTTGGTTAATTTTTGTTTGATACAAATGATTTTTTCACAGAGTTTTTTTAATACTTTTTTGCTATCTTATCTCGACTTGAGATGTTTTGTCAAAATGCCACGGATTTGTTTAGCTTATGTGTTTTTAAACTATAGGCAAAAACAAGAGAATGCATATGGTTGACTTTATTTGCTAAAATATTTGTATATATGTACTTAAAAAAATTATTTCTCATGTTAATTCATTTTAATATTAATAACCTTGACTTTTTTAAACTTTTACTTCAGTTCAGTTTTTTTTTTTTTTTTGCTTAATTTATTTGCGTTTGTTGAAATTTTATATTAGTGACGTTTTAGTAAATCGTTTATGCGCAATTTATGTCTTATTTTAATTATAAAAAAATTGAGCTTTTTTAAATCATCTGCATTTAAAGTCACATAAATGAAATAAGTTAAAAAGTAAGATCACGTGAGCGCGTTTCAACGACTTACTTAAAATAGTTAAGAAAACTTGTTTGCGTCTTATTTTAACAGACATATTTACCTTCACTCGTAAAGCAGGAGAGGAGGAAAACTTGCTAAAATCTTTAGTTCTCAATATTTTTTAAATCTGTAAATGTTGATTTTTTTTGTAGGTTCCAGTTGAAATGCAATTTATCCTGTTAAAAAACTCTATTTAATTTTGAAAAATTACTTTTTTTATTTATTGTATATTTATTATTGTTTAGAACAAAATCATATATGTATTGAGAAAAAATTGTAAGGAAAATATTTCTAATTTGCCGACAGACTTTACAATTAATGAGATAGAGAGAGAGGTCCAGTTTTTCAAATATGCGATAACAATAACGTGAAAAACTAATATAAATTGTTCTCGTTTGCTAGTCATGCCAACTAGCAATACTTTATGTGCAAGGACTTAAGGCCATGTCAGATTAAACTTTTGCTTCGCGTTGACATTTAAGATGAAATATTCATACTTATTCGAAACATGTCACATAAAGTATTTTTAACGCAGAGCGAAGCGAAAACTTATTCAACTCTTATCTTTTTACGCGCAGACTGTCAGCTAGTACAACTTTTTTATTTATTTATTTTTAACAAACAATTCGTGTGTGTTGTCAAAGTGTTTATTGTGACATACACCTTTTGCGTTACGCTCTTCTGTCAAAGTTAGAAACGTCACACAAAGCGATGAAGTTTTATCTGGCATGGCCTTTAAAGTATTTCTGATAATCTTTACTCAGAAGAATCCATTACTTGACCGAATAAAGGCTACAATTTTAATAAGACTAAATTTTGATGAAAGTTGCAAAATGTTTCAAACATTTTTGCTTACAACTAAAGTAAAAGAAATATTAAGTTCTTAAAAGAACAATTCAAAAAAAATAATTGCTAAACAAAAAGTTATCAGCCATGTTCGGGAAATCGAATTCGAGTGAAATCAAAATCGAACAAACTTTAAAAACGATCCAGTGTTTTAAGTTCATTAAATAATTTTGATTTATGTACTTCATACTATGAGAACAGCTTATCTTCATTAGAACTTGTCTTAAAATAAACAAATGATGGTAATTTAAAAAAAAATGTAACTGGAAATCTCCATTGTTTCAATTTCACTCGATCCATAACATGGCTGTTTATGTACTTTTTTATTTGATTTAATTTAATATACAGTGGCTCACAGCTTATTTTATGCAGTGCATTTTTTTATTTTTAAAGCTCTGTACAAACAAAATTAAAAGAAACTTTAAAAAGAATTTTGAATCATTTTAAAGACAAAACGCCATTCCTTAACAAACAAAAGTTATCTATTGCAAAAATTTGCTTTTTAGCCATTTTAAACTAAAAAAACAAAAAAATTTCCATATGCTGCGAAAAATAGCAGAAATGGTTAATATTAATGCTTCCACAGTTCAAAAAATCATTGAGCGCTTTATCCGTGAAAATAGGGTTCATAACAAAGGCAGAAAAGCACCGAATAAAATTTTTAATGAACACGACGAGCGACATATTTTGCGAAAAATAAAGACAAAACCAAAGCTCCCGGCTTCAAAATTGAATCCGAAGTTATAGCTGACCTGGGCAAACAATGTTTCGTGGAAACTGTCCATCGGGTTTTGCGCAACATGATTTTAATGGCCGAGTCGAACGCAAGTAATAGTTTATTAACCCAAAAAATAGGCTATGGAGGTTAAATTTGGCTAAGAAACACGTTTCAAAGGAATCTGCATTTGGAATTCGGTCATCTTTACCGATGAATCTAAGTTCAACCTATTCGGATCAGATAGCATGTCGTATGTATCGCGGAAACCAAATACAGAACTTCACAAAGAAAACCTAAAAGCGACAGTGAAGCATGGGGGTGACCGTGTCATGGTTTGGGCCTGTATGTCAGCTACTGGTACCGGAAAATTAACATTTATTGAAACAACCATGGACAAATTAAAGTACCTTCAGATACTTAAGGACAACTTGTTGAAGAGTGCTGATAACCTGGGTATAAAATCAGATTTTCGATTTTATCAGGATAACGATCCAAAGCACAAATCGGGTATTGTTCAAACTTGGCTGATATATAACTGCCCACATTTGATGACACCGCCAGCACAGTCGCCAGACCTTAACGTTATAGAAAATGTATGGTCAATATTAGAAAATAACATAAGAAAACACAAAATTTCTAGCAAAAAAATTAAAAAGAAACCCTTATGACGGAGTGGGCAAATATTTCGCCAGATATTACACAAAAATGTGTCGCTTCTAATCCAAATCGTCTTAAATCTGCTATACATCGCAAACGCAAGAATTTGGAAGTGGTTTTTAATAAACTTTAAACCTAATTCTTATAATTTTTGGTTTAAAATCCTGTTAAATAGGGAAATATTTGTTTAATACATAGGTATTTGTCATAAAATTCTTTTATTACAGAAATCTTATTTAAAAACGACTTTTAAAATTCTTGCGTTTTGCGTTTGAGACTTCCAGCACACCCCTGATAGATAATAAAGGCTATCACACCAAATATTAAATTGGGTAATTTCCATTCTGAAAGCTTCTGAAAACCTAAATTGGCTGAATACAATAAGCTGTGAGATGTTTTTAGTTTTTTTTAGTTGTAATACATTGAAATGTTTATTTTTGGGATAAAATTAATTTTTTTGTGATATATGGGCATTTCCATGTCATCGTACGTGACATTTGTACACCTTCAGAGAGATAGAAAATTTGCCAAAATAGTATTAACTGGACATTTTTTTTATCATTATGTTTCATTTAGAGGGTACTATATATGAAAAAAAAATTATTAAATTCGGAACCTTGTTGTCCAAAATATCGAGCAAATTAAGTGCATATCGTACGTGACATAAAACGGAAGTGATTTTGGGGTGAATGTAAAAAAATACGAAAATCTGCGAATTGTGAGAGGTTTTTCTTCTTTTTTTAATTTTTAACATTAAACCAGATATTTTACCTTTATAATCCGTAATTGGAAATTTTTTTTTTTTTGATGGTTTAATAATGAACAAACTGTTATATCGTTCGTGACATACCGTACGTGACAGATTTTTCTTTTATAGTATTTACAAGGCATGAAAAATATTTTTTGTAAATATATGTATGCATATAAAAACTTAAAACAAAGAAGTTAGAAAAGTCGCTCAAGCCCGACCATATGACACCCTACACTATAATATTTAAAACAATTTTTTTTTGAGAGTGTACCCTATTTGGGACCCATGGCAAATCAAGATCGCCAGAATAGAATTATGCTATGAGGTTAAGAATTATATAAGAGTAATTTTATTACATTATTTATGTATCTCCATCTATATGAGACTTGTGTGCCCCTAGCCGATTTAAGAAAGGGGGGTTATATGGGACCTATGGTTAATTTTTGGACCTACCCGCACAACATTTTATCATGATATAGTACCTATCGCAAAAGTCATTGTCGCCAATTTTTATGTAAATGCCAACATTTCTTAGGAAGTTATGACATTAAAGCTATTTTCGGGAGTAGCACTTGTATGGGAGCTATGGTCAAATATGGACCGATTCCAAAAAAAATTTGTAATACGCTTTTGATTGTAATAAAATAAGGTTTGACCACATTTAAACTTAATACTAACATAATAAGATGATGCATTTAGTTGCATTTTAGTACTTAAAATATCGTACGTGACGAGATTTAAAAGCTTATACAATTTTGATTATACCAATTTAAAAAAAAATTCCGATCAATATTTTTTTGCAGCAAATATCTTGCTTTGAACTTTTATTTTGAAACACCTAAGACAGGCCAAATAGAAATGACAAAGACAAATGTTGTTTTTGCACCACGTACGTGACGTTAGAATAGCATCCAAAACAAACCAAAAAATATACCGCTAATCGAACTATATACTTGGTCTTTCCTCATGGATCTTGTTCATTGTTGTTGTAACACTAATTTTAAAGCATAATTCCAGGGTTGCCAGTTTCTGTATTTAATCGGAAGAAAATTGAAAATTGTTAATTGCAGTTACTAAAAATGAATCAAAGAGAAAGACAGTTTTAACTTTTATTTTTTGCTTTTTAAAAATTGTAATAAGCTATAAGTACGTCTGCATAGTAAAATTTGGGTGTTTTATTTCTCTTTACCATATTTGAAAAAAAGTTTCAAGCGTTTTAATTTTTTGAGTCGTGGTTGACATTCCTGATAATTTTTTTTACAGAGATTTAAAAATAAAAAATGCAGTGCATAAAATAAGCTGTGAGCAAAATATGATTAAAACAAAGCGTAGAAAGTGCCTTTTTGTGAATAATGCATCGAATTTAATTCAGACAAAAGATTCACTACAGGCTAATGAATCTTGTTGCTATAAATAAACTAAAACTTTTAAGCTTGATTTCTTAAAGTAAAGTATGGAACCGGGTATAGTGGTGCCCCACATGTTGCGACTTGTTGTACAATTCGAACAAGTTGTATAACCATTTGTTACGTTAGAGGTGGTCATCGGTTGAATAAAAAAATCAATTTGATTTGAGCTTTCAAAATGGTACGTGTGATGGCGATTTTTTCTTTCGTTTTTAATTTAGACAATATTTTTTGGGATTATTACTAGGTTAAAAAGTATTTATACCCTGTTCCACTTTGGCGCCCTAGTCTCCAGTGGGAGTTAGAGGAATATAACAAATACCCTATTCCACTATCAACTTTAAAAATGCCAGATAAAAAAGCATCGTCTAAATTCCTTATTACGAATTAACTTAATATTTTTTTTTTGTTAATTGCCAAAGGTGTATTGCAAATACGTATGTATGTATAAGTGAACACTGTATAGTACCCAGCTAGCATTTAGAAGATCGTTTTTTAAAAAATCACCTTGCTGAGTCTTCTTTGAGTACTTTTGGTGATCAAAAACGGATTAATCACTTACACGATTAAAAAAAGACTCGAAAATGACTCTCACTAATGATTAAAAAGAGTTTGATTAAAAATACAATAACAAATTGTACAGCAATCGCAAATTGATCATCCTGGTGTTTAAAATTTGAGTACTTTAACCGTTATTTATGATCATATTTTAAGCATATGGATAATTTAAAACGGCTTCATCGAATACAGATCATGCAGGGGTTTTAAAAGTGATTATAATTATGTATTTTATGATCATATATTGCTCGGATAGATGATTAAAAACTGTTTGTTATGCTGTTTTTTTTTTTAAAGTATAACGGGACAATTTTTGCATATTTTTGAGTAAATGTCAAAAAGTTAAATTTTTGTTCATTTATAAAAGTTACGTCGAGGTGTTGACATCGTTTAATTGTGAAAGTGATATATTAATAATAATTAAAAAGTGTTATTAAATTAGACACATATGTATATTAAAATAAATAAAGTAAAAAATTGTAAATAAATTTTCAATAAAAAAGGCAATGTCAGCTACCCAGTTGGCCAAATGGTCATAGACGCAAATGTCGTCAACGATGTCTTCCGAACATTTTTGAATTTGTCGCCTATATAACATTGATGGCGACAACTTAAGTAAGAAAACGTGTATATTGTCGTGTTAAAAATCGTAGTTACGACTTTTTTGGAGACATTTTTTTAAATTTGTCTTGAATAATAATTTATTGAGGACAACGTAAGTAACCATTGCATGTATTTTGTCGTGTTTCAAACAACACTGATGACAAAATGCATGCAATTGTCGCTCATCTTGTCTTCAATTATACTTTGTTGAGGACAACTTAGGCGTGTTTCGAACCACTTTGACGACAAAATGCATGCAATGGTCGCTTACGTTGTCCTCTACTAAAAAAAATTCAAAAATTTAAAATTAATATTTCTTGATGTTTTGCTTTTATTATCAATATTTTTAATAATAAAAAATATTAAAAAATAAATAATCCTGCCTGTTTAATACAATATGTAATTATTTTGTTAATTATAACGTTATTCGCGGCTGCGTTTCAATTGTGAAATTGGAATACGTGAATTAATAGGACAAGAAACACAAAAAATAAATGTTCCAGCTGACTACATTGCCATATCGTAGGCTTAATATGCAAACCTGCTAAATCCACTTTTTAAGTAAATTGAGATTTTAATGCCGTGTGGAAGAGAATGATACACCTCGTCGACCAGCATCTAGTTTTTCTTCAAATTGAGTCTTAAAGTGTGCTAAACCAACTATATTGTTGTTTCCATTAAAATTTATTGGAATTTAGCAGGTTTGCACATTATGTCGACGATATACATATTAAGTTCAGAACCCATTCCCTTATTAATCAAAAGCCTATTGGAGGTCTGACTGTCTCCACACATCCAGTATCCACTATTTTCGAGCCCAGTCTCTCAAAATCATCGGCCCATCAAGACCCTAAAAGCTTTAAGTAAATATATCCTCGAGGTATAGCCATTTACCCGTTGCCCTTATTCTGGATATATCGGCAAATCTGAAGAATCACCAATATATCAGTATCGGTGTTCATTAAATCCCTAATTGTCACCACATTGTTACCCATATGATCATTAACGAAAATATGCATAATAATGTCGCTCATATTGTCGTTTACGACTTAAGTGCCCTTTGTTCGAAAAAGTCGTCGACGATTTGCATGGGCTGTCGCCAACGTGTCGTCAGGGATTTACTATGGGTCTTGTACGCGTCCTCGACGTTGTCTTGAAGACATGGCCAACGGGGTAAATAATATAATTTAATATCGAAAAACCACGGTGAAAACATAATGGTGGACGAACTCAATGACACCCAAAAACTTCCGTTCAATGTATACAAGTGAATTTTAATGTACATATGTATGTTCGTACATTTTCTGTCATTTCAATAATAAAACTAGTAAGACATATTTTTATAACAATTAGGGTCAAAAAAGTACAATTTTTTACTTAATTAGTCTGGGATCACACTATGAAAGTTTTCTTTCAGAAAGTCTGAGTTTATTGGTGAGAGGGGAAGAGAACATGCTTTTATTTTCTCCTCTCTCACCCAAAAACTCAGGCTTTTTGAAAGAAAACTTTCATAGTGTGAACCCAGACTTAAGGCTCAGTTAGGCGAACGTTGCTGTACCGTATCTGTACTGTATCAATCAGCTGTTCGCTTTTTGTTATATGAAACGCAATACAAAAGCTTACCGAAATGTAATGTACCGTAGTTGCAACGCACCATTCTGTATAAAATAGAATTTCATACCGTTGTTACGTGACATTTGTAAAACAGTGATGGGCAGCTTGTATGTTTCTTGGAATGCGGGTATTTTTGCTCTTTTTTTTGTACTTTTTTCAGTAAAGCTATGGAATTGTGACAAAACAACTTACAGTACAACATTTTTTTACATGTACAGTGCACTCGGGAAAACGTCAACACTCGTTTACGTCAACATCCCAAAACGTCAACCCTTTTTTTTTTACATTGCCTACTCTAAAACGTCAACCCAACCATAAAGCTCTAAAACGTCAACTCTGAATAAAATAAAATTTCGAATTTAGCAGCAGTTAAAATACACACATTTGTACACACACACATTTATTTTATGAAATCAATTCAGAAATTGGGGATCCGCCTGGATAATGTTTCTAATTCGTGTAAAATTGAGGAGTTGGAAGTGATCGATGATGAGGAGAACGATTTAGATACAAATGTGCAGACAATAAAACATAGCGAAGCCGTCGAAATATTTAACAGGGCTTTGGATTGGGTTCAATGCGAGAATGTTGAGCAAAATGACTTAAATGTATTAGGACGTGAACAATTTGTTGTAATAAATTAAACAATTGTCGATGAATGTTTGTAAGACACTCATTATTTTATTTAAAATATAACCTTAAGAACTAATTTTCCAAATCTTAAACTAATGTGTAGAAATAATGAGGGTTGTTTTACATACATTGTGCCGAAGACCAACGCACATGCGTATGGCTTATCAGTACACAAGAACTAATTTTCCAAATCTTAAACTAATGTGTAGAAATAATGAGGGTTGTTTTACATACATTGTGCCGAAGACCAACGCACATGCGTATGGCTTATCAGTACACATTTAAAAATAACCCAAAATTACCTCCTACAACGATTGGAAATACCAACATCATTACGGCAGATGTTGGTATTTCTATTTGTGTGTTTTTATTTATATTTTTCAAGGAATGTCCTTGAATATGAACAACGTACATGAAGCAGGTATATTTACATATGTTCAACTAGTTTGAACATTCTGCCGGGCGCTAAAAGACACCGGCGGAGAAAAATCTAACTTGACTGTCTTGGCTTTATTACATCTTAATCTAATATAAATTATAAAAATAATTATCAAGACTATTAATATTAAAATAAATGATGCGGGCCCAGATGTATTATGGAAATTCAGCTCCTTAAGCTTGGTATGTTTTGTTTTCATTAATTCGACATCCTTCTGTAGCTGCTCTATTTGCATGGAGTTGTTTACTATAACCTTGTCGAAGAGTTTAAACGATTTATTCTTTACCATTTCATAATCCAACTCCCATGATGAAGTTTTAATGGAAGTCCTTTTTACTGTTGTGAAATGTTTAGAAGCAGATAAGACGATTCCTTCATAAGTTGCTGTACATCCATGTGGTAACATTAAAATTCCCTTTAATGGCAGTGTAATCCAATTACGCTCACCCTCTCCACAATCCACCGTAAGAATATGGTTATCAAATAGAGAAAAAATCCATTGATTCTCTGTGGTAAGTTGCTCCCAAACGCCTTTTCTTATAACTGCCTCAAAAGAGCATTCGGCATGGCGAGATTGCTTTAATGCTGAAACTTCACATGATCTTTCAATAGCTGGCCTCCATGGTATGTTGCCTATGCAATTAAATTGCCCTTGAAGATTTTTCCTGCATTTATTTAATTGGGCTTGTGACATCAAATAAAACATATTAGACGCGAAGTTATATACGATAAAATCCTCTTTTATCTTTGGCATCACTATGTTTGCTCCTATCTCAACTGGCAGCTTAATAATTTTATACACCTCAGAGCTGTGTTCTTCCATCAGAGGAATTTCTACTTGAACTACCAGTCTTTCGTCAACAATAGTTCCTCTGGCCTTCATATCATGGTAGACTTCTGTTAACTCCGTCCTACTGGCCTGACCTGGAAGAGCCAACTTTTTTGGAAGTAGTTTTTCAATTTCCATTAACTCCCTTTTTAGTTGTGACGGTGTCAACAAATTTGTATTAATATGGCCATGGTTGACATCGATTAGCAGATTTATTACAGATGATTGTATATTGTTGCATTCATCAATCATTAAATTTAATTGAGTTATTATGACCGTAAAAAATAATGTTAGTTTTTGTGACTCTAATAACATCAGCTGATCATAAATTTTTTTAAAATTGAGATTAACATCTTCGGTAGTTTTTTTCATTATATTTGCCGTTGAATCAATGAGCGAAGTTTGCTGTTCAATCAACTTGTTGAGGTTCTGCTGATTTGCAAATATGTTTTTTAAGTTGTCCTCCATTATTTTGTGGTCGTCTGCATCCATCATTCCAAATAAAATTTTATAAATAGATCCAATAAACTCAAAAGGAGCTCTCTTATTTCTCGGGTTTTTCATTAGAAGATTGTTGTTTTGAACAAGATGGTTGTATCTTTTTTGCATAGCAATCGTAACCATCTCGCAAGACTCTTTGAAAACATTTAATTTCTGACATTCTTTATTTACCTTCACTACAAGTTTTCCAATTCTTTCAACCTCATCATAGTATAAATTCAGATCATAGTACACCACTAGATTCCATTTTGAATTTACTGAGTTTAGCTGTCCAACGTTGTCTAAATAAATAGCGGTATTTTTTGAAAGCTCTTTTATTGAGACTGATTTGTTTACTGGCAAAGCTTTGACGGGAACCGTTAACATTATTAAAATAAATATGACTTGGAACATGCTTAGTTTTTTAATTTCGGGTTTTTCTATTTTTGCTAAACAACAAGTCACTGGCGGCAATATAACTTCTTTATTTTCAGCATTTATTAAAGGACATAACTTATTTATTGGTCTTTTCAATGAAGTGTTTTTAGTCTTTAAGGTGACCACCCTTACTTTACCATCCTTTCCGCCATGAACCTCAGAAACCCTTGCCAATGGCCAACTAGCTGGCTGTGTATTTTCATCTTTAATTAAAACTATAGATCCTTCTTTTAAATTTTCTGACGGAAACTTCCATTTATTGCGTTGTTGAATAGTAGTTAGATATTCATCCCTCCATCGATTCCAAAATTCTTTTCTTAATTTTTGAATTAGTTTCCACCTATTCAGTGAGGTAATAGGGTTATCCTCAAAATGTTCTGGATATTGGTTGATAGGCCTTCCAATAAGAAAATGGGCTGGAGTTAATGCATCGATGTTTTCTGGATCATTATCATTCAAACTAACTAGGGGTCGTGAATTCAATATTGCTTCTATCTGTACCAGTAAGGTACTCATCTCTTCATAGGTAAGTTTTGATTCACCAATTGTTCTTTTCAAATGGAATTTTACAGATTTTACGCCAGCTTCCCATATCCCTCCAAAGTGAGGGGCTGCCGGGGGAATAAAATGCCACTGGATTTTTTGAGAAGTCAGGATTGGAATTATTGTTTTGTTATGTTGAATGGCTTTAATAAAATCTTTATCTAATTTTCTAGAAGCTCCAACGAAGTTTGTTCCGTTATCCGAATAAATATCAGAACAGACGCCTCGTCTTGAAAAGAATCGTTTTAAAGCGGCTAAAAATGCTTCTGAAGTAAGTTCACTCACTGCTTCCAGATGAATTGCTTTTGTTGCCATACATACAAATACAGCAATGTAGCCCTTGTAGGACCTTTGCCCTCTGCCTTTTGAGTATTTCATTTGAATAGGGCCGGCATAGTCGATTCCAACGTATTTAAATGGAGCCGAAATGGTCACCCTTGATTCTGGAAGAGATCCCATCAGTTGTTGAGCTCTTTCCTGACCAAATCGAATGCATTTAGTGCAGTTCCGTATACATTTTTTAATATTATTTTTCATTTTTATAATCCAATATTTTCTTCGCAAGGTAGATTCCATTATACGACCACCACCATGCAGAGTAATATTATGGTACTTATTGATTATAACATTTACCAAGTGTGATTTCTTCATGATGACAGGATGCTGTTGATTGAATGATAAATTAGCGTTTTGTAATCTACCACCGACACGAAGTAGACCATCCTTATCGATGAAAGGAAACAGGTTGGCTATTTTACTGCTTTTATTGACTGTATTATACTTCTTTAAATCTTTAATATCTTGAAAAAATTCGTATTCTTGATGACATCGTATTATTAGTTTTTCAGCATCTTCTAATTCCTTTACTAAAAGATATGGTAAATTATTAGATTTGCCTTTCAATTTGTTAATGAACTTTAATATGAATGCAACCACTCTTTGAAGTTTAGAGTAATTCGAATATTTGTTAATTAAATCTCTAAGAATTTTGCTAGTTTCTGATGCAGTAGACAATAACAGTACTTGTTCGGATGTTTCTTCTTTATTTGGCCAAAACGCTAATGATTTTTTCAGCCATGCAGGACCATGCCACCATAATGGGTGTAATAATAGTTGTGTGGCGCATATTCCTCGTGATGCAACATCTGCTGGATTATCTTGGCTTCTTACATGCTTCCATATCGCATTAGGTATAATGTTGTTTATTTCTGCTACCCGATTTCTAATAAACTTATCTTTGTTTGTTTTATTTTTGACCCATGATAGAGTTATTGTTGAGTCACTCCAAGCATAGATCGTTTGTTGCCCATCAATAATATTGGATACCTTTTGTAGTAATTTTGCTAAAAGGTGTGCAGCACAAAGTTCTAATTTCGGCAAAGTTTTCCTATTTTTCATAGGATTTACTTTTGTTTTTGCGGTAAGAAGTGTCACATTGTTTTCGATTTTTATATAAATCACAGCTGCATATGCTTTTTCTGATGCATCCGCAAAACCATGCACCTCATATTTAGAAGTAGTTGTTAGCTGCACCCATCTAGGCACAGAAATTTCTTGTAGACAATGCATATTAGTTTTGAAATCTTGCCATTCTTTCTCTAGATCATCGGATATTACTTCGTCCCACTTTGTCTGCAACAACCACAATTTTTGTATGAACAGCTTTGCAAGAACTGTAACTGGTGACAACCAGCCTAAAGGATCGAAAATCTTAGCTACTTCGGATAGAACATGTCTTTTAGTAATTTTATTTTCGGATGAAAAGTTAATATTAAATTTAAAGATGTCTAAGCATGGATCCCATTGTAACCCAAGAGTTTTTACTGATTCGTCATCTTTGATCTGCATTAGCTCGTTTTGTGTGAAACTGCAAACACCTTCAGTTATTTTCTTATTATTTGACAACCACTTTCGTAAATTGAATCCGTAAATTTTTAATTGATATAGAATATTATGATGAATTGTTTGGCATTCAGTAATTGTATCAGCACCTGTCATCAGATCATCCATGTAAAAGTCTTCTTTTATAATCTTTTTTATTTTTTCATTTATAGTGTTGTCAGCAATATAAAAAAGAGCTCTTACAGCTAAAAATGGAGCTGAAGCTGTGCCATATGTAACTGTTGTAAGTTTGTACTCCTTTATCGATTCCTCCTTGCTTTTCCGCCAAAGAATATGTTGATATGGTTGAAATTTGTTTGCGACTTTCACTTGTCTGTACATTTTCTCTACATCTGCAATCATGACATATTTCCACTGTCGCCATTTTAATAGGATATCAAAAATATCTTTTTGTAATTTTGGACCCGTATACATAATATCATTCAAACTTTTGCCATTTGTTGTTTTGGCTGATGCATCGAACACTACCCTGAGCTTTGTTGTTAAACTGCTTTCCCTTATAACTGCATGATGAGGAAGATAGTATTTTCCACTGGAATTAGCTGCTAACTTCATGTGACCCAATCGTTCATATTCTTCCATAAAACGTATGTATTCTTCTTTTAATTTAGGGCTTGAATCAAATTTTTTCTCCATCGAATGTAATCTAGCTACTGCCTGCTTTTTTGACTCGCCAAGTTCGTTGTCATCTTTTTTAATCGGTAAATTAACCACTATTCGATTGGAGTCATCAATGTTGGTTGTAGTTTTAAAAAGTTCTTGGCAGAATTCATCTTCTTCCTGATTATTGGCGTCTAATGGTATTTCTTCAATTTCCCAAAAACGTTCTAGGTTGGTAATAGCTGACACGACCTTTTCAGATTTTGTTTTTCTTTTAATTACACCCGAAAGTATCCACCCGAAAATTGTTGATTGCGCCAAAATGCCTCTTTTTTTCTCTACACCTTCTTTAATTATATGTGGAATTATATCGCCTCCAATTACAATATCTATTCTATCCGATTCATTAAAGGAAGGATCCGCAAGAATAAAGTTGTTCCATTCCTTCATGTCATTTTCAAATGAATGACTCGGTTGAGCTCCTGTTAGACGAGGCAATATAAGCGCTTCCGTTTCCACTAAGTTGTTGCTTAAAAACCTTGGCCTTAAGATCAATTTTACTTTTGAGCTTGATACTCCCACCACTGCACCTCCAAGTCCATGAATTTCCGTTTTGCATTTTGTTTTTGGTAGACATAAAAGTTGAGAAGCTTCTTCTGATAATGTGGTTATTTGAGAACCTTGATCAATTAATGCTCTCAAAATTAAGTGTTCCCCGTTTGCTGCCTGTACTTTCACTTGTGCTGTTGCTAAAAGTACAGATGTTGTAGTAGAATCTTTCGTGGTCATTGATGATGTGTGAGTTTTTTCTTTATTTTCTTCATTAGTGTGAAGAGTTTTATGGTGTCCTTTTCCACAATGACAGCATTTTATTTTGCTTGAGCACCATTTGTTGGTTTTTTTATGTTCTATGCAGGTGAAGCACCATCTGTTGTCATATGCTAATTTTCGTCTCTCCGCAGTTGACAAAGCTAAATACTTTCTGCATTCCGGTGTGGTGTGGTTGCTTAGATTGCAGTGAAGGCATGATTTTTGTACTGAATGAAATGAATTTGATGATTTGCTCATTTCTTTAGGGGTTCTTTTTAATTCTTTTTTCAACTGCCCTTTTGAAACTGCTTCCAGTGCTTGAACCTGTTGTTCCAGAAACTCCATTACATCTTCAAGGTTTTGAATTTCTTTGGATTTCTTCACAGTCTGTTCGTAATGCCGCAATCCTTCTTTATCCAATTTTCTGATAATTATGCGTGCTATAAATGGTTCAGCATCAGCTAATTTCAACTTCATCCCCTTGAGTGCGTAAATGCAACTATTTGTTGTATCCAAAAGTTGCTTTAGACTTGATGATGATTCACTATTCACTATTGGTTGATCCAGCAATATGTCAACCTGATTAGTAAATAGCAGTCTATGATTCTCATACCTTTGTTTAAGGATTTCTAGAGCTGCTTCATAATTATTTGAAGTTATATTCAAATGTTGAACCAACCTTTTTGCTTCGCCTTTGAGTGATGTAGTAAGGCGGTACATCTTTTCTACTTTAGAAAGCTGACTGCAATCGTGAACAAGGTTTTTATATAAATCATAGAAAGATGCCCAATCATTTATATTCCCATCAAATTCCGGAATTTTTATTTTTGACAGGTTTGCTGAACTGGAAAATTCTATTGATTTTGCAGAATTGGTATTTGTTGCTCCTTCTTCTATTTTGCTATTTATTAGTATGAGCGCATTAAAATAATAATCTTCTGTTTCTATCAATTCATTTCTGTATTTTGACCCTGCGACCATGTCAAATTCTTTTAGCATGCGCTGATATTTAGCTTCTAACTGCATTTTTTTTATTGATATACTTCCTATTGTTAAAGTTTCCATATTTGAGATTATATCCTCGCAAAGTTCTTTGACAGAGTTTGACATCTTAAAAACCCCGTCATCGTCTTCCGTTTTTTCCGGTGCAGAATGTTTTGTTCCCTTATCCATCGCCGACATTTCATTTGCTTTTTCATATTTTGTAATGGTATCTTTTACTTCGTTCATTATTTTCGTAATATTTTTAAAATATTCTTGTACGAAATAATCTTCGGACTTATTTGCATGCTGTTCCAAAACTCCATCGTTTGTTTTAAATTCAGCTTCGAGTTTCAACAGACGTTTTTGGAAATCGTACAGTTTTGGTTGACGAACTGGTCGTTCGCTCAAACTTGTCAGAATACATACAATTTCGTCACCAATCACTTTTTGACGTTCCAAAATTTTGGGAATATTTGCCATACTGGTGGTTATTTGTTGTTGTTTTTTATGTATATGTATGTATAAATTTTTTATTATCTCTGTTTTAGCCGAGATAAACGCTTTATTTAAATTCTTTGTTTAACAAATGAATTTGTTAATTAATTTTGAATTTTTTCTCTGTTTATTTAAGCCGAGATAAACGCTTTTATATTTTCTTAATTTTATCTCTGTTTATTTAAGCCGAGATTAAACGCTTTTATTTAAATTCTTTGTCTTTAACAAATGAATTTGTTAACTAATTTTTAATTTTATCTCTGTTTATTTAAGCCGAGATAAACGCTTTTATATTTTTCTTAATTTTATCTCTGTTTATTTAAGCCGAGATTAAACGCTTTTATTTAAATTCTTTGTCTTTAACAAATGAATTTGTTAACTAATTTTTAATTTTATCTCTGTTTATTTAAGCCGAGATAAACGCTTTTATATTTTTCCAACTTTAATTTAAAAATTTTATATATTTTTTTATTATTGGTTCAATTTTTTGTCGAAGGACCATGTACAATTTGTTGTAATAAATTAAACAATTGTCGATGAATGTTTGTAAGACACTCATTATTTTATTTAAAATATAACCTTAAGAACTAATTTTCCAAATCTTAAACTAATGTGTAGAAATAATGAGGGTTGTTTTACATACATTGTGCCGAAGACCAACGCACATGCGTATGGCTTATCAGTACACAAGAACTAATTTTCCAAATCTTAAACTAATGTGTAGAAATAATGAGGGTTGTTTTACATACATTGTGCCGAAGACCAACGCACATGCGTATGGCTTATCAGTACACATTTAAAAATAACCCAAAATTACCTCCTACAACGATTGGAAATACCAACATCATTACGGCAGATGTTGGTATTTCTATTTGTGTGTTTTTATTTATATTTTTCAAGGAATGTCCTTGAATATGAACAACGTACATGAAGCAGGTATATTTACATATGTTCAACTAGTTTGAACAGGACGTTTAAGAGAGAAGGCTCTCTTCCAAGTGTTGGATAGAAAAAAACAGCAGAAAAAAATAACAGATTTTTTTTAAATTCATATGTGTGCATGTAAAATTAAAAATATGATCTCATTTAAAATGTATTCTTTTAGTTCCAGTTGTCTTCTATGGTTTTAGTCAGGTTGAATGCCTTTTTTATTTCCTTTTTGAATTTGTTTATGTTTGGATTTAGTTTATAATTAATAAAAACGTTTAAAAGCACATTATCGATATGTTTTTTATTTACAAATTTTACATTTGTAAACGTCAACAATTTGTTAAACGTCAACACCCGCGGTTTTAATTAGTTGACGTTTTCCAGAGTGCACTGTATATACAAATATACATATGTGAAGATATGTATGTACACATACAATGGAAATGTGAAACGTATAAAAGGCATTATATGTTATCAAAATCTTGTTTGGTGTATGCACATTTACAATAAATGTATGCTTAAAATATATATGCTAAAATACAAATTTGTTTATGGTAAATCAATAATTTAAATATTAGTAAAATACTGTTTTAATACCATTTAAATCACTTGGTACTTTTTCTGCACAGCGGTCACCATTTAAACATTTTTGATTCCCATCACTGTGTGTATTGTTTTATGTATACTATTGCTTTTTGTTTATGTATGGGAAAAACTTATGACACGTTTTTAAATGTGCTATAAGTGCACCAACGTGCTTACAGTACGGTGCGGTACATTACGGGTACAGCAACGTTCGCCTAACTGGGCCTTTAAGTACAATTTAGAAAATTTAATTTATCATCCCTGCTGTTTAAAAAAACCACAGAAACGGCAGATGTTTACGGCTCGAAATGTCAACTATTTAAAAATACAGTGCACTCTGGAAAACGTCAACTAATTAAAACCGCGGGTGTTGACGTTTAACAAATTGTTGACGTTTACGAATGTAAAATTTTTAAATAAAAAACATATCGATAATGTGCTTTTAAACGTTTTTATTAATTATAAACTAAATCCAAACATAAACAAATTCAAAAAGAAAATAAAAAAGGCATTCAACCTGACTAAAACCATAGAAGACAACTGGAACTAAAAGAATACATTTTTAATTAGATCATATTTTTAATTTTACATGCACACATATGCATTTAAAAAAAATCTGTTATTTTTTTCTGCTGTTTTTTTCTATCCAACACTTGGAAGAGAACCTTCTCTCTTAAACGTCTTAATACATTTAAGTCATTTTGCTCAACATTCTCGCATTGAGCCCAATCCAAAGCCCTGTTAAATATTTCGACGGCTTCGCTTGGTTTTATTGTCTGCACATTTGTATCTAAATCGTTCTCCTCATCATCGATCACTTCCAACTCCTCAATTTCACACGAATTAGAAACATTATCCAGGTGGATCCCCAATTTCTGAATTGATTTCATAAAATAAATGTGTGTGTGTACAAATGTGTGTATTTTAACTGCTGCTAAATTCGAAATTTTATTTTATTCAGAGTTGACGTTTTAGAGCTTTATGGTTGGGTTGACGTTTTAGAGTAGGCAATGTAAAAAAAAAAGGGTTGACGTTTTGGGATGTTGACGTAAACGAGTGTTGACGTTTTCCCGAGTGCACTGTAAAATATTATGAAACCAAAACAAATTGGTTGCGATGCGTAAGAAAAATGTAGCAAATCTAGCGATTGATACTCTTTAATACTTTTGCGCATATGTCTTTCGCATCTTTTTTTTCGTAAATCATCACTTTATTTCATTTAAATTTTTCAATTTCAAATATTTTTAAACACTTAGGCATTTCATTACTGTAAATCCGTGCCATCTTAAATTTTTATTTCCACTATTCAACTTCTTTTTCAGAAAATTTTGCGAAAGTTGTAGAGAGTACCAAGTTGGCATTTAGCTTTCGCATCGAAAATGTTTTCGCATCGCAATAGAGAGTAGACCCCCAGGATTTTCGCTACCATTTTTAGTGAATTCGCCCTGATTATAACTTTGTAATATGATATGACTGAATTTTAAGTGTTACGCAAAATGAATTCAATAAGGTAAACTCATCTCGTCAGCCGTTCAGCAGCTCTATCCACGGCGAATTAAAAAAATTCGTAAGTCAAAATATAAAATTGTTTTGAGAAGAAGTTGATTGAAAACTGCTAAAAATATTATTTTTATAATAAAAAAATTGCAAAACTGCGAATGATTAAAGTGAATTTAATAATTTCTTTTATAAAAAAGTGATAATTTTAATTTGCAATAAAAACCACCTGATCACATTTCATGAAATGGACTTCTCCATGGACTGGTCCGATGTAATGCAAGCATGGACCATATCATTGTTAAAAAGTGTTTGTAGTGAGACGACTTGTCTTCGTTTTTTAACGACGTTTTTGTTTTTAAACGAAGTTAAAACTAATCCTCTTGTGTACACAATGGAGTAGTTTTAAAACTACTCCTTTGTAGTCCAAAGTTGGGTTAAATGGTCCTGCCCTAGGACATCGTAATGTTAAATAGACCATGTTTTTCCATACGTTTCGGTTACTTTTGAAGTAGTCCTAGTCCCTTGTGGGCTAACCTTTACTTCTAATTTAAAATGGTCTGTTGAACTTTCATTCCGATTTATTTAAATATATGTATAATTAATGAAAAATAAAAAGTTAATTAATGTTTCAAAAATATACATATGTATATATATATATATATATATATATATATAAAGAGCAATTCCATATGAAAACGATCAAAATTGGCAAATTTTTGGACGACCCCTCTCCGATTTTAAAATAAATGGTCTCAATCGATTGCCCAGCAAAAATAATGTACCTACATATTTTTTTTTTTTTTTTATAGTGACTGGTTTAGTGGTGGTGTACACCACTGTCATGTGACAAAATTGAAGAATTCTTCATAAGGGACCTCATTGAAAGTTGTTTTAAAAAAAAACTACTAAAGCGATCGCAACGAGTGATAGCTCGTTGGAAAGGTTTTAATTGAAAAATAAAATTTTCCTAATTTTTCTTAGAAATTTACCTTTAAATTTTCCCATGAAAATTAAATTTTCCGATTTTCCACAGAAGCTCCTAAATTTTCCGGCTAATTTTTTTTTTTGATTCCTCATAATTTTTGCTTTAAGAATCAGCAATAAAAAAATGGGCCCCGACTCCTTGTTTGGACAGGAGAAGAGCATTTAAGAGACCACCTTGTTAAAAATACATTTTAAAAATTATTTTACAGTTAAAAATACATTTATGAAGAAAAAATCTTTCTTATTTTGCTGCTTATACTTATAATACTGTAATAAAGTATAAGCAGCAAAATAAGAAAGATTTTTTCTATCGAGCTATCACTCGTTGCGATCGCTTTAGTAGTTTTTTTTTAAAACAACTTTCAATGAGGTCCCTTATGAAGAATTCTTCAATTTTGTCACATGACAGTGGTGTACACCACCACTAAACCAGTCACTATAAAAAAAAAAAAAATGTAGGTACATTATTTTTTGCTGGGCAATCGATTGAGACTATTTATTTTAAAATCGGAGAGGGGTCGTAAAAAAGGTGATCGCTTTCATATGGAATTGCTATATATCTTTGTACATATTTAATATGTAAATTATAGTATGTACACTATGCTAATAAAATTTAAATTTTTTAATTGATGAAATGGAATTATGAAATTTTACAATACTAAGCAGAAAAGAAAAATGACACTTTAAACATAAACATAAAAAGTTAACAACGCCCAAAATTAATTTGATTCTCGGAAGAAAATAACATCATCGGCAATAATGCTAGTACTTGGCTTTTGATTACCCTGTTGATCGGTTATCTCACCGTAAGTAATTTTACCCTGAACCATGGTACGTTGTCCCTTCTTTAAATACTCCATAACAGTATCACGTAAATTAGGTTTAAAGACAACAACACGATGCCACTCAGTCCGTTGAGCCCAATCGCCATTTTCGTATCTAAAAAAATTAAAAATTTATTTAAATAGGTATTAACTACTTTTCTCTTCACATAAATTAATCTCACTTGTAATTTGTATGCGTTGCCAGGGAAAATGTAACTACCGGATGTTCAGTATTACCACGTAACTGTGGATCAGCTCCCACACGGCCCAGCAAAGTAACAGAGTTGATAGCTATGGTTGTGTAATAAAGTTATATGTTTATAGTTATTAAAATGTATTTTTGTTGATATAAATTTTAAAGTGAACTCACTTTTTTCTGTTCGTGCTGGTGGCGTATCACTGGCAAAAAGACGGCTTTCTCCGCAACGCAAAATATTGCTGACCATTGGTCTTATCTAAAATGTTTAAACAATTTCCCATAATTTTCTTACTACTTTTATCAGTGTGTAATATTTAATACTTACGAGACTCATTTTAGTTTGTTTAATTAAAAAGGATGTCATTTTATTTTAAAAACCCGGAATTTATTTCAAGAATTTATGGAATATGAAGATTACACGCGCAAATGCCGAGTGACAGTTGTCAGTTGTTATATGTATGTTTTAGTGTAGAGTCTACACAAATTTTTCCAGCATGGCAATACTCCAGTTATAAGTATTGCCATATTACTAGTAGTTATAATGCTAGTAGCCGTTAGAGGGCAGAGCAAGTTAATAATGGTTCGAGTTTTTACTAAAAAAAAGCCGGATAGTTTTAAAAAATGCCTTTAACTTTTTTTATCGAGTCTTTACTTTTTTTTTGTCCTTTTATTAGCCTTTTTTTTTTAAATGAATTAAAATCAATACACAACAATTATTTGAAAAAATATACTGTGAGCGTCAAAATAAAATGTACAGCTTGTTCTCCAATATAAAAAGTATTATGTTAGTTGTAAAAAGGTAAATTTCTACTTTGCCAAATTTGATCAGACTTCAAGCTTGCTGTCATCTATGAAAAATACGTTGCTCTAAAAATTGACAAAAGCAAGTTGGACCAAAAACGTAATAAAAGGTAGAAACTAGAAATTCAACTGAAAAAATACAGTGAAGTGAGCTAGGATTGGCTTTTGTAATACGTCCTAAAATAGATGGATCAGCCCAATAGTCGCTCGATAAACATCTGGGAACATTTTGACATACATAAATACAAATTAAAAAAAAATTAGCAGCAAGCACTCACTGAAGAAATTAAGAGTAGCCAAAATGGTCTACTGCGCTAATTTTAAAATGGGTGGAATCGATGCCAAAGAAACTAGTCGTCCTTAGAGCAAAAATAAATCAAACAAAGTATTAGCCACTTCACTTTTCTTAGTATTTTAAAACTATACACATTTTTTGACGCGATAAAACGGAATAATTTTTTTTTATAATATGTACTGTTTTTGGAGTACATGGGTATTTCAAATTTTTAATTTTAGATTGTAATAACATTGTCAAAAGTTTTGTAAGTGATAATAAACTTCTAAAAAATGTAATTATTTTTTTTACTAAAATATCACTTTTTACATTGGAAAACCAGTTGCACACTTTATTTTGACGCTGGCAGTATGCATTTTAATTGTTTTGCAAATTCTGACAAGCTCTGTGTAATTTCAAAATTTTTTTCTGCACTATTTTTTTAATGGTTTAGTGGGGTTTCCGTAAGATATCGCACTCTTTTAGCAAGCAAACCCCTATATTTCTAACTTTAAGGTCCCATCGCTTATGGAAGGCGTGGCCGTAGGGGCTTAATATACCATATTATGTAGTTACAATTATGTCAAATGAAAAAAAAATTTACGAATACCGTATCAACATTTCAAACATTTAAAAAATAAGGAACACCTACATACCTATATATGCATATGTATACGCATATGATTTTGCTTACTGACTTACATATATTAATTTTTGTTTTCAAACAGGTGATACTGTTTTTTGCTCTGGTGCCGCTGCCACCCCCAACGCTCTTATCAATGCCATGGTTGAACATGGAAAAAAATGCAATTTAGAAAACGTTACCGTTTGCCACATGCACACCGAAGGTCCAGCTGCATACACCTTACCCGAAAATGATAAACATTTCCGCTCTAATTCCTTCTTTATGGGCGGTAATGTACGTAAGGCTGTTGCCGAAGGACGTGGTGATAATTTCTCGATTTTCTTGCATGAGATTCCCAATTTATTCTATCGTAAAATTGTACAACCCGACGTTGCCTTAGTACATGTTTCCCCAGCAGATCGTCATGGCTACTGTTCATTGGGTACCAGTGTGGATTGTGTTAGAGCTGCACTATTGCATTCAAAGAAAATTATTGGTAAATGTTCGAATTTATTGTTAACAATATATTAATTTTAAATCGGTTAATTTACATAACTTTAGCCCAAGTTAACAAGCAAATGCCTCGTACTTTTGGTGATGCTCCAATTCATATGTCTCACTTCGACGCCATGACTGAAATTGATACTCCTTTACCGCAACACGGTGCCAAAGGACCCAGTGAAGTTGAAGCAAAAATTGGTAAATTAATTGCCGAGAATTTAGTTCATGATGGTGCAACTTTGCAAATGGGTATCGGCAGCATTCCTGATGCAGTTTTATCCCAGCTTCACAATCACAAGGATTTGGGCATCCACTCTGAAATGTTTGCCAATGGTGTGGTTGATTTAGTAAAAGCCGGAGCTGTCACCAATCGCATGAAAAAAATGCATCAAGGTCGTATAGTTGGTTCCTTCTTGATTGGTAACCAAGCCTTGTATGACTTCGTCAACGATAATCCTTTTATTGGTAAGTTTTTTTTTCAATTAAAATATAATTTATAATCAGCCTTATTTCGGTTCTCGATGTCGGTAACACCGTAAGTCGAATTTTGTAGTAGATTAAAGAACTTTAATTTAATTTACTTTAATCTAATACTGAGTCGTTTTCGACATCGAGAACCGAAATAAGGCTGAATTTTCGTTGTTATCATAGCGAACAAAAATTGAGTTTTAAAAATATGTAAATTATTTTTTGTATTATTGAGAAATTGGCAAAAGTTACCGTTTTTTTGTAAAAATGGTATTAACCACAAAATATTCAGCCTTATTTCGGTTCTCGATGTCGGTAACACCGTTAGTCGAATTTTGTAGTAGATTAAAGAACTTTAATTTAATTTACTTTAATCTAATACTGAGTTGTTTTCGACATCGAGAACCGAAATAAGGCTGATTATAAATTTTATTTTTAGATTTAACGTTTGATAATCAGCCTTATTTCAGTTCTCGGTGTCGGTAACACCGTAAGTCGAATTTTGTAGTAGATTAAAGAACTTTAATTTAATTCAGCCTTATTTCGGTTCTCGATGTCGAAAACGACTCAGTATTAGATTAAAGTAAATTAAATTAAAGTTCTTTAATCTACTACAAAATTCGACTTACGGTGTTACCGACATCGAGAACCGAAATAAGGCTGATTTAATTTAATCTAATACTGAGTCGTTTTCGACATCGAGAACCGAAATAAGGCTGAATGAGTTTGATTTCTAATCGTATTTAATTTATATACCTAACAATTCGAATGAACTTTCCAATTTTCTAAATGATTTTTGAAAGTTTTGTTTTATACTTTGGAAAATTGCAAAATTTTTTTTTAAAAAATTTCATAATTTTGTTTTCAGAAATGTATGCCATTGATTATGTCAACAATACAGGCGTTATAAAACAACAGCCTCGCATGACTGCCATTAACTCTTGCATTGAAGTCGATTTAACTGGTCAAGTATGCTCTGACTCTATCGGTACACGTTTCTTCTCTGGTTTCGGTGGTCAAGTAGATTTTATTAGAGGTGCTGCTGAAGGTTTGGACGGCAAAGGTGTTCCAATTATTGCTATGCCTTCAGTTACCAACAAGGGCGAAAGTAAAATTGTGCCCATTCTTAAACCAGGTAAAATAAATCACAAATACTTGATTTTTTTGTTATTGTAATGGTTTGTTATCATCTTTAGGTGCTGGTGTTGTCACCTCACGCGCTCACGTCCACTATGTGGTCACTGAACACGGTATTGCCTCATTGTTTGGCAAAAATATGCGTCAACGTGCTTATGAACTAATTCAAATTGCTGAACCGAAGCATCGTGAAGCTTTGGAAAAGGCTACCTTTGAACGTTTGAAGGTTATGCCTTCAAAATGTTAGACATTTTCTGTAAATGTTTCACATTTTGCTAGGACACATCAACTTTATACATATACATTTACCTTATTGCATTAAGATTGAATTGCATATGCATTTTGAATAGAATAGATACGTTCAATCGTCTTAAGTTTTAATTAAGCGCGTTAAAGATATTTTTTTATGCCACCTCAAGACTACAAAGGAAGAAAATGCTACAAAAACACTAACCCACACTACCACTTTGATGTGCCCCCTATTCAATTTTGTAATATGTTCAAAGTCAAACATCGATGATGATCGGCCGATAGAAAAAACAAGTTAAACATACATTTGTTAACAAACTTTTATTTGAAATGGTTGCATATTAGTAAAATAAATTTTTTGTAGATTTTAATGATTTTTAAAATCATAATTTTTATTTTATAAAATAGAATAAAAAATTAAAAGAAGTTTTTTCAGGATACCAAAAATTAAAAAGAGAATAAAAATAAAAATAATTCCTATGTATGTATATGAATAAAACTAATAAGTCAACTCACAAAGTGTTCTTAAGTGCTAAGTACTATTTAAGACTAAATAGACTGTTGTGGACAACCTATTGTATTGTCATATGATAAAATATATAAATTAAATATTCGGTCTTATTTTATATATAAAAAACTTTTTTATAAATTTATTAAAAACCAATATTTCGGCACTTCTTTGAGTGCCTTCTTCGGGGTTTTTTTTTTTTTTTTTAATTTATATATTAAAATAATAAAGGTCGAAGCAAGGCGAATTCAAACATCAGCTGTCTCCACGGCGAATGAAAAAAAAAATTGAGAAACGTCAAAATATAATTTTGTTTTAAGAAGTTGATTGAAAAGTGCTAAAACTGCGAATGATTGAAGTGAATTTAATAATTTCTTTTATAAAAAAGTGATAATTTTAATTTTCAATAAAAAAATGTTGACAGCTATCAATTATATTGCAAAAACAAAATACATTAGGCTTTTTGTAGATGTAGAGTTACACTTACCTTTTTAAATTCGCCTTTGGTCGGAGAAAATGCATATTGTCATATGATAAATTTATGTAAAAGTCAAAGTCATAAAAATATAACATATACAACAGATATGACACAATAGAACACTTTGTGAATTACCTAAATATGTTTGAATGTGGTATTATCGTAATTATATTACTATTTCTTTCGCTGATGTTTCGCTTGCATTTGAATTTCTAAATTCCTAGAAATAATCCAGTAAGTCCAGAATCAGTAGCGGAGTTCAGTATTAGGCTTGCAAAAGAACAAATGCAAAATATCAATGCAATTTAAAAAAATCTAACAGAAACTCTGTGTATTTTGTTGTTGGATTTAACAAGAGCAACGATATTTTGCATTTGCACTTTTGCAAGCCGCTAGTGTTGTCTGCAGCGTTGCCAGACGCTCTAGGAAAAAAATTATAATATGGCAAAAAAAAATAATCATGTTTTAAAGAAAAAATTATCAAATTTTTTTATTTAAACATTTTTTACAAAGCCCATCTAAAAATTTCATGGCCACTATTGTGGTAAACAACTACAGTTCAGTTGAATTTTCAGCTAAGTTTCAACTGAACTACGAGTTGAGTGGTAAACCGTAATAGGAGCAAAAAGGTTCAATTGAAAGTAATAAAATAGGGCTGCCATTAAGAATGGCTTTAACTCATCTATCTTAACCATTTTTATACAATTTAAAAAGCTTCCTAATCTAAAAATTAATTTGGAAACCTTGGCTATTGCTGTTTTCCAGATATACAGAAAAACAAACATTAACAAGATCAATAAAATCTGGGATTAATTTTTTTTTTCAACAACATGAACAGTTTTCCAGAAACCTGTTTTCATCAAAACTGGTAAGTAAAATCTGGGATTCATTTTTTTAAACTTCATAGCTTGTGATAGTAGAATCACCATAGAATATAAAAAGCTTTCCGTGCGAAAATTCCATGACTAGTTTTCAAGATATCCGGTTTTCTAAAAATTGGTCACGCATTAAAAATCCTATTAAAATCAATATTCAAATAATCAGGTATGAGATGGAAATCGAAAATAAAAATTAAACCAATTCAAACCTTTTATATCGTCCAATTTATCTCTTTTTATTTTCCAACACATCCCGTGCTGGAAATCGAAAACGTAAAACGCAAGAATTTGGAAGGTGTTTTTAATCTAATTTTTATAGTTTCATTCATTTTTTTATTCAACATATTCATATTCATATTCAACAAGTATTCAACATTTTTTATTTTTCGAATTTATTCTATGAGCTAAATTTCAGTTATGTATAAAGTCATTTCTGAAAAATTGAAGGAATATGACTATTACAAAAAAAAAAAGCTTTATAAAATACATAACTGAAATTTAGCTCATAGAATAAATTCGAAAAATAAAAAATGTTGAATATGGGCCTGTTCGGAAATGCATCACTGCGCTGCATCAGAAAACAAACTTTTTTTAATGCCGATAAAAAATAATTTAATTTTTTTTTTTTATTGTGTGACTATTATTTTTGTGGAGTATTTGACAATTTTTTGGTCCACATCTACTTCACTGATATATATTTAAGCATTTTAAATTACTGATGCAGCGCAGTGATGCATTTCCGAACAGGCCCAACAATATAAAGTAACCTTCAGAAGGAAATAATTTCCAGTTTCTATTTTATAGTTTTTGTTATAAAATTATGTTTAAAAGAGAAATATTTAAACTCTGTTCAATTACAATTCTTTACCTCATTATTGGTTTGGCGTGTATGCCAAAAAATCGTAGTAAAGAAAAACGTCAATAAAGGTTTACAATAAGTTTTCTAAAAATATACCCGATAGAATTTTTCCGTACTTTCACTTCCCCTTTCTGGCATATGGTTTGAAAATTTAAATTTATATGAACGTTCATGATCGTACTTGGAAGTTAATAAAATATTTAATTGAAAGTGAAAATTATTGTTTTGTGCCGCATACGCCACTTTTCTTGTTTTATTTTTAAAAAGTAATTTTTTGTGCTGCATACGTATACTTACTGATGTGTATTAAGTCTTGAAATTTTATTTTGCTTTAATTTTAACTACTTTTTTCTTACGACAATAAAGCAAAGCGAGAGTGCAATGAAATGCATCTCTGCGCTGCATCAGTGATTTAAAATGCTTAAATATATCAGTGAAGTAGGTAGGTAGGTCCAAAAAATTGTCAAATACTCTACAAAAATAATATTCACACAATAAAAAAATATCATTTTTTATCGGCAATTAAAAAAAGTTTTGGTTTTCTGATGCTGCGCAGTGATGCATTTCCGAACAGGCCCTTATTTTGTACGTTTTTGTATGCATTTGCCAAACTGTGACTTGTAGAGCAAAACAATACTTAATAAACTTTAAAATAGTGGATATGGGGCAAAATTAATGTTTAATATCTCAGAAACCATAAACAATTTCGTGAAATATATATAACCCATACCTAACTCAATTTTGTTAAAAATTGTCGGAAGGTCAACCCAATAATGAGCTAATGAATTATTACAAATTCTTAACAATTTTTAGAACATGAACACACCTAAAAACCCCTATCGCAAACAACTGCTCCCATGAAAATATTCCCATATTTATTTATTTCGTAGTGTGAATGATTCCCACAACTAACTTTTTGGGAATAAATTCTTAAACATAAAAAATTTGGCATCGCCAATGATTACTCCCTTGTAAATTTTAATTTATATTCTATTAAATTGCTTGTTCCTTTTATTGAAGCAGTTTTAAAAAAGAAAATGAAGATAAACACTATTCATTACTTATTTTATTATATTTTTAAAAGTATTTTACTTTGTATATTTTTCTTTCGCAATACAAGCACTGACAAGTTATTCACAATAGAGACTTTTGTTTTTAAAGCACTGACAAATAATTCACAATAGAAATTTTTACTCCCAAAATTTTTGCGATACCGATTTGTTGAGAATGGGAATATAGGTTTGCTCCCATATACCATTTTCCCATAACATTCGCGATAGGAGTGATTTTATGTAAGTATACACCAAGGCTGTGGAGTCGGAGTAACCACAAAAACTCTTGACTCCGACTCCAAAATGTTTGGCATTAAACAATTTCAAGAGGCTCTGAAGACATTTTCTTCTTACAAAAAAGAGTTTAATAAAGTCAAATAAGGACTAGCCTCATATACATTTAGCATCAAGGTTAGAGTAGGTATCGGAGTTAGTCAGAGCCGGACTTACAAAATTTTTGCAAATGGAGTCCGAGTTAGAACTATTTTTTGCGACTGATATACACGGTGACCATCCGTTCTGTATTATACAGTTCTTCCAAGCATTGTTGGGTATTCATTTTTAAATACATATCTCGTTCAAAGTTCATTATTATTGGTTATCGACAAATCTAACTTTAATACTCAACCTAATTGAGTTGTAAACCGTAATAGGGGCCAAAGTTGCTCTTGAATAGCTTTCTAATGTCAGGACTATTAAGTATGTGGAGCGGTGGCAGCAAGATGCCTTGAGTATTGGGCCTGTTCGGAAATGCATCACTGCGTTGCATCAGTGATTTCAAATGCTTAAAAATATATCAGTGAAGTAGATGTGAACCAAAAAATTGTCAAATACTCCACAAAAATAATAGTCACACAATAAAAAAAAAATTTTAGTTATTTTTTAACGGCATTAAAAAAAGTTTGCTTTTCTGATGCAGCGCAGTGATGCATTTCCGAACAGGCCCATTCTTCAGTCTATGTTGTTTCATTTGTTCCTCCACACTTCCTCTTGGTCTCCACGAATTACATTGGAATTGATTCAAAGGGGAGCGCAAATCCCAATAACAAAGAATACAAAAGAATTTTGGAAAGCCACCCTTATCAATGATCCCTTGCAAAATGTTGATGACCTTCAAATCACATCAAATCTTCCATTTATTATCGTAGTATTTAATTTTTTTCAGTATATCTTCCAATGTTTCATAGCTTTCTTTAATGTTAACACCCATTGCTAGGGGAATGGAAGGTTTTCGGTTCGAGACATGCAAAACACTGCTTTCAAGCTTGAAACAGAACCATCAATAAATAATCTCCACTCACTAGCGATGTAGTTCATTCCCATTTTTACCACCAAAGCTTTTATATCGTTGCAGTAAGCTAACGAATCATTAAGAGAGTAGAGGCTCTGAAATTCAACGTAGCAAAACGAATCAATTTTTTCACACTGCATATTGAAATTGTTAGTTGCCAATGATGTGTGCGAATTATGCTGTAGCACTTTCTCTATCAGGGGTGTGCTGAAAATCGAAAACGTAAAACGCAAGAATTTCGAAGTTGTTTTTAATGCCCTTTTAATCTATTTTTTTTAATTTTTGTTATAAAATTCCGTTTAAAAGAGAATTATTACAGAAATCTTATTAACTTTGAAAAAACTGAAAAAATAATTCCGATTCGTGCAGTATTGACTGAAATAATTAGATAATAAATAGCTTTCGAATCGAGAAATAACTCAATCACGACTGCCAGATTCAGGCCCCTGGAGGCTTATTCTGAATTGCGATTCGAAAATCAATGCGATGCGAAAATACATAAATGCGAACAATTGCTATTCTGTTTTGCGATTTTCGCAAAGTTTTTTTTTAATCGCATTTCAAATGCGAAAAAGTGGCAAGTCGGTATTCTACATTGCGAAAACAAATGTCAAACACATGTCAAATTCGCAAAATTTATTCGACAACAAAATAGCATTCGCAAAGTACAAACATGTAAGTGAAAGATAATATTTTATTTATTTATTCATCATATATTTATTATTTAATTTAGGGAAGCTAGCAATAAGACCACCAAACCGCGTCAATTTGAAATAATGATAGAATTTATGAATAAGCACAGCCAATTGGCAGAGGCCATTTGAAAACACCAAAAGTACGTCAGTCGGCAAATTCTTTGTAACAAACCACCACCGTGAACCACAGTGCCACAGAATCCATTTTTATTATTTTTTTCTTACAGAATGTCCTAAATAAATTTTATAAACAATTTTCACAGACAAACACAAACAATCTATTTATTTTTAATTTGACGTTTGTTGTCACTGACGTTTATTTGAGCAGCGTTGCCACGATTTTAAATAAATTGCGAATGCGATTGCGAAAGTCTAACAGAATACCAATTTTCTTTCGCATCGCATTTCATTTGCGCATCGCATTGATTTTCGCATCGCAATTCAGAATAAGCCTCCAGGTATGTGATGCAAATTGATTTTAAAAACGAAACGATTTGAAACCGAAAATATCGTTTTCAGTATCTTTTAAAATGTATTTTAATTAAATCCATATTCCTTTTATTTTCAGTCTTTAGTCTTTTAAATTTTATACGTTAACTGAACGAAAACTTAATCCTTTAATTCAGAAATGGATTTTAAAATCCCTTGAAATTCATCACACCTTTTAAAACCGTTCGTTTTGAAATCGATCGATTTCCATTACATACCTTCCTAAGTACATTTTTGTAGTTGATTGTTTCCTTGAATTTTGGACGCTTTGCTACCTATGGACCTCAACAGGGGGAAAAAGGTAAAAAAATAACAACTGTGATCTAAAAAGGACAAATTTTCTGTGATAATTTTTAAATTTACATATATGTATTTATTTTAATATTTTAAGTTTTGTGTTGTGTTGTTCCCCTATACAAAATACTGTGATATATTTTATGATGTAAACTGACGAAAAAGATTTTTATTTTAATAAAACTCAATCCCTGAAGAAGTTGGAAAGAATACCAACGAAACGTCTTTTATTTACATTAAATTAATGACCTTGAAGATGAAATTTTTTTTTATTTTATATGTTCACAATTTTTGTTCTTTATGGCAAGAGCTACAACTTTGTCTCAGAGGGTTAATCAAAATTCCGAACGGTTTGCAAAATATGAGCCTGAGAACCCACCGAGTCCCCAAATATTCAAGGGCCCATAGAAAAAAGTGCATGTCTTTGGGCAAAACTAGGAGACATGCGTCTTTTTTTGTCCTTTATGGTTATTTATTGTCCGTATATGGTTATTTTTCCATGACTTAAAAAATTACACACAGTGTAACTGTACTTTTTGGTGACGTCATTTAGTTTCCTGGGGGGTTTACCGCGTATTTTGATTAGAAAGAAATCATTTACGGATTCGAAAAATTTGTACTGTGTATTACGATTTCGTAATATTTGTTTCGAATAAACGTACGTTTTTTTATACTTTACTGAAAACAAAAAATCCCTTTCTTAAAGCCACTCTCTATTACGAATAAAAAGTTTTTATTAAATTTCCCATTTTTTAATAAAATTACAGACCCATTATTTTGAACGTAAATTATTTCTTTCGAATCGAAATACGCAGTAACCCCCTGTAGTCTACGCAGAATCTAGTGCTTAAATCTTTTTCACCAAAACCACCGGTGCATTCCAAGGACTAGATGATGGTGTTAAATTTTTCCATCCTGTTCCATGTCATTAAACAACTCTCTAACTTCGTTTTGGCAGAGGAATGCTTCTTGGGACCTGTTTTATTGGCTTAGTCCCACCGGTATTAATTTCGTTTTTTACGAATTCAATAGGTGACGTTAACTCTACAACGACACTGCTTATGTGTTTCGATTGTCAAAAATATTGCTAGTGAAAAAAGTACTGTTTACATAAAAAACTGTAACTTGTATACAAACTTTGACAACACAAACACCGAAAAAAACTATAGGCCTGTTCGGAAATGTATCACTGCGCTGCATCAGTAATTTCAAATGCTTAAATATATATCAGTGAAGTAGATGTGGACAAAAAAAATGTCAAATACTTCACAAAAAAAATAGTCACCAAAACAAATTGAAATTTTTTTTTATAATATTTTTAATTAGGCTTAAGTTCATTAAATTTAATTTTCATTAAATTATTTTTATGAAGAAAGGAATTTTACAACATGAAAATTAATTAAAATTTTTATTGATAATTTTTCATTCTTGACTCAATCTGGGCTCGAACCCAGGTGTTTACGGACAGGTTACCCTGACATGTTTCGATTGCAACCACTCAATCTCTTCAGAGGGCTTGCCGTTTAACACTCGCAGCCATCGACGACTGCTGACGTCATTAGTCAAACATCAATCCTTAAACCAAATTGTATTCAACCTTTTGGTAGATCGAAATTTGCTTTTGAATGATTATCTATTTTAATTTATTTTAACATGGTTTTCCTTTACTTCTCTTTTTTCGTACTTTTGTCAAGAATTCTTCTTGAAGTTCAAAGTACATACATATATTTTTTGTTTTTTCATTTTTTTGTCTTTCTTTTTCTTGTTGACCTTTTCAGCACAACTTGAAGGACAAATGCAAACATAGAGCTCGTGCCTTAGCTTTAACAATTATTAGTATTGTGGTTATTTTATTGAACTATTTATGGTTTTAATCCAAATTTTTAATATTTTTAATTAGGCTTAAGTTCATTAAATTTAATTTTCATTAAATTATTTTTATGAAGAAAGGAATTTTACAACATGAAAATTAATTAAAATTTTTATTGATAATTTTTCATTCTTGACTCAATCTGGGCTCGAACCCAGGTGTTTACGAAAATAAATTAAAATAGATAATCATTCAAAAGCAAATTTCGATCTACCAAAAGGTTGAATACAATTTGGTTTAAGGATTGATGTTTGACTAATGACGTCAGCAGTCGTCGATGGCTGCGAGTGTTAAACGGCAAGCCCTCTGAAGAGATTGAGTGGTTGCAATCGAAACATGTCAGGGTAACCTGTCCGTAAATACCTGGGTTCGAGCCCAGATTGAGTCAAGAATGAAAAATTATCAATAAAAATTTTAATTAATTTTCATGTTGTAAAATTCCTTTCTTCATAAAAATAATTTAATGAAAATTAAATTTAATGAACTTAAGCCTAATTAAAAATATTAAAAATTTGGATTAAAACCATAAATAGTTCAATAAAATAACCACAATACTAATAATTGTTAAAGCTAAGGCACGAGCTCTATGTTTGCATTTGTCCTTCAAGTTGTGCTGAAAAGGTCAACAAGAAAAAGAAAGACAAAAAAATGAAAAAACAAAAAATATATGTACTTTGAACTTCAAGAAGAATTCTTGACAAAAGTACGAAAAAAGAGAAGTAAAGGAAAACCATGTTAAAATAAATTAAAATAGATAATCATTCAAAAGCAAATTTCGATCTACCAAAAGGTTGAATACAATTTGGTTTAAGGATTGATGTTTGACTAATGACGTCAGCAGTCGTCGATGGCTGCGAGTGTTAAACGGCAAGCCCTCTGAAGAGATTGAGTGGTTGCAATCGAAACATGTCAGGGTAACCTGTCCGTAAACACCTGGGTTCGAGCCCAGATTGAGTCAAGAATGAAAAATTATCAATAAAAATTTTAATTAATTTTCATGTTGTAAAATTCCTTTCTTCATAAAAATAATTTAATGAAAATTAAATTTAATGAACTTAAGCCTAATTAAAAATATTAAAAATTTGGATTAAAACCATAAATAGTTCAATAAAATAACCACAATACTAATAATTGTTAAAGCTAAGGCACGAGCTCTATGTTTGCATTTGTCCTTCAAGTTGTGCTGAAAAGGTCAACAAGAAAAAGAAAGACAAAAAAATGAAAAAACAAAAAATATATGTACTTTGAACTTCAAGAAGAATTCTTGACAAAAGTACGAAAAAAGAGAAGTAAAGGAAAACCATGTTAAAATAAATTAAAATAGATAATCATTCAAAAGCAAATTTCGATCTACCAAAAGGTTGAATACAATTTGGTTTAAGGATTGATGTTTGACTAATGACGTCAGCAGTCGTCGATGGCTGCGAGTGTTAAACGGCAAGCCCTCTGAAGAGATTGAGTGGTTGCAATCGAAACATGTCAGGGTAACCTGTCCGTAAACACCTGGGTTCGAGCCCAGATTGAGTCAAGAATGAAAAATTATCAATAAAAATTTTAATTAATTTTCATGTTGTAAAATTCCTTTCTTCATAAAAATAATTTAATGAAAATTAAATTTAATGAACTTAAGCCTAATTAAAAATATTAAAAATTTGGATTAAAACCATAAATAGTTCAATAAAATAACCACAATACTAATAATTGTTAAAGCTAAGGCACGAGCTCTATGTTTGCATTTGTCCTTCAAGTTGTGCTGAAAAGGTCAACAAGAAAAAGAAAGACAAAAAAATGAAAAAACAAAAAATATATGTACTTTGAACTTCAAGAAGAATTCTTGACAAAAGTACGAAAAAAGAGAAGTAAAGGAAAACCATGTTAAAATAAATTAAAATAGATAATCATTCAAAAGCAAATTTCGATCTACCAAAAGGTTGAATACAATTTGGTTTAAGGATTGATGTTTGACTAATGACGTCAGCAGTCGTCGATGGCTGCGAGTGTTAAACGGCAAGCCCTCTGAAGAGATTGAGTGGTTGCAATCGAAACATGTCAGGGTAACCTGTCCGTAAACACCTGGGTTCGAGCCCAGATTGAGTCAAGAATGAAAAATTATCAATAAAAATTTTAATTAATTTTCATGTTGTAAAATTCCTTTCTTCATAAAAATAATTTAATGAAAATTAAATTTAATGAACTTAAGCCTAATTAAAAATATTAAAAATTTGGATTAAAACCATAAATAGTTCAATAAAATAACCACAATACTAATAATTGTTAAAGCTAAGGCACGAGCTCTATGTTTGCATTTGTCCTTCAAGTTGTGCTGAAAAGGTCAACAAGAAAAAGAAAGACAAAAAATGAAAAAACAAAAAATATATGTACTTTGAACTTCAAGAAGAATTCTTGACAAAAGTACGAAAAAAGAGAAGTAAAGGAAAACCATGTTAAAATAAATTAAAATAGATAATCATTCAAAAGCAAATTTCGATCTACCAAAAGGTTGAATACAATTTGGTTTAAGGATTGATGTTTGACTAATGACGTCAGCAGTCGTCGATGGCTGCGAGTGTTAAACGGCAAGCCCTCTGAAGAGATTGAGTGGTTGCAATCGAAACATGTCAGGGTAACCTGTCCGTAAACACCTGGGTTCGAGCCCAGATTGAGTCAAGAATGAAAAATTATCAATAAAAATTTTAATTAATTTTCATGTTGTAAAATTCCTTTCTTCATAAAAATAATTTAATGAAAATTAAATTTAATGAACTTAAGCCTAATTAAAAATATTAAAAATTTGGATTAAAACCATAAATAGTTCAATAAAATAACCACAATACTAATAATTTTTTTTTTATCGGCATTAAACAAAGGTTGCTTTTCTGATGCAGCACAGTGATTCATTTCCGAACAGGACCGATATGTAGACATTACCCCACCTTCTAGTGCACAAGTTCATACGACTGTGTTGTTTTTTGTTATAAAACAAAGAACACAGGTTGTGCGTTACTTTAATATACAACAAAAAACGACACACAACCTGTGTTCTTAAATCTTCTACAAAAAATGACAAGTCATTGACGACAACCGTAATAAGGCCGGATGATGTTGTGTATTAATCACCAAGCAAATTGTACTAAATTTGAAAACTTTAGCTGTTACCGTTCTCTAGATATACAGAAATCTCTTTTGCCTTTGGACCCTATTATGGTTCACAACTCAACTCAGTTGAGTTGTAATTTCTTAATTTTTGTATTATGTTTTACAACTTTACTATATTGCGGTGAACAAAAACATTACAACTGATCACAACCAGGTGTCTTAATTACAAATCAACGAGTTGAGTTGTGTAACCAAGAAAAAAATTGCTAAATTTGTACGTGGTTCTTTCAAATCATTTTTCAGAATTTATTACGATGTTCGTTTTTTCAATTTTTTTGTTTTTGTTTAGTAATGGAATTTCTTAATGCTTTTTGTATTTCTTGTGTTTATTAAGTTATTTTAGCTTAAAGTGGTTAGTTTTTTAGGGGAGGAAAACAGAATTTGTGTTTACATGTCATTTTATAAAAATGAATGTTTTATTGTTTATGTTGGAATTTTAGCCATTTCTGTACAAAATAAAATGCAGCGCAACACATGCATTTATCAGTTACTTTTTATAAATTAAGTTGATTCTTTTTTTCATTTAAATTACGATTACCTGAATAATTTACTTTTTTGTCGCTGTTTTTCACGTGTTAAAAAAGCCATTTTCAAGTAACTGGTAACAGTTCTTGTCTACATAAATAAATCAAGTTTGTTTTTAGTATTTTTGCGTTTTTAGTTTTTTTTTTAGCTTACAATGAATAATATTGTAAAATAATTATTTAGAAAAGTTCAAATTTATAAAAGTAGCTGATAATGTTGGAAAAATACTCATAGAATTAAAAAACAAGAACCAAGGAACTAAAGCTCTTCCTCAAACTTTGGGACTGACCAATTGCAATTATACAGAAGGATTTTTTAAACAACTGATGTTAGAAACTGATTAAAAGGAAGAGCCGTCATAAAATTAGTTTCTTTAAACATTCATGTAGAAACTTTGTGGGGAAGAGTTATATCTTCTACTTTGTTTGTTTTTTTGTGGTTTTTGTTGGGTTTTTTTAGTTTTATATATATATGTATATTATATATAATTTATAAGAGAGGTAGTACTAGGTGTTGTTATGAAATTTATTTTTTCTTGTTTTTGGCATTTTTGCCTTCAGTATTGTTTTCCAATTTTTGTTTCTTTTTAGGTTGTGCCTCGTCTTCTTCCTCTTCGCCATCATCTTCTTCGTCGGTCTCATCATCATCCATATCGACTACCTCAACTTCGTCTTTGATATTTTGTCCATGAATATAAACTGGACCATTTCCTCTGATCAATTTGAATGTAGCTGATGTTTCGTAAAATTCAATGTCGGGATTAACAGCACGTGTTTCACCGGCTTTCAAGACAGCAATGGGGATTTTCAAATTGTCTTTAACAGTGTGTACCTAAAAAAATGAATTAAACAATAATATTTATTATAAATTATAAACTAAAGCAGATGAAAATATTATGTTGTGCTTAATTAGATAATAAAAAAAATTATTCAATCGTCATTTTTGCTCATTAATGGTTAAACCACCGACCATTTTTTAAATAAATTGAGTTCAGGATGGAGTATATTTTGTATAGTATATTTTGCTCCATTTTAAGTAGTTTAAAGTTTATTTATTAATTTATTATGATAAGATGTTATATAGAGCAGAGCTGTAAATGAATCATTCATTTTTTAATTAATTCGTGAATCATTCATGCAGTGAATTAGCAAATTTTGAATTAATTCTTTTTACACAAAAAATGAATTGAATGAAATTTGAATTAATTCAAACAAATTAGGCAGAATTGAATTTTAATTCGTTTCCAATTCAAATTAATCTGAAAAATGAATTGAAATTCATTTTGACAAATTCAAATGAATCTGTAAAATGAATTGCAATTCGTTTCCAATTCAAATGAATTTGTTAATGTGAATCGCAATTCATTTTACAGATTCATTTGAATTGAATTGATTTTGAATTAATTTAAATGAATTAGAAAAAAGAATTAGCAATTCATTTCCAACTCATTTGAATTAAATTGATTGAAATTTGAATTGACTTTGTAAGTAAATCTACAGTAAGCATCACATCACTGTCGTTTTGTTATTCAAAAATTTTTTTTTAAGGACAGCAAGCTCGTTTTGTATATCACCTAGTAAAGTCCAAAGTCAAAAAATTCCTCTATTTGAAATTCCTATGATTTACTGGAATTGCCAGTAGCGGCATAATAGGAATTGAGTTATTAGGTATCGGCAAAAATCAGATCTGCTCTTGAATTTGATTGATTGCCACTCATTTTAGATTTCATTCATTTGAATTTCTAATTATTTTTTCTAATTAATTTGAATGAATTCAAAATCAATTCAATTTAAATGAATCTGTAAAATTAATTGCAATTCTCTTTAACAAATTCATTTGAATTGGAAACGAATTGCAATTCATTTTACAGATTCATTTGAATCTGTCAAACTGAATTGCAATTCATTTTTCAGATTCATTTGAATTGGAAACGAATTGAAATACATTTCTGCCTAATTCGTTTGAATTGATTCATATTTAATTAAATTCTTTATTGCTGTGAAATGAATTATTCAAAATTTAGCTAATTCGTAAGGAATTAAAATCAAAAATGAATAATTCATTCACAGCTCTGATATAGAGCTACCGTGGCCAATATAAAAATATTACATACCATAAAAAAAATACCTAAGATTTAAAACTACATACCATTCTATATACCCAGCCAATAACAAACTTATAAAAATTAAATTAAAGAAGAGTTTATTGGTCAAACTTGGGGCCTTTTTATTCTTCAAATTCTTTTTTTTTCAATTTTTCGACATCCTTTGGATGTCATATTCAGGAATACCAAGTCACAAAAATTAACAACAATTTGGTTGTAGGTTTAGTTATTAAATTAAGTATTGTTTTGTTTTCAACGCCACTGTTTGTCGAATGTTTCATGTGCGCTATAATACCAAATGAAAATGCTTTCGATCGGCTAATTCAACTGCTCGCTCGTCAGCTCATTATTGGTTTGGCGAATATGCGAAAAAGTCGTAATAGAGAAAAACGCAATGAAGATTTACGTGAAGTTTTCTAAAAAATACTCGATAGCGTTTTTTGTATTTTCTCCACTGCTTCTGGCATATACATATTTTGAAGAAAAATTAAAATTTTTGTGAAGGTTCATTAACGAAATTAGAATTAAATAGCATTATATCTGATCCTTCATTTTATTAACCCTGCGGCCAAATGTAAACATTTGTGTACGTGTGACAAATACAAATACTTGCGAACTATGTACGTGAATTTAATTAGTTTAGTTTACATCACCAAGTTCTTTTTGGGGTATTTTTTTTACTGCAAAGAAGCGAAGCAAGAGTGATTTTTTTTTCTTGTTGTCATTTTATTTAGCTTTCGCTTTAACTACATTCACGTTTAATAGCATTTGCCTTTAGGGAACGGTCCACAAGCAAACTCCTCGACTGTATTAAGCAACGGATAACACAAAAAGGATCATAGATTAAGTTGGGCAAGGCAGAAGGCGCTGCTAAACTATGATATCAAAGGCTCTAGTCGGCAATTAGTAAGCGACGATAACATACCCAGCAAAAAAAAATGGAAGTGATACTTCATAAACGGCATCTTAATTACATCCAAAGTAGCTAATGCTACTTTTTAGCTTTAAAGAAGTAGTTTTGAAGTACAAATAAGAGATAACATTTTGAATAGCACGTTTGTTCTTAAATAATTGTATAGAATGTAGTTGGCCCGGAAATTTTTAAAAAAGATTGAACAAGGTATATTTAATGTACCTTGGGATTGAATTTCTAAAAAATATTTGTTTGTTCTGCAAATTGAATTGTACCTGTAATACTTTAATTTTTTTTTTGCCATGCAAATAAATTTTATATTTAATAAAAATTAGATTAAAAAATACAAAAAAAAAATTAAATTAATTAATAATAAAAAAAATTACCGAAACCATATCTTTTTTTCATTTTTAGTTAAGAGTGATGCTTTTAAATTAATTAAAGGGGCTTTTAATTATTAAAAGCGATATCGATGCATTTTAAAATCACTGCATTAATATCACTTCTTTAATGCACAATTTCATTACTATTGCAGAACTACTTTTGTTTAGCATCTTAAAAGTTATTTTAGTATACATTTTTTCTACTACTTATAATTAACATTCAAATATCAGAACTCTAAATGTACTAGAAATGTGGAATATATGCATTTAAAAGTAGTAGAAAATGAACAACATTTTTCCAATGACATGCTAATGTTAAATTCATAGCTTCTTCACCCGAATTTGAAGTACTTCGGGTTTGCGAGTTGTGGTGATTTAATAACATCTTTTTCAACGCTTTTTTTGCTGGGTATCTATGTACAGTTTGTGTATTCTTTTTTTACTCGACTACCCAACGATAGCACGTGCATTGCGGACGTATTAAATTTTTTTAAAACTCCACCGAAAGAGAAGAAAAATGATAAGCGAAAAATTTTACATTTTATGATACTTCTGACAACAATTAAAAAAGTACTAAGAAATAAACATTCTCTGAAGTGAAGTATCAAAAAGTTGCAAAATAAAATTTATTCAAACCAATTATGAATAAAAATTCTCCGGGAGTTTTCTCCCGAGAAGAAAAAAAACTTCTTCTGTTCTTCACTTCAGAGAATATTTAGAACGTTTATTTAACATTCTAGTTCTATTTAGTTTAGTTAAAATTATAAAATTGCAATACATATTTGATTTTAAAAAACCTCAAGATTTTTTTTTTAAGATAATTTATAAAATAATCTTTAAAAAAAGTTGATGTGTAAAAAAATGATTAAAACATAAGTGATTTGAAATGGAATTCAAAGGAAATAAAGTATTAAAATTAAAAAATATAATAAAATAATAACAACAATTAAACATTCTATGATAATAATGTTAACTTGATAGCTCTCTGGAAATTAATGAAAACATTTGTTGATGGTCTGCTCGTTGTTCTTTAAAAGTTTTGTCTATGCATACGTACTCAAATATATATACGTACATACGTAATTTATCGAAACGCCGCAAAAAAGTAAATTAAAACCAAAAAATAAAATTCATTAGATCGTTCAACGTGGTAAAGAGTGCACGCGCAAAATTTAGAACCCCAAAAATAAATATATTCATAAATTTTTAAAATCATTTTGTACAACTTTAATAAGAGTCTAAATAAGAACACAAAATGACGGAATTAGAAGGTTCGAATTTTCAAATGTTTATAGGAAATCTTAAATAGTGCTTTGATAATAAATCCTAATTATAAATAACAAAAATCTTCGGGCTGTTTTACGGTTATTGAAAATATTACAAATTTTAAACTAAAATGAACAAAAATAAGACCTATTACGAGTCGTTGTCTTGCTCGAAGTCGTAGTGGTTTGAAATTTTTGTCGACACCATTTAAATTATTTTTTCATTAACACAATCGCATTTTTCGTCATGCAACTTAACTTGAAAGACATTTCTAAAGACAGTGATTTTTTGACACTTGCAACAAGTTATAAGGTGTGTTTAATAACAAAAAGTTATTGGTATTTTCAATAATTGTTACCAGTAAGTGCCCAGGCAGAAATTACGACTCTTCAAAATATTTTGTACCGCCACAACCCTGTAAATACAAAATTGTAACTCTACCAATAAAATGGTACCATCACAACACTGTAGATACAAACTTACAACCTTAGTTTTTAAATACCGTTTTAAAAAAGATTCAACACCGGTACAACACCCTAAATACAAATATACGACCTTAGTTTTTTAAAGTCGTATTTACCAAAAAACTATACCGCTACAACACTGTATATACAAGAATTAAACCTTTAATTCCTAATACCGTGTTAACAATAATTCTACACCGCTACAACGCTGTATATACAAAATTTCAGTCTTAATTTAATAGTGTCGTATTAAAATGAAAACACAAAAACTATTTTAGGTAAGAAAATATACAAATTTTTGCTTGTTTATTTAGCGAATTTATGTAGTTACATTATATTTAATTATTAATGTAAAATAGTAATAGCTATTATTTAATCATAAAATTTAGTAAGAATACATTTTTGTTCAACTGTATGTATGTATGTATATTAAACTTGATAATATTTTTGTCAAGTTTTTTTGGCGTTATACAATCCAATTTCTTTTGATGAAAGCAGATATTCAAAAAATTCTTTGATTTCAAGAAAAATGGTACCTTTTAAAAAAAATTCATTAGGTTTGATTTGGGAAAATTGTTTACCCACAATTTCTGTGACTATTAGTATATGTATGTCCAATTTGTAGTAAACATATACATATTATCAGGATAGGTTGTTGTAATTTTAAGCCCACAAATATTTACAAAAGAAAAACAAGCTCTTGATTCCGGAATTTTGGAAGAAATAGTAGGAATTAGTTTGCTAAATATATATGTACATATTATATTAACCTGAATTCCATTTCCTTCTTTTGTTTTTCTTTTATAAATGCTTTTTTTTAAATAGAACAATGAATTTTTATAATAACATTTTCAATATATAAATCAAACTTAATTTTCAAAACCTTTTCTTATTTAAGAGGTATTGCATGGGTTCAAAAATTTCAAATTTGCAACATTGTATGGGAACGTTATTTGCAGTTTATCAACATCAGTACACTGTTGTAAATTTAAATTAACGGCTTTATAACAATATTGAAAATAAGAATCGAAATAGGGTTATGACTACGTTGTAAATTCGTGAATCCAACATTGCAAATTTAAATTTACAGTACTGTGAAAACACTAAAAAGAAGAGTCGGAAGACGCACATTTGGCGTTATCATTTCAATATTGTGACAACATTGCAAATTTGGTAAACAGTACGTTGTATTGGTGTTGATAGTATCCCCTGCAACGTCGGCACAGCGTCGTGGTGATTGTCTTTCCTGCCTGGGTGTGTTCGTACTTGAAAACTTGCAATGAGAGTTAAAAATGAGCTTAAAAATTTGAGGGACAAAAAATTTAACGACCTATTTCATATTTTTGTTTATAGAACAAAATTAATTTTTAAATTAAAAGTTTTTCAATAACATACAAAATTTATTTTTCTAACATATAAGGACATATTGCGAAAAAAGTTCAAAACAATTGAATTCAGAAATAAATAAGTTCGTATGTTACAGTTGAATACAGTCGATATGCCTAACTTGCAATTTTTTGCTGGTAAAGCGTTCATTTTTTTTTAATAAGTGGGAGAAAAATATTTTGTAAATTGAAAGCTTCCGCTAGTAAAGTAAACGATAACAACTGATTTTAAAAATATAAAGAGTGTTACCAAATTAACTTCATTTCGGAAACAATAACACTGCTCAGCAGCAAAATCCTCCGTTAAATAAAACTATATGGATTTTGATGCGCTGAACTCAAATCCGTTCTCGGTTTTTTCCATCAGATCGAGATTTTGTTTAATGGGCGTGGCAAATTTTTTGCCCTTAATTTGTCAGGTACGGAGACATATTTCATCCTAACTCGAGAACAAGTCATTCGATTTTCAAAAGTGAAACACCAGAAGATGTGTAACAAAATTGTATTTTTTTAGTCGAATACAATTTTTCTGTATCTCTTATCGTTTTGGAATTATTCAGAAATTAATTAAGCGAGGCGTTGCTACAAAATTACAAATCTGGCAACCTTTTTTGCTTGTATTTGATTTTGTTGTACGAAAATAGATAGAAGTAAAGAGTTGCCATTCATTGCTGCTACAAGGCGCTTTAGTGCGCCCACTCTGACGTTGTTTGCTGCATTACACATATTTGGTCAATATTGGGTACCTGCGGTAAATTGACAATAAAATCTAAATTTTTTAACCGATTTTTATGGTTTCTGGCTCTCAGAAAAAAGTGCAAAATGTGTAATACTTGCTTTATATTTTTTTAATTCCATTTTAAATTAAAAATATTACGAATTTTGCACACTCCATTAATTTCTTAATAATTCCAAAACGATAAGAGGTACAGACAAATTGTGTTCGACTTAAAAAAATACAATTTTGTTACACATCTTCTGGTGTTTCACTTTTGAAAATCGAATGACTGGTTCTCGAGTTAGGATGAAATATGTCTCCGTACCTGACTAATTAAGGGCAAAAAATTTGCCACGCCCATTAAACAAAATCTCGATCTGATGGAAAAAAACCAAGAACGAATTTGGGTTTAGCGCATCAAAATCCATATAGTTCGCATAGTTTTAATTAACGGAAAGACAAAAAATTAATTTTTGCAGAGCAGTGTAATTATAGTTTTAAGTTTTTGTAATAATATTAAAAAATAATCTTGTGTTTTCAACAGATTAACGATTGCTGTTTTCCCTTCATGGGAACAAAAATTCCACATGTTATTCACGATAGGGGTGATAGAATTAAGACAGCTTCTTGTATTTTTTTTTTATTTGATGCTTAACAAAATATTAAGCAATTCAAAAAATTAAGATGCAAAATTCAAAAATATCAGAAAAAAAACTAAATGAATCATTTTTGAAATACATACGTCATTTGTAAACAAAAATAAATTAAAACAAGCAAATGAGCGAAAAGCCAATAGATTTGTTGCACTATTTACTACCTGAAAAATATTTGTTTTGTTTTTGCTCATGTAAAAACAACTAAAGTAAATTAAAATTTTTGTACATTTAGCAAACGCTTGCAAATGTTTCTTTTCTTTTTATTCACTTGTTTACTACTGTAGGTTGTAAATAGCCTGACTTTAATTTAAAAATTTTTTGTTAAAAATTTTATTATTAATATAACTAACTAACTGGCTTTGCTACATAAGTAAAGCATGCAGAACGTGAGTAAATTATTAATTGAGATAAACTTAATATTATTTCGGCAATTCGTTCGTGTAATAAAGTAAATAAGAAAGTTAAATAATGTGTGTTATTACTGATACCGGAAGATACTCTTAAAAAAAACACTCAAAGTTATGCTCAGCGCTTATTTATTTTTTAGTGATAAACTTTGACATTGTTTAAAAATTTAACAAATTGTTCGAGATGAAAGATAGACATGTTTTAAAGAATGTGTTAATTTTGGTTGTGAAATACCAAGTGTTTGTTTTTTAAATATGTACAAACAAATAAAGACACATATTTAAAAAATGAGTACAATGCATCTTATTAAATAAATAAAACATATCGCACTTGTTCAACAATAGTGTATTAACTCAAAATTAAAAAAATCAGTAGAAGCAAACCAATTTTTAATATTACATAAAACGCATATGTGCGAAAGAATTCTTAAACCAACAGTTTCATTACCAAAAAGTAAACCAAATAGCATGATATTTTTACAGCGGTTAGATATGAATACATATAAAACGTTTCGGTTTTTATTCCAAAAAAAGAAAAGAGAAAAATTTTGAGTTAATACACTATTGTTGAACTAGTGCGATATGCTAACCTGAAATAATTTGCCCTTTTATATGTATATAAAGTGCCTTGAAATAAATTAGGAATTTCAAGAGATTATTTATTTTAAAAGTTATCTAACGAAGTTTGTAAATATGTATGTTAAAAAATAAACTTAATTGTGTGAAAAAAGTGTATATGTTAATATTAATATGTATGTTAATATGCGATTTTTGTTATTAAATAAAATCCTAAGCATTAACCATAATTAATAATAAAATTTATTATTTATTATTCAATTAAGCAGTTTACACACTATCGATAAGATTTGCTCAAATGTACGCTTGATCGATAGTGTGACCGTTACTTTTTGTCAGGCAACAGTCAATTATTCAAGTCAAGATTGAGCATTTAAATTTTGAAAACATTATTTTTCTGCGCATGTACGTCACAGTAGTAAACGAGCACAAGCTCCATCACACAAACACGTGTATGTGGTATGCCAATGTTTGATTACATTTAAATCTCTTTGCTACAGGGACGTATAAATTACGTCAAAATGAGAGTACAAAGTTAACGGACCTGAGCACTGCGCTATTTTGTTTTCTTTGCTTCATGTATTTCAGTTAATAACATGTATTTTATTTTTTAAAAATATGTGTAAATTAATAGATTTTTATGTATATTTGCCGCCATAAACAAATAACTTGCTAAAGAGCTAATGTAAGATGTTTTGTCTATTCAAAATAGAACACGGTCTAATTAAAAAAATTTGATAATCTGAATGCATGATTAAAATAAACTATCTTTATAAAAAACCGTTTTAACATTAATCTTATCAAAAACTTGAAAATAGTTTGAATTACGTATGTATGTATGTATTTATCTTTACTTCATCACATGTTTTATTTATAAAGAAAGTAAAACTAAACGATAAGTTGATGAACAATGTCTCGAGTACATCATTAAAAAAAACTATTTTAAGTGCATTTTTTATAAGAGCTTTAAGTAATAGAAAGAATTCAAATATTTCGGCAAAATGTTTTTCCTTTTTTCTTTTAATATCTCTATTTTTTAACTTATTACTTGCATAAATTGCTTGTAAATTAAGCACACAAAAAGTATACATTTTGGCCAAGTCCTGTCATTTGGAGCCGGCTAAAATAAAATAAATTTAAAACCCTTTTAGATGTACTAGAATCTTAAACCAAAAAGCAAATGTTTTGTTGTTTTTTTTACCATTTTTTTCTAATATCAGCAAAAACACAGCTTAAAAATACCGAAAATAAATTTTGTCTTTTTTATACCCTTCACCACAGGTGGTGAATAGGGTATATATATAAGTTTGTCATTCCGTTTGTAATTTCTATATTATCGATGTTAGACCCTATATATTCTGGGTCGTTATGAAAAGCGAAGTTGATTTAACGATGTCCGTCTGTCTGTTGAAATGGGTTTTCCGAAGACCCCATATATGATGGGGGCCAGGTTATTGTACATTTATGTCACATATGGTCCGGAATTGTTTGCTATTGAAATTCAAATAGATCGGTCCACAAATGGCTAAGATATGAGTAAAAAACCACGACTACCTCAATTTTTAAAGATCCAATTAGAAGCGACATAACCTTATCAACGCTGCATTACCATAACCACTGTATTACCAAAATGACATAAACATACCATACAATTTGGTTTCTACGGATATGATAATGCAGTGTTGGTAATGTGGTTTTTTGTTGTTTTTATACCCTTTATACAAGGCGAATTCATAACAGGTAAGTGCAACTCTACAACTACAAAAAGCCCCATGTATTTTGTTTATACAATTTTATGGTTAGTTGTCAAAATTTTTTTATTGCAAATTAAAATTATCACTTTTTTATAAAAGAAATTAATAAATTTACTTCAATCATTCGCAGTTTTAAATTTTTTTTATTATACAAATAATATTTTTAACACTTTTCATTCAACTTCTTCTCAAAACAAAATCATATTTTGACGTTTGACCATATTTTTTAATTCGCCGTGGAAACAGTTGATGAACGGCTGACGAGATCAGTTTACCTGTTTGTATTCGCCTTGCCTTTATATGAGTGGTGGAGTTTATTTTAATCAGCCTTATTTCGGTTCTCGATGTAGAAAACGACTCAGTATTAGATTAAAGTAAATTAAATTAAAGTTCTTTAATCTACTACAAAATTCGACTTACGGTGCTACCGACATCGAGAACCGAAATAAGGCTGAATGTGTTTAATCAAGGCGAATTCAAATGGTTCAAATCTTGGTTTTTCAAAGGGATTTTTTTTTTAATTTTTATGTTCTAAAAACGATTGTAAAAAAATATTTACCAGTTTTAGATTTTTAAATTTAATTTATAATGAAGTTTTTAGAATTGTGAATATGTATGTATGTATGTACATACTTATATGTAAAAATTATTTAGTTTTTGTCTAGTTGCTCTGTATTCTGCTCGCACAATGGTGAAGGGTTTATAAGATTCGGCACAGCCGAATATAGCACTCTTACTTGTTTTTCACTAAATTTGGATTTTGTTAGTAAGCTGTATTATTTTCTTTTTTTAATATAATTATCAAAGTAATTTTTGGGAATACATAATTTTTAATTAATAAGATTTTGTTTTTCGTGATTAATTCTTGATCAATACACGGAAATTTATTGTTGTAGGATAAGCTAATTCTTATGAGCATTTTACTGGTTGCTTAGGACAGATTATCAAGAAACTTTAACCAAAAACTTTAGAAAAGGTAAAAATTTTAGAAATTCAAACAAAACAAAGCTTAAACAAAATACCAAATATAAACAGCGAGTTTATCTTTTCAAACATTTCCCACTACAATTGTTGGAAATTCTCCCAACATTAATTGTTATTGTGAGCGGATTAAGAAAAAACTAATTTAAAAAAAAAACTGTTTTGCCGTTTTCGCAAAAAAAATCAAAGACCCCTTTTAGACTTGGCAAGTTAGTTGCGCAAGTTACTTGCCGAGTACTGCAAAGTATGTACTAATTTTTTTTCATTACCCCGACCTTACCGCTGACGGACGTATACAAAACAAGAGTTCCGCAAGAGAAAGGGGTGAAAATAAAGTTTCTTGCCAGAGCAGTTCTTTGATGCAAGGGCACTTGCAAATTATTATTAAAGTAATTTTTGGATTTATTTTTATTTTCTTGCGAAAACAACAAAAAAAATTATATGTATAATTTACTTATATATATTGGTGTTAAGCACAATTAGCTCTAAGTAACAAAAGGGATAACATTTCAACAACATGGGCCCAATATACAAGCTAATTTGCTTGCTGGCGTTACATTACAAAAAGAAGACATTTCCCTGGAAAAGCCCATATGTATTGTTTGTCTAAAAACTAAAGAACTTTGTATGTATGTACATATATATTAAATTGATTTTGTCGTGATCAGTAGAAAAGTACTTCAAAGTAAAATTTGGTTAAAAACTTGTAAATCCAAAAATAAAAATACCTCGTAAAACAGTTTTATAAAAAAAGGAGAACTACATAGGAAAATTAAATAAATAAAATTAGTGATCATGCTTCATATCGTATACTAGAACTAGTCGATTAATTCTTGTTCGATTAATCGAACAATTTTAGACGATTAATTGTTCGAATAATTTAAAATTGCTAATTTCGATTAAAGGATTAATTGAAGAATTTATACCGATTAATCGAATAATAATAATATACATATAATATTCCTGTTAAATGTATAGCTATTTTTTTCAAGTTTTAAGTCGAATAAACAAACCAAATGTATGTGTCATGTTTAGTGAGTAATTTTGCTTATATTTTTGTTTAATTTTTTCAACACAATTAGTTGAGTTGTAAACCGGAATAGAGACCTTCACTAATTTACCACTTACACAGTGAATATGTCGTAGTGCTTCAAGAAAGTTGCTTCACCAACAATTCAAAGGGGATACGAGTTGTCCAATGAATAAATACTTTAAACAAGATCCTTCAATCGATTCTCTAGAGCATATTATTTGAAGAAGCATAGCAGAGGTTGGAATGTGCGTGAAAAGTTTAAAAAAATCCAAAGTTATATGGACTGTTTTAAAATCTAAGTGCCCGAAAGTGAAGCAACAATTTGGAGCTGCATTGAAAGTTTTTTTTTAAAAAGAATCTCGTAAAATTTCTGGATTAATTCGATAATTTAAAAATTTCATTCATTTAATCGAATATGTTAACAATGTCAAATATTTATTATCGTTTAATATTTGACGATACATACGCAAATATTTAATACCCCAACCATTCAATAAAAACTAGCAATACCACAATTTAATTTGCGCAAAAAAATATATGCATACATGTACAAATAACGATAAGAATAAATATGTACAATATTGTAGTACAATAAAACCGCGGCATAGCGGTGAAATTCTGAGGTAGGATCAGTGTTGCCAATTTAGCCATTTAGTGGCTAGATTTAGCCATTTTTCACCCTGTTTAGCCATTAAAAAATGAGTTGAACCATTTTTTTTTTGCCATTTATCAACTTGTTTAGCCATAATTTTTTTTGCCGTTTTTCTTTTAAAAGAATAATTTTTATTTTATTATAAAAATTTATAAAAGTAAAATAAATATTTTTAACAATTAAAACGCCTTTAATTTAAATCCGAACTTTATAAATGTTGAAAATCGCTATAAACGATGTTGATGAAACATCTTTCAAAATGAAGGAACAGTATTCCAATATTAAATTTATAAAATGGATCAACACAAACATCGGTGTTAATTTTTGTTTTTTTAGAAATTTCAGAAATGCTGAAGTAGAAGGTGTATTTAGCCAAGTAAACATCGTTTAAACTTCATTTACAAACGCGCCTAATCTGTTTGCAATAAACAAATTAATCTGTGCTCTTAATAAAAATTAATTAAAATGAAATATTTGGGTTTTCCTTTTGTCTTTTTACAGAGATTTTGTATCATGAAAAATTTCCAGATGTTTTTAGAATTATCAAAAGTCGTTCAAAAAGTTGTTGCGCAACAGCAACAATTAAAAATTGTTTGCCTATTTTGACCTGGTTGCCAAAATATGAACTAAAATTTCTAATTCCTGATTTTGTAGCAGGTTTAACTGTTGGTCTTACTGCTATACCTCAGGCTATAGCGTATGCCACAATAGCAGGTTTACCAACACAATATGGCTTATATTCTGCATTTATGGGTTGTTTTGTTTATATTATATTTGGCACTTGTAAAGACATAACTGTGGGTGAGTTACTTGAAGTGTTACAACTAATATGCTATATTTCTTACTTTAAATTTTGAAATTTGTTCCTAGGTCCAACTGCCATTATGTCCTTGATGATACAAACTCATATTTCTGGCAATCCAGATTATGCTGTATTGACATGTTTTCTATCGGGCTCTGTTATTTTTCTTTTAGGTATTTTGAATTTGGGTGTATTGGTAAGATTTATTTCGGTGCCAGTGACTACTGGTTTTACTCTAGCCGCTGCTGTTACCATAGCAAGTGGTCAAATTAATAATTTATTTGGAATTAAAAGTAAGTCAGTCATATTTCATTTTACAAAGTTAAAGAAAGTTTTAAATAAATTATTAACATTGAAAGGTCCCAATAATGAGTTTCTGGACTCTTGGTCTTATTTCTTTAACCACATAACTGAGATGAATAGAAATGATGCTATTTTGGGTGTTTGCACTTTAGTGGTATTGCTGTTAATGAGAGTAAGATTAAAACATTCATACATATATTTCAGAAGTTATAATATGTAATCTTATATGAATTTTCCTTAGAAAGTTAAAGATCTTCCTTGCCGTTATAAAACTTTCAGGAAATACATTTCTTTGTCTCGTAATGCTCTGGCTGTTGTAGTAGGCATTTTATTATGTTATTTCTTAAGTCATGACGATCGGTTGCCCTTTAAAGTCACCGGTAAAATAACCCCTGGAATACCACCTTTTCAACCACCTCCATTCTCAACCTCAAACAATGGTACCACTGAAAGTTTTGGAGAAATGATATCAAATTTGGGAGCCTCCCTAGCAACAATCCCTTTAATTTCTATACTTGAGACAGTAGCCATAGCAAAGGCATTTTGTAAGTAAATATTTATACTTTCACAAAAAAATGTTTTTAATTTGAATTATTTTAACAGCCAAGGGCAAAATTGTTGATGCCTCACAAGAAATGATTGCTGTAGGCCTTTGTAATGTTTTTGGTGGGTTTGTTTCCTCTATGCCCACTACTGGTTCATTTACACGTACTGCCATTAATAATTCAAGTGGTGTAAAGACTACTTTGGGTGGTGCTGTAACTGGTGTTCTGGTTTTATTAACTTTGGCATTTTTAACTACAACATTTTACTATATACCCAAGGCTACTCTATCGGCCATTATTATTTCAGCAATGATATTTATGGTGGAATATGATCGTATTGGTGAAATATGGAAGTCAAAAAGTAAGAGGGAGTTCACACGGTGTCTTTTCAGACATGTCTAACAAACACGTCTGTTTTGTTTGAAGGCGATCGGGGTAGAGAAGATATCAATTTGTATGTATAAGTAAGTTAGACTATAAGATATGAAAACAGACATTTTTGGAAAGACATCGTGAAAAGACAGAAGGTTTTTGGTAGCATGTTCAAAAGAGAATGTCAATAACAGACATGTCTGGAAAAACAACGTGTAAATGCCCCTAAGAGAAATACTAATGGCGTTTTCTTTTTTGAGTAAAATTCTGCTTTTAATCTGCCTTTTACATTTTTGTATGTCCTTTTCTGAAAAACATGTGTTATTTTAAAAGTGTCAAGCGTTCTTTTCCGAGAATGGTCCCTTTAAAATAAAAACAAAATGCTACATGTTTAACACTCATTTCAATTAAAGGGGCATGAGTGAAGCACTAGATCAAGGCGAATTGTTTTATGCCGAACTTTGTGTTCTTTTGTAAACGTAAAATAAAATTAGTGGCGCAATTAAAAATGTTGCCATGTCACATGTAACATTTATGCAACACTTTTTGTTTAGAAAAGAAAACGCCATAAACTAATGCAAATATGTAATAGATAAAACATTAATTTCTTGATTTCTTTGTAGAATTGGACTTTTTCCCGTTCTTAGTTACCGTGATGGCTTGTTTGTTCTTAGGTTTGGAATATGGGATGGTGTGTGGTATTTTAGCTAATATGCTTTTTATTTTCTACAAAAGTGCAAGGCCAACAATTGTTATAAAAAATGTGAAATTTCAAAGCATACAAGTGGGTATAGTAGATGTTAAGGAAAATCTTTGCTATTCTTCAGCGGAATATTTAAAATCGAAAGTAGTTAAATTCGTAACCACCAATAAAGACATTAAATTAATAGTGTTAAATGGTAAAGAAATACCAAATATTGATTTTACTGTAGCCTTGGTAAGTATCAGAAATAGCTTTTGTTTAATATTTTTAAGCGCAACTTTTAACATTTTTTGTCTTTTTCAGAATATTGTATCTTTAAAGGACGATTTGTCCGTCTCCAATTGTGAATTATTATGTTGGAATTGGAATATAGAGGCGGCCGGTGTTATATGCAGAGTACATCCTAAGGAACGAACCATGTTTAAGTTTAGCAAATCTATAGCAGAAATAGTTGAAGAAGCTAAGCCCAGACTAAATTGTGTAGACAATTTAGATGAATATCAAGAAGTTTGAAATAACTAATAAAATACAAAAAATAGTTCCTCATTAATAGTAAGATGCAATATGTGTTTAATAAATTTATTTACATATTTAAAATATATAATATTTAAATTTAAGATAACCATTTACAAAAATGTAAAGAAGTATTTTGTTACCTGAAACGCAAAAGGCACTAACTTACTAACCAAAAATTAAAAATAAAGTTTTTCATTGGTTCTGATGTATTGCATCAACACAAATGTCCACAAAAAATGTTGGAACCTTTCGACCAACGTTTGCGTTTGTATAAGCAAAAGACAAAAGGCCCTATCTACAAAAGGCCCAACTAATGGCGTTTCTTGTCTAAGAAAAAGTGTTGCATAAGTGTTACATGTGTTACATGGCAACATTTTTAAATGCTCCCCTAATTTTTAAGATGTGTTTCATATTTTACGTTTACAAAAGAAGACAAATTTCGGCATAAAACAAAAAAGTACATTTAGCGCAAGGTAAATTCAATTACAGGTGGTGGCAAGACTGTAACAATTTAAAGCCGACAAAAACAACACATGTTTTTTGTATTGCATTGTTAGTGTTTACGGCTCAAAACTTGGCACCACCTTGTACTGAATTTGCCTTGATCTAGTGCTTCACTCATGCCCCTTTAATTAAAATGAGTGTTGAACACGAAGCATTTTTTTAATATTAAAGAACGCTTTACACTTTTAAAATAACACATGTTTTTCAGAAAAGAACATAAAAAAATATAAAAGGCAGAATAAATGCAGAATTTTACTCAGAAAAGAAAACGCCATAACAGTTTGCATAATACAGGGTCCGCTAAATAACTTTTTTTTTTGAAAATGCTATAAAAAAACTACTGAATATTTTCTCAAATTTCTATTTTTATTTGAAAGTACATACATACATACAATCCTTCCGGGTAATGATGGAAAATAATTTCATTCAAATGGCTGCCTCGGCTGGCCATGCAGTAGCCTACACGATCGGTCCAATTTTTAAGCACATTATCGATTGTGTGCAGCTGTATTTCACCAATGGCTTCACAAATATTGTCCTTTAAAGCAGAGATAGGCAAAATGCCGCCCATGGGCGCTTTGTTATTCTCTTATTTACACGTATTTTAAGCACACGTACACAAGAAAAAAAAATTCAAACAATTCAGTCTCGCATGAGCAGTCGCACGGGAATGTTGTGTTACGCTTGTAGCTTGAACAGCGTTGCCAAATGTTATTTTTTTTTGTTAAAATTTTTTTTTATAATTATTAGTTAAAAAAATAAGTTTTTTTTGTAAATTGTTTTTTTTATATAAAAAAAAAAAGTTTTTTTAAATAAGTTTTTTGTTTAAAAAATTAGTCTTTTTGAAAATTGTGCTGTTTTACATTACAATTTTTTCTTTCAATTTTGGTATTATATTTCTTACGAAATTTTTGACTTTTAAATGCTTGCTCGAACTTCTTTATAATCCATTATTATGTAACATTGAAACACATAATGGTGACAGAAAGGAAGAACTTAACTTATTCATTATTTTTGATCTATGTCAAACTTGTAGGGACAACATTTTATACCCATGAGGTCTTCGAGATGTTCATCTGTGAGACGATTTTGGTGTTTATTTTTATAAGCCTCAATGAAGAAAATGAAGATTCACATATAAAGGTTGGTCCAAACATTGAATACATCTTCCGAATCTACTGAATTGTTTTCTTCCGTACATGTGTTTAATATGCAACGCTGCAGAACAATGAGAGCGGGAGAGTCATTTAGCACTAACATTATTATAAAATACACATGTATGTATGTATGTGTTTGCCTATCTTTGCTTTAAAGCGTCAATTGTCTCTGGCTTGTCGGCGTAACACTTATCTTTGACGGCACCCAACAAATAATAGTGCAACAGTGTCAAATCGCAGCTCCGAGGTGGCCAAACGACATCAGATCTGCGGCTGATAATGCGATCTTCAAAAACAAGGCGCAAAACATCGAGTGTAGCTTCGGTTATGTGGCACGTAGCGCCGTCCTGTTGAAACGAAATGTTGCCAATATCCTACTCTTCAATTTTTGTGAACAAAAAATCGTTCAACAATGCCCGATAATGATCGCCATGGACTGTAACGGCCACTCCTTGTCCATTTTCGAAGAAAAATGGCCCAATTATGCCTCTGGACCAAAATCCGCACCAAACAGTGACTCGTTTTGGGTGCAACGGCTTTTCAATGTATGCGTGCGGGTTTTCTGTGCCCCAAATGCGACAATTTTGCTTGTTTACATATCCGCCAAGATCAAAATGAGCTTCATCTAAAAAGATGATTTTTTTTTGTCAAAATCGGCATCTTCTGTAAGTTGATTGCAGGCCCACTTAGCGAAGCGAAAACGCATATTTCCCAGCGTTGTTCAAGCGTATACACAACCATATTCGTTCAGCGAAAGGATAAAACTAATTATCTGTCTAATCAGACATGAGCTAAGTGTTACCATTCACGAAATAAGCACTAGTTGAAAAAAAATGTTAGTTGGCGGACCCGTTACATTGTCAATTGTCAAAACAAATGGTAGGTTTTGCAAGAATAATAGAAGTAAAATAAATTACAAACGGTCTAAGGCGATTTACCAATTTATCATTACAAATAGTTTTTTTGCTTATCCTGTAAAATTTTTAAAATTTTAGATATGGCCTTTTGCGTTTAGGTTCTCTTTAGTATTTTTTTAAAACCAATTTTTGGATATTTTTTCGCTGGACGGAAACATTATTTTGTTATAAATAAAAATGAACAAAAAAAATTAATTGGGATTATTTCTTTATTTATTTAATCTGGAAATTTATTTCTCATGGTGAGTACATTTATTATATAAATTTTCATATTATTCGAATGTGTATTCTAATTCAAATTACAATCCTCAATAGCTTTTATACTTTGATAGTCTTATTCCTTCAATATTTTCCAGGAATATTTTCTATGCACTATCAGAATTTTTGTTTGTATATTTCTGTTACGAGGCTTACTTAAGCTATCCTTTGGTTAGCAATGAAGTAAATTGTAAAGAAAATTTATACAACTATTAGATAGCCTATTTCCGATTTTCAGCGTAGACGGCCTTCGGCCGGGCGCAAGGATTTTCTCCTCTATGGTTTAACAAAAACCGGCTTCGCTAACTAAAGCTTCTCTGCATAGCCGGCCTTCAGCTGGGCGCTAAGATTTTCTGCCCTATGGTATAACAAAGACCGGCTTCGCTTTTTTTTCAAAATTCACCATTTTAATTCGCTCCAGTAAGGCAATAACAAAAATTTTTAAATTTTTTTTTCATCATGTACATATGTATCTTAAATAATATTTTGTTTCAAACGTAGTAAGCGTAAAATTGTTATCGTCGGACAAAGAATTCAGAAATAACGCCAGATTTAGTGAAAACATCCGAATTTGAATATTCATAAAATTTTTTTTTAAGAATGCTACTAATTCACTGCGGAACAGGAAGTTTGCATTCTGGAATTTTATTGCAAACTTTTACTAATTTGAGGCCGCTGATTTCAAATCATATCTCCATTTTTCTCTATTAGCTCTAGTTTTCGAGATATGCCGTTTTGTCCAAAATTAAGGCACTTTCATTATATATATTGGAATAACTTAAAAACGGTTGACCATATTCAGTTAAAAAAATCTGAAACTCGGTACCTATGTGATGCAAATCAATCTATTTCAGATGGATTTCATTGAATTTTGAAATCCATTTCTGAATTATACCTAGTTTTAATTTTTTGTTTAAAATGCAGTTAATGGTACTATTAGCCCAATTATAAGTAAAAATTCCCCGGGAGTTTTTTTCCCTTCTCTGATTTTTCCTATTTAAACTAAATTGTAAAAATGGGAAAAATGAATAAACTCCCGGGAAATTTTTATTAATAATTGGGATGTAGGTATATAGTATAAAATTTCAAAGAAAATTAGCAGAAAATGTATTTTAAATCAATTAACATGTTACAGTACTTTTCGCTTATAGTCACATCCTTAAAGCCCTTATGACAAGTTTCAAGATTTGGTGAACAGTGCAAATATAAAGTAATACGTCCATGTTCTGGAAAACGCTAATCGCTTAAAATTTGCGTTTTCGATTTGAAAACGCCAAACAGGTGTTCTGAAAAACGAAAACGCTAGAAATTTGGCGTTTTCAAACCGCTAGTGTATACTTAAGCGATCTGGTCTATTTTATTAAAACTGCACTTTAAAGAGAAAAGGAAATGGCGCACAATTTCAATTTAATATGTTTTCTATTTATTTAATGAAAATCTTGTAACATTTTTTCACGATTTTAATTAAAAAAATGCAATTAAAAAATTTGCTTTGAGTTTGTCAATTGTGTGATGCAGTAGTTTACTTATGAACATGTAATAAAGCTGTAGGCATTTTAATTTTAAATTTATTTTGCAGAACTAATTTGTAAATTAAATTGTTTGTTTACGTTTTGTTATGATAAAACATATGTTTTCATTGCTCAAAAACAACTTCGAAAAATAGCAAAACGCTAGCAAATCGCCTGGTTTTCAGAACATGCTGAAATGCGTTTTGCGTTTTTGAAATCGTAAGCGATTTGAAAACGCTGCGTTTTCCAGAACATGGACGTATCGTAGAAAAATTTACCAAGTGCGAAGGGTTCAGCTGTACTAAGATAAATGGCAAACTGTCAAAAATGTAACTAAAGTTATCGATAATAAATGAAGTTGTGTCAAAAACAATGTAAAATTGTTCAATTGACATTTCAAGCTTGAAATATTAAAAGTGTTGCTGAATCAGCGGGTTATGGGCAAATTCAGCGATTTACCGCTTTTTGTTTTTAGGTTTCTCATAAACAAAAAATTGGCAACATTTAATAAAATTGACAGGTGGGATGGCTAAGTTCAAGGTATATTTATAGCAGGTAGTCTCGGAAAGCCAGCTTTTTATTTTTTATTTGCTTGTTTTGCGATACGAACTGTCAAATGTTGTATAGTAAAGAAGTAAACAAGTTTTTTGTCTTTATCTTTTGTTTTTTTTTTTTGTCTCTTATCAGCCCCATTGCTTTTTGACAGTTTGTATCCCAAACAACAATAAAAAGCCCTGTTGTTTGTTTTATTGTGCTACCTACTATAAATATACCTTGGCTAAGTTATTTTAATTGTACTTTTTTGTTTATACTTTTTAAACTAAGATTTATAATACCTTTTTGTGGTGTTTTTTAAGAACATAGGTAAATAAAATTTATTTCAACTAAAAAAATCTTTTAGTACAATTAGGGAAAAAAAGTAAAATTTTTAAAGGTTGTTAGTACAATTTTTAAAATTCTCAACGCCATCCCTGAAACGAAACCATAACAAGAAAAACAAGGGTAAAACTTTGTTTACATTTTTTATAGTTTGCTCTATCTAGCATTAACTATTTCTTCTATCAATTCTATATCAATTAATGAATAAAAAATGTAGTCATAAGGGCTTTAGTTGCAACGATAACGTGGACTATATCGCTAATGTGACTAATTCACATAGGTATATGCCACTATGAGGCATATAATCAAATTTTCATAAACGTTAAGTATGGGATTCATTTTAATTCTGTGGGTGACGAAATCAACCACAACATAAATATCCATTTCATTGGTTTCTTCACCGTCTATATAAAAAAAAAATTAATATTTTTTCAACGTTTTTTTTTTTTTTTGTATGAAGTTGAAGATTGTGACAAAAAATTGTCAGATGAAGACACCATGTTATGAAATATAAATTTCGAAATTTGGCATTTACAATAGTTACCAGAAATGTAAATTAAAACATGTTACAAGTTGGTTAAAAAATATAAAAAGCGAACATTTTTGCATAAAGAATTATATTCGCATGCTAAGAAACGAAAATGGACTACCAGCGAAATGGACCTTAAGACAAAATCTGCATGTGAATATGACAGTTCGGCGTATATGGACTATAAGCGAAAAGTACTGTATAAGCAAAAGTGACTATAAACGAAAAGTACTGTATACATACTTACATACATATATAAAACATTTTCCCGCTAAAACTATAAACAACATAACACGTGGAAAATGTATTTCTTTCAACAAAGGCAAACTTAAAACAAATGTTTTGTTTGTTTTGTTTAAATAACTTGTTTGTTACCTTTAAATTTTTGATTTCTACATGTTAAAACATTAATCCCAACAGGAAGTTAAATTAAGCCGGGTAACGAATATAAATGTAATGCATGCTAAATCTTAAGTTATGTTGAAAATTTTGTTAATATTTCTAAGATACCAAAGGAATATACCTATGAAAATTAAAAAAAAAATTGTTATACCTTTTTTTAAAGCAAGAAACTGTACAATTTTTCAGTAGTACATACTTATATGTATGTAGGTATACGTAATTAAAATTTTCTGGTGCGGGAAGGGGCAAGAAATTGACGAACTTATAAAATTTTAAGTATTCGAAGTTACTAAAATTAAAAGGAATAACTATAATTAAATAGTTTTAATTTAAACCTCATCAAATCTTGACAAAATTGTATAAACAACATTTAAGAGAAGACATAATAATGACGCTCTTTTTTGTATATGCAAGTGTATGTATATAAAATATTGTACATACAAAAAGTTACAAGAAACAAAAAAAACATGACTACATATACGACACAGAGCGAGGGTAACCATTTGAAAAAGCAAACCATCCATTATCTTTTTTGTACAAAAAAATAAAAAGGGCCAAATGGATGTACACAAAACCCTATGTACTACCTTTCCTAACTTAAACGGGTTTCTAAAAATATTATCAACTTATTAAAAATCTTACCTCTACAACATTGAATTCATCCTCTTTTGCTTCAGCACCCAAAAGAATTTGTCTGATGATTAATTTTTGTCCGCGGGGATAATCTTCATCGTTGGATAACACTTCCCATACGACCGAGCTGTTTTCGCCACTTAAAGTTACACCTTAGAATATAAACATTACTTTACTATTTTACACATTTATATGGAAATTTTGCAATACAATTAAACAATGGACATATTAAATTGCCCTCTTAGCAATTACAAAAAGATATAGTTTTTCTAGCCGCCATTTTTATGTATATAGATTTTTATTAGACATTTTCGGTAACCAATCAAATAATACCATTATTTTATTGTAGAAATTTCCAATATTAATATTTACCATAAAATGATTCGTCAGACATTGTGATTTAATAGATTCTTTTGGATTTAATTTGTATAATAAATTGTTCACGTTACTCGTGTTTTTTGCACACAAAATGATGATTTTTTCCACCACAGAGACGAAGAAGACAAAAAAAAGTTGTGCACAAAAGCCGGTAAAGCGGGGGTAAAGCAGAGAATCAAAAAAAGTTTGCCAATTTCGTTTTCTTTTCGCGTTTCTTTATAAAAGGTGCTGCCAACGTCTGTATAGATAGTGGTGCCACGACGATGCAACATGTATTACCAGCGTTACCGCTAAAGTCGCATTTTTGCCCCTTTTTGACTGCCGTGCCACTTTTTTGGTCCCTTTGTTTTAAATCCCCTTTTGTATCATTTTGTAGTTTTGGGCCTCTTTTGCCCCTTTTTGAACCAAATTTTTTTTATACTGGCAATCAATGAAGGCGCCCCAAAAATATTTTACTCCAAATTAAATTCTTTTCGATTCATTTAACATAAATAGCTTTAACCTTCTTTTAAATGCTAGGTAAAGCTTTTACAAACTCGAAATTAAAAGACAGACAGAGAGTATTAATTTTCTTACTTCGTTCTCTTTCGCTGTCGACGAAGATGAACATTTAACAGGCAATGAGTAAACAGCCAAAATGGCATTGATGTGAGAAAAATGATATGAAGCAACAACATAAAAATGCCGAAAAGTGTAAAAGTAAAGCAAAAAAATGAATACTCTCTGTCTGTCTATTAATTTCGCGATTGTGAAAGGTTTAGGCAAGCTCAAAAGAGAATAAGAAAAATGTCTGCCTTTCAATTTCAACGTTGTAAATTGGACCCTTTTACAATGTGGCAAGTGGAAGGCAGACAGACGAAGTTTGTTGGTGAGGGGTTGTAGAGGTAGAGTGTGTAGTACATGACTATCTGTACTGGACATTTTTAGACATTTTTTTGCTTTACTTTTACACTTTTCGGCATTTTTATGTTGTTGCTTCATATCATTTTTCTCATTAAGTATGTTTATTTAAGTGCATTTTGTTTAAGTAGCAAATTGCTAGGCTGAAAAAAAAACAAAAATAATTTATAAAAGCAGAATGGTGGAGTTCTCATGGACTAGAGCTAGTGTCCAATCATTAATTGATTTATACGAACAGTTCGAAAGCCTGTACAATGTGCGCTCAAAGAATTACACGAATAGAGACATTAAGGCTTCTGCCCTGAATTCCATTTTAACATTAATAAACAATTTAGCGGCCGTCCCTAAAATCCCTTTAAGACACAAAATCTCATATGGATGTTAATATTTAAATAATATTCGGCACAAATTAGGTTAGGTAAGGTTAGGTTCAGAAGGGTTATGTGCCCAAGGGCACACTTCCACTCGGAGACCAGTACGGTCCATTGTAAATCCCTTCAACATGAAGAAAAATAGAAAAAGAAGATAGAAAAAGAGAAAGGTTAAGAAAAGAAGTATGAGGTGGATAGAGTATAGAATATAGGAAAGTTAGTAGGTACTGTGAAGAACAAATTCCCTCTCTACTGTCCCCTCAACAGAAACAAGCCCCAGTAGATCAGCTGGACTACATCCAGCGATGCACCCCAGTTCGTCGTGAAACCTATTTCCTAGCCACTTCTGTCTGAGACCCTGCATCCTGGGACAATGGCAAAGTACATGCTCGATTGTCTCCAGCTCCTCCGCATCCTCGCACAATCTGCAGAAGTCCGGTATGGCGTTGTCCCATCTACCCACAAAAGCCCTGACCGGAAAATAACCCGTCAAGAACCCTATAAGCGTTCTAAGACTACTCCTATCCAATCCCAGTATAACCCTGGTTGCCCCCGCGTCCAATCCGGGCCATAATGCCCTAGACACCCTGCAATCCACTCTGTCCCCCCAGGATCGGTTAACGTCATCACGGAATTTCTCCCGTATCACACCATAGTAGTAACATCGGGGAGGCTTTACCTCCCTGTCCCTTACCACTAAGTCCAGACTCGAACCCTCTCTCGGGAGTTCGTCCGCCACCTCATTTCTCTCAACCATGCAGTGTCCAGGTACCCAACACAGCCTCACATTGAATGCCGCCATGAGTCCACCAAGAGCATTCCTACACCGAGCGACCAGGCACGATCGCAGCGTATAATTCGTCAATGCCCTAAGCGCCGCCTGACTATCGACGTAAATTGTCACCACAGATCCACCCACGATGTGTTCCAGTATCACTTCCGTCGCCCTCCAGATCGCTAGGATCTCAGCCTGGAAGACACTGCACTCATCGGGGAGTCTGAATGACCTCTTCACCTCGGTGTCCGCTATATATACACCGGCACCAGTAAATACTGCCCACCCCTCAAACAGTCCATTGGATCCACTCCAAACTTCCCTATCCGGGAACTCCACTGGTGGTGTTGCGCCGAAGTCCAGGGTCATAGTCATTCGGCACAAATTACTCTTATATGAATTTTAACCTCTTACCATATCTTTGGTTTTGTGAGCCGATCGCTTCCAAATAGGGTAAAATTTAGAAAATTTTTAACAATTTTCAGCGCATATTTTCAAGTTCTTACTGCATATTTAATGCGCATATTTCTGGTTTCCCTGGTTATAACACTATTTTAAGCTTGTTCTATTTACAAGTAATAAGTAACAGTTTTGTATAAATAATTGAAATAAAAATTTTATGCAACAGTTTATAAACGTTTACTTGCAAACAAGACATGTACTTTCACGATATATGTTTAAGTTTTCGATGAAAATAATTTTATTAATACATATGTTTGTTTTTTTTTTTTTGTTTGAAAATTTTCCTGTTTTTAAAGTTGCCCCTTTTAATGCCCCGTTTTGAAAATTTTCTACGGTAACGCTGTGTATTACAACCAGCCTTGCCATCTTGTTTACTTTTAAACAAAATTGGTTCGTTTTTTTCTCAATATGTACTTGTGTACAGCGATGCCAGAAGTGCCCTACAGACAATATAGGACTACGTGGTCCATTGTGGCTTTAATGGACTACTTACAACATGGTCCAATGTAATGTAGTATGGACCATGTTATAAGAAATTAACATGCAGTGCTGCCAACAACTGCATGATGTATACTTTTCTATAGTTTACAGTATTACACATTGGTAGCCCTGATGGTGTCCATTATTAATTGTTTATTTAAAAGTGAAAGAGGAAAGTTTTTGAAAAAAGCATGACATATGATACTATATTTTGGCTATTAGGTTTTTTTCTAAAACGACAAGTTAATTTATTTAACTTAGGTTTTTTTATATGCATAATTTGAAAAAAATGGAACACTAATTTTTTTATTAAATAAACATTTTCTTCAAATTAACACTACATGCAAACTTAAGTCCTTCGCCGTAAACATATGTATATAAATACATTATATAATAGATATTTTATTTTTAATAAACAAAAATTAAAAAATCTTAATCGTAAAGTTATTTTTAGTCTTTCATTCAGTAGCGGCATGAAGTAGTTTTCAAACTACCCCTTTTGACCACCTCATTCCGTAGTCGCATGGAGTAGTTTTAAAACTAACCCTATTAGTTAATCCATTTAGTAGTGACATGGAGTAGGTCTAAAACTACCCCTTTAGTGTACTCCATACTGTAGTGACATGGAGTACTTTTAAAGCTAACCCACTTTAGTACTCCATGGAGTAGTTTAGGGACTACTTCGGTGGGTTATATGGTCCACTCCTAGGACATCGTAATGTTAAAAGGACCACCTTTTACCCATATATTCGGAGTAGTTTTGGAGTACTCCTACTCCTTTATGGACTACTCTTTGCATGCATGTATGGACTAGTCTCGCTATCTGCAGGGTGCAGATTTATCTGCATTTTGCAGATTTTACCCCCAAAATTATTAAAATGCAGATTTAGATATTTTTGGTTTAAAATTGCAGATTTTTTAGCTCGGTAAAAACCTTCTTTCATTGTCACTTTTGTTTGTACTATTTCTACTTTTTGCATTGATAAACGAAATATATCAACCATTGATGGAAGAACCTCGGGGAAATGCATAGATTTATTAGAAGAAATTGTGTAAATATTTTTAATAGTTGCAATATTTGATCTCTTGTAAATTTTCAATAATAGTTTAAATAACATGTCAAGCAATTAACTTTTTATTTGTTGTTTAAAATAAGATAGATCTCAACTCAGCCTGAGTAATAAGTTTCGGATAGATATTTTTAATTTAAAAAAATTTAAAAATTATTAACCATGGTCTGAAAATCGCATTCGTTGCTTCCATTTTTTTCTTTTTTGCTTCTTTTTTTGACGTTTTGTGTTAGCAATAATTGTCAACAAAAATGGACTTAAAATTATTGCAACATAAATTGCCAGCAATAAATATGCATGTCGCAATAAATATCTCCGGTATAGACGGGCAGTATAGACCGCATATTGCCATGAGTTGCAATCCATTGCGCAAAACTGAGTCTACAACTGACATGAAATGCTTAACATTAACACTAATATGATGTTAGAGGTTTTCTCATGTTATAACACGGTTTTTAAAGCAAATGTTTTAACAACGCTTTTATAACATCATGTTATAACACCAAACCATGTCAGTTGTAGACGGGGAGCAATGATTGCTCTTCTGATTGCTTGAGCAATTATCTGTTTATCATTTCTGTGTACGGTTGTTTATTAATTTGTGTGTTTATTTATTAAAAAAGCAATCAAGAAAAAGACGCCAAGCGGACATTTTAGAACAATTTTAAATATGTATACAATATATTTTTAAATATATTATTATATATTATATTTTTAAATAAACGTTAATGTAAAAAAGAAAATTTAACTACCACTCAAAACACAACATAAGACATTTGTTATTAATACAGCCACAAAACCTAATACAACTACTCGCGGTGAAAATTGCAAATTTATGGCAAAGCAATTTTAAGTGTTCTCCAGCAATATAATTAGCAATTATTGCTACATTGTACTGTCATTGTTCTACCGACGTTTTTGCTTGTACTTAGCAATAAAAATTGCTACGTGGAGACCCAGCGTAACGATCAAGTTTTAAATTATTAGTTTTCATACCCTCACACTTGTTTACCAATTCACTCACACTTTTTTAAATTAAAACGTTTAAGAAAACAGCTAATTACTCAAAACATTAATATCTTTAAGAGTTTGCTAAAAACCGCAAAAAATATGAAACCGAGGTTTCGGTTTTAAAATCATTAAAACCTGTTGGTTTCAGTTCGGTTTTGAAAATATCAAAGTTATTTTGTATCAAAGTTAAACTTCATACAAAAACATATATATTTTTTTGTATGCAATACAATTTTTTATTTGTTTCAATTCAGTTACTTTTATTAACCTTAAGTGCATACCTGGGCTTGGCCAGGCATTTTTTGACTCTTCCAGTTTTTTTTATATAATTATTAAGTATATTAGAACGAAACTTTATGTATTCCTCAATCAAATTGTTTTTTCCTGCAGTAAATAAAAACAAAATAAAACGTATCAAAAACTTACACAACACATAAGAATTCTTTTTTTACTGTTTTATTCTATTTATTTTTATTTTATATTATTCTATTTCCCAAGAAAATGTTCCTGCTATAGCCATAAAACTCCATACATATAAAAGTGGTCCCAGCTTTGCCCAGGCGCTCGTTAGTATGAGTTTTTTCCATAGTCACAAAAACTCCACACAAAATACTAGTGGTCCCAGCCCGGCCCAGGTTGTAATTTTAGGCCACAAACCATTAGGTGTCTACCAAGGCGAATTCAACTACAGGTGGTGTCGCAACTACAACAATCCAAAAGCAACAGAAACAACATAGGGGGTTTTGAATTGCATTGTTAGTGTTAACGGCTCGAAATGTCAACCACAAGTGATAATTTTAATTTGCAATAAAAAAATTTTGACAACCAACCAGAAAATTGTATAAACAAAATACATGGGGCTTTTTGTAGTTGTAGAGATGAGTTTACCCAAGGCGAATTCAAACAGGTAAACTCATCTCGTCAGCCGTTCATCAGCTGTTTCCACGGCGAATTAAAAAATATGGTCAAACGTCAAGATATAATTTTGTTTTGAGAAGAAGTTGAATGAAAAGTGTTAAAAATATTATTTTTGTAATAAAAAAATTTCAAAACTGCGAATGATTGAAGTGAATTTATTAATTTCTTTTATAAAAAAGTGATAATTTTAATTTGCAATAAAAAAATTTTGACAACCAACCAGAAAATTGTATAAACAAAATACATGGGGCTTTTTGTAGTTGTAGAGATGAGTTTACCTGTTTGAATTCGCCTTGAGTTTACCTGTTTGAATTCGCCTTGTTTTCATTCATTCAATAAAAAGGTGAACATAACCAAGGCGAATTCGAACAGGTAAACTCATCTCGTCAGCCGTTCATCAGCTGTTTCCACGGCGAATTAAAAAATATGGTCAAACGTCAAAATATGATTTTGTTTTGAGAAGAAGTTGAATGAAAAGTGTTAAAAATATTATTTTTATAGTAAAAAAGTTTCAAAACTGCGAATGATTGAAGTGAATTTATTAATTTCTTCTATAAAAAAGCGATAATTTTAATTTGCAATAAAAAAATTTTGACAACCAACCAGAAAATTGTATAAACAACTACATGGGGCTTTTTGTAGTTGTAGAGATGAGTTTACCTGCTTGAATTTGCCTTGAACATAACCTATAGAAATAACATAAACAGCATTGTACAATGTTGCCAACACATTTCACTTTCTTTTCGTTGTGCAATAAAAATCAAAAGTATTTTGATTGTTGCCAATATATTGTGCCATCATCGTATAACACATACACATTGGCGATATAATTGTACAATACGTAAAACTGAACAATTTTATTGTAAGTGTATGAGCCGCTTTATGTATAATTTGCAATTTCTTCAAGCATAAATATATTGTTTAAGTAAAAGCTAAAATCGAGGTTTTTTTTGTCGGTTTTTAGGCATTTAAAACAGCGGTTTCGATTTCAGTTAAAACCGAACATCAATCCATATCTTAAACCATTTGAATTTTTTAAGCAGAGTTTTTCCTAAAATTGTTAGCCTCTGTTTATGTTATAATAGTAACAACAAAAAAATATTTTAAGTAATATTTGAAGGAGAAAATGTTCATTACAGTTTCCGAAGATGAGCCCTATTCGAAAATTATTTTTGAATTTTCGTGGTTTTAGTAGCAAAATCTTAAATATTTCGTTATCATATGAATTAGAAATCGTTTTCATTCTATATGTGCCTGTGAATACATGTCAGTTGGCCATTTCAGAATATTTTCATACAAATTTTGGGAATTGGCAATCTGGATATCCATGAGCAGCTGCATTCATACATTTTCAAAATGACGATAAACAAAAATTGTGTTATTATTTAAATTTTCTCCTGAAACGGTGTTCACAGATAATGGCGAAATCAATAATATTTTTTTATGACAAAATGAATATTACCCCACACTGTAAAAACATATTAAATATATATAGAGATGAGCATTTTTTCATTTGGAATTTTTTCAATTTTATTGAAAAATGGTGCAGATAATATTTTTTTTTTAATATTATAAAATTTTTTTTTTTTTTTTTTTATATGTACGTGAAGATGGCAAAACACAATGTTTATATGCCAGGACTGGAAAACAGCTGTAGCTTTAAATTTTACTATATTTTAGTTTGCTAACTTGATGTGTGGTTAATGTCAAAAACAGCAACAAAAAATTTGTGTGATGATTTAATAGAAGTGCAGGAGCAAGAAAAAAAAACCACAGGAAAATATGATGGCTTCCAAGATCCAGGATGTCGAGAAGGAGCACAAAAGCAAAGAAGAGGAAAGCAGCTCAGGTTGAGTTTATTGATGGGATTGTAGATTTCCAACTTATAACGTGATTTTGGCCAATTGTATGAATTTGACAAGTTCGTTGAATACATCAATTTTGAAGGATTTGAGAAGTGTTTGAAGATTGTTGTATTTGTTAAAAAATTTGAAGTTGGCTTTAAGGTGAGTATATTTTGAGCAGTTAAAGATGGAATGATTTTCTGTTTCTTGTATATTGCAGGTGTCACAAATGTCTGATTGTTCCGACTTGATGAGTTTGAGATACTTTTTACCATAAGTGTGATTTGTGAAAAGTCTGTTAATAACCTTAATGTGTTTACTTTCCATGTTTGAATTACTAAACCAATATTTTTTAGGTGGCGTGGGAAAGAATTGAGAGAACCATATACCTTTGACTTGAGAGGTCTGCGAGAATTCTCTGGACCAATCTAACCATAGCATGTTGTAGATTTGTGTACAGGCATCTGTTATTGTAAGCTGATGATTTACCAGTTGACCCTCCGTTACAGCCCGCTTGGCCAAAATGTCAGCTTTTTCATTAAAATCCAGACCAATATGAGCAGGACACCAAATAAAAATTATAGAGTCTATTTGCGAGTTTTGAATTGTCGTGAGAAATTTTGAAATGAGGAAATTATTATTATGTTTTTTGTCCAGTAAAAAACATGCATTTTTGCTATCTGTGAAAACCACTGCCCTAGATATACCTTCCTTGATTATTGACTTAACAGCTTTATAAATTGCATAGAGTTCTCCACTAAGAGATGATATTCTGGAGGCTATCCTATAAAGGCATGAGCTATTAGTTGAGATGTTGCATACCGAAAAACCTGTAGAAGAATCCGTTATTGATGCATCAGTGGCATATATAGCATATCCCTCACCTCTATACATATTAAGGGCTTCAAGATGGTAAGGACGAAAGGTTTGAATATTAGCAGCATTTTTACAGAATGGTGATAAGCTTAAAATCACCTTCATATTAGCAGGCTTCCCTATCTTCGAGGGCACAGCAATTTTGTCAAAAATGTCTTTGTAGTTGCGGTAAACGAAGTTTAGACTCGATTTATTGCATACTTGAGTCGTAAAGTAATCATATGCTTGTTTCCTAAAAATTTTCATCCTTGCCAGTTCTTTTGCGGCTAGATAAAGAGCTCTTTGTGGTGGAGGTAGAGTGATTGCCAATGCATAAATCAAGTGTATGGGAGTGGACGGAGTCAAACCAAGGGATCTGCGTAAGAGGTTATTCTGAAAGGTAGCAATTCTTTTATTAATATAATTGGGGGATATAGCAGTAGTCGAACGTGCATATTCTATTTTTGAAAAAACAATACTTTTTGTTAAATTAATAGCAATTTTCGGATTAAGACCGGCTTTTATAGGGGTGATCATCTTAATAGCATTAACAGCTGCGGAAGTTCTGGAAAAAATTTCATCATAGTGTTCTTTGACAGTTAAACTTTTATTGATAATTCTACCAAGAAAACAAATACTTTTAACATTTTCAATTGGCTTGGCATCTATTGTGATTTTTACCTCTTTGCAAGAGCCTTTAGCTAGATATAGAATTTTGGTTTTTTCTGGGTTAAAGGTTAAATTTATATTATCCGTTTTATGTTTAAACAGAGATAATTTTTGTTGAAGATTATACACTGCCTGATCAAAAAATTTGTTGGATGAAATCAGAATGAAGTCATCCGCATATTGAAAAAAATGTGTATTTGAATCTTGTAAATTATGAAGATGAGTGGTGTAAATGTTAAAAAGTGTAGGACTAAGACAGCTTCCCTGCGGCAGGCCATTTGATACTTCAATTTCAGAGTTTCCCATAATAAGAATCCTTTTTCTTAGAAAATTCAACATCCAGTTCTTAATGTGACAGGGGCAGTTAATATTCGTTAGAATGTCCTGCATTATATTAAGATTAACACAGTCATATGCCTTAGAGATGTCGATAGCACATAGTATGACTTTCTCACCTCTTTCCTTGAGAATTCCAATGGTATGTATTATTTCATTTATGCACGAGCTTGCAGAGAAATGTTTCCTGTATGCAAAGGAACGATTTGGTAAAATATTATTTTCATCAAGAAATGTATTTAGTCTAGCCTTGACCATTAAGTTGATAATTTTAATGAAAACCGGAATGAGGGCAATGGGCCTAAAGTTAGTATAATTTTCAAGATCCTTGTTCCTTTTAGGTATAGGTGCAATTCTTATTTTCCTCCACGCATCGTTAATATCCAGAGTTTGCCATTTATCATTTATTGCAATCAACAAGTTCTCCAAAGAAGAGGGTCCTAGGGATCTTATCATTTCATATGTTATTTTGTCATGACCGGCAGCTGAGGGTTTTGACTTCGAATTTAAAACTGTTCTGAGTTCGTCAAAAGAAAAAGGAGAAAAATCCGCAGAGGGTGCCGTAATATCTAATACCAAATTATTACAATCTGTAACCTGATTTTTAAGATGCGTTAAAAAAGCAAAGTCGTTTTTGGGATTCCATTTGTTTCGAAGTCTATCTGTGCCATAGTTTTTACAGTTATTTATAAATCTGAAAAGCGATTTGGAGTCTGGTTTAGCATTCAACTCGCTAATTTTTGTATTAAAGGACTCAGTTTTGGATTCCTTGAGGCACGATTTAAAATTTTTTATTGCAGATAAAAGGGCATTTGCATTTTCCATCGATTTGTAGAGGTTGAAACGTTTTTGTGCAGCAATTTTTAAACGATGCAGCCTGGTTAGATTGGAGTTCCACCAAGCTTTTGGTTTATGTTTTGAGCTCTCAAGAAAACAAGTTGACCTGTCTATAACATTACGAAAATCATTTTCAATATCATAGAAAGATGTTGAAATTGATAAGTTGTTTATGTCGTTAATTAACTTTTTCTTTGAAACAAATCGAATGTTCTTAATGTTGATGGAATCCGTTTTGCACATAACAGGGTAATGATGACTACCTCCAATATTGCCTTGGAAAACATACCATTCAAAGGACAGTCTTGAATTTGTAAAGGTAAGATCAAGCACGGAGCCTACACACGATGGGTCAGCAATTGTTTTTCTGAAAGTTATCTCCCTAGAGTTAAGGCATCTGAAATCAGTTAAATCAAAAAGATTCGACAAAAGCTTGCCACGACTGGATGTTAAAATATCGCCAAAAGCTGGAGATCGGGCATTAAAGTCACCGCATATAAAGACATTTTGTTTAGATTCAACAAAGTTCAAAAGTTTAAGTAGTTCATGATGAAGTTCATTTTTAACAGAATGTGGAAAGTAGACTGATGCAATTGTAATATTAGGGGTGAGGTTAGTGGTTTCACAAACAAGAATATCCAAAATTGATGAAAACATTAAGTTTATAAATTTGATGTGTTTTTTGAAAAAAATCGCAACACCGCCGTAATTATCGGGTCTGGTTTTTGTAACAGAGCTATAATTGAGAATATTAGTATATTGTTGATTTTCATCAAAGGAGAAAATTTCACTTACCGCGCAAATATCAACATCATGGTTATTTAGGAAAAATTCATAAGATGATTTGTTGGCTCGAAGACTTTGAATATTGTAGTGAGAAATTAGCATATTGATTTAAGTATTAATAAAGATGTTAATTAAGGGTTGTCAGTCAAGGATTCAGAGTTTAGTTCTTTGTTAATGGCATTGCTAACAGCTAGAAGTGAATTTTTAAAGTTAGATATAATATTCATTTTTTCAGGTGATTCATCATTGAAAATTACCGGAATTTGATCCGTGAGTAGTTTAATGGTTCTTTCAAACTCAGAAATGGTAAAATATTTGGGGCTTTTATAAACCGCCTGCGACGGCTCAACAGCTAAGACACCTCTTCCTGCCCCTGCAGCGTATTGCTATATGTCCAAGACGACCACAGTTTTTACATTGTCTTAATGGTGGAACATAAATGTCCACCCTAACTAGGGTACCAAACATTTTAACCGTCTTAGGCAATGAGGTAGTATTAAAGCCAACCTTAATAGTAAGGGATGGACCCACTGCTCCAAGCTCATCTTTCCTCTGGAATCTATGAATCGACACAACTTCCAGCGAGTTTTGGTCCTCAATTTCAGTCATTATTTCACTGTCAGTGAACGAACGCGGGACATTTCTTATAATACCAAATTTTTGGGTAAATCTGTCGGGAATGAAAGCCTCAAGCCCCTCAGATTCTAAACTACTATTAAGGCCAAAAGCATTTGCAGCCTCTGCGTTTGGGAAAGATGCTCTGTACAGGCGATCTCCAATATTTTTAAGCATGATGTCCGAAATATTAATTTTTTTAAGTTTTTCAAAAAGGAATAGCTCGCTATTCATCCTGCGTGTCGATAATTGGTCTTTGGACCTAATTAACACAAAAAAGGGACCTGGATGATTCCACTGGTACCAATTGATCACTTCACGATCTTGTACAGCCATATCTGAATTAGGTTTAGAGCCATTTGGGCCAGGATGTGGGTCAAAAATAGGTTCTAGAGGTGACTTACCAGATTCTTTCTGAGGGGCGGTTTGATTTTCCGTTTCCCCTACCTGCTGTTTAATTGGATTTTCCATAGATGCTTCTGATGAGACCGACGACGATGTGGATGGGCCTGACTCACCCAACATTTCCTCTGAATTAATCGAGGTTGCCTCGTCCTCTCTCTGCTTTTTGTGCTCACTTCCGTCTGGCTTTTTCTTCCTTTTTTTCCCCATTTGGGCGAAAACAGGGGTAGGTAGTTGGCTTTTTTTAAAAGAAAAAAGAGTGCTGTCTTCACTGCACAGTTTGTCGTACAGGAAAATACACTTTTAATTGTTCTAATTGAAGCTTTAAATTTGAATTATATAAAAAAAAACACAAATACATAGTATGACTTTAAAAGTTCATATGTACATATATTAAAGGCTTTTAAAGCCACGAGACCACCGGTTTAAGAACAAAATGGCGTCCTGGCGTCACTAAGTTTTTTTTTTTTTTAAAGAAAAATCTAAAGCTCATGCGAGAAATCACTATAACACAACGAAGGCTAAGACGAAAGTGAGTATTATAAAATTTATACAAAATTTTTTTTTCAGAGACTTCATTACCAAATTGCTGAGATAATTATCTTTGGTGTAGACCTTGATTAATACGGACTTGTATTTGCAAACCCAGCGAAAATTGTGTGCACTGCTTTTAGAGTTGCCAATTTTAGCAAAATACTTTCCTCTCAAAATTAGTTTAAAAATCGCTGGATTATCAGTACTGTTTGTTCACCACTTTTTTCGAACGGCACGTGTAATTGAACTTTATTTTAAAGAAATTTGTACAGTTGTATATAAGACATCAACAAAATTAAAAATATTGAACTCCTTTCAAAATTAAAGTTTTAATTAAAAATGGAAACAGAATCTTTCTATGGTAAGTAAAAAAAATTTAAATGTGGAAAATTGCAAGAAAAAATGCGACCGGCGAATTGGCAATCAAAAATGTCTGCCGGCAGCATGACAAAACAAAATAACCTTGATTGTAAAAAGGAAAATATGTAATTGTTTATCTCTTCTGAAATAGGTGTTGAATTAAGTGAAAAGGATCCCTTGGCACAATTTGAGGTTGCTGAAACTGATAAAGATGTTCAGGATCAAAAATTGATAATTAAACAAATAAGCCTGGGTGCTGACGCCAAAAGCGGCGAATTCAATGTTGTGCAGGTAAGAAACGCCGAAAGTATAACAATTAATAATAAAAAAAAACGTGGGAACAACTCTAGTTTACCAACGCACTTCCAAATAAAAAAAATACAATGATAGAAAATTGAAAAACAAGGAAATATAAAATGGAAAAAGTCTGAAATGAAGAGTTTTCGAGTTGTGGACCCCTAAGTTTTCGTAAACATACATACATCTAATATCCTACTATGTATGCACATAATATAAATGTGAAAGTTTGTTTATTTGGATGTTAAGATTTTTGTTAGTTTGTAGTTCATTCCCGAGATAACTGCTTAATGGATTTGGATAGACGGATAGTATATGGGTCGGATTCAAATAAAAGGTACTTTTGAAGAGGGGAAATGGAGTCCCTTTTCTCATTTTGATAAATTTGGTTGCAGATTGCATATGGTCGGGATTAAAATATACGCTACTTAAAAGATAAATTTGGTGCATTTTAAGGGGTAAAAATGGGATAATATGCCTTTTGATAAATTTTATACACATACAGATTGATTGTAACCTAAATTAACATACAGTGTACTTTTAGGGGACTTAACCCTTTACGGCGCAAGAACGCCAATTTTGTTAGTTTTTGTTTAATAGGTGGTAAATAGTCTACTATTAATGGAAAAATTAATAAAAACAATTTTATTCATATTTAAGATCTTATTTATTGAATAAAATTATATGTTGCAGAAATGCAACATTGCAGCAGTAGCTCTAAAATTGTAAGTTGAAAGTAAAGAATATGAAAATTTTTAAAGCGGTTGTTTTGCTTATTGTAGCAGACTTATCCCCCATTTACGCAAGATGTCTGCGTATAGCCTTTGCATTCTGGAAATTTGCATCTCATGCCTTTATCGACGATTAGGAGTTATATTACGCCATTTACGGCTCATTTTGATATTAAAGAAACATCATTCACAATAGTAAAATAATACACCTTAATAGGCAAGACATCTGCGTATAGCCTTTGTATTTGCATCTGTTGCGTTTATCGGTCCTTAGGAGTTATATAACGCCATTTGCGGCTCATTTTTATACTAAAGAAAAATCATTCACAATGTTGAAGAAATAGTAAAATAATACACCTCAATAGACAATGTTGCATACCTACAACAAACCAAAATCAGTATAAATAGGCAATGTTGCATATATACAACAAACCAAAATCAGCATTAAACGTAAACGAAATTGGTTTTGCGAAAAAATTATGTAATTGACTATTGAAATATATCCTCTTACCTATCACTCAAACCAATATCAATAGCCAAATATCACTATTACTTAAAAAAATAAGTTTTTGAAAATGAATTCAAAGAGCCAGCAACAGATTTCTACACAGGTCTCACTTGAATGAAATTGATACAAACTTATTGCTGTCTAGAAAGCTTATAGTTTTTAAACCGCAAGAATGCTATGTGGCCAAGCTGCAACATCAACTTAAATTGCTATGCTACCATACATATATAATATTTTTACACTACCTTTAAGGGTATGTTGCAGAAATACAACATGACGCTAAAGGGTTAAGATACGCAAACTCTGCTATTCCTAACTTTGGTAATTTTTCTCTTTTCAAAAGATTATAGAGATAGCATATTGCCCAGATTAATACATATATAGCTTACTATTTATGATGTAAAAACGTTCAAAATTAATAAATTTGATAAACAGATTACATATAGTTCAGTGGCCAGAATAAACAAATTCAGAGACCCCTTGTTTTTATATCCGAAGTTGAATTTCTGTTGCTCAAAAGTATCAAGTTCCCAAAAGTTATATATGTATATGTGTTGGCGAATATAATGTTGTTTAGTCCTCATCCATATTATAAAACATTTGCTGCAAACTCTTTCTTAAATTCTTTTCAAACTTTTCTTTAGCAGCATTTTGAGCAAACAAACAAAACTGCTTGTACTCGAAACCAAGTGCACTTTTCCATTCGTCTTTTCCCTTTCATCAACAGACTCAAATGTTTCGCAGCAAATGTATAGGGACGACGACTTATTGAAATATTTTAGCATAAAATAAGTATAGGCGAGGAAACTACCTTAAATTTCTTTAAATCTGGCTCTTATTTTCAAGTGAATTCAGCCACAGGTAAAAGCTAGTATGTATGGATGTATATATGTATGAGCAAATCCCAGAAACAGTCCACCAACCAAAAATTTTTTTAATTTTTTTTTAATGAAATACCTATAAGACTAGATGTATAATTTTATTTTTATATTAAACGTATTTCGATGATCAATAAAACAATAATTCTTGTCAAATCCTACCCATCAGGTAATGTTATACATGAATTTAACATTATTTTAGGTGTTTAATGGTCTTTAAATAACACTTACAGCAGACTCATAAAAATATAAATTTCGTTAAAAAAAATTGATGTTCATTAATAATCACAAAATTAGTTTAAGAAATGCAACTCAAGAAAATATAATTTGTTTTGTTAAAATAAATAAAATTGGGTTTATACATATACTATGTACTGGAAAAATTGTAGAGTGCGTTGTGTGGCGTGCGTCACAAAGGGTTCACGGCTTTTGTCAAAAATTCACGAAATTTTTTGGCTGTGAACAAGTCATTTAAGAATTCTCAAATATTCAGCTTTCTTTTAGGAATTTAATGTTGTTTGTATACCTTATGATACAAAATTTGCTAAAAAAAAATTTGGAAAACACACTAATACTTTACTTTTTGTGGCGTGCTTTACAAAACTTTGTGATCAATTATTTCGCAACAAAGACCTGTTATGAAATTATGACATATGCCATTCGTAAGTACATATTAATCTCACTAAATACTGTATATGTATAAGTTGAAGCTATCTCTTTTGAAAGACCAAAAAATGTGTATTTATCAATCAGAAAACGCGTGCGAATGTAGTGTTCGTCAAAAAAAAATTGGGTCACTAATTCTAAGTTTATATTAGATGGAAACAAAATTTAGCACATTTTAACAAAACCTTGTTAATAAATCGAACAAGTTTTTGTTTAAAATTTGTTATTCATTCAGTCTTATTGCGGTTGTCGTTGTCGTAAACGACTGTCGTTTTTTGTAGTAGATTGAAGAAAACAGGTTGTTAAAGGATATTGTGGAACGTCATATTTGAACTATCAAAACGACGGTTACAATCCAAGCTTACATTGCAGTGACAATAAAACTTTAAAATTTGTTTTTTATTTAAATAAGTATGTTTTTATTGTTATTTGTAATTTAATGTTTTTGTGTTTTTCTGTACAATAATATTTGTTTATATATATTTTTAATTAGATCCCCTGAAAATGAGCAACGGAGTTGCCTCGAAATCTTGGGTACATAAATAAAAATATTGAAAATTAAAATTGTTTTTTAATTTATAATAAATGACCTCAAGCCAAACCAAATATAAACCACAACAACAAAAAAGGTCAACAATACATACTGTTAACATTTTTTTTTATTAAATTTAAAAAAGTTTATCAATTTAACACAAAAATTATATTCCCTCAAAAATTTTTGACTGAAAAGAAAAAACTTTTAGTGTTTTTAATATTGACCGTATTGTTTTTCACAACTTTTTACAATTAAAAGGAATGGTCCGTTGTAGAAAAAACTAGTACTCAAAGAATGAAGACTGTATATAAAAAGGAATTGTTTTTGAAGTTTCATCACAAGGTAGTTTTTAAAATTTGTTCGATTGTAAATCCACTTAATTACAATTTCTTGAACATGTCCGTAAATTTTCATGCACATTTTCCTTAAAAATAGATTTCAAATTCAATTTAACTTTTTATGAATATGGCAGTTAAAAATAAAATTGCACAGGCCCATAAATCGAAAATTATGCATTGGTAAACTAGATATAAGACAAAACGTGGGATGATGTCGAAGAGATGTCTTTTTTATACTAATTTCTTAATATTTTTTTATGTTAAATTTTCAGGCTGAAGTTAAGGGTTATGAAAAGGAAACTATTAAGATTCCTATTGCAGTTTTAAAGGCCGGTGAAACACGTACATTATGTCCCAACTTGGAATTCCCCAGTGATTCGGTTACATTCAAACTTATACAGGGCACTGGCCCTGTATACATTTGTGGCCAACATTTAGTCCATGAAATAGTTGAAGAAGAATGGCACAATGAAGATGAAGACGATGTCGAAGATGATGATGAAGATGACGAACAACCACCACCACAACAAAATGGCAAAAACAGCAAAAAAAAGTAAAGTAAGATGTTTATAATTAACAACATAACAGTCGTAGTTTTGAAGAAAGTTTTTATTCTATTTTACTTTGAATATCATTTCTTCTAAGTTTTATATACAATTTGTAAGTCCCCTCGTAAAGCAAAATTCCTCACAAAAATTATAAAAAAAATCTAAGTGTACATCTTAAGTTTATAAGTATGTAATATTTAAATAAAGAATTTAAGTAATTTTTCTTTAAAATAAATGTAATTATAAAACTTATTCTTTTAAAGATTTCAATTTTTTTTTTTTTTTACAAATTTTAATGGCCCAAAATTAATGCAGAAGTTATCACCCTTATTGTGTTTGGCGTATTTAAAATACGCCTACGACAGATTAAAGAGAACGTGAACTTATTTCCTTTAATATATTACCAAACAGTCGTAAGCGTATTTTAAATACGCCAAACACAATAAGGGTGATTATATAGCAATTCAGCTTTTGTTGATCCCAAAGCTTACAATACAAAACTACTTGAAATTTTTTTCAACCACTTGGTTTTTGTAAAATAACGATAATCAATCACATAATAACAGACTCAAAAGAATCGTAAGTTTGATTATACATTGATATTAATAAAACTTTATTAGAAACATAAAAGTTTTGAAAAAACGCTAAACGGGTGAAATGTAAATTTTTTCAATAAATTTTCAGTTTATTGGGCAAGTTCTAGAAAAAGAAATAGAAAATGACCGTAGTTTTTTCTGGTTTTAACAGTTGTTCTTGTGAACATAATTAATACTCAAAGTATGAAAGTTATACTTTAGTATGAAGAACATATCGTAACGTAAAATCAAAAAGGCCTTAACTAACAAAAAACTGAATGTGTTTAAAAATTACGATTTTATTAACGGAATTCATAAGACCGTAACTATCAGGGATGTGCTGGAAATCAGAAACATAAAATTAAAGAATTTGGAAGTAGTTTTCAATGCACTTTTAATCTAATTTTTATAATTTTTGTTATAAATATCTGTTTAATAGAGAAATATTTGCATATTAATTGCCTTAAAATTCTTTAACTACAGAAATCTTATTAAAAAACAACTTTGAAATTTTACGTTTTCGGTTTTCGGGGTGTATATTGCCAACAAGTCGTCAAATCATTATTGCCTTTGCTGCAATCGTCAGCTCATTGGTTTGGCGCATATTCCAAAAAATCGGAGTGTAGAAAAACCACAGAAGGTTTACATGTACATAGATTTCTCAAAATGTATACGATAGAATTTGTTTTTGTTTTGTCCACTGCTTCCGGCATATGTTTTGAAGAAACACCGTCAACTTTCATGAATGAAGTTAGAAGTTAATAGGATTTTATTAAAAGTGAAAAATATTATTTTGTGCGGCATACGCCACTTTTCTTAAAATATTTTTAAAAAATAGCTTTTTGTGCTGCATACGTATGTATACTTGTTGCCATGCATGGAGTAACTTGCTAAAATTAAAGTTTCTATATTAAGTGCTGGTTCACGCTTTTCAAGTTTTAGTAGAGCTTTTTGGAGAGAAGGGAAACGAGAACAACATTTTTTTTCTTTCTCCTAAAAACACAAGAGCCAGCACTAAAAATCTAAAATCTAGCGATTGGTACTCTATAATACGTTTGCGCATATGTCTTTCGCATCTTTTAATTTTTTTTCTTTTCGTAAATCATCACTTCATTTTATTTAAATTTTCCAATTTCAAATATTTTTACAAACAAAAAGTAATTTCAATTTTTGGGAATACAAAATTTAAATTTTCAAAAAGATTTTGTTATTCGTGCTCAATTCCCAGTTTTTATTATTGATAAAAACACTTGAAATTTATTGTTGATGGGATAAGCTATTCCTATGCGCATTTCACTGGTTGCTTAGGCCAGATCATCAGGAAACTTCATCCATAAAGATTTTAGAAAAACTAAAGATATTAAACCAAACAAAACTGTTAAACGTACATATAAGAATTATAGCAACAGTTATACTTGTAACAATATCAAAGTTTAAACAAAATAAACAGTGGGTTCATCTCGTCTACATTCCCCCTACAATTAGTTGAAATTCTCTCAATATTAATTGTAGTTGTAAGTAGGTTAAGAAAAACAAAATAAAAACAACAACAACTTACAAAAGATGTTGTCAATTAAGTGTTTTTTTGGCCGTGCACCTGCCTGTTTACTACAATTAATGTTGAGAGAATTTCAGCTAATTGTAGGGGGAGTGTAAGACGAGATGATCCCACTGTTTATTGTTGATGTATTTTTGTTTAAACTTTGATATTGTTACAAGTATAACTGTTGCTATAATTCTTATACGTTTAACAGTTTTGTTTGGTTTAATATCTTTAGTTTTTCTAGAGAATATGCTGGGTGCCGGGTCACTGCGACATAGGAGGCAATGAAGTTGCTGATGAGTTGGCAAGACAGGGCTCAGAGATGGAGGACGCTAACTGTATGGAGGCGGTTAGGCATCCAATAGGCTTCTATTTTGGAAGAATCAGGGAGTGGATTCTGGGCGCGACCAATCGGGCCTGGGGGAACCGGACGGACTGCCGGGTATCACGGACGCTGTGGCCGGTGCTTAGGAAGTCCGATTCGGTGTTGCTGCCGGGCAGGAGTAGGGTCTGCGTTAGGACCATGATAGGAATGATCACGGGCCACTGTATGATAGGCAGGATGGCGGTGAGAATAGGATCCGACCCTTAGGAGTTGGAGACAGTTGAGCACTTTTTGTGACACTGTCCTACGTTGCAGGGCAGCAGGCTGAGGTGGCTAGGCAGTAGATTCCTGGGCGTATTAGGGGATGTCTCGGGTTGCGGACTCGAGAATCTGATAGGATTCGTAATACGGATGGCCTGGCTGCGCGAGAGGCGACTGGGTGCTGGCCGCACGTAGGGCGAATTTGGTTGGTTAGGATTTCTTTCGGGGTTGGTCCGAAACCTTCTTTCGCTGTTTATTTCACCTACTTTCCATCTTTATATAGCTATCTCTAATTAAGGCGTCACAATCGACCATACTAGTCTCTGGGTGAGGGTGTGAAGGAGACTTCACACCAGCCTTTTTACCTACCTACCTACTAGGATTAATAGATAACGAATTGAAAGAAGTCCATTCACATCCCTGAGTTTCCTCATCATCATAGAATGGCAAATAGAACCAAAAGCATTAGCAAGATCAAGAGAAATAAGAACACTTAGATTATTCTCATTAATACTTTGACGGATATGCTCAGTAAGATCAAGAACCATCAGCGTAGAACTATAGCCATTGCGAAATGCATATTGGTTGTTACTAATATTCAAAAAAGTAGAATCCAACATTTGCTGTTTCATTATATGCTCAAGAACTTTAGACAAAGCGGGAAGGATAAAAGTTGGTCTAAGATCTCCGGGTTCATTTATTACTCGTGCTTCTGGAGTTGGAGTAACACGGGCAATCTTCCAAGCTTGCGGAAAAGTAGAAGTATATAGTTAATATGGTATTTTATAGATGTAGTATACTTATATCTAGACAAGAAGGGAAATACCATTTTAATCATGCGAGCTGAAACATTGTCAATTCCTAACGATTGCGACCGAACTTTATCGAGTGCATCAATAACCTCTAATTCTGAAACGCAATGAAATGAAAAACAATAAGGAGATTCAATAAAGTCGTCAAATGCAAAATTTTCCCATATATCCACTACCAACTAAGAAATCATTCAATAAATTGACATTTCCAAAAAAGTTTTCCGAATCAGAGTCTAAGCAGTCATGACTTTTAAGGGCTCTACATACATTACGCATCCATATCACGAAATATTTTAGAGAATTAATTTCTCTTAACCTTCCTAATAACCGTTTTTACTCTATTACGGTATCTGCAATAAATTCTTCAGTTCGTTTGAGCGATTAGCCAAATAACTAACAGATTTAGCAAACACAATTTGTTTAGAATTAATCCAATTAGACTTGTTTCCACAAACTTTTCTTTTGACTAAGGGAACAAATGTAAGAAGAGTATTTAATACAGAAGTTTTGAACAAATTTTAATGAAGGGGTAATGGGACTTTTATATTACCTTCAAATACAAATACGAAGTAGATACGATTTTACGTTTGCTATATTGTGCTTTGTATACGTTTTATAAGTTTTTATTTAACAACGTATCTACATACATACATACGTTATACGATATTAAATTCAAATGGTGAAATTGTGTTTCTACGGTTAAACTTGTAAAATCATTTTAGATAAAGTTTTTAATTATACTTTGGGTTTTAAATAAAAAAAAGAGTTCGTTGTTTAACTCGCTTGCTTGGTAATAATATTAAATTTTATTAAAGACAATTTTTAATCTTTTGATATCTATTAAATGTAATTGATGGGAGTAATTTTTATGAAGTACCAATAAATACATATTAAATAATTTCATTAAAGAACCCTTTACATGCGTGCTACAGAAAATTTTTGTCTCGGTACTCTAAAATTGCAAAAAAAAAATTGTATGTACATATATAAAAGATTATGCCCTCTATTACGGTTTACAACTAAACTCGGTTGAGTTGCAATTAAGACAACTGCTTTGTGATCAGTTTTAATTGTTATGTTTTTGTTCACCGCAATATAGCAAAGTTGTTAACCATAATAAAAAAATTAAGAAGTTACAACTTAACTGAGTTGAGTTGTAAACCGAAATAGGGGCATATGAAAGTAGAAAAACAAGTTACCGTATATGTATTACCCTCCGCCTATCACTGGGATGTATAAGATCTAACTTTTGGCTCCAATCAATTTGTTTTAATTCATGACGTATTTTTTTACGATCAAAATATGAAATTACACAACTAGCTGGTATCCAAAAGATTGAAGTGAACAAAACAACGGCGACTTGGGAAAATAATAAATAATAAGCAATTCTGTTGGTTTTAAGATCTCACAAATGTACTCACCAACAATATTGTCTTTTAAGAATCGTAGAACTCTATTGATATTAATTTCTTCGATTATATCCCAAAAACGTTCCACAACATCTTGTATGGTTTTTTCACAAACACCCTTGAATAAAAGATTATTATAAAAGAAATAAAATAGTTTTTTTATTTATTTACTAACAAGACTCTGTTTATAATCTACCTTATTGCAAAATCCTTGTATACATGGTGTGCCATCTGGTAAAACATCCGGGGGTTCGACTGGAAAGCAGGTTTCATTTATACTCATGCGACAGCATCTAGGAAATCAAAAAATAAGTGAAATAAACGAAACTCTTAATTATTGACGAAAATAAAATTTACCTCTTACAAGCATCCTGTATAATATCGCACATGCAGCTTTGAAGACCCTGGGTTTCACAATAAGGAACTAAAGAATGACACGTTAAAATCTGCAATTCAATAGACGCTCTTTAATTTAACAAATACTTACTGCATTTTCCATTACGACATTGTCCCCTTTCCTGACAAATAGTTCCATCATCCATTGCGGGTGATTTTGGACATTCGGCATGGGTACCAGTACATCTAGCTTCACGTTCACAAGTGGCATAGACTTGTTCACGACACTTGACACCCGCTGGCATAAACTGACAATTCTGACAACAGGGTGAGTTTTTATCGCTGCAAACAGCACCCTGATTACGTCTTAATTTACAATTTTTATCACAACAGGCATCATTGTCTTCTGTACCCAGCAAACCAGCATCACATTGTTCATCACCTTCCACACGTAAGTTACCACAGAATGATTCTTCAGGTTCGGAAAAACAACGACCCGATTTGGCTTGTAAAACTTTGCGTATGGAACGCAAAGAACACGGAGAGAATTTCTAAATTTTTATATAACATATTATTACATAAATAAAATAATTTAATTAATTTGTAATTTGTATAAATCCTTTACCTTATTATTAACATCATAGCCACTAACGGAATAAGTATACATTAAAAAGCTGCCTCCCTGCGAGGCACTAGGTGAACATTCTGGTATATCGGGATCATGTTCGGACCCCCAATTATGACCAAATTCATGGGCAGTGACTAAATCGGCTTCACGTGTTATAACACGTTGTCCGTAATGATTGCGCGAACTACTTAGACCAGAGTTTAAGTACAATGTATAACCATTTTTAAAGTATTCTAAACGGTTGGAATAAGAAACAAATTTAAATAATGTCAAAATTATACTTAGAGGATTCAAAACTAAATTGATTTGAAATCTTCTTTAAAGGAAAATTTTTATGGAAATTTAGTTTAAAAAAACGTTTGAAATCTAAACTATTTTTCATTACCCTCTGAAGAGAGTCAACTCAAAATGTTCGATGTTAAGTGGTCATATATACGCACTGTAAAAATCTTTATATCTACATATTTTGCAAAAAAAAAAAAAATACAAATTGTATTCCCTTTGTGGTATAAGAGTACATTTAAAAAGAAAACAGTTTCTTGTCTCTGCTGAAAATTTATTAATTTTGTGTTAACCCGCTTTAGAGGAACCAGTGCGATATGTATTTTTTTTATGTAAATAAATATTTTTTTTAAATTAATAAAAAAATCGTTAATACAAAATAACAACAACTACGAAGGCTAGGCAGCCGGCACGGGGCTTTGTTAAAGCGCTCCCTTTAAGATACCCAAAGCCCGTTCCAGAGTTAGCCAGTATTCCCCAGATTATTCCCTAGACATCATTGTAGCCTCGAACCACATCGACTCCCTGAAAAGCATTGAGATCGAACCCAGTCAAAACATGGAAGTTCTAGTCTGGTTTTCTCCCAGAGGTCACTCGCGGATCTTGGTTGAGATTTGTATTGGTGGTGATTGCCCAGCCCTGCGCGGATTCACGGATTATGTTTGTTTATTAATTTTTTATGCAATATGCTATTTTATTTGCAACAAATCATTTAAAATTAAGAAAATTCGACGACACTACAAACATGATATACATATGCTTCTTTGACTGCTGTTGTGATTTCAGGTGTTGAGTTAAAGATCGTTTATTTGCTAACAGCGGCATGAAAGCAAAGTCTAATATTTATTAAAAATCGTAAAAGCTGTAAAGAATCACAGGAAAAAATCGCTTCCATCGCAAAACTGGCTAAAATTCGCGAAAAATTGCAAACTTGTAAACAAACCCTAAAATTTATTCAAAATCATTAAGGGTATTCATCACAAGTTTCACATTTGCGAAAAATCAAAAGTGCAAAAATATAACAACAACCACACAGACAATAAGTTGTGCGTAAATAACAAAATCACACATGTGAATTTAAAAGCACATGTGATTTAAAATCACGTGATTTTCAGATACCTGATAGTGAGGCTCGTGGTCCTACAATTCGGCCCATTTTCAATAGGCTTGGTCCTTGTGCCAATAAGAACCTATGTCCCAAATTATCTCGAAGATTGCGATTTGTACTTTACGCACAAGGTTACATGGACAACTAGCCAAGCGGACGGACATCGTTAGTTCGACTCAGAATGTGATTCTAATTCGGTATACTTTAAGGTGGGTCTAGGATCAATCTTTTAAGGTGTTACACACATCAGCACAAATGCATAATGCCTTTCCACTATTGTTGTGTGAGCATAAAAAGTATGTATGTATGTACATACAAAAAAGTATGTGTGTACATACATACAAAAAAGTTTGTAGGTACGTACATACATATGTACATAAATATTTCAAAATTAAAAATATGGGTTTAGAAGTTCTTATAAAAATCCAATTATAAATTTTCGAGAACAGAGACCATTTTAAAGTAAAATTTACTGCCTCGCCCACGATGTCGACAAGAACATTTCTTTCGTATATTTATATTGAAAACAAAAACAAATTGTAGTTTTTTATTATTGTTTTCAATATAAATATGAGAAAGAAATGTTCTTGTCGATATTGTCGGCCTTGCAGTTATACAAAAGAATTTTCGTAAAAAATAATAAAATAAAAATTACAATTATTATTAATTTGGCACCTAAAGGTACAACTAAAACATGAATATTACATAAAACAAACAAAAATGTTCTTAAAAAATGTTAAGTATGTTTGTTTTAACCTGGTGTACAAATGCCTCCTACAGAATTACGTCTGGGTGAGCCAACATAAGCCAAACCTAAAATACCGCCTTCAAATTTTAAATCCGTAAAAAGATGAGCTAAACAAAAATCTTTATGACTATATTCGCGTGAAAAGACCTTATTTTTTTTAGAAAGCATACAAATTAGGAAATATAATAAGAAATAGTGAAATGAAATAGCATTTATATTTTTTAGTTATAAAATTTTGTTGAAGATAAAATTCAGGGAAACCAGAAATATGTTCTAAAAAAACGCGTTTTATGCGCATAAAATATGCAGCAAAAACTTGAAAATATGCCCTAAAACTTGTTAAAAATATGCCCCAAAAAAATCAAAAATTGTTTATTTGAAAACAAAATATTTAACAATTTAACAGTTTCATGTAATACAAACAATCCTAAAACTATAATCATATTTACAGACGAATTTTAGAGATGTTGCATTCTTTGGTAACCATGGGCAGTAATCGGCTCACATAAACAGTTATGTAAAGAGGTTAAAATTCATATCAGAGTTACTTGTGCCGAATATTATCAAGATATTAACATCCATATGAGATTTTCATCTTCATCCTTAGTACAATTAAAATGTATTGATCAAATTACCTACAAGAATGCAACTTGTACTCAAAAAAGCCAAAATAGCCCAAAAAATTTTTTTTTTATTTGCTGCGAAAGCTCTCGTAGGCATCAACAAATTCAACATGTGTCAAAATATGCCTCAAAAAGGTAAAATATGCGCTAAATACTTAAAAAAAACTGCAAAAAGGCCCTTTTAACTAAATTATGCAAATAAAAAGGCTGCAAAGGGTAAAATATGCACTAACAAATCGATGCCAAAATTCATAAAAAGCTCTAAATCGGATAAATATATTGTTTCTGCCTTCACTGATCGCACAAGAAAAAACATGCAATTGCATATTTATGGTTTCCCTGATAATAATAATAATCAAAATCTTAAACATACCTCTAAAAGATTGCGAACATCCCATTTTTCTCTTATCATATTATAATGTGCCTCACCACCTCTTAAACGTGTTGGCTCAGAGTGCACTACAATTTTTTTAATAACGAACCCCATGCCCTTGAAACCCTCTTGATCTGAACGATCTTGCCAAACCGTATCATTATAGATTTTATGAACGCGATCTATAAGACTTATCTATAAGCAAAGATGTGACAGAGTTAACATATAAATAAGAAAAAGCTCTTAAAAGAACCTACCAAATAATTTATAGTGGTTTTTGTATTGCCACCACCCATTTCTTGAAAGAATCTGTAATCGGCCACCAAAAGCAAAGGACAACGTGTTTTTGTAGGCGTATACTCATACTGATCGGCTTGACGTTTTGTTCTTTTATGAGATTCATTATTAACTGAAGACAAGAGATTTATTAGCTGATGTTTGTTGCCTTCTTTTAAATTAGTGGTTGCTCTTTTATCCTCATCATCCGTTTCCAGTTCTAAGGAAAATGTTAAATTTTTATTTTTATATAGGTACATACATATATTTAATTGATTTATTTTTACCTAAGCCTTCCTTTATGTAACCGCAGGTTAAAGGTCCTACTCCTTTTTGACTGCTAAGAGGATATTTCTTTTTAATATCAGAGAGACGGTAAGCCACCATGGTATTTTCTTTGGCACTAGGCAAATGACGCCAAGAAGGCTGCAAAATCAAATTTATTGGTAAATGTGTTTAATAACTTTACAATGTTTCTTACTTCTACATGATATGTTTCATCTGGTAAATTAATGGACATGGTCATTAAGCCATTTTCTATATGGGCTCTAACATGGGAATCGATTTCTCCAAAAACTCGACCAGTATAGAAATTATCATGATCTGCGAAAAAATGAGAAGTATGTACGATTAATTATATAAAAAACTTTTTAAACCCTAACAAAACTAACTTTTTTAAAAGATTCCACATACCTAAATGTACTATTGTCTCATTGCCATCACCATCTACGATATATGCCTTAAACTTACTATGGAGTACATCACGATGCGGATGCAAAATTAAACGAAAATTTTTGCCTAAAGTTTTAAACTCTATTTCCTTTATTGTGTTAAAGGGGTTGGTACTGGGCTTTGCACCTCGTTTTACAACGCGGTGCTCGACATCGTCCTTGTGGATTATCTCAAAATGTTTAAGCGTACGATGCAGGGAATCTGCAAAAAAAACCATTTTATCATTTTTATACAAAACACTGTAAATGGTATTGTTTATAGTCAAAAGATTTGGAACAAAAAATATTGATGTACATACACACAAATGCACAAATGTACACAAATGTATTGTATCTATAGATACAATGTGTTTAAGAAAAATTCGTGACTTTCTACAATTTTCTGTTGTTTAAGGTAAAATATTATTTTATTTTAACATTACCTGCATTTTTAAGTAAAAATATAAGAAATATTATGAAAAATATAAATTTTTTTGACACTGTTTTATACTTTGTGGTCATAACGCGATTTAAATTTTACAAATTCATTTATATCGCCACGACTGTAGATATCGTAAAAATGTCATTTGCATAGAGCTGCCACTTTATTTAAAAAGATAATGAAAATACGAGAATAAAATTGATACCAAAATGGGTAGTGCCAAGGCCAAGGTATATTTATAGCAGGTAGCCGCGAGATTACAACAATTGTACAATAAAACAAACAACAGGGCTTTTTATTGTTGTTATGCGATACAAACTGTCAAAAAGAAAAGGGGCTGATAAGAGACAAAAAAGGCAAAAGAAAAAGACAAAAAACTTGTTTACTTGTTTACTATACAACATTTGACAGTTCGTATCGCAAAACAAGCAAATAAAAAATAAACAGCTGGCTTTCCGAGACTACCTGCTATAAATATACCTTGGCCAAGGCGAATGCAACTACAGGTGGTGTCGCAACTACAATCCAAAAACAACAGAAACAACATAGGGGTTTTTGCATTGCATTTTTAGTGTTTACGGCTCGAAATGTCAGCCATTCTCAGAAAAACACTAACAAATCAAAATAAATAGGCTCAAACTGTCAAAATCAGAAGGCGTTTCGACACCACCTGTAGTTAATTCGCCTTGGGTAGTGCCATGATATTAATCAAGGTATATGTACACAAGGTAAACTCGTTGGCCCATATGCTTGTCAGCTGTTTACCTAACACGGGGTTTACATTTGCCAGTACTGGCAAGACAGTTGCAATACGTGCAAACTTTTTCGCTAATACATGCAAACTTATCCAACTGTTTTGTCTACTTTCAAGCAAATTTTGGAGACAGTAAAATTGGAAAGTGATTTGACATTTGCTAACAGTAATTTGAAGTTTTGTTAGCAAAAGGAAAACAAATCAAAATATAAAAAAAAATTAACATATTTTGCTTTGCTTTCTTATATTTTAGTTAAGTGTTATGTGTGTTAACAAAATTTAGTTATTTTAAGCTATTTTTAAATTTGTTTAGTTAATGTAAAACACCTTTAGCTGGACTTGTACTGAAACATTCACGTTTGACATATTTTTAAAAGTGAATTGTCTTAACTGCTGTCTGTACGCATACGTCACGAAGACAGTTAGTAGTATTTTTGACAACTTATATGTATATTCTTATGCCATGTTTCCACGGTACGTGCTTCGCTCTCTATTCATGCTTCACTTTCCAATCATGAACGAAGCAACTGCTTCGCCATACAAAATTTTGAGAGCGAAGCAAGTAGATTCAATATGAATCTACTTGCGAAGCACGAAAAATGTCTCTCTTCTCCAATTTTTATCGCAAGTTTATCTGATCTAGCTGTAAAAATCGATTGTTTCAGAGTTGTCAACTCGGTTCGTTTCGCACCAGTTTCGGTGCTTTTTTAAATTTGTTCTACGATTACAATAATGATGAAAATATTAACTTAATTAGTTTGGAATAATTTTTATAAATTTTTGATCTCTTTTTAAAAAGTTTTAAACAAGATTTATTAATTAATTTTCGAAAATGTATCATCTTGTACAAATGAATGCAAACATAAATATTATTATCAAAGTTATTTTCGGGAATACAAAATTTATTATTTATACGATTTCCGTATGACGTGCTAAATTCCCAGTTTTTCATATTTGATAAATACACTGAAATTTGTTTTTATATACAAAGTTGTTTATTTTTTTATAAAGTTTTGTGTTTTTCTTGTTTAACTATGTATAATGTAAAAGGCTGTTTAATTGTTATAATTTTAAATATGAAAATATAAAACTTTTAAAAAAAATAAATTTTTTAATAAAACGATAAATACTGAACTATTGTTAATTTTGAATCCCTACTAGATATTTACAGTTGATCTCTTTAAAAAAAATGTATATATTTTATGTCGAATTCAACAGGGTAAACTCGTCGGTTCAACAATTACAACTCTAACAAAAATAACAGGAATTTTGTTAGTTTAACAAATCCAATTTGTCAAAATTGTTGTTTACAAAAAGTGTGATGAAAACGTAAATAATAAATGAAATAAATTTTATTGATTGTTTTCATATTTTAATTTGTGTTTCTCAAGATTTTGAAAATGTTGGAACAATTTAAAGGGAATAACTAATAAATAAGCTATTGAAAAACAAGTAAGTATAAATACTTTGTAATCAATTTTAATAAAAGTTTCACAACAAAAAAGTTTTTTCTAAAAAAATTTTAACTTCGACAATTTAATGTATGTAATTAAAACAACACAATTAAAAAAGAACATTTTTGACAAATGGGATGTAACAGCTGACGAGCAGTTGCTCTAAAGAGTTTGCCTTGTTGAATTTGCCTTGTATGAATACAAACTAATTTGTGTAAAAAATGCACAAATAATCAAAGATTTTTCCAAAATAACACACCTAATTTATTTAAATTACTTATTTTTAATAAATTAACTTAGATTTAATTTTCACCGGCTGGTTTAAAGCGCACAATTCTTCTTGAACTACAATTTGCGATTCTACTGTATTTTTCATATAAAAAGATTATGCAAAATAATTCAATAAATATTTTAAATAAAAAAATTCTAAAATTGCTGCGTTTTTTCACCATTTTGGTGCGTTTTGAAAATGCTAAGTTGACAACGCTGATTTGTTTATTAAAGACAACTGTCAAAACGAAGCAAGTAGATAAGTCGTATAAACACCGTGATTCATTAACATGATTCAGAGAGCGAAGCAGGTGATTCAAATCGTCGTGGAAACATGGCATTACTGTCTTGCCAGTACTGTCAAATGTAAACTCAGTGTAAGTTGAAACACTAACGTCAAATTTTGGTGTATATGACCCAAATTTGCACATGTGTGCGTTAAATTTTTATGAAGACAATTTTGACAATTCGGTTCAACTCGCTTATTTTTATAGAGCAGCATGTCTACACTCCCAAATGAGTCTACCTTGTGTTAATATACCTTGATATTAATATAATCGTGGCTATTCTAAAATACGCATCGAAGGAGTGAACATTTACATGAAAACAAAAACAAAATTAATGAAAATTGTTTTTGTTATCTATACACTTCTTAAATCAAATTAACGCGAGAGCTATAACACGTTTCTTCCTTTTTTTAAAAACTGTAAATTATTAAAAAAAAAATAATATTGAACCATGGGTCTCCACAGGAAATCAGGTTTCTGGATTGAAGTCAAGTAATTTTAACACGTACTTCTCAGAAGTGGTAGGTAGAATACGATCTGTAATACTTGTTAGGAAGAATTTTTACTCATATATACTCTATAATTACAGCACTGACGATCTCACGGTAGTGGCCTTGGAAGATGGCAGGGAGGTCATCATACTCCTTGCATCATCCTATATGCCACACGACAGAGATGCCCCACCAGTAGAACTCCACAGAATGGTCGAGGAAGCTTGTAGAAGGAAACAAAATCTGGTGGTGGGCACGGATGCTAACGCTCATCATACAATATGGGGCAGTAAGGAGATCAACAATATAGGTGAGGATCTTATTGCTTTTATTTTACAGAATAATATACAAATTGTGAATCGGGGTGAGGTCCCGACGTAACAGAGTTTAGGAACCCAAGAAATACAGATTGGGCCAAATACTCTTCACTTCTGAATAGGGACCTAGGTCACTCGGGAACTCTGGTTAGTTCAGGGGACATAGATTCTGCTATAGACACGTTGGTATCGGGCGTTATTAGATCCTATGAGAAGTCGTGTCCTCCGACACGAGCTAGGCGTAAGTCCAGATCACCTTGGTGGAATAGACAGCTAGACTGTGAAAGACGCGAGCTCCGTGAGCTATTCAAACTGGCGCGTAAATCGTCGACCGGTCTGAATGCTGGGGGGAGTATAGAGACGCTCTTAGGGTGTATAAGAGCGACGTGCGAAAAGCTTCTGGCTAATATAGAAAAGACAACCGAAACGGCAAGACTGCGGAGGATGCTAGTGAGCAGTCCTGTTATGCCAAGTACAGTTTGTAGGGAAAACGTAGAATGGACAAAGAGCAGTACGGAAACGCTAGAGGTACTCGTTGATGCACACTTTCCGGGCTGTTCTGAGGTTCCTATTCCAACTGATGAAACTTTTTTTATGGCAAATGGGGATGATGATATTATCTCCTATGAGGGGGTGGAATGGGCCACTGACTCGTTCCAGCCATACAAGTCGCCTGGTCTTGACGGAATCATCCCGGAACATTTACAGCGGGGCAGACAACGGATAGTACCATGGCTAGTGAAAATCTTTAAGGGATGTCTGAGAATGAACTATGTGCCTAAATCATGGAGGATACCTAGGATTGTGTTTCTACCAAAAGCGGGTAAGAGCAATCATATGTACCTAAAAGATTTCAGACCCATTAGTCTCACATCATTCCTGCTAAATCAACACGCCTACACGAAGGGTAAATCAACTGAGACGGCACTCCACTCAGTCGTCTCACTGATTGAGAAGAATCTGAACTATAAGGACTTCGCTATGGGTGTATTCCTGGACATCGCGGCAGCATTCAATAATGTGTCCACGGGGGCAATTTTGGCCAGCTTGTCTCGCACGGTGGCCTACTCACATGCTAAAAACTGGATTGGTAACCTGATACGGTGCAGAACTATATCTGCGACGTGGAGGGCACACCGGGGAACTCCCCAGGGAGAGGTACCCTCACCAATGCTTTGGACGCTTGTCGTCAACGAACTTCTCAATGGACTTCAGGACGGGGCGGAAAAGATAACTGCAAGGATCTGAATACTATTAGTTCTGTAATGGAGACTACGCTGGCGATGATCAACCAGTGGGCAGCCGGAGTAGGACTGGGAGTTAATCCCGAGAAGACGGACCTTGTACTATTTACGAAAAGGTTCAAAGTTGGTCCACGGAGGAAACCTAAACAAGGGGGTACTAGCCTAGAACTTAAACACCACACAAAGTACCTGGGAGTAATACTGGATAGCAAACTGTCGTGGAGATTGAATGTGGAAGAGAGGGTAAAAAAGGCATGTAAGGGAATGCTGGGCAAAACGTGCTCTTACACATTGGGTCTACACAGCGGTGGCGAGACCAATCTTACTCTACGGAATACTTGTATGGTGGACGGCATTGGATAAGATATCGTACCGGAATATGCTAACGGGCGTACAGAGACTCGCCAAACTTAGTATTACCGGTGCCTTGCGTAGTACACCGACTGCGGCACTGCATGTGATCCTGGACTTGCAACCGATTCATCTAGTGGCAGAAGGATCGGCGAGGAAGTCTGCGATCCGCTTAAAGGCGACGGGACAGTTTGCATAAGGACCTTATGGTCATTATAGTATTATAAGGGGAAAAGATTATAGCACTGACTACACCATTCCGAGACTAACATTTGGAAGGAAACCGCGAGTTACCTTGGAGGAGGACGGCTGGTTGGCAGGACTCTGGTCTGGCCATAGGACCTTCAGTTTCTACACTGACGGTTCCAAAATGGGGGACGGAGTTGGAGCTGCAGTCTACTGCCGGGAACTGGGTATTCGGGAATCTTATAAGCTTCCCGATTACTGCAGCATTTTCCAGGCGGAGAATTTGCGGCCAAAATGGCTGCTGATTTGGCACGTAATTCCAGTACTGGGAACTCGCACGTGAATTTTTTCATCGACAGTCAGGCGGCGATCAGGGCGATAACCGCTAATTATTCATATTCTTCGATCGTCCAGGAGTATAGGGACTCGATGGATAGACACTGTTCGAATAGGAGAGTTCACATCTATTAGGTTCGCGGCCTGTCAGATGATTTTACAAAATTTTAACAGCACCAAACTTCTCTCGTTTTGAAATAAAAAACACTTTTAATAAATTCATTAACAAACTTAAAATATGGTTTTTATTAATTCATTTAAAGAAGCGAGAAGCGCTTTAAAATTATTTTGTATTTCTTCTGACTAAATAATTACAAGAAGTGATCTGCTTAACAAAATTCAATTAGCAGCAGACCAAAAAGACAAAAATTGAGGAATTCTACCTACTTCAACTTTTAAACTGTTATTATCTTGATACATAGTTTAAAAATATAAAGGAGCTACAAGTTCATTTACATACAAAGTTTTACAAATATAAGGCTACAAATTCATTTATATGTGTACTTTGTTTAGATGTGTGTATGCAAATATTAAATTATTGAAATAGACAAGTGAGGAGAAATAAAACAAGTTTAATACAGACGCTTGAAAGATTTAATACTTTCATTCTGCGGCAACATTTCCCTCCTCCGTAAACGAAATCGATTGGTTGAGTTTACCTTCAAGGTCGCCGCTTACATCTAAAACTGCTAACTTGGCCACAGGTCGCAGAAAAACGCCCTTTTTTGTTTTAACCGTTGCTCTCCTAACTTGGCCATCTTTAGCCAATATAACGTCGATTACTACACCTTTGGGCCAATGATTTCTCGGAAGATCTGGGTCTACGACGACGACAACATCGCCAGCTTTTATAGCTTGTTGTTTAGAGAACCATTTACTTCTCCTTGAAATTATAGGCACATATTCTTTGATCCATCTACGCCAGAACTGATCGGCAAATTGCTGCGTTTTATACCACCGTTGTCTAAGATCTGTGTCATTGTTCGCAATTGGCTTGTAGCCATCCGACGAGCCAATTAGTAAGTGGTTGGGAGTAATAGCTTCGTCGTCGCTGCACTCAATAGAGACAAAGGTCAGTGGGCGACAATTAATGGTAAATTCTACTTCACACAATGCGTTTTTTAGACTTTTGTGACGGCCACTATGAATGACGGTATTTTTCTTGGAGTTTTTTTTTCTTGTTATTGTTTTAACTTGTGAAGGGTGTGTGTACATAGCACATCATAGTCGTAGGCCTGCATAATGTTTTGGCACACGACATACAATAGCTAGTGTAGACGTGGTTTTGTAACACACTTGGAAACTCTGTCAACCACTCGCCGTAAGCACCCCCAGGGAGGTAATTGTGCGTAGTGCGGCGAATTTGCACCGAACCAAGTTACACGATTGCTGCCGAAGGCAACAGCACGTTACGCGCGCAAGTGTTCTGATTAATGAATGGCGTGGTTTATTAATGGTTAAGAAGTGTTTGATGCAACAGGTACTGTGCGCACAATAGTGAACATCATCATCATAATCTTATACATAGTGAACAATTTATCTATACAACGTGGTTGGAAGTTTGTATTCGGAAGCAGCAATTTGGTTAGTTGGGGACAAATAGATTCGAACACGACTGGAGGTTTATTGGTTTAGTCAACCAGTCGTGCGGAGAAAAGTTTTTTTTTGGAAGCGTGTGTTGAGAAAAGGGTGAGTGCCAAGAAGAAATGAATATTTGGTAGATAGAGAAAAAGTAAAAGTTGGAAAAAAGGATTATGTGAGGGAAAATTTACTTGGGAAATATGAGGGAACGGAAAGTATAACTGTGACAAGTGTTAATTTTGGCTTTTGTACAATATAGAAAGACGGCCATTGAAGTGAGGACCGGTTGAATGGTGGCGAAAGAAAACAAGAAGAGGAAGAGCTCTGATTTGATAGTAAAAAGTAGTGACGTCATCAAAAACGTGGTTCGGCTACAGTTGGAACCATATTTAACGGCCGATTGCGGCAGTAAAGAAAACTTAATGAGCCGGTGTCACCAGGTAAACATAGAATAGACTTTCTTAAAAAAAAAAGGGGGAAATCTTTAGAGACGGAACGCCATTGTATACTTAAAGGAAAATACCAAATCGGTACTTGAATTCGGGAGAGAAAAAGTCCTGAAACAAAAGTTAGTTAACCGCTAAAATTTTTCTGTTTTATTCTGCAAGTCGGTTGTAACAGCCCTTACAGTTTTGGTTAATAAAACAGGACCAAGGGCGGAATAACAGAAATCATAATTTTTAATTTAATTACAACAAGGAAACAAAATCTAAACTTATTCATTCAACCTTTTTAAAAAGAATAATTATATTGATAATTTACAATAAAAGTAAGGAAGAAAATTTAACTAAAGTATATCAGACATAATTTGCATATTGTTGCCACAATCTACGCATGGTATACTATAAAAGAAAAAGGTTATGTACCATTTCAAAATATTTTAAATCACAAAATATTTAATATCATTCATTTTTATCGTCTAAATAAAATTTATTTTATCGGACAAAATATTTTATACCACCAAACATTTTATAGTATAACATTTTAGTTTGTAGCACTATTTTCATATCGTACAATTTTTTTTTCTCCTATAACATACTAGATCCTAACACTTCATAAAATAATTATCTTTCCTATCCAAACATGTTTATTAAAATATTGGTTTTTAGTACTTATTAGGGTTAAGTTGTTGATTAACATTTTGATATAAAAAAAAAAAAAAAAATTCGAAAAGAACTTAAATCTCTATGGCTCAATATTTAAATAAGTATTTTTTTTATTTTTACGTAAGGAATAGTAAAAGATAACTTTCATTTAGTACCCTGAGTAAACATAAAGTAAAATAAAATCAATCAAATAAAAAAAAACATTAAACAAGTTATTAATAATAAAGAAAAAACTGCCCATACCAGTCATTACAAATTAGCGTCATAATTTAAAGTAAAATTAGAAATTAAAATATTGAAAAAAAAGTAAATTTTGGCTTAGGATAAATACTATAAGGGGATTAAGAATTTATCAGATTATTTTTGCAGTAATAGAAAAAAAAGAAAGGAAACTGAAAAAACTTTCTGATTTAAATTTCAAAATTATAGTTTGCTTCTCATTAAATTTGATCTAAATATTCAAAAATTAGAAAATGGTTAAAATCATGACTTGTTTTAAAGTGATTAAAGGAATCTAATTAAAATTGAAAATTTGCTATTTCATTCAAAATTAAAAGAAATCATAATTTGATTTAAATTGGAAATTAAAGTTTGATTTTGAAATTTTAATTTTCGATTCTAAATTGACTTAATAGTAATATTAAACAAAAATAGAAGAATTTTAATTTTAATTTGAAATTAAAAGAAAAAAATATAATATCAAAGAGAAATTATGATTTGATTTGAATTTAATAAAATAAAGAAAATTAAATTCGAACAAAAAAAAGAAAAAAAAAAAACAAAAATCTAATCTGATTAAAACTTAAAAAGGAATTACAATTTTGTTTAAAAGCAGGAAAATTGAAATCCGATTTGAGAAAGTGGGGTCGATGTTTAATTTCCAATTAGACGATAAGTAAATTAGATTCGGAATTTAAAAGAAAACGAAAAATACTGATTTAGGTTAAATTATTACATAATTACAATAAAATTAAAATTGGAAAGAACAATTTTATTATAAAGTAAGAAAATTATAATAGAATTTAGAATTTACAGTAACCATGAAAGAAATACTAAAGCAAAAATTACAACTTGATTTTAAAGTGGAAATTTAGTTTTTTCGTTTTCATTTAAATAAGATTTTATCACATTACAATTGAAAATAAAATAATATACAAATTAACTAAACTATGGGAATAAATAACAAAAATAGTTAATAGTCGATTATTTTTTTTATACTAGTATTTTAATAGATCTACAGTTAAAACGAAAACAAAAACGTTTTATTTTGAATCAGGAATTGTAAATATTAAATCCATATGATAAAATAAATATTTAAATAAATAAATATTTAAATAATTAAATATACTAAATAACTAAATAATGAAATAAATAAATATTTAAATAAATAAATATATTAAATAACTAAATAAGGAAATAAATAAATATTTAAATAAATAAATATTTAAATAATTAAATATATTAAATAACTAAATAATAAAATAAATGAATATTTAAATAAATAAATAAATAAGTATTTAAATAAATAAATATAAAAAAAAAAAAAAAAAAACAATAAACATAAACAAAAAATATATATCTAAATAACAAAATTAATGTCAAACTGATAGAATTTGAAAACCTTAAAATATAAATAATCAAATTAAACATATGCGAGATTAACGATTAAAAGAAAAGTTTCATTTGATTATTTATAGAATTTTTCATACTGCTTTTTTTCGTAAATAATTATTTTTATTCTTAATTGAATACAAATTTTGAATTTTATTATCCCATATTATTAAATACTATCGTTTTTTTTTTTTTTTGCTAATTACATGTAAAATATTAGAGTCTAATCATTTATACATTTTTAATATTTTAGTTTTTTTAGATATTATTAGTGATTTTGTTTAAGTTGTATTTGCATCCAGGATGATCATATCTGATAATGACTTTGATTGATTATATTACCAACTGTATTAATAAATAACATTTTTGTATTTTTGAAACGAAAATATGTGTTAGGATTTTAATTGTTGGTTGAAATGTAGCGGGTGTAAAATGAAACAGTGGTAAGTAGATTTTGGGACATTACCTAAACATTTTGGTTTAATTCAGGCAACTGGTAATGTCATGGATGACTGAAACATGTCATAAGGGGAGGGCAGCCTGTACGAGACACTTTCATCTAGTCTCGGGGACTCGAGTCGTTTGAAGTCAGCCTCATCTAGTGGGTGAAGTTCCTATCATCAAATGTCAGTCCGATTATTTTAGGGTATCTTTGCGTTACATGTCTTGTTCAGTGTTCCATGTTTAATTTGTTTCGTCGTATCTTCAAACTTATTTTGGCACGATATTTTTTTTTGATAGTGTGAGTAAAAAGATGGACACGAACCCCCATTCCCGGCGAGCTAAAGCCCTAACATCAGTGTGCCAAAGTCCATCTAGCGGCGAACCTGAGAAATACATTTTTTCAGATCACTCCTCGCACATTACAAAAAAATGGCGCCCAACGTGGGGCCCGAAGGTGATTAATTTCGCTTTTTGGCTTTACGAAATTTTAGTTCCAGTTTTAGAACTTTTAAGGATGGAAGACGTCCTGGAAGAAACACGCGGTTTCATGCCATGGATAGGTAGCGATTTCATCTAGTAGAAAGGTAAAATACTGCGGACTCCAGCCAAGTATTCGGATCTTTTATAAGATGGCGTATGTCCTGGAGGAAATTACACGATTTCATGCCTGAGTTGCATCGGTATCGGGAAAAAGATTATGCATACTTGGGGGTCGAATGGACCGAATCAAATCCAGTCCATAACGGAAAGCATGATCTGCGGGTTATATAGCTATAGGTTCAATAGTTTCTGTTATTAGATTAGAGGAGAGGAAAATTCAGGAGACTCACTTTATGTAGTATTGTTTTGTGTTCTGTCCAAAGTTAATTGATGGTAGGCAACTTTCAATCCCATGAATTTAATTGATGAGTGGATATGAATGACCCGACTTTTATTCAAATCGTTTACAGACCGATTGGAAACGATGGGCTCGAGTTAATAAGAAAACACCACCGGATAACTTTCATTATTACGCTACGCTACAAAATAATTTCAACCATCACATATATTCAAGTTTAACTAATATTTTTTTTACTAATCTTTATAAAACTAACGTACTAATAATTGCTTTAGTAGCAGTAGTGTAAACTTTACCTTACTAAATGTTAATACCAACCACTAGTATGATTAGTATATAATTTTTTTTTAATTTACAAATATCAGCAAGGACTCTATATGATTATAATGATAATTTTTAACTATTTGGCTCATGTTTTTTTAAATATTCCTTGTTTACATAAAATTTTTTAAGATATCGGTGAGATACCAACATTTTAAAATACATATTCAGATCGCTGATTCTGTGTATGTTTCCTTTATTACTTGTAAACTATTAGTAGGAATTAGGTACCTTGATAATGATTGACATTTTTTTTTACATTTATATTTTTTTACAATGCTAGCCAGTTACAATCGTAGTATTGGGTATTGACTCTAGGGGTTTCGTAGGGATAGTTCTTTTTTTTTGCACTTGTCATATTGTATTTTGAAATAATTTGTCGGAAGTAAATCTTGTTTACTTAGTTTGCGTTTAGGTTAACACACAATTTCGGGGATAAGTCTGTTTAGTTCTGGGATACTGAGGGAAACTAGATTCGTTTTTTTTGCTTGTCTCTTGACAATGAGTACTCGTGAACTCCGTTCATCGAGTAGAAATCGTCCCGGTAGTGACAATAACGTGGGCGAAAATCCAACAACAACCTCAACTTCTTCACATACCGCCACACCCGTTATTTCAACAAACGCGGTAACTCCTCTGTTGTCCATAAGATTTCCACCTGGATTTGGTCCCCAAACGCATTCCTCCCCTGAAAGTAATACTACCATTACTACGCCAACATACAGCAGCATAACAGCCAGGGAAATAAGCGGGCAAATATCCGACACGGTAGGTCACGGTACGAATATGGACCAAAGGAATAGGAATTTACCTCCAGTTAGCGAGGAGGCTAACCCAGACGTTGTAGTTAATGAGGAAATGTTGACCATTAGGGAATATGTAGATGCATCTGTGGGGGCTGCCCAAGCCTCGATTATGAGGGAGTTTCAAAACATGCAGATAATGCTACCACAGATAATTAGGGAATCATTACGCTCTGAAGGTGGATATTCGCAAGAAGATCCTTGTCCTCCGAATAGTAGACCAGCAAATCGAAGTTTCGCATATCAAACCCCTTTCAACATTTACCCCGATAGACAACCTCAAGCACCGTTATTTCAACAAAATAACCTACGAATGCCCCATCAACAACGCCAACATCCGCCCAATGTAGCCCAACAATTATTTAGGAATACTCCTCGCAATTTTTCCGAACCATATCTCGGCTACGAAAATTCACCGCAATCCCAGGGATATAAGCCTTTAACACCTAACCAGCTTGAAAAGTGGGGAATCAGATATGATGGTACGAATAAAAGCCTGACAGTAGAAGATTTTGTATTTAGGGTGGAAGCGTTAAAACAGGATTACAACTGTTCGTGGGATGTTTTAATGAAAGGCTTCCATCATTTAGTCAGTGGAGCTGCTAGCACCTGGTTCTGGTCTTTCAGAATGAAAAACCCTGTATGCGACTGGTACACTTTTAAGCACCACTTGATAAAAAAATTTCGAAATTTCGAAAGTGATTTCGAAATTCAGAGGAAGATAATGGAACGCAGACAAGGCCCTAATGAATCAGCAGATGCGTTTATAACAGATATTGTAAACCTTAAGAATCAAATGAGGGTACATGTGTTGGAAAGTGAGCTAGTCAAAATAGTAAAAGACAATTTGAAAGACGGTTTGGCTCAATTAATTTTCCCTATCCGAATCGAAAACCTGGATCACCTATTGGAAGAGTGTAAAAGAGCTGAGAGAAATATCGCTAAGCGATATTCTCATCGCACGCATGTAAATAATCCTCGTAAATTATACGAAGTCGAGGCAAGTGATCATAGGGACGAAGATCAGCAAGTACGCCAACTAGAATCCCTACAAAGACAACAGCTCCCAGCGAAACAACTCACTTGCTGGAATTGTAAGGCACCGGGCCATTCATTTATAGAATGTCCAGTAGTCCAGCGGAACGTCTTTTGTTATAGGTGTGGGTTCGAGGACGTAACCAGCCCCACTTGTCCAAGGTGCGTGGGAAACCGCCATCCGAACACGTGGAAAACTGGGGCAGCGTGTTCCGAGCAAGAGACCAACCAGTAAATAATGATTCCGTACAATATATTTTAGTCAAAAGAAACCCAAATAAATTTGAGAACAAGACCTGCAATAGTGAAATAGTAGAAGATGAGAGAGCATTGCTAAACTTTAAACCGACCACCAATGGCGTACCACACTTTCCCACTACATTGATTCATAATGTCCCATATGAAGAACGTTTGGAGCTATACGAACAGAAAAGAGCGGAAATATTTGCTGATTTTAAGCCCACAGTAAGCAAGAAGATTTTAAAGACTAGAGAAAGGTATCAAAAGAGGAAAGGCGAGCGTAAAGCTCTAGCATCTACGACGATAGGTAGTGAAGATGATATAAGACCATACATGTCCGTCGAAATAAATGGTTTAGAATATCAAGGTCTTTTAGACAGCGGGGCTTCTGTAAGCTGCCTAGGAAAAGACTGCTTGGAAAACGTTAGGAAAATGGACGTTAAGGTTGTGGATTATAAATCCTCTGTAAGAACTGCAGACGGAAAGCAACACTTAATCGTGGGTAAAATTTATGTGAACATTCGTTATGGAAATAAATCGGTTGAATCAGTCTTGTATTTGGTACCAAATTTGAATCAAGAGTTAATTTTGGGATATGATTTTTGGAGGAAGGTAGGACTGAAAGTCTGTTTCGCGGATAAGGTGGTTAATGAAGTTGTGGTATCAGACACCGAGGAATTTAAAAGGCATCGATTAACATCTTATCAACTTAAGACATTGGAGGGAGTCCAAAAGTCGTTCCAATGCTACACACAATATGGCCTTGGAAAAACTGAACTTGAAGTACATTCGATCGATACAGGAGATTCACCGGCGAGGAAAATGAGGCATTATCCAGTTAGCCCTGCGGTCCAGAAACTTATATATGCAGAATTGGACAGGATGTTGGAACTGGATGTCATTGAAGTTGCCACAAAAGCCGAGTGGAATAACCGTACCACACTAGTCATGAAACCCGGAAAAAATAGGCTATGTCTCGATGCTAGGGAATTGAATAGGGTCACTAGGAAGGACGCTTATCCTCTCCCTAACATCGATGGCTTATTAGCCAGGCTAGGCGACACTCACTTTATCTCAGCAATCGATTTAAAGGATGCGTTTTGGCAAATCCCTCTGGATGAAGAGAGTAGGCCAAAAACAGCGTTCACGGTTCCGGGCAGGCCTCAATACCAATTCAAGGTGATGCCATTCGGACTGTGCAACGCTGCCCAGAGGCTTTGTCGATTGATGGATAAAGTGGTGCCGTCTGAGCTGAAGGATAGGGTGTTTGTATATCTTGACGATTTGTTGGTAGTATCGTCCAACTTTGCGGACCATATGGATATGCTTAGGACCGTCGGTGAAAGGCTTTCAAAGGCGGGTTTAACCATCAACATGCAAAAGTCAAAATTCTGCTATAGAGAGTTGAAATATTTAGGTTATATTGTGGGAGGTGGCAAACTAAGGCCTGATGAGAACAAGGTGAGTGCGATTTTAGACATCAAACCTCCGAGAAGTCAAAAGGACGTTAGAAGATTTTTAGGCACAGTTGGGTGGTATCGCCGTTTCATTCACGATTTTTCGACATTAACCGCGCCTCTTACTGACACCCTTAAGAAATCCCCAAAATTTAATTTTACACTGGAAGCATTGGAATCTTTCGAAAAATTAAAACAACGTTTAATAACGAGCCCAGTATTGTCGAGCCCGGATTTTGAGAGACCTTTTTTCGTCCAGTGTGATGCTTCGAATGTAGGCATAGGTGCAGTGCTGTTCCAAAAAGATGATGACGGCGGCGAACACCCAATCGAATATTTTTCCAAAAAACTTAATAATGCCCAGAAAAATTATTCGACGACGGAAAAAGAGTGCTTAGCGGTGGTGTTAGCTATCGAAAAATTCAGACAGTATATAGAACTAATGGATTTCACCGTAATCACTGATCATTCAAGCCTAAAGTGGCTCATGCGACAACAAGATCTAAACGGTAGACTGGCCCGGTGGAGTTTAAAACTCCAAGGTTTTAAGTTCGACATAGAACACAGAAAAGGAACTAAGAACGTTGTTCCTGACATGCTTTCTCGTCTTGATATGGAAGAAGTAGTTGGCGGTATTAACACCCTTATCGATTTCAACTCTGAGGCGTTTAAACACGAAGGGTATATGGACCTCGTCGACACGGTAGAACAAAATAAAGATAGGTTACCCGATTTAAAAGTAGAGGAGGGGATTTTATATAAGAAAGTTAAATTCATTACCAATGACATTGACAGCGAGGATGAATGTTGGAAAATATGGGTACCGACCGAGCTAACCGACAAATTAATTAGAAGATCTCATGTAGACAACACGGTGCATGGAGGCATAGCAAAAACTTTGTTCAATATTCGTGAATATTTTTACTGGCCCGCGATGGTAAAACAAATCCGCGACTTTGTTAACAATTGTGAAATCTGTAAGGAAAGTAAAAACCCTAGGCAAACATTGCGACCACCGATGGGGGGTGAAGTAAGAACACAAAGACCATTTCAGAAAATTTACATAGATTTTCTTGGCCCTTACACTAGAACAAAATCTGGGAATACCTACATTTTCATAGTTTTGGACCACAAGACCAAATTCGTATTATTAAAGGCTTTGTCAAAAGCAACCACGAAGGCAGTGGTGAAGTTTTTAAGGGACGAAGTGTTCTACAAATTTGGAGTGCCGGAAATGGTACACTCCGATAACGGAAAGCAATTTACATCGGGAGTATTTCAGGACTTCTTAGATACATTCGGTGTAAAACATCTTCGCACACCTATTTACTCACCTCAGGCAAATGCAAGTGAGAGAGTGAACCAGACAATACTTAGTTCTATTCGAAGCTTTTTGGACCATGATCAGGCTAAATGGGACGAAAATTTGTCGAAAATAGAGTGTTCCCTTCGGTCCACAGTTCACTCATCCACGGGCGTGACACCCTATTTTTCCTTAACCGGATATAATATGATAACTCACGCAGATGCTTATGAGATATTGCGGAAATTAAAGTCTACTGAAGAGGGAGAGATGGCTGTGTTGCCTCACTCATTCCGAATGCAGGTAATTCATCAGAAAGTGAATGAAAAATTGCACGATGCTTACCTTAAAAACGTGAAATCCTATAATCTAAAGAGTAGAACGATAAGGTTTACACCAGGTCAAGAAGTTTACAGAAAAAATTTTGTTCAAAGTAAATTCTCGAGGGGCATAAACGCGAAATTGTGTAAACCTTGGCTAAAATGCAGAATTCGAAGTGCAGTGGGGAATAGTCAATACGAAATCGAAAATCTGAGAGGCCAGTTAATCGGAGTAATACACGCCCAACATCTGAAACAGTGATTGTGCTGTTGGCTATAATATAGATGTGGATGTTGTTATCGGAAGAGGAACCAAAACTAATAGTCGTTTACACTTCGGGTGGAATCCTTGCTACACTGTGAATGAACGTGTTCCTCGGTATTGTTTACAGGTAATATCATCAGTCACAATGGTATCGGGAATTTCTTTTGGATGATAGGAGAGTTTTTTTTATTAGGCTTTGTCGTCTTTTTGATGATATACATGGGAAAAGTCGAGGGGAAGATTACCTGTTTTATTGGATATTTTTAGATCGGACGGTTAGTTTTTTTTACCTGGTGCACCTGTAATTTTTTTTATCGTGGATCAATTTCTGTCGTATTTTGATTATGCTTTGTTATATTGGCCATTGGCATGGGTTGAGGAAGAGAGGTATATCCTCGCCGTTTGTCCCTATTCTTTTTGCTTGAAGTCTACGCAAAAGATTAGGCTTTGTGACGGCCACTATGAATGACGGTATTTTTCTTGGAGTTTTTTTTTCTTGTTATTGTTTTAACTTGTGAAGGGTGTGTGTACATAGCACATCATAGTCGTAGGCCTGCATAATGTTTTGGCACACGACATACAATAGCTAGTGTAGACGTGGTTTTGTAACACACTTGGAAACTCTGTCAACCACTCGCCGTAAGCACCCCCAGGGAGGTAATTGTGCGTAGTGCGGCGAATTTGCACCGAACCAAGTTACACGATTGCTGCCGAAGGCAACAGCACGTTACGCGCGCAAGTGTTCTGATTAATGAATGGCGTGGTTTATTAATGGTTAAGAAGTGTTTGATGCAACAGGTACTGTGCGCACAATAGTGAACATCATCATCATAATCTTATACATAGTGAACAATTTATCTATACAACGTGGTTGGAAGTTTGTATTCGGAAGCAGCAATTTGGTTAGTTGGGGACAAATAGATTCGAACACGACTGGAGGTTTATTGGTTTAGTCAACCAGTCGTGCGGAGAAAAGTTTTTTTTTGGAAGCGTGTGTTGAGAAAAGGGTGAGTGCCAAGAAGAAATGAATATTTGGTAGATAGAGAAAAAGTAAAAGTTGGAAAAAAGGATTATGTGAGGGAAAATTTACTTGGGAAATATGAGGGAACGGAAAGTATAACTGTGACAAGTGTTAATTTTGGCTTTTGTACAATATAGAAAGACGGCCATTGAAGTGAGGACCGGTTGAATGGTGGCGAAAGAAAACAAGAAGAGGAAGAGCTCTGATTTGATAGTAAAAAGTAGTGACGTCATCAAAAACGTGGTTCGGCTACAGTTGGAACCATATTTAACGGCCGATTGCGGCAGTAAAGAAAACTTAATGAGCCGGTGTCACCAGGTAAACATAGAATAGACTTTCTTAAAAAAAAAAGGGGGAAATCTTTAGAGACGGAACGCCATTGTATACTTAAAGGAAAATACCAAATCGGTACTTGAATTCGGGAGAGAAAAAGTCCTGAAACAAAAGTTAGTTAACCGCTAAAATTTTTCTGTTTTATTCTGCAAGTCGGTTGTAACAGCCCTTACAGTTTTGGTTAATAAAACAGGACCAAGGGCGGAATAACAGAAATCATAATTTTTAATTTAATTACAACAAGGAAACAAAATCTAAACTTATTCATTCAACCTTTTTAAAAAGAATAATTATATTGATAATTTACAATAAAAGTAAGGAAGAAAATTTAACTAAAGTATATCAGACATAATTTGCATATTGTTGCCACAATCTACGCATGGTATACTATAAAAGAAAAAGGTTATGTACCATTTCAAAATATTTTAAATCACAAAATATTTAATATCATTCATTTTTATCGTCTAAATAAAATTTATTTTATCGGACAAAATATTTTATACCACCAAACATTTTATAGTATAACATTTTAGTTTGTAGCACTATTTTCATATCGTACAATTTTTTTTTCTCCTATAACATACTAGATCCTAACACTTCATAAAATAATTATCTTTCCTATCCAAACATGTTTATTAAAATATTGGTTTTTAGTACTTATTAGGGTTAAGTTGTTGATTAACATTTTGATATAAAAAAAAAAAAAAATTCGAAAAGAACTTAAATCTCTATGGCTCAATATTTAAATAAGTATTTTTTTTATTTTTACGTAAGGAATAGTAAAAGATAACTTTCATTTAGTACCCTGAGTAAATATAAAGTAAAATAAAATCAATCAAATAAAAAAAAACATTAAACAAGTTATTAATAATAAAGAAAAAACTGCCCATACCAGTCATTACAAATTAGCGTCATAATTTAAAGTAAAATTAGAAATTAAAATATTGAAAAAAAAGTAAATTTTGGCTTAGGATAAATACTATAAGGGGATTAAGAATTTATCAGATTATTTTTGCAGTAATAGAAAAAAAAGAAAGGAAACTGAAAAAACTTTCTGATTTAAATTTCAAAATTATAGTTTGCTTCTCATTAAATTTGATCTAAATATTCAAAAATTAGAAAATGGTTAAAATCATGACTTGTTTTAAAGTGATTAAAGGAATCTAATTAAAATTGAAAATTTGCTATTTCATTCAAAATTAAAAGAAATCATAATTTGATTTAAATTGGAAATTAAAGTTTGATTTTGAAATTTTAATTTTCGATTCTAAATTGACTTAATAGTAATATTAAACAAAAATAGAAGAATTTTAATTTTAATTTGAAATTAAAAGAAAAAAATATAATATCAAAGAGAAATTATGATTTGATTTGAATTTAATAAAATAAAGAAAATTAAATTCGAACAAAAAAAAGAAAAAAAAAAAAACAAAAATCTAATCTGATTAAAACTTAAAAAGGAATTACAATTTTGTTTAAAAGCAGGAAAATTGAAATCCGATTTGAGAAAGTGGGGTCGATGTTTAATTTTCAATTAGACGATAAGTAAATTAGATTCGGAATTTAAAAGAAAACGAAAAATACTGATTTAGGTTAAATTATTACATAATTACAATAAAATTAAAATTGGAAAGAACAATTTTATTATAAAGTAAGAAAATTATAATAGAATTTAGAATTTACAGTAACCATGAAAGAAATACTAAAGCAAAAATTACAACTTGATTTTAAAGTGGAAATTTAGTTTTTTCGTTTTCATTTAAATAAGATTTTATCACATTACAATTGAAAATAAAATAATATACAAACTATGGGAATAAATAACAAAAATAGTTAATAGTCGATTATTTTTTTTATACTAGTATTTTAATAGATCTACAGTTAAAACGAAAACAAAAACGTTTTATTTTGAATCAGGAATTGTAAATATTAAATCCATATGATAAAATAAATATTTAAATAAATAAATATTTAAATAATTAAATATACTAAATAACTAAATAATGAAATAAATAAATATTTAAATAAATAAATATATTAAATAACTAAATAAGGAAATAAATAAATATTTAAATAAATAAATATTTAAATAATTAAATATATTAAATAACTAAATAATAAAATAAATGAATATTTAAATAAATAAATAAATAAGTATTTAAATAAATAAATATAAAAAAAAAAAAAAAAAAAACAATAAACATAAACAAAAAATATATATCTAAATAACAAAATTAATGTCAAACTGATAGAATTTGAAAACCTTAAAATATAAATAATCAAATTAAACATATGCGAGATTAACGATTAAAAGAAAAGTTTCATTTGATTATTTATAGAATTTTTCATACTGCTTTTTTTCGTAAATAATTATTTTTATTCTTAATTGAATACAAATTTTGAATTTTATTATCCCATATTATTAAATACTATCGTTTTTTTTTTTTTTTGCTAATTACATGTAAAATATTAGAGTCTAATCATTTATACATTTTTAATATTTTAGTTTTTTTTAGATATTATTAGTGATTTTGTTTAAGTTGTATTTGCATCCAGGATATCTGATAATGACTTTGATTGATTATATTACCAACTGTATTAATAAATAACATTTTTGTATTTTTGAAACGAAAATATGTGTTAGGATTTTAATTGTTGGTTGAAATGTAGCGGGTGTAAAATGAAACAGTGGTAAGTAGATTTTGGGACATTACCTAAACATTTTGGTTTAATTCAGGCAACTGGTAATGTCATGGATGACTGAAACATGTCATAAGGGGAGGGCAGCCTGTACGAGACACTTTCATCTAGTCTCGGGGACTCGAGTCGTTTGAAGTCAGCCTCATCTAGTGGGTGAAGTTCCTATCATCAAATGTCAGTCCGATTATTTTAGGGTATCTTTGCGTTACATGTCTTGTTCAGTGTTCCATGTTTAATTTGTTTCGTCGTATCTTCAAACTTATTTTGGCACGATATTTTTTTTTGATAGTGTGAGTAAAAAGATGGACACGAACCCCCATTCCCGGCGAGCTAAAGCCCTAACATCAGTGTGCCAAAGTCCATCTAGCGGCGAACCTGAGAAATACATTTTTTCAGATCACTCCTCGCACATTACACTTTCATCGCTAAATTTCATTGTCGGACCATGTGTGGTGAAACAGGCGGGTTGAATTTCCATCTGATTTGTTCGAATGTTGTTTTAATACTGGATAAATTTACGTTCTTGATTTGGTTGCAAAGAATTTTTTCGGCCGCTTTAAAGTTGGTTCCATTATCGGAATAGATTTCATTAGGTGTTCCGCGCCTTGAAATAAAATTCCTGATTGCCATTATACACGAGCTTGTATCGAGGCTGTGTGCAACCTCAATATGAATGGCACGAACTGTTAGGCAAGTAAAAATTACGCCCCACCTCTTTTCGCGTCTTCTGCCAACAGCCACGTTTATCGGCCCAAAATAGTCCATACCTGTAAAGGTGAATGGGCGTTGGAATGCAGCGAGCCTTGCTGCTGGCAATACAGCCATTTGTGGTATTTGTGGTTTGGCATAGTTGATTTTACACCATTGGCACATCCGGCGTACTTTACGGAACAAAACACGCAGCTTTGTTATATGGTATTGACATCTTATTTCGTTGAGGGCCGTTTCATGACATTGATGACGAAATTTTTCGTGGAAGTGTCTTACCAATAAGAATGTCACATGATGATTACTAGGTAAAACGATTACGTCCTCATGGCTATTTAGATATGCTGCTCTTCCTCGGGATCTAATAACACCATATGTGTCCAAATAAACGTTGAGGGAGGCAAGTTTGCTTCCCATTGGAATTGTCTTGCCATGGGTAAGGCACGATATTTCGTCACTATATTCGAAATTTTGTGCATGTCTCATCAAAAATGTTTGAGCCATTTTAATAATATTGCAATCGACTTCGACATATTCTTTTATACTTTTATGTTTTGCCAGTTCCCTTAATCGATAGCAGTATAGCAAAAAGGTTGCCACAGCGCGATACAAACGTCTATAGTTAGAGAAATATTCTGTGTTAAGTTTTACCTTTCGTATGTTTTCAATTACCAATGCGCAGTGTTTCATTTCTGTTCCGTCAAGTGTTCCAAAGTTATCACATTGTGGCCACTGGCGCTCGTCAGCGCTTAAAAATTCGGGGCCATCAAACCACAATTGCGTATTTAATTGCGTGAGTGTTTTTGTAGCAAGGTCGGCTGGATTTTGTTTTGATGGAATCCATCTCCACTGGCTGACATTAGTGTTCTCGAGAATCTCTCCAACACGATGCATAACGAATTGGTGAAATCTCTTTGGGTCTATTTTAAGCCACATCAAGACAGTTTTCGAATCACTCCACCAAAATTGTGCGTTAGTTTTTATGCGACGTATTTGTTGTATTTTCTTTCCTAATCTTGCACCAAGCACAGCAGCCTGTAACTCTAGTCTTGGAATTGATAGTGGCTTCAGTGGCGCCACTCGGTTTTTAGCAGCGACCAGAGATACGGTTATAAAATCATCTTTTTTTATACGTAGATAGCATACGGCAGCGTAAGCACTTTCACTGGCATCAACGAAGGTGTGTAGTTGGATTTCGTCAGCCGTTGGCATTGCTGGAGAATAGCATCGGGGAATTCTGATGGACGTTATCTTCGAAATTATGGATCTCCACTTGCACCATCTTTTGTCTAGTGCACCTACCAGCTTTTCATCCCATGCTATACCGGATCGCCATATTTCCTGTAGGAGTATTTTTAAGCCTATGGTGTAGCAGGATGCAAACCCGAGGGGGTCGTATATAGACATCAAAACTTGTAGTGTTTCGCGCTTAGTTGGTGTAAGAGGCTCATTTAATACGTCACGACGTTATCTTGCGAATCTACAAATAAATCTAAATTGATCATTATTAGGATCCCAATACAAACCTAACACTTTAGTTGTCGAGCCCCAATCCTTCATTTCTTGATTAGGTAAATTGTTACTATGTAATTCATCTAGCACCATTTTTGAGTTCGATGCCCAATTATGCATCTGAAAACCACCAGCTTCATGAATTTGTCTTACACGCTTTGCTATGTAAGTCTATAGCCTGTTTTTCATCTGCAGCGCTATCAATGAAGTCATCGACGTAATGGTTTCGTTGTATCGCTTCGACTGCGCGGGGGTATTTATCCTTGAATAAACTTGCATTTTTGTCTCGCACGTATTGAGCTATGCAAGGGGCACAGCTGATACCAAAAGTCAGTGCTCGCATTACAAAAATGCTCGGTAACGCCTGTTCGTCTTCTTTTTCGTACCACAAAAAACGTTGTGCGTGCATGTCAGTTTCTTTTATATTCACTCGATGAAACATTTCTGATATATCACCGCATATGGCAGTCTTTCCGACTCGAAAGTTTAATAAAATTTCTACGAGCGGGTTAAGTAGGTCGGGACCGGTTATCATAAAGTCATTTAATGACATACCGTTGGATTTCGCAGCGGCGTCCCAAACAAGTCGCACTTTATTCGGTTTGTTGGGGTTTAAAACGGCGAATATTGGTAAATACCAAGTTTTGTCATGATGTACCTTTATTCATCTGACGTGAGTTTTTTTGCATATCCCTTCAAAAGAAGGTTATCAATTTGTGTTTGTAAAGTAGTTTTGAGAGACGGAGTTCTATTAAATTTGTTCTGCAAACAGTTCAAACGATTTAGTGCCACACTGTAGCTATCCGGCAAACGTACGTTTTGGTTACGCCATAGCAAGCCCACCTCATAGCGGCCGTTCACCTTTTTACAGGTATGATCTAATATTTCTAAAGCTTTGTTATCGATGTGAGAAAAAGGCTGCGTTGGTCGACTTAACTCTAAGCAGAAAAAATTTTTTACCATATCGTGAAGCTCATTATATTTTTGTTGACAGTCGCAGGTATGGACATTCAATCGGAATTCTCTGGCGCCATCGCTGCTACAGCCTTGTAACGTCCAGCCCAGCCGTGTTTTGGAAGAAATGGGTTGGTGACCTAGTCCTTCTCGTATTTTGAGGGGAATTGCTAAGTTCCAATTATCTGCACCGATCAATATTGCTGGGGTGGCATTATAGTATGTTTCTATTGGTAACTTCGCTAAATACCGATATCGTTTTGATATTTCACTTGCGTCGACTGACTGTGTGGGAAGGCCCAAATTAGTTACTGTATGAACTGCGTTTAACTGAAATTTTTTGTTGTTAGTCACGTTTGAGATAATAATATTTCCCTTCACTGAGTCATTTTCCATGCGTGTGGTGTCACCAGTCCATCTCAGGCATAAGGGATCGCACTCACCTTCAAGACCCATCTCATCAAAAATATGCTTTTCTATTAGTGTTACTGCAGACCCTTCGTCCAAGAATGCAAAGACCCTTTTAATCTTATTTGATGCATGAATATTCACTGGTATTATTCTGAATAATGGTTGCGATTCGTCATATTGGTTGCTGTGCGCATTTACTATTGAATTTTGTTGGGTTTTTTGTGAATCGTCTGTGATATTTTGTTCAGTGTTTATTTGCTTATGCAATAATGGGTTGTGTTTATATTTACACCCGTCAACACCACACTCTTTATTATAATTACATTTTCGTCTATGTCTGCCTAAACATTGGCGGCATATGTTTTTGGATTTTATACATTCCCACTTACGATTGAGTGTCATATTTTTAAAAACATCACATTGAGCTACCTTGTGACCGCTGTTGTTGCATACAATACATAGAGTACTTACAGCGTTACTCATATTAACATTATTTAACTCTAATGAGTCTTCTTCACGGCGATGTGTATTTACCGAGGCGGATGCTTTTCCGAAAAGCGGCGTTACGGTGCTGGCCGCCTCTGCTGTGTGATATAACCAGTCGCTAAAGGATTTAACTACAGGAACGCGATCGTCCTTGAGATACATCGCCTAACTTAACTTATGACTGTTTGGAAGTTTGTCCACCAATTCCTTTACCAAGAGCGGGTTATTTAGATGATGATGCATCTGACACCCTTCCATTGTAGCGTAGATGTTTTGCACACAAAGGGCAAATTCAACCAGAATGTCTAATTTATCTTTAATCGGTGGGAAGCTCCTGGCCTTAGAAATAGCTCGCTCTAAAATATGTTCGGGCCGGCCGAAACACATGCGTAATGTTCGAATAATATCGGGCACCATTTGTGGCACTAGTAATTTATTTTTAACTATTTCTCGGGCCTTACCTTTGAGCGATGATTGTAGCCTAATTAAATTTTCGGCATCGGTGTAGCCAGCTAAGTTTGTGCTATTTTCGAAGCTGCTTATAAAAAGTGGCCATTCGTCTGGATCTCCGTTGAAAGTTGGCAACTGCTTCGGAAAGGACTGTCTTGCAGCAATTTGTGCTGGTGTTGGCCCTATATTAACTGCTGTGTTCAACATCGGCTCCGCGTTAAATGGGATCTGCCGGTGTAGTGCCGAAGAGGCGTTTGTTTCGGTTAATATTTTATATTTTGCATCCAAATACTGCCGTTTTAACTGCATTTCTTCTTCGAGCTTTTTTAGCTCTAAATTTCTTTGCATTTCAACATTGTCAATGTTGCTGCTCGTCATGGCACGCGTTGTTTGACTTTGTATTTGCGAAATTGGATTTCCTAAATGCAAATAATTTGCTGAAAAATTCGGTTGTGTAAATGCCGGCATGATTGGCTGACAACTGTTCTGCCATGAAACGGGTGTTATGTACGACATTAGTGGAGATGTATAAATTGATGATAGTGGGGCCGTTGTATGTGAAGCAGGTGGAGGGATCATTGCTGTGGTCATAGAAATCGGGTGTGTTCTCACCCCAGTGTTTCCTAACGCATGTGTTGGCGGTGCCAATGGTGCTTGTGACGGTGGCAACGTTAAATAAGCTTGCTGATTTAGTCTCTGCGTGTCGGCTGAAGATACCTGAATGTTCGTGGTGTAAGTGGTAGGTGTAGACGTATTGGCTGCAAGGTCTGCGTGGCCCATAGATGAAGCACCTTTGCAATGATCGCAACTCCAGCTTACGTTTGCTATGTTGTGATCGACACCGACACAGTTAAAGTGATACCATTGATCACAAACATCACATTGTACCATATCATCGGTATCTTTATCAGAACACCTTTTACAATTACTGCCATTCTCACTATGTGAACCAGCCATTTCTTGTACGTTTACAATACTTCACAAAATAATTTTAAAGAATTGTCAGATGATTTTACAAAATTTTCACAGCACCTAACTTCTCTCGTTTTGAAATAAAAAACACTTTTAATAAATTCATTAACAAACTTAAAATATGGGTTTTATTAATTCATTTAAAGAAGCGAGAAGCGCTTTAAAATTATTTTGTATTTCTTCTGACTAAATAATTACAAGAAGTGATCTGCTTAACAAAATTCAATTAGCAGCAGACCAAAAAGACAACAATTGAGGAATTCTACCTACTTCAACTTTTAAACTGTTATTATCTTGATACATAGTTTAAAAATATAAAGGAGCTACAAGTTCATTTACATACAAAGTTTTACAAATATAAGGCTACAAATTCATTTATATGTGTACTTTGTTTAGATGTGTGTATGCAAATATTAAATTATTGAAATAGACAAGTGAGGAGAAATAAAACAAGTTTAATACAGACGCTTGAAAGATTTAATACTTTCATTCTGCGGCAACACGGCCACCAGGTCATAGAGGAGGCGGACGAGTTGGCGAAATGGGGGGTCCATTTACCATACGATAGGGTGATGGCCATTCCGGCTCCAATTCAGAATATAAGGAGAGATACGGACTCTGCTATACGGAGGAAATCAGAGGCGATTTGAGAAAACACCAGAACGTGCAGGGTTTCCAAGATAATGTGGGGATCCTACTATCCAGAGTCGACAAAAATTCTTCTGTTGCTTTCGAGAAAGGACTGTAGACTTCTGGTAGGTTTTACGACGGGTAATTGTTGGACTGCCCAGAGAGCGGGGTGGTTGAATAGTGCATTTGTAGATTCTGTGGGGTACCAGGGGAAAAGGAGACAGTGGAGCATTTAATCTGCTACTGTCCGGCACTCGTGTGCTGCAGGGCAAATTGTCAGGGAGATCATTACTTCCAGGGTCGCGGGAAAGTCTCCGGGATTGTGTTAATGAGACTCCTAGCATTCGTCAAGAGAGTGTGGGGTACTCTGAGTACTATTACATCGGAATGACCTTTTTCTAACATTCTTCGGTGGGCTAGCGCACAACGTGGTAACGCTAGTGACCTATTTGGTCTATGCGGGGTCTTTGTGACTGGCCACTCTAACCTAACCTAACCTAACCTAAAATTAAGTGATAATTATTAAATAATAATATCAATAAAAGTATTAACTTAAATATTTTTAACTTTTAATTATTTTTTTTATCAATTTTAAATAAAATCCCAAGAATGAATCGTCTGAACAGCATGTTTGGCAATCTAGTTTCAGAGAGCCTACGTGTTTTTTCCTTGTAAGTTTTCTTTAAAAATATGGCAGCATTTGTATTTTTATTAATTTTTTTAATAAACTGTCAAACAAGGGCTATCCAATAGGTCAGCGCAAGAAGCCAGATGTTAATTTGGTTTATTCCTCAACGATGTCAAAAGTTGCTTACATTTTCCTTATACATGTATATTTTTGTTTACGTTTTTTGTTTTTTTGCAACACATACATGCACACAAAACACATTTTTCCTTTTGTTTCGCCTATTTAGTAGTAAGATTTTGACAACGGCGGGGAATTTAACACAAGCAAAATTCATGTGTTTTTTTGTGTTGTTGTATTGTTGTAGCAGACTTATTGGATAGGCCTTACTGTCAAAAATCGATAGTGCTTAAAATATACTACAATAAGATATATATATGTAGGTAAGATATACGTATTAAAATTATGAAAATATCGTTACACCATAGATACATATCTATACTCAGCTAGATATCTCTTCGTAGAAATTACGGGCATTAATGCGTGTTATGTACTTCTACCTTATATTTTGAGTAGTGCTAAGCTTAATATACTCTTAAGCTTAATAAGGAATAAATAAATACTTCTTTTAAGTGAAAAAGTGTCTTCTCTTAATTAAAGTTCCTGTTACCAATATGTTTTGACAGCTATAACTGATAGTTAATTATAACCGAACTTGGTGAAATTGACCGTAAATCATAAAAAGAGTAATTTTTGTTATTTCAGTACTTTGGTCATAATTCAGCCATTTCGTAACCGATTTGACAGATTAATATACCGACGTCTTTAAGAAGAAAATTACCATTTACATGGGTGATAAGGTTCCCGAAAATGGGTATTTAAGAAAAAATATATTTTGGTCATAACTTTTTTGTATATGAACCGATTTTTCCGAGATTTTTAGAAAATATGTTCTTCTAAAGATTTCCGATCTATATATTAGGCGCATCTTTCGGACATATGGTAGCCCTTAAATTTAAGTTTTAATAATATTTTTATGTTTTCAGTTACAAGCCCACCTTTCCAATCCCGCCCACCTTTCCAATCCCGCCCACCTTTCCAAGATGATTGAATCTTATTTGGAAACTGGATCTTGACGTTCTCCAGAAATATACAAAAAAAAAACAAATTAAAAAAAACAACAAGTAAGAGTGCTATATTCGGCTATGCCGAATCTTAAATACCCTTCACCATGGTGAGATAAGAACAAGAAGTTTTTAAAAAGAATACCTATGACAAAATCAAAAAATGTATGTATATAACTAAGTCCGTTTCCTCTTTTGACAAAGTTGATGTTTAAATTCGTTATATAAGTTTTAATCATATTTAATCTTAAAATCGTGTATAAAAAAATTTAATAAAAATAAAAAAAAAATTTATTTTGGAGACTTGAACTCGCAATCTTACGAGCCTTAAGCGAGAACTTAGACAACTCAGCTACGAACGGTTTTATTGAAGAAGCGTTAAATTAAAATATATTGAGAGAATTTTATGAACATACATACATGTGTATGCGTAAAAAACACATTAAAATCCACCACTTGTGGTAAAGATTATAAAAAAAACAACAAAAAAACCGCAACCAAGAGAAATGCAAGAAGAGATCAACGTAGCAACAGCTTATTAGACGAAACACAATTACTACAGCAATGCCTAAAGGCATTGCAATAAGAGATAAAAATAAAATGCAACAACAACAATTACGAAAGCAATGCCTTTATACATAAATAACTTTTGCTCATTCATACATACTCATGTGCATACATATGTATGGCTTTGCAATAGCTAGGTTAACCTACTAGTTAGTATGGATTTATTTAAATTACATACAACTTTTTATGTACATATGTAGGTACGTATATGCTTGCCGAAATAAAATAAAACACTGTGTCATTGCCAATAAAATGAAAATATCGAAAAGCTTTATAGGTACCTAGGTAATTTTAAAATCGTTTTTAGGACATAAACAAATTAAATAAAAAATAAAAAACAAATAGGAATAGAATATGATTTTTGTTTTACATGTAAGTTAAGCGAACGATTAATATTTACATTGTCAAAAAAATCAAAAATTGCTGAATTATTTTAAAATCGTTTATAGAATATAAAAAAGTTAAAAAAAACTTTTTTTGAAAAGGTGGATGCCGGATTTGAACCCCGGCAGCTTTGACCAACCGCCGGCTGCTTTGACCAACCGCCCAGACAACTCAGCCATTAACGCTTATGCAAATAAAGAATTAAAGTAGAATAGGTATATTCCGTTACTTTGTTTGTTTAATATGTAGGTATGTACGTATTTTTCAATTTAAGCGACCAATCATGTACAAACATGTGTGTGTTTGATATGCCTAACATTCAACACGTTCGAATAAAAGCACAAACAAAAAAACAACAACCACAAGAGATTTTTTGGAAATATTAGAGGTAGTCATGGTTTTTTGCTCATAACTCAGCCATTTTTTAACCGATTTGACAGATTTATATACCGACGTGTTTAAGAAGGAATTTACCATTTACTTGTGTTATAAAGCTTGGACTCGGGGAGATCTATGGTTCCCGAAAGTGGGTATTAAAAAAAAAATTAGTTTTGGTCATAACTTTTTTGTATCTGAACCGATTTTTCTGAATTTTTTATAAAATATGTTCTACTAAAAATTTTCGATATTTTGGTATATAAGTCATATCCATAGGACATATGGCAGCCCTAAATTTTAGGTTTTTATACAATTTTTAATTTTTTTGTACGGGAGGTACCACGCCCACTTCTCCAATCCCGCCCACATTTTGTAGGATCGTGTGTATGGGCTACCTAAATGTGTGTACCTAATTTGGAAGCTTTGGCTTTTGCCGTTCCCCAGAAATACAGCAAAAAGTAATAAAATTACAACAACCACAAGGGATTTTTGGAAAATATTAGAGGTAGTCGTGGTTTTTTGCTCATAACTCAGCCATTTGTGGATCGATCTTTCTGAATTTCAATAGCAACCGATGGTAGACTATATGTGACACAAATGTAAAACAACCTAGCCGCTATCATGTCTGGAGTCTCCGGAAAACACATATCAAACGTAAGACGGACAGACGGGCGGATATCGTTAAATCAACTTCTCTCCCCATAAGGACCCATAATATATATACTTTATAGGGTCTAAGATCAATATTGTAGAAATTACAAACGGAATGACAAACTTATATATACCCTTTTCCACCTGAGGTGAAGGGTATAACAACAACAAGAGGGGTTTGGGTAAAACTAGAGGCAGTCGTAGTTTTTCGCTCATATCTCCGTCATTTTTGGACCGATGTGGAAGAATTTCAATAGCAAACTTATGGCGTTTTCTTTTCTGAGTAAAATTCTGCATTTATTCTGCCTTTTACATTTATTTATGTTCTTTTCTGAAATAAATGTGTTATTTTAAAAGTGTAAACCGTTTTTTTCTGATGATGTTCCCTTTAAAATTAAAAAAATGCTACATGTTCAACACTCATTTAAATTAAAAGGGCATGAGTGCAGCACTAGATCAAGGCGAATTTAATACAAGGTGGTGGCAAGTTTCGAGCAGTAAACACTAAGTGCCGGTTCACACAAGTCAAGTTTGACTCGTCAAGTCTTGAGCTTTTAGGAAAGAAGGGTAAAGAGAATGCCATTTCATTTCCCTTCTCTCCTAAAAACTCAAGACTTGACGAGTCAAACTTGACGTGTGTGAACCGGCACTAATGGCGTTTTCTTTTCTAAAAAAAGTGCTGCATAAGTGTTACATGTGACTTGGCAACATTTATAAATTCTCGCCTAATTTTTAAGAAGTGTTTAATTTTTTACGTTTACAAAAGAACACAAATTTCGGCATAAAACAATAAAGTAAAATAAGCGCAAGGTAAATTTAATTACAGGTGGTGGCAAGACTACAACAATTCAAAGCCAACAGAAACAACAGATGATTTTTGTATTGCATTGTTAGTGTTTACGGCTCAAAACTTGCCACCACCTTGCACTGAATTCGCCTTGATCTAGTGCTACACTTATGCCCAGAATGTACTAATAAAGTGACCTCACAAGCGCAGCTGTTTGCAGTGATTTTCTTCGTGTGTGACGTTTGTCGTCATTTTTTTGTTTATTTACATTTTTATAAAGGCATTTTGACATTTGCCGTCTCAATTCTAGCAACAAAATGCCTGTTGTTTTTTCTATTGTTTCATTGTTGTAGTACCGAGGCCACTTTGTTAATACATTTTGCTTATGCCCCTTTAATTAAAATGAGTGTTGAACATGTAGCATTTTTTTTAATTTTAAAGGGAACATCATCAGAAAAGAACGCTTTACACTTTTAAAATAACACATATTTTTCAGAAAAGAACATAAAAAAATGTAAAAGGCGGAATAAATGGAGAATTTTACTCAGAAAAGAAAACGCCATAACAATGCAATACAAAAAACATCTGTTTTTTTTGTTGGCTTTGGATTGTTGTAGTCTTACCACCAACTGTAATTGCATTTACATTGCGCTAATTGTACTTTATTGTTTAAAGCCGAAATTTGTGTTCTTTTGTAAACGTTAAATATGAAACACTTCTTAAAAATTAGGGGAGCATTTAAAAATGTTGCAAATTAACATGTAACACTTATGCAACACTTTTTTTTAGAAAAGAAAACGCCATTAAACGGAGTATATGTGACATAAATATATGACAACCCAGTAACCATAATTTCTGGGGTCTTCGGAAAACCCATTTCAACATACACACGGACAGGCGGACAACCGGATTTGAACTTCTGTTCTCATTAGGAACCGGAATATATACTTTAAAGGATGTAGGATCAATATTGTGGAACCTTCAAACGGAGCGACAAAGTTATATTTACCATCTTACCTTCGGTGAAGGGTATAAAAACTGTGATGTCAGATGCGTTGTCACTTGAAAATCGAACTCGTTCTAAATCAAAAATATCATATCATCGTCCGTAAATTATTGTGTTCTATAATATATGTATGTAAAATTTAACCATGTCAATAATTTACGAACGACGACATGTACTGTACACATAGAAATAACACATATCGCACCATAAGATTCAGCATAGCCGAATAATGCACTCTTACTTGTTTTTAATTAGGTTTACTGTACTATGCTTAGGCCTTTTTGCCAACTAGTATGTAAGATTCTCCTAAAATTAAAAAAGTCCTTTTTAATATATTTAATTTAAATCAACGGCCATTTTCAATTTTTAAAGAATAGTATTTTTCTTTTTCATTAAATACAACAATGAAGTAGTTGATTTATTAAGTACTAAAAAAAGTAAATACTGATTACCTTTTGATTGTATTCAATTACTAAATACTTTAATAGCACTATTGCACTGTTTGTAAGAAGAAAAAATCTGTGAGAGAATAAAGTTTTTGCAAAATATATATACATCTAGAAAAATAGTGAATTAAATTTGATAAATTTGTATGAAACAATTAATACAAAGCACATGGATGCAGAATTCATTAAAATCTAAATAGGGTTTTGCCAAAAGCTTCTAAAAGTTCGAATGGAAAAAGAGAAAGAAACCTCTATGCAGTTTGCGACGAAGAAATATAGAAGACAGCGAGACGACGACATAGACAACGACGACAGCAGCGAAGTAGAAAAAAAGACGAAACCTGAAACGCCAAAAGGCTCCAAACGAAAATCCAACAAAAAAACTGCACGGAGCACCAAATTGGCATGCTAAGAAGTGTAAAGCAGCTGTTCAACTAAAGGATTTTGCAGAGAACAGATAAATAAATTACTTAAACTAGAAACATGTGTGATATTTGTTCAGATTTTCAACAATTATTGGAGTCGTGTAAGTATATTTATAAATGATGTTGATTGACTGACTATGGTTGTTGCATGAATGATGGTTTGGTTGATAAAGATCTCGGTGCTGCAAGTGTGTGTGCACAAAATTAGTGTGGTTGCGTTGTTAAGTGGGCGGTATAGAAAAAGGGGTTTCGACTTTTTAACTTGCTTTTTACTGTATCAAACATGCCGGCAAATTTATTACAATTTATTTCATATAGGTAATTAACCATATTTTGAAACGTACATTTTGGATTTTTTTTTAAAACCTTTTGCAATATTTTTCTTTCAAAATTTGTAGCGAAATATTTTTTTGTTTTAATTAAGAATTACCTCAACTTGTAGCACGTTTGCATTGTTGAGCTGCAAAACAATTGCTAGTTCTACCGATAGTTTTATTTTTGGCGGACTATCGATAGGGTTCTTTTTATATCGATACCGCCGGCAAATTTTTTGGCAAAAGTGCAATTTACGGGGCAAAAAAAAAAAAAAAAAAATTGAACCCCCTCTGGAATTAAAAACAAAAAAACCAAAATTTTAATTTATTTTATTTATTTATTTCATTTATGCAATATCAAGCCTTAGAGGCCAAAATAACAATATTACATGTTCATATATCCTGAGAAATTGACAACAAATTATATACATATTTGTACACAAGGTAAACTCGTTGGCCCATATGCTTGTTAGCTGTTTACCTAAGTTGGAACATTAATGTCAAATTTCGTGTATATGAGCCAAAATTTTTATACCTATGTGTGCGTTAAATTTATATGAAGACAATTTTGACAATTCAGTTCCACTCGGTTATTTTTAAAGAGAAGCATGTCTACACTCCCAAATGAGTCTACCTTGTGTAAATATTCCTTGTTTGTACACTAATAAACTAATAATAATAATAATAATAAAAAATAATTAAGCTATTATCAAAAAAACAACATATCATAGTTAATGGTTAATGGCTCCCCAGCCGCAAAAAAAAATAACAAAGAGAAAAAAAGAAATGAAAAATATCCTAAATTTAAGGGGACATATGCCCGTGTATCCAAAAAAACGATCCGCTCCGCCCACTTAGCGGTATTTGTGGGTACTCAAATTAAAGGTAAGTGTACAAGAAAAACGAAAATAATAAATTTTAGGGCAGGCGGGACTTTTGGGGCCCTCTGGGTCAAAAAAAAGTGCCCCATCCACTCATATCTATGTGTAGGTACTCAAATTAAAGGTAACTTGTTCTCGATTGTAAATTTTTGTTTTATTTTGTATTTTTCAATGTTTTATACTCGATTTTTTTAAAATTTTTTGTAACTAATAGCCTATTTCCTATGCCCGAAAGAATTATTTCCTGCGTAGCAGGCCTTCCGCCGGGTGCCAGGATTTTCTCCTCTATGGTATAACAAAAACCGGCTTCGTTAACTAAATCTTCTCTGCATAGTAGGCCTTCGGCCGGGCGCAAGGATTTTCTGCACTATGGTATAACAAAGGCCGGCTTCGCTAACTAAAGCTTCTCTACATAGCCGGCCTTTGGCCGTGCGCAAGGATTTTCTCCTCTTTGGTATAACAAATACCGGCTTCGCTAACTAAAGCTTTTCTGCATAGACGGCCTTCGGCCGGTCGCAAGGATTGTCTCCTCTATGGGCTTAGCTAAGTGAAGCTTTTTTGCGCCTAAAATATACTTAAATTACCCTAGAGCGGAATATAACATGCGAATACAAAATCAAAAGACAAATTTGCAATCGTGAGCAAATTACCTTTAATTTGAGTACCTTTACATATCACTAAGTGTGTGGGGCAGTTTTTTGCTTCTAGGGGGCCCCACAGACCTCAGCCCCCTTTAATTATAATTTGGTTTTTTCTTTTTTTATTCTGAAACGGATGGCATATTTTTTTATTTTTTTTCGTACGCCTCGTAAACTGCACTTAAGCCAATTTTTTTTGGAGCTTTTTCACCAAATTTCATTCAATTTCTTAACAAAACTCTTAAGAAAATTTAATATTTTTGATTTATTAGTATTGTGGTTATTTTATTGAACTATTTATGGTTTTTTTTTGATTTTAGCTAAATAATTTATTGACGAAGGTGACAAAAAAATATTGTCAAACTTTATGTAAGCAAGCCGTCTGAACTGCAATATAAGCTGCATTGAATATGGTGGTATTTTATAAGTCAAAAATATTGCTTGTGGACGAAGTGTTAAACGTAGTAGTTAGCACAAACATTATCGATAGTATCGTATTCTTTTTACATATGGGAGATTTCATGTCAAGTGATCCAATTTTGAAATCGTTGTCTTCCGATTTGCACCAAGGTTAGTCCTATTGGATAGTAGTTTAGACACAAATTTTCAACAAGATCGGTCTAAAAGGTTCTGAGTTAGTGGGGGTCAAAGTTTGACATTTTAGTGTTCTTTCTTATCCATGTAACTTATTACCTATTGGTGTTAGCAAAGTTTGTCCCAAGTAGCTTCAATAGCTATTTGATCCATCTTTTGAAAAATTTTTTTTGTTTGTTTAACAAATTTTTAAAAATTTTTTTTTTTAAATTTAAAACTTTTTTTATTTTTTTTTTAGCGGGAATGTTTTTTTTTTTTTTTGCTCAAAAGAAAGTTTACGTCTTTTCCTTTAAGGTAGTTTTGGTCCTTTTTTGGGATGCGAGAGGCTTATGTATAAAAAAATAAATAATTCCTAACTCTAGACGAGGGTTTTTCAATTTTTAGCATATGCAGTGTTCTTTCTCATTCATGTAAATTCCCAGGCAGAAAAAGACAATCTAACTAATTCCTACTTTTTCTTCCAAAATTCCGGAAACAAGAGCTTGTTTTTCTTTTGTAAATATTTGTGAGTTTAAAATGACAACAACTTATCCTGATAATATGTATATGTTTACTACAAAATGGACATACACTAATAGTCACAGAAATTGTGGGTAAAAAATATTCCCAAAACAAACCTAATGAAATCTTTTTAATTTTTTAAGACTGAAATATTGTTTATACAGCGTTGTAGCGGTATAGAATTATTGTAAACACGGTATTAGGAAATAAAGGTTTAAATCTTGTATATACAGTGTTGTAGCGGTATATTTTTATGGTAAATACGACTTTAAAAAACTAAAGTCGTATATATGTATTTAGGGTGTTATACTGGTGTTGAATCTTTTTCAAAATGGCATTAAAAAACTAAGGTTGTAATTTTGTATATACAGTGTTGTGATTGTACAATTTTTTTGGTAGACTCACAATTTTTTATTTACAGGATTGTGGCGGTACATTATATTTATGCGAGTTGCTTATGTATAAAAAAAAAAAATAATAAAATAACTCTGGACGGGTTTATCAATTTTTAGCATATGCACTACATATTTTGAATTTTTTCCTATATGTGTTTAAGTGTTTCTAAAGCCTTAAAAATAAAACGTATGCAAAGAAACTAGACAAATTAACCTTTCCGATGGTATGTAACATACCCAACTATCATTTTTACCTTCGATACTGTAATGCCCACAATATGTTATCACAATATGAATCTTGGCTTCAGACTGAAAGATGCACATTGAAAACAATCATTTCAAATGTGGATGATTTTGTGGATGTGCAGAGGATTGCTAAAATTGAGAACCCATGACTTTTTAGTCAAAGAGCAGTGGTCGTTCTTCAAGGATTTGAAGATACATTTGAAGTCTGGTGAATTCGTTATTTCGTTTGATTTCGCAGAGAACTAAAAATATGATCTTCAGGATGCCATACAGTTATTCCACTTCCATAACGACAAAGCAACTTTATTCACAGTAGTTATTTACTACATGAAAGATGAAAAACTGGTATGGAACAAGTATGGAAATCACATCCGACGATTTAAAACATGATACCGTTTCAGTTTATAAATACCAGAAGATAATACTAAATTATCTTATCCAAAAAAACCTCAAAAGAAATGCAGCGAAGTATAGTCTTCAGTGCTCTCAACAAGATCGCAAATGCGACTGCTTTATTCCATTGGGCAAAGAATTATTGTAAAGAAACTGAAATAGTTTTTAGTAGCTAAGAGGATCATGCGGAAACATTGAAAACACTGAAGAACAGATTCGATCCTGCTGGAACAATCGATGCACCGCTCAATACCATGCTTTTATACCGCTTGACGATGGAAAGTTGAAAAAGTTTTCTGCCTCTACTCAATGTGATTTCTTTCCAAAACCAGCAGCGAAATCAACAGCTAAACGAAGTAACGCCAAGAAATGATTGGCAAAAAAAGTAGAAAATAAGGGAGGATAGTTATATATTAATTTAATTATTATTACAAATTAATAAAAAGAATTTAATTTGTCAACATTTTTACAGAAAAAAGCGATTTTATTCCTGGGATTAACATATTGTGGGCTTTACAGTATCGTAGGTATAAAATAATAGTTGGGCTTGTAACATACCTTGGGAAAGGTTTATTTGTCTAGTTCCTTTGCATACGTTTTATTTTTAAGGCTTTAGAAACACTTAAACACAAATAGGAAAAAATTCAAAATAGTGCATATGCTAAAGATTGAAAAACCGTCGTCTAGAAATTATTTTTTTTTATACATAAGCCACTCGCATCCCAAAAAGCGCCCAAAACTAGCTTAAAGGAAAAGACTTAAGCTTTCTTTTGAGCAAAAAAAAAAAAAAACATTCCAGATAAAAAAAAAATTTTAAATTTAAAAAAAGTTTTAAAAATTTTTAAAAAAAACAAAAAATTTTTTTCAAAATATTGATCAAATAGCTATCATAGCTACTTGGGACAAATTTTGCTAACACCAATAGGTAATAAGCAAGGCCCGGATTTTTATGCAAATGCATATTTGTTGTCGTCAGTCTGAGATCAACATAAACTTAATATTTTTTCGAATCAAGAAATTTTAAAGAATATGGCATCGATTTGTTAGTGCATATTTTTGCATATTTTGCTTTAAAGGCATATTTTTGCATATATTACTGATATTGCATATTGGTGCATTTTTAAAAAAACCAAACTTGTTTTATTTGCTTTATTTTGCGATGCACCGTGTTGCATTAATTGATTTTATAGGAAAAATTTTTTTGCAAAGCACATCGCGTTTTGTCGTATATTAGGAGAAGTATCCAATAACAGCAGGGTGGAGTAAGTGGTTGCAATCAGTTGTGTATTATGCTGAATATTTCGAACAGTTCAAGGATGTGATGGAACGATGGTAGTGCAGTATCAAACAAAATAACAAATTTACCAAATATTAAAGCTCGGATAATTTGTATGTCTTCAAATTACAGATTTATCTCTGAGAAATCAAATCCATTGACAAAGCAAATTAAATTTATTGGTAACTTAACTAAACAAATTCTTAAGTAAACAAATTCGTATCAAACTTGATAAAGTTTTTAGAAAAATAAAGGACACAAAACAATAACACAAACTGCTGGCATATTTAATTGAAATTTTTACGAAAACAGCGTAGGGGAATATAAATATGTATGTATATGAAAATGAATATTGTTCTTAATTAATTTTATATGAAGCTTCAAATATCTATGTATCTAACAAGTTTCTTATTTAAATGATTATTTTACTTTATTTTTACTTCTGCTTTTTTGTTGTTCCTTATTTTCGTTAATGATACTGAATTTTAAGGGTTTTTATGTTATTTTTATTTGTTTTAATGTTTTTTTTATGATTAATAAATGTGTTAAGTAAAATGTTAAGTGCATATTTTTTCAATTTTAAGCGCATATTTTTCTATTTTTAGTGTATGTTTTATGCGCACGAAACTCGATTTTAACTGCATAAAAATCCGGTCCCTAGAAATAAGTTCCATGGATGAGAAAGAACACTGCATATCCTAAAAATTTAAAAACCCTCGTCTAGAGTTAGAAATTATTTTTTTTTTATACATAAGCCACTCACATCCCAAAAAGGGACCAAAACTACCTTAAAGGAAAAGACACAAGCTTTCTTTTGAGCAAAAAAATTCCCGCTAAAAAAAATAAAAAAAAAGTTTTAAATTTTAAAAAAAAAAAATTTTAAAAATTTTTTAACTTTTGTCCGGCGGAAAAGGCACAATTGTACCTTTTTCGTTTTTAAATTGCAATAACTTTTTTTTTGTTAATACTAGATATCTAAAATTTTCTGACATAGAGGTCTTTTTTTTACTTTTATTACGGATTACATATTTGAAATTTAAAAAAAAAAAGATTTTGATTATATCATACCGAAATAAGTCTTTTTTGACTTGATATCCCTAAAAGGCTGAAGGGGTACAATTTTACATTCATATATGTCGTAAGAAAAAAAACAAGAAAATAATTGCAAAAAATGTATACATGTGTACGTAAAATAAGTTTTTTTTTGGCCACGGGCCTGTTCTATCATTGGTTATTAAATAAGAACAGAATAATTTAATTATATTAATAGGAAAGCCGTGTTAAGTATATAAGGGTACAATTGTACCCATACCGCCTTTTAACGTTGTAAAATTTTTCCGCTGGACAAAGGTTAAAAAAACAAAAAAAAAAAAATTTTCAAAAGATGGATCTAATAGCTATCGAAGCTACTTGTTACAAACTTTGCTAACACCAATAGGTAATAAGTTACATGGATAAGAAAGAACACCTGTATGGCCAAAATGTCAAACTTTGACCCCCACTAACTCAGAAACTTTTAGACCGATCTTGTTTGTGTCTAAACTACTATCCAATAGGACTAACCTTGGTGCAAATTTCATCCAAAACGGAAGACTAGATTTCAAAATTGGGTTACTTGACATGAAATCCCCCATATGTTTCACATTTTTGGATAAAGGTGGCGCTGTTGTGCCATTTAATTTTTGTTTTAATTTATTAAACAAAAATAAGTTTTCTGACAAAGTTTTGACACGGTAGATAGCGCTGGGGTCAAGTTATTGACAAAATTCTCCAGTATTTATTTTTTATTATTTTTTGGGAAATCCCGATCAGCGCCAGGACCAGTGTTGCCAAAACTTGGAGACCAAAAATGGCTAAATTTACGAGAAAAAATGGCTAAAAATGGGCTAAAAAATGGCTAAAAGTTTTTTTTTAAATAAAAACACATTCAAATTCAATAACAAAACAGAAAAATTCATTTAAAGTTATTTACGATGAAATTGTAAGTTAAGATCAAATTCTTAAATAAGAATAAACGTTATTTAATATTTTGAAAGATATTTAAAAAATTAAATCATCGATACATTTTATGTCGTTATTGTTCATCTCATAGGAATCACTGGTGCGTATTAGTTTTAAATAATTTGAAGATAAATCACGACAACATTTACCCACCCTTTTAATTCCAGATCTACAATAAAAAACAAGTAAGAAAATATAGTCGGTCAACCCCGACTATATGATACCCCACACCTCATTAGTACCTGTGTACCAAATTGTATTAAAATATCTGCAAATTTGCGATCTGTACTTTGCGCACAAGGTTTACATGGACAGCCAGCCAGCCGGACACACATCGTTTATTCGACTTAGAAAGTGGTTCTGAGTCAATCGGTATACGAAAAGGTGGGCTTAGTGCCAATATTTTAAGGTGTTGCGAACTTCAGCACAAACGCATAGTACCCTCTCCACTATTGTGGTGTTGGTATAAATATTTCATTGATAAAATCGACTTAACGGTTGCTAAATGTAACCTATTTCTCAAATTACTTTTAACGATGTTTACTTTGCGAAATACCCTCTCTACTTCAGCATTAGACCATGGAAGAGAGAGCAACTTTATAGTAAATTCTGAAATTTGTAAAAAAAATTGTTGCCGCCTACATCTCTTTATTGAAACACTTGCAACCAGAAAGAAACACCGATGTTTGTGTTGATCCATTTTTTAAATTTATTATACTTTATTAGAATTTATAATCAATCATAAACCTAATATTAAACAAAGAAAACAAAAGAGCACTAGCTGCATTGGCCATCGACTCTAGGTAAAATTAGAAAAACAATAAAAGGTAAACAATTTGTCTTAAATTATATAAGTTGAATAAAAACTAAAAGGTATTGATAATTCACAATTTAAAGGTACAAAAATTATTCTAATTAAATTAAATGATAACTTTAATATGGTTAATAAAATCATAAATCTTCCGAATATTATCCCGTTCTGTGACTTCAAGTAGTTCCATCGGATTGTCGGTTCCAAAGATATTATTCCTAGAATTCTGGTAGTGTGTGCAATCACGTAATATGTGTTTGATAGATACAGGTAAACCACATTTAGAACATGGTGGTATAGGTTCCTTTTTGAAAATGTGACTATGTGTAGCAAAAGTGTGACCCAACCGCAAACGTGAAAATATTTGGATTTGGTGTCTGCTAACATTAGTAGGATATTGTGGCTGGGTGGAATTAATGTTAAGATTCTTATAATGAGGGTGATAGTACTGTGACCATTTCGAATTTTTTTCTTTATGTGTAAGATCTTTAAGGTATTTGAGAACGTCGATTTTTTCAGGTTTGTATTCCATTATAATAGGCGATCTACAAGCAAGTTTAGCTGCTTCGTCTGCAATGACGTTACCTCTGATGTTGGTATGGCCTGGTATCCAGAAAATTTTTAATGTATCCCGGTTTTTTATCAAGAGGTCCCGAATGAGGTTAACAGTAACCCAACGTTGAGAAAGGGGATTGCAAATCGATTTAACGACAGATAAACTGTCAGTACAAATAACTGTCTTATGTTGGCTTTCAAGAGCGATGTATATAGCATTAATTATGGCAGAAGCTTCTGCTGCAAATATTGATGTAAAATCAGGTAGACTTTTAAGACTGCGAACTTCTCCATTAAAATCAATAATTGCATACGACGTGTTTCCATTTGATAATTTGGACCCATCTGTAAAAAGAAAATTCCAACCTTCTTTAAGCATGTCCTGTTCTTTTTCCAAATATAGTTGTATAAAGATGTCATTAGAAGTAGTATTTTTGTTAAATGTTGATAAGGAAACGTCGCATAGATTCCGAGAAAACAACCAGGGGGGATAGTCGCATTTGATTGATTTGTTAATTGTATTTATTCCTAGAGAACAAGCAAGCTGAAAAGCCTCGCCAATTGCCGAGGTTAGTCTATACTGTCTTTTTGCAGCCGAATGCATTTTAACGTCCCCATCAATCACAGAGTTATTTGGAAAAATTATTTTGGGTATCAATTTGAATCTATTCTCACATATTCTATCCTCGAGGGATGGTAGGCCAGATTCCGCAAACAAATGTAATATTGGAGTTGATCGGAATGCATAGATACTCGATCTGATAACCCGGTGGTATAGGCCTTTAATAAGGTTAATTGTAGATTTGGGTGAGTTGCCAGCAGGGATGTTAGATGTGACGATTTTACGTCATTTTGACGATTTTTTTTCGAAGAATTTACCAAAATGACGATTGACGATTTTTGATGTAGAGTTACTTATGTTTTGACGATTTAATCCCGTCAATAAATTTACTTTAATCTGGAATCAATTTTATAAAACTTTAATCTGGCAAGCAGGTTTGGTAGATGTGATGATTTTTCGTCATTTTGACAATTTTTTTGAGAAAATACAGTAAAATGACGATTTTTTGACTAAAAGTAATAGTGTTATGACGATTTTCTGGCATCGATAAAACACACAAGAAATATTTACAATTATATTGAAAACAGTCCAAAACTTAAAAATCAATTTTTCGAAACACAAAAATTTTTGAAAATTAAACAAAAAAATTCCTCCCCAATCACAAACCAGGTGGATTTCATTAGAAGCATTAGTAATTCAAATTGAACAATTATAGAAATGCCATCGATGCTGCAAAATATATACACTAGTGCCCTAATTTGCGTCTGTTCTATTTGGTCCGCTTTTTAAAAATTGGTAAAATACGCTTTGCGTTTTAATGATTTCGATTTGCCACGCTACATACGAATGCATTTTTCGATGAATTCATAATCACATGTGAAGAATTTTTCTATTTGTGTGTAAAAAGGCAAATCCCATTTAATTCTGTTAGGTAAGTTATTCTTAGTAAAATTGCGTGTAAGGAAGTAAGAAGTTGCTTTTTAATAAGAAGTTGTGTAGAAAAATGAGTGCAATGAGAAGAAAATGTATTAGTTTGGAACTAATATTGGACGTAATAAAACGTTTCAAGTCGGGTAAAAAGACTGTGGATATAGACAGAATCCTTGGTTTTTAGCACCTTAAACAATAAAAACAATTTGCAATAGAGATAGCGCTAAAAGTTAATCATTTAAAAATAGCTCGAGTTAAAAGCAAATGAGATTTTATTTATTATTTAATATTTTTCTGAATATGGATAAATCAAATTAAAAATATTTTTGCTATGCATTTATGCAAATATATTTTTTCTTATGTTTTCTTTTTAAATGATAAACATATTCAGCTCACTTGCTGAAATAAATAGAATAAAACTTAACCATATCACTTTCTTCTTCATAAATAGAATTTCTTGCTAAAAATTTTTATTTTCGAGCCAATCCATGCAATAAATTGTCTTTAATTTGTAAAATTTATATATTTGACGTTTTGTTGACGATTTTGTTCAATTTTCGTGACGATTTTGACGAATTTTGTTAAAACTTTTGACGATTTTTGAGGAAAAAAGTCTAACAACCCTGGTTGCCAGTTAAGAAAAGTCCGTAATCAATTTTACTTAGAAATAAAATTCTTACCAGGTATATCAAGGTGTTAAAGTGAACGAAACTTTTTTTGCTCGATAAAAATAAAATTATATTGGCTCTTTGAACCAAAGATTTCTTTAGTGTTGAGAAGTGGTCTTTCCACAAATAATTCTTAGTGAATATTATACCTAATATCTTCAGTCGACCGACATTTTCAATGTTAATATTGTTGGTACAAATGTTATAAGCCTGCACATCACACGACTTCTTCCTGCATATATGCATTTTCTTGGATTTTTCGATAGATATCCTAGCACCAGATGTTAATGACCATTCGTTTAATTTGTTAAATACATCCTGAAGTAAGTTGTTACATTCAAGATTATCATTTTTTTTGCAAAAAATGTATAAATCATCCGCATATATACAATGATCCATAAATTTACACTTCTTTATTATCCGACTGATTTCACTAAATGCTATAGTAAACAAGATAACTGACAGAGGCGAACCCTGCGGAATGCCGTTATCTAAAGGAACTGTTGAAGAGTAAACCCCATTTATTCGAACTCGAAACTTTTTGTTATTTAAATATGATTTAACATAGTTAAAAATTCTAGGACCAACTTTCCATTTGTTTAATATGTTTAGAATCACGTGCGCCCCAACTCTATCGAAAGCTTTCTCAAAGTCCATAGAGAGAATTGATACGTGGTTATGCGACGAAAGAGCCTTGGATATATAGAAATCTATGTGTAAAAGCGCATCAGTACATCCCCTTCCAGTTCTGAAAGCAACCTGATTAGGAGCAATAAGATCATTTTTTTCCGTAAACCAGTAAAGGCGCGTAGCAATAATTTTTTCAAGTATTTTGCTCAGACAAGATAGCAAGGAAATTGGGCGGAATGATTTTATTTCCAATGAGTTTTTGTTGGCTTTTGAGATAGGAATTATAGTAGCTATTTTCCAGTCGGTAGGTATTATGCTTGTGTCTAATATATTATTATATAAGACTAATAATCTTTTCTTTGCTTGTTGACTGGATTCTTTGATCATTTTGTACGATACCCTGTCAAAACCTGGTGTTGATCCTTTTACCCTTGACAAACAACTTGAAAATTCCATTAAAGTAATTTCCTTTTCTATATAGAGAGCGTTGGGATCTATTGTATTGTTCGGTATAATGGATGCAGCTTTAGAATTATTAAATTGATCGGAAAAATTATTGTCTGAGGAGTACTCAGACCATTTTTCGGCAAAAGAATTTGAAATTTGGTACGGGTCGGTGTAAATTTGATTATTATGTTCAATAGCCAGTATCTGCTTGTTAACATTGTTGTTCGAGAGTCTTTGTATTTTGCTCCAAATATCACCAATTGACGAGTTTTTGTTGATAGAATTTGTAAAACTTTCAAAACTAAGCTGTTTATGTTTTCTCATTTCTCTTCTGAATATCGCATTCTCTTTCTTGTAATTAATTAAATTTAATGTAATGGGGCATTTCTTCAATTCTTTCCAAGCATTGATCTTATTATAACGCAACAAGGACAATTCCTTATTCCACCAATGTACACTCGATTTCCTCTTTACAGATGACTGAGGTATGGAAGCGTTAGCCGCAGTTCTTATGGCCTTTGTAAATAGGGATGCTTCTCTGTTGATATTTGTGGATGGGGGTCTCTTATGCAATTCTTCATCAACTATATAAGAGTATTTATTCCAATCAGCTAAATCAATCAAGAATTTTCTATTAGTATAAGTTCTATTAATATTATTCCTTAGAGTTACTGTAATAATAATGGGGAAATGATCACTATTGTACATTTCATCTAGTATATCCCATGAAGTAAGATGTAACATAGAAGGGGAACATAGGGAAATATCAATATGGGTTAAAGTTCCATGTGTTGATAGATGAGTTGGGCAACCATCATTCAAAAGGCATAACTCCGTAGAAATGATTGCACCCTCCAAAGTGTTGCCTCTGAGGTTGTTGTTCGCCGAACCCCAAGCTACATTCCAAGAATTAAAATCTCCAATGATATACTTGGGAGTTGTAATAGAATCAAACATGTCAGTGAGTTCGATTTTGGAGAAAGATTGGTATGGTGGTATATATAAAGAAATTACAGTAAATTTAATATCAAGTTGGATTTCAATTGCCAACACTTGTAATGTGGAGTTAATATGAATTTGCTTATGAGGGATATTGTCCCTTACCAGTACACCTATACCTTGTTTTGATGTAGTATTTAATGGACAGTTGTAAAAATAGGCTGAGTAGCCTTTAGGAGGTATTGGGTTAAAGTTGTATTTGCAATGTGTTTCCTGAATGGATACTAAAGATGGGTTGTGCTCCTTAATCAATAGCTGTAGCTCACTGAAATTGTTTATGAAACCTTTAATGTTCCATTGTAATATCTTAAAGTTAGCCATGATCAAAATTCTAACTGATTTGTAAATTTAAATTTACAATTGATAGACAGAGTAGAGCACAATTCCATGATGCCAAATTAAGTTTAGCCATCAGAAACAGCATCCATTTCAGATGCTGGTATAAAATAATTATCCGCTGACATCAACTCTTGGGTTAATTGCCCAACAGGAGATAAGTTAACAGAAGGGGGGTTATTATGTGTAATTTTCCTTATTATTGTTGTAGTGTTTGGTTTATTTGTTTGTTGTATTTGATTTACCGTAGTGTTCGATTCGTTTGTAAATGGTTGTAGTTGATTTGTAGAGATAGTTGATTTGTTTAAATTTTCTTCTTTTGTAACATTAATTGTTTGAGGTGTTGTAAGATTTATTTTCTTTGTAGATTTGTTAATTAATTGTTTGCTTTTTGTAAATTTTGGTTTTTCTAGTGCTGTTGACGTTGACGCCACCAAACTAACTTCATCAGATGAAGATCCGGATGAAGATTCCCGGCGAGGAACTTTTTCGTTGGTTTTTTTTGTTTTAGGTGATATTGCAGATCTTTTCTGTAGTGGTTTAACGGAAAGATTCTCCGAATTATCATTTTCCTTTGCAACTTCGGAATATGATTGGTTTTCATTCTGTTGAGATGTTTTGGTTGTCATTGTTTCATATTTACGTTTTGCAGCCCCAAAAGAGCATTTGTCGATAGTTTTTATTTTAATAATTTCTTTTTGTTGAATATACCGAGGACAGTTTCTATCGGAAGCTGGATGATCATCGTTACAGTTGGCACATTGTAATCGGGTACATGCAACAGGATTATGAGGTGGAAAATTACATCTCTCGCATGAAGCCTGGTTGTTACATTTATTTTTTGTATGTCCTAGGAGCTGGCAATTTTTGCAGCGCATAGGGTTAGGAAAGTAAGGTTTGACTCTGACTTTGTACCAGGCCACATCGATTATTTGAGGTAAATTATAAAGGTTGAAAGTTACAACCATATTTCCGCTACATTTTTGTGTTTTATCATCTGCAGTTATCATGTACTTGTATACCGAATGTACACCTTGAGATTTCAGTTCTTTTACAATCTCATCTTCAGAAACATCAATAAGACATGGCGCAAAAATAACACCCTTTATGTAGTTTAATGTGTCATGTAATTTTACTGTTATAGAGCAAACGTTTGATAACATTGTAGATTTTAAAAACTTATCGGCAATTACTTGATTTCGTACTAAAACCAAAAGGTTTCCATCTTTTAGTTGACTTATGGAATCAATAAGTGTGGAAATTGCATGTAAACCTTTATGAATGATGAAGGGGCTTAATGTTTTTAATTCATTTTTAGGCGATGTGATTAGCAAATATTTCGGATCACTTGGTATACTTGTTCTTAATGGAGGAAGTTGAGGAAAGTTTCTGGGCTGATCAATAAAATCACCTAAAATGGCGAATCTATTGTTAGATTTAACTGGTGGCCCAGGGGCCATTTTGCTTTTACGGTGTCCCTTGAACTTTTGTTTTTGTTTTTCTCTATTAAACAATCAGGTAATTTACAACCAAAACCAAAACGAATGGGATCAAAGCAATATCAAAATAACCGTTAACCGTTATAAACACAACAACTGGTATTATGAAAGCGCAGTCAAAAAAATAAACGTCCGTTCACAACGAGTGATAATCGATGACTGTTTTTAAATTTAATATTGGACTACTGTTCCTTAATTTTGAAAGATGTTTCATCATCATAGTTTATAGCGATTTTCAACATTTGTAAAAGTTGTGATTTAAATTAAAGGCGTTTTAATTGTTAAAAATGTTTATTTTGGTTTTATACATTTTTATAATAAAATAAAAATTATTCTTTTAAAAGCAAAACGGCAAGAAAAATTTTATGGCTAAACAAGTTGAAAAATGGCTAAAAAAAATGTCTAATGGCTAAACGCATTTTTTAATGGCTAAAAAGGGTGAAAAATGGCTAAATCTAGCCACTAAATGGCTAAATTGGCAACACTGGCCAGGACTAAACAGCTAGTTTTTATGTAAAAAGAACTCAAGCTTTAACAAATTAATATAAATTTAAATAATAAAGATCGAAAAAGAAAAAAATTATTTTAACAAATATAATTTTTGCAATTTTATTATAGTGATTATTTTTAATTATTTATTTTAAATTATTTAATTCATTTACTTCAATTATAATTTGCTAGCATTTCACAACCAAATTTCACGTTTTATGTTAGCAATTATCGTCAATGAAAATTGACAAACAAATATTGCAACATACATTTCCGGGAATAAATATGTACAAAAAAGTGCTGTCTACATTAAAGATAACATAATTTTGACATATACTGCAATATATGTATGTCGCAATATTTATCTCTGGTATAGACGGGCAGTAACCTTTGTTGCTGAACATGTATTCTAATACTATGTGTCCACTATGAGCCAAACAAATTGTTTTGAGCAAAAAGTGTCAAAGTGTTTCCATTATGTAAAACTGGTTTTTGTTCTCGAATTTTCGAAATCCATTTGACATTTATGTTGTAAACAAACGTTAAAGCCAAAAAGTATGTGTAAAGGGCCCCATAGACCAGGGATATTAGGCTTTTTTCTTAAAAAATCGTCAAAAGTTTTAACAAAATTCGTCAAAATCGTCACCAACATTTAACAAAATCGTCGATAAATCGTCAAATATTTAAATTTTACAATTTAGAGACAATTTATTGCATTGATTGAATGGTTCAAAAATATAAATTTTTAGCAAGAAATTCTTTTTATGAAAAAGAAATAGATATGGTTGGTTAAGTTTTAATCCATTTATTTCAGCAAGAAATATATTTATCATTTGAAAAAAAATATATTTTCATAAAAACATAAAAAAATGTATTTATTTAATTTATCCATATTCACAAAAACATTAAATTAAAAATAAAATCTCATTTCCTTTTAACTCGAGCTATCATTAAATGATTAATTTTTAGCGCTATCACTATTGCAAATTGTTGTTACTTTTGAAGGTGCTAAACCAAGGGTTCTGTCTTTTTACTCGAAACGTTTTATTTCGTCCAATTTTAGTTCCAAACTAATGCATTTTCTTCTCATTGCATTAATTTTTCTACACAACTTGTTATTAAGAACTAACTTCTTACTTCCTAAGACGCAACTATACTTAGAATAACTTACCTAACAGAATTAAACAATTGGTCTTACTACTTCTTATTGGACTTAATTTCCATACGATCTTTTTTTTATAACTTTTTTTGTTTTTTTGGCTAGGGAGCCATTGAATGATTTTTTTATTAGTTATAAGTGAAAGTATGTTTTTAAATATGTATTAAAATTAAATTGTATTTGTATTCAGGAATATATCTTTGTAATATATGTTAATTGGCCTAGGAGGCTTTTATATATTACTGTGAATGAAATAAATAAGTAAATGAAAATTCGCTTTTTTACACGCAAATTAAAAAATTCTTCACATACGATTATGACTTCAGCGAAAAAAAGGCAATCGTATGTAGCGACGCAAATTGAAAGCAAAAAAACGCGGATTTAACCCATTTTAAAAAGCGGACCAAATAGGACCGACGCAAATCGGGGCTCTAGTGTATATTTTTTGCAGTATCGACGACATTCTTATAATTGCAGAATTCGAACTACAAATGCTTCTAATGAAAGCCACCTGGTTTGTAATGGGGGTAGAATTTTTTTTTGTTTAATTTCCAATTATTTTTGTATTTCGAAAAATTGATTTTTAAGTTTTGAACTGTTGCCAATATAATTGTAAATATTTCTTGAAAGTGTTTTATTGATACCAGAAAATCGTCATAACACTATTACTTTTAGTAAAAAATCCTCAATCGTCATTTTACTGTGTTTTCTCAAAAAATTCTTCAAAATGACGAAAAATCGTTACATCTAACAACCCTGCCATAGACACATCCCTATAGGAAGTCAAACACATTTATAAGTAATTTCAAACTGGTTTTTATATAACCACATCTAGTTGATTAAGTGACTATTTTCCTTGTCGACGACTCATTATTTTAACATAGGCATGTCATAGGCAGTAGTCAATTGGCCATCTTTGCATGACTTTTAAACTGACTACTAACTACTTATTGTTCAACCTATTTGTAGTTAATTAATAGTATAGTCGGTTTATAATAAATTATTTAAATTTGAAATAATTTTTGTCAAAAAAATATATGTTCCTATGAACAAACATGCATATCTATATATATAAAAAGAAGTGTACATTTTGATTGTCACTCCATAACTCGAGAACGGCTCGACCGATTGCCATAAAATTTTTAGGGAAGATACAGGGAGGAGTGATGATGGTTAGTTGATTTTGAAATCCAAAATCGGTCTAGCCATTCTCCAGTTATATCTATATATATAAAAATGAAAAATGTTTGTATGTTTGTTTGTTTGTTTGTTTGTTGGCTTATAAACTCCGAAACTACTGAACCGATTTTCCTGAAATTTTTACAGTAACATCACGTGAGCCCTAAAAATAAAATATGCTACTTATTTTTTCGATAGGGGCAGGGGATTCGGTACCCCCCATAGGATGCCAATATTTATTATCGCATATCTTAAGAGCCGCTGGACGCATTTTGCTGAACTTTTTGTGGTAGGATCTTCTGAGCCCCGAAATTTAAATAAAATAGCAGCGGGGGAAGTGGTTCCCCCCATAGGACGCCAATACTTAATATCGCGTATCTTATGAACTGTTATAGTGAGAATGTTCAAACTTTGTGGAAGTCACTCTTATGGTATACTACGCTTTTGAAAGTAAAAATAAAGCGGCTAGGCGCAGGGGGGAAAAACCTCCCATAGGATGCATATATTAAATATCGCTTAACTGAAGAACTATTAAAGGGGGAGTTTTTATACGTGGTTAAAGCTATTACTATGGCAAACTAAAAATTTCAGTATAAAAATGGGCGGGGTAAACAGGGGAGGAGCAGTACCCCTCATAGATAGAAATATAAATAAGAGCCACTGCACGCATTTTGTTAAACTTTTGGTAGTAGGATCTTCTGAGCCCCAAAATTGAAATAAAATAGCAGCGGGGGAAGTGGTTCCCCCCATAGGACGCCAATGCGTAATATCGCATATCTTATGAACTGTTATAGTGAGAATGTTCAAACTTTGTGGAAGTCACTCTTATGGTATACTACACTTTTGAAAATAAATATAAAGCGGATAGGCGCAGGGGGAAAAACCTCCCATAGGATGCATATATGAAATATCGCTTTACTGAAGAACTATTAAAGGGGGAGTCTTCAAATGTGGTTAAAGCTACTACTATGGCAAACTATAAATTTTAGTATAAAAATGGGCGGGGTAAACAGGGGAGGAGCAGTACCCCTCATAGATAGAAATATAAATAAGAGCCACTGCACGCATTTTGTTGAACTTTTGGTAGTAGGATCTTCTGAGACCCAAAATTGAAATAAAATAGCAGCGGGGAAAGTGTTACCCCCCGTAGGACGCTAATGTTTAATATCGGATATCTTAAAAACTGTTATAGTGAGAAAGTTCAAACTTTGTAGAAGTCACTCTTATGGTATACTTCACTTTGAAAATAAAAATAAAGCGGGTAGGCGCAGGGGGGAACTACCTTCCATAGGATGCATATATAAAATATCTCTCAACCGATAAAGTGGTTAAAGCAGTGTAGCGAAGCGCACCGGGTTAAGCTAGTTTTTATATAGAAATTAATATTTAAGAACATTTTGCATCAAATTGCTTTAAATGATAATGTATAAAAGTGCTGAAATAAATGCGGTACATAATTTCTAGTACATAAACAGATTTGAATGGTTTTAATTTTTAATTATTTTAATAAATTTGAATATATTTTTTTCATTTGACTTCATGGCATGCTTGTTTTACGTATTTTGCTTTTATTTGTGTTTTACGTGTGCCTCTACACTATATATTTGGTTGATATCTGCATGTGAATTAAACCAATTTGTAGTCATTTGAAAATAGTTAACTTATAGTTAGTGTTTTCTGCAACTGACTATTTAATTTACTACAGGGATACTGCTCATGCAATCAGCATGTGTTTGTAAATTTGAAATTTTTATTTATGTATGCGTCACACAGACAATATTGTTCATATGCAGCAAGGCCCATTGAAAAGGTCTGCGCAAGAAGCCTGATGATCATTGTTTATGTTCTTTTTAGTTGTCAAAAGTTGTTTACATGTGCATGTATACGTTTATGGTATGCCACACATACACGTTTTTTCCTTTTGCTTTGTATATGAGGTAGTAAATTTTTGACAACTAAAAAGAATCGTTTTTTGTTTTTGTACAAGTAAGCAGACCTGATAGATGGGCCTTGATATGCAGTATGAAAAATCAAAATAGGTTTGATTTTGAAATGAACTCATACTGCTGACAGTTGTTCAAATGAACAATAAAATAAATAAATTAATTTTTTGATATATTTTTCTTTTCATTTTAAATTAAAACAAATTTAAAATAGAATCTGGGAATTTATTTCTCATGTTGAGTAACATTTTATTATACAAATTTTCATATTATTCGAATGTGTATTCTAAGTCAAATTACAATCCTCAAAAGCTTTTATACTTTAATAGTCTTATTCCTTCAATATTTTCTAGGAAAATTTTGTATGCACTATTGGAATATTTGTTTTGTATATTTCTGTTACGAGGCTTACTTTAGCTATGCTTTGGCTAGCAATGAAGTAAATTGTAAAGAAAATTTATACAAGTATTAGATACCAGCAGACATTTTCTGGCCCGCTACGGCCTTCGTCAGCATTCTTTGTATCTTATAACTGGATAGTGCCTTAATTATTTTAACAAATAGAATCTGGGAATTTATTTCTCATGTTGAGTAACATTTTGTTATACAAATTTTCATATTATTCGAATGTGTATTCTAAGTCAAATTACAATCCTCAAAATAATACGTATACACTACTTACAAGTAATTACTAACACGTGGAAACGTAGGGTAATTAGTCTTGATATTTTGGTAAATATGTCACTTTTTCGAAATTGTCAATCACCAATAATGGATAACCCAGAGTTGTATTCATTATTTTTTTTTTTTTTTGAGCAAAAACAGTTTTGTTTGAGTTTTTCGAACTGTAATGTTACATTCGATTTTTTGACAATCGCTTAAAACACGTAAGAAAATGAGGTGATTGCAATATGCAATTTGTGGGCGTGATTGAGCATGATTACGGTTTTAAAGTCACGCACGACTTCTCCCGCATTACGAAGACATTTTAAGAAATTATTGAATATATTTTTTTATTTATCAATATAATCGTTATAAAATAAATTTACAAAATATAGATAGTAAAGGCGCCGGGTAACTGGACGGTTAATGAAACTAAACAATACTATTCAAATGTTTACAAAAATTTATAGATAAAATGATAATAATAAAAGTAATGAGTCTAGAAAACTGTTTCAAACCAAACCTTAATGTCTACAATATTGTGAAGCTTAAGTCTTCTATTAATAAGTTTAAATTTGTCCACTGTGTTACAGTCAAGAGTCTACTCCAGTGGAAGTGGGATTTTCGAGTATGGACATTATCAGAATATGAGGTACTGTAACATTAACTTTGAAAAATGTTCATTTAGGTGGTTCCGTCTTTTAATAATAATCTTAGAGTTGAATGCGGTCTTACCCACTCTTAAACCGGCAAGCATTATACATTGTTTATTCGAAAATTTCGAGTTATACGTTGGTCTTTTTGGGCGCAAGTTTATATGGTTCTTAGCAGTTTACCAGCAAATTACGATAGATAAATCACTGCTCTCGAGGTAAGACCTGATAGGTAGTTGGGCAGAAAGGCTGGTGTGAAGTCTCCTTCACACTTTCACCCAGAGACCAATATGCTCCATTGCGACGCCTTATTCGGATATAGATATGTTAAAATGGAAAGTAGCTGAAATAAATATCGAAAGTATAAGATAGAGTTAAAAGATAGACAGGAAAATAGAGTTTCGGACAAAACCCGAGATAAATCCTACTCAGTCCTACGTGGGACCAGCACCCAGCCTCCTTTCGCGCAGCCAGGCCATCCCCATTACGAATCCTATCAGACTCTCGAGTCCATAACCCGATACCTATGAACCGGCCACATCGTCCGCCATACCCGGCAGTCCGTTCGGTTCCCCCAGGCTCGATTGTTCGCGCCCAGAATCCATCCCCTGATCCTTCCAAAAAGGCCTAACCGCCTCCATACATTTAGGATCCTCCATCTCCGAGCCTTGTCTCGCTAGGTAAGTAGAACGGCTGGTGTGAAGTCTCCTTCACACCTTCACCCAGAGACCAATATGGTCCATTGTGACGCCTTATTTAGAGATAGCTATATAAAGATAGAAAGTAGGTGAAAAGAAACAGCGAAAGCATAAGACAGATTTAAAAGATAGATTGGAAAGAAAGTTTCGGACAAAACTCGAGAGAAATCCTACTCAATCAATTTCGCCCTACGTGCGACCAGCATCCAGTCTTCTCTCGCGCAGCCAGGCCATCCCCATTACGAATCCTATCAGGTTCTCGAGTCCACAACCCGAGACATCCCCTAATTCGCCCAGGAATCTACGGCCCAGCCACCTCAGCCTGCTGCCCTGTAGCCAGGGGCAGTGGCACAGAATGTATCAACTGTCTCCAACTGCTCCGGGTCCTTACACAACCCGCACATATCCGACAAGTCGGCTCCCATCCTGCCCGTGATAAACTCTATCATGGTCCTTACGCAGACCTACTCCTGCCCAGCAGCGACTCCGAATCGGACTTCCTAAGCACCGGCCACAGTGTCCGCTATACCCGGCAGTCCGTTTGGTTCCCCAGGCTAGATTGGTCGCGCCCAGAATCCATTCCCTGATCCTTCAAAATTGTTGCCTATTGGAGACCTAACCGCCTCCACACAGTAAGGATCCTCTATCTCTGAGCCCTGTCTCGCTAACTCATCAGCAACCTCATTGGCGCCTATGTCAAAGTGACCCGGAACCCAGCACAACCTCAACACATATTCCCCTAAGACTCCTTCCTGAACCCTCCTTCAATCATCAATCAGCTTGGAGTTCACATAACAGCCCCTTACGGCCATAAGAGCCGCCTGGCCAGATAAGGATTTAACAATTGAAACGGTAAAAGAAAAGTTATTAGAAGAATGTTTAAAAAAAAATTCATTCCGTGAAATCCAAAATTGTAAAGAAATCTGATGCGAAAACTGGGTGCTTTTGTAAGAAAAGTGGTCAACTCAGAAAAGATTGTCATAAATACCACAAATGGTGTATCAAAAAATAATCAAAAGTCTCTTAATATAATGGAAACTGCAGAAAATAATAAAGATACAGAATTCGCATTAATGACAAATTTAACAGAAGAAAACAACTGTTTGGTTAAACGACACAGAAGCAAGTTGCCATATTGCCAATTATAAGAAATTGTTTTGTGAACTCAACTACATATAAGGATAGTGGATAGTTCAAGGGAAAAGGAGTCTGCAAGATTAAAATTAAATGTATATTACGTTCCTGATTTTAGTTGTAATTTGTTATCAGTTAGAAAAATTACAGACAAATTTTATGCAGTAAATTTTGCAAAAAAATAATTTTATATAGAGAAAAATTTTATGGTTTTTTGTAAGGCTTATCTTAAAAATAGTTTGTATATACTTAATGCAATTTCTGAAAAAGTATTTTCTGCTCATAATTGTAATAAAGGTTGTATACACTATATGTCACCATTATTAAGGAGATATTAAAAGCTATTAAGAGATGAATTAGCAACTGATATTACAATAAGAGAATGCGAAAACCATAACGAAATTTGTGTGAAATTTTTAACAAGGAAAATAATCAAGAAATCTATTTCCAAAAGAAAGTCTTTCAAGATGTGAAAATTGTTTCGATCTTATTCACGCGTAGTGTAATAGCTTCCGCAACTAGTTGTGGTTATAAATATTTTGTTGCGTTTATTGATGATTACAGTAGATATTGTAATTTATACCCTTTGAAGGCAAAATATGAAGGTGTAGTAAAAAAGTAAAGAATCATATTGGACATTATCCTACAACAATAAGCTCTGATAGAGGTGGTGAATATAAAGGGGAAAATGTTAAACAATTTTTATCAAAATGTGCAACTGAAATTCAGTATAGTGTACCATTTAGGGGTCGCAGAACGAAAATAATCGTGCTGAAAGTGAAATACCACCAGTTAATATTGAAGCAACAGGAAATGAATCTGAAGTTCATGACGATACGTATATTAATCAGAAATATTATGAAGTTTCAGAAAGTACAGAAGTCAGTGTTGGCAGTTCTACATCAACAACTGAAATATCTGATTAAGAATGGTCAGGCTCTGGTGAAACATTTACATTTATTTCCAAATGCCGGCAAAGATAAAATGAAACTATATCATTTTGATGTGCAGACGGCATTTTTGAATAGAGACTTTCAAGAAACAATTTAAACGAAGCAGCCTCCAGGATTTCACAGAAAAAATTATTGCCGAATTATTTTCAAACAAACGATTGTTTGAAATTTTTTTTAATTTCTACAAATTTTTTTACTGATTCAATTAATATTTTTGTTTGATTTTTATTTAACCAACAAAAATGTTGACAACTTTTCAATAATATAATATATATATAATTTTGTATGAAATATTTAACGCTCTTTAATGTTGTCGTTTTTTGCATTTTTTATTTGATCGTAAGCAACACTTCTTTATACGAAATATAAGAACAACAACACAAAACACATACAGTTTATTTTTGGACACTTTAAAAAAGTACAACAAGAAGAGAGATGATAAAATAGCGCGACGAGGTTATTAGTAAAAAAACAAAAAAATAGCATGTAAAAAAAGGTTTCATTCATTTTTAAACAACGGAAACAACAACAACATTATAAGAAACAAAATAAATTTTTGGTTGGTTTCAAAGCTGGAAAAAAAAGAATGAAAAACAAAATCCCGTATTCAATTTTTGAAAACTGTTTACTTAAATACATCAAATACAAAAATAAAATGATGACGAAAAACATATCGAGGCGGTCTGCTGCCGTTGTTTGTTACATTTCTTCTTCTTTAGCCAAGGAAAGGATACAGCAACAGTGAGTGATAAAGAAAAACATTGTGTGTATAAACAAGACTTCGTTCAAAAATAATTCCAACAAAACATGTGTCTCAAAGCCAGCCGCCGCTCTGCTTCTGCATTAACAAGACTTCGTTCAAAAATAATTCCAACAAAACATGTGTCTCAAAGCCAGCCGCCGCTCTGCTTCTGCATTCATCTTCTCCTTCAGTGATAGCTTGGGTGCGCGTCATTGCTTGTGCAAAAAATTTTTGTTTGATTCAGCAAAATTATTTGTTTGAAATTTATATGAATTTCAGTAAACTTTTTGCTTGATTCTGTAAATTATTTGTTTGAAAAAATCAGTGTTTTTTTAGTAAAGAAAATACAAATAAATTGTTTGAATATGCGAATTTGTTTGTAGGACCGATTTCAGACAAAAAATGTTTTGATACTACGAATTTTTTGTTTGAATTCGAAAAATAATTTTTTCTGTGTTGTATCAAAATAGAGGGTGGTTAAATTTCGGCCAAATGGCCGCCGCGGCCTCGGCGGCGCACCTCCATCCGATGGTCCAAATTTTTGATGATTCTGAGGCATAATTGAGGTTCTATGCTGTTAATGTGCCGAATTATCTCATCCTTTAGCTCTTGAATTTTTGCTGGCTTAACGACGTACACCTTTTCTTTCAAATAACCTTAAAGAAAGAAGTCCAACGGTGTCAAATTCATGATCTTAGCAGCCAATTTACATCGCCAAACGGTGTGAAATTCATCATCTTAGCGGCTAATTGACATCGCGCAAAAGAGCCATTGTTTCGTTAGTTGTGTGGCAAGTGGCACCGACCTGTTGAAATCACATATCGTCCACATCCAAATCTTCCAATTCGGACCATAAAAAAATTCGTTATCATCTCAAAAAAACTTGACGTTTTAATGTGAATGTGAACCTTCAACATCGGCCCTTATAATTTTACCACCCTTTATTATCCTGAAAAGATATGTTAATTTAAAAAGAGATTATATGGATTAAAGCAAGCTGCTCGCTGCTGGAATCAATGTATACATAAGGCATTAATTGAGTTTAAATTCAAGAAAAGTTTAATGGACCATTGCTTGTATATAAGAAAAACTAATAATGATGATATGATTGTTGCAAGTAAAATTTTAAAATTTATTGTAGAAATTTATAAAAAACTTAGTTCGAAATTCATTATATCTAATTAGGGTCCTATTTAATATAATCTTGGTATGGAATTTACTCAGGATAAAGATTGTAATTGTATTAAAGATTGTAAGTCAAGAACTTTATATTAAAAAAATAGTTAATAATTTTGAACTTCAAGACCTTCCCTTAAGTCCTTCTTATAACAAAATTTTTGATTCAGAAAAATTGTTAAATAATGGGTTATATCAAAATGCCATTGGATCTCTTATATTTGTCTGTTAATACAATATCAGATATAACATCAAGTGTAGCTATATGAGCACATAAGACGCAATCACCAATTAAAGAAGATTGGAATGAAATAAAAAGAGTTATAAAATACCTTAAAGGTTCAGCTAAATTATTATTAAAATTAGGTAGTCTATCGGAGAAAAATAATTTATATGGATATGTCGATGCCGATTGGGCTGAAAATAAAAATTATAGAAAATCACATAGTGGTTATGTGTTTTATTTACATTAAGGTGTTATTAAATGGAGCTGCCGAAAACAAAGTTGTGTGTTCTCTGTCCACAGCTGAAGCCGAATTCATAGCATTGCCAGAAGCTTGTAAGGAAAGTAAGTGGACTACTTCAAGAAATGCACTGCAATGTCAATACACCAATTACAATTATGGAAGATAACCTGATTTGCATTAGGATGGTTTAAATGAGAAATTTAATAGTTGATCAAAGCACATTGATATAAAATATCACTTTGTAAAAGATTTTTGTTATGTGAATGATTGCAAAAATAAGTTTAAAAATGTTAAGAACTTACATAAGATATGAACATATACATATATGGATATGTAGATTATAAACAAATAGTAGGAGTGTTTTATCAGTTTGTAATTTATTATTTCTATTATACATACATATGTTGACTGTTACAAACAAAAAAAAGCTTTATTTTTTTAATATTGGCATTTTGACATTTCTCTTAGATTTGACATTTGGTGTGAACATATGTATGTATATGACATCTCTTCACCCTTTAAAATTATCTCAAAATTCCAATATATTCTTCAAAACAATGTACAAAAATTTAATTGAATTCCATGACCATACAAATGCATTATTAGACAATGAAATTGTGAAATTTAAAAGAATTAAATTTAAAATGAGTTATTATAAATAAATAAATGATCCAAGCAATAAACATCATGGCCATCATTTGGTATACTCCTGTAAATATTTAGGAGATCTTTTTTCCCAAGCTGATCGACGAATTGTATTAGGCTCAGTCGGCTATCCCCCACTGCTTCAAGAATTTTCAGCATCATTGTTTTGTTGAGATTCTGCTTCAGGTTCATCAATGCTAACAGGACTTTGTATATTTCTCTCGTCATTATCTGGATTTAGATATCTTTCCCCGTTATCGTTATTTGGAACTGGTACATTTTGATGTGTTGTAGAATTTACTATCGAAATTATGTTTGTTGTAGTACTTAAATTTTCACCAATACTTCGCATTTGCTCAACATGTCTTTTCCAAACTTGACCATCGTTTAACAAAATGTGGTAGTGTAGATCCCCGATTACTGCTACCACTTTGCCAAATTTCCACTTCTCATGTGACAAATAGTCTCGAACTGCTACTTTTTCTCCCACTGTAAACTTTTTTTAAAATGTGTGGTCTCATTGGATGTTCGGCAACATTAGCTGGTAACAACAGTTCTAAACGTGATTGTATTTACCTTCTAAGAGATTTGTCTGTAGCCGGATGTATAGCTCGCCTGTAGGCCATTAAAATTTTGGATAAACGGGGGTAAAGACTAACAGCCGTATTAATAATGAAAATTTGGCAAGAAGTTAGAACAAAGTTTATTCATAATACACTTACTAAACTCTGGCTAACGATTTGCTAAACTATTGTTAACGAGCTGCAAACCGTTTGCAAACTTTTGAAAAACAGCCGGTTTATGTTAAACAATTTTTATTTTTTTTTAATTTACTGTTTTTTTTATTTTTTTTAAATTTTAAAAACTTTTTAAGATTTTTAAGTGTGGAGGAAAAAAAAAATGACAAAACCATCGATGATTAATAAAAACGTGTTGCATTTTTGTGTAATTTAATGTGGCATCATTAAAATTCAGAGTTGATTTATTAAAAGTTAGCAGATCAGTCCGCAGTTAGTCCGCAGCTCGTTGTACGATGTGTACAAACTGTGGATAACTTTTTGCTATCAACTTTTGTATACAAACTTGCTAATGGAGGCACATATCTGTTTTCAGATTAACTAAACCTAAACTAAACTAAAAAAAAAAATAATTTTTGGCCGGAATTTTCCAGTGTGCAGGGGGGTAACTGCATATTACGTTTCGAAAGAAACAATTTACGAGTTCGAACAATTTGTACTGGGTATTACGATTTTCGTAATATTTGTTTCGAATAAACGGACGTTTTTTATACTTTATTGAAAACAAAAAATTGCTTTCTTAACAGCCACTCTCTATTACGAACAAAAAGTGTTCATCAAATTTCCCATTTTTTAAAAGATGCAACCTCTGTCGAAAATCGTAATACACAGTACAAATTGTTCGAACACAAATGGTTTTTTTTTTAATGAACACTTCAAAACATACAACTCATTTCTTATTTTGGCTCTTGGATAACTATTTTACTGTTAATACTGGAGCAAAGTAGATAATTTTTATCTTACAAATTTAAGGGTTTCAAAGTTGATTTTTGTGCTTTGAAATTAAAGTAAGCTATTTTTTTTCGTTTAAAGTTTTCTTTATAAATAAGCACGTTAACCTTATTAGTAATTAATCATTCCATGTGATAATTGTGATTTTGTGCGCGTTAATTTTTCAGATAAGTGAAGTGATTGTGAGTTACTTTAAATATAAATAAAACCTAAAGTAAGCCAAATTTAAAGCGACCATAACAAAAAGGTGGGGCTAGGGGAGGTTAAGTGATAATTATATCTAGCACTGTTTAGTATCAAAAGTAAGTACTATACATTTCAGCTGCCACCACCTGGCACCCTAGTCACCAGATCATTTTTAGTGATTTCACATATATTTTTATAAGACTAGCGTGACTGACTGGGTGATCATCGCCCAGCCCAAACAACTTAAGCCAGACACTTGAAATTTTGTAGGTAGACTCCCCTCCCAATGTGTAAATAAATAAGTAGTGACTTTTGAAAATTCAAGGGTCTTGAAATGGGTAAAAACGGGTAAAATTAGTAACATTATATCTCGTGATCTAACAGAGGTAGACGTAAAATTCATTAAATATCATTATTGAATCGATAATTAAATTGTCACGTGTTAGCTACTTTTTTGAAATTTGCACTTTTTGAGCATAAAAAAGGGGAAAAATATTATTTTGGTACTTTTTTTATAAACAATTTATCTTTTTAAGTAATAAAGACAAAAATTGAATTGAAATTGTGTTCTCTTCTCTTTAAAAGCTCTCATATAAATTTTGGTACTTTTTGGAAATTCGAATATATAAAATATAATTTTCACTTTTTTCTGTTAAGCTATTTTTATTTTTATACTGAATATATTTCCAATATTTGAATGCCAAATTCCAGCTATTTACTGAAAGAAATAAGAAAGCTATTAGGTTTAATATATTCTTATGCAGTCGCGAGTACAGGGGAAGAAAAATTAATTTGTACTCATCTCATCCCACCCACCTTAAACGGAAAAATATATACCATTTCTATGGTCTTTCCAAAAGAAATTTTGCAAAATGGCATGTTTCGGTTGAAGGTTCCTAAACAATCCCCCCTCAGCCATCGCAAAGGAGCTTAAGTCGGATCAAGTCTGAGTTATGTAAAGATATTTTTATTTATTTATTTATTTATTTCATTCACAGTAATATATAAAAGCCTCCTAGGCCAATTAACATATATTACAAAGATATATTCCTGAATACAAATACATCTTAATCTTAATACATAGTTATAAACATACTTTCACTTATAACTAATAAAAATCTCATTCAATGGCTCCCCAGCCAAAAAAAAAGTTATAAAAAAAGATCATATGGAAATATAGTCCAATAAGAAGTAGTAAGAAAACTTGTTTTATTTTAATATAACAAATAAGAAAAGTAAGAAGTATTCTATAAAAATGACAAGTGTCTAAGAAGCTTTAAACGAAAAACATTGTTCGTATGTGAAAACACACGAAGTTCAAGAGGTAAGACATTCCAAAAGCGCGCAATTCTTATAACAAATGACCGTTCAAATACAGAGTATCTAATCCTAGGAATAATAATTTGAGGATTTCTACTAGAATGAGAAAATATAAATTCAGATCGAAGTTGCACAGGCAAACCACTTCTAATATCCTTGTAGAAATTAAACAGATTACGATACGAAATAAAACTCTTGAAAGAACAACCCAAGAAGCATCGAACATAATCTGATATACATATGCATTCTACTTCGAACATTATACACATAACGCACTATCATGTCCATAATACGTTTCAATCTAGAAACAAAATAAGCCACCGTACCAGATATAACCTCAAGCCCATACATTACATGAGGCATCAAAATGTGCAATAGTGTTCCTTATGTGAACTGGTAAAAAAACTCCAATTGAATAAAGCCTACGTAAAATACTAATTACTTTGAAACTTAGACGATCAATATGATATTCGAAGTTAAGACACCTATCAATACATATGTTTATGAATATAATACATATGTTTATGAATATAATCACATAAGTTTACATATTATATTATAACCATATATGATCATATCTTCTTTTATTTGCTAAGGTTGCCATAAAGAGGGCGACAGGAGATGAGCATTTATAGATATTCCACAAACTATTAATATAATCGCTACAAATGATCATATTTTATTACACCTCCAAAGCCATTTTTTAGTTTTTTTTCGATACTTTTAGGTCGTCCATGATTATTTGGCGAAACCCTCTATGTACGTGTCCTAGGGATCAAACATGCTATTCTCAAGTTTGATACCAAATTTCAGTCATTTACGTAAAGAAATAAAGAAGTTATGGATTTTTGGATTGATGGAAGAGTAATGATAATGTTTAAAAATAGATTACTTGAGCTTAGCTTTCATATAATTGGTAATAAATCGTCGAAGATCGATTTTTTCCATGAAAACAGGTGCATAGGATGCGTATTTTGCTGCGACGTCGGCTTTTTCGTTTCCGAAGATGCCAATGTGGCTAGGCACCCTGACTTGTTCTTCATTACTGTTGTATTCTTTCAATTCAACTCTTTATTTCATTTCTTAAAATTACAATACGTTCTTAACAACTACTATTACATACTTCATTTTATTATTTTCATGTATTGTAGGAAGGGTTTGGAATTATTATTAAGGTTGCCATACAACACCTCCCCTTTTAAGTGACTAATTGGGACTAAAACGGTTCACTGGACGTCGTTGTCGTTCAGATCTTCTGGGTGTTATATTGGTTTCTGTCTCCGTGATATAGGCTCTTACTGGAATAGGTTCTACACTAGCGTTTGTATTCGAAGAATTTGGAACGTCTTGCTGTGCACCAGAATTCTCGTAAATGTCCAAGGCCCTGCTCCAGTCTCGTTCATCGCTTACGTTTTCATTCTCATTGTATCTTGTTCTTAATTGGTTTACATGTGCCCGAATTAATTTTCTATTATTTAAAAAAATGTTGTACATGACATTACCAATGCGTTCAATAACTCTTCCTGGGCTCCAGCAATAACTGTTGTTACCTTTGTATACTCTTGCGTAAACTGCATCGTGTTCTTCAAACTGTCTTGGTTGTGCACCATGTTTACTGTTGAACTGCTCAGCAACTTTACTGTGAGTTAAAGTTTCATATTTGTTATTGTTCTTAGGCGGCTTTAAAATATCTAAAGTGATACGCATTTTTCTTCCTAATAAAATTTCGGCTGGTGATTTCTTGTCAGGTGTATTTGGGTTAGGTGTAGACCGATAATTTTGTAAAAACGTGTTTAAATTTTCGCATACTGTTCCCTCTTCTTTTGATTTTGCAAGCATCCTCTTAAAAGTGTCTACAAACCTTTCTGCTTGCCCATTAGACATTGGGTAATAAGGGCTAGAACAAATATGCTTAATACCATTTTGCAGCATAAACTCTTCAAATTGCGAACTCTTAAATTGCGTTCCGTTGTCGGATACTATTATTTCCGGCAGACCAAAACGGGCGAAGACTTCTTGAAGAATTCGAATTGTTTGTTGGGTAGTTATTGATTTAGTGGCAATTATTTCAGGCCATTTAGATAATGCGTCAACTATTACTAGAAAATATTGCCCTTCAATTGGACCAGCATAATCTATATGCAAACGCTGCCATGGTTCTGATGGCGTTGGCCAAGGATGCAGTGTTGTTTTTGTTGGCATTTTAGCAACAGACGTACACCTGCCACAGTTTTGGACTAAAAGTTTTATTTCGTCATCTATTTTCGGCCAATATACGTAGCTTCTCGCAATTGCCTTTGATCTTTCTATTCCTGGATGCCCATTATGAATTTGTTTAAGTACCCTTTTCCGATATATGGAGGGTATAACAACTCTGTTTCCCAACATTATTACGTCATCTACAATAGAAAAATCATCTTTTCTGTTAAAATATGATTTTATTTCAATATTTTCTATACTTGTCGGCCAATTTGTTTCAATAAATTTAAAAACTTGCTTTAAAATAACATCTTTTTGTGGTTCATTTTGTGAGATATTGGCAATTTATTTAAATTATTGTATAAAATTTGTTTTATTTCCTTTTCTAATTGAATTGCAGCAATTACATATTCTTCGCTCTTGAATTGTTGTTTGTCTATAAAACGCGAAAGGACATCGGCATAACCAAAACTATTTGTTGAAATAAAACTTATTTCAAAATCGTATGCTAAAAGTTGAATCGCCCATCATTGCAATCTATTTGCTTGGTCTACTGCTATACCAGTTTTTTTTTCCAAAAATTGCGATCAACGGCTTGTGATCAATATGCAGCTTGAACCTTCTTCCAAATATCATTTTATAAAATTTAGTTACTGCAAAGACTAACGCTAAAGCTTCCTTTTCTATTTGGCTATACGATTTTTCAGCTGGCGTCAACGATCTTGATGCATGAAGTGTTATTTTGCACTCAGCCTTTTTTTTTAAATTTTTTTTCTCCTCGTCGCCAATGTTGTATTCTTTCAATTCAACTCTTTATTTCATTTCTTAAAATTACAATACGTTCTTAACAACTACTATTACATACTTCATTTTATTATTTTCATGTATTGTAGGAAGGGTTTGGAATTATTATTAAGGTTGCCATACAACAATTACCAATGAGAGCGTTACGGATTTTGATGATTGTAGTCCAGTTTTTGTTGGATGGGCTGCAGATGGCTTTCAGCACTGAAAGACTATCGGAGCTGATGACGGTTTTCTTTTTAGATGAAATAGTGAACTGTACAGCCCTAAGAAGAGCGCAAGATTCGGCAGAAAAAATTGAAGAATAGTCCTAGAGTGTACGGAGAATTAGATTTTTGCCATTGTCATCCACCACCGCATAAGGTAGATTACAAGTGGACTTGGTTCCGTCGGTATAAATGAAATTCGAGCCATTATTTTTATAAGACGTTTTCATTTCTGCTACAAGACTTAAAAATTCTTCTTTGGAAGTGCGATCTTTTTTTAGATTGTATTTTTAGAGTTTTGTAGTATTTTTAGAGTTTTGTAAGGAGATTCCTATTGCTTGTGCTATCTCTAAGGATTGGGCTATTGTGGACTTAATACGTTTGTGTCTTCTAGCCGTAAACTGCGATAAGATGTCTTTGTCTATAGTGGAATTAGTGCTTATCATTATTATTTGATTTCCTGCACTCTGTTTTCTGTGGCTGGGAGGTCGGCCTCGGTAAGAATATTTCCGACGGGGGTAGTTCTGTAGCCATAAACTGACGCTCTGGCAGCCTTGTGATAAGCTGATTTTAAGGTCCAAATACACTGATCAAAGTACTCATCAAGCATTGTGGTAGTAGTGGCGATCAGCGCTGTCAGGTTTTTGGGGATTTATCCCCAAAAAATCCCCAAATCGACTTACCATAACTTCTGTTCTAATATTTGAATATTTTTAATTTTGGACTTTTTTAATTCTTTAACATCTGCTTTACAAAAATATTCCAGAAACCTATTTTTTTCTTGAAATTAAAATGTTTGCATCATTAATTCTATTGTTATATCGAACAGATTTTTTTTAGCAGAAAGGTGACACAAGTAACGCTCTATACCACAAAAGTCTTTAACTCTGCTTCAAGTTTTGTAAGACAATCTAATAAAGAAAATGTTCAGAATTTGAAATTGACTGAATTTGCGCATATTCGACTTTTATCAAAGAAGTTATAAGGAGTTAAAGTAGATTTTGGGGATTTTTTTGGGGATAAATCCCCAAAAACCTGACAGCGCTGGTGGCGATCCCTGTGGGATGCAATTTTTCAGAGAAAAGGTTTCTGACGTGTATCCATTAACTCTTACTTTGAATCGTCTATTAGATAAAGACCGAAACAAATTGCAGGTTTTCGGGGCGATACACCATGATTTTAAAACATTCAGTATGACGTGTGATCATATCCTGTCAAAAGCTTTTTCGAAGTCGACTGATGATACAATGCCATGGTTCTTCGCAGAGAGCGCATTGCAAATATAGTGATCAAGGTGAAGAAGAGCATCATCAGAATCCCTATTAGCCTTAAAGGCTACTTGCCATTTATCAACTCATTTTTTCTTTTCTATGAGCCAGGCAAGTCTTATGGCAATTATTCGTTCAATAATTTTAGAAAAACATGGCAACAACGATATGGGGCGATAATCTGAAACAGAGGAGCAGTTTTTTCTTTAAGTACTATGATGGCCAGTTTCCAAAAGTGAGGTATATTTCCGCTTTTAAAGATGGTGTTGTATAAATGTAATATTTTGAGTTGAGCTTTCAGTGTAAGAGATTTGATCATTTGATATGTTATGCGGTCTAGACCAGGAGAAGTGCCTTTAACTTTTTTTATGCAGCTATTGAGTTCCAGGAGGCTGATTGGTTCTTCCAAAAATGAAGAAGTTTTATCAGCTGGGTAGCAAAGCGATGAATCAACTGACCATTTCGACGAGATAAAAGTTTCATGAAAGTTTTCGTCTGAGGAGTATATGGCCCATTCGCTACCAAAATGATTTGCAATTTTGACCGGATCAATTAGGGTTATGTTATTAGCAGTGACTTGCCTTAATACTGACTGAAAAGTTTCTTTGTGTAACATGATTAATTCTGCTCCAGATGTTTGAGATTGCCGTGTTTCTATTAATAGTTTTTGTGTATTTTTTAAAGCATGATTTTTTTGCAGCCTTCATTTATTTCCGGAAGTTCGCGCTGAATTGCTTATATATGATAAGGTTGTCTAAGCTTGGACTGGATTTGAACCTTCTCCAATCCCTTACTTTTTGGTGACGAAGAATAGGTAGTGATGTGTTCCACCATGGGACTTTTTTGACTTTTGCTGGATCCGGGATCTTTTTATATGTTTGAGGAATGTGTAGATTTGCTGCCGTACGAATTGATTTTGTTAGTGTTGTCGCATCTTTATTGCTAGATGAGTAAGAAATTTGCTTTTGCTGACGACTTCCTGTTTTTCGTTACTTCATTTTATAGATATTTTTATTGGTCATCTAAAATTGACCAGTGTGTTATTGGCAAAAGTGGAAGTGAACAAAATGAAAGATCTATGTGGGAGAATGAACTATGGGTAGAAAAATGTGTTGGGGTACCGTCATTCAATAAGCGTTGTTTATGACTTTTTTTAAATTAGTCCTCTTCTGTTAGTTTAGGAAGATCCCCATATAGTGTTCAAGCAGTAAAAGTCTCCGATGACCAAAACAGGATTACTGACGAATGTAATAATAGATGTTAAATCTTGTTCAAAAATATCCGTGGTTGGAGGAATGTAAAAAGATAATACTGGAAATTTTATTTTGAGATAACTTCAATGGCGATAACTTGGTAATTATAGTTGACTTTCAGTTGTCTATGCGGGATATTAGATTTTACTAATATTCCTACACCTTGTTTAGAAGTTGTGTTATGCGGATTGTAAAAAAGTAGCTTCTGTAGTTTCTGGGAGGAATTGGTGTCAAATTCCAGGCGCAATGAGTTTCTTGCAGTGATATTATATTGGGATCCATTTCCCTCATTAAAATTTGAAGATTGGAGTAGTTGATTGTAAAGCCGTTGATATTCCATTGTAATATAGTAAAGCCCATATTTAGTGCTTTATACTGAAATTTCCCCGTAGGGGAAGTTGTTTTATACTTATTAATAGTAGTTTGAGGTAAATGGATTTTTAGTGGTGATAAAGTGATTATTGAGGTTAGAGGTTAGTGTAGAAAATATTCATTGTTTCTTATTAAGTTTTGTGTAATTGAAGATATTGGTGATTTATCAAGTTATTTATTGGAGTTTATAAGATGCTTGTATATTGATATTTTCCTGAAGAAGTGTTTGTTGATTCAGTTGATTGGGTATGTTTATTTTCTAATGAAGTATTTTTGGATTCTGGTGCTGGTTGTTTTTCATTTGGGGTTTTTGTTGGTTTGAATTTTGGTGTTTTTTAGATGTTGATGCTTGGTAATTTGAGAAGGTATGTACACTAGCATGGTTGTTAACTGTCTTGTTAGGGTTTACAAAATATTAAGAGGATATAGATGAATAGAAGGCGGATTGATTGCATTGGGTAATAGGGTTGTTTTCTCTAAACTTGCGACGGGCTTCACCGATGCTACAGTAGAGCTCAGCTTTTATTTTTAAAATATCTTTCATTTGAAGGTAGCTTGGGCAATTTTTAGCATTTGAGGAATGTTGTTTGAACATAAGGTGCGAGTGGTTCTAGGTTTTCATGTGGTGGTAAACTGCATTGCGGGCAGGTGGGGTTGATCCTAAGTGTGGCCTAAGCGTTGACAATTTTTTCACAACATAGGGTTCGGAAAGTAGAAGTCAACCTTACATTTATACCATGCAACATCTACTGTTGCAGGCAAACGATAGAGGTCGAAAGTGAGAACCATTTTGCCTGTTAGTACTCTTGTTTTACTATCCTCGTCGAGTTTTGTAAATTTTAAACATCTCTTACGCTTTGTTCCTACATTTCTTGTACGATTTCGGTTTCTGGTACATCTTTTAGACATGTTGCGAATATAACGCCCTTGACGGAGTTTAGGGTGTCGTGAAGTTTGCACGATATTTTGCAAAGATTTGCCAAAGTTTTTGTTTTAATAAATTTTTCTGAGACACGTGCATTACGTGTAAGAATAAGCAGATTACCATCTCTCAGTTGGGAAATTGAAGAATATTCAGTAAAATAGAAAGAATAGACTCAAAAGAGATATTTGGTAAACCGTTACACTTATTAAGAACAATTTATGCACATCGTTGGTTTATATAGATAAAAGAGAGGAAAATAAATAAACAACTGTACGCTTTGACTGATGTCGATGACTGACAAAATTCTAAAAACGTTAACAAAAATGTTTTTTTAATGAAAATTCGTATGAATAAACACACACCCCTATCGTGAATAACAAGTGGAATTTTTCTTTCCATGAAATTTTCATTCCCCTCGAAGGGAAAAAGCAATCGTGAATCTCATGTAAAAAATTTTCAACGCTCTCAGTTCTAGTGAATGTAAAAAGAAGAAAGATTAAAAAAAATTAAAAATCAATGAAATTTTGGTTAAAAAATATACACAAATATTTAGTAGTGGAGGGATAGTTTGATTACAACATTAGTTTTTTGCACTATTTAAATTTTATGTAGCCAAATATTTTCCAAAATTCTGCCACTGCGTCTTTCGAAATCTTCACAAATCCGCTGGAAATCGACCTTTTGTTATGCATTGTGTTGACCAATATATCGGCTTTTGCCATATTAACGGAGGGAACAAGGACCAAGCCTATTGAAAATGGGCCGAACCGTAGGACCACGAAGGAAGATAGGGGGCAATTTCTGCCTCTCAGAAACTATCAAACCAATTTTAATGAAATTTAAAACATAGATAGATCCCTATTCATATAGCCATACACTCTCGAAAATTTGTTTTAAAATACTGTAGTGTTTAGTATCATATGGTCGGGTTTGACCGACTATACTTTCTTACTTGTCTAAATTTAAAATTTGTTTTACTTTTTTGAACTATCGTACGAGTATAAGTGTATTTTTAAATTGTCCAGTTATTTTTTCAAAATCCAGGTGAATTTTTTACGCTGTCCAGTTATTTTAAGTTTGGATTCTGGCAACCCTAGTCACATTACGGAATATACAACCAATATGACTCACTCAGCCATCACACACTAGACTAATTATGCTGGCGTAAAATGTCAGTTTGTTGGCAAGCGAGGTGAAGGGAATGGGTTTTCGTTGGCGTAAAGTTTCAACCGGCTTCAACCCCGCACAAGCAGCACAAAACCAATACATGCACATTTTCAGAAACAAATGAATGCAAAAAACACTAATTCATACAAAGTTTTGTACATGTACACATTTTATGCCAGATAATTTTACTATAGTGTGTGATTGATGGAACAAAAATTGTTCGCTTAAAAATTAGTCTAATGTGTGCAGGCTCAGTAGAACACTTTGTGAATTACCATTTAAGACCCCTTTCACACTCAGCAAGTTACTTGCTCAAGTCTCTTGCGCAACTCTTGGTTTGTAGACGTCAGCGGCAAGCTCGGGGTAAGGAAATAATTTTTGTACAGACTTTGTTGTTCTTGGCAAGTAACTTGCGCAACTAACTTGCCGAGTCTGAAATAATAATGATATAATAAAAAAAAAAGTTATAAAAAGAAATAATTCTCACATTCTATTTCTTAATAATTTATTTTATACATAACAAACCAATAATACATTTTTATAAAATATTCCTACTTCTTTCAGATGAGTCCCGCATTATCAATCAAGATGCGAAACATGCGATTCTTTATAAAAGTGAAATTGAGACAGCATTTGGATACATACAAGCCTGGCCTCAAAGACAGTGTATGTGTTTATATAGAGATGTTAAGAATTTTGAACGCTTTAATTTAGTCATACAATCTATGATCTATTTGTCTGTTCATCATTTAAAAAACATCAAAAGACTTATTGAGGATTATAAAAAAATTACCTTGCCACAAGCTCAAGGTCCTACACTAACAGAAAAATCAGTTGAACCTGCAACTGCTATTGGTGCAAATCATCCGACGGGCTCTAAAGAAAATATCAATAAATGTGATGCAAATGAATCGGATGTGGAGAAAATAAGGGCAAAAGAAGATATTAAATCACGAAAATCTAATGATAAAGTTAGTAGTAATACATCATCGCCGGGAGATGATACTGGTAATAATAATAGCACTCCAACGTCATCACCATCATGTTCATCAGTGGTACAGAGTTCTCAAAGTTCCTGTGAAATGTCTGTTACGATAACATCGCCCTCATCTTCATTATTGACGACATCATCATCATCATCATTATCATCATCTACATCACAACATACTGAAGAACCTTGGATACTGCCCGAAGTTGAAAAACTTTTATTGCTCGTATCCAAAGCATTTTTGCTTAATTTTCCTTTGTATGTTGCCTATAAACATGGTACTCATGCACGTTTGGATGACATCTCAGCCGAGGAAGCACAACATTTATCCATATTTTGCGATCTTCATGACAATGAAATACCGGTTTACTTACTAAGAAACACCAGCCTATTTTGTAATTCAAATGGTTTTGCTGCCGTCATGTTGTGTTTTGATCAGTCCGATTTACCTGTGACCACAGCTCATGCTATTACCGCAACTGTCTCGAATATAAAAATATGGTTACATTACGGATGCGTTGTACAATTATTTGTACCATTGCGTAGTAAAATTTTGCAATATATGTGTAAATTATCAGATCAAAATCTTAGAACAGCTGCTACCCGTGCAATGGCGGATTTTGTATGGTCAGCTGTACGGGATCCTTTAGATGCCTCGGTAAGCTTTGATGTGGAAGGCTTGGCTTTAGCTTTTAAGTATTTTACATCTACTACGTTGACCATGAGATTGGCCGGTAAGTTTAAAAGGATTTTTTATTTTATATGTATTTTGAATATATTTATATATTTATACTATGTAAAGGTATTACGCAAATAAATGCTCATATTAATATATTTGGTGAAATTGAATCTGTGGTGGGTGAGGTGGAGGTTGTGGCCAACAAAATCGGCGATTGGTTAACAGAAAATCAAATTATACAACATTTGTTTGGTCCCAATCTTCATGTTGAAGTTTTGAAACAAGCCCACGTGGTTTTAAATTTTTTGGCTGTTGAAAACCAAATTACCGAAGAACACATCAAATTGATCTGGCAGGCTACGCAACAATTAAAACATTGCTCCAAAACTATATTTGATATCTTACCATCGTTGGTAAAGAATCTGGCACCTAAACCTGCCATGTATTTGTATACCCTCTTGTGTCGCATGGATCCCAAAGAACATACTGAACAGAGTATTTATATAGCTTCAGCTTTGACAAAACTTATATGGTCACGCGATAAGACACGCTCACAAATAAGTTTAGAAAATGAGATAATAGCTGCTACTAGTTCGGACAGTGGCAGCATGGATGGTAGTAATTCCGATGAGGGTAATGGTGATGATAGCAGTTTGGCTAGTGCCCGCAAAAGTCCAATAGACATTGAAAATGTCTGTTCATCCGATACTGGAGTAACACCATGCAAACAGGCGAGACGCCGGCGCCATGTATGTGATCCGACTGAGGAGAAGGGTAAACAGATATCCGAGGAGGAAATAAATATGATTAATTCTAAAACCGATATAAAGTAAGTACATATAACCATTCCTATTGCGATTTTATCTCAAACACTTCATATATTTAATGACTTTATTTGTTCTACAGGATGAAAAACCATCGTATTGTCAATATAATCGACAACTCCAGCAGTGAAGAGGATCTACAAAAAGGTTCGGTTAACATGCAAATGCAGCGTAAGAAATCTCGTAAGCGGCGCAAGAACAACAATAATAATTTACCACTAACACGTTTAGCTTATGAAATTGTTGAAGCCATCTGTGATGGAGGGGAAGATGACGCTTCTAGTGATGATGCTGACGATGCTGATGAAGGTGATGGTGAATGTGAGTTGCTCAATGATAGTGACGAATGTAGTGATCCCGGTCAAGTACCCAGTGCCGTTCTAAAACATTTACAAGGGGAAGGTCCTTATATTCGAGCTATTGCTGAAACAAACATTAGTGAGCTATTAAGCGGTGCTGAAAACGAGGGCAGCTACTCATCGCCAATAAGTAATAAGTCAGAAAATCTTGATGGATTTGATGTAGATGATATTTATGCCGATGAAATTGCCCAACTTTGTATTGCTCAACAAAATCAGCGCGTGCAAAACAACGAAAAAATTACCACATTTGTTAGTTTGGACGATGTTGACACGCATCCGCCAGAAATGGCTTCATTAGTTAATGTGCATAATCCGCGTGGTCCACAAAATGCCATGCGCGCGCAAAGCAATGATAAAATTACCACATTTGTTAGCTTGGATGATCTCGACACACATACCCAAGAAATCGCATCAATGGTAAATGTACATAACCAGCGAGTTACCCAGAATGCAATGCCACCGGCTTTTGCAGCTGCTGCCGCGGCTATGGCTGCCGCTCACACCGCTATGTCAATGCAAAAAACTGAAGCTAATGTAGCTGCTGCTGCTGCCGCATTAGCCGCTGCTGCTGTGGCTACTGATAATGCTCAACAAACGTTATTGGATTATCAGGGACGTGCAAATACCACCTTGTCTGGCAAATCTACCTTTCATTCTTTGGAGGAATATCAGGAAAATGCAAATAAAATGGTAGCAAAAGCTATTGCAGCTGGCATAATTTCGGGTTATGTCAAACATAATAACGAGGGGGATATTGTGGATATGGGTAATGTTGCTGGAAAGGAGATCAACAAAAATGTTTCATCGTCTTCACCGCAACAGCCAACATTTAAAATTAATAATGTTTGTCAACCGGGAAATACTCTGTTATGGGATTTGTTGCAAGATGATAAAATTGTGAGTACTTAAACATTTCTTTATTGCCCTTCACATTTCTTTATGCAATTTCCTTCTAAAAATTGCAATTATCAATTTTTCGAGTAAAATTTAAAATATTTAGCTTAACTTCATATGTAAGTATGTATTTATCAGAGGTGTTCTGGAAATCGTTAACGTAAAACGCAAGAATTTTAAAAGTTATTTTTTTATATGATTTCTCTAATAAAAGAATTTTATGGAAAATATTCAAATATTTCTCTATTAAACAGAACTTTATAACAAAAATTAAACAAATTAGATTCAAAGTGTATTAAAAACAACTTCTAAATGCTTGAGTTTTACGTTTTCGATTTCCAGCACACCCCTGTATATCTACAAGAATATTTCACATAAATTAAAATTTCTAAAAAGTTTTTTTTTTTTAAAAATTTTTACCAAAAATCTTAATTAATAAAATTTTTAGAAATTGTTATAAAAATAGCACTTATAATTTTTAAAAATAAATAATTTCTTCAAGCTCGAGTTCAGTTTTTTTCTTTTAATTCTTTGCTTTTCAATATTTCGACATCCTTTGGATGTCATCTTCTGGATTACCGAGTCACAAAAATACACAACAATTAGCTTGTAGATCTATTAATTAAAAATTGAAAAATTTTACTAAATCAATATAAATGTATAACTTTTTTCTCATTTAAGACTCAACTTGGCGAATCTTTGGCTATGGAAGCAGAAAAGGCTTTAGCTACACTTTTATGTTTCAGCAATGATCGACAGTTACGTACGAAATTCATTGAAGGATGTTTGCAAAATTTGGCTAATAACCGAAGTGTAATTGTATCTTTGCGTCTTTTACCAAAGCTATTTGCATCTTTTCAACAATTTCGACCATCTGATACGCATCAGGTTACAATGTGGGCTGAACGGCAGCACAGAATGATGTATCACTTTTTTAACAACATAAAATATTATGCCAAACGTCATATGGAAATATTGGCGGGTAAAGGAAATGAATATCAACAAACAGATTTATCGCTGTATTCGCATAAGACCCAGGTATCGGTTCGTCTACAATTTTTGTCTTCCATATTTTCATCGATGGGCTCGCCGAAGAATTTTCGGTAAGTATTAAACTTTTCGAGTTTTTTTTTAAGTTTAAATTTAAATTTCCATGATTCTCTTGCAGTTTAAGCTTAGAACAGGTTGATTCTTTGTGGGAATGGTTGGCTCATGACCCCGAATGTGCCGACTGTTATTTCTCATGGCTTCAGTCACAAGCTAAGGGTGGTGATCAACATGCCTTGGGTTTGGAAGCTCTACAACATTTGTATCTAAAGAAGTTACCTGAATTACGTCCCGAAGAATTTTCCATGGTTGGTTTAGGTTTATTTCAACAGCTGTGCAGTTTGGCTCGCATGGCTATAGCTCATTATGAAAAACAAACAGATTCTATATCGACAAATTCATCTAATATTGTGGGTATGTTCCATCTATGGAAAATAGCTTTGAGAGCCCACAACACTGAAGTATCATTGGCGGCCATACAATATATTAATATGTATTATATGGGGCAACAATTGCGTTTGGAAAAAGAATTTGTATCACAATGTATGGAAAATCTTGTGCAGGCCGCAAATGCACTAGAATGGTAAATGTCAAATTTATTTAAAAAACAGAATTATTTTACTGCTTAAATTAAATTCCTTCTGTTTTTTTTTAATAGCAATAATGAGGATGATAATGCTTTGATGTGTATTCAACGTGGCTTGATGCTTCTAAATACACATTTGGAAACTTTTCGCCGTCGTTATGCTTTTCATTTGCGCCGCTGGGCTATTGAGGGTCAAGGGATTGGATCTCATAGTAATTTAAAGAATGAAGGCTCTGGACCTGCTATACGCATTATTTTACAACCAGCTGGTCTGTCAGAAAAATCCATCTTACACATGCATGCATGTGATTTGATTGCAGAATTGAAAGCCGAAATTTCAAAATGGTAAATATCTTAAAATCATTGTTTGCACCAAGTGCTTTTCTTTATACAAAAAAATATAGTTTAAATTATTTGTGTCAAAGATTTGTTTATTGTGACCTCCGCGAAATTATTTTTAACTAAGCAATACATTTTTCTTATTCACTGGTTTTGTAGGTGGGAAAATTTACAGGGTACTTCTAATTCTGGAGTATCAGCTCCAGTTTTGGGTCTTTTATTAAGTGAGGGACCTTTGCGCATCATAACACAAGGTCAGGAACTTACATCTGAATATGATGAAAGAAGTTTGGGTGATGCTGGCTTTAAAGATAATCAGGTAAACTAATCACTTTTGAAATAACAACAAAATTTATTAAGTTTAAATTATTTTAAAGATCGTTTACGTTTCCTTGGGTGGTCGTGGAGCGCGCCGTAAGGAAACAAATGTAGATCATCCCTCCATGCAACCACCACCGCCTAAAGAATGTTTACCCACAGTATTATTGCTACAGTCGAGGTATTTTGAAAAACTTTTTTGCCTTATGCAAACTTTGGGTGATATGAAGCCGCAACCTAATAATTTGCAACTACACACCAAGGCTCAGCTGTTGTCCCGTAGAGTATGGGATATTTTGGCTATTCTACCCACAAATCCTATGATCTTGGATGCATTCAAATCTTTAACAAATGATTTGGCTTTAAGTGAGCAGTTGGATACGGAGGAGGCAAAAATCAATAAACGCAAAGAGATTAAACAAAAACTGTGTGAATTATTGGATCCAACTAATTTACAGAAATTCATGTATTCCTTGCACATAGTAGAGAGTTTGGCATTAAGTAGTGTTTTTCAGCAACGCGGTACACCCTGTTGTAGTGGAGCCAATAATAATATATTGGCCATGGATCAGCAACAAAGCAGAAGTGGCTCTGCAGCTAAAAATAAGAAAACTGGTGGTAGTGGCAGCAGTGGTGGCGGTGGCGGAGGAAGCGGATCTGGATCTGGTAGTGGCAGTGGTGGAGGTTGTGGCAGCAGTAATAGCAAAAGACGCGTTAGTGTAGATTCCACAATCAAGGAAGATACCAAAAAATCTTTCAACAATGTTGATGATCATCAAAAGGAAAAAGATTCGTTCGATTTATCAAATCAACAGGAACTAAATTCTTCAATGGCTTCGGTACATACTTTGGAAAGTGGCCATCTCGATAGTGATCATGTATCCGGAAGTGTTAATGACAAAGAAAACAACCCTTTGAAAATGTGTAAAAAGCATAAAAAGTCTGACTCCAGTAATGCGTCATCACACTCTTCTCTTACACAAATTGATATGTTCAACACTTCAATATTTGATACAAAATGGAGTGAAACGGTTATTAAATGTGGTGGTCTCAAACATCTTTACGATATTTTTATATCCGGCAAATTGCAGCAAAGTTCTTATCCCAAAGAACTGCTAAATGAATGGCGCCATGATTGTTTGGCCAGTCTTTTGCGTATTCTTTGGCTTTTGGGGTTTGAAGAGGATTTTCATGAGGACATGTTGGTTTCGATATCAAAACCTAAAGATTTTATGTTAGAAATGATGTTGGTTGATCCCTGCTTGAAACGTTTAGCAGCTATTTTAAACGATGAGGCCTATTCAAATTATTTGGCTACCACCTCTGCCTACCAATACCATCATTTAAGAACCGGATTTTGGGGCCGAGCTCAAGTGGTACAATTTGCCATGAATATAATGGTTAGTTTTGTACATGCCTCCTCTGATGCTCGCTGCTCCTTGTGGGCCCATCCAGAATATTGCAGTTGGGTGCAAAAATTTATTTTAGAAGATCCAGAACCGGCTGTAAGGCGTGAAATTTGTGCTGGCTTGTATCGCATTTGTTTGGGCAATTCACAATCATATCAGCTGTTATTAGCTCCCTTACTGAGAAAATTGATTTCGTTCCTGTCCGTAGCAGAGAAAATGAACATCTATAGTCATCACAATCCCTATATGCTAAGTGATGATGGAAAAGAGCCGTATGGCCCTGCATGTCGTGATTACTTTTGGCTTTTAGCAAGACTAGTGGATACTTTATCTCCAGAAATGGTTAAACGCTCCCTGGAGTCATCTTCATTTAATGAGGAAGCCATAGACATTGAAAAGTTATGCCAATCGGTTGCCCAAAGTATATTAACCCGAGACTTTTATGAAACTCGTTATGGCATGCAAGATGATGGTTTAGTTGGTTTAATTAATCTCATGTCAAATTTAGTAAAATATGATCCAACTTTTAAATACAGCTCAAAGGCTTTACAGTTTATAGAACAAATCTTTGAGTTCCTATTCGATATGCCTTCGCCTTACAATCGCCAGAAACCAAAATGTAAGTCGGCCACATCAAGAGCTGCGGCTTATGATTTGCTAGTGGAATTGTGTAAAAATTGCGCCAAGAATTATATATTTCTACATTGCAAACTGTTGGCACAACACACACCTGGACCTAAACCTCCCTATCCCTGGGATTATTGGCCCAGAGATGAAGGACGTTCTGAATGCGGCTATGTCGGCTTAACGAATTTAGGTGCCACCTGTTATATGGCCTCCTGTATACAGCATCTTTATATGATGCCTCAAGCCAGAGCAGCTGTTTTACGTGTACCACCTAATAAGGCACAAAAACATGCTCCTACTCTATTAGAATTACAACGAATGTTTGCCTATCTGTTGGAATCTGAACGTAAAGCTTATAACCCTCGATCCTTTTGTCGGGTCTATCAAATGGATCATCAGCCTTTGAATACGGGCGAACAAAAAGATATGGCAGAATTCTTTATAGATTTAGTATCGAAACTAGAAGAAATGACACCAGATCTTAAAGATTTGGTTAAACGATTATTTTGTGGCACCTTAAGCAACAATGTGGTTTCTTTGGACTGTGATCATGTCTCTCGTACTGCTGAGGAGTTCTATACTGTTCGTTGTCAAGTTGCCGATATGCGTAATTTACAAGAATCTTTGGATGAAGTTACCGTCAAGGATACTTTGGAGGGTGATAATATGTATACATGTTCACAATGTGGCAAAAAAGTTAGAGCTGAAAAGAGAGCTTGTTTTAAAAAGTTACCACAGATTTTATGTTTTAATACAATGCGATATACCTTCAATATGGTAACAATGCTCAAAGAGAAGGTAAATACTCACTTTTCATTTCCAATGCGTTTGAATATGTCCGATTATGTGGAAAAGACACTTATGCCACATCAATATGAAGGTATGTTATAAAAAAATAAGTTATACATTTTATTTTTTGGTGATCTGAAATATAATAAATACATTTTACAGAGGATCGTGCAAAACGTAAAATCGAACGCGACAAAAACTCGTATGACTTGGAAGATGACTTAGAAGAGTGTTTAGAGTAAGTCATAAATAAAAAAAAAAATATTTATACAATTTTAAACACATTATATATTTCTTAGATATGAATTAGTTGGTGTGACCGTTCACACTGGCACTGCAGATGGTGGGCATTATTATAGTTTTATAAAAGAACGTAATAAATCGTCAATGCAGCATGATAGATGGTTTTTATTTAACGATGCCGAGGTTAAACCATTCGATCCCTCACAAATAGCAGCCGAGTGTTTTGGTGGAGAAATGACGGTATGTAATTGAAATATGAACTTTTTTGTATTAATAATAATATTGCTTTCAGAGTAAAACTTATGATTCTGTGACAGAAAAATATTTGGACTTTAGTTTTGAAAAGACTAACTCTGCTTATATGCTTTTTTATGAAAGACGTTTGCCGGACCATTTAAAAGAAAAGCATGCTCATCTCTTAGCCTCACCTACGAATACTACTTTAACAAAACTAATAACTACAGAAAAATCAGCAAATTTTGCAGATCAAGCGGTTCAGGAAAAGAAAACTGCTAAATGGGATTCGAATAGTGAAGTTAATAAAAAAATGGAAGTTAATATAGAATACATTGACGCCAACAAAACAAATATAGCCAATTGTGATAATAAAACAGGAAACGAAGAGGTAAAAGAAAAAGATAAGGATATGGAAAAAGAAGAAAAAGTTAATGAAATTGAAAAAGCAAAAGAAAGGATTAAAGAGAATGTAAAAGAAGCCGTGACTGTTAAAGACCACGACAAAGATAAGTTTAAAAAGTTTGAACAAGATACCGAGACACCTTCTACATCGACTGGTTCTTCATCCACAATGTTAACCACAACAACAGCTAAGCAACTAGAAAATCCCTGGAGACCACAATTAAGTAAAGAATTGGAGGATTGGATCTGGCAAGATAATAGACAATTTTTACAGGATCGTAATATATTCGAACATACTTATTTCAAGTGAGCAATTTTTTTTTCTTAAAAAGTTTTAGTTTTTTTTTCTTATTTTGAGATATTTTAAGACTGGAAAATTTTCTGTAAAAACTGACCTTTTAAATTGTTTTTACAAATTTTAAGTTACTTAATTATACCCTTCACCGCAGATAAGCTCTTTAAGTTTACCGGCGATACAACATACAGTTGTATGCTAAGTGCATTTTTTTTTGCATCACTTTGGGTTGGATTAGCCTAGCCGATCAACACCAAAATTTGACAAAATTGAAGTTGAACAATAAAAAAAAAAAAAATTTATAACATGAAAGTCGATTTAGCATGTTTTGGAATTGAGCTGTCGATATAAGTTTGTAATTCCGTTTGAAATTCCTACAATCAATGTCCATGTGTCTATGGAAATGGAGTTCCGAAGACCCCAGATAAGCTCGAAAATAGAATGTTATATTTTTTATAACAAATAGTTTCAAAAATTTGTTATTAAAATTTAATAAAATCAGGTCACAAAAGGCTTCGAGAATAGAACGTTATATTTTTCTATAATAAATAGTTGCAAGAAATTTGTATTCCAATTTAACAAAATCAGTTCGATTACGGATGACGTATGAAATGAAGTTGCTGGCAACAGATGTTTTGTTATCTGTAATCGACCCATTAGATATAAGCAAACAATTCCATTGCCTCCAATTGTTGCCCAAAACTATTTCACAAAACTCGACTTTTTAAAGTGCTTCCAACAAGGACCGAAAATAACAGTTATATTGGAATTTTAAAACAAAAAAAGCATATGGATGTAAATGTCGAAAAACTGATTAAAGTATACCATACTGATTAACACGTCTATGATAAAATATACTGATTTTTAAAATTTTGATTTTTATTTTTTCGATCAAAATTAACAGTTATTTTTGAACAAAATAACAGTTGTTTTTTTATTTTTATTTTTTCGAGCAAAAATAAAAGTTACTCTCTAAAGAAATGTACGTGTAATAATAATTTAGTTGACTTTAAATATTTATTTTAATGCGCATACGAAATCCCAATGATGATTACACATTAAAAATAAACATTTAAAGTCAACTAAATTATTATTACACGTACATTTCTTTAGAGAATAACTTTTATTTTTGTTCAATAAAATAAAAATCAAAAAATAACAACTCTTCGTTTTTACAATGTTTTTGACAAGAACACTTTTAAACCAATCCACTTACAATACTCTTTCCTCGTTTATTCTTCGTATTAACAATAGACAAAACGACCTAGAACAAACCGTTATATTTAATTTAGTTATACACTTCACCATGGTGAATACATATGCACTGCCGAATACAGTATTGTACTTTTTCAATTTTTTTTTTACCAGTTTCATGTGGCAAATTTGTGGTCATATACCACAAACTTTAATCGCACAACAGGATGTTACTTGCATGGCTGCCAAATTATCGGTTTCATTTTTCATAGAAACATTTATACATGCCAAAGAAAAAGTAAGTTTTTGACACAAACAAACAAAATATAATTTCGAAGTTTAACTGTCTTTCTGATACTAAAATTTCTTTTGATCTTATTATTTTTTTCAGCCTACAATGGTACCTTGGGTGGAATTACTAACAAAACAATTTAATGCCAGCCAAGAGGCTTGCGAATGGTTTCTTACACATATGTCCATTGAACCGTGGTGGCCGGTTCAAGTTTTAATACAATGCCCCAATCAAATGGTTCGTCAAATGTTTCAGCGTTTAGTGATTCATGTTATACAAAGACTTCGGTAAGTACTAAAGTATTTAAAATACTCTGGGGTATATGCATGTTATCCTTGGCACGTATACGCTACAGCGCAACCGGTCTGCTTTTTTATTTATGAACTTATATGAGCTACCTAAATAATAGCGGCAAATGTCTGTTTTATGTTAAAACTTTTCATTTTCACACAGTTTATACGAAACAAACCTGTAGAATGCGAATTTAACACCACCAGGCTGGAAAATCTTATTTGATAGATTGGTCGTTTTATTTATTTAATTGAAAATGTATTGGCAATAGAATTTTCATGTTTAAAAAAACGCTTGTCGCTCTTGTTTAGGTAGCTCAGTTAGTTTTTTAACTCTCTCTGATGCATATACTTTATGCATGTGTCCTGATAACTAGTATTATTGAATATCAACCCAATTATGAAAAAAGGTTTTCTATTTTGTATAAATGGGAGAAGGGAGAAAACTCCCGGAGTATTTTTATACCCTCCACCACAATTAGCTGTGAAGATGGTATACTAAGTTTGTCATTCCGTGTGAAACTTTTTTATTATTCATCTCAGACCCCATAATTCTGGCTCCTTGAGTAGTTCTAAGTCGATTTAGCCGAGTCCGTCTGTCTGTCCGTCTGGCCGTCTGTTGAAAATAGTTATCCTTAGCAGTTTGGGATTGAAATCTAGCGAAATCGGTTCAGTAGAATCAGAGCTATGAATCAAAATGTCGAACCACCACCTTAAAAAGTTGATAATTTTGTTTTAAAAACTAATATAAATGGTGGAACAATGCACGAAATGATATAAGATTTTGCAAAAATTCGTTTTATTCGACTGGCAATCACGCTGTAAAATTTCGTGAAGATCCGTCCATAATTTAGCAGCCTAGGCCCCATATAAACCCTTCTCCCGGAAAACTGCTTAGAAGGATTAAAACCGTAATAAATAATGCTATCATTACAACATTTGGTACGTCACAGTTTTTAGGACTATGCCCCATATAAACCCTACTACCGGAAAACAGTTTAGTTCGCATAAAATCGTAATAAATAATATAGAAATGAAACTGTGAAATTTCGTGAAGATCGGCCTATAATTTACCCTAGGCCCCATATAAACCCTACTACCTGAAAACAATTTAGTACGCCTAAAACCGTAATTAGTAATGCTACCAGAATAAAATTTGCAGGGGCAAAAAAAAAAAATTGACGTGAATACCTTTAATATTTGTATGCAGCTATTTTGATTGCAAATTCAAATTTGCACTATTTATATTGAGTGCAGATTTTTCCATCTAATCTCCGTTTAGTGATAGTGAAATAATTACTAATATTACAAATTTTTTTGTTAAAAAGGTTACAAACTAATTTGTTTGTAGTTTTATTTAGTGAGTGCTTTAATTTAAATTAAATCCTACTCCCGGAAAAAAGCTTAGTACGCCTAAAACTATAATTAATAATGCTATCAGAATAAAATTAAATTCTTTACAGTTTTATAGGACTAGAAATAGCCAGGTAAAATTTCGTGAACATCGGTCAATAATTTACCCTTGGCCCCATATAAAGCCCACTCTGGTAAACCGTAGCAGATATATATATATATTACGGTAAAATTTCTTCCAACTTAGCTTCATATGGCCACGATAAATATAAATACCCCTCCTGAAAATTAGTTAAGTTCGGCCTTAACTGTTACGAATCATAATATTTTACTCAAGGTTGTCTAACTTGTTTTTTCTTTTTTTTGTAGTCAAGTATAAAATTCTTAATCATGCCTATCGTGAATAAAAATTCCTTGGGAGTTTTTTTCCTTTCCCCATTTTTACAATTGAATTAACACAGGAAAAAGGGAAAAAATTCCCAAGGAATGTTTATTCACGATAGGGGTGAATTTATTTGTTGGTTGAACAGAATAGAACCCCTTAAATTTTTTTAATAAATCATTAGGCGGTTGTGATAAAGTTTAATCCTTTTCTCGGAGAAGATCACACATTTCACAAATAGTAAAAATGAGCGCAGAAGCTTGTTTATTTGTTTTATTCGGTGGAGCAGCATCTCTTATAGTGTTAGAACAGGAGAATGTAAAAGAAAAAAAATTAAAGACAATGGGTAACGAGAACATAGCTAAAATTTGCGAAAATGGCAAACCTGCAAACAAACCGTAAAATATATTTGAAATCGCAAAATCTGTTAAAAAAAACAAAATGTCGGCAAAAAACAGAAAAAATTTTTTTTTGCAAAAATAGCGAAGATTCGCGAAAAATTTAGATATTTAAAACATGTCATAAAATGTATTAAAAGTTCAAAGTCTACTATATATTAAAAATCGTTAAAGCAGTAAAGATTCACAGGGAAAAATCGCTCCTTCGCGAAAAATGCAAACTTGGAAACAAAACCTAAAATAAATTTGAAATCGGTAAAAAAAAAAAATTGTCAGAAAATAACAAAAAAAATTTTTTTTTAAATAGCGAAAATTTTGAATTTTTCAAACAAGCCATAAAATTGATTAAAAGTCCCTAAAAGTATAAGAAATAGCAAAAATTCGATAAAAATTGCTAAATAGCGCAAATTCGCAAAAATTTGCTAATAGCGGCATGATATCAAAGTCTAATAAAACTGTGCAAGAAATTGACACTTTTTTTGCGACAAGCCGGGCACATGGCGTTTTGGCATAATTCGGGTACGCTGAATCCAGTGGTGCTCGCGTTTTTTTTAGATTGGTTCTGGTTTTTGCGATATACCGTTCTTTCGAAAATGGAAGAGGCTGCACAACATATATTCACGTAACTCAAAAACGGTTTAGTTTATAGAAATTACCAAAAAAAACCGAAATTCCGCAATAAAATTTCCTTTAAGAAAAGAACATTTTTTTTCTAAGCAGTCGTTTTTAAAAAAAAATTTTTTGGAAAATAAATAAATTTTTTTTTGCCAAAATTTCGAAATTTTTGCAGCTAGGCAAGACAAGTCATAAATGATTATAATCTGTTACAAACTGTGATTTTATTCACAATTTTTTTTAACATTTTTAATAGTTTTGGTTAATTCTGTTAAAAGATTGTTTGTGTTACTATTAGGGAGATCGATTGAATAGTATTAGGCCGGTTTTTAACGGTTATTTTAGTTTTGCCCAAGACGAATATTTTAAAATGTTCATTTTTTGAATATCGAATGAACCGGTTATTTTAGTAAAATAAACCGGCTATCTTAGTAATTTGTAATTTATATACGTTTTCCTTACTTTTGTTATAAATGTACCCGTAATTTAAGTACTTTTGTAATTGAATATTTGGCAAACTTAAACTGTTAGTAAAAAATGTCAAAACAAAATGTAGCAAGAGTAAAAAAAAACATTATGATCAATGTAAATACAAATCGCTTATATACGCGTGTTTTCTTGTAACAAAAAGCAAAAACTATTCAAAATACTACAAAAAAAAGTTCAGCTTAAAAAGTAATTAGTAATTTAGCAGTATTCTTAATACATACTATATGTATCTTTATAAATATGTCATCTCTGGTGATAATATCGAAGTGATTTAAAAGACAATGGTGCTTATAAGGCCCTAAAATGTTAAGTTGCAAAGATTCTTCAACGTCACGACTTATTAATCACTTTTAATTAGTCTACAAAATTGACATAGATATACGCCAAGTAAAACTTGACCCTGTTCCAAGTAGTTTTTAAGAGACTGCAAATAATACTTTACTAAAATATGCTAACAATAATGAATGAAAAACTCTTAAGTAGTTCTAGCATATCTTCATGCTTAAAACTAAATCAAACTGGCGGAATCAACGATATGGAAAAATTCTGCAGTTTTATTTATTAAATTACCAAAAACTGAAAACAAAATTTAAGGAATCTAACAATCTCATGGAAGGGTTTAAATTGTGATCGACGAATTGACAGATATTTCATTTAAAAAACATAGTCACATTACTATTGTTTCTATAATGCTGAAACAAAAACAAATTGAAATATTTAATCCTGGAGAAGAGGTTTTGCTTGCAACTTTTAAAAAATATGGCTGAAGTTTACTGATTCATATAGACATGCTTATTTTCCAACAAATTCAAACTCATTTAAAATAAATTTGGGAGAATATCTCAAATAATTAATTTATTCAATTCCTATAATTTTTTAAAACCAACGTTTCTCAAAATTTCTACATCTATGTTCACACCTATTAAATATTTGACGTCCTACACGTAACCACTAGTTTTCTTAAAGAATTGTTTGCTTTTGCAAAACGTTTGGCTGGAGCAAACATTATTTAGCGGTTTCTAAACGACATTATACATAAATACAATTATCATCTTAGACATAAAGTTTAGCAAATAAATAGAAATTGTTAAAAATAAAGCTAAAGTTTAATCAATTTACTGGTCACGCTTTTTATTTATTTTATCGTCAAATATTTGTTAGGCCTGAACATACCTTAAGTCTTATCTAGGCATTTTGTTGGTTCCTTGTCTTCGTGAATTGTTTAGTTATTATTCTAATTAATTTTTTATTACAAAAACTAATTTGATTTTTGTATTTTTATGTATTCGAATTAAAACCGGTAAACCGGTTATTTTTAAAATGCTTAACCGAACACCTTTTTTTTAAATATCAACTATGTATTCGGAATATTCGAAAACCGGTAATTGAAAAAAGTCGAATAATCCATCTCCAGATTCGGGTATTATGGCTTTTGGTACGTTACTGCTACAAGCTTGAAGCTCACTTTTATCAACGGCTGATTGTTCATCAGGCATTATGACTTCTGGGAAGTAGTCTAGGCCAATGCCCAGCCTACGGGAACTTGATGTTGTATAGTTGCTATTTCTTTGACGCAGTTGATTTTTGTGTGCGCGAATCAGTCTACTGTCCTCAAAAACTACATTATACATAACGTTACCTCAACGCTCTACTATTTTACCAGGTTTCCAGACAAATTTATTATTATGTACATAAATACTGGCATAAACCCTGTCTTCGGGTCTAAATTAGTTCTCAATAACACCGTGTTTCTTATCGTCAAGCTATTTAATGCGTTCGAACTTTATCACTTGGATGTAAAGTGTCTTGAGATATTAAAGGTGGATAGGGAAGACCCAGGTGTATACGCATTTTACGATTATATAGAAGCTTATTGGCGCCCTATGCTCCAATGGGAGTTAGAGGAACACATATATATATTAACTGGCTATTTACTAGCGATGCAGTATCGATTTGGCGTGGATCGGCAACACTGAAGAAAAGTTTGCAAGTTTTCCCGTATATAACTCTCCTTTTTTAGTTTCGTCAATGCCCTTTTAAATGTATCCACAAATCTTTAAGTTTGTCCATTTGATATCGGATAATATGGGCTTGAGAAAAGATGCTGAATACCTCTAGATGTTGTGAATTCCTGAAACGGTGAACTTTTAAATTGTGTTCCGTTATCGGAAACAATTGTGCGCGTAGCTCATGTCTGGATAATATTTCATTCCAAATGTCTTTTGTCTGCTGAGAGGTTATGGATTTAGTTGGAACTATTTCCGGCCATTTTGAAAAGGCATCGATCACAACCAAGAAATAATTTCCTTCGATTGGGCCAGCGTTATCTATATGAATACGCATTCATACGCTTTCAGGCGTAGGCAAGGGACAATGCGCTGTTTTTATTGGAATTTTTGTGGCTGAGGCACATTGACCATATTGTTATACAAAAGGCTTTTATATCCTGATCAATTCCAGGTCAAAACACTTAACTGCGGTTAATAGATTTTGTTCGCTCGATTTCTGGATAGCCTTTGTGAAGGTCTTTTAGAAGAAGCCTACGATATATTTTTGGCACAACACACGTTCTCCTACCATAATAAAGCCATTAATAACGCTAATTGCATCTTGACGTTGGAAATACGATGGTAATTCAGGATACCTGTCGATGTTGTTTGATCATCCATTTTGCCAATATTCTATTATTGTACGCAGTCTGGTCATTTACTGCTTGTTCTTTGATCATCCTATGTGTTATCGGGAGTTTTGTGAGATTAGTAGTTAGTATTTGATTGACTTCGTTCTCAAACTGTATTGAAGCGATAACAAATTCGTCTGAATTAATGTCTTGTTTGTTTTTAAGGCGTTATAACTAGGGTTATCGATCGAATAGTATTCGACCGGTTTTAACCGGTTATTTTAGTTTTGCCCAAGTCGAATATTTTAAAATGTCAATTTTTCGAATATCGAATAAACCGGTTATTTTAGTAAAATAAACCGGTTATTTTAGTAATGTGTAATTTATATATGTTTTCCTTACTTTTGTTATAAATGTACAGGTAATTTAAGTATTGTTCTAATTGAATATTTGGCAAACTTAAACTTTTTATAAAAAATGTCAAAACAAAATGAAACAAAAGTCAAAAAACGTTATGATCAATGTAAATACAAATCGCTTATGTTAGCGTGTGTTATTGTAACAGAAACCAAAAACAATTTACAGTACGTAAAAAAGTTCAGCTTTAAAAGTAGTTAGCAATTTGACAGTATTCTAAATACTTTATATATATCTTTATAAAGATGCCATCTCTGGTGATATTTTGAACTGACTTAAAATAAAATTGTGCTTAAACGGCCCTAAAATTATGATTCTTTAACGTCACGACTTATTAATCATTTTTAATAAGTCTACAAGCTTGACATAAATATACGCCAAGTAAAACTTGACCCTGTTCCAAGTAGTTTTTAAGAGACTGCAAATAATACTTTACTAAAATATGCTAACAATAATGAATGAAAAACTCTTAAGTAGTTCTAGCACATCTTCATGCTTAAAACAAGAACATACCGGCGGAATGAACGTTGTGGGAAAATTCATCAGTTTTATTTATTAAAATACCAAGAACAACATTGAAGGAATCAAAAATGTCCTGGAAGGGTTTAAATTGTGTAATCGACGAATTGAAAGATATTTCATACAAAAAGCATGTTCATATTACTATTGTTTCTATAATACTGAAACAAAAAAAAAATTTAAATATATAATCCTGGATAAGAGGTTTTATTTGCCACTTTTCAAAAATATGGCTGAAGTTTACTGCTTCGTATACACATGCTTAACCAGCAACAAATTAAAACTCATTTACAATAAATTTCGAAAAATATGTCAAATAATAAATTTTATTAAATTCCAATATTTTTAAAACCAAAGTTATTCAAAAATTCTATAGCTATGTTCACACCCAAGGCGAATTCATTTTTCAGGTGGCGTTGAAAGCACAGCTGTGCTACTTTTTTTTTCTTAATTAGGGAGAGGAATGTCAAAAGTTACTTGTGTTTTTGACATATCGGCCAACGAAAGCAACAAAAAAATACATTGTTGTGTTTTTGGTGTTGTTACTAGTTGTAGTATCGACACCACCGTTTACATGAATTCGCCTTGTTCACACCTATTAAATATTTGACTCCTAACGTAACCACCAGTTTTCTTAAAGAATTGTTTGCTTTTGCAAAACGTTTGGCTGGAGCAAACATTATTTAACGGTTTCTTAACTACATTATACATAAATACAATTATCATCTTAGACATAAAGTTTAGCAAATAAATAGAAATTGTTAAAAATAATGCTTAAGTTTAATCAATTTACTGGTCACGCTTTTTTTTGGATTTTATCGTCAAATATTTGTGGTCTGAACATACCTTAAGTCATATCTATATATTGAGGCCCTTTGCTCCTTATAGGATCGACGGGAACATATACATATGTATATTACATATATATATATATATTTATTTTGGTTCCTTACCTTCGTGAATTGTTTTGTTTTTATTCTAATTAATTTTTTATTACAAAAACTAATTTGTTTTTTGTATTTTTATGTATTCGAATTAAAACCGGTTAACCTGTTATTTTTAAAATGCTTAACCGAAAACCGGGTTTTTTAAAATAGCAACTATTCGGACTGTTCGAAAACAGGTTATTGAAAAAAGTCGAATAATCGATCACCCTAGTTATAACACATCTGCGTAGCCACAACACTATCAGTTGATTCAAAACCGATTTCGAAATCGTATATGTACTAACAATTTGCTTTTTTTGGTAGTGAAGTGGCAATGTGTAAAACAGGCCGAACAATCAACACAAATTGCGTGATCAAAACAAAAACATTTTTTATTTTTCGAATTTATTCTATGAGCTAAATTTCTGTTATGTATTTTATAAAGCTTTTTTGTAATACAGTAGTTTTGACTTAACTGCCTTTTGTTTACGTGCACTTTTGACTTAACTGCACAAAATTGATCATTTTTGGAATTATTCTTTCTAATTCCATACAAATTCCTTTTTTAAGTGCACTTTCTATACCTGCACATTTAAGATAAATGCACAAAATTTTTGGCATTTTAAAATTATTTTCATACAAAATATCAAAGTTAGCTGCACTTTGACTTAACTGCCCAAAATAAATATTTTCTGGAATTATTCTTCAAAATCCTTGTCTACCTGCATTTTGTATACCTGCACATTTTTCATATTTTTGGGCAGCTTTAAAATATTTTCATACAAAACATCAAAGTTAGCTGCACACATAAAAATACATGGTGGCCACTTTTTCACATAAATATCCAATTTAAGCTGTTTATAAAAATATAAATCGCAATTATTTTGTTTTTTGTTTTTTATGTTCTTTGTGAATTCTCATTGTTTTTGTTAATGTTTCTTTTATATTAAATAATTATATGTACATACATGTATAAAATTATCTGTTATTTCACAGCTAGCATAGGCTATTTGTTAGACGATTATGTTTAATATACAACTCCTTAAAGAATCTTCTGGTGATTATCTGACGAGTAACAAAAACATCTAAATTTTTTTTTAATTTATTTATTTTTTGACACGCTCGTCATTAAATCTTCCTTTGGGACTTTCTGTAAGAGTCGTATAACAATTACTGAGCCACCTAAATAAGGCAGTTTTTGAAGTATGAAAATGCTATCGCCAATACAATTTTAATAAAGCAAACCGGTCTAAGGATCTGCAAAAAAGGATTTTCCGACAGGATGGTGTTGATTTCGCGACCTTAAGGTTTGCTTTATAGAAATTGTATGAAAATTACAAGTTTTGGCATGAAAAATACGCCTGATGCCCTTATTTAGGTAGCTTAGTCTTACGGCTGAGTATTTCACGAGTTGTAAAATAATACCTACATGAGTCTCATACGACTCTTAGCATGCTTTTTGAAAGACTCTTTACGATTAATATAAGCGTTTTTCGCTGCGTTATGGAAGAATCTCTCATACAAATCAGCACGTGTTACAGTTTCTCCCGTGCTAGGAATCGTCTACAATTAAAAAATGAGCTCGTCGACAATCAAAAAGACTCTTTGTGAGATTCCCAGTAAGCTCCTGGGTTGAAATAAAATTTTAATAAAATATAAATGTATTAAAAAATAATTTTTTTATTCTATTTTTAAATCAAACACTTTACTTTAGCTGCACTTTTGTGCAGGTAACCACAATTGTGTACCTGCACATTAAGGGAGGTAAATGCATTTAAGATAACTGCATTTTTGATTTACCTGCATTTTGATTTACAAAAAATCGTGCAAAGGAGATTGTGCAGCTAAGTCAAAACTACTGTAGTCATATTCCTTCAATTTTTCAGAAATGGCTTTATACACTATCAGACTATTATATTGTATTTTCTTGTTACATTTTACCTTAGCTTTCCGTTGGAAAGCAATGAGGTATATTGTATGAAAAGAAAAATTTACAATTATTAGACACCAGCAGAATGTAATGCATTTTCTGGCAGGCTACGGCCTTCGTCAGCATTCTTTGTGTCACACTGGATAGTGATACTTTATAAATTGAATGTATTTAACTCAACTATTTTAACAAATAGAAACTGGGAATTATTTCCTTCTGAAAAAAAAAATGTTGAATATAATATAAAGTAACCTTCAGAAGGAAATAATTCCCAGTTTCTATTTGTTAAAATAGTTGAGTTAAATACATTCAATTTATAAAGTATCACTATCCAGTGTGACACAAAGAATGCTGACGAAGGCCGTAGCGGGCCAGAAAATGCATTACATTCTGCTGGTGTCTAATAATTGTAAATTTTTCTGTTCATGCAATATACCTCATTGCTTTCCAACGGAAAGCTAAGGTAAAATGTAACAAGAAAATACAATATAATAGTCTGATAGTTTAAAGTCATTTCTGAAAAATTGAAGGAATATGACTATTACAAACAAGGCCCATTGAAAAGGTCTGCGCAAGAAGCCTGATGATCATTGTTTATGTTCTTTTTAGTTGTCAAAAGTTGTTTACATTTTGCTTACATGTGCATGTGTACGTTTATGGTATGCCACACATACACGTTTTTTCCTTTTGCTTTGTATATGTGGTAGTAAATTTTTGACAACTAAAAAGAATCGTTTTTGTTTTTGTACAAGTAAGCAGACCTGATAGATGGGCCTTGATTACAAAAAAGCTTTATAAAATACATAACTGAAATTTAGCTCATAGAATAAATTCGAAAAATAAAAAATGTTAAAAGTTAATTTTTACAACAGTTTTGCAAATAAATTTCAACTTAATAAATTTGTGTTCATTGTATTGCGGCATAAAAGATGATGCAAAGAGAAATCCAAAAGGGCAGCTTTCTTAGAAAGAGACAAAAAAAAACGCAGTATCTTCCGTCTCGTGACAGTTCTGTTAGTATTCTGTGGTTAATAGTCAAGAAGATGTTTAGATTGTTCATTTACATCCCCTTGGAGAAATGCATCAGCCAAATCAATGTGGCTAAATACTTTAGCGTTGGTCATTTTTGAATAAATTTCATTTGAGTGTGGTGCATTTCCAGTGCATCATTAAGACCGGTTGAGAAGTCAGCACAAAAGCTTTTAAAGCATCCCGAACCGATTGGCTGTGGTGCTCTCGTCGGTGTGAAAGCACAAAAGCTCTCTTGTAATAGCTCGCACATTGTGAATATGATCTACACGTAACTGGGCTAGAGCCAATATTTTTATGTGTTACACACATTAGCACAAACTTTTTAGCATCAAAACGGACATACTTATGTTCGTTTCATTGAATGAAAATTTTAACACAATGTTTTAAAAAAAATAATAAATGCACGATATAGTTGTGGCTAAAATTTGCATACGGTTTCTTTATGCGAAAATGTGTGTGGTTGCAAAAGAAATTGTTGCTCTATTATGAACACCAAGTGAAAATTTAACTGTTATTGTGAACGAAGCTTTAATATTCAATTTTTTTTTTAAACTTTAGAAAATAAATAAAACAAAATTGATAATTCCCATAAACGTCAGAACGTTAATATGGCGATAAAAAAGAGAGTGGAACTACCTTCTGTATTTGTATCATGTTACATACTGTATATGTAGGTAGGTATGTACTAGTGATGGAAAATTGAAAAATTGATATGGTACTGACCAAAAAGCAAAAGAGTACTTTATTCAAAATGTTGGTTCTTTTTGTAAAACCTATTTTTTTATTGAAAATTATACTTAAAACAAAAAAAAAAAAACAACAATAAATAAAAACTTTGTTCATTTTGATATAAAAATATATGCAAATGTACATACATATACTTTCTAGAAATGTGTTAATTTTAGCCCATTGGCACCAGGCTCCGTTTTTTTTGCAAAGTTTTAAAGCATCTTTTTATTTTCGTTTTTGATTTCCGAACAAAAAGGCTATTACTTATTGTCTAGTGGTGTTGAAAATATGTACATATGTTTGTTAACTATTGGTGAGTAAAAATAGTAAAAACATGTGTACAAGGTATGTTATACTGTTACCAGAGAATGACAAAAATATCATTTTAAGTACTCTTTCAATATTTGTGAGAAAACATGTATGAACATGCATGAGTACCCTGCAAATATTATTGGACCACCTGATCCAATTTCATTAAATGGACAACTCCATGGACTGGTCCGATGTAATTAGGGGTGCCAGACGTACTGATTTTACCAGTACATGTACTGATTTTTTTCAATTGTACTGTTTTATGCACGATACCCAAATCAGTACGCAAATGTACTGATTTTTATATATTGTACTGTTTTTTGTACTGTTTTTTTATTTTTTTAGCTTAAGCTATTTCCTTATTGTTTATTTCATCTATTTTGTTATTTTATATAAAAAATTTTGTTCAGTGTACATAATACCGAAGTTATTAAAAACAACCTGCCACTCTGGTAACTTCCCGCCTTTTATTTATCAGCTGTGCTACTGATACCACCGTATACTGAATTCGCCTTGGTCGCATTAACTAGTTCTCTCTAATTACAAATCGCATACGTTTGTTGTTGTTTTTCTAACACGTCTGTTTGTTAGTGTTGTTGTACACATTGCAATTGCAATTAATCTACTTCATAATCTTTGTAAAAACTTGTTTGTCTTTGCTATTGTTGTCCATTATTTAAATAAGTTCTTCTCAACATTGTTGCTTTTTTTTCTTGTGAAAAATTCATGAAAAGTGGAAAAAATAAGAAAAAGTGAATCAAATAATAAAGTAACATATTGTTTTATGTTGTATGCCATCATTGCGGTAAGATTTATTTGACTGACCAGTATTAGATTGTGTTAAAAAAGAAAATTCTTTTTAGAAATGGACGGTGAAGAAATAATTTCGGATAAATCTTTATCAGATAGCACGACTTCGGATCTGGAGGAAGTGGTCTGTACAACGTACACAAAAACAAAAAACCAAATTTGCAATCGACGTAGTAATAAATTTAAAGATAGTTGGAAAAATAGTTTTAACTGGCTAGCAAGAGCAAAAGATGATACCATGGCCAAATGCTTCGTTTGCGGTGTTTCTTTTTCAATCGCAAATAGTGGTATCACGGATGTAAAACGCCACATGAAAACTGCAAAGCATTTAAGGAATTTAGGAAGCATCCAACAAAAATCTGTGAGTCATTTTTTCAACCAAAGTTCTAATAAAGAAGAAAACGCATCACAGTCAAGCTCCATGGCAGAGGCCACTTTTGTCTACCATACCATCATACACAGCCACAGTTACCAATCCGCTGACTGCACCAGCAAACTTTTTAAGCAGATGTTTCCAGATTCAAATGTGGCGTCCAATTTTACGTGTGGAAAGACAAAGTTATCGAAGATTGGTACTAATATTTTGGCAAAATACTCTATTGAAACTATACTAAATGACTTGGCTGATGACCACCCCTTTTCTATTTCAACGGATGCGTCAAATAAAGGAAACATAAAAACTTTTCCAATCGTTATACGATACTTTTCTAAAAATACAGGAATAAATACCAAGTTATTGAGTTTTTATGAAGCAAACTCTGAAAAGTCAAATGATATTGCTGAATCGTTAAAGACTAAATTGGAGGGTCGCAACTTACATTTAGCCAATGTGACTAGTTTCTCTGCAGATAATGCGAATGTTAATTTTGGCTCCAAGAAAAGCGTTTTTGTAGAGCTTAAAAAAACTAACCCTGACATGATCGGTATGGGATGTTTATGCCACATAATTCATAATTCCTTTAAAAATGCATTAAAACTTTTAAAACTTGATATAGAAAATATTGTTATTAGGGTTTTCAATGAGTTTAGTTCGTCGACAAAAAAGACCACAAGTCTTAAAGAAATATTCGATTTTTGTGACATAGAATGGAGCGGAATGCTTCGTCACGTGCCGACGCGATGGCTGAGTTTAACTCCTGCTGTTGAACGATTCCTGAAGAACTATCCGGCTATAAAAACATATTTTATTTCTCGAGATGGCTGCCCAGCTTCTTTAGAACAATTTTTTGAACTTGAGATTGCTGAAGCCTATTTGGGTTTCGTTCACAATACAGGTACTGCTCTAATAACTGTCATAAAAAAATTGGAGGAGAAAGACAATTTAGTTATAATCGACATTTACAAAATAATAAAAATGCTCCGTGACAAGTTTGAAGAACAAAAAAATGAAAAGTTTTATGGTTACATAGCCGAAACCATTTGTAGTAACTGTGAAAACTTCCAAGAAGTTTCTTTGTTTAAAAAACGAGCAGACGCCGTTTTATCCTATATAGTTAAATATATTGAAGACCACTTTGATTTAAAAAATAATAAGCTTGAAAAACTGAATATTTTCAATTTAAATTCAGATATAACATTTCAAGATTTTACTGAAATCATTAAATTGTACTCTATTAAAAATATAGATACGGATCTATTGTTCGATGAATTTATTTCTTTAAAGGCCTTTGTTAAAAACGTACAAAAAGAAAAAACTGTTGACAAAAAATGGCAGAAGTTTTTACAAAGTGGCAATTATCCTAATTTCGAAAAAATTTGCAATTTTATTTTTTCAATACCTCATTCAAATGCCGCCACTGAGAGAATTTTCAGTCTTATGTTTATATTTTGGAGAAAAGAGAGAAATAGGCTTTTGATTGAAAACTTGGAAAGCGAGTTAATTGTTAAAACAAACTTTAATTATACATGTAGTGAATTTCATAACTTCTTGAAAACGGAGGAAGGGAACAATGGAATTTTGAAACATATACCAAAAAATGATAAATATTATTAGAAAGTAATATTATATTATTAATAGAAAACCTGCTTTCGAAAAAGTCTTTTATGTTATGATCTCATATTTATTTTTTTACATATGTATATCTTTTGTTACTTATTGAATTAATACTACAATTTAATATTAAAAAAACTTCAAAAAATTGTTGTTTTTGTTAAAAAAAAATAAATGTACTGTTTTTTTTATCAATTGTACTGTTTTTTTGGCACTCATGTACTGATTTTCCGGATTTTAGATCTGGCTACCCTAGATGTAATGCAAGCATGGAACATGTCATTGTTTAAAAGTGTTTGTAGTGAGACGACATGTCTTCGTTTTTTAACGACATGTTTTCTTTTTAAACGAAGTTAAAACTAATCCTCTTGTGTACACAATGGAGTAGTTTTAAAACTTCTCCTTTGTAGTTCAAAGATGGGTTATATGGTCCTGCCCTAGGACATCGTAATGTTAAGTAGACAATGTTTTTTCCATACGTTTGGGTTACTTTTGGACTAGTCCTAGTCTCTGGTGGACTACTCTTTACACGCGTGTTTGGACTGGTCCTATTATAAAATATAAACATTTTCTCAACGCAAGGTGAAGTGAACAACAAAATTACCCCCTTAATATTTATCTTCAAACACTTACTATTGTTATACTAAAATCGCATTAAGGATTTTTTTTTAAGATTCTTCGACCAGAAATGTGCAATGAAAAAGCGCCGTTTATATTTTTCTTAATTTTAGTTTAAACAAATATTTGCTGCCATTCTGAAACAAACAACATTATTGTAAACAGTTGAACAAATATCGGTGATATATATCGATTATTATTTTTTTAAATTACGATATTTCGATATATATTGCCTATCCCTAAAGTGTGTCGTTATATGAATCGTTCAGTGGATAAAGGGAATGAGTCCATTTTTGGCTTTTTTGAGATTTAGCGTGGATACACTTCCTTTTATGACTAACGATGTATGGTAAAAATTTTGTTTTCGAATTTCAACGGAAAACCCCTTTTAAAGACAAATAATTTTTTTTACGAAACACAAAATTTTTATTTTCAGTGGAAAAAGGGAATAAGTCCACGCTTGCATTTATATTGCATTAATCACTTGTTAACTTTGCTTTTAATCACTCTTATTTGTTTCTATTTCTTGCCTCTCTTCGAGCTTTCGCTACCTGCCAATTTTTTGTGTACTTTAAATTGTTGTTGTACTTAGTTCATTGCTGCTAGAGAGCAGTAATCAGAAGCGTAAGGCCTAGAACAGAATAGAGAAGTTGTAGTAGTATCTGAAACTGACGAATGCTTGTAGCGCGACAAAGTTCAAAAGTTTGAATTTTGTACTTCAACTTCAACTGCAACGATTACTACAACTACGTATTCTGTTGAAAGTTCTTTGAAACTTTCGTTTTTAAACTGTAGTGTATTTTACTTCATCGATTTTTGACAGTTAATTTTAAAAATTAATACAAATACAAATGTTGCCATTTTTAAAAGCAAACTTAAAGGAAAAACACGTATGCAAAATTTACGTTGAAATTACCAAAATAGTTTTACCGGATAGGTAAAGATAACTGAAAGGTACGACCACGACCAGATATCTGCTTGTAGAAATTAAGGCATAAAAAGCATATGAAAAAGACTTCGTAAAAATATTTTATTTATTTCACCTGCGCATATTAAGTAAGTAAAGTTAAATAGTATTTTTTTTAAATATTTACCGTATTCACAAAACCCCTTGTATCGTTGGATCAATTGTATGTTGTATTAAAATACATAGTTTACTTTTGGGTTTTTATACAACATACAATAGATACACAATACAAGGAGTTTTGTGAATACGGCAATTATAAATATTAAAATTTACTATTTATAGTAAGCCAATATTTAGATGGATATTTTTTCTTTTTATTTTCGAACGAATGCTCAAAGTCAAAACATAATTAATTTGCATTTTAACGCTGTCGATTCTAACAACAAACAATTTGGTGCACTTATTCCCTTTTTCCACTGAAACTCTTATCAATAAAAACTTATTTGTATCATATAAACAGGTCTTGTGAACACATACACTTACATACTAACATTATATATTTACAAATTGTAAAGGAAGCCCTTATAATTAATTTTGCAATTTTAGTTTTGAGTTTTGTTTTAACAACGAGTTTTAAAGTCAACGTCAACTGTTCTGTCGTTTTTCTCCATTTCAAATTTTTGGACTCATTCCCTTTATCCACTGAACGACTCATATGTACATTTGTCAATGTGTTATTTAATTGTCAAAGTGTTCTGAATTTTGAGTTTTTTATTTTTCTTTTTTTCCGTTGTAATTTAAAAAATTTTGTGTTCTGAATAATTTTTATGTATAAAAAATTTAAATATTTTTGTATTCAACATTTTTAATTTTTCGAATTTATTCTATGAGCTAAATTTCAGTTATGTATTTTATAAAGCTTTTTTGTAATAGTCATATTCCTTCAATTTTTCAGAAATGACTTTATACACTATCAGACTATTATATTGTATTTTTTTGTTACATTTTACCTTAGCTTTCCGTTGGAAAGCAATGAGGTATATTGTATGAACAGAAAAATTTTACAATTATTAGACACCAGCAGAATGTAATGCATTTTCTGGCCCGCTACGGCCTTCGTCAGCATTCTTTGTGTCACACTGGATAGTGATACTTTATAAATTGAATGTATTTTACTCAACTATTTTAACAAATAGAAACTGGGAATTATTTCCTTCTGGAGGTTACTTTATATTATATTCAACATTTTTAATTTTTCGAATTTATTCTATGAGCTAAATTTCAGTTATGTATTTAATAAAGCTTTTTTGTAATAGTCATATTCCTTCAATTTTTCAGAAATGACTTTATACACTATCAGACTATTATATTGTATTTTTTTGTTACATTTTACCTTAGCTTTCCGTTGGAAAGCAATGAGGTATATTGTATGAACAGAAAAATTTTACAATTATTAGACACCAGCAGAATGTAATGCATTTTCTGGCCCGCTACGGCCTTCGTCAGCATTCTTTGTGTCACACTGGATAGTGATACTTTATAAATTGAATGTATTTAACTCAACTATTTTAACAAATAGAAACTGGGAATTATTTCCTTCTGGAGGTTACTTTATATTATATTCAACATTTTTAATTTTTCGAATTTATTCTATGAGCTAAATTTCAGTTATGTATTTTATAAAGCTTTTTTGTAATAGTCATATTCCTTCAATTTTTCAGAAATGACTTTATACACTATCAGACTATTATATTGTATTTTTTTGTTACATTTTACCTTAGCTTTCCGTTGGAAAGCAATGAGGTATATTGTATGAACAGAAAAATTTTACAATTATTAGACACCAGCAGAATGTAATGCATTTTCTGGCCCGCTACGGCCTTCGTCAGCATTCTTTGTGTCACACTGGATAGTGATACTTTATAAATTGAATGTATTTAACTCAACTATTTTAACAAATAGAAACTGGGAATTATTTCCTTCTGAAGGTTACTTTATATTATATTCAACATTTTTAATTTTTCGAATTTATTCTATGAGCTAAATTTCAGTTATGTATTTTATAAAGCTTTTTTGTAATAGTCATATTCCTTCAATTTTTCAGAAATGACTTTATACACTATCAGACTATTATATTGTATTTTTTTGTTACATTTTACCTTAGCTTTCCGTTGGAAAGCAATGAGGTATATTGTATGAACAGAAAAATTTTACAATTATTAGACACCAGCAGAATGTAATGCATTTTCTGGCCCGCTACGGCCTTCGTCAGCATTCTTTGTGTCACACTGGATAGTGATACTTTATAAATTGAATGTATTTAACTCAACTATTTTAACAAATAGAAACTGGGAATTATTTCCTTCTGGAGGTTACTTTATATTATATTCAACATTTTTAATTTTTCGAATTTATTCTATGAGCTAAATTTCAGTTATGTATTTTATAAAACTTTTTTGTAATAGTCATATTCCTTCAATTTTTCAGAAATGACTTTATACACTATCAGACTATTATATTGTATTTTTTTGTTACATTTTACCTTAGCTTTCCGTTGGAAAGCAATGAGGTATATTGTATGAACAGAAAAGTTTTACAATTATTAGACACCAGCAGAATGTAATGCATTTTCTGGCCCGCTACGGCCTTCGTCAGCATTCTTTGTGTCACACTGGATAGTGATACTTTATAAATTGAATGTATTTAACTCAACTATTTTAACAAATAGAAACTGGGAATTATTTCCTTCTGGAGGTTACTTTATATTATATTCAACATTTTTAATTTTTCGAATTTATTCTATGAGCTAAATTTCAGTTATGTATTTTATAAAGCTTTTTTGTAATAGTCATATTCCTTCAATTTTTCAGAAATGACTTTATACACTATCAGACTATTATATTGTATTTTTTTGTTACATTTTACCTTAGCTTTCCGTTGGAAAGCAATGAGGTATATTGTATGAACAGAAAAATTTTACAATTATTAGACACCAGCAGAATGTAATGCATTTTCTGGCCCGCTACGGCCTTCGTCAGCATTCTTTGTGTCACACTGGATAGTGATACTTTATAAATTGAATGTATTTAACTCAACTATTTTAACAAATAGAAACTGGGAATTATTTCCTTCTGGAGGTTACTTTATATTATATTCAACATTTTTAATTTTTCGAATTTATTCTATGAGCTAAATTTCAGTTATGTATTTTATAAAGCTTTTTTGTAATAGTCATATTCCTTCAATTTTTCAGAAATGACTTTATACACTATCAGACTATTATATTGTATTTTTTTGTTACATTTTACCTTAGCTTTCCGTTGGAAAGCAATGAGGTATATTGTATGAACAGAAAAATTTTACAATTATTAGACACCAGCAGAATGTAATGCATTTTCTGGCCCGCTACGGCCTTCGTCAGCATTCTTTGTGTCACACTGGATAGTGATACTTTATAAATTGAATGTATTTAACTCAACTATTTTAACAAATAGAAACTGGGAATTTTTTCCTTCTGGAGGTTACTTTATATTATATTCAACATTTTTAATTTTTCGAATTTATTCTATGAGCTAAATTTCAGTTATGTATTTTATAAAGCTTTTTTGTAATAGTCATATTCCTTCAATTTTTCAGAAATGACTTTATACACTATCAGACTATTATATTGTATTTTTTTGTTACATTTTACCTTAGCTTTCCGTTAAGTTAAGTTAAGTTAAGTTAAGTTTATTTGAGACTTTAAAACAATCACGTCACAGCTTTCAATTTATGTAAATTTTGAAAAGCAGAATATGTAAAAGACTATCAAGAACAACTTGATCGTGTGGTCGCAGGGTTAAACAAAAACCAAAAAGTTGTTTTTTTTATTCGAGTCGATTTCTTTGAAATTCTTTTTTTGTTTACTTTTTTTTGACGTTGATCAACACATTAAACAAAAAAAATTGCCTGTACATGTTGTAATATTGTGTTTGTTTATTACTGAGGCCACCTTTTAGTAATTTCACCATGAAAATAATATATGTTATTTAAACAGATGTTTCCATGGTGAAATTACTAAAAGGTTGTGATTGTATGTGTTCGTGTATTCATCTTGCCAAGTGTGCTAGAAATGGGCAAATTGATAAAATGTACATATGTACATATATATCGTATCGATAGTTTTTTAGGAGTTTCTTCAAAACATATGCCGGACTTAGTGGCGAAAATACAGAAAATTCACCAGTTATATTTTCAGAAAACTTCATGTAAACCTTCATTGCCGTTTTTCTCCACTACGACTTTGTGGCATATGCGTGAAACCAATAATGAGCTGACGAATACTCAAAATAACTGGTACGTTTGACAAGAAAAAGAAGAAAAATAAATTATGTTTAAGCAGCTCAAGGCCATATGCGATATGATGAGATAGGACTTTAAATGGCATCCCTATATATAAAAACCAAAAAGGGCTGTTTTTGGGGGCGTGTAAAAAAATTTTACTGTTTTAGAAAATTCATTGACATATGTACATTTCATTCAGGGGGTGACCGTCACAACTTTTTTCTGTATACAGGTCGACGCGCTCTAATGTACTACATACATACCAGAGAACGGCTTTGTGTGATTGCAAAAAATTCATATTTTATGAAAATTATCAAATACACTCTTTTTAATCAAACTTTCGCAGCTACACACATTCGTTGCTTTTTTAAAATTCATTCAAGTAATGCACAGTGTATTGGCTTTGCCATTCATACCTTTGTTTAGCTTCGTTCGTCAATGATTGCTTTGGTAAAAAACATATGTACATATGTATATTTACAAAGAATAAAAAGCAAGCAATCATTGCTCTGATGCCTATTCAGTACCCGGTGGTGAATGTTAAATCATCAATGACATATGCATGTATGCTGAATTTTCTTTGGCGTCATACATGCATTTTTTAAGCAATTGTCCAAAATATCGTAGATGTCCTGAACTGATTTTGTTCGTTAGGCTTTCGCGTATAAGTGAGTCCTAACAGACAATAACATCGATATTCAGACAATGTTGTCAAGTTTCAATATATGTACTTCAATGCGGTGATAAATAAGAAAATAACATAGGTACATACATTAGTACATATATTTAATAATCCGTTATTCAACCATTGAAGAATATCAGACAAATTTCAGTAGAGTTCAGTTTAATAACGAGTGATAACAGACAATGTCCATTACTTTCAACTTTCTTTTATACAGTGAATCTTTTATAAAAATACATATATGCAAAACTGTATTTAGCAGTGTCGCTGTCGTGTACGTTCATCGATATTTCGATATTTTCATAGAAATTGCGCCTTGCGACTCAGATTGTCAGGAGGAATCATAGATGAAAATATCAATTTGACAAAGTCGCTCAAAAACGCCACCTGGCGGGCAGTAACTATGAAGTACGTATTAGTATTTTCATATTCTGGATTCGAAAAAAATTGAAATGAAACGCAAACACACATAGGTAGACATACAAGAACAATATACATAATTTGGGTCAATCTTTTAGTATAACGATCGTCTCATAATCACTTAAAAGTGATCTACCCATGCCCATCCGTTCGTCTGGCTGGTTGTCAGTCCATGTTAACCTTGTGCACAAAGCACAAGTTGCAATCTTTTAGATAATTTGACCAAATTTGGTAAATACATTTTAATTCTATGTAAGTGGTGAGAAGGGGTCTATAATTTTACATATTCCCCATACAAATTTCTTTTCAAATTAGACTCTTTGTGGCCATAAACCATCTAATTATGTTGATAAATATTTAGATTAAATTCGTACCAAAAATTTTCTGCAAATTAAATTCATTTCGAATTGGTTCACGTTTCCCCAAATCTTTAAATAGCTTTAACTTCCTTTTAAAGGTTAAAACTAACAAACAATTTAGCGACCGTCTGTGACAAAAAATTTGATGTGAATGCTAATATCTAGTTAATATTTGGCACAAATAACTCTTATGTAAATTTTAACCTCTTAACATAACTTTGGTTTTGTTTGCCGATGGTTGCCCATCGTTTCCAAATAGGGTTAAATCTCGAAAATTCGTCTGTTAATACTATGGTGTTTGGGCTTAACCGATTATAATTTAAGGATTGTGTTTATTGAATGAAACTCTTATTAAATTGTTAAAAAAAAATTGTTTGTTCAAATTAGCAATTTTTGAATTTTTTGGGGCATATTTTTTTTTAGCAATTTTCAGGGCATATTTTTAAGTTTTGACTGCATATTTAATGTGCATAAAACGTGTTTTTTAGAGCATATTTCTGGTTTCCCTGTTTATAATTATACATCCATTTACAGTTTTTGTATATCATAAAATATATTTACATATGTATACAAAAGTCGTAATCTCCACGAAAAGAAATATTACAGATATTGGAGAACCAAGCAAGAGAAAAGCTGCTAAATTTATGGTCGAAAAACGGAAAACGAAAAAAGACTTAATTCAAATGTCGTACATGGGTTAAATAAACATAATGTTCTCTATTTTTTCTCAATTTTTGTTATAATGCTTTATTTTATTTATAAATTGTATTATTTTTAACTATATATATTTAATTTAAAATAAAAATGTGTGTAAATTAATATTTTTTGAAATGCAAAATCTTCTTTGTATCATCCTAATAATATTTTGGCGATATCTTCCTATTTTCTTATAAGTGGTTATCTGGCAATATTGCTAGTTAATCATCTAGAAGAATCGCTTTGGTATTGCTATCGAGACACGTTTCTTCCCGAAGAAAGTATCTTCCGCAATACGAAATCAATTATTGGCGCAATAATATTTTTCATCCAGGCAATACATATGTAGCATTTCTGGTGTTAACTGGGAAGTAAACCTTTGGAAAATATTTTTTAATAGTATTAATTATTTTCCATTTTTCGCAATTTGTTTTTCAAACGAATGCCTGTTACTTATCGTCTTCTTTTCACTTTTGTCTTTATTTATTACGAAGATGTTCATTTTATAAGAACCAAAAATATGTAGAAAAAATTAACTGCCTGTTTCTAGAAAATTAAAACAAGTGAGTAAGTGAGAAATTATATTAAAACCAAAGACAAATTTTCGTTTTTTTTTGTTGTTTTCAATATAATTTCTCACCCACTCACATTGAAAACACTAAAAAGCAGTAAAGCTTTTTATTGTCACTAATCAGAATTGTTTTTTAATTTTATTAAAACCTAAATATGATTTTGTTCTTTTTTTTACGAACGAACAATTATTTACATTTTCAAAAAACAGGCTGTTGCTGCATCTTAAAAAAACAAAATGTGTTTTTGTTCGAAATGTAAGGGACATGCTACCACAAACCTTTTGTCTTTTCACGATGTGTTTCCAAACGTGTCTGTTTTCTTGTATAATAAAAAATACAAATTTAAAAACATGAAAATTCATATTAACAAACATGAAACCTCGTTTCGTGTCTGTTTGGTAACCCCTTTTTCTTCTCTAACCAGATCGCCAGCAAACAAAACAGACGTGTTTGTTAGACATGTCTGAAAAGACATCGTGTAAACTTAACCAAAGTTATACGGGTGAGTTTTACGCTCGTCGTCAAAAAAAAGGCAGTAAATGTTAATATCTTATTTTTAATTCTAGAAATAAGAGGTATTTTAATTTTACCTTAACAAAAAATAGTTTACAAATTGCCTTTGGAGAAAAATTTAACTTTATTTGATTAATATTAGCATTAAAAATGCAAACATGGCTTCTGTTGTGACTTGAATTGTATTTATTTGCTTTATATGATTCAAAAAATAAAAAAAAAAAACAAAAAATAATATTTAGTAATGTAAAAGTTGACTTTTTCAAAACATCTTAAGCGGAATATATTGGTAAACTCCTTATGTATGCAAAGTTTTTCCTTGTTGGAATATAAAAAAAAATATTTTGAATACAAAAAAATTATAGTTTAGAAAGGGAATTATTAGGATATAATTTATAGCGGAGTAACAAGCGACATACATCGACCGTCTGGCGAATACGTTTCAGAAATACTTTTTAACTGATCAGCGGAAATGAAATTAATATTAGATTTTAACAAAGGATGTGAATTAAGTGTTTATCCGAATTGGATTAATTTTTGTCTTGGATTTGATAAAGTCGCTTTAGTTGTGCTATCACTAGCACTATTATTTTCCAGGTTTTCACCATATATTTTCTGAAATTTTAAAAAAATACATTTAAAATTCTACCTCAAGAAACTGAAACTCACGTTTGCTAAGTCCTCCATATATTTTGCGAAATTTTTTAAACTGTCAGTTATAAACAACTTGTTTTCACTCGATATTGATTGTTCAAGAATATTTTGTATCTTTTCCTGTTGTTTACAAAAGTTATGAAGATATGTATCATCACTATCTCCATTGTCCTTATTGGCGAGCACTGCGGGTAAAAAAAAGCCAAAACAAAAAAGCAAAGCTGGTAGAAATAACTTCATTTTTAACTTTATTACTTTATGATTTGACAAATTTGTTAGAACTAATCAATAATATTTTGAACTGAAAAAAGAAAACTTTTTTGTTTTTATTTTAATGCATAGAAACATCTGTTTAAATAACAAATATTATTTTCATGGTGAAATTACCAAAAGGTGGCCTCGGTAATACAACAAACACAATATTACAGCATGTACAGGAAATTTATTTTTTGTTTAATGTGTATGATCAACGTCAAAAAAAAGTAAACAAAAAAAGAATTTCAAAGAAATCGACTCGAATAAAAAAAACAACTTTTTGGTTTTTGTTTAACCCTGCGACCACACGATCAAGTTGTTCTTGATAGTCTTTTACATATTCTGCTTTTCAAAATTTACATAAATTGAAAGCTGTGACGTGATTGTTTTAAAGTCTCAAATAAACTTAACTTAACTTAACTTAACTTAACTTAACTTAACTTAACTTAACTTAACTTAACTTAACTTAACTTAACTTAACTTAACTTAACTTAACTTAACTTAACTTAACTTAACTTAACTTAACTTAACTTAACTTAACTTAACTTAACTTAACTTAACTTAACTTAACTTAACTTAACTTAACTTAACTTAACTTAACTTAACTTAACTTAACTTAACTTTACTTAACTTAACTTAACTTAACTTAACTTAACTTAACTTAACTTAACTTAACTTAACTTAACTTAACTTAACTTAACTTAACTTAACTTAACTTAACTTAACTTAACTTAACTTAACTTAACTTAACTTAACTTAACTTAACTTAACTTAACTTAACTTAACTTAACTTAACTTAACTTAACTTAACTTAACTTAACTTAACTTAACTTAACTTAACTTAACTTAACTTAACTTAACTTAACTTAACTTAACTTAACTTAACTTAACTTAACTTAACTTAACTTAACTTAACTTAACTTAATTAGAGGCAAACGTGTTTTTTACTCATATCTCAGCCATTTGTGAACCGATATTTTTAAATTTCAATAATATCCTTTTTGGACTACATACAATACAAATATAAAACAACGTCGTCACTATTAATTCTAGGGTTTCCGCAAAAATAATCATATTGTCGGGCTTGACCGACTATACTTTTTTACTAGTTTTTATAAAAATAAACAATAAAAGACAATAATTATCAATATTTTATTTTTCCAAACTGGTTGACCATTCTGAGGAAATGCCCATATTTATTTATTTACTCACTTTACGAGAATTATAAAAAGCCTTGTAAGACAAATTAACTTATATTTTAAAACTTCTATTTATACATAAATTTTTTATCCACAGATTTTTCCAACAATCTATTTCATTGGCTCCCATAAATAATTCAATTCTTTTTTTTCTTTTACAGTTCATCGCACTATCATTTATATTTAAAAACTGAGAGCGACAACGATGGTAAAGAGATTATTGGAAATGCCTCTTGTATCACTCGTTTTATAAGTTCCCTAATACTACTAATGGAACATGGTGCTAAGGCTCATTTAAGGCATTTATCTGAATTTTTCGGTTTGCTCTTTGAGTTCTCACGAATGGGAGATGAAGAGACGGTGTTTTTGCTGCGCATAGGTGTTATCAAGAGTGTAGCCGATTTTTATCTGGGAAATAAGACTCATGATAATGTAAGAATTTAAACACAAATTTAGAAGTACAAAATTAAATTTTAAACCAAAAACCTTGACTTTAATCACAATTGATGAAACAGAAGAAGTATTCAAGCCAGGGCTGCCAGATAAATTTGTGAGGAAATCGTCAATTTCCTGAGAAAAAATAAAAAAATCGTCTTTTACGTTTCGAAAAATCGTCCAAAAAATTTGGCCAACTTAAAATTTAGTTTAAAAAAAAAAACATTCAAACAAAAACACAATTACTTCATACCCAGCTAGCATTTTCAATAGTGTAATTGATACTGGGAGGCTCTTGAAGAGCGTCTTTAATTGTCGACGACCGCATTTTTTAATCGTAGAAGATTCCTCACACGGGAAAAACTGTTACACGACTCAGATTCTTCCATAGCACAGAAAAAGGCGCTTCTTTAAGCGTTTAAGATGTGGATAAAGATTATCTTACGATTCTTTTATGTCAAGAATCGTATGATACTCATGTAAATATTCAGGGGTGTTCTTAAAATCGAAAACGCAAGAAAACGTAAAAAGAAAGTTTTATAACAATTACTATACAAATATTTCTCTATTAAACAGAATTTTATAACAAAAATTATAAAATTTGGATTAAAAGTGTATTAAATAAAAACTACTAACAAATTCTTGCGTCTCCGATTTCCTGATTATTTTACTACCCGTGAAATGTTCGCCGTATAATTTTTAAAAATATTTATGATTTATACAGAGAGTCGTAAATGGTTCATTCGATGATGGTTTGACGAAAGATAAACAAAGTGTAACATTGTTGTTGTTGTACTCTGAAAATAATTATTTAACGATTTGCGTAAGACTTGCATATTACAGCCGTACCTAAACAAAAGCGGCACGCGTTTTCTAGTTTTTGAATAGAGCGGCCTTAACGCTTTGCAATGGAAAACCCGATTTTAAAAGATCGTTTAGTAGTGAAGTTTGCCGCTATTATTAATAAATAATTTCAATTTAGCAATTTTTGGACAATCTAGCGTTTTTTCTCATTTTTATTTATAATTTGTGGGTTTTATAAAACAAGAAAGCTATCACTACTGTTCGTGGCATATCAGCGTAAAAGCTAAGCGAAACAAAACGTTCCGCCTTTCCCTCTAGTTAAGGTACGGCTGTTAAACATTCCATGATTTAAAAATGAACGTGTCAGAAAATTTAATGTTTTATTCAGAATTTGGAGACTGAAAAAAATCGTCACTTTTTAGAAAAAAATTAGCAAATCGGCACTTTGCTTATTCCGGACCAAAAAATCGTCAAAATGACGATAAATCGTCAATTCTGGCAGCCCTGATTCAAGCCCATAATTAAATCGACGGAAGTAACTAACTTCAAATGCTCTCTCATATTATTGTTTGCATTTAATATTTTTGTTTGTTCTTAATTTTCTGTTTAAAAAAGGTTATAAATTTAATAAAAGTACGTTAGCACCATGGCGAATTCATTACAGGTAATCTCGGAACCACTAGTACAAAAACCACAAGCAATTTGTTTTTGTAAAATCATTGTACAATGTCAAAAACAGGAAGAAAACAAAGCAGAAAGAAAGATAATAAACAAAATTTTGACAACCAACAATGTTAAAGCTAAATAAAAAAAAGTTACCAGAAAGGCTTTTAAGACCACCTGTAATGAATTCGCCTTGGGTAGCACTGTTAAGAGAATGAGTGTCTGTATGTGAAACAGTAATGCCAACTAAGCCCTTTTCGGGCTAGATGCAGCCCTTTTTAAGTACCAGAAAAGCGAAAAACTATTTTAGCCCTAAACTAAAAAACACGCTAATTTGGCCCTTTTTGTTATTTCTATTAAGCCATTTTAGCCCGCTTATGCTTTAAGTTCCATATGATTATATTTTTTGTTTTTCTGGCAATATCAAATGGTTAAACGGCCCTTAAAATTGAATGAAAAAACATGGAACATAAAGTAACGTTGTGTATAGTTGCAAAAATGCACTTGGGTACAATCCATTAATTATAGTTTTGCTATAAATATGTATATTGATATATCCGAACTAAAACGCTCAACTTGAGAGGACTTTGAGTGTCATGAATTTATTTTAAAATAAAATGACGTTAAAGGCATTAAATTCATATTAAACACAGTCTCAAACAAGTCAAAAGTTGTTTTTGAAGCTACGAAATACCTGCTTAAATAATAATTCTAACGAAATATATAACTCACTATTTATGTGATCATAATGATCCATGGAATGAAGACGAGGAGCACTAAGTATTGCAAATTTAATAAAACAATTAAAAATTATAAAAGGATGTAAAAGCTTCTTAAAGCTGTAGTTGTGTGTTACTTTTTGTTTAACATTTTTGGTATTTTATTTAAAAAAATTTATTTTTCATCCTTTTTTCAGTCATTTATTTAATTTAGCCCTTTTTGGCCCGATTTTCACATTTCTGCACGCGTTTAGTGTCCAAATAAACCACAGAAAAGGTTACACAATCATATGGACAAATTGTCGAGCATGTTTGTGGGAATATTACAAAAATTTTTGATATTTACACAAACAAACATCTTATTGTTGTTGTCAAACTGCTGTTTGTAATTTATTTGGCGCTTAAGACAAAATGTCAAAATAAAGTTTTTTGCTAAAATTAATATTTTAGAAAATAATAATTAAGAAAATAACAACAAAATACCACACATTTTATATATAAAATTAATTCTAAAATCGATCTCTTTCGATTTGGATGGCACAAATTTTCAACAAGATCGGCCAAAAAGTTTCCTAGTTAGAGGGGGTCAAAGTTAGCCATACAGGTGTTCTTTCTCATCCATGTAACTTATTACCTATTAGTGTTAGCAAATTTTGTTTATTCACAGAAAAAATTATTTTTCCATTTCAAACAAAAAATTCGTAGAATCAAAACATTTTTTGTCTGAAATCGGTCCTATAAACCAGAGCTGTGGAGTCGTCGGAAAAAAGTACTAACTCCGACTCCAAATGCTGAAATTTTTTAAGTGCGACTCCGACTCCTACTCCGACTCCTATTATAATCTTGATGCTAAATGTATATGAGACTCAGTGATGTTAACTTTTATTTTTTCATTACCGTACGGTCTTCTAAAAATAAGAGTTTTTGAGAAGCAATTACCGTACGCAAACATTAATGTGCTGTTTCCAAATGACAGGTGATTGATTATGTAGCAAAATTTATCAGGGGTGTGCTGGAAATCGCAAACGCAAAACGCAAGAATTTGGAAGTTGTTTTTAATAAACGTTAAACCTAATTCTTATAATTTTTGGTTTAAAATCCTGTTTAATAGGAAAATATTTGTTTTAAAATTCGTTTATTACAAAAATCTTATTTAAAAACGACTTTTAAAATTCTTGCGTTTTACGTTTGCGATTTCCAGCACACCCCTGTATATGAAAAGCACTCAGTCCATCGCCTGTCATTTGGTAACAGCACATAACAGCAGTATTCATAAACCATTTATTTAAATTTTAAATGTGTTTTAAGAAGATACTTTTTATTTTGGAAATTTTTTTTAAATTTTTTATGCCGAAAAACTTTGGAGTCGGAGTCGCGAGTATTTGTGGGTACTACGACTCCGACTCCGGCACAAAAACATCAACTCCGACTCCACAGCCCTGCCATAAACCAATTTGCATATTCAAACAATTTATTTGCATTTTGTTTATTGAAAAAAACAACACTGATTTTTTCAAACAAACAATTTACAGAATCAAACAAAAAGTTTACTGAAATTATATAAATTTCAAACAAAAAATTTTGCTGAATCAAACAAAAAGATTTTGCACAAGCATGAATGACGCGCACACCCAAGCTATCACTGAAGGAGAAGATGAAGGCAGAAGCATAGCGGCGGCTGGCTTTGATACATATTTTTGTTTTTGCAATAATTTTTGAACAAAGTCTTGTTTATACACACAATGTTTTTCTTCATTACTCACTGTTGCTGTATCCTTTCCTTGGCTTAAGAAGTAGAAATGTAACCAAAAACGGCAGCAGACCGACTTGATACGTTTTTCGTCGTCATTTTATTTTTGTGTTTGATGTATTTAACTAAACAGTTTTAAAAAATTGAATGCGGGATTTTGTTTTTCATTCTTTTTTACCAACTCTGAAACCAACCCAAAATTTATTTTCTTTCTTATAATGTTGTTTAAGTTGTTTAAAAAGAATGAAACCTTTTTTTAGGACAACTGGTTGTGATCAGTTGTAATTTTTGTTATGTTTTTGTACACCGCAATATAGCAAGTGGTAAATAATATTGGACTACCTGATCCATTTTGACTACTACTCCATGGACTGGTCCGATGTAATGCAAGCATGGACGATGCCATTGTTAAAAAGTGTTTGTAGTGAGACGACATGTCTTCGGGTTTTAACGACATGTTTTCGTTTTTAAACGAAGTTTAAACTAATCCTCTTGTGTATACAATGGAGTAGTTTTAAAACTACTCCTTTGTAATCCAAAGCTGGGTTGTATGGTCCAGCCCTAGCACATCGTAATGTTAAATAGACCACGTTTTTGCCATACGTTTGGGTTACTTTTGAACTATTCCTAGTCCCTTGTGGGCTTCATTTTACATGCGTGCTTGGACTAGTCCTATTATTTGCAGGGATGTTGTTCTCTCATAATGTTTTTGTTTTAATTTTGGATTTGCAAACACACGTGTATAAACGTATTAGGACTGGGTTACCGTTAGACATTTTGAAAAAAAATAGTCGCGCAAAAACGTTGTTGAAGAATAGAACAGTCGGAAACTTATTTTAATAACTTTTAACGAAGATCTATGTTTCTGTTTTTACTTTGATAACATTTCACGAAAATATTATAAATTAAATACGGGGATATAAACAAAATATATTTTTTTTTCTAAATTTTTGGAATTAAAGTGTTTGAAAACCGTTTCAATTTATCTTGAAGACACACGTACAAAGATGGGTGAGTAGTGCATTTTGCCGTTCTCTTAAAATGTGTACGTTTTTATTATATAACGCACAGGTTCTCTCGAAAGTAAATGTCAAGTGATAGAATTTCGGCCACCGGGTGATCCTTATATATATAAAACGTATATAAAATGTGTGGTATTTTGTTGTTATTTTCTTAGGCCCCTATTACGGTTTACAACTCAACTCAGTTGAGTTGTAATTAAGGCAACTGGTTGTGATCAGTTGTAATTTTTGCTATGTTTTTGTACACCGAAATATAGCAAAGTTGTAAACCATAAAACAAAAATTAAGAAATAACAACTCAACTGAGTTGAGTTGTAAACCATAATAGGGGCCTTTATTATTTTCTAATATATTAATTTTAACAAAAAAAATTTCTTCGAGGCTCATGTTGTTGACTAGAAGAGCCATATATCATATTCACCCTTTTCGTGTTTGGCGAATTTTAAAAACGCCTGCTACTGTTTGGTAATAGATTAAAGAGAACGTGAATATATTTCCTTTAATCTATTACCAAACAGTCGCAGGCGTATTTAAAATTCGCCAACCACGATAAGGGTGATTCTTGTAAAATGTTGTTTATAGAGGATAGTCATATGCAAACAAATTACATTTAAATAAATGAGCTTTAAGGCCAACTTTGAGGGGCTGACGTTCCCCCTAAAACACAACTTATCGCTATGAAATTGTTTTGTATTTTTTATTTTTTACCTAAAACTGAAACCATTAACGGCCGCCCTAATGTATATGCATATTAATATTTTACAAAAACATTAACACGAAAAAAAAAATTTTATTTTATTATTATTTTTATTTTTATTTTTATAAAATTTTCAACGAACAAAGCAAGGCACATTTAAGTGGGGAACCGAATACTCGCTGTAGCACAACGTTTCGAATAGCGCGTCAAGATGTCAAAAGTAAAAAACGGCAGTTTTAATGTAGTGTCATCAATATACGTAGTTGTAGTTGTCATTGCAGTTTAAGTTGAAGCCAGGAATCGGAAATTAAGAACGGAAAACTTAAAATTAAATTTTTTTATTTGAAAAACTCAAAACTTATGCGTACAAAATAAATTTTTTTTTTCTAACAGTTAAACAAATAGGAAATGGTAGAATAAAAAAGAATAAGAAAAAAATTAAAACAAGCGTCAATTATCAAATCAATTAATTTAATAAATTAATTACATGGGTAAATCTGTGGTCACAACTAGGGATGCCAAATGGGACCAGGTTTTTTGAATCCTGGGATTCGGGATTTTGTATTAAAAAAAAGGGGTTCCGGGACGGATCGGGAATTTTCGGGATTTCATGTATAAAAGCCAATTTTTAAAATTCATATACATATATATAATTTAATGTTTATGTATAAGTATTGAAACAAATTAATTCAGGAAGAATATTAAACTCATTACAAAATAAAACAGTTTAATGTATTCTTTTAAAGTAATATGGAAGAATTATATATTAAAACTTACATTCTAAAAAGCTTCTAAAACAAATTAATGACTTCTGATTCGATACCTTTTTTATTGCAAACATATGCCTCCGACGAAAACAGTGTTCGCATTAAATACTTCTGGGTGGTATCGTAAATAAATAGCTTCATATCGGGTTTTTCAATAAAACAAATACGGTTTTGGATATCAATGAAATTCTTTATTCCTGTGAAAATACGTTCGATGCCATTATGTATGGATCTCGATTTCTTTTGCATGACCAATGACGCCGCCGGCCCATAAACCGCACCAAACCGTTATTTTTCGGGATGGAATGATGACTCATGGAGTACGTGTGGATTGCTGTCTGACCAATAACGCATATTTTGCTTATTGACGATGTCATTCAGCCAGAAATGAGCCTTATCGCTGAAGATGATTTTTCGATGAAAATCCGAATCATTTTCAAGTTGTTGCTCGGTCCAATTCACGAACATACGACGCTTCTGGTGGTCTAGCGGCTTGAGTTCTTGCGTCAATTTGATCTTGTAAGGATGTAGGCCAAGATCTTTTCACAAAATTCGCCACAACGACGTCACAGAGATGTCCAACGCTTGAGAACGACGTGTGAGATACACATTTGGGCTTTCTTCAACTGAAGCCTCAGCGGCAGCAATATTCTCGACACTACGGGCACTTCTTTGTCTCACTGGCACGGGAACATTATGTACTGTGCCTGTGGATTCAAATTTTTCCACTAGACGCTCAATTGTTGATCTGGTAGGACGATTATGACGACCATAAATTGGACGTAGCGCTCTTAACGTTGAGGCCACTGAAATTTTAGTAATTTCGATTCGTTATTGGCTCGTATCTTTCCATCATGAAATGTCAAAAGAGCGGCAAAAAATATGGCGTCGTTTGCTGTCCCCATCGGTCTACTTTTGTAGCGTCCCTGTTGAAAGACGCTTTATATGCTATATAACAATAATTAATTTATTCCAATATTATTTATTTAGCTTGAGGTTTTTCTTTTTTATATAAAAAATTAGAAAACATTTATTTTTTAGTTCCAATATTTCGATACAGCAATGTGTATCATCGTCAGGGAAATAATCAAACAATAAAAAAAACGTTCACAAAATAATGAAAAAAGAATAACAATTGTCACAATAGAAAAAATTATTAACAATTAGAAAAATTTTTATACAAATAATCTATTACACTCTAAATTTTTTTTTTTTTAATTTCCTGTTTGGTTTTTATACACTAAATGCCTATAATTTTGTGCTACATTTTCCGTGTCCGATTTGAAATAAATTCTTAACAGTTCTGGTACTTTAATGATTTGCAACATTTCTAGCATTAAACGTCGCTTATAATTTTTTTCTGTGTTTGAAACTAATACATACATTTCCAAAGTCCGGAGAGTGATTAAAACTGGCACAGTGGGCTGTTAATGCTGTTTTTTTGTGATGAAATATCCCTAAACTTTTGATTTGATTTGTGACCCGAAATTCTTGTTTTCAGTTTGTTCTTAGTCGTACCTACATATACTTTGTTGCATTGCCCATTATCATTTCCCTTACAAGGTTTTTTATAAACTACATTCGACATTTCTAACTTATGTACTTTATCCTTAGTCCTAGTGAATAGTTTACCAACTGTATTATATGATTTATGTGCTATTTTACATGTAGGGTAGGATTTGCTAAAAATTATTGTGTTAATGGTCATCGAAAAGCATATTTTTTTTATAAAAAAATGAAATTATAAATCTAGTCTTATATTCCATTAAAAAAAATTAATTTGAAAAATTTTTGGTTTGTGGACTGTTTCTGGGATTTAACCATATTGTTTTGGAAGAAGGTGAATCTTCAAATTCGCCACAGCAAAAAAAAATAAAACTTTAACAAGTTTCCTTAAGCATGAACAGAAGTGAATTTGTCATATCAGTGGTTGAAGCGTATTTGACATTGCAAGTAGAATGGAGAGAAGTATAATGGGAATAAATAAAAATTTGGAAGTTGAGGTATTCACAATAGGAAAGAATGGTAGATTAGATAAATTAAAGCTAGGTATATTCTGCTACAACAGACAATAGAGCAAATGTTATAAAAACATCGAAGCTCCTGCAAGAATATTCTGAAAACGACCAAGAAAATAATTATGATTTTAACGATCAGATGTATGAGCCAATTATATTACCAATTAATATGACCAAAAATAGAAGGAATTAAGGTTCTGAGCATTAAGAAAATTTATTGTTGCTCAAACTCAACAACGACATGAACATGAATTCGCCATGATAAATTGATATATTAATAGAATTGGTGATATGGGCCCCCAAAAAAAATTAAATTTTTAACAAAATGTCAAGTTTCCAACGAAATTTCGAATTTCTAACTCCTCGTCTACAACTGACATGATTTGCTGTTATAACATGATGTGATAAAAGCATTGTTAAAACATTTGACAACATTGACAACCGTATTATAATTTGAGAAAACCTCTAATATGATGAGTCTATACTTTACACTAACATGATGTTTCTAACAAATATAATCTTAAATTTCTAATGATAACTTGAATTTTAAATAGAATTCGATCTATGCACTTCTTTGTTTTTAAGGAAAATTTACATATTTATTCAAGTTTAATTTTATTACCAAAAAAAAATTGTGTTTTTACAAAAATTTTAACAAAATTATTTTTTTTCAAAAAGTAATTTAAATTTTTGGGAAATTTAAATTTTCAAAAGATTTTGTTATTCGTGCTTAATTCCCAGTTTTTATAATTGATAAAAACACTTGAAATTTATTGTTGATGGGATAAGCTATTCCTATGCGCATTTCACTGGTTGCTTAGGCCAGATCATCAGGAAACTTCATCCATAAAGATTTTAGAAAAACTAAAGATATTAAACCAAATAAAACTGTTAAACGTTTAAGAATTATAGCAACAGTTCTACTTGTAATAATATCAAAGCTAAAACAAAACAACATCAACAATAAACAGTGGGTTCATCTCATCTTACATTCCCCACTACAATTACATAGTTGAAATTCTCTCAACATTAATTGTAGTTGTAAGTAGGTTAAGAAAAACAAAATTAAAACAACAACAACTTACAAAAGATGTTGTCAATTAAGTGTTTTTAGGCCGTACACCTGCCTGTTTATTATCAAAAAGTAATTTAAATTTTTGGGAATACAAAATTTAAATTTTTAAAAGATTTTGTTATTCGTGTTTAATTCCCAGTTTTTATTATTGATAAAAACGCTTGAAATTTATTGTTGATGGGATAAGCTATTCCTATGCCCATTAAGCTTTGATATTATTAAAAGTAGAACTGTTGCTATAATTCTTATACGTTTAAAAGTTTTATTTGGTTTAATATCTTTATTTTTTCTAAAATCTTTATGGATGAAGTTTCCTGATGATCTGGCCTAAGCAACCAGTGAAATGCGCATAGGAATAGCTTATCCCATCAACAATAAATTTCAAGTGTTTTTATCAATAATAAAAACTGGGAATTAAGCACGAATAACAAAATCTTTTGAAAATTTAAATTATTTTTTTTATTTTTAATTGTATCGAAAATTAATACAAAAATTTCAATTAATTTTTTAATTTTTTCCCCTCTCAACAGCACGAGGTTGGCTCTGATAACGACGACAACTCGTCGGATGAGGCGTTATCGGTTGACAAAACACGACCAGCATCTTTGGATAAAATGATTGCTTTGGTAGCCAGTTTAGTCGAAAGGTCAAGGGGCCAGGATTTAAGATTAAAGCTATCTACCAAGGACTATAATGCTATAGCAGGCGGAAAAGTATAAAACCTTAAACATTTTAAACCCGTCCTAAAATGTTAATCTATTCTATTTTTATAACCACCAGGGTTTTCCTTTCTTATACCAACAAATTAAGGATAATATCAATCCACATCAAACAAAACACTTGATACATGCTTTATGCCGTTGGGATGAACGTTTGGCTAATCAAATTATAACTATGTTATTTGCTTCGGTTACTAAACATACAGAATTATGTGGACCATTCTTTAAGTTGTTAACACTACTTACCGAAACTCAAGGTGGACCCACGGGCTTACCTTGCTTTTCACAATTAGTTTTACAACGGGTTTGGGATGCAGCAGAGTATTGTCCACAATCGGCTTTGGACTGGTTGGCTTTTCAAGCCCCTAAAAATAAAATAGCACACGCTTGGATACTACAATCGGTTGATACTTGGGTGGAACAATATTTATTAGCTCATCATAATTCTAGGGTTCGTAATGGTGAGTTGCTTGTTAACAATAAATAATATTTAAAAATTTATAAACATTATTATTTAATTTTTAGCTGCCGCTTATTTATTGGTGTCTTTGGTACCGTCACAACCATTTAGAGCCAATTTCCGTACTCATTCATTGCATAAATTGTCCTCCGTATCATCTTATGTTTTTCGGTAACTTTATGAATTTACTTTATCTAATAAAAAAGTTGTTAACGTATTTTAACTACATTTCCAGAGAACTTAGTAATGATGCTCAAATAATCTTACACACTATTATCAACTTACTGCTTCGGTTATTACGTGCTGCTCGGGCATATGCCGATATTGGTGTACATGGCACCACAAAGCTGACATCATATTTTAGCCTGTTGGGCTATTGCATGGTTTCTAAGACTGAAAAAGTGATGGTAGGTTTTTATTGGTTAGAAAAAGATGTTTACAGATAACATGATAACAAAACTTAAAATTTAGATGGGTCCGTATATGCGAGCTTTGTGGGATTTATTTCATCCCCGGCTTTCAGAGCCCAGCGTACCGGCTCATCATAATAAACATGCTTTATTAGCATTTTGGCATCATACCATTGTCGATTGTCCTGAGAATGCATTAATTGTTGCAAACTGTGCAGAAATAACGAGAAATATAGCATTTAATTATATATTGTAGGTTTTTAAAATATATTTTTTTTTTTGGAATAATTTATTATATTTGGTTTATTTATCATAATTCTCAGGGCGGATCACGATGATTCAGAAATTGTGGCGTATAATCGTGCCATGTTACCCGCTTATTATGGTTTACTACGTTTATGCTGCGAACAGAGTCGTAGCTTAACACGTCAACTGGCCGCTCATCAAAATCTTCAGTGGGCCTTTAAGAATATCACACCCCATCCTACACAATATGCTGCTGCCGTTGATGAATTATTTAAGTTAATGACTTTGTTTGCCACCCGCCATCCTGATGCTAGTGATCAAGAGAAACATGAAGTCACCACATTCCGTCGTACAACATTGTCTGCCTATTTAACGGGACTGGATGCCAGAGTCTCATGGGGAACACTTATAAATGCTTTTAGAATATTAGGTAAGTTTGTATGTAAAAGATGATATTTTTTTATCCTTCACCACAGGTGAAAAAAGTATATACTAGAGCGGGTCGACCTCCATACAAAAAAAAAGTTGTGCCAGTCACCCCCTAGAATGAAAGATATGTCAATGAAGTTCTAAAACAGAAAAACATATTTTTGCCACGTCTCCAAATACAGCCTTTTTCGTTTTTTTATACATAGCTCTGCCATTTAAAGTCCGATCTCATCATATCGCTTATCTTTTTTTATGGCTTGACTACGGCTTCATTTTTGCCTTTGGTGACTTTTTAATCAGACATCAAATTCCACATTCCACCAAACGTCCATTTTTATTTGGCACATGCCAAGAAAGTCCTTCTAAAACAAAGTATGCCAAGCTTCTATTATACTCACTTGTCTGCCTCTTTTTTTATTTTTCACAAAAGTATATATTACATTAAACCACGTAAAACCCAATACAAAACAAAAAATTTAAATCAGCCTCGCCCATGAATGAAAGTGTTATGATTGCGCCCTTGTAGAATTATAAGTAAAACGCATAAGAGTTCAATAAACGATGTTTATTATTTAAGGTATCAATAAGAACTAACTAGGGATGTAACGATGCGCCTTTTTTGTTACAAAATCATGCATAAATAATCAACAAAAACATTTTATTTCTATATGGAAAATGAAAGACTTATGCCCAATTTTCAGGATTGTATTTAAATCTATATTAAGTTAATTTTCATAAAAACTTAAATCGTATTTAAATACAGATTGGTTTTTTGAGTTTTATTTGAAAAGTCTTATTTAATTAAGATAAAAGTATGGTAGCACTACTAAATACAAAAAAAAAAAATATAAACAAGTGTATTTATTTACAAGGTGGCCTGAAAAAACAGCTGACTGTTAATGCTTTGTTGCCTGTTGTTGTTGTATTGTTGTGATATTGAGGCCACCTTGCTAAAATATTACAATGGACACTTAAGTGGAAATTAAGTGTACCATATCGGTGACTTAAGTTCTACTTAAGTTTTTAGTGAAGAAGAGAATTTCGTATTTAAAACGATTTTAAAAATAAATGTGTTTTAATATCAATCCTGAAAATTGGCCATAAGTATGATGTACTATATAAAAAGGAATATTTTTATGAACTTTCTTTACATTCGCGTTTTCAAAATTTGTTCTGTTTTAAATCCACTTCATTTCGATTTGCAGAACTTACCCGATTGTACTCATTATAAGAAGTTCCGGGATTGATTTTCGAAAGTAATTCCAATTATGATTGTTTTGAGTTTTAGTGTTATTCGTACTTGAATTTTTGAGTTCGACTTGTACTTAAAGTAAGTTAAAAAAGAAGCTTAGGTGACTATTATTAACTAAATTCGATTTTCGACAGCAGTCGAATTAGCTGATCGAACGAATTTTCATTTGGTGTTATGGCGCGCATTCGATAAAAATTTACTATTGTGTTTTTGTTAATCCAACGTAGTACATTTTCGATCAGCAGTCACTTTAAATAAAAAATGTTTGTTTACAAATTTAAAAAAGAAAATTAAAGTTAAGCGTGACCACGGCGGAATTATGGTCGTTTTCAAATAATTTAGCTTCAGTGGGGTTTCATCCCATTTTTTAAATGCTGAACTTTGTTGCAAATCATGTGGTCAAAAAAGAATTTTGTTCCATAAGGAATATGAGCGTTTCCAATTGCTGTTTACGACGTTTGACTTGCATAAAATGAACAACACTGATAACTGACAACTCATAATACCAAATTAACATTCGATAGTTGATGTTCGATAGCCAGCGAAACACGTTTATCGAATGTAACTCATAATATGGGCCTTAATTTATCCCGAGTGTTTTTCTTTCGGTGTAATCTCAACTTTTGCGGAAAACTTAAGCATTTTTGCAACAAGCGGATCTGCGTTTTAAAAAATATTAGGAGATTAAAGGTATATCTTGACTTCGTCTTTAGCAGAACCACAGCTTAGCATGGATAGAAGAAGCTCATCCTCCTTCGATTTTATTTTATAATTTGTTCACAAGCGCTCCAAAGGCCAAACAAAGATCCTACACAATTTCAGAGAGCATAGTCATCGTAGCTCAGTAGGACGTTTTTTCGATACGATGGAAGCCGATTGTCTTTAAAACATTCGAAGAATTTTAGATAAACAAAAGGTTTACATGTTCTTTACACCCTCAAACTCTTCATTCAGAATTTGCTAATTTTTTGGGCCCATGAACTATTCTCTATCTCAGTTTTTACATGTATTATATTTTCTAAAGATTTTCCAATCTCTTAACCCTGCTTCTTTGGAAGCTCGATTTTTATTGGGCGTTAACATATTTCTTCTGACTTATATTTACATATTTTCTCTTCAAACAAGTTTTAACTCCACAAACAAATTTACGCCAAAATGGCATTAGGTGGCCTGAGCCACATAATGTTTGCGGAAAAAAATCGTTTAGTTTGTTTTGCAAAATATTAGTTGAGCATATTAGGCATTTTTATTGTATAATGTTAAGAATTTTTTGTAAAACAGAACAAAAAAGACCCCATGAAATGAAAATATAGGATTGATTTTTCTTCAAAAAATGCAATAAGATTTTTTTTGTATAAATCCTAATTTACCATTTAGCTCAGAAATACTTTACACTGTTTTAACTTAATTACCACTGCTTTTTTGAAAAACAAAAATATATGTGTGTATGCTACTTTTCAATTTTCTTCTATTAATCATTTAACATATATTTACCGAAGTTTTGGTCTTCGATCTTGATGCAGAAAATATTCGTAGGTCAATTTGACCCTTTAATGTGCAGTTTAAGTATACTTTTGTGTAAAAGCTGGGAAAAGGGCCAAAACTAACCATTAAAATGAGAGTTGGAGGGTTAATATATTCTTAAAAAAAGAATCGACATACAATTCTACTAAAGACTTTTAAAATTATTCTTAAGCTCAGAAGTACATTTAGTATATTTTTTTGACTTAGTCCAAACGCCTTTTCAAAAAATTCGAGGCCCAAAAATTCGAAAATCCCAGCTTACTTTTCAAAACGCTTTGACAGATTTGCTCTACCAGTAGTCTAGTTTTATTTTCAAAACGCATGATTTTTATGGCCAACTGATGTCGCCAAAACGTGAAATAATGCGTTCTGGAAACTTCTTGTGTGGCAAGTGGCACCTTCTTGTTGAAACCATATACCGCTTAGTTTATAATCTTCAATTGCAGTGCAAAAAAAGGTTATCATATGCCGTAGCCGGAACCTGCAAATTCGGGTTATCTGCCACACTTTCACTTACAGAAGCGATATTTTCTCTATTGCGCACATTACGATGATGTACAGGCCTGACAACATCTGTAACGCTTCCAGTCTCTTCGCATTTTGTTTTATAATCTTGCTAATTCCTTGCGCATTATGTCGATTATGGCGACCAGAATCACCTCGTAATGCTCGAAAAGTGGCCACGTTTGATACACAACTTCTCCTGTAGCAAGTTTTTGAAACCACTAAATGGATAACAAGTTACTACCTACCTAGTCTCAATAACAAAAATAATTTTTTTAAAATAAATGTGAATTTTTTACTGATTTTGTACATAAAAAAAATTTATCATTATTTTTTCCTTCAGTTGACAACGATGAGGATCGTCTTCTCGTTATTTACAATGGCGGCATTGAAATGTGTTTTGAAGCCCTACACACACTACATTCCATGCATCATGAAGCCACTGCCTGTCATGTATCAGGTGATTTACAGGAATTGCTTAGTGAAATGGTTTTACTTTTAAGTACTTTACGTTTAAGTACACGCCTAGATAGTCCAACTAATAAAAAGCAGCAGCAACAATTGGAGCAACAGGTACAACAATTACAACAGCAACATCAGCAGCTATTGCAGAAGCAACAGGAGCAATTAAAACAGCAGCAGCAATCCCCACAAACGCCACAACAGACAGCACAACAGCAAAAAGAGAAACAACTGCAACAACAAATGCAACAGATACAATTACAACAAATGCAACAGCAACTACAGCAACAACATTTTTTAAGGCAGCATCAACAACAAACAGCTTTACTAAAAGGCTTACCAGATGCCGTCAAAAGACTGGCCACATTCTTAAATACCTACAATCCTCCCGAAATATGTAGACTTTCATTGGAAGTACTTAAGGAACTTGTACGTAATCCCAATTTAGATGTAACCTCCATACTAGCACCGATCCTAATAAATTGCCATTTATCGGTGGCTAATGCTCCCACAGCTATTGGAACTATTGGCTCATACTTTCCTCGAAGAGGTAAAACAAATTGGCCAACGATAACAAAAAATATGCCCAGACCGCCCAGGCCTATGGTGCAAATGTGTATTCCACATAGTGAGTTTTTGGAAGTACAGCGTGGTGTAGATCCCGAATATGATGCTCAAATTGATGCCTTCTACAGGCCCTACCATGATTTTTTGGATGTTATGATGCGTATGGCTGTAAATACCAATCAATTAAATGATACGTTAGTGAAGTTGTCGTGTTTGGTGGCTATAGAAGCGGCACCTTTGCATTTCAATTTATTCCCAAAGTTTTGGGTTGGCATTTATAATAATAAAAGCACAAATAAGTATGTTTAAAACACTTAGGGCCATTATTACAACTTGCCAATAGTTAAAAGTCGGATTTTGTTGGACCGATAAATAGCTTTGCAATATTACAACTTTCATTTTTTATTGCTGTTATTTTCAATAATAATAATAATATTTAATAGATGAAAACATAATAAATGAAGGTTTTATAATGCAAAGCTATTTATCGGTCCGACAAAATCCGACTTTTAACAAGTTGTAATAATGGCCCTTAATTTTTTTGATTATTTTATTATTAACATTTTTTTTTTTTTTTATGTAATTCTTTAAAGGTATGCGGAATTACTGGTTAATAATCAATATTTAGTTGAATACATCCATATAATATTACGTGGTTGCAGAGTTTCCTTAAGCGATCAATATATAAGAGCATTTTTGGAAATATACTATCCCAAGGTGGTGAGCTTAAAATCACCCTTTTCTTGGTTGGCGAATTTAAAATACGTTTGCGACTGTATGGTAATAGATTAAAGAGAACGTTAACTTATTTCCTTTAATACGTTACCAAATAGTCGCAGGCGTTTTAAAATTCGCCAACCACGATAAGGGTGAATGAATATTTTATATTCAAAATTTGTTCTATTTCTTAGAAATTTTTAACCAAAGTACTATGTATATATTTTTAACAATATTATTTTTTGTTATTTTATTAAATAGATATCCTCTCAATTGCCCATTGCTCGTTTGTTGTATTCCATAAGTTATTCAATGCACTCGAAAGAGGATCTTGATGAGTTATGTGGTGATTTATTTGCCATACGTGTAATTGCTCAATGCACTGGTATACCCACCTCAGTGCGCAAACAATTAAGGGGATCTCTAAAGGCGTTGCTCTATAAGAGTGCTCGTTATCAAGAAATCGCTGAAAATGGTAAGTGCAAAATAAAATTTTCATTTTTTTACGAAAATAGCGACTTTTAAAGAATTTTGCAATTGTGAATAGTACAACACATACCCACGTAGCTGGGTATTGTGTGACGATAGACCATACTTTTTGCAGACAAACTGCGAAGGATTGTCTAGGGGGACGTTTAATGACGTCAGAGCTGTCACGCGGTCTCCCAGCTTAAATTGAGCTTTTCACATAAAGAGCGATATTTGTATTATTATTCATCTCAGACCCCAAATAGCATATATATATATTCTGGCTCCTTAAGTAATTCAAAATCGATTTAGCAATGCCCGTGTGTCGTCTGCCCGTCTGTTGAAAACACGCTTAATTTTGAAAAACACAAAAGAAAACAACAATGTGTGTCAAATTGCTTATAGTTATCCCAAGTAGTTTGCGACTAAAATCCAGCAAAATCAATTCATTAGGATAAGAGTTATGGATCCAAATGTGGAACTAACACCATAAAAAATTTATAATTTTGTTACAAAACCTAGCAAAAATGATGGTGTAATATACGGATTGATATAAGATTGTGCATAAATTTGTTCCATATGAATAGAAATCATACCCATAAATTTCGTGAAGCTCGTGAACCAGTTTAGTGCGCCTTAAACCGCAATAATGCTACTGTAATAAAATTTGGGTTCTCGCAGTGTTGAAGGACGATAAATAATGCTGTTTAATTTTGTAAAAAACGGTTTATAATTTACCATAGGCCCCATTTAAAGACTAATCTGGGAAAACAGTTTAGTACGCGCAATAACGTAACGAATAACGCTGGTGTAATATCATTATTCCGTCATAGTTGGATATGACTCCAAATCATATTTTAAATTTCGTAAAGATCGGTACATAATTTACCATAGGTCCCATGCAAAGCCCACTCCTGAAGTATTCTAAGTGTCGTTATCAATTAATCGGCTCAGCCGAATATATCACTTTAACTTGGTTGAATATAAGATTTTGCGAAATAGTTAATTTTTGAAAGTAAAGTATCAAGTTTTGCAAAAAATGCTTCACTTAAATAATTGTGCGACTTTTAAAGAAGTTTTAATTTTGCGAGATTTGTGTAAAAGCGAAACATTTTGGTTTTTGTCACAAGCGTTTTTAGTTCTACTTTTTCTAAAAAAGCATACATTTTAACAAGAAGTGTATCTTTAAAATTGGTGTGGGATTCTGTATAAATGGCAATTTTTTCTAAAAAACATCTTGACGAAAAAGTAGGAAATTTTTCTTTTAAATTAAAATCATATTTTAGGTTACGATCAAATTGAATCTTTATTTTCTTCCCTTTAATTTCTTAGAACTATTTCCAAATAAAAAGCTAAAACTAGACAACAACGAATCTAATGAAAAGTCTGATTCTTTAGCATCTAAAGATGACTGTACAGCAGCAACAACAAAAAAGCAACCACAAAAAGAGATCACAGAAGAACTAACAAAAGAAGTCATGGACACAACGAAAAATGATGAACATAAAAATGACAGTCAAAAACATAATGACGAAGAACCAAGCGCCAGTCAAGCAACGTATTCAAAACCAGTCGAACAGGAAGATAAAGAAACGGATAAAGTTAAAGCCAAAAATGAAGATGAAGAAATAAAAAAGGATTCTGAAAAGTTAAAAGAGTTAGAAAAAAAAGACGAGGCTACGAAAAAAGAGGCTCTAAAATCACCTGCAAAGGAAAAAATGGACGTCAATAAAGGAGAAGCGCCCTGCACATCAGCAGCAGCTGCAGCCGCTAATGCAAACGAGACTACCACCAATTCGGCTGCAACACCGAAAAATATTAATAAAAAAACTGCCAATGATCGTTTAATGGAAGAACATGAGAAACGTATAAAACTTTTACTTACTATGGAAACGTACATTAAAAGCATTTTGGTATTAATGCAAAAAGACGAAAGCAGTTCTCCTCCAAATGCCACAGCTAGCACACAGCCCAATATGGATGATACCATGGAAAGTGAACGAAATACCACCCCGGTACCAGAGAGTAGTGATGAGGGTGGTTGTAGTGTTGGTGCTGGCGGTCTTACTTCACAAGGCAGTGCTTTTAATGTAAATTGTTCGTCATCACCTGATCAACCAAAAAAGCAGCCAGAAAGAAAGAGAAGGCAATCTATATTTAATGTATTCGATGATGCCGATTTTGGAGATTATGATTTACCCATCTCTTCAACAACGGTAGTTGCTTTGTCTGGCGATGTCGCCACAATCCCAGATGACGCAGAACAAACAAAGGTAGATGCAGCAATAACCGATAACCCCCAACAACAAACTCAAACGAAAAAAGTTAATAGTGAAGATACTACTTTTGCTACTGCTACTTCATCTTCTTTGTCTACTAATAATATGGCCTCAACGTCCACGGCTGCAAATACGCCGCAAATTTAGTTATCGTTTAATGATTTGTTAAATATTTTATTTTTTGGCAAAATGCTAGATTAGCAGTGCTAAGCACACATTAATTATTTATAATGATAATTACATATAGGTTTAAGAGTTTTTTTTTTACTTTTTTTATTTTAAAACTATTCCTATTCCTATCTTGATCTTATATTTTTTCTTATTTCATCTTATTTTAGTTCATCTTTATTAAGCTTTAAGAAGTCGGTCTCTTTTTTTATTTAAGTTTTCTTGTATGTAGATGCAAAAATGTTTTGAAAAACCTATTGAGATATTCATATTTTTTCTATGTAATCATTGATAAACATTGATTATTTAGATGTTTGTATTTTATAAAATTGTAAGAATATTAAAAAAAAATAATAAATTTACACGTAAACATTGATATCCATATTTTAAAAGATGAGTGCCAGTTTTTTTATTTTAACGAATTTTTGTTGTTAAAAACCATGGAAGAATTAGTAAAAGATGGTAGGCTTATTAGGAAGAGTTGTCCTTATTTACCCATGTAATGCCAAATTAACTTATTTTATTTTGTTCAAGGCGAATTCAAGGCGAATTTACACCAGGTGACCTTATTTTGCTACGTAAGCAACAGCTGATTACTAACATTGTGTCAAAATGATATACCGTTCATGTGGTTCTGGGGAATATTTACTAAATTTTATAATTTTCACTTAAAATTATGAAATTTAAAATATTTTTAAATTATAACATTTCAAAACAAACAATTTAAAGTAAAAAGAAAATGAAATATTTGTTTAAATTGTTTACTACAATGTTGTATTATTTTAAAGTAGTGTCAAAAATTCAAACAAATATTTCATTTTAATTTTAAATTGTCGGGCCTGTTCTGAAACACAAGTGTGATTTTTTGATATTTTGAAAGTCATACAGTTTTTGTGTTTCTAGGTGTGCTTTCGGCAAATGAAGATCACAACAAAACAGACAAAAACGGGACACTTAAATATCACACGTGAAATTTTAGTTGGCACATGTGATTTGAGTTAAAGTGATTTTCACAGGCCTGTATGTGTTTTGAAATATAATAAAAAATTTTAATTTCATAATTTTAAGCGAAAATTATAGAAGTTAGTAAAGATTCCCGAGAACCACCAGAACGGTATACTATTTTGACACAAGGTAAGTTATCAGCTGTTGCTTAGGTAGCCAGATAAGGTCACCTGGTTCGCCTTGATTTTGTTTTAATTTTTTTCCTTATCTTCTTTTCGTTGAATTTAAATAATGGATTTTAAAATTGAGAACAAAATTTCTAATGACTATACCTTGTACTTATTCTGCCATGGTTAAAAACCAAGTACATACGAATTACTAAAAATTATAAAAAAATATTCTGCTGTTAAAGACAATTTTGAAATGTTCGATTTTATTTGAGTTATAATGCCAACCAAGTTAACTGCCAAAAATAAATTATTTTTAAATTTTGCAGTTTTCTTCGTAAAATGCTTTTTTCAGCCCATTATCGAACTGATTAGCTGGGGAGTTACTGCGTATTTCGATTCGAAAGAAATAATTAGAATTTGTACTGTGTTTTACGATTTTCGCAATCGTTCGCAACGATGGCAGAGGTTGTGTTTATAAAAAAAATGCGAAATTTGATGAAAGTAATTTTTTGTTTTCGATAAAGTATAAAAAACGTCCGTTTATTCGAAACAAATTTTACGAAAATCGTTATGCACAGCACAAATTTTTCGAATTCGTAAATGATTTCTTTCGAATCGAAATACGCGGTAACCCCCCGGATTAAAAGAAAATTATATTTGTATTTACATTGAAAACAACAAAATTTAATTTTTATTATTGTTTTCAATCTACATGAAATTACTTTGTGGGCTAAGGCAGTTTAATTAAACTAAAAAAAATGTTACCACAATTTCTAAAAACTCACTGATTTTATTGTGTTCACTGAGTTAAATCTGTTGATACAAAAAAAAAAAATTCTGATAATTAGTATTGTGGTTATTTTTGTTGAACTGTTTATGGTTTTTAATTCAAATTTTGATATTTTTAATTAGGCTAAAGTTCATCAAATTTAATATTCATTAAATTATTTTTTATGAAGAAAGGAATTTTGCAGCATGAAATTAAGGCCCTTATTACGGTTCACAACTCAACTCAGTTGAGTTGTAATTTCTTAATTTTCGTATTATGGTTTACAACTTTGTTATATTGCGGTGAACAAATACATAACCAACATTACAACTGATCACAACAAGTTGTCTTTATTACAACTCAACCGAGTTGAGTTGTCAACCGTAATAGGGGCCAAATTAAAATTTATTGATGACTTTTCATTTTTGACTGCTGTTGGGCTCGAACCCAGGCTTTAACTGGCAGGTTACCCTTACATGTTTCAATTGTAACCACTCAATATCTTCAGAAGGTTTTGCCGTTTAACACTCAGTCGTCGATGGCTTTACTTTAGCCTTATTAAAAATTTGGATTAAAAACCATAAACAGTTCAACAAAAATAACAACAATACTTATTATTGTTAAAAGCTAAGGCAAGAGCTCTATGTTTACATTTGTCCTTTAAGTTGTGCTGAAAAAGTTCAACAAGAAAAAAGAAAGGAAAAAAATGAAAAACAAAAAAATGTCCTTTGGACTTCGAGAAGAATTCTTGACAAAAATTACGAAAAAACAGAAGTTAGGAAGAACATGTAAAATCAATTAAAATTGATAATCATTCAAAGCAAAATTCGGATCTACCAAACTTTAAATACAATTTAATTTAAATAATTCTGACTGAAAAAATTTTTTTTAAATATTTTGTTTCCGAAAAAAATGTAAAATTTATGGTTCGAGCCTATAATTGTAATTTTTTCTGAATAAACTGAATTAATTCATTCCATTACTCACCTCATATTAATAATAAAAAGATGAAGAAAAACTCTTTCAAAAAATAATCTAATTTTTGCGAAAAAAAATTATGTTTTATAAAAACCAGGGGGCTAATTCTGGCAGCCGTGATCGAATTCTTTTTCAATTCGCTAGCAATTTTATTTCTAAGGCCAAGTTTACACGATGTCTTTTCAGACATGTCTAACAAACACGTCTGAGACATGAAATGAGTTTTTATGTTTATTTTTATGAATTTTAAAGTTTTTAAATTTGTATGTATGTATGTACTATACATATATTAGCCAATTATATACGAAAACAGACCTGATTAGAAATTTATCATGAAAAAACAATAGGTTTTTGGAAGAATGTTCAAAGAGAATGAATAAAGCAGACATGTCTAAAAACACTCCGTGTAAATGCCCCTTAATTCTTTCAGTCGAAACCGAACGAATCAAAATTATTTTTTCAGTGTTTTGAAAACTTAAATAAATTGTTTACAACACTGAAAAAATAATTTCGATTTGTTCAGTATACCGATTAAAACAATTGGAAATACAATTTCTTTCGAATCGAAAAGGTATTCGATCACGACTTCCAGAATTAGCCCTCAGGGTTCTAATCACCGTATCTGATATCGAGTAAACTATCGTATCGACTTGACTATCGTATTTTTCTGCATACGATGGACACTGGACGTATCGAATGAAAACTTGAAATATGTAATGTCTTTGGTTACCCGATATTAACAGCCTGTTCATCGATTTCGAACTTTAACGTTGGCATAGAAAATTATATTTAAAACAAAAACAATATTCGCAAATTTGTTTTTATTTTAAATTCAATTTTCAATGCGAACGTTGACGTTCGAAATCATTAAACAAGCAGTAAATGCTAGCTATCATCTATTATAAAGATACCAAAACAAAAAATGTCAATCAATTTTTCAATTTTTAAATAATCAAATTCTTAAGAAATAATCCAATGTTTAAAAATAATTTTTTTTTAGGAAGAAAAAGAAAGTATTTTACATACATTTTTTTTTTACAAACATTGGTTTTTGACGGAGAAAGTTTTGTTATTTCAAATATGGATATTTCCACAGGAAAGTCTCCTTTTTGTAACGTTACGGCACCAACCATTTAAAATTGTTCCTCAAAGAATAATTTATATATTAATTTTTTTCAGTGAAATAGGCGCTTATTTTGAAAAGGTTTTTTCAAAAGATTTTTCGTAAAAAAAACTACATACAGTGCACTCGCAATAATAAAAACACCCCACAAAATAGGAACACTTATTATCTTCCATTTACTACTCTAAAATATGAACTTGTTCAAAACTTTTAAATATGAACAACTTATAATTGAATTTTTAACGGTTTTATCTACCTACACAGTGGTAAAATCAATTTTGACTCAACTGCATAATAACTTGAGGATTTCCCTAGCTATCTGCTTTAAAATTGTCTTCAGTTGTTAATCAAAGAGTATTACATGCACGTTTTAGTTAGTGCTCACATTAACATGGCATTCTATAAACATCTTTAAATATAATTTTACCGTGAAAAGTTCTTAAATATGAATTTAAAAAAACATACATTGTGACATTTTAAAAGAAAAATCAGAAATTTTAGAACAATAGATGTCATTCGCAAATATGAACAATCTTGCAAAAGTGAACTGGCTTTGTTTTAATTAGTTCATATTATCGCGAGTGCACTGTATTTCTTTTTAATGGATTATTAACTTGGATTGTTAAGCGTGTTCAAAATTGCATTACTGCGCTGCAGCTGATGTGCAGCGCGTTCGTAAAAGCATAACTGCAAATTTCAGCTGTGATCGAATGAACTTTCGTATCGAATAAAACTTCGTCACGTATCAAAAACGGGATTGCGGCATTCGAAAGCTTTCGAATCGAAATTTGTTTAAAAAATGTAATAGATTTTATGCTTGTATATAAATCAACAGTGTTAAAATTCACTTCGGCTTATCGGTTTTCGGCGCTTGCCAAAAAGAGCAACGCAAAATTTTAAAAAATTCGGAAAACTACAGAAATTCGCAAAAATTTTACAAATTCAGAAAATTTGCAAAAATAGCGAAAATTCTCGAAATATCAAACAAGCCATTAAATTGATTAAAAATCCCTTAAAGTACAAGGAATGGCAAAAATTCGATAAAAAATTTGAAATTAGCGCAAATTCGCAAAAATTTGCAAACAGCTGCATGAAAGCAAAGTCTAGTATCTATTAAAAATTGTAAAAGCTGTAATGAATCAGATAATTTACAGAAAAAGTCGCGGATATTGCGAACATGGCTAAAATTCGCGAATAATTGCAAACTTGGTAACAAACCCTAAAATTTATTTGAAATCGCTAAATCGGTTAAAAAACAAAATTTCAACAATTAACAAAAAAAAAATTTACAAAAATAGCGAAAATTCGCGAAAATGTTCAATAATTTGAACAAGCCATAAAATTGATTAAAAGTCCATAAAAGTATACGGAATGGAAAAAATTCTGTAAAAATTGCTAAATTAGGGGAAATTCGCAAAAAATTGCTAATAGCGGCATAATAGCAAAGTCTACTATGTATTAAAAATCGTTAAAGCTGTAAGGAATCAAAAAAATTACAATACAAAAATCGCTTCTATCGCAAACATGACTAAAATTTGCAAAAAATTGCAAAACTAAATGTTATTATTTTTTTTCTTATTACTGAAAAAATTTAATACTTACATTTTTAGCTATTTGTTGAAGAAATCTAATCATTATTCTCAAAAAATGTGTAAATTGTTTGTAAAAAACGAAACGAAAGCTCTTAACCTATCGAATGACATTTCGAGTAAAAGCATTCGATCGACTACTCGTTATCGAATTACACAATCTCAAATTTCGATAGAAGTTTTTCGATAACGAATGGGACGATTCCAAAAAGTAAAATTTCGATCAAAGTCACTCGATCACGACTGCGACGATCTGGGCCCACATTTATTTTATTTTCTATTGAAATAAAATGTAGTTCATTTCTTAATGCTAAAAAAACTGCAAAGCTCTTTGGCTTGTCTGCGGTAGCAAACAGGCCAGTTTTCTTGTATCTTCTTAAAAAATGTAATCAGAAACTAGATTTTTTTGAAAAACAATTTCGATTTTTGATAATAATAAACTAAATGGCAATTTTATTAAAAAAAAAAACAATTTTTACGAAAATTATGAATTACACTGGAGAACAGTCATTTTGCGGCCTTTAACTTTGCTGAAAATTTTAACTAATTTGAGGTCGCTGATTTCAAATCAGCTCGACTTCTCGAGATATACCGTTTTATCCAAAAAATAAGGCTCTTTCACTACATATATTGAAATAACAATTAGTATTTTGGTTATTTTGTTGATCTATTTATGGTTTTTTAATCCAAATTTTAATTAGGCTAAAGTTCATCAAATTTAATTTTCATTAAAGTATTTTTTGAGAAGGAATCTTACAACATGAAAATAAATTAAAATTTATTGACAATTTTTCATTCTTTACTGCTGCTGGACTCGAACCCAGGCTTTTACGGACAGGCTTCCCTTACATGTTTCGATTGCAACTACTCAATCTCTTCAGAGGCGTTTGCCGTTTAACACTCGCAGCCATCGACGACTGCTGGCAGTCAATAGTCAAACATCAATCTTTAAACCAAATTGTATTTAACCTTTGGTAGATCGAAATTTGCTTTGAATGATTATCTATTTTTGATTGATTTTTTGTTTTTTCGGTTCACCATATTCTGTTAAAAAAAAATAATCTGAAGCTCTGCAACAATATTATTTTTTCATTGTTTTTAAATTTGCCCAGTAGTTTCACAGATATCGTTGAAGTTTTGAAAAAAATTACAATATAAAAAAAAAAACATTTTTTTGTTCTTTCAACCTTCATAAAAAATAAAAACGCTACAAAACAGTTTTGGCTAAACATATTTCGAATCAAACTTTTGTTTTATTCACAATTTACTGAGAAACTGAATTGATAAAATCGCAATTTTCATACAAAAACTAAATTTTTTTTATGTGTGTGTTCTTTTTATGGACGTTTTCCCTTCACTAAAAAATGAGGTACCTTCACTTAATGGTGAATAAAAGCGAAACGCGTTTATCGATTTTTATGATCTGTGTCTCATTTTGTTTATAGGTTATGTGAGTTTACGTAAACGTAATTTAACTTTATCTCGTTTTTGGATTTTTTTTTATGATTTTTTAAAATACAAAATTTGTAATAATTTTTTTTTTATGTAAACAATTTTCAACAATTTTTTTTTTTGTAATTTCCATGTTTGATTTGATTGTTTTTCAAAGTTAATTACAATGACATCTAGAAATTTTGAAAATCGCATAATGAAGAGTACAGTTATGATTTTTTGAACTTTTAAATTTTGGAAAAAAGTCAAAATACGATTAGTACCTGTAACTTAAAAATGCGAACTGATGGAGAAAAACGGAGATTCGATTTGAAATCAGCGACTTCAAATTAATAAAAATTTGCACAAGTTCCAGGCCGCACAAAAAGTTCAATTTTGTTCCCTTGTGTAATTTTTGTTAAAAATACTATTGAATAAAAATCAAAGTATTCGTGAAAAACTTGTTTGAAGTGACATACAGGGGTGTTCTGGAAATCGAAAACGCAAGAATTTGGAAGTTGTTTTAAATGCACTTTTAATCTAATTTTTATAATTTTGGTTATACAATTCTGTTTAATAGAGAAATATTTGTATAACATTTGTCATAAAATGCTTGTATTACAGAAATCTTATTAAAGAACGATGTTTAAAATTCTAGCGTTTTGCATTTTCGATTTCCAGATCACCCCTTTTAAACTCTTTTCGACTTGTTTAGAATATCTGTTTTTTTTTTAAATTAAGTAAAGTTTGGCTCAATTTTAGGAATGGGTTTTCGAATTCATGAAACCAACAAAAAAAATTTTACGATTTTTAGACGTTTCGAAAATTATTCAATCAAATTCTTGATAAATTAGGGGTTCTCTCAAAACATGGCTAGCATCTATTGTGAAAATATATTGGTTCAAAAAGGTTCAATCAAATATGAAATCAGTTCACGTTCACTTTAATCAATTGTAATTGCCAAACAGTCGCAGGCGTATTTTAATTTCGCCGACCACACAAACGGTGAATTTAAGCATCCTTTGCTGAATTGCCAAAGCGAACAATTATTTCTTTTTTCAATAAGCTCCAAAATTAATTTTAAATAAACATTTTTATTATTTTTGTTTAAAAAGATTTTATAGAATATAATTTTGCAACTAATTTTAGAATTGTGTGTTGTTTCCCGGTGACAAGCAATTGATTGTGTAGTAAAATTTATATAAAAATCACTCAGTTTTTGGAGTGCTTTTCATATAAATTTTTCTACACAATCAATTTCCTGTCCCCTGGAAACCGCATATTGGTTTCTAAAAAATGATCCGCCTATTTCACGATGTCACTCGAACGCTTTTGTTCGCAAAAATTACATGTAAATTTCTACATACATACATCTAAATATTTTAAACTTTTGTTTGTTTGATAAACAGGGGTGTTCTGGAAATTGAAACCGCAAAACACAAGAACTTGGAAGTTTTTTTTTAATACACTTTTAATTTCATTTTTATAAATTTTGTTATAAAATTCTATTTAATAGAGCAATATTTTATTACAGAAATATTTTTGAAAATCGGCGTTTTGCGTTTTCGCTTTCCAGAACACCCCTGATTGATACAAATAAAACTCTATTTATTTTAAATTATAATTGTTATTAGTTTCTTTTTTCCTTAAGCTTTCCTATTTTTAATAATTACTACTTTTACTCCTCTGTATTTAATAATAATGTTTTACAAATCTTTTAGTCGTTTTTTTCAATTTTTTGCAAAAGTTTGTCCTAAGGGCTTAACTTATGCAACATAAAATTCAATATGAATTTGGGAATACAAAATTTATTAAAAGAAACGGATAAGATAAAAAAATATTGCGTAAAATATAACTTAAATAAAATAATTATACATTTTTTTTTAATTAATAAATAAAAGCCAACCGAAGGTTGTTGTTTTTTTTTTTAAATGTATACAATAACATACATAAATAAAATTAAAATATATTTTTCAGAATTAAAAAAAAAACAAACAATTCTACGAAAATAGTGTATTTCTAATTGTTTAAAGAAAATCTTCAAATTTAAAAAATATAATAATACAAATTAAGAATTTTATATAAAACGAACAGAAATATGTATTTGAAAATAAATTGAGAAAATAAATATTTTTTAAGCAAAAAAAAAATAGAAAATAATAAAATAACATAATTAATTATAAACAACTAAAAAAATATACAAGAATATATATATAAATCAAAAAATAAATATTATAAAAGATGTTTAAGATTTAGGCTAAAAATTAACTCCTCCCTTCTCCTTTAAAAATAAACTAATTAAAATACCTACTTGCTAAATGTAATAACAATTAAAAAATAAATCAAGAACTATTACATTTACATAAAAAAATTTAAATTATGTACCACTCACTAACTTTGCACTCATTTCATTCATTTAAACTAAATTGAAAAAAAATAAATAAATTAAAACGAAGAACTCAACACATTTCTAACCACAAACAATAAACACGAAGACTTTCTTTACAGTTAAAAATAAAAAAGGAATTCACACCAGTGCCCAAGTTCGTCGAGAAACTTTTCGATTTAAATGTGTGAAATGAAACAAAAATGCCATCAATTGAAACAAACAGCTGTTTTTCTTACTTAACTGTCCCTACAAGAAATGAATGAGCGAGTAGTCACATTTTTCATTTTGGTGTTAAGAAAATGATAGATAGAAAATGATTTTCTTAACAGCAAAATTAAAAATGAAACTCGATTTCGGTAATTTCTTTTTATCATTTTCTTAACACCAAAATGAAAAATGTGACTACTCGCTCATTCGTTTCTTGTGGGGTGTGTCTGTAACTTTTTTGGCGAGTACTAGAGTCACGTAAGGAAATTACTCGCCAATTTACAAAAAAAGTGTGTCTGTAACATTTTTGTGAGAAAAGTTCCCGCTTTGAACTGTCAAAAGACTCAAGAATAATACTGGGGCGAGAAAAAATTTTAACACTAAAAAACAATTAAAAATTAAAATGCAAAGAATAATAATAATAACATTTTGTTCTTGGCACATTGTTTCATTGCTTAATTATTTTGCTTTTACACTTAACACTTTAATTGTCAACAACATATTGTTAATCGCAAAACGCCAGATTTATGTTATGGTGTTCTAAAACTCGTGCGATTTGCCATTGTTTCTTAAGGCCTTTACACACTATCCCACAAAGTCTTACGTATTTTATGAAAATGCTTCCCTGATCTAATTATTGTTTATAAATTTTCAAAAAACAAAAACAACTTATCATGACAGAGTTGCATTTTCATTTAATACGTAAGACTTTGTGGGATAGTGTGTAACGGCCTTTAAAACTATTCTAGTTCCCTTGAGCACATTTTTGCAAATTGAAGACGCAAAACTTCTGGCGATTGCGATTAACAGAACACCTAATATGCGATTTCAAGTCAGAACCGCAAATGTTAAGCGCTTTGCGATTATCAGAACATGCCAGATAGTTTCAATAAATCCCTAAGTTGCATTGAAAACATTTTACAGGAAAAGCAAAACCTCTACATTGAAAAATAACCTAAATTAAAAAATAATTTTTTTATGAAAAATATAAATCATAACTGATGAATCTCTTATTAAAACGTGCATACGGGTTTCAAATGGTTAAGTGAAAAAAAATATACTAATGCCCCTATTGCGGTTCTCCACTCAACTCAGTTTGGTCGTTTGATAGTCAACCCAACTTATGCACAACCAAACTCATTTTAGGTATTGTGATACTCAACTCTTTTTAGTTGAGTTTGCTATAAAGTTGCCAACTTAAAATATCGATTTGCCAACTTTAAATATAACGTTTGACACATGAAAACTTTATAAAATTCAATAATTTTTTAAGCTAAAAGTATTTTTAGTTGTTGCGTTGAAAAAAAATTCATTTATAATGGATATTAGTGTCGATTTATTTTATGATGATGAAAATGAAAACTCTTGCACAGATGTGCTACGTATAAGATGAAAAATTTGTGATGATTTCAACCCTCTTGAACTTACCTAATGCCAAGTAACTAAATAATAATTTTAAATTTTTAGATTTAAAAGTAATTTCCGACTGAACTAGGAAGCGTTTTGTTATTTGCTGGATGAAATTAAAGATCATTTAAAAACACCTGTTCGCGTAGTGGCTATTCTCCTGTATTAAAGTTATGCATTGCTCTTCCATTTTTCCCTGACGGGAGCTATCAAAAGTGCAGTGGTAACGATTTAAATATTTAGCTACTAATCTACAATGTTACATGCAATAGCTGGGGTTTTTCATTAGAATAACAATTGTAAATATGTATGTATAGAAATAAATAAACAATAAATATAAAAACAAACACTAGAAGCGCAAATAAAAATTAAATTAATTTCCTGAACATACAAACATTTTTTAGAAATGCAATCCTTTTCAAAAATTTCTGGGGCAACTACATTCTATACAATTATTTAAGAACAAAGGTGCAATTCAAAATCTCTTTTCATATTTTTGCTTCGAAACTAATTCTTTAAAGCTAAAATGTAGTATTAGCTACTTTGCATCTTACGTTTTTAAATTATGACTTCCATTTTTTTTTTGCTGGGAAGCCTCTCAAATTGTGCTTTAGTTGTAATTTTCAAAGATCTAAGAATGTATTAAATGCAGTGAAATTCTAATACACAGTATAACAAATCTTTCTACTTCCGGTTTTTCCATTGATATTTTTTTTTCTTTTAAAAATAAAAGTCAACTAAATCTGAAAACAACTCAACTACTTTTTAGCAGTTGTGTATTTATAACGTTTCTGTCGACCAAACTTTTACAAAGTTGAAAACGGCAATACCACCAAAAAACCAGATACACAACTGAAAAGCCAACTGCCAGTCGAGTTGAGAATGGCAATGCGAATTTACCAAAGACAACCAAACTGTTACAAAAGTGGAGAACCGCAATAGGGGCATAAATGTTCCTCTGAGCTAAAAAAATAATTTTAGATGTCTTCAGTAGAATTGTATGGCGATTTTTTCTTAGAATATATAAACCCTCTAACACTCATTTTAAGGGGTAATATTTGTCCTTTTTTTACTTCCTCGCAAAAGTATACTAAAATGTTCTACGAACATTTTCTGCATCAAATTTCACTAGGGGTTTTCTAAGACCAAAAGTTCGTGCAATGTATGTAAAACGGATTTTCGAAATTTCGGGCATTGAAATTTTGGAATTTCTTTCTCAATATCGGCTTTTTCAACCACTCTTTATTTTTTTTTACTTTGAGCCAACACTGATGCCCCTACACAGAAAGAAAAACAATCGGGATAAATCAAGTTTTTTCTGATTACTTTAAGTACGAGTCGTACTCAAAAATTCAAGTACGAATAATACTAAAACGTACTCAAAACAATCCTAAATGGGATTACTTTCGAAAATCAATCCCGGAATTTCTTGAAATAAGTATAAAATTCTTAAATCAAGTAAAAAAAAAGATTAAACATAAATTATTTTTATGTTTAACCCTCCGGCTAACGCATGATTTGATTTTCTATACACATTGAAAAACATGTCTGGCCAGACGCATGTGTACCACGAAGGGTTAAAAAGTAAATTTGAACTCTTGCTTCTCATTTAGTTTATATTTTTGGTTAAATATGTACATACGATTTTGAAAGCAAAAACCATATCGGACATGATGTTGTTGTTTTATCAGTCTGTAAGGTGTAAAACGGGTAAGTAAATCAATCATAATAATTTTTTCTTTGTTATTTCGTTGTTTTTAAGCACGAACTCGGGATAAAATCAACTTTATAATACTTGAATCTAGCTCATTTTGAGATTGATTCAATCTTAGTTTTACTTAAAGCAATCTCATTTTTGAGATTGAATATGGATAATTTAAGTATTATGCGATTGAAAATCCGTACTTGAATCAATCTTTCTGTACTTGATTCAAGAAAATCCGTACTCACCGTATTACCGCTTCGGATTGATTTGAGTACGAATGGATTGATTTTTCTTTTTAGTGTACTAGTGAAATGCATTGTGTGGTATTAGGAAAATAGGATATGAGGAGGAGGAAAGAGGGAGTAGTGTTTTGGGACATTTAACTTGAATTTTTCCGAACTGTAGCCGACTAGGAAGACTTCTGCCGGGAGTCAATTCCACTTACGGCTAGTTCGACCGAGAAGCTAATTTTATTTGTAATCCCTTGTGCGATACATTGGACGGTCGACAACGAACGGATGTGATCTCCTGGAAAGGAGAGTAGTACTACGGGTATACCCCATCTCAGCTGAAATATTGGCGTGGTTATATCAATAGAACAATGACGCACAACCCACATTCCGACGATGATCCAATGAGTTAATAGAGCTGGATGACCTACAGTCATTGATGACCTTCAACGCCCAGATATGGAATTTATATTCCATATTCGGCCGGATATAGGTGGTATAAATAGTGGAAGTAGTTCTTGCACCGTTTTACGAAACCAATACACTTGAATGCTTCTTTCGACACTTGAAAAACATGGTGGTTCCAAAACCTAACATTGATGTTTAATGTGTAGACCAGCAAGAGTGTCTGATTCTTTAATAGCTATACCATAACAAGACGTATGTATGTGGGTCAACATGCAACATTGGGTCGTCTTACGAGCATGAAAATCGACCTTATTCGCAAAGCCCCACTCGGAGATTGTCGTTGGGTCATGATTGAGTGTGTCGTTCATGCTCTGCCTCATAGCTTCATCCTCAGTAAGGCTTGGTCTACGATTAAAGTAAAAAGGAATGACAAATGCTGCTGTCATCTGCGAAAGAATATACAGGATTGGAAGTTAGAAAAAGGTAGGAGAAAGACCAGAGCCCGGCGGTACCCCTGAATTCAAATGAAACTTCTCTGATCTAAAAAACACGTTAAGAGCGGTCCTTAAGAAAGCTGGAGAGAAATCACTACCGACACCAAACGCAATCAATATGCTTTAAACCGTGCCACACGATCAAACGCTTTGAAAATATCCAGAGCAACCACTTTGCTTTCACCAAATTGGTGAATAGAGCGACTCCAACGTTACGTCTATCAAGCAAAAGTGAATTGGACTCAAAATAATTAACCAAGTGGTAATTGATCATGCTCTCCATGACCTTCGAGAGCGTAGAGCAAATTGCTATTGGACGGTAGTTTTCAGATAGTTGGCCACATATCAGCAAGAAGGAAAAACTCTAATGTTGCCAAAGGACGATACAACGACAATGCACACCTCGCAGCAGTCAATCCTTTTAAAGTATCTTTCAATTACTTTTTCGCACAATTCTTACGATAACTTGACGAATGTTGGTTTTCGAATGCTTCAACAAAAAAAAAATCAAGGCATCAAATTGTAAGATCTTGGTGGCCAAAACGTGAAATTGCGCGTTCTGGAAACCGTCCGTGCAATAAAGCCAAAATCGATCGTATGCGGCTTGTGGCACCGTCTTGTTGAAAATTCATATCGTCCAGTTTATAATCTTCAATTGCACGCCAAAAATGTCGGTTATCATACGGCCAAACGATCTGAATTAGCGGTAACGGTTATTCAATTTTCTTTATAATCTTGCCAATTTCTTGCACAGTAGGTTGATTATGCCGACCCTTATCGCCCCATAATGCTAGAAAAGTGGCCATGTTTGAACCACCGTATTTGTAGTAAATTTTTACTACTTTTACACGTTCTTAGGAGGTTAAATGAGTCATATTCATAAATGTTATACAGTTCGCCAAATGAATGACAGATATTGAACAGCTGACAGGCTTGCCAGCCTTGCGGTTTCAAAACTACTAAATCAAAACCACGAATCAAAAAAACAAGATTGCGCACTTATCCGTACAAAAAACATTTCTACTGCGCATCAACGTAATTATAGACTTAAATTTAGTGTTTGTTGTAAAAAATGTAAGACACACACAAATGCACATACACAAATTCTATTTCTTCGTCATACACAAAAATAAGGGACCTGCGCAATCTTGTTTCTTTGATTCATGATTATAAACCTTCCATGCATGTGTTGTCGTAGAATTTATCGAAAAAAGTTTTACCGACTACGATTTCGATAACGACTTTTGTAACAAGGCCGAATATCACAGTTTTTTTTTCAGTCATTTTTTTTTATTTAAATCTCTACTATGTTGATACAAAATTATATTGCAGCAAAAATATCTTCTTATCAACCACCTGTTGGTTTTTTGTTAAGTAGGACAACCTAAATGTGTATATCCGGTTCGTCTTTTTCGTCGCAACTTATCGATAACAAATTTTATAGTCCTGCGCATTTCATATTGTTGAACACCATAAAAAAAATCATTGAAATACATACAACTTTCATTCAGCTGATTCATTAAAAAGAATCTGTATAAAAAAATTTAGAAAAAATGCCTTGCAAAGGATGCGAAAAAGGTAAAAAGTCATTTAATTGTATTCTTAGTAAAAATCAAACAAATAAATTTCTTTACAGATTGCAAATGCACCTCCACAAAATGTGATGAACGTTGCAAGTGTGCTCAGGGCAATAAATGTAATTGCATGTCGGGCCAAAAAGATTCGGAGGCAACTGGAAAATCTTGTTGCAGCAAACAAACAAAAAGTGATTAAAATGTAACCAGGGTAGAAGAAGTTAATTCGAATTGTTATTTATTTTAAAGAATGGTCATATAAAATTTTTGTATTAGAAAAATAAAGACAACTTTACACTTTTGTGAAAAAAAGTTATTTTATTATGCGCTACTTATCTTAAAATTGAAATAAAAACTAGTAAGAGTGCTATACCGAATTTGATATACGCTTCATCATGGTGCGTTAAGAACAGAAACCAGCGGGAAAAATAATTAGATGTACAAGGCCTGCTCGTTCCATTCCATACTCATATCTTTTTTACACACGTTGTCATTGCGAAGCAGGCCTTCCGTTCTCGCTTCTTGAGCAGGCACATAAGGATGGTAACGGGATAAAAAAAATAAATGTTACTCCTTCGCTATTCCCTTCTCATAGAAACGAGTGTGGAAGGTGTATCTTATCTTTTATACCAAAGAGCCGAGGCCTTTTATTAAGCATTCTTTAGCAGTTAGATAAAAAAAAATTTTAAGCAAAATTTTTAGGAAGACCTTCTGAGTTTCCCCGCTGGGAAGTTGTATAAATAAGTACATGCATAAATATGAACTAGTTTAACCCGGTGCGCTTTGTAATGCTGTGACTACCCTGCAAATAATAGGACCAGTCCAAACACGCGTGTAAAGAGTAGCCCACAAGGGACTAGGACTAGTCCAAAAGTAACCCAAACGTATGGAAACAACATGGTCTATCTTTTGACTACAAAGGAGTAGTCTTAAAACTACTCCATTGTGTACACAAGAGGATTAGTTTTAACTTCGTTTAAAAATGAAAACATGTCGTTCAAAAACGAAGACATGTCGTCTCACTACAAACACTTTTTAACAATGACATGGTCCATGCTTGCATTACATCGGACCAGTCCATGGAGTAGTCCATTTCATGAAATTGGAACAGGTGGTGCAATAATATTTGCAGGGGTACTCCTTTGTAGTCCAAAGATGGGTTATATGGTCCTGCCCTAGGACATCGTAATGTTAAATAGACCATGTTTTTTCCATACGTTTGGGTTACTTTTGGACTAGTCCTAGTCCCTTGTGGGCTACGCGTTTTTGCACTGGTCCTATGATTTGCAGGGTACTCTACAGATCGGCAACCTATACTATTACATTTTGCGTTTGTATGCGTTGTATTAACCCAACAAACACGAAGTCAAACCTTTGATATGAAATTACTTTATCATTTGACATCAAACGCAATTCTCAAACTTTTTTAATTGTTTAATTTAACATTTAAATTCAAATTGATATCAAATGTTTATTGATGTTTATCTCAAAGTTTATTTAAATAAATAATAAATTTAAATTAAAAAATTAAATAGTTTTATTTATATTCCATATTGTATTATAATCCACATTTGAAAAACATTTGAGAATTACGTTTGAAAGCAAGTTGAAACTAAAGGCATTTTTCAATATGAAAATAATTTCCCCTTTTTGTTGAGAACGCTATGATTTTCAAATCATTATCAAACGTTTGTCGTTTGAGAAAACGTTTGATTTCAAATCATTTTCAATTTGAAATCAAACCTCCATGTTTGTTGGGTTTTACATATTTGACCCAGTGTTGCCAGAACTTTTAGAGGTAAAATCAGCAAAAACGCGTAATTTTCTGCAAAATCTGCGTCCGGTTTGTAAAACTCTTCAATAAATCTTCAAAACAAATTTATTACATTTTTTATGTAGTTTATCTAGTAAAAGATATAAAAAAAATTTTAAATTTAATAAAGGTTTACAAAACAAATTTTGTGTGAAAATTTGCCTTAATAAACGTTTATAAATACGGGGGATAATATTCATTCCAAAATATATGGCCATGTACTGGAATTTGAAATCGATGACAATTTTAAATCAAGACCTCTAGCTATGTATTCTAAATTTGGGAAATTTTTCGATTACCATTCTCTAGATATAAAGAAATGTACTTCGTGCCATGCCTGCTTCTCCAACCGCGTGATTTGAGAAAAGGGAATGGCACAAAATCGATTTATTTATTTTTAAAGATTGATAAGAGCAAATTTGGCCTTAAAACATAAGATTCAACATGCAATTATCTAAGTGGATAAGAATCTATGACTGAACTTTTTGGTACTTTTTTGTTCTTTAACTGGTACTTTTAAAATTTCCGTTAGTATTAGACCTAGAAACATAAAAAAGATGCAATGTCCGGGTTGGATGAGAGTCTATAAGAGGAAACTTTTTGGTAATTTTTTATTCATCGACTGGTACTTTTTTGTAAATTTCCGCTTAAACTGTTCTTATGAACATAAAATTAAACCTGCACGGTCCTGAGTGAATGAGAATCACTTAAAGCACTTATTGGTACTTTTTAGTTCTTAAACTGGTACTTTTTGAATATCCGTTATTATTGGACTTCGAAACATAAAATTCAATGCCCTAAGTGGATAAGAATCTATAAGAGAGAAGTTTTTGGTACTTTTTTGTTCTTTAATTGATACTTTTTGAATTTCCGTTAATATTGAACCTTAAATCATAAAATTCAACATGCAATGTCTTTGAGTGGATGAGAATCTATTAGAGGGAACTTTTTGGTACTTTTTTTATTCATTAATTGGTACTTTTTGAATTTCCGTTGGTATTGGACCTAGAAAGATAAAACTAAACATGCAAGGCCCTGAGTGATTGAGAAAATAAACTTGGGCATACAGATATGTCCACGAAGAAAAAGGAGACGCTAACGAAGTAGCGGGTTAAATGCTTCCTCTTGGTCCTTCTTTACTCCTCTATGGAGCATAGGGCTTTAACATGTTGATTTCTTCAACGTAATCTGTCTCTAACTTCAATTGCGGCATCGTCCCACGTGAAACCATATCGTTCAAGTTCGTTTTTCACTGATCGTCGCCATGTGTTGTTTGGACGGCCACGTTTTCTAGAACCTTGGGGATTCCATTTTAGTGCCATTCTTGTTATATTTGTGGCATCTTTTCTCAGAGTATGGCCTATTTACCTCCATTTTCATCTTTTTATTTGTTTGCCAATTTCTTCTTCGTTCGCTAGTTGCCAAAGATCTTGGTTGCGTATAATGGCTGTCCAAAATATTTTATGAATAATACGAAGACATTTATTTAAACACACTTTAAGTTTCCTGGCCGTGCCTATGGATACCAACCAGGTTTCACAACCATAAAGTAAAATGGATTTGACACAGCTTTGAATATCCTCAGTTTGGTGTTCTTAGATATTTGTGTTGAGCGTCAGACTGCGTTTAGTCTACCGATTGCTGCTCTTGCTCGGTTGATTCGATTGGCTACGTCATCTTTTGTTCCGACTGATGTTGTTATTATGCTACCTGGGTAACAGAATTTGAAATGCTAGTTTTAAATAAAATTTGTTGTTACTATTACAAATAAGTTATAATTACGAATAAATTAATTATTTTCAGATAAATTAAATACTATGAAATACATAAAAGTCACATAAAATCTTAAAAATGAATATTTTTTGGAAATTAGCAAAAAAAAATTTTTTTGACAAAATCGTTCCGGGGGTGGGTTTGAAGGAATACCTCCCCCTACCCATAAAAGTTCAAAAATTTAATTTTTATAGTATTAAGGCGTTAGTAATCTATTTCTTTGAATATTTACATTTTTTTCAAATATTATTTTATGTAACGAAAAGTGTAATTTTACGATCCCATGGGACTAATTTTAGGTTTTATAACTTTCGCCGACGTTAAAAGTTGCATTTGCCAAACAAAAGTATGGGAAAACTTAAAAAAAAATTGCATTTTTCCGAGGTTGCATTAGTTCTTCTAGGGGGAATTTTTTCCTCCTTGGTCAGATTTTATTTATTTTTAAGGTTTACCTGCCTATGACAAAAACACATTTTTCTGCCAAGTTTCATCGATCTAGGGGCACTCAATAACTTTTAAGAAGCAATATAAGCTTAAACAAAAACTAATGTCCGGCTAGATTGGCGAAAACCCCTTATGTGCGAAGTTGCACAGGTAAACCACTTCTAATAACCTTGTAGATATTCAATAGATTACGATATAAAATAAAACTCTTGAAAGAAGCATCGGCCATAATCTGATATACGCATTATATTTCGAACATTGTACACATAACGCACTATCATGTTCATAATAAGTTTTAATGTAGAAACACAAGCCACCGTAGCAGAAATAAGCTCAAGCCCATACATTACATAAGGCATCAAAATCGTATGTGCAATAGTGTTCCTTATGTGAACTGGTAAAAAAAAACTCAAATTGAATAAAGCATACGTAAAATACCAATTACTTTGAAACTTACACGATCAATATGATATTCAAAGTTAAGGCGCCTATCAATATAAACTCCTAAACATTGCAATCTATCAACAAAATCAATAATAGAATCACCAATAGAAACAGTCAACTCTGGTAAATTAAAATTTCCAAATAATATCGCCTCTATCGTATCTATTTTATGATTTGTTTCAGCATAGCCGAATATACATAAATTGCACTCTTACTTTTTATAAAAATGTGTTCAACCTTCAACTAACACGTTTTCAAATAAAAAACCAAATAGTTTTGTTTATATTTTTTTTAAATTTTTTATATTTATTAATTAATATTTTTTTTCTTTATTACTAAAATTCAATTAAAACAAATTTTAAATTCATTCATTGCATCAGTAACTGTTGCATTTTACTTTTGTTTACGACTGCTTTTTTCGATTTTAATATTTTTTCCTACGGAAAATTTTATCATACCTTAACCATGAGAGGATATGTATAAAAAAAATTATTTATATTAAAAAAAAAGGTAATTATGTATTAAAATAACAGAAAAACTAAACAAAAAATTATACAAAATAAAATTCTTATTAAAAACAAGTTAAAATATATAATATACTTAATGACACATTAAAAGAAATTTAAAGCAATAGTGGTCATACAAAAATTAAGACAACATTAATTAAAATGATTATTCTGAAATTGTGAAATTAAGTGTTTTAATGTAAAAAAAAAATAATCAAAATAGTGGGAAATGCTTGTATGTATTTTTTTTTTTTTTTGTAAAAAAAGCCTTATTTAAATAAACAATTTGTAGTAATTTTTTTTAAGAAAAACCCCCATAAATGTGATTTTGTGAGACTTATTTTGTTTAATTGTAACGATCCCTAGTAACGCCTGCGCTTTGCTGGTTTTTATTGGTTTTTTTTCCATTTATGACTTTATTTATATGTATATTTTTATTAATTAATTATTTTTATTTTAAGCATAATTAATGTTTTTAAACTAGAAATAATTAAAATTGTTTTTTTATAATTTTATTATTTAATTTAATATAAATTTACTTGGCTAAGAATTTTTCTTTTCTTTTTTTGTTTGTTTTAAAACAACATACACAAGGAAAAATGTAATCGTTAGAAAAAATTATAGGAAAACAAGTATAGGTTTTGTTGGATTTGGAGGTTTGAATGGGTAGAAAGGCTTTTTTTTACATTTACTTAAGGTCAATTGTGAAAAAAATGTTTAATAATTTACTTTGCCATATTCGAAGTTGAGTTGGAGGAATTTTTCTTTGATTTTCTTTTTTTACGATTGGTAACATTATTACCAGTTGCATTGCCATTCGAAGTTGCTGCGGCTGTTGTTGTTGTTGCTGCTGCAGATGTTGTGTGTGAAGTTTGTTTTTGTAAGAGTTTTTGTTGTTTAGCTTCGTTGCAGGTGGCAGAAAATTTACTCCATATGGAGGCAAATAATGTAGTACTGGCAGCATTGAAAGCTGTGGTTTCTGTATGCTGTGGTTTTACTTTGTGAGCTAAGTAATTGTTATTCGTTGAAGACGATGTTGTTGCTGCTTTTGTTTGCTTTTCTAATTGTTTACTGTTAAAAGTGGTATTAACTAACATTTTTGCCGATGATGTTGATGGCTCTTTATTATTTGTTGCCTTTGGCCTTTTGTAGCCACTTGCATCATTATGTTTATTTTGCATATTGGCGTATTCTCATGAACTTTTCACTTTGCCATTAAGTGATGTGCGACCTCCACCACCAACTGCCGCTTCGGCAGCATGTGTGGCAACATGTTGTATGCCCTTTTCCATGCAGCCTTGATATATTGGTTTCATAAACTTAGATAAGAAAAAGAACTTTATTGAAATTGCTGGACAACTTTTTTCGAATGGATATTGACTTACGTTCTCCCACAGTAACGTCGCAAACTCATCTAGTTTTACACCAAAGTCACTTAATTCACCGCTGTACCTGTTAAAAAGAAAAAAAAAATTAATAATTTCTATAAAATATTAAATTTGAAAAAACATAAAAAAACAATTAATCAGTCATGTTCTGGAAATCGAAATCAAGTAAAATTGAAATCGATGAAGATTTTAAAAGTTCGTAGCTTTTCCTGTTTTCAAAAGTAGTTTTGATAAGGGTAAGTGGTCGTCAAACATTAATGTGCTGTTTTCACAACACAAGTGACTGAACGTGTAGTAAAAGTTAAATGGAAAACACTCAAAAAACTGAGTGCGTTTGATATAAATTTTACTATACGTTCAGTCACTTGTGTTGTGAAAACAGCACATAACTTCCAGAAAATAATATGTTTTAACAGTTTTAACTGATAGTTAATTATAACTGAACTTGGTCAAATTGGCCGTTAGTCGTTCTAGTAGTTTTATCATTCATCGATTTAACAACATTTTCTGATAATTCTCTCGATTTTTGATTTATGTATTTGGATATTTAGTTTTGAAAACTTTTATAATTTTTTTTTTAGACTTTATATTTTTTACCTTTTACGACTTTTTTTATTTTAAGTATGGCCTTTTGAATCAGTGTTGCAAAATTGAAATTTTGAAATGGTACTGAACTGCAACGAAAATAGTATTTTTCCCACCAAATGGTACTTTTTGTTAAAAAAAAAATGAAACAATAATGTATGAAAATAAAATCAACAAAAAATATTTTATTGGAATTCATTTATCTAAGTATTTAATAAGTGGCACAATGGTTTCAATTGAAATATGGCACAGTTCTTGTAAAAAAAAAACATAACCTTTAAAACAAAACAACATTGAACATTGTTGCCAACACATATCACAGCATATTGCACTTCTTTTCTGATTTCGACATACACATTGGCGATAAAATTTAACGGTTATATTGCAAGTGTATGAGCCGCTTAAGGTACGTTTTTTCAGTATTTTCTAAAAAAAATATTTAAAATAATTCATATATTTATGAAGTAAATTAATTAAATTTTATTTTTGTCAACATAGATTTATACTGGTATTTATATTTTAACTTTTGCAAAGTTACATTCAGACTTTTACATATATTACATACTTAGAACTTTGTTAAAAAAAAGGTTTAAGACATTTATATTTACAAATAAATCTTCAGTGTTATAACATAAAGAAAATTTACTTAAAGAGATCATAAGAAATATTATTACTACAAAAGCAACTACCAGTTGTTTTTATCTGATCTTTAGTTTTTGCAAAACTTGAAACAGTTTCTACGTGTAAACGATTTCTTCCTTTGCTTTTTACATCATTTTGCATTTGAAAATGTGCGTTCAATTAATACTCAGAAATGTGGTATCGATAAAATAACAAAAGCAATATCTGAAATGTCAGCAAATATTAGATTCGTTATATTTTCCAAGAAATTTAAATATATTCAGTTCTGAAATTATTTATTTCTGAAAGATCCTTTAGAACACGGAATTAAGAATTGATGTTATACATAGTTTTATTTATCGTTTGTAAATAACTTTTCACTATTTTAAATCAGGTGTAAGTTCATCAAATTTAATTTTCATTAAATTATTTTTATGAAGAAAGGAATTTTACAACATGAAAATTAATTAAAATTGTTATTGATAATCATTCATTCTTGACTGACCCGAGATGTTTCGATCGCTACCACTCGATCTCCTCAGAGGGATTTGCCGTCTTACACTCTCAGCCATCGATGACTGCTGACGTCAATAGTCTAACATCAATCCTTAAACCAATTTGTATTTTAACCCTTTGGTAGATCAAAATTAATAAAAACAGTATTATGCTTTTGATTTTTCCTGAAACAATATTTGTTGATTATCCGTTTTAAGGTTTTATTTTCAAAACAAAATTTAGATCATTGTTTTCATTTAAATTTAAAGTTTTCACTAACATATTATCCAATGCATCCCTTTTTATAAATTTTCTTGCCACTTGTAAGAACAATTATCAGATTTTGGAAACCAAAATATGAATCTTGGCGTCCACGCTTTGCATTTCAATATTCACGTCGTTAACTATTTAAAAAAAAACAACATAAATTGTGCAACAAACACATGATGACCAAGCCTGTTATCGAAATAATCACATCAAACTTAAAAAGCTCAAAGGATAAAAAGGACTGAAAACAACGCGGGGGTACTGCGGTAGTTTTAATATGAAAAAGTACTGAAACAAGTACCAAAGTACTGAATTTTGCAACAGTGTTTTGAATGCTTTAGTATCTTACCTTATATATGCCCACAATGCGAGGGTGAGCAAAGAAATGCCCATAGTTAAATTAGCAAAATTGGCAAAGGTATACATGCCCAACAGGCCAAAGAGGCCACTTAAAATGTAAAAGACAACAGCAAGGGCAAAATAGACAGCTGGTGTACGTGCGGCTTTAAATATATTTTTACTTTCATTGTGCGCTTTATAAGAAATAAAGATCTCCTCGAGATCAGCGTCCAATTGTTGACGAAACTTTTCCGTGAATTCTTCGCCGCCCATTTTACGTTTGGCAAGGAACTACAAAAAGGAGAAAATGTTTGATAAAATCCAAACTCATCTTTTTAAAGAAAAAATTTAAAAAAAGACATTCATAATTACTCACCTGAAATATAGATTTATCCTTAACTCTTAAATGTTCAGTTTCCAAATGTACAGTGCTTAAGTACGGTCTAGTGCCACCGCATACATCTTCCATTAACTGATTGTATAGTTCTTTAGCCGTAGCTACAGCAGTTAAATGATTAGCTTCGGCTGTAGCTACCAACATACTTTTAGGCTCCGGCAATTCATCACCCTTATAAATGGTCATATACGATTGAAAGTATTGTATTAAATCTCTGGCTCTTATGCGTTGACCACTAATCTCCTTGTATACCAAATTATCGGGCGACAACAACATGGGCACTAAAGTTCTAAGGCTGTGTTTAAATTCTGGTGTGATGTCTTTAAGACGGCCATCGAATTTGGGGTTTGTAGCTACATTTAGACCAGGATGAGGCATAAGAAAACAGGCAACTTCTTGGAAACATGAGAAAATATGACGTCTTAGCGATTGCAATTCGGGGTGTTGTTTATCCGATATTTCTAGGCGTTTTTTGAGAATTTGATCTCCACCAAAGGCGCCATATTCAGCTTCGTAGGGAAAACTCCAATCACGCACTAGAAATTGTAAGCGTTGGAAAGGTTTTTTACCCGAGTCAGCTAAAGCTAAGCGGCCATATTCTGTGAACAGTTGTAAATGTTGTAAGTCGTCCTCTTGGATATTTTGTGACAAATTGTAAATTTGAACGGAGGATAGCATGGTGCTTAAAGCGAAAACTGTAGCACAATCACGTACGGTACTTTGGCTATCGAAGGCTCCTTGTGTATCCAGCAATATAATGGCTATTTTATCACCATTGGGATAGTCATGCAAAAATATATCCGACCACATAAGTATACCAGTTGTATCACGTTCAGAACCACCGCGCCAAGAGAAACCTGTCAGAGGAGCCTCTTCATCACCCAACCAGTCGCTAACATCATGGCGGACATACTAAAAAAATGTTTATTTTCAAAAAAAAAAACAAAATAAAAACGTTTCTTTATAAAACAAAAAACTTACTTTTGAATACATATAACGTAGAAAAAAATCTAAAAGAAAGCTTTTTCCTTTGCGAAATGCTCCCGCAACTGATACAACGCACACATAACGATCTTTGACTTCTTCTCGCATCAGCACCTCACTTAAATTATCTTCATTTAATATGAATGTGTGTTCCTCCGAAGTGGAGATTACTTGTACCGCCTCTCCCGGCATATTAAAATTTGTTCTGTTTTTTTTTTAATTTCAGTTAAATATTGGCTTTTATTAACGGTGGTTTTGAGACACAATTATAATGGCTTTAGTTGTGTGTATTTTGTTTGTAATCAGGAAATGTTAAAAGGTTTAAAAAAATCAAGGCTTTTTTTCTGTAAAGAAAAATACAATTAAAATTTAGTTGGTTGAAATAGGCTTTGCATTTAAAATATTGTATGAGTATATAAAATTCAACAATTACAATTGCTGTAGTCTTTTCTCAGGAGGAAGCGTTATGTTTATTTTTATTTTAGGAACTACCGAAATAGATTCTAATGCAACTATCTAGACGGCATAATGTGAATAAGGAGAAATTTTGAATTGAATGTTGACATATATGTATGTACATATATATGTATAGATGTTAGCATGTATGTATGTATGTGTACTTATGCTATGAATAATAATTTAAAGAAAAATTATTTTTGTTATTTATAAAATCTTTTTGAGAGCACACATTAATAAAATAAGCATCAATGTACCACCATTTCCTATTAAAACCGAAAAGGTAAAGCAATAAGACTATTAACAAGTAAGAGTGCTATATTCTGATATGCCGAATCTTATATACCATTCACCATGGTGCGATAATAACAGAACGTTTCCGCGACATTTGGGTCTACGTACCGGAACGACTCGACCAAAGAATGTCAACCCAGTAACACCAATACACCAATTCAAATAACAGAACGTTATATATTTATACCGTTCTTTAGATATAAATAAATCAACTTTGTGCCACGCCCATTTTGTCGGATGTTGTGTATTGATAACCATGATGCTTGCACCTGATTTCGGAAACATTTGCTCCTGAAAATGAACATGAAAATAAACTAAAAACAACAACAAGGGATTTTTGTATAAAATTAGAGGCAGTCATGGTTTTTGCTCATAATTCAGACATGTGTGGACCGATCAGGCTGAATTTCAGTAGCAATCAGTTCCGGACAATATGTGACATAATGTAATAACTAGGGACCGGATTTTTATGCAGTTAAAATCGAGTTTTATGCGCATAAAACATACACTTAAAATAGAAAAATATGCGCTTTAAATTGAAAAAATATGCACTTTAAATTTTTCCTAACACATTTTTTAATCATAAACAAATCATTAAAATAACATAAAACCCCTAAAAATTCAGTCTAGTTAACGAAAATAAGGTACACCAAAAAAGCAGAAGTAAAAATGTGGTAAAACACAAAATATAAAGTAAAACAATAATGTTAATTAAGTCACTTGTTAGATAGATATGCGAACCTTCATATAAAATTTTCATGTACATTCATTTTCCACTACGCTGTTTTCGGAAAATTTTTATTTTAAATAAAATAGCAGTTTGTGTTATTGTTTTGTGTCCTTCTTATTTCTAAAAACTTTATCAAGTTTGATACGAATTTGTTTACTTAAGTTTCCCTTAACTGCATACATTCTATTTATGACATTATCAATTAATTTAATTTGCATTCTCAATGGATTTGATTTCTCTAATTTTACAATAGTCTCAGAGATAAATCCGTAATTTGAAGACTTAAAAATTATCCGAAATTTTATATTTTGTAAATTTGTTATTTTTTTTTTTTTTTTTGGTACTGCATTATCATCGTTCCATCACATCCTTGAATTGTTCAAAATTTTCAGCATAATACACAACTGATTTCAACCACATTGTTGTTATAGGATCCTTCTCCTAATATGCGACAAAACGCGATGTGCTTTGCAAAATATTTTTTCCCCATTTTTCCCCAAAAATGCACCAAAAATATGCAATGTCAGCAATATATACAAAAATATGCATTTAAAGCATAATATGCAAAAATATGCACTAACAAATCGATGCCATTTTATTTAAAATTTCTTGATTCGAAAAGATATTAAGTTAATGTTGATCTCAGACTGACGACAACAAATATGCATTTGCATAAAAATCCGGTCCTTGGTAATAACCAAGTCCCCATCATATCTGGGATCTTCGGAAAACCCATTTAAACGGACAGACGGACACCGTAAAATCAATTTCGCTTCTCATAAGGACCCAGTATATACAAATATACTTTATAGGGTCAAAGATCAATATTGTAGAAATTACAAACGGAATGACAAACTTATATATACCCTTTTACCTTCGGTGAAGGGTATACAAATAATGTACCTGCACTTATCATTTCAGGGACCGTGACGGTTATAAGTATTTTTTTTTTAATTACTTTTTAATCATTCCCAGCGGTAAATATTGAATGAAGGCTTCTATACTCCTTTCTAAAAGATTCGCTTCGTCCTTCGGTAGTATGCCTTCTAGAAGGAATACATTTCTTTTTTAAAGACCTTCTAAAATATTAAGTACACTTTAAGAAGGGAAAAGGAAAGTTGTTCAGTTTTATTAAGGGAAATCACGATGGGTAGTGCAAACGGTGCAAAAGCGAGCAAAAATACACACATTTGCACAACAAAACAACAAAATGTACGTATTGGCAGTTTGATCTATTTTGCTTCGTGTGCACTAAAAAAAAAACATGAACAAAATTTGTAGTGCATATTTGCTCAGTTGCAAACAAATGTAAACAAAAACATTTGACTTATACATTGAACATTTTCCTGGGTTTAAATATAAATAAGAGATTGAAATTAAAACTATTTAAAATGAAAAAAATCATTTTAATTTGCTAGTGCATAATTGTAAACAGACAGCACTGCCAGAATAAATTTTTAGAAAAATAGCACATTTGCACAAAAAATAACAGTGGTATGCTCACGACCAATCATAATACATATATACTGCAAATTTACAAATTGCAATGCACAATTTTTTTAGTGCTTCTTTGGGAAGGGAAAGATGTTGTTATAAAAGAGAGTGTTGAAGGGCTTGCTCCCAAGGACAACCTGTGTAACAAATAAATAAGTATGGAATACCTCTTTACTCATTCTTGTTACCACTGGGTTATTTTTTGATTATTTTTTTCGCATTAAGCTTTGTTCACAATCAGAGCAACAATTAAGTTTTTTTTCTATCTTATTTCTTCCCAAAATATTTCACATATTTTCCTTTCATTCTATGAATGAAAATGTAACTAAAGTTTTTTTTTTAAAGTTGAGTCAACTAGAGCTTCAGCAACAATTTGTATGAAATTGTTTCTGACGTTTAAAATAATTTTATTTAGTTTTGAATGAATATTTTAACATAATGTTGTAAAAAAAAAAATAATAAATGCATAATATTGTTGTGGCTTAAATTAGTAAATTGTTGCTCTATTATGAACACCAAGTGCAAATGTTCCTTTGATTGTGAAGCTTAAAAATAAAAGTTTTTTTCTGAGTTATAAAACTTATTTCTTGATTTTTATTTATTTCTCAGAAAATAAAAATTATTTTTGAGTTTTAATTTTGTGCATAAAAAATAAAAATTATTTTTTGAACTTTATTTTTTTGCTTACAAAAAAGCAATCTTCCCGATTTAAGTTCGTATTAATCACTAGAGTCCGTGCAAAAAGTCTTAATTGTTTAATTAAATGAATTTTTTTTTTATATTTAATATGGAATAATAACTAAGCAATAAACAAAAAAATTCAAAAATTCATTTTTTTTGAGGAATAAATAAAAATCGTGGAAGGCAGATTATCATGTTATATGGTTATGAAGTTATATATTTTTATTTTATTTATTTATTTATTTTCACATTACCTATAACCTAGCCTTTAAAGGCCATAATCGGTTACAAATTTCTACTAACAATTGTAAATAAAATTTATATATGAAAGTATGTATTAAAAAATAATTTAATAACTGTATTTTGTTGTTGTTAGTATAACGAAATAATCATATAACTTGAAAACCAGGCTTCTGTGAACAACCAAAATATTTATTTCCTAAGAAAAAAATAAAACTTAAAAATAAATTTTATTTGCAACGGAATAAATTATACTCAGAAAATAATCATAAATTTGAGATTTTTATTAAAACTTATGTGTTGTTTTCACAACACAACTGATTGAGCGTGTAGTGAAATTTATATGAAAATCAGTCAGTTTTTTGAGTGTTTTTCATATAAATTTTACTACACGTTCAATCACTTGTGTTGTGAAAACAGCACATTAATAAAAAAAAAAAAAATATACATACATATACATATGTATATGCAAGGTAGTACATGAAACAAGGAGTTTCTTTGTGTATTCCCTATGCACGTAGCTTTAATTTAAATTTGAAAAAAAATCGGTTTCTGTAATCCCTGAATATTTTACTTATTTTAATACGAAAATAAAATTGTTGTTTCATTTTTAATAACTTTAGAATTTCTTTTTGGCTATAGTGTAAAAAAATTATTTGAGAATAAATAATGTTTAAAAATTTGTTTAAGAGTGTATCAGGGCACATTCACAAGGCACAATATGCATCAGAGAGCATTAATTTTTTAAACACAAGTTTTTGGCTAACTATTTTTAGTTATATTGCCAGGGTAGCACATAATTCAAGGGCCACCTCCAAGTCATCGGTCAACTTTAATTTTCAAAATCCGCTCTAGAGTATTTAAACTCTCCACTAGTACATCGTCTGACTTTTATATGGTTCTCCACCAAGTAGGGTTTTTTCCCGAGATTTCCCGGGAATTTCACTTATTTTATTTCCCGTTTTCCCGGGATTTTTGTTGCGGGATCCCGGGAAATAAAAGTTCCTCATAGTTTCAGAAAAAAGCTATTTATACTTTGAAATTTAGTTTTCTATTCTCTAAAAATTAGCATCTGTTGATGGGTTGTGGATTAGATCAACAACAAGAAGTGAGTACGTTCGTAAATCAATGTCTACTGACGCAATAAATCTACCAAAAGCAGAAAGTGCCGTGCAACAGTTGATTATTAATAAATTTAGTAAAGTGAAGAGTTAATAAAGAACATAAATTCAAAATAAGATGCAGGCCATAAATTTTAATTGTCCATGGACAAGTCATAAAAATAGGAGATATCCAAAATATCGCTCCTTTATTGCAGCAAAGTCATATCTACAAAAAAAATCGATCTTGGCAAAATGCGATTAAAGTTTTCAAAATGTACCGATTTAAAGATATATTTTGCTATAACTTCGGTTCAGTTGAGATAAAATACCGATTTTTTGTTACGAGAAAGTATGAAGGAACTCTTTGCTTAATTAACTTAAAATTAAAAAAAAAATTTGAGATATGACGACATGTTTATAAGGTGATAAACATAAATTTGTTTCATATTGTGACGGCTTATATAACCGGGAAGTGCTGGGAAACCGAAATAAAAAAAACTATGGAAACTCGTGTAAGACACTACAACATACTATTTTAAAAATACATTGTCTTAAAGATTACAGGTGGATCTTGTAAGAAGAAGTCCGTTTGATGATATTTTTTGCATCAACCTTGACATACATTTGACTGATAAAGACGTTGTTTATAAAAAAGAAAAATTACTTCGGACTGTGAATTAGAAATATGCAACAACTTTAAACTTTTTCACTTTAAACCATTTGTCCAATCTCGGTAAAAAAGTGAACTAAATTTTCGGAAACGTGGTTATAAGTAAATAAAATGAGAAATATACTCTTTGCCGACTTTCTAAACGCATTGAGTGTGGCTTAGTGTTATTTCCTAAGCTGTTAAAAAATGTTAATATATTTCTTAAAAAATATATACTTATAAAACATATTTATTTAAAATATTTTATCTATTTTATGAATTTACTTTTTGATCTCATAACTTGAGTACCAAAATTTTTGTTTGTTTTTATTATTGTTTTATGAATTAAATTGTTATGTTTATGTTATCTTTTTATCTTGTATTTGGATCATAATGATACGAAATTTACATATAAAAGTGTAAAGTAATAATAATTCAAGTTCCTCTTTTAACCTTTAATTAATTTTTGTAGTTTTTAGGCATTTCTTTTACTTACTTTGTAAGTCCCAATTTACACTAGGGACATTTCTTGCCGGACAGACGAAGTTTGATGGCGAGGGGTCGAAAAGGTAGAGTGTGTAGTACATGACTATCTGTACTGGACATTTTTTCATTTCTCTTTCTTACTTTTCGTAGTTTACATACATACAAGTATTAATTTCTGTCTGACTTCTAATGTTTCATATGTAAACACTTCAGGTAAGATTAAATGAGAATTCAAAAAATGTCCGGCAAGAAATGTCCCTAGTGTAAATTGGGACTAAGCAAGTTCCCTTACGTTTTTTTTTAAAAAAGTTTTTTTTCATTAATTTAAAACAAATTTACTTTGTATTATTTATATGGAGCGAGATCCCGAGATCCCGGGAAATTTAAAAACATTTCCCGTTTTCCCGGGAATCGAAAAACTCCGGGGAAAAAAACTCTACAACCAAGTCACATCGAAGTATTTATGGTTCTCCACCAGACAAAAACATTAAAAATTTAAACTGCAACTCGGTACAGATATACGATATTAGCCAATGCGAGATGAAACTTAAAACGCTCCAAAAGCAGACTAACAAAGCCGAGAAACAACGGCAAAGACGCACGAGCTGTATTGATACAGTAGTTAAATGTCTTAGCGATTTATAAGTTTTTAAGGTTTGGTCAGAGACTGAAAATTACGATTATTTTTCAAATTTAAACTTAAAAAGTAGTGCTTCGTGCATAAGGAATACACCAAGATAATCCTCGTTACATGAACTACCTTTAAGTGCACTATTTTTATTTTTTTAAGTTTTATTAAAAAACTCAACTTTACCGATTATTTTCTGGTGCCTGATTCTGGCAGTCGTGGCCGAGTACTTTCTCGTTTCGAAAGCAATTTAATATCTTATTATTTCAGGCAATACTGAACGAATCTGAATGTTGTAAAGCATTCATTTGAGTTTCACAATACTGAAAAAATAATTTCGATTCGTTCAGTATCGATTGAAAGAATTAAAAATAAAATTTCTTTCGTATCGAGAAAGTACTCGATCACGACTGCCAGAATTAGGCCCCTGAGTTTTATTCCATAGGAAATAAAAATTATTTAAAAGTTTTATTTTTTGTATACATTTTCATATTATTCGAATGTGTATTCTAAGTAAAATTACAATCCTCAAAAGCTTTTATACTTTAATAGTCTTATTCCTTCAATATTTTCCAGGAATATTTTCTATGCACTATCAGAATTTTTCGTTTGTATATTTCTGCTACGAGGCTTACTTTAGCTTTCCTTTGGCTAGCAATGAAGTCAATTGTACAGAAAATTAATACAAACGAAAAATTAAATATAAAAAAATTAATTTAATTTAATAAATAAGAGTTTTTGTTCGGACTCTGGGGATAAATTCTCCCTTAAATGGGTCAATAATTAAACGTGCTATGTATAAAAGTTCGAACATAACTTTGAAATTATAATTTGTTTATGTCTTTTAACCAGGGATTAATTCAGTTCAGTTAATTCAAACAGTTATTCTGAGTCGATCGATATACATATGTACCTAAAGTTGGATCTTGAACAAATATCTTTATGTGCTACACACATAAGCACAATCGCATATTGAGTATACATAATTAGTTAAACTTTTATTACCCTCTGGATTTTCAGGTAGCTAAACCTTCTTTTATTAGGGTATTCATTCGGTAAACCTTTAATCGGTTAACCGATTAATAACCACCTGATTAACTGATCGGTTAACTTAAAATTGGCTTTTTTCGATTAACGATTAAATTGGTTAATTTCAGTCGATTAACCGAAGTAACAAAATTTTAAATTTTTTGTAGTAACGGGTCCGCCATATAACGTTTTTTTTCAACTAGTGCTTATTTCGTGAATGGTAACACTTAGCTCATGTCTGATTTTACAGATAATTAGTTTTATCCTTCCGCTGAACGAATATGGTTGTGTATACGCTTGAACATCGCTGGGAAATATGCGATTTAGCTTCGCTAAGTGGGCCTGCGATCGACTTACAGAAGATAAAGATTTTGCCAAAAAAAAAACATATTTTCAGATGATGCCAAGATGATCTTGGCGGGTATGTAAACAAGCAAAATTGTCGCTTTTGGGGCACAGAAACCCCGCACGCATACATTGAAAAGCCGTTGCACCTAAAACGAGTCACTGTTTGGGCCATTTTCCTTCGAAAATGGACAAGGAGTGGCCGTTACAGTCAATGGCGATCGGGTTCGGGCCATGTTAAACGAATTTTTGTTCACAAAAATTGAAGAGGAGGATATTGGCAACATTTGTTTTCAACAGGACGGCGCTACGTGCCACACAGCCGAAGCTACACTCGATGTTTTGCGCCCTGTTTTTGAAGATCGCATTATCAGCCGCAGAGCTGATGTCGTTTGGCCACTTCGGAGCTGCGATTTGACGCCGTTGGACTATTATTTGTGGGGTGCCATCAAAGATAAGTGTTACGCCGACAAGCCGGAGACAATTGACGCTTTAAAGGACAATTTCGTGAAGCCATTGATCGATAATGTGCTTAAAAATTGGACCAATCGTGTAGGCTACTGCATGGCCAGCCTAGGCAGCCATTTGAATGAAATTATTATCCATTATTAACCGGAAGGATTGTACTTTCAAATAAAAAATGAAATTTTAGAAAATAGTCAGTAGTTTTTTTAGAGCATTTTCAAAAAAAAAAGTTATTTGGCGGACCCTGTACATATTAAAACATATTTTTTGTATTTTTAATTATTTGGTTTGTCTCATAAACATACATACAAAAGGTATGTGTTTAGAAAAATATTTTCTTTAAATTCAGTACAAAATCAGAAATTAAGGAATTCGAAAATAATTTTTTTGCAGAATGTTCGATGTTGACCTTTGCCAGGATCAGTCGGATGATGAGCTGACAGTAAAAGAAACTCTCGATTGTAACACAAACAATCTTTTAACAACATTAACCGAAGCAATTTGAAGTGTTTACAATTTTAAAAGTTAAAACTGGAATTCAATGTCGTAATGGAAGATTTTATATTTTTAGAGAAATACAGGAAAATAACTGAGAAATTAGATAATCTGTATTATGGATTGCTTTCAATTTCTCCAACATCTTCGATAAGTGAAAGAATTTTTCCAAGTAAAGTTTTATCAAAACTAAAGAAAAGAATCGCTTAAATCCTAAGCATTTAAACCAAATAATTTTTCTTAGATTATTTTATAAGATCTCGTCCCTAAATTAAATATGTTTTTCTTTCGGCCCGTTTTAAGGCATAACCATAATATGCATAGCCTTGCTTAACCTACTGTCAAAAATTAACAATAAGTCTCTCAAATGTATTAAAAAAAAACGACATAATAAAAAACATTGGATTCCGTACGGAATGTGCGATTAGATTCGCACCTTGCTTAAGCAAATGACAGTTTCATTAAACTTAGCAAAAAGTTCCCTTAAGTTCAATATGGTTTGCCTCATATAATTAACATGTATTCACACTTTTGCTTAAGCCAACTTAAGCACATTGTGGTTGGGCCTTTAGTTCAAGAATTGTTTGTTTTACTATGTTATTGTTTTTTTTACTTATAAATTCCAAATAATTAAATAATTTTTGCATTTTTATATATTGAAATTATGTACTTAATTTATAACAAAACTTTATTAATCGGTTAACCGATCAATAACAAAATTAACCGATTTTAAACCGACTAGACCAAAACCTCGGTTAATTAATCGAGCGATTAACCCTAATTCATATACATACCTAAATTCCCGTATTTTAAAATTAAATTCATTTTAAATTACATACTAGATTCATCAGTTACTTATAAAAAATCTTCGAGATTAATGAAAAAAATCATAGATAAATATCTAACAGATAAAAGTACATATTGTAAAAATACTGGTGTGCAATATTCTTTGTTCTCTCATTAAATAACTGGTTTAAAAATGGAATTCAATTAACGTTTTTTTTTACACATATTCAATTTAAAAAAAAAAATAAAACAAAATCAAAATGACGCAAAATAATGATTTAACCATGTGAAATAAATAATATTCAGCACAAACATCAATAATAACAATATTTAATATGAAGAGTTTATAAACAAATAAATTTTAGCTTGAAAATACACACGTACGTATGTCTTTGTATGTCTTGCTGACATTTAAACTAAGTTTAAATTAAAATAAAATGACACACAAACACACAATAACTGCACATTAAATGAAGAAACTTAATTCAAAAATTTATTTTTGTTTTGTTTTTTTAATGAAAGATTGGCCTTTGATGACGTTGACATTTTTTTCTGCTCATTAAAATGTGTTTTGTATTTTAATTCAAAATTTTTTAACAAAATAGAAAGTCAAGCCTACAGCTAGAGGAGGACCGATAAAGATAATATTGAGACGACGACACACACACACACAAACACATTTAATTTTTTAATTAAATGATCATCTTTAAAATAATAATTATTCTGTAATTTTTTAGTATTAAGTTAATTTTTCCAATATAAAATTTACATTACTTCTCCCTCACTAAATTAGGAATATTGAAGCTGTTTGTTTAATTCACCAAAATTTATTTTATTTATTTTGAATTTTGTTTCGATTTATTACCAGTAAACGGAATTGAAACCCAGCAATAAAGCTAGTCAATGAACAATGAAATTGGTATGTATAAAATTTGTGCTTTTGACTCGAGTGTTGTGTTCATCATATATGAACACACTGCAAGTATGTAGATTGATATGTATGTAGGTAAGAACGATATACATACATACATACAGTGTCGGTCAAAATAATAGCACTAGTTCCAACAATTTTTTATAAGAAGAATAGAATAGAACAGCAAGTCTAAAGAACAATGGGAACGTGCTATGGACAGATGAATCAAAAGTTGTCCTTTTTAGTGGGAAAGGGTTGTATTTCTTTTGCCCGAAAACCACATAACAATTAATGCAACCCGCGTTATACAAAAACATCATATAACATGCAAGGGGTGGTTTTTCTTGTCAAGGAGTAGGCCCCATACATTTGTATTTAAAATTCCTTTAGAAGGTAATGTTTACCATATGCCTCAGATAAAATGCCGCTAGTGTAAGCCTTCCAACTGGAAAATGACCCCAAACACACCAGTTAATTGGCAAAAAGTGGATCGATAATAATTCAATCAATGTGATGGTGCGGTCAGCTCCATAGCCAAATTTAAACCCCATCGAAAATCTATGGGCAGACGTAAAAAACGCGAGCGTCTGCGATGAAACCAAAAAGTGCTGTAGGTCTTTGGAAAACTGTCCCCGAAATATGGAACTCAATCCCGGTCAGAACCTTGTAAATTCGATGAAAAAGCGTTGTGCGGCTGTAATTGAAAGCAAATGTCATGCAACAAGGTATAAAAAATAGTTTTAGCCTACAAACTTTCTGCATAAAAATGAGATAAGCTGATATTATTTTCATTGATTTAGTTTTTGTATGTGTAAATGAATATGTACGCTACATATCGTCCATATAAAAAAAATTTACTTGGGTATGGGGTATATGTGACCTTCTCCGAGAAAAGGGATTTTGTGTGTCAAAAAACGGGTTGGGAGTGGATTCTGGTACCTAAAAGGGTGTAGAATAACATGAAATGAGTTTTTCTCAAAACTTCATTTTCACACACTAGCTCCCTTTTCTCGGAGAAGGTCACATATATATTTTCCATACCCCCTCTTTCTAAGTCCATAGCCGGTTTTACGAAATTTTGTATGGTTTCTGAGATATTAAGCATACATTTTGCTACATATCAACTATTTTAAAGTTTATTGAGTATTGCTTTGCTCTACTAGCCACTGCTGGGCGAATGCAGAAAATTCCTCATCCAAAAACGTACAAAATAAATTTAACTCTTGCTTTACATCATTGCCGTAAGAAAAAAAAGTAGTTTAAGCAAAATAAAATGACAACAGCTCAATACACAGCTGTAAGTTAACGTATGCAGCACGAAAATCTACTTTTTAGAAATAAATTTAGAAAGGTGCGGCAGAAATATTTTCACTTTCAATAAAATGCAAATAACTTCTAAGTTCGTTTATTATTGTTCACAAAAATTCTATCGGGTATAATATCAGACAACTTCATGGTATACTACATTGTGGTTTTTATGCCTTACGACTTTTTGGCATGTGCGCCATACCAATAATGAGCTGAAAATATGTACATCAGAGGATTTATGATTCTGATTTGATTAGAATCACACCTACCTCTTGGAAGATGTTAGAAAACTTAATAAAATGTTTCAATTGGTGCTATTATTTTGACCGCAGCTGTACATACAACGTTCATTTTCTGCAACAACTTCATAAGTCAAAAGTTACAAATTTTGAATTTATATCACTAATGCAAGGTAAATCAAGTGTTTTATGAAATCGTTATCATTTCATATCACGATATTGTAAACTTAACTCTTGAGAGAAGAATAAAATTTTCTTTTTCCAATATGTTGTGTGTAAATTTAAAACTTTGAATTCGTTTTCTGTAAAACTAATATTTTTGAGTTATGACGGTGTTGCATTAAATGAGCGATATATAGATGTTAAATATATGGATGTGGTGTTGACAGACAAACAGACGTAGTACATACACATATGGATGGTTGATCGAGTATTAAATTTAAATCTCAGCTGAAAAGCTACAACACACTCTCATACAGTTCAAGAGAAACAAAACAACAACAACAACAAAAAATTGATTAATATAAGTATTTTAAATTTAAAGGTAAAACAATAAATGTAACTTTGTATGAATATAAAAAAAAGAAACACATTGTATAGATAGGCAAAGTACTCGTAGAATACGTGTAAAAACGATATGATCATATGTGGACACATATACCTACGAACAAAAACCTTTATTTATCATCATGACGACTTTGTTATTGCTTTTTGTTTGAACTGTTTAAAGGCCGGTATTATTGTTCAATAATAAAATGAGTGTTGTGAGCAAATAGATTTTAAAAGTGAGAGTATTTTTGAGTTGAAAATATCTTAACTTTATAATAATAATTACTGATCTCATAACTGAATTGTTAAGAAAAACAAAAAGTGATTCAAAATAAAATGTTATAAAAAAAGCGAATTTAATTTACAGTGTTTGCATAAAATTTGTTTACAAAATATCGATTGCATTTACTAAATTAATCAATTCGGTATTTATCCGTGAGTCGAGTACGTCCATATGAAAGAACTAGTGTTAAATTTAACATATTAGCTTTTTTAGCAAAAACACTTCGTCAGCCCATTATTGGTTTGGCGCATATCCCAAAAACTCGTAGCGAAGAAAATCGACAATAAAGGTTTGCATGCTTCCGGAATATGCTTGTGAAAGTTCACTAACGTACTTAGAAGTTAATAGTATGTTATTGAAAGTGAAAATTATTTTTCTGTGCCACATACGCAACATTTCTAAATTAATTTCTAAAAAGTAGCTTTCTGTGCTGCATACGTATACTTACTGCTGTGTGTTTAATTGTTGACATTTTACTTTGCTTTTGCTTTAAATTTATTTTCTTGTTGTCATTTTATTTAACTACTTTTTTTCTTACGACAATGTATTCGCCAAACAGTGGCTTGTAGAGCAAAACAATACTTAATAAACTTTGAAGTAGTTGATAGTGAGCAAATTAATGCTTATTATCTCAGAAACCATAAAAAATAAAGTGAACAGATTTTGGATTCAGAATGGTGGTATTCAAAATATTGTATATGGTCATAACTACTCAATTTTTTTCAAAAATGGTCGGTAGGTTAAACCATGGCCGGTAGGTCAAAAGACTTATCTTCGGTCCCATTGATTTTACTTAAAACTTTTAAGCATAATGCAATTCACATGCTTTTATAACAAGCTCTTGAAAGAAACTTGGTTTTAAATATTTAAAATAATATACACTGCCGCCGCACGGTCAAGTTTTTCTTGATAGTCTTTTACATATACAGGTAACCCTCCTACAAGACGGCTTCCTACAAAACGATTTCGATCTAACACGAAAAAAAAATTTGCGGAAATTTCCTCATCGACAACACGGTTTCATTCTAACACGATAAAATGGAAATGCAACTTTATCATGATTGAGTTGTTAGAATTGTACTAAAATAGTACAAAAGTACTAATTTTTGCATCCCTATTAAGATTTAGTTAGATTAGAATAAAAATGTAACTCTTGTTTATGTCTTTGTAATTTTTTGTATGTATGCACATATTTCTAATAAAAACAATGAATTTAAAGAAAATATTTAATTAAAAAAAAATTTATATTTTACACTGTCTCCTTGCCTCATATTACACGTTTTCCTACAACACGGCGTTTTCTAGGAACCTATCTACCGTGTTGTAGGAGGGATACCTGTACTGTTTGTCAAAATTTACATAAATTGAAAGCTGTGACGTAGGCTGTACTCAATTTGTAAGCAATTTAGGGGGTAATTTTGTTGTTCACTTCACCTTGCGTTGAGAAAATTTTCATATAAAATTTTTTGAATTTTCAAAAATTTCAAGATGTCATCAAGTAAACAATTTATAAAGAAAACTTGTAATCAGCAGCCGTATTACGTAATTCGCTAAAGCTAAATCTCTATCGCTAAAAATCTATAAAGTTGATTTACCAATTTTTGGCTACGAATGCAATTCTGTAACGTGCACTTTTAAATTTGGCACTGCCATACAAATTTTATTCGCCCTAATTTAAGCTTTTAATGTCATCGCAAAAATTTTTAAATTTTGTATTCTTTAAGGCATTTAAGCTATCGAGATTTAGCTTTAGCTAAGCGTATTACAAAATACGGCTGCTGCTGTTAAATTGAAATTAAAATTACGAAACAAATGGAAAGGTGAAATTGAAAGCAATATCGTGGTCAATTTAAAAAATGTGAGTGTGTTAGCAAAAAAGTGAGCATTTGAATGGAATTGAAAGCCAAAACTTGATCGTGTGGCCACCAAGTTAAGTACGAGTTTTTCATTTCTGTGTAAAAGTAACAAAGGGCCACAACGAACTCTTTCAATTTGGTCCTATTTGATAAAAGATGTTTAAATTCTCTAAAGCTTAGGCCGCTTTGAGAGATTTCTGATTCTAGTTGGCGTCTCAAATTTCTTAACAACAGAATATCGCCCGTATTTATATTGTTTATTTTTTCTAAACATAAATAATTTTGTATATTTCTATTTAGTAAAAGCAGGCTTGGCTAATTCAGATGATTTATAATTATTAAAATTACAGCTTTATTTCCAGTTTCCAAATTTAACTCCCCAATACATTTGATTTTCAAAAGGTTATCGAAAGAAGACAGTAGTGAATTCTTTCCTAAATAAAGAATTTTTTTTTTTACTTTAACTGCAAAATTTAAAATCCCCCTACGATCAAATCTAAATAAAAACGTTGCACAACACTTAAAATATTGAGAAAATAGAAATATAAGAACGTTAAAAACACGTTAACACAATTGGAGAGTTTCCTTTAAGCTAAAGAAACAGGTAGAATAAGTAAATAAACGTTAACACAAAACAAGAGTAGAAATGCATGTCTGTAAAAAGAGAGCATTAAATTCAAGGGTTAAAATTAAAAAAAAAATAAACAGGTAAAACAATGTTTGTTTCTTTTTGGCTTATTGAAATTGTACAAATATTATAAAAAAAATAAAAGAAAACAACAATTGTATTCAACAGTACAACGTCGGTCATTTAACTAATGAAAAATTTTTTATTTTAAATAAATCAGAGAGACAAAAGAGATTCAACTTAGCTTAGTCAGAGTTAACCCATGAGTTTGAGACTGCAAAACTATCTTAATAAAAATATGATTCATAATAACTTTGAAAAAAAAATCAAATATATAAAAGTTATTAATTAAATTAAATATATTTCATTGTTAACTATTTAAATTACTGACTTATTCTGGCGGTGCTCAAGAGATTAAAAATGTTTGTTAACTATGCTGGCTTAACAATGTGCAGTAGAGGAGAGTAAAACTTATTTTTTGTACTGGTAGGTTTGAAAGTAAAAATGTATTTTGTTACTACAATTTCTGTTGCTGTTGCTTCTACTGCTGGTGATCGTGGTTTCATCGAAATAATTAAAAACAGAAAAATTGAAGACTACATGAACTAATAAACCCCATTTTTGTGCTGTGCTAAAACAATATGAAAAGAAGAGGAAAATGAAAAAAAAATTTAATTAAACACAACATTACAAATAGATTTACTTGTAGTAAATTTAAAAAAGAACATCATACAAAATACAAAAAAAAAAAAACAAAACTACATACAATATTACAACAATACAAGGTAATTTAAAAATTTGTTGAAAATTTTTATGAATGAACCACTCACAGCAGCAGTTTAGTTCACATTTTTTAAAAATAATTGCAAAGTAAAATACAAGTATGGCGCAACAACGGTTTCAAGAATGTTTTAAAAAAATAAAAAACTACACAATGTCAGCTGCAGCACCTGGCCACCGCCCTAAATTTGGAATAGTAAAAGTATGTTTCCTAATCATAATGTTGCAGTTTTATGTGGAAGTAACACTACAGCAAGAGTCTTTAGGGAATACATTTTCTCCTTACTATTACGTTGGTTGTTTTACGATGCGTACAGAAGTTCTTACCGAATCTGTGTTTGCGAGAATGCCTCGAACTTGTGTGGAAATTTGTGAATTAAAGAATAACACTTATGCCATCTTATCGGCTGAGAAGTGCTATTGTTCCAGGGATGTTGTGGTGGAGGATAGGCAAGATGATATTTTGTGCAATACACCTTGTATGGCCATAAAATCGGAATACTGTGGTGGTGTGGGAGTGCATAGTTATTACACCTTTAATACAGACGCCACACCGAAAGATCTTGAGCTGAAAAATGCCACAGAAAATAGCTTGAGTATTAATTGGAGACCTTATGAGCCACAGAAAATGTTTATTGCTGGATCCGAAACACCACCAGTATTCAAAATAACCAATTATTTAATACAAATTCAACGTTTGCATACTTACTCTTCGCAGGCCTTCTTCGCGCAACCAGAATTTGTGGTACAAGGCACAGAAAATAAATTGGAAATAACAGATTTATTACCAGCTACCGAATATAATATAACAGTACGTTCAATTTGCGAAGGTTTGAACGGGGAGGCGGAAAACTGCGGCTCCTCGTCTATAGTGGGGACCACTTTAGTGGCAGAGCCCAGTCCCAAGCCAGCTCAACCTAGAGTCCTGAAGACAACTGATAACACCATGACCATTGAAATTAAACCCGTAAGAAACGATAATGGCCCTGTTACCAAAGTTTTAGTTATAGTCGAAAGAGTTGATGAGTCGCTGTCACAACCTTTTGACACCAGTTTGTTGGGAAGTTGGACAAAAGCCGACGAAGATGGCTTACCTTATTATATAGCTGCTGAATTGGATTATGACCGTGCTGGGGACAATAAGACTAGAAAATTTGTGGTTGGAGATGGTAAACGTTATGGACGTTACACTAATCCTACGTTAAATGCTCAAAGCTCGGATTATCATATAAGTCTGGGCGTGGTGAGTAGTTAATGATATTTAAGACGTGTTTCAAAATATAAACTTTATTTCCCTGTCTTTACCAGGTCAGTACCTTAAATGGTATCACCAAAACTTTGTACACCCGCAGTGATCATGATCAACATACCTCTTCTTTGGATAATTTTACTTATGCCACTTTCGAAGCAGGACAGAGTTCTTTGGTGGCGTTGACTGTAACCTGTTCTATTTTTGGAATATGTTTCATACTCTCCGTCATAACATATTTCTATCTACGCTACAAACAATGCCAAATCGGCACTGGTCGAGGCAATTTTCATGAAATGACAATGCAACAGCCCATAATAGAAAGAGAAAATAATGGCTTTGTTGTAGAAGACGAAATGCCACAAACTGTAGAGAATTTTAAAGAACAATTAAACGCTTTAGTAGATAAATTGGATGTCAACAAAAGAATACCTCGTAATAATTTGCGTATGAATGTTAATGACGTAATAGCTGAGGGAAATTATGGTGAAGTAATAACAGGAAAACTATTGGCCAACAGTTTGCCTGAGTCCAGTGCAGACTGTCAATTGCATGTTTTATCCCTGGACGAGTTAACCAGTACAGATCAGGGCAAATTACTACAGGAACTTCGAAACTTAACGAAATTGCAACAACATTCAAATGTTTTGGATTTCTATGGACTGTCATCCAGTACCGATTGGTTTTACTTGGTATTTGAACATGAAAATGTTACTTTGAAACGTAGACTTGTAGAGAGTAGAAGAGCTCCTAGTTCAGCCATTATGCAACGCATAACTGCCTTATCGGAACAATTAATTCTACAATGGATCTATGAAGTAGCCAGTGCCATGGATTATTTAGCAAAATCAAAAGTAATCCACAAACACTTATCATCACATTGCATTTATGTGACTGCAGAAATGAAATTAAAAGTATCGGTTTTTGGTCCCACTCCATATGTAAACAATCAGAAAAAAATTGATCTCACTAGATGGTTGGCGCCAGAAGTTCTACGTTATCAACATAATTCCTCCAAGTCTGATGTTTGGTCTTTTGCTGTGGTGGCCTGGGAATGTTGTTCGCTGGGGGCCACTCCGTATGCTCAAATCAATAATTCAAATAAAATTTTAGATGCGCTTAAGAGTGGTTCGAGACCAGCACAGCCGTCTTTTGTTTTTGAAGATCTCTATCAAATGTTGTTAAACTGCTGGACTTTGGAGCCCAGTGACCGTGTTAATTTTGAAGATATTACCTTAAATGTTCGCCAGTTAATGACCTCACCACGGCACGCCTTAAATTTTGATGCACCAAAAGAACAAGCTGCAAATGATGTGCTTAATTCATTGCCCTTCTATTTGCCCATGTTGGAAGTTGAGAATTAAGAAAAAGTGGAAAAGGTGAGAAATTATTTAACTTAGTAAAGTGCTAAACAATTTTCAAAAATGTGTGTAATTTGCAATCTAAGTTAGGTAAATCTAAGTTAAAGATGATATCGTAAGGCTTATGGAAAGAGCTTTAATTATAACTTATAATAATTTTAAATATTATAAGTTTATTTGTCATATTTTTAGTTTAGTTAGTAGAGTCTTTAAAACTGTAAATGATGTAAATAAAAAAAATAAAACAATAAATTGTTAAAAACTCGTTTAAAAAATTACCCACAGTAAAAATTTAATTATTAAAAGCTTGAGAGCTACTTCGAAGAAACAAAAAAAAAACTTAAAAAAATGTTATTTTTTGATTCTTTATAATTGTTGATTTTGTTATTTCGTTTGCAACATATCAGAACTTTTGAGGAAGAGTCTTTCTGTTTAAATTCAACAAGGCTCGCAAAGATTCAGGTATGTGATGAAAATCAATCGATTAAAAAATAAAAAAAAGTTTTGAGCATTTCTAAAATCCATTTCTGAATTAAAGTCTGACCGCCTAGTTATAAAAAATAACCATTAAACATTTTATAAGATTGATTTGCAGCTCAATTATGAATAAAAATTTCCTGGGAGTTTTCTTCCTTCTCCCATTTTTCCTATGTAAATTCAATTGTAAAAATGGAAAAAGGGAAAAAACTACCGTGGAATTTGTATTAATAATTGGGCTGTTATAGTCTACAACTACGGCCGTTCGTTTTTTGTTCAAAATACAGAGCTCAATTAACATATGGGCATTTCCATCATGTCGAACGTGACCGAATCCTCCCTTACAAACCTGCTTCGTTTAAAGCTAAATTTTTTATTGGGTATTTTCTAACCATTTTTTGTTGTGTTTAGCAGCCAAAGGGCGATGAGAAGTACTGAAACGAACGAACATTAATGTGATGAACAGAACACAACGAAGTTTGTTATGTTTACAAAAAACAAAAGGCAATGAAATGTTCTTATCTCAATGTTGAGCCGGATAAGTATAGTATTTGTATTGTGTACAAAGATCACAAATATTAAAACTTTTTTTAAGGTATTTATTTAAGTTTCCTGATGATCTGGCCTAAGCAACCAGTGAAATGCGCATAGGAATAGCTTATCCCATCAACAATAAATTTCAAGTATTTTTATCAATAATAAAAACTGGGAATTGAGCACGAATAACAAAATCTTTTGAAAATTTAAATTTTGTATTCCCAAAAATTGAAATTACTTTTTGATAATATGCCTGTTTATGTGCACGGCCAAAAAAACACTTAATTGACAACATCTTTTGTAAGTTGTTGTTGTTTTTATTTTGTTTTTCTTAACCTACTTACAACTACAATTAATGTTGAGAGAATTTCAACTAATTGTAGGGGGAATGTAAGACGAGATAAACCCACTGTTATATGTATTTATATACCTGATTGGATATTCAATAAATTACTTAAAAAAATACAAAATACAAAATACATGTACCATATGGACCACTTTTGGCTCCCCAGCCGATAACAAAAAAATTCAACATAATAATAAAAAATGTCCCACAAACACCATTAACGTTTGTGTTTTCCATATTTCTACTATTTGATTAATTTGAATTTATTTTTAGTATTTACGTCGTTTTTGGAAATAGATGATAAAATAAACTTAGGTTTTTTTTATGCGGTAGATGCGTTCCATAAAAAACGTATAAAGGCGATCCGCAAAAAGAAAAACAACACGACTTCGAATCTAGGTGTAAAAACTGAGTGTTTTCATATAAATTTTACTACATGTTCAGTCACTTGTGTTGTGAAAACAGCACATAAGCTCGCCTAAAAAAAATCCTAAAAAAACCAACAGCATAAACAGGAAAAAGCTTTAGAAAATTACTAAACCTATTGTTTATCTACAATTCTTGACTCTCGATACAATGCTCGAGCATATTTCAAAGACAATCGACTTCAATCGTATCGAAAAAACGTCTTATTGAGCTACCTAATGAGCGTCTTTCCAGCCTAGGCTATGATTGTGCTAAAAAGAAGTCAAAAGATACCGTAGTTAGATCTTCTAAAATTTCTAAAGACGCAGATACGCTTGTTTACTGGCGCAATGACATGTTATTCCCAAACTTGAAGAAAATGGCACAGAAATTATACATTTGAGGTGTTCTGTCCCATCTGGTCCAGACGGACTTGCGAAATCGTCTTATTAATGCCAATTTTAAATATAAATATTTAATTTCGGATAAAATTTAGTTTACCGACGCAGCTCCAAATAAAATAAAAAGTACCTAGGGTGGTAGAAAATTGAAAAATAAGAAGAAAATATGAAGTGAACAAAGTGCCGCAAACGAATAGTTTTCTAGTTTCATATGAATGTGCGATTTTCCACTACATTTCTAAACGTAGGGCCAATATTGGTATTTATTTAGATATTATAATAGTTAGCGAAGCCAGTGTTTGTTAACTCCTAGAGAAGCAAACCTTTCCGCTCGGCCGAAGGTCGGCTATGCAGATAAGCTTTAGTTAGCGAAGCCAATGCTTGTTATACCATAGAGGAGAACATTTTTAAATACATCAATGAAGTTTTGGAAAAAAAATTACATGTAACCAGGTAGAATTGAAACGATTACAAAAATCAAAATCATGTCTAAAAAAAATGTGATACATCAAGAAATTGTAATCAATTTAAACGATTGCTGCTTGTACGAATAAAGAACAAGCAGACTGGAATAAAAAAATAAATAAACAAACTTTGAACCATGATAGAAACAAAACACGTATGTAAGTACTAGAAGCGTTAGGTGTATAACATTAAATTGACGTTTTATAAAACAAGGGAAACTTTTTGTTTTTAATTACAATATCATTTTTGGCCAACGATAGTTGTTTAAATTTAAATTGTTTTTATAATATATACATACCTACAGAGAGTGAGAAGTACAGTTTAATAACATTTTTCAAAAAGTTTTCATCAAAATTATTAATAATTCCTTCTTCTTTATATGTTAATTAAGCAAAATGTAAAAATGAATATACCCAAATTTACGTAATTATTCATAATTACCATTTAAAATTTTTTTTTTGTCGAAAAATATCGAATTAATATTTTCACAAAATATAAAAGAAAATAAGGAACAAAAACAATTTAAAAACTACAAGAGGTTTCTTAAGACAATATGTAACATTTGTAGATTTATAAGCAAAAACTTAAAATGAGCCAAACATTGCACAAAACTAAAAACAATCTTTATAATAAGGGAAATCACGATGGGTTGCAAAGTGTGCAAACGATGCAAATGCGTGCAAAAATACACAAATTTTCACAACACAACAACAAAATGTAAATGCAATTTGCTCTATTTACTTCGTTTGCACTATAAAAAGCATGAACAAACTTAGTAGTGCATATTTTAATATGAAAAAGAGAATTCAATTTAAATAACTCAAAAAGAAAAAATTTATTTTAATTTGCTTGTGTATAATTGTAAACAAATTCAGATTTTTTACAGTGCTGCCAAAAGTTTTTTGTGTTGCCACAAAAAGTTTTGAGAAAAATTGCACATTTAAACAAAAATAAAATTTGTATGCTCACGATCAATCATAATATCCACTGCAAATTTACACATTGCAAATTTGCACAATGACCATCGTGATTACCCTTAATGATGTTGATTAATAAAAATTTTTAAAATAATAAATACATACACAATATTTTTCTTATAAAAAAACAACAACAACAACAACAACAAAATATTATATGTATGTTTTTATATAAATTATTCAAAATGTTAATTTGCTTCTTTTTATTTAAATATATTTGTATTTATTTGAGTGATTTGGGAAGATGTTAAAAATAATTTTAGGAACATCTAAACTTTACATAAAATTTTTCAAAAAAAAAGTACATTGAATTTAATAAATATTATTTGCACCTTTTTTTTTAAAGCCCCTTGTGTATTTTTTTAAAAATACTTTTTACATTTTTTCGTGTTAATTCCAATTCACTATTTTTTTTTTGTTTAATTGAATTGCAATAATAATTCGTTGAATAGTTTAATATCGTTAGGTTTTTGTAGTAGAGGTGACATAAATTTGTTAATATTAATACTTTATTATTACTATTATTATTAATAACGATTAAACACAACGCTTAGACCGAAGGCATAATTTAAATACAATTAACAAACAACAACAAGAAAAAAATGTGTATTAAAAAACAAAAACGATCGTTTGAATTCGCACGAACAAACAAATGTTCATAATACCTCGATACATTGGCAACTAAACGTTTAGCAAACTGTTTAATTATTTCAAAGAAGGAAAATGAGAAAAAAATATATACAATCTCACAATAATCTAAACAGTACAGTATTAGTTAAAAGTATTCGAAATAGTTTTCAAATTAAAGTGAGAATTGTCAAACTTGATAAGAAATATCACCATTTTCAACACATTTTGACTAATATGTACTACCACAATGCTTGATGAGTATTTTGATCAGTGTATTCGGGCCTTAACTTCAAGTTTTTTTACCCAACTTAATTTGGCATTTCTTTGTGTCACTGTTTCAATTGAGCAGCGCGTAAAGATTGTTAAAGCCTTTTACGAAAATGGGCGTTCAACTCAATATGCATTTCGCGCCCTTCGTGATTTTTTTAGTCCAGATTGTGTCCACAAACGGGAGAATTGTGCGCAAATTTTAGCAAACCTGGTCTTTAGGAAATGTGAAAACATTTGTGCATGCATGTTTGGTGCGGTTTATGGGCTGGCGACGTCATTGGGCCGCAATACTTCGAAAATAAGGTCGGCCGAGCAGTTACCGTGAAAGGTGTTCGCTTTCGCTAGATTATAACGGACTTCTTGTGGCCAGGTATTGAGGGTATGAACCGGGACGATATGTGGATCCAACAGGATGCTGCCACTTGCAACACAGCCAACGAAACAATGGCTTTTCAGCGCGAGAAATTTAATGGCCGTTTTATCTCACGTCGTGGCGATGTTAATTGGCCGTCACTATAACATGATTTGACACCGTTGGTCGGTCTACTTTCTTTGGAGATATTTAAAAGAAAAAGTGTACATACTATCAAAGTAATTTTTGGGAATACGCAAATTTTTCTTAACAAGATTTTGTTTGTCGTGCTTAATTCCCAATCTTTATTCTTGATAAAAACACTGAATTTTTTTTGCATGAAGTAAAAATTGTTTATATCTTTCATTCTAAATTCACATCACATTTAATTTTAATGATCAATTCGTGAATATATTTACTACCAATTTCACGATGTCGATTTGAGAATTTGTTTTTGTTTCAAATGTATTTGTTCGAAAGAAAGCGTTCTTTCTAATTAAGTGAAATAGACAGTAACTCGTTTTTTTGTTTGCTTACAGGGAAAGGAAAACCTAATAAAATTTGCAAAATGTTTGACATAAAAAAGGCGTTAGTGGAATTTTTAAAAAAAAGAATTCAAACATTTTATACTACAGTCCTTTGAAATTGAAAATAAAATGAGTAACGTCTTTTTTATATTAAGCCATTATCATTTATTCAATTTTTAAAAACGAACTCTGGGTATTTATTTATTTTTGGTAAATTTAGAACAAAGCCTTGATTTCAAAATAGTTTTAAATAATACTTTTGAATACGTTTAAATATCAACTACCCTCAATTTGAATAAGCTGACCGCCAATATTGAAGTACATATTATCGAAAGCTTATCACTAGTGCTAAAAATTTTAAGCAAAAAATATAAAAAAACCTTTATACGATAAAAGTATAGCTACATTATCAACAAATAGAGAGAGAGAGAGAGAGAGAGAGTAATAGAGAAAATAAATTCAGCCACAATTTTTTTTATTGTACAAACGTATTAATAAATTTTGTTTGTATCAATATATTTCTATATTAATACAAGTACAAGTGCTGAGATGTAAGAGAAAAAAATAAATAATTAATAAGTTTAAAGGTCATTAATACCCTATAAATAATGACAATAACGTAAACATTCCGATTTAAAGAAAATCTCGCAATTTAGAGCAATTTGCAATATATTTTCAATTCTGAGAGTTTCCGGAATATTTTTGTTTTTAATAAAAACATGCCTTAAGGTCTCAGGCATACAATTAAAATTTTATTTTGGCAAATGAATTCAGTTTTGATTTTTTTTTATTTGTTTTTGAATTTAGAGGAAATTTTAAATTTGTAATAAAGAATTGATCTATTTCGGTCAAAAATTAAATTTTTTAAAATTTAAAATTAGTCACGTTTTTTTTATAAAGAATGTTTTGTGTGAGAATAGAAATGTATGTACTTAAACCATTATGATTATAAATATGTCATGGTTTAGCAAGTAATCGTTGAAATAAAATTCTCTAAACAAATTATTGTCGAAAGGGTAAATTGAATGGGATTATTTTAATATTGTAGTGTGTTCTACATTTTACTTTGTTTTTTTTTATTTTTTTTTATTAATCATTTAATTTATTATTTATGCAATATGTGTTAAAAAGAATATTATGTTGACAAAGAAATTTATATTTTTTTTTGGTTGTGCAAATACTTTCTGATTTGTTTTCTTTTTGTTTGTTAAATAAAATTAGTTTCGGGACTTTTTATTACATTTTCTAAAGAGATAAATTTCTTTGTTTTACTTTAGAGCTTCTGATGCAATTGATAATGAATGCAATTGTTATGAATTATAAAAGTTATCACAAAATATAAGATTTTTTTAACTACAGTTAGAACAGCATTTCTTTATTCGTTTTCTTCAGGAACAGAAGTCTAATTTAATAATTTTTACAGGAGAAGGAAAAAGGCAGCGTTTAAAAAAACTGCAGTCAAAGTGGAAAAACTGCAATTTCTTCTACTTATTGGCAAAAAAAAAACTAATGCTTTTACTACTGATTCATTAAATGTTTACATTCGTCAAACCAACTCGAAAAGTTGTACACAAATTTTCCTGTTTTGTTCGACTGCAGTTTTTGAAACCCTGGAAAAAACTTGCTAAAATCTTTAGTTCTAAATTTTTTAAATCTGTAAATGCAGTTTTGTTTTATTTTCGAGTATTTTTTTAATGCAAAAGAATTCGTGTAAATATAAATCTTTTGTTACACAAACACAAACACAATTTAATTTTAATTTTAACATCAACCATATCATTCATAAATTTTTTGTTATCATTTTTGTTAAAAAAATAACATCGAAAGATCAATAAATTCACAACAGTCACCTCTTACAATTGGTTGATTGGGTTTAGAATAATAAAAGCTGATCATGTTGTCAATATGCAATGAATCAAAGTGCTGGCTTGGAATGGAGATAGCATTTGGAATATCCTATTGCATGATGTCATTTTAGTTTTCGTTTTAATTATTTAAAGAGCGCCATGTCAGCGCTAACCGTAACCTTAGGAATTTTGATTCAAATGCAGTGTTTAATAACAATTAATGTACATTGGTGGCTGCATCTAAGTTAAAGTAAATCCCTTTCTAGTGCTTGCTCAAAGTTTTTCCTCATTTCCATACACTTTAACACTAAGGGCATTTCATGCAGGCAATAACTTACCATCCCAATGACCAGAGACCATTTCAGGAATATTATTTGTTAAACATGCTTTAATATTTGTGGAAATCAAATCACACACATTCTTCACAGGCTTTCTTACGCTCATTAATTTAGTCAACGGGATTACAAAACTCAGTCGTCAATTATCAAGCGACGAGTGCTCATGCGGCAGATATTTACAAATTGTTTTAATGATCGGTTCACCCATGCGTCCGAACAATATTTTTGCCCGGACAAATATTTTTTTATTTTGAGTTTGACGTCATACTTCTGAGAGAGAGAGAAGTTATTTTGTTCGGAAAGTTTTTTCTTGAATTGGTTTAATTTTAATTCTTGTTCGGAACAAAATGAACTAAGATGCCACTTTGAATTTATACATAAAAGTTGAATTGGGCACTTTTAGAAAACAATAATATATGTATAAGTAGTTTGATATTTGTGCTGGCCTTTTTTATAATTGTTTACATCTCTAAACCACATGGAAGCTTTGTTTTTCTGGACAAATTTTCAGAAATGGGTGAATCGTTATGCAGAACACTCTCGGTAAAAAATTATTCTCTGAAATAAAATAGTTCACTAATACTAATATGCAGCATTACACAGTTTACATTTTGGACGTCACTGTTCTAGAGCAGCTTTTAAAATTAACACTGAGTCGTACATACTCAATTGACATCTATGAGTGGAGCTTTTCAAGTTTTAAACGGAAATTAATGATGAGAAACTTCAATTTAGTGATACGGAACAAAAATTTAGTTCCAAATTTTAACCTACTCCTATCAGAGAGACTGGTCAATAAGATTCCTGTTGCCGCTACAAAAAATTGTCTTCATCGATTTTCATAAAATTAAGGGCACGAGCGAGGGCTATCTCAAAGAGATTGTTCAAAGCGTGAACAAAAAAATGTCCTTATTTTTAAGAACCTGAGAGGTCTTCTTTAAAAGTAAAACAAGAATTAGTAATCTAAAAATTGTATGATATATTTCTAACTTTAAGGTGCAAAGGTGTGGCCGTAGGGGTGTAAAATAACATATGAATTGCAATTATGTCAAATAGAAAAAAATTAGCGGGCACCGTGTCAACATTTCAAACATTTAAACAAAATAAGAGAGCCTATAGTGTACATAAACACCTACATGTTGCCCTTTTTAATAGATGTATTTCCTAATCAGTTTTATGTTTATTAGTTACAGATGTTTCAAATGATTAAAGTATAATAAACTATTCAACAAACCATTACTGATAACAAAAACCTCAATTCCACGAGTTCCAAGTTTGTCCAAAAGCTGTTGATTTTGTTTTATAAATAAAAAATCAAAGATTTATAAAATAATTATAATTTAATAACCAGTATGATGCAGTTTAAATGCAAAATATAAAGAGCAATCTAAAGCTTGCAAAAATTTGCCATGCCAGCAACAAAAATAAACGCAAAATCAGCCAACTGGACGGCCAGGTATAAATGAAAACAACAAAAATAGTTCGTCAAATACACAAAAAGTTTTGGCTAAAAATATAAATTTTTTTAAAAAAAGTGCCAATTCAGATAAACTAAACATAACTAAATAATTTCTGTACACATTTGACGACCCATAGGAAAATTAAGTGTCAGACTGGCAGCGGGAGAATGTCGTCAATAAAATTTTATAAAACACACTAGGTACTTTTTTATTTGTTAATTTAAAGAGGACTGGGTTGACTTTTTACAAACATTAATGAACATTTTTGTAATTTCTTTTTATATACCCAAAGGACTTAGATTCATTAATTTGCACTTTAATACTTTGCCCCTTAGTTGTGGGAAAAAATTATAATTTTGTATAATTATAATTAAAACAAAAAGAAACTTTTTTCGTCATTCCTCCACATCAATACAAACGCAATTATCTTTTTTAAGTTTTTCTAGTAAATTTTCTCAATAAACTTACATGGTTGATGTTTTTAAACCTTTGTCACAAATTAAGTTTAATTTAAAGTAAAAAAAATAGTAAATAACAGCAAGAAAATTAAAGAATTTCAATTTTTCTTTTGGAAAATTCTACACCAAAGTATTTTTTCAGTATTATTCTTGTTTTTGTATACAGTTGAGCAAAAAAAGTAACAAAATGGTTGGCAAAGCAGGGAAAACCAAACAGGGTTGCATTAAAAGTATGTCAGAAAAACAGGGATGTTAAGGATAAAAAAAGTATTAAAAGTGCCACCACAAAAAAATAGGTATAAACAAAGAATGTTTAAATAATAATATCGACCCCTTTGCGCGAAATTATCGTATATGCCAATTTTTTTGAAATGGGGTTTTTGATGCAATCTTGCTCTACTTTCAAAGAGACGTCACCTGACAAAATATTCCACTTCGTGTTATCTTATCTTATCTAAGTCTGGGATCACACTTTGAAAGTTTTCTTTCAGAAAGTCTGAGTTTATGTGTGAGAGAGGAGAGAAAAAAGGATATTCTCTTCCCCTCTCACCAATAAACTCATACTTTCTGAAAGAAAACTTTCATAATGTGAACCCAGACTAAGCACATGTACATATATTTTCATTTTGATATTGTAAGCGAAAGCAGAGAAAAGTAGGAAAATAGCTGTCCTGAAAAATTTGGTATTTGTAACATACGATAATTTCGCGCAAAGGGGTCGGTATGTTTTTTTTCTCTATTATTAAAAAAAACAACAAGTTTTATATTTAAGACACTTTAATTTCAAACTATAAAATTAAGTTCTTTCTTTGTTATATCCACATTCTTTAGTTAAATTGTTGCTAGTATTTTCCCGTTATAGTTTCCCTACAAGAAACGACTCAGCGAGTAGTCACATTTTTCATTTTTGTGTTAAGAAAATGATAGAAAGAAATGACCGAAATTAAGTTCGAAATTAAGTTCGGTCACAATCGGTCATTTTTTTCTATCATTTTCTTAACACCAAAATGAAAAATTTGACTACTCGCTCATTCGTTTCTTGTAGGGTTGTGATCAGTGTTTCCAGATAAGAGGATTTTTCTCACATTGGGAATTTCAACATTAAATTGGGGACTGACTTTCGAGAACTGGGATTTGGTAAATTTTCGAAAATGTAGGAATGTATAAAAAAAATTTTTATTTTGATAAATTATTTTTCAATAATTTGACATAAAGAAAAATTAATATTTATTTAAAGGCTTTTATTTGATAAACAAGGATGTTTGTTTTTGTAAGAGGAAATTGTACAATTGTATACGATTTTGTTTTGTACGTATGCAATTTTCATTACCGTTTTAGATATTGAATTCTAATTTTCAGGTCTTAAAGATTTTTAGTACACATTATTTTCTTTCAAAGCTTTGTACCACTTCCTCTACGCTTAATTTCTTAAGAAAAAAACTTTTTAAAATTGCTTTTCTGTTTTCAATAAAACAAGAAATTTTAGAGCGTAAAAAATAGAAAATTGTGATAAAATTTTTTACACCAATTATCGATTTTCCTTTCAAAAACACGATTTTCTCTGAGAAAATAATGTACGTTCAGGACAACATTCTTGCTAACTTATTTTTTCCAGAACAGGGTTGTACAATATTTCAAATACATGTGTGCATTAGAAACTGCAATAAGCCTACTTACAAATCTTTTCCATTTACGCACACAATGAATTGAATGAGTCATTTTAATACATTTACCAAAATGTTATTTAAATATAATAACTGCTAAAAATAATTTTATAAAAAATGTAGATAAATCTTCATTAAAGTAAGGGCCAACCACATTTTTTATAATATGCTGCATTTTGTGCTTCAGCTTCCGCGATGAGGTGTCAAATCACCATTTACAAAGGTTTGTCAGAAGATAGACAGGTGCAACCAAGGCGAATTGACTTTCAGGTGGCGTTGAAAACACAGCTGTGCTACTTTTTTTTCTTAATTAGGGAGAGGAATGTCAAAAGTTACTTGTGTTTTTGACATATCGGCCAACGAAAGCAACAACAAAATACATTGTTGTGTTTTTGGTGTTGTTACTTGTTGTAGTATCGACACCACCGTTTACATGAATTCGCCTTGGGTGCAACTGAACTGTGCACAGCACATAAATTTAATACCGTCTCTGTTGGAACATTGTAACAAATTCTTTTAAAAGGGATAGGATGTTTTATAGTTATATCCGTTGCATTTTTGTGATTTCTTGTTTCTGCATGTTGCTCCAGGCCACTAAATTTAGAAACAATATCGTATTTGCAGTAACTGCACAAGGTTTTTCATCTGTTTATTTCACCCATTCTTTTCACTATAGGTGCTTTATCCAATCTTTGTTAAAAGTTAGTAGGTTTTACTAATTTTTGAAATTAATGAGCATTTACATTGTTGCATTTTTTAGATATAATTAAATATTAAATCTTTCGTTTTTTCAAAATTATTTGTATTACATTAATGGAAAAGATTAAAAATACCTCAAGCATTTAAAAATGTTTAGACATTTTTAAATAATGCTAGAAAATATGCTACATGCTAAATCAGTTTTTTCTTTAAAATGCTAGATCTAGCATAAAAAATGCCAAATTGGCAACACTGACCAAAAATATTTTTATAAAAAATTCTCTTACTAGAAAGATTCTCAATTTAGCTGAAAGCATTTTTTAAAAATTCGAAATAAAATGCCAAATACTAAAAGAAAGTTTTGCAACTTAACCAAAATTTGAAATGCTAAATGTATCTGCAAAAATGATACTTTCTTTTACATATTTTCTAAATTAAAATAATTTATTATAATACTAATACTAGGATATGTTTTGTGTTAAAAGTAATAAGTTCTGGAATCAAATATTAAACAAGATATGTATTACATTCTCGCTTCCTATTGATTACATTTTCCTGCTGGGTCAGTATGTTTGGAAGAAAATATTTTCGCAGATGCTGCATCTACCTACATACATATGTATGTCGGTAGTTTTACCGCGTTTGACTATGATTATGTGTAAATTATTAAAAATTTTAATCTTTTTCTATACAATTTTATGTCTGGAGTCTAGACTATGGATTAAATAAAAGAAGGCACACATTTCATGCTTTTGTTTTCTTTTTTACTAAAATAAGCAAGTCTGTACAAGACTTCCGTTTTAATGGTAAATATGTATTTTTAATACTTTTTGTTAACGACTCTGTTAATCTTTTACAATGCTTGTGCGTTACATTTTAAATGTAGCATTTTCCTAATCAATATGAGCCATATAAAAAACTTGTAGTACATGACTATCTGTACTGGACATTTTTTGTTTCTCTTTTCCACTTTTTGCAGTTTTCTTCTTGTTGCTTCATATCATTTTTCTCACATCAATGTCGGTTTAGGATCATTGCCTGTTAAATGTTTATCTTCGTCGACAGCGAAAGAGAACGAAGTAAGAAAATGAATACTCTGTCTGTCTATTAATTTCGCGATTGTGAAAGGTTTAGGCAAGGCCCATTGAAAAGGTCTGCGCAAGAAGCCTGATGATCATTGTTTATGTTCTTTTTAGTTGTCAAAAGTTGTTTACATTTTGCTTACATGTGCATGTATACGTTTATGGTATGCCACACATACACGTTTTTTCCTTTTGCTTTGTATATGTGGTAGTAAATTTTTGACAACTAAAAAGAATCGTTTTTTGTTTTTGTACAAGTAAGCAGACCTGATAGATGGGCCTTGGGTTTAGGCAAGCTCAAAAGAGAATAAGAAAAATGTCTGCCTTTCAATTTCAACGTTGTAAATTCCCCCCTTTTACAATGTGGCAAGTGGAAGGCAGACAGACGAAGAAAGTTATGTACTAAGTAAAATTTGTTTTTTTTTAAATTATTTTATTATAAAAACTTATTTAAAAACAAGTTGTGTTATAAAGTTTAATTATGTGTGTTAATCCAAAGTGTAAAAAAAAGATTTTTGTATTAATTAGCTACATATTAACATATTAATCACGTACATATTCAATATAAACGTCATCTTTGAATTCGATTCATTAGCCGGAGTTGGGGAATTCGTTTTTTTAAAAGGTTATAATTTATATTGAATTATCCTTAAATAAAAAATGTTTTTCGTGTAAAAATTACAATTTTTGGAATTATATGTTTAGTTTTGATTTTAAGGGCTCTCCAATAGATCTATTTTAGTACCAAGCATAGAAACACGACTTTAAAAATATTTTTTTCAGATTTTTTTTTACCAATATCTTAAAAAAATAGTATGTAAATAGATCTGTTTAGTTTTTTAATAATGCCTATCAATCTGAGATGACTTGCTACGTTACCAAAAAATCTGATGTTGTTTAAAAACAAAATCTTTTTAAATAGAAAATTCTCGCTATTTTTTTTCAATTAAACTATTAATCAAAAATAAAATCAGTTTTAATAAACGTTTACATTTATTTATTTAATTATTTAAGGTCTGTGGATAAATTCTTACAGCCTAATCTTATATACATATGTACATAGGTATAAATACAGGAACAATTTTTTTGACGTTGATTTTTAAGTATTTTATTGTCCACCGATTTTAATGAAACATTTATGTATATATAGTTTTAAAGGTATTTTTGTGTAGATATGCACAATATAATACATTTTTTCTAAATATTCAGGATTAAAGGGTTTAAAAGCGTTTAAAATTTGCTTGCACCCTGCAAATAAAATTGGACCACCTGGTCCATTTTGATTAAATGGACTACTCCCTGGACTGTCCCAATAAAATGCAAGCACGCCCCATGTCGTTGTTAAACAGTGTTTGTAGTGAAACGACATGTCTTCGTTTTTGAACGACATGTTTTCGTTTTTAAACGAAGTTAAAACTAATCCTCTTGTGTACACAATGGAGTAGTTTTAAAACTACTCCTTTATAATCCAAAACTGGGTTGTATGGTCCAGCCCTAGGACATCGTAATGTTAAATATACCATGTTTTTTCCATACGTTTGGATTTGGATTAATTTGGCTGTGCCGAATCTTATATACTCTTCACCATTGTCACAGAATACACAGAACTGTAAAAAGTAACGTGTGAAAAAGGCCCAAATCAGTTGCGAGGGCAGCTTTCGAAGAAAGAGAAAGAAAATGTTTTTTGGTAGTAAAGTGGCAATGTGTAAAAACAGGCCGCTACTATCAACACGAATTGCGTAATCAAAACAAAAAATGCAAAAGGGCAGCTTTCTTAGAAAGAGACAAAAAAAAAAAGGCAAAATCTTCCGTCTCGTGTCAGTTCTGTATATTCTGTGCCATTGTTTGGGAAGAATACAGAGCAACTAGACAAAAACTAAATAATTTTTACCACAGAATATACAGAACTGACACGAGACGGAAGATTTTGCCTTTTTTTTGTCTCTTTCTAAGAAAGCTGCCCTTTTGCATTTTTTGTTTTGATTACGCAATTCGTGTTGATAGTAGCGGCCTGTTTTTACACATTGCCACTTTACTACCAAAAAACATTTTCTTTCTCTTTCTTCGAAAGCTGCCCTCGCAACTGATTTGGGCCTTTTTCACACGTCACTTTTTACAGTTCTGTGTATTCTGTGATTTTTACATATACAACCAGTGCTGCCAATTTAGCCATTGATTGGCTAGATTTAGCCATTTTTCACCTTGTTTAGCCATATACTGATTGTCAAAATATGCAAAAGTTGACAGCTGTGACGTAGGCTGCACGCAAGTTGGAAGCAATTTACTTTTTCAAGATGTCGTCGCCGAGAAAACAACTCAAAATGTTTGCCTCACTTAAAGTTTTGGAAGAAATAAATAACATCATTTTGCTTATTAATTTTATTAATAAACATATTTCACTATTTTTTTAGGTTTTTAGTTAAAATTTTAAAATTCCCGCAACAATTTGTAAAAAAAAAGAACTTCAGCTTTTGCCGGCAAAATGTTTGTGAAAAAAACAAAAACAACTTCAAAAGAATTGTAATCAGCTGTTTTCTTGAACGAAAATTGATACACTCACTGGCAAGAGAATGTTAGAGGCAAGTTCGTATCAATTTTTAAAAGTATGAGTGTATTGGTAAAAAAGTGTGAGTGTATTAAAACTTGATAGGCAAAACTTGATCGTGTAACCCTCAAGTTAGCTATTAGCCATTTTTTTTTAGCCATTTCACAACTTGTTTAGCCATAACTATTTTTTCCGTTTTTTATTTTATTATAAAAATTTATAAAAGTTAAATAAACATTTTTAATTATTAAAACGCCTTTAATTTAAATCACAACTTTTACAAATGTTGAAAATCGCTAAAAACTATGATGATAAAACATCTTTCAAAATAAAGGAACTGGGGCCAAATTACGGCAATCGATATCGATCGAAATTTCTATTTACATTGTATTGTAATTTCAATCGATATCGAATGCGGTAATTTGGCCCCAGTATACCCATATTGAATTTATAAAATGGATCAACACAAACATCGGTGTTTCTTTCTGGTTGCAAGTGTTTCAATAAAGAGATGTAGGCGGCAACAATTTTTTTTAGAAATTTCAGAATTTACTATAAAGTTGCTCTCTCTTCCATGGTCTAATGCTGAAGTAGAGAGGGTATTTCGCCAAGTAAACATCGTTAAAAGTAATTTGAGAAATAAGTTACATTAAGCAACCGTTAATTCGATTTTACCAATTAGGTTAATATTTTTAACATAACAATAAAATATTTATACCAACACCACAATAGTGGAGAATGTACTACGCGTTTGTAATGATGATTGTAACACCTTACCGACTGTCTCAGAATCACTCTTTGAGTCGAATAAACAATGTTTGTCCGGCTGGCTGTCCACGTAAACCTTGTGCGCAAAGTACAGGTCGCAATTTTGGATATTATTCGATAAAATTTGGCCCATAGGTTCTAATGTGGTGTTGGGTATCATAAAGTCGGGGTTGACCGACTATACTTTCTTACTTGTTTTCTCTTGTAGATCTGGACTTAAAAGGTGTTGGGCAAATGTTGTCGTGATTATGATTTACCTTCAAATTATTTAAAACCAATAGTGATTCCTATGACATGAACAATAACGACATCGAATTTATCGATGATTTAATTTTTTAAATATCTATCAAAATATTTAAGACATTTATCTTAACTTACAATTTCAGCGTAAAGCAATTTAAATGAATTATTTCTGTTTTGTTATTGAATTTTAATGTGCTTTTATTTAAAAAAGTTTTAGCCATTTTTTAGCCATTTTCCCCTATGAATTTAGCCATTTTCCCCTAAAAATTTAGCCATTTTTGGTCACCAGGTTTTGGCAACACTGTATACAACATACACATTAACAATACTAAAAACTTCATTATAAATTAATTTTTAAAAGCGAAACCTGGTAAATATTTTTTTTTAAATCTTTTAAAAAAATTTCTTTTTGAAAAACCAAGATCCGAACATAAAATTTTGAGCAAACCTGTGGTGCGATTCACTAACTTGAGCCGGTGAAGGTTTATAAGTAGATAAGACCAATTTCAGACAGGTGGCGCCACTGAAAATGACTCGAAATTAGTAAAATCATAAACTGTGCATTTTATCATAGCATATCTTTAGCACAGCTGTTGAGCATACCATACAAAGGTTTCTAGGTTGGTATGACTAATTTCCGATAGGCGGCACTATTGAAAATTACTCAAAATAAATTATATCATTTGATCATGCTATGCACAGAATATAAAGAACTGTAAAAAGTGACGTGTGAAAAAGGCCAAAATCAGTTGCGAGGGCAGCTTTCGAAGAAAGAGAAAGAAAATGTTTTTTGGTAGTAACGTGGCAATGTGTAAAACCAGGCCGCTACTGTTGGTATGATCAATTTCCGACAAGAAGTGCCATTGAAAATGAATCAAATCGTAAGCTATGCAATTGATAATGCTTTGATCTGTATCAAAGTAGTTGTACATGAGCCGACGGAGGTTTTTCTTAAAATTTAGAATGCAGGCACTGTAGTATCAAAAGGATCTTTAAGATATTGGAAATTCCAACAATTAGGGCGTAAAATAGGGCAAAAAGGGTAAAGGCTCCCTCTACCCGTGTCTTCTTTATTAATTATCCGGTGATAGATTCAAGTCTTGAAGGAACTAAAGGCTATAAATTTCAACATTTACGGCGTAAAATAAAGCAAAAAGGGTAAAAGCACCCCCTCCTATACCTTTTAAATTAATTAACTGATTCTTTTGAAAAGTTTAGGATTTTTTTTAAAAAATTTGTTCTCCAGTTATTTTACTTCGGCTATGCAATATTACACGATTAGTCGTTAAAAAATTTATAAAAAACGTTATCGAAGCTACCTTTTTTAATGGTAAATTAATCACTTTTTATGTTTAACTTTTGAATATGTAACGAACAGAAATAAAGAAACAAATAGCTATTGTTTTTTTTCATCGCCGATCATGGTATACAGCGTTTTATTCCTCTTTCTTTCACTTGAAATTAGGTTTATGGCAAAACAACGTTTGCCGGAACAGCTAGTATTATCATAATAAAAAGCAATGACATAAATCGGCTCTTATAATACCAGCCTTTACAAAAAAATTTGCCAAAATTCGTTTAAATTTAGCATAACTATTCCTCTAGTAGATACATGTAAATCTGTGTGCCAACATTTTTTTTCTGTAGTGTTGTCGTTTTTGAAAAAAGGTTTTTATTTGAACTTGAAATAAAAAAATGAAGGCAAGTTATTCTTTTAAAAAAATTTTTGATGTGCAAAACCAGAAATAACGAATAAAAATTTTTCTTATTTAGACCTATTTTTTCATTACAAGTAAAAAAAACTTTTTTCGGACAACATTAATAAATTCAACATTTATTTCGAAATTCAAAAAGTACCAAACAGTTATCGTAAAACTGATGGGCGTCTGCTCTGTAATAGCAGTGTGGTGCTGATCACAATCTCATGCCTTCTGTTTATTTTATATACATAAATAATTAAAAAAAACTTAAAACTTTTTTTTCAACTTTTTAAAATTTGCAAAAGAAGTTGCTTATTTCTTTTATTTTCAAAATGGTTTGTAACATATTTTCTTCATTAAGTACCTTTCCAAAATTTTGTACATTATAAATAACTTAAACATCTACCCCTTAAAATATTAAACCCACCCTTTTTAAAAAAAATACGTCTTCAATTAGACTCCATTATGACGTCTCCCCCGATGAAAACCATCGCTACAGGCGGTTTTTTTACTACCCAAGCACGAGGCATAACCCATAGCATGGGGAATAAAGTTTTGCTCGTAGGCGCCGGTAAAAAGGTGGGCAAAAGGACCACTGGCATAAACAGCCACATCATCCCCACCATGAGTTTCCGACTCCAACGGTACAGTGGATGGGAATTTATAATTTTTATGTTTCATATTGGTTTCCAGCAGATTTCGGCGCTTGACTCCAGCACTGTGCATCAAAATGTTATCTTCAAAACCAGGACCATTGGCATAACTTAAAGTGGCGTAGGGCAATTGATCCAAAGCCAATTGACCATTGTTAATACCAATTATATCGTTTTTACGACTCGAATAACCGGCAACAGACATGGTATGGGAATGATCTGAGGTAACGACAATAAGAGTGTCTTCCATACTGGTCTTCTCACGGGCAAATTCTATAGCTTTACTAAATTCAGCGGTCTCGTCTAAAGCTTTTAGAGCCAATGTATCATGATGGGCATGATCAATTCTACCGCCTTCCACAAACAGGAAATAACCTTTGCCTTGACTTTGCTTTTCCAAAAGATTTAGGGCTACTTGCACCATTTCTTCTAAGGTTGGTATTACTTCGGGATCAGCATCTAAATGATAAGGATTGTGATTGGAGGCAAATAGACCCATTACTTTCTCTGTGTTGGCGTGTAGATTTAGGAGTTCCCTTTTATTTGAAACATAATAGGCATTGGGACCATTTATTTGCTGCCATTCTTGTATAAGATTACGACCATCCAAACGTTTACCGGGCTCTTGTTGTCTTGGTAAAAAATGCTCTTGTCCTCCTCCTAATACAACATTTAGATTACGTCCTACTTCTCCGTGCACCAGTTGTGTGGCTATGTCAATGCAAACCTTAGGATCATTTTGGGTTTTCAAGATTTCTGCATCGTTTTCCCAATCACGATTTGCTGCATGTGCATAAATGCCAGCCGGTGAGGCATGGGTCACAGATGTTGTGGTTATTAAGCCCGTAGCCATTCCCTGAGCTTGAGCCCATGCAGCTATTGAGTTCACATTATGTTCGGTGATATTTTGCCCATGACAATCATTCAAATCAATGGCCGCCGTTAGACCCAAAGTTCCGTAGTTGGCTTTAACACCAGCCAAATAAGCAGTAGCGGTGCAGGCCGAATCGGCTACTTGTGTGTTGGCACAATAGGTCTGCAATATAATTAATAATAATTTGAATTAGATATATGGTTTTAGAACTAAATAATTTCAATTGAAATCTTATCGGTTGTCGTCCAATTGAAAGCGATCTTATCACGAAGTAAAAGAATTTTATTTTAATTCAGCTTTGTTTTTGAGATTTTATTTACCTTAAAATTAAAGAAAGAGAAAAAGCAAGACAGTGTGAAATTTATTCCCATTTATTTTAAAATTTATAAAAACGATTTGAAAATATAGGTAAGTGAAAGTGATTGTGGGCAGTGAAATTAATTTGCTTATCAAGCAATTTCCTTGTCATGTTTAAAAAGAGAGAAGAGAGAAGTTATTTTCAAATATATTCAAAGGTAATGGTCATAGAGAATTAAATTACCACTAGTGAGATCGATCGCTTTGCGATTAGAATTCAATTAGTAATGTTTTCTAGTACTAATCATCAACTAAAGCTACGGTCACACTTATTAAATATTTGACGAAGTAAGCGTAACCCCTACTTTTGTTAATAGTAATTGAGATTAAGCATGATCTTAATATCACAACATAAACTAATTATACTACTAGACATAGCAACAAATTGTTGTTTGTCAGATGTGGTATTATTATCAAAATAAATATTGGAATTGAAGGAAATGATTATTTAGTTTTCTTGTTGGTCCCGTTTTTTCGTCAAATATTTGATAAGTGTGACTGTAGCTTAAGAATAATTAGTTATTTAAGGTTTAGAAAACAAAATAATCTGGTGAATACTAAAAAATAACAATTTTATGCAGTTTTTTCTAACTTAAGAGCAAAACAAGCCACACAAATGGCTTGGCAAACACAAACTTTGTTTGCACATAAACAACACAAGCATCTTTCGTACAAACATTAATTTGTATACCGTTCACCACCTGTGTACAAGCATATTAATTTTTTTCTTTGTGTCTGTCGGTATATCTGAGCAGAGCGATAGCAATAACCACGACATCCGGCAAGCTCTTAGCCCAGCAACCGCGAATTTATATGTAGTTTAAACTCAACAACTATAAATCAGTGTCCCATGTTTTATATGTTGTTAAAAAATAACATGTGGCAGCACTACGATAAATCTTATCAAATTCATATGGGGTGTATTGGTAGTTTAAACGCCCAATTTTATGCGTTTAATGATGGTTTATATGTTTAGTGATTTATAGATTTTGTGGTTTAAACACATTTTAAACCAAAAAGAGAGTTTAACTTGCTCTGATTTTTTAGCCCCTAAATAGTAATTTTAACTGAGGAAAAGTATAAAAAAGGTAAAAAAATTGAGTAAAGCGAGCTACAAGCCGTTTTGAGGCAAACAATGTGCTTTTTTACACTAAGCAATTTTTGTAGCAGTAACTTTTGTCGTTTCTTCTTAAAAGTTGCTTTTGCATTTACGTTGGTCAGTTTTTATATAAGCAACTTTGTAGGTGTGCATACATGAATAACAAATAAACAACGGAACTAAAATACATTTTTCGTCAAACTAGAGATCGAATGAAAGAGCCAACGCACCCTGCAGCCAGTTTTTCTTGATAATCTTTTACATATACTGTTTGTCAAAATTTACATACACTTAAAGCTGGGACGCAGGCTCCACTCAATTTTTAAACAATTTACTATGTGCCATTTCACACACGTCAAGTTTGACTCGTCAAGTCTTGAGTTTTTAGGAGAGAGGGGAGAAGAAATGGCATGTTCTTTTCCCTTCTCTCCTAAAAGATCAAGACTTGACGGTGTGTAAACCGTCACTTCCAAGATGCAATCAAGAAAAAAATTTATAAAGACAAATAAAAAATGTTCTCACTAAACTTGTAATCAGCTGTTAAATTTAACGTAAAATTACCAAACAAATGGAAAGGTAAAATTGAAAGCAATCGCGTGATCAATTAAAAAAAGTGTGAGAGTGTTAGTAAAAATAGGAAAGGAGTTGTAAGGCATAACTTGATCGTGTGGCTGCCAAGTAAGAGCTGTGACGACTTAAATTGCTCAGTGTAAAGGGCCACAATGATGCCTTTAAAAACTACAGCTGTATTCATAACAAAAAGTTAGCCACAGTTTGTACACAACGTACAACGAGCTGATAACTATAATGCAGATTAAGCTTAGCAGCTTGTTGGCGCAGAGTTAATTCATAACAAACTTTTCTCCATCTGTTAACTTTTAATAAATCAACTCTGATTTTTAATGATGCCACATTATATTACTCAAAAATGCAACACGTATTGCATTAACCATCGCTGGATTTGTATTTTTTTTTGTTTTTCCCTTTACACATAACAATTTTAAAAAGTTTTTAAAATAAATAAAAATAGTGCTGGTTCACCCACGTCAAGTTTGACTCGTCAAGTCTTGAGCTCCTAAAAACTTAAGACTTGAAGAGTCAAACTTGACGCGTGTGAAACGGTACAAAAGATAGTGAATTTAAAAAAAAACTAAATTGTTTAACGTTAAATGCCTGTTTTTCAAACATTGGCAAACATTTGGCAGCTCGTTAACAAGAGCTAAGCAAATCGTTAGCCAGAGTTTGGTAAGTGTACTATGAATAAACTTTGTGCAAACTTTATGCCAAATTTTTATTATGAATACGGCAGTTAGAATTTAAAGCTAAAAATTATATAAATAGTTCTTCTTCTTCTTCATCTACTTTTTCACTGAAATGATTACATTTAGCACTAAACAACAAAAACATTTTGACATACTTATATCCAATATGCCTCCTAAATATTAAACATTTTTAATAATCCCACAAACATTCTTCAAATGCATGTCCAAACAGCAAACACCCCGAATTACAACACAAAATACTTGTAAAAATTTGGACAAGTTTGCCAAGCCATTTGTATGGTTTATTTTGACCTTTAAGCACACAATATTCAAAATGGAATTTAACTTACCTTACTCAAGCCGACATAGGGAAATTTTTCAAAGGAGAATTGTTTCTCTTCTCCGCCCAAATAAACACGTCCCGCCGTAATTGTTGGTATCGACATGCCATCGCCCAAAAACATTATAACATTTTTAGCCAAGTTGGTATTCAATTTCATCTTACTCTCCAATTGCTTATCCAAAATATTTTGACCGACTTTATTCCAATAATCAGAGGAATCCTCTTCGGATTTAGACGATTCAAAGCGTAACGAGGGCATGGCACGTTTCTGAAGACGTTCACGTTTGAAATTAAACAAGGGATGCATACGATGATCATCGTTTCCCGATGAAACAAAAACTAAAATTAAAAAAAAAAAAAATAAAAATATACAAAAGATTAATTTTATATTAGGAAAATGTTGAAAATTTAAACCAGAATTTCATCATTACAAAATCAGTATTTATTTTTAGAAATATAAAGTGATCAATGAAAATTGCAATACATAGTTTGCAAACAAAAATTGTGCAATATTATAATTAATTTTATAATTATTTTTATGAACTACATTTTTGTATCTTATTAAAATTTATAAAAAAGATGGTCTTAAAAAGGCCCCTAATTCGAATTAAATTTCGAGTTTCAGGACCTTTTCATTAAACTAACCTCTACCATTAACAGCGGGCGATATAATTAAAACAAATATTAACAAATTTTTCAAAATTAACCACATTTTACTTAACAAAAATTAAAAAAATCTTTTATTTTCCAAAATTTTTTTTAAGAAAGACCAAAAAGAAACGAGATCTTCAAAAATTCAACTTGAGCTTAGGACTAACACAAAATTTTGCCGATCACTTCTATTTATACCGAACTCTTTAAATATTTGGAAAATTTGTATTATTTAGCTGATAACTGAAATGCGAACAAGAACAACAACGCCAACAACAATTTGAGAGGCAAGCAAAACATCAGTGTTTTTCTTCTCAAACATGTTTTCTTTATGAGCGGGATTAAGCGCTGGCTGATAAGATAAGTACATGTTTGCATCAGTATTTCAACAGGCATCCAGTTTAGTCTCGAGACTTATGAAACCAAGACTGAGAATTTAGATTTAAATTTTTAAAAGACAATATTTGTGCACGTGTATCTCATAACGACTGTACAAAATATAAAAATTATTTTTTAATCTTCATATTTTCGTTCACGTGATATTTAAATCTGAAGAGTGGGATGGCATTTGTTTTGAAATAAACAAAAATTAGGTATAATAGCAATTAAAAACAAAAAACGAAAAAGAAATAAAAACAAAAAATATTAATCGAAACATGAACATAAATGCTCATGTGTAAAATTATTTAATGTATGTTTTGAAACTATTTTTAGATTTTGTTGACAAGCAACTAAGAAATGTGCTTTAAGTACGGAAATTTCTCAATTAACCCATTTATTAAATGCTGAATAAGATACATATCTTAAAAGAGAGTTATTATAATTAAATCAACGCATTTAAAATTCTATTTTATAATATTTAGCTAAAATTTATTTTTGTTAATTTAAGAGTATCGAAATTCCTAAAAACTAAAACAATAAAATTTTTTTGAAATTTTAATATTGAATTTAATCCAGGGAATAGAGATACAATTGAACTTTGGTGAAATTAAGCAAAAGCTAAATATCAGCATGAAGCTTCATTTGTGATTCTAAAAGAACATTCCAAAAATCCCCGTCGATCCATGTGCCGCCATAAATGTTACCTGGGGTCAAAGATCAAGAAAGACCCGTTTTTTCGTAAAAATCTCGCTAACGGTAACATTTATCGAAAAAATACTTACCATCAAATGTGTAGCTTAGGAAATTGTTGCAAAAATATTTTTGCAATTTTACCAGCGGCCAGTATACGAATCAACGTCACACAGTTTATTTTAATAATTTTTTTAAGATCGAGCTTAAATTAAGAATTCTGGATCATGTATAACTTGAGGTGCCCTTCCTTTAGAAACGATGGCGGCCCTTCCGATATGTCTAAAACTTAACATAACATAAACTCGAATACAAGTCCTTAATTTCTATTTGAAATTTAATTCCAATCGGACAAACTATTCACAAAATCCAGAATTATTTCCGTTTTTTCCATTTTTTTTTTCAAAATCTGAAGCGATATTTTTCCATTCCATTTTTTCTAATTTAGCCTCAATTTTTTTAAAGCCCGAAATTAGCCACGAGTTTGCTCATAATACATTTTGAAGTGGGATATACTTCAGTTTAAAAGATTCGTAAGTAATTTTCCACCATGACGCACTGTATTTTCTGTAACCTACGATGTCTTAATTATATTGTAAAAGTTTTGAAATGGGATAAAAGTAATGCAAATTTTTGTACTTTAGACGGAATAAAAAAAAAAAAAAAAATAAAAAAGTTGGTGATGTACCCCCCACCACAAACTAGCTTTGGCATGTTTTATGAAGATTCCCAAAATATTTTGGCTCTAGCAATAATATCCTGTGTGCTAAACCGCGTCAAAAAATGGCGTTTTTCATTATTTTAAGTGTGCAACATCATAAAAACTTAAAATTTTTGTATGCTCTCCTAAAAATGTTGGTCATGAACGGGTTAATTTAATAGTAGCTAAATTTATTATTTAAACGTGTTTCCTGCACCAATATATGCTTTTTGTGTTTATAAGATGGGGCTTTAATGACATCTAAGTGAATGTTATAAAAAGTAAGACAGTGCAGTTAAGGGTTAATTTTTGACTTAAATCTCAAGCGGACAACGGAAATAAAAATTGGACAAAAAATGGTTATTTAAATTTTCATTTAAATCGATTTGAAAAGCATCAACAAATTTACATAAAAATCTCGTTATCTCGAGTCTGTGGTAAGATTTTGAAAATGTTTTAACAAGATCTTAGTTTAAAAAGTATCAACAAAAAAGTTCAATTGAAACAACTTAGCCATCCCTGTTCTGTAAATTTTATTAAATGCTGCCAACTTTTTGTTTATGAGAAACCTAAAAACAAAAAGCATAAGTCGCTGAATTTGCCCAAAAACCGCTGATTCAGCAACACTTTTAATATTTCAAGCTTAAAATGTTAATTTTAAGTTGAACAATTTTGCATTTTTTTTTACATAACTTAATTTTTTATCGATAAGTGCCGGTTCACACACGTCAAGTTTGACTCGTCAAGTCTTGAGTTTTTAGAAGAGAAATGGCATTCTCTTTTCCCTTCTCTCCTAAAAGCTCAAGACTTGACGAGTCAAACTTGACGTGTGTGAACCGGCACTAACTTTAGTACAATTTTTGACAGTTTGTTATTTATCTTAATATAGCTGAACCCTTCGCACTTGGCAAATTTTTCTATTACTTTATATTTGCACTGTTCACCAACACTTGAACAATGCATTAAAAATTAAGTGTCACAAGGACTTAAAAATACCATTTTTGGACCCTATTTTGATGCGGTTTAGCTCACGGCAGATTATCGCAAGTGCCCAAATATTTTGCTAATCATCATAAAAAATGTCAAAGTTTATTTTCAGGTGGGTACAACTTGAATTTTTTTTGCCCATAAAGGGTGAGTCGGTCTAATGTACATGCTAGTGATGTTACGAATATGCGTATTCGAAATGCCAAGTATTCGGCTATGATGACATTCGTTTTCGCCAAATTTAAGCTAATATTTTGCGAATACGTAAAAAACCCAAGTTAAAAAAATACATCAAATTAGACAAAAATAATAACTTTTAATAACTAATATTAAAAAAAGCCTTTAAAAAAGTCTTATACTGTATTTACACTATTAAGAAGGGCGGGGCTTTTCTCAGAGGTTGAAAGCTCTCTGTCTGCTATCCACTTGGGGGTAGGAAGACGCGATTTCTCTGCCGAAATTCCTAAGCATCTCACAACTTCCGGTCTTAGACCTGGTAATGTCATTCAGGCTTCCGTCTGGTGGCAGCTAAAGTTAGAAGGCGTACAGTACCGAGTATCCAAAGTGCATGCTAACACCGATACGTCTCTGGAAACTAGGCGACAATTCAACAACAATTAGTCGATGAAACTCAACTGTATTTAGCCGGCCTAGCGGTTTGTTGGCAGTCCCAACTCTAGAATCGGAAGCTTTGGTCTAATCAGTCGATTTTCTTAAACACATGCGATTACAGAAACGTCAACAAATTTTAATTTAAATAACTATCCCCCCCACGATGACGACTTTTGGCTTTAAACAACGGTTTATGATTGGTACATGGAATGTGAGAACTCTCTCTGAAACAACGAGACTCAAGCAAGTTTGTAAGGTTTAAGTAAAATTCGTTGGCTGAACAATGATACAACACAACTGCCTTCGGATCACCATTTTATTTACTCCGGCAACGCCACTCACAAGATAAATGGTGTCGGTCTGCTATTGCCACCAAAAGCAAGATATGCCCTATTATAATACAGAGCCGTCTCCGAACGTATAATAACTGCGACATTCAACTGTAAATTTCGCAAAATATCTATTGTGCAATATTACGCACCAACTGATCCTGACGATGGTAATGTAAAAGATGATATTTATTGTCAACTCGATTACGTAAACAATTTTTACCTGCCAGGGATATTAAGATATTTTTGGGCGACTTTAACGCCAAAGTAGGAAACGACAACAACAACCTACACGCGGTAATAGGCAAGCAAGGTCTAGGTTGTTGATTTCTGCGCTCAAAACCGTCTTTTAATTGGCGGAACTAAGTTTTCACATAAAAACATCCACAAATATACTTGGGAGTCGCCAAACGGTCAAGTTTTCAACCAAATTGACCATATTATCGTAAACAGACTTTTCTTGGGCTCCATTATGGATGTTAGAGCTAGACAAGGGGCCGACGTCGTGGCAGTACTCCGTCTTCAACCTGCTGCAGTGAACGGGGGAAAAAAAGAAAGTTGGTTAATGCACCTGGCTTCAGGACCCAGATGTTTCAACGGCATATAATCAAAAGATAAATCCAAGCTGACACACTATGCCCAACATACGTGGACTCTAGGTCTGAAACAAAATTAAATAAAACCACGGATCCACGGATCAGCTCCGATTCTTGGGCCGAGATAGAAAACCGAAAACGTCTTTGAAACGCTCGCATACAAGCCAAAACAACAGCTGCTTAAGAACAAACATAATTAGAATACCGTCAGGCTGCTCGCAAAGTCAATTAAATGGTACGGGCTGACCGCGAAAAATATTTCAATGGTATAGCGGAACAAGCCGAAAAAGCCGCAAATACGGGCAACTTACGCGGTGTGTACTCTGCCATTGAACAAATTAGAGGCAATAGCATCAGAGGTAGGGACGTTAAAAGCAAACGATGGCTCAGAGTTAACAACTGACCAACAACTGGAACGTTGGCGCGAACACATCTCAACACTGTCGTCAAAACAATAACAACCAGGCCGAGACGTCTATGCGGCGCAACCCAAGAAGAGACATTTCCACAGATCCCGGCCAAATTGTTAGTCACATTTCCTGCTCTTCAACAGCCCATGGTTTTTTTCTTTTTTTCATTATTTCATTCATTCATACCCTTTTTAAATTTTTCCCCACACCAATTTATTTATTTGTTTTTAATTATTTAATTTTTGACATAATGTCATTAAAAATATGTTCAGTAAAAAACCAAAATCAAAAAAGCTACTGAACATACCTCAACACACACTCCGATCCCTGAATTTTACTTGTTTTGGAAAGAGTTGAATTTTAAAACACGTAAATTCTATGAGTTTTTATGACATTTAAATATGTCGAGCCCTTACCGCAAAAAAAGCTTAAGTGCCATAATTTTAAATTTGGGTTTTTTTTAATAAATGACTTTACTGGCAACACTTGCAACATCTTCTCAAATATCATGGTCACTAACTTATGCTACGATTTTATAGCAAAAACAATTTTATCTCAAGGAACAACTTTCATACAAAATTTTTATGAAATAAAATTAAAGAAACCTTCTCCTGTAAAATTTTGATTTTGTCCCTTAAGCTGTTTTTGCGGTTATGACTCGATATGGGAAAACATGTTTTAATTTTATAAATAATAAATGGATTACGATTCAGTGAATACTTGGGCTACACAAAAGATCCTTTGGGCTGCGGTGCTTATGGGCTTTACATAATAATTGTAATGTTTAGAAGTGGCATTCAGGTGCGAAGTTAATAAATTAAAATTAAGTCTTCGGAATGTCTTAATAATGTTTAATAGTATTGTGACAGCTTAAGTTTTTCTAAAATCTTTTGATGCAGTTTCCTGACGATCTTAGAACAAAAGACCAGTGAAACGTGCATAGGAATAGCTTTTTTCATCAACAATAAATTTCAGTGTTTTTATCAAGAATGAAAATTGGGAATTAGGCACGACAAACAAAATCTTGTTAATATTTAATTAAATGATTTATCTCTTTGTTATTTTTATTATTATATAATATTAATAAAAAAAAAATTAATTTGTCAACATTTCTATAAAAAACAAGTAAGATAGTACAGTCGGTCAAGCCCGACTATATGATACCCTGCATTCTATTCGGGATCCAAGGAGAATCATGCTTATGTGTCCATATAAATTGTGCCATGTCAAGGCATTGTCACGGCACATTACTTATGTCAGGACACGAGTTAAGTCGAATCGAATTCGCCGTATTACACAGGATTACAACATTGCCACCAAGGTTGCATTTTTGGGGCAGATTCACATGAAGTAATGACAACTCCAGCCCACTTCATGTAATTTCCTATTTCCGGCATTTTGGTGTTTTTCTTTTGTGTTCTAAATCGATCGAGTTAAGACGTGCGCAACCAACTACTGGGGCATCTGCCGTCGTAAAGTTTATATTGGCGCGTCCTGGTTTGCTTGTGGTTTTGGTCAAAGTGGAGGGACATCTCTCTTGGGGAAAAAGAAAACGTAAGTACCGAAATCGGTTCTAATGACTAAGTGGTAATAATATATTTATACATGTGACAAAAAAAATAGGACACCGAAGGTGGGCTAGGCCGTCGGAAGGTGAAAAGATAAAAGGTGGAGGTGTGTGAAAAAAAGCAAAAGGTAAAATACGCGTGAACGTATGCGAAAGTGGCCCGGAAAAGGTTAAGTGCCAACAAAGGTAGTTATATCCGTTATATGGGCTCGCCGAATAAAACGCGGTGAACTGAACGTAAACGTTGGAATCAGCAACCCGATCCGGTGGGATTGTCTTGAATCCGATTGGGGATCGTGGGGTACAAGTAGGCGAAATCTTTCAAACTGACTTTTGTGAAGTGTGTAAAACTGACTTAAGAAAAATTAAGTACCAAGCAGAAATTCGGTAGGACATGAAAGAGCCACAGGAGACCCGAAGTCGACCAACAACGACATAAAAAGCGCACGCCTGCCCTTAGAATCACATTCGGTCAGCCCAAGAACAATCAACCATCTAAACATTCGATAAAAGATAATTAGACACCTTGCATGTCATGTGTAGCCCCTCGCCAAACCGATCCGAGCCGAAGAACATTCCAAGGCAATAACGAAACTTCGTTCACACATCAACAATAGCCACACTTAACGGAAAATAACCTTTAACCAACCTGCAATTTGCCAAATCTACGGACATCTTTAAACAACTGTTAATTAGCAACATCGGTAAGTTACCCACATCTGGGGACATCTTTAAACAACTTTAAGGATCAACAGCCCATGACAACGGGAAACCAACTTTAACCATTTTTAATCAACTTTTAAATTGCCAAATCGATGGACATCTTAAATCAACTTTAAAATATCAACATCCAGGGACAACCAGAATCAACAGCCAACCTGCGGAATTAAAAAGATAAGTAATACCATTTTAAAATTCCTTAATAGACCAAAGTAGAATATCCACTAGGGTAAATTCCGAATAGAATTGTGTTTTGTGAAATACAGCCCAATCGGGGTATTAGAATCTCGTTTTTGCATTTTTTTTTAAACCGAGTAAGGACAAAACTCGGGTATTAAAGATTGGAATTTTGAAATTTTCAATCGAACAAAATTTAATTCGGAATCGAAACACACCCCCCCCCCCATAAATTGTAAAATTGGATAAAATTTTGAAATTTTTACAAAAACCAAGCCAATACTCAGTCCGTATAAATTTTGAAAATTAAATTAAGTTTTGAAATTTAAGTAAACTACATTGCAATAGCCCTTGTACAAGCGTTAAATTTTTCTATAATTTAATTGTTAAGTAAACCAAGTAAAGCCATCCCCGCGCAAGGTCAAAGTTATTTTAATTTTGAATAGTACGAAAGTCGGGACTAGGTGTTAACCGCGAAAGCTTCAAAGTAATCCATTCTTAAATTTGTAAAGAAATTACAGTTAAACACACCTCATGCAAAATTTCAGATTTGTTAAATTTTGAACGTACAGTTAAGAGTAAAGTAGACATACCTCATTAATATTTTGAATTGATTAAATAAAATAATTTTTGAAAAGGATTAAGTTTTAACCCTACCGGGGATCAAATCTGAAACCTTTGTAATTGGGAATTTACACGAAAAACAAAACCCAAGTGTGATACGAAACAAACAAATCACCACGGATGGAAAGCTGGACGCAATTTAATGTAAAGAAGGCCCAACTAAAATCATACCACGTATAGAATTCAAAATTATTTTAACTTGGGAATTGCACGAGGGTCACTTTGGAAACACACCGCGTAGTAATATCGTATTGATTTAACGATAAACGTTAATTATTCAAACAAAAGATCCCTTGTAATAATGTTAAAGTCTAAAAACTCTGAGTTCCTTTTTTTTTGCTAAATAAAAACATACCTCATAACAATGGTACAATTATTGTAATTTTGATAATAAGTTCTAATCGAATCAATTGACAACCAGCCCAGTGTAAATTATGAATTTAACTCAATCTTGAATATTTAGTATGATATTTGTAAAACATCTTTTACAGCAACAAACCTAAAAAGAAAGTTAACAAGAGAAAAGGGAGGAAAAACCCTTACCCAAATAATTTGCGAAGTTAAAATTAGATTGTTCTCAAATCAAAATCAAATAACCCGTGCCTCGTACAAATAGCAACTTAATTTGTTTTTAAATTTTAATGTCATATATGTACACTGAAACAACCCTCGTGTAAGCCTAAGACATATAATTTTGTTGGCGTTTCGCTATTTCAAGAGACAAAGTATAGCATAATTTCTAAAAATTTAAAAATATTTTAGGTTTGAATTTGTAAGAACTCCCGGGGAACTCTAATACGTCTACATCGTTAAGCATATTTGTTGTTAACTGTAAACAAACCCAGTTGAAACCTACCTTGTAAATTTTTTTTGTGTTTTTTTTGAAAATTCGATTGGTAGTGATTTAAATGAAATGTACCTATAAGATATTGTAACAAGTCGTGTCCCGTAGAGTCTTAGAACCCTTTGCGGTCACCCCGTTGATTAAAGTTTTTTTTATATTGTAATTTGAAAATAGTTTTGCCCGGTTCATTATGAACCTAATTGAACGTCGGTAAGAGTGACAGTTTAGGCAGGATGAATTACTAGATTCCATCAGTATTAGCGCTAATATAGGTGTTTGAGTATCTTTGTGAGCCAAATTTTCCCTCTGACGACGTCAATATCTTCAGTAGTTATCACATTAGTGTTTTAAATTACCTTAAGCATAACTATTATTGATTGAACACTACTTAAGCTATTTTAAGATTTGTATAATAAATTTTGTTTTGAAAATGATATTGAATTTTAAAATGCAAACCGGTTTTATTTTGAGAATGGAAGTGTGAAAGGGTTAAGGTAGGTATTTGGTGGTGAAAATTCGTTTTAGGGGTAGCTATATCTTACGGCTAATATGCTACCATGGTCGAGCATCAGGATGGAGGCTGAGGGAGGGCCAGCCAGGGATTTAATAACATCTAAATCCGCAAAACAAAAAGGTATTGTATCTTGCGTTTGGTTTCGGTATGTATCGGTTTCATTTCGTTTGCGCCCCGTTTTCTTTTTTTTGTGATTTAGGCAAATACACTGGTACATAAAATAATGTTTTATGCACGTTCATTTGCAACGAACACCCGCCCATGCCCGACGAGTCATAGCCCGGCTGAAAAGTATTTAGTTACCAGTGTGACAAATGGACAGTGCACGCGAACCGTGCGTGTGGCAGCGGCCACTATCGCATTGAATCGTGACAGTTATATTATTTTTGGCGCCCAACGAGGGGCCCGAATGGAATTTAATCGTTTTACCTTTTTATATATCGTGCGTGTGGCAGCGGCCACTATCGCATTGAATCGTGACAAAATATGGATCTATCTATGTTTTAAATTTCATTAAAATCGGTTTGATAATTTCTGAGAGGTAGAAATTGCCCCTATCTCCCCTTGCCCATTTTCAAAAGGCCTGGTCCTTGTGCCTATAAAAACCTATAAGCCAAATTTTATCAAATTATCTGCAAAATTGCGACCTGTACTTGGCGCACAGTGTTACATGAACAGCGAGCCAGTTAGATCGACTCAGAATCACTTTCTTTCGGTACATTTTAAGGTCCAGGACACATATTTTATTCGTATTCGATTTAACCTTGAAAGTTAATCATAAGAAATTAATGTTTATAATACATTTATTTTTGCAAATTTCAAATTACAGGTTATTAAATGCAATTATAACTTTGTAAATAAAAGGTTTTACAGCCAAAACTCACGATGTTAAATGCAAATAAAACAAAAAGTTTTCAGAGAAGTTTTTGAGAAACCCAATATCAGCCAAATGCTCGCCACGGCTTCGGTGGCATACTTCTATCCGATAGTCCATATTTTCAATGGCCCTGAGACAAAATTGAATTATATCATTATTTAGCTCTTGAACTGTTCTTGGTTTAATGACGTAAACATTTTCTTTAAAATATCCCCAAAGGACGAAGTCCAACAGTATCAAATCACATGATCTTAAAGGCCCATTAACCACGCAAAGATGTGAGATTACACGGCCATTGATTCGCTGTGTGGCAAATAGCACCATCCTATTGGAACCACATATCGTCCAGGCCTATATCCTTAATGTCGGGCCACAAGAATTCCGTTATCATCTCGCGATAGCGAACACTATTCTCGCTTACTGTTTCGCCGACCTCATTTTCGAAGAAGAACGGTCCGATGACGCAGCCAGCCCATAAGCCGCACATACAGACCGGGTCGATTATGCAGACCAAAAAAATCACGAAATGCATTTTGATTTGTACGACCATTTTCGTTAAAGTTTTCAACAATATTAACGCGCTGCCCAATTATTGAATTTGTCAAACACTGAATCAATGAAATGTCAAATAAAGTTGGACAAAAAACTTGACATTAACATCGTGCATTATGGTTGGACCACCCTTTATAAATAAATTTAATAAAATACTTATTTCTACAACACTATGTAATAATGTATTTAGAATTATGTAGTGAAAATAAGTACTAGTTAAATCAACTGATTTACTCGTTTTAAACGGGAAAATTGCGCGCTCTCTCTCTCTAAATTCTTAAGATGTAAATAAGAGCAACAATAACAATAACAACAACAACAACCACAACAATAAAAATAACAACAGACCAAAACAAACGTCAACAAATATTTGACAGCCCCATGTGGAGCAGTAAAAAGAAAAATTAAATATATTTTCCCCCACATCCAAACAAATACACACACACAATCAAATTTGCAGCCATACACACAGTTACGAATAAATGAGAAAAACTAAATACAAACAAATAAACAGACTCACGATTTACTCGACAAAGATATACGAGAAAAATGAAAATGAGAGCCATGATTTTTCATTTAGGAGCAGAAATTGTTATGTTTTTTTTCTTTTCTATTATTTCAACCATCAACAGCATCCTCAGCATCTAAACGATATTGGCCAAAATAGTTCGCATACAAACGCTAAACGTTCAAATACTACTCTACTAAAATAAAACGGGGCGCGCGTTTTTTTTAAAACATAATATATATATTTTTTTTCTACACTTTACATACATAGAGTAGATATACACTATCAACCAAAAAAAAAAAAAAACAATTCAAGTTAAGAAATTTTTCTATACGATCCAAAAGGAAATATATTAAAAAAGAAAAAACAAAGTTAATTTTTTTAAATAGAGAATTATAAATAATTGTTTAAGAGCTAATTCAACCTTTTGGAAAATGTGAGAAAAGCTTAAAGAAATTGTTAAAAAAGAATGTGTTTTTAAGTTTTAAATAATGTATATACAAATCCTTATAACCAAACACATACCAAGAAGTATGTACATAAAAAAATGGTAATAATATTTTCAATAGAAAAAAGAATGAAAAAATTTATTATATTGAAAAATGTCAAAATTATGTGTATATACTTACTTAACACATATACATACACATGTACATACGTACACTTACATACTTACCTACCAAAATAAGTGAATTAAAAAAAATGTTTTTTTTGTTAAATTTTATATTAATTGAAATAAATAAAATCCAATTAAATAATTGATTTTTAACAAAAATAATAAAATACAGCTTAAAAAAATATCAATAACAAGAAAAAACCCAAAATGAAAAAATTAAAGGAAAAATTTTATTAAAAGAAAAAATTAAATTTGAAATTAAACTAAAGAAAACAAGAATTGTCAGTAAAGTTTATGGCAAAGATAATAATATTCTGCTTTTTGTTATTAAAAAAATCCTTCTGTAAAATTGATTTTTTTTTCGTAAAATTTCCATAAAACTTCAAGAATTTTCTGCTAAAATTAACAAAAAAAAAAAAAAAACAATCTTTCAAATAAAAATATATAAACATTTTTTATTAGAACTATTTTTGAAGATATATATTTTATTTAATATTTTAAATAATAATATTTGAATTTGTGTATTAAAAAAAAAATACTGAAAATATTCGATAAAAGTTTCAATAGTTTTTTTTTGTTCGTAGGTATATTGCCACATTTGTGAGGAGTGTTTATAAGGAATTGTGGCAAATGGTACTTAAGTTTATAATAAAAAAGTACTTTTTATAGTTTCTGAGAGTTGTTTAATTATAATAATTAATCGATAGAAGAACATTTCCAATTAAAAAAAAAAAACGCTTACAACAACGTATGGCAGAAACATAATGTTTCTTTCAGAATCTTTTGAACTAAAAATTATTCTGTATAAGAAAAACGCGTATAAGAAAAAAACTGATGCAAGACTTGGATTGACATGCAACAATAACAAAAATATCTATTACAGTGAAACCATTCATTGCCGGATACCTCTCATAATCGGCCATATTTTGTTTAATCCAAGTTTATTCATTAGCTTTTCCATACAAAATGTATTCCCATAAGCGTGTACTCTCATAACGGGGCGCGGAAACTAAATTGAAACATTTCTTTTTCAAAAATATCTCTCATTAACAGACAGAAGCGTGTAAATACACCAACAAGAGTTATATTTTATAAGTAGTTCCTCTTTTTACAATTCTAATTCACAATTGTGCTAATGACCATAGAATTGGTAATTACCCTGTTAACACAAAGGTACATTTTCACATACCAAGGCGAATTCATGCAATGTTGTTTTATTTTGAAAACGCATACAACACTGCAAAATACTTTTACGTTGTGTCAAAATTATGCAACACTGTAGTAAACAAATACGCTGTTTGTCAAAAATACATGCTGTCACATTTCATTTTGTTTCCTTTTTTTTTAAATTGTGTGTGTTTGAAATGTTATAATATAAACACGTTTTAAATTTCATGATTCTAAGGGAAAATTACAGAATTTATAAAAGTTTTCCCAGAACCATCAGAACGGTATACCATTTTGGCATATGGTTAGTTATCAGCTGCTGCTTACGTAGCAAGCTAAGGACAGCTGGTGTGAATTCGCCTTGATAAATACTAGTGTTTTTATTTAACGAAGTGCCTTATCATCTAACTATAATCTTCCAATAAAATGGCAGTTGATGAAAGCGTCTACACTGAAGATGACTGTACTGAAACATATAATTCGAGTGCAGTGGTGGAGATAAGTCAGTCTGAAGACGAAAAACATTTAGAAATATCTGCTTCCATAAATCCTTATGATGAAGCATTAAAACAAATTGCCCGTTTGAAGAATTTTGCCAGAGACAACTTTGTCGCATGTCAACACATCAAAACAACTTTGAAATTCAACAGCTCAAATTAAACCGATTAAATATTCATTAATAAGACTTTTTTATAACGTGCTCAAATTCTAATTTTGATGTGATAAATACATTTATTTGTTGTTGGAGCATATTTTTGCATCATTTAGGTAAAAGAGCCTTTTTGCAGCATTTTTTTAAGTTTTTAGCGCATATTTTGCCTTTTTGAGGCATATTTTGGTACATATTCGATTTTTTTTAGATGCCTGTTGTAAGCTTTTGCAGCAAATTAAAAATTTGTTTTTTTTTTCGAAATTCTGGTTAACAGATGTCTTTTCTGTTTTAAATATCTATCTGTATACCAACGTGTTGCCTTAATTTCGCCATCCACATTTAATTTTTACTCTAGAATGAAGACAACGCAGGTTGGCATTAAAGATAATGTTATATTTAACTTTCAAACTTTACATAAAAGCAAAAATTAAGGAAAAATCACAATCATAAACATACGTTTTTGTCAATGTGTGCAATACATAGAAATCTGAACCAATCTTTTAGTACACCGATCGACTGAGAATCACTTTTTAACGTGATTTAACGATGCCCACCCGTCCGTCTGGCTGGTTGTCTGTCCATGTTTACCTTGTGCACAAAGAACAAGTTGCAATTTTATACATATTTTCATAAAATTTGGTAAATACATTTTAATTGTACTAGCGACGAAGTCTATGGAAATGGTGAGAATCGGTCTTTAATTTAATATATTCTCCATAAAAACTTTTTCCAAATTAGACTCTTTGTGCACGTAAGCCATCTAATTATGCTGGCATTTATATTGAATTCGTCCAAAAAATATGTTATAGCAGATCAAATTCTTTTCCAAGTGATCTGTAAATACTTTGGTGTTTCGGCTTTAGCGATTATAATTTTAGTATTGTTTTTTTTTTGTTTAAATGCTAATTTTGAATATTTCGTTTTTAAATGAGCCATTTTTGATTTTGTTGGGACATAATTTTAACAATTCTGATATTTAATGCACATAAAAAGCATTTTTTAAAGCATATTTCTGGTTCCCCTGCTGATCACCAACGGGATAAATATATCATTAATGTTACGTAAATCATGATTTGATTTTATTACTTTCATAGTCTGGGTTCGCACTATGAAAGATTTCTTTCAGAAAGTCAGAGCTTATAGGAGAGAGAGGAGAATAGAAAAGCATGTTCTCTTCCCATCTCTCCAATAAACTCAGACTTTCTGAAAGAAAACTTTCATAGTGTGATCCCAGACTTATATCCGATGTCCCTGTACTGTATAAAACAAAAACTTCTAATTTTAATAGAAATCTAAAGCGCCTTAGCAAAGAAAAAAAACGATTTTTATTTAACTTCCAAGTGGGAAAACTATTTTTTTAAAATGTTTTTCTATTAGGTTTCTAATCAAAAATTTGCCATATCAGATTCAGTTATAAATTTTCGACTAAAAGTCTACTAGACGTAGACTTGCCGGATTCACATTTGCAAAATTCTTCACATTCACTAAAAGAAATCTGGATTTTAAAAATAATTTTTGTAATTAAAAATTTCCTGAGATAAACTTTTATAAAAAAGCACAATTGTTAAAATTCAGATAAAAACAAAAAATACAAGCAAATAAACGCACTATTTGCACCAAAAACGTCTGTACACTTTTGTTTTGAGTTAGTGCCGGTTCACACAAGTCAAGTTTGACTCGTCAAGTCTTGAGTTGTTAGGAGAGAGGGGAAAAGAAATGGCATTCTCTTTTCCCTTCTCTCCTAAAAACTCAAGACTTGACTTGACTTGACTTGTGTGAACCGGCACTTAGACTCGGAAACGTATTTTTTATGTGTAAAAAGCAGGGCACCCGACGGGTATACCTAATTCGAAAATGCTGAATTCAGTAATGTTAACCGTTTTTTTAGGTTAGCTTTAGTTTTAAAAGTAATTTAGATTGAATACATATTATGTTTTAAATCAACTAAAAAACGGAAATTTTTCAGATTTCTACCGTTTATTAATTTTTGAACTAGTACAGCGTTATTTGTGTTGAGTAAAGAGGGAAAACATCCTAGTGCTGATGCAGGCTTCTGTTTAAATCAGCATTGCAGTGTTGTCAATTTGTAAGTGTTAAATAAAGAACACAAAGTATTAATTGATTTTTAAACAAATACGCTTAACAAAACTACTTGTAAAATATTTATTTGCTTTTTACAAGGCTTTGTTTGGCTTTAAATCAAGACCGTCTGGCAAGCCTTCTTAGAAGTAGAACTTTTTACTTAAAATGAATAGTTATTCTCAATCTATAGTTTCCAATTTGTTTTAAGACAACCCCTTTTTTTCTATACACATTTTTGAACTTTTATCGAAAAAGTTAATTGGTTTTTTTCATTATTCCCATTTATTTTTATTTATTTATTTTATTTACAAATACAATTACAAAATATACTAGAATTTAATTTACCGAGCATAGTAGCGTAGACTTCCACCTATTGCAGTGTAACAGATCAGAAGCACTGGCAGGAATTAAACTCGTAACCCCCGCATTGATAGACTAGATCACTGCCAACTAGCCTGCCGGGGGCACCTAATTTAATAAAATAAATTTTAAAAAAATTAATTATTTTCGATTCTAAAGGGTGGTTCAATTTTAAGGGCTGACGTTGAATGTTAACCACATCTAAACGTCAAGTTTTTTCTGCATTTCATCTGACATTTCTCAATTTCAGACTAAATCGGGGTTTTCTAAATATTTACATTCAATAGAGTTTTCAAAATTATTTATCTTTGTATTCCAATTTCGTTCACACTCAAACAATTAAAAATATTAAACGTAAAACTTGTTAAATATTTTCACAAATAGAAACTGGGAATTATTTCCTTCTGAAGGTTACTTTATATTATATTCAACATTTTTTATTTTTCGAATTTATTCTATGAGCTTAATTTCAGTTATGTATTTTATAAAGCTTTTTTGTAATAGTCATATTCCTTCAATTTTTCAGAAATGACTTTATACATAATATAATACAATATAATAGTCTGATAGTGTATAAAGTCATTTCTGAAAAATTGAAGGAATATGACTATTACAAAAAAGCTTTATAAAATACATAACTGAAATTTAGCTCATAGAATAAATTCGAAAAATAAAAAATGTTGAAGTTAAATATTTTCCAAAATCTCGGTGATAAATCAAATTGAAAAATTTATTTATTACGACCAACGATATTGTTCAAAACTGGCACTGATGAGCCGATCTTGGTGTTATTTAGTCCGACGACTCTCCTTGATTGTCCTTGATTGCTGTAAAGCAATGCGGTTTTAGTAGGGTTGCCAATAGGCCTGGAATTGACTGGTTTGTCCAGTTTTTTGACTGTTGTCCAGGTTCCATCTAATATATAAATTTTCCAGTTAATAAACTTTATTTTATTCTGAAAAATTACTTTTGTTTATTTATAATTGCTAAGAACAAAATCATATACTACTAAGAAAAAATTGTAAGGAAAAAATTTCTAATTTGCTGACATACATTCCAATTAATGAGATAGAGAGAGAGAGGGAGGTCCAGTTTGGCAAAAATGCGATAAAAATAAAGTACAAAACTTATATAAATTGATCTCGTTTGTTAGTTATGCCAACTAGCAATACTTTTTGTGCAAGGACTGAAGTTATTTCTGATAATCTTTACTCACAAGAATCCATTCATATGACCGAATAAAGGCTACAATTTTAATAAGACTAAATATTGATGAAAGTGGCAAAATGTTTCAAACATTTTTGCTTACAACTTAAATTTTTCAAATAACAATACAAAAACAAATATATATATGTTACCTTCTCCGAGAAAAGGGACACACGTCAAGTCTTGATTTTTTAGGAGAGAGGGGAAAGGAAATGGCATTCTCTTTTCCCCTTCTCTCCTAAAAGCTCAAGACTTGACGGGTCAAAGTTTACGTGTGTGAACCGGCACTAAGCGAACGGAAAAATTGCAAAAGGCCACTTTAAGTCTACTTCAAGCCATCGGTAAGTTGTGAAAACGGGCCTGAATGTTTTAACAAATATTCTTTAGTATAGTATTCTACCTTACAAACCTGTATCGTAGTAAGGAAATGCCGTTGCACTTAAAAAGTTTTTTTTTTTTTGTAAAACTTGTTAAAAGTTCAAGTGAACGAACTCTTAACATTACTGTATCTCTGTATATCTTCTTGCGTGGTGCACAATTGTGCGCTTATTTTTTTAAATGTACCCATTAGTGCTTCGCGATAAAATTTTTATTGGGTAATTCCGCGTTACTAACTGTGTTTGACTAGTAGTAGCATCTGATGGCTTTCCGAAGACATCTATTTTCAAATGTTTGGATTTTTCTTATCTGCGGATTTGAAAGGCCCCACGTTTCGCATCATCCGTACAAAAGAACCAACTCAATACAAGCGTTTTGTATATATTGATCTTCTGGAGCTGATATAGCTCGTTTCACTGCCATACACTCTGTAGCTTCCACATAGCATTACCTTTGTCCGGCCGATATTCTAAAATAATGCAGTCGAGGTAGCACAAGGATTTGACGTTTTCAATTTTTGTGCCATCGAGTAAAATGTTATTGGGTTTTAAGTAGCTATTCGCATAAATTTGGTCTTTCTTATATGCTTTTTTTAAGAACATCCAGCTTGTTTTGGATGCTTTGGAAGTTATGAGCCAAAGGGCAAAGGTCATCTGAGTATGCCAGATCATTAAGTTTTAAAAAAGATGTATGTATATTGAAGAGGCATTGTTGGTTTCTCTCATAACACTATCCAGAACAATAAGAAAGAGTAATGGCGACAGTATGCAACCCTGCCGGATACCTTCGGCTATCAGAACAGGCTCTGAGAACATTTTCCTTTGCAATACGTAGTTTGGTGAATCCTAAATGTACTTTTGGTAAAAGTTGAATTCAATATACAAAGAACCTTGCTTAATACCAGTTTACATAATTCAAGTTCATATTTTTTTTTATTAGTCCATCATTTCCAAGGGTTTAGTATACGAACCACCACTCTTTTTTTCCTGCCTTATCTACTAAGTGGTGCATAGTTGGGTTAGTTGTAATATCCCTAGAGGGAAGCGAATTGACACAAAGTAGTCCCGTAATAAGTCTTTGGTGATAGAGACCGGTTCTAGTTCTAACACTTTATATGAATAAGACCTATCACTTTAACTTGGGGTTGTCATTGAAGGGGGTAAATTGACACCATTTGACAAGTCACAGATCTATTCTCAATGGACGTGCTTAGTGTCAGTTACTAAAATGTAGAATTATTTCAATAAAACAAGTCCTAGAATTAAATTCAAGAACCAAATCTTAGAAAGTACCAACAAATATGTCACAGCACCTTTGATGGCTGTGCTGTAATTCATTACTTTTTCTACCTTTCTGTTCTTCATAAACCAGTTAAGGGATTGGTTCTACTTTCACTGATCATGCGTTCTTTCTTTTTGTACTTGTTCTATTTTCACAAATCCCAGGATCAGTCTGTTGGATCAATTGACACAAATTTCACGCAGGGATATAGCACTTTCTTATTTATCTAAATTTCTCTTAAAAGTGGCCAATATGATAGACGAACACGAACCATAACTTACGGCCAACTAGGAATTAATTGATCATAAAACCAAAGAACCGAAATTCTACAATACAAATCTGTGATAATTTTATTTTAATTGAGGTTCCTTTATTGCTTAGTCTGGCTTCACACCATGAACATTTTCTTTCTGAAAGCCTGAGTTTATTGGTGAGAGGGGAAGAGAACATGGTTTTATGGTTGACATGTTTGATATTTTTCAAACTTTTTGTGGTGTCTAGTGCTAAATGCATTAAAATAATTTTCAATCCTAAATTCAAAGTTTTTAAGCAGCATTGTTTACTAACTGAGTTGAGTTGTGAACCGTAATTGGGCCTACAGCATATACAAATATGACATAATGTAACACTGTGAATTGCTTAATATAATTTGGCCAATCAAGTTAATCTAGCAATAATAACACAGTTTTTTAAATTCTTTGAACTGTTCTTACATTTTTAAAAAACACGTCATTTCTGTATATGCCTTATTTTTAATACATAGTTTGATAGTCCGTGTTTAAAAACATTTTATGAAAAAATTACATCGAGTGATAGTTTTTTTTTGACAAACGCCACTATACATATAGCCTTTAATATAGAGGCAGTACATAGTCAAACAGCGTACTTGGTTTTTCATTTCCTCAGCTTTTGTCCTTTTTAAAGGTTTTTGCAAGAATGATTATTTTAAATAATTTGTTTTTATTATTATTTAGTATCTAATATTTTCCAGCAAACTCGATAGCAAGGCGAATTTACACCAGGTGACCTAATCTTGCTACGTAAGCAACATCTGATTACTAACCTTGTGTCAAACTGATATACCGTTCATGTGGTTCTGGGGACTATTTACGAAATTTTTTAATTTGCGTTTAAAATTTGAAATGAAAAATTTTTTTAAATTATTACATTTGAAAACAAACAATCTTAAATTAAAAAGAAAATGAAATATTTGTTTATATTGTTTACTAAAGTGTTGTATTATTTTTGACACAACGTTAAAATATTTTACAGTGTTGTAAACGTTTTCAAAATAAGACCACCTTGAATGAATTCGCCTTGCTCGATAGCAAATAAAAAGGGAAGGCTCTGTAGAATTTAATTTCAGGTTTCCTGGATAGAAATGTCATTTTAAAAGTATATCCTGCCACACGGTGTTGTTAGTATTTTAAATTTTTTTAAAAATTCTTTAGAAAATTATACTTATTTTGATATAATTTTGTATTTTGAAATAATTGTATAACATTTGAAAGGATTAAAGCAAGGCTCGTTGATAAGGCATATGCACTAGAGAGAGCGAGGAGTATTTATAATTCCAAATCGTCAAAAGTTGTTTTAATTTTGTATATATGAGCCAAAAATTGTGCAAGTGTGCGTTGAATTTTCTTTTTTTTATATGGAGACAATTTTGACAATTTGGAATGTAATGTAATGGAAGTAACCTAAAAAAAAATTAAGGAAACAATGAGTTCACCTTGTTAAATGGGCCTTGGACTTATGTATGAAGAAGAAAACATTTTTAGTGTGTAGGAAAAAACCGACATCTAATCTGGGGGCTAATTCTGACTGTCGTGATTGAATATTTTTTCGATTTTAAAGGAATTTTATTCTTTCACCTGATATCTACTAAGCGAATGGAAATTATTTTTTCAATGTTGTACAGCATTAATTTGAGTTTTTATAACACTGAAAAGATAATTTTGATTCCGTCAGTATCGACTGAAAGAATTACAAATAAAAGTGTTTTCGTATCGAAGAAGTATTCGAACACAACGTCCAAATTGTCCTCTTATTTATTGAAGGAATTAAATGTCACAAATTTAATTGTCCAAACAAAACTTTCCTGTACAAATTTAAATATCGAAAATTTATTCTACAATTTGTTATAACTCGATTTAAAATAGAGTACTACAAGCTTGTTTGAGTACTTTAAAGGAAAATGTTAATAGTACTAAAATTATCATCTCTGTGTTGTTATTTTTTTTTTGTCAATAGGTGTGTATAACTGTAAATTTTATTTAATGTTGTTTTTGCTGTTATTTTTTTTATTAAATTTTATTTGTATGTATAAAGAGAATATCAGCAAACAATAAACACAAAAAATAAAACAGCATCAACAAAAAGAAGAAAGAAAAAGCAAGAAGAATTTAAACCAAACTTTATCCAACTCCATTAGCATCCTTTAATAAAAAAAAACACTTTAACTTTGAATTCTCCTTTATACCTCAATACATATTCTTTACATTTCACTATTAACTTTTTTAAAGTCCTTCTTCTTTTTTTCTTCTCTTTTTAATGGCCTTCTTTAACCCCCACTCTATTTCAAACAGTGTCCTTTTGGGCTTCTTCTTCATCTTTCTCAATTGCTTTGTTTTTTTTTGTTGTATTATAGTTGTTGTTTATTTGTTATCAGTTAAATCTCAAAAACAAATATTCACACACACAAACAAATACATTTTAACCATCTTAAAGTTGTTGGTGTTGCTTTCTGCTGTTGTTGTCTTGTATTTATATTGAGATGTCTGTCTGTCTGTCTGATACGAAATCTCAGATGAGTTATTCTCATACATACTTACATATATACTCTGCCCCTTTCTTTATGGTGACGATGTTGACGATAAGATTAAGTGTTGTTGTTGGAATTGTCTGTTTATTAACGTTATCCTTGCATGGGTAAACGAATGGGTGGGGGTGTTGTGTATGCTTTTGTATGTATGTGGGTTCGTGTTTTTGGTTGTTGTTTAATAATATACATGACAGGTTGGCAGGTTCGGTTTATTTCAATGGCTATTATTGTTTAAAGGTAGTTGGTTAGTCAGTCAGTCACATATTCAGTCACACTTTATGATCAAACAGTAGGAGAGGCAGTAACAGAAGGATTTTATTTTAAATTTTACTAAATGTTTGTCGTAAATTTTGATTATTCGTCGGGTGGTTTACAAAAAATGAGTTATAAATCTATTCAATATAATGAATGTGCCTACCCTTTTATTAAATCCTTAATCTATTTTTTGATTATTCTAATAAATAAGGTAATATCAAGCGCTAACATTTTAAAGCTTTCTCAACATTGTTTTGCTTTTTGGGACATAAAACAATGCCCATGTTCTGTAATTCCCGCGTCGGAAAACTTCCGATTGCAACGTGAACAATGAAACAAAAATGCCATAAATTGAAACATAAAACTGTTTTTCTTATTTAACTGCGTCTATAACATTTTTGTGTCCACATTTCTCACCCCGTTTTTATTCGGGAGTTAAATTGACAGTTCAAAGTGGGAACTTGTTCACAAAAATTTTACAGACACACTTTGTCTGTATATAGGCGAGTAATTTCCGTATTACAGAAATTAACAGAAAAAGTGTGTCTGTAAAATTTTTGTGAACAAGTTCCCACTTTGAACTGTCAAATAAACTCCCGAATAAAAACGGGGTGAGAAATGTTGACACAAAAAAATATATTAAAAATGCAATGAATAGTAACACGGAAGAGATAAGTATTTTGTTATTGTTTGATTTTTCCATTGTTTAATTATTTTGCTTTTTACATTTTTGAAAACTATACGAACGTTTTCATATCTATTTTGTAAGCAACAATTATTAAAGTCGCACTTTACATTATTTTGTATAGCCGACGGTTGTGTTTTCGGCGCCGTCGTTGAAAATTTTTCGATTTTAGTAAATTTTGATCGCCGTCAACGTTATGTGTGACTGGCGCTTTCAACACTTTTTTCTTACCTTTCGAGAAACGATGGAATATTTTTTCGATGCTAGAAGTTCTCACCAAAGTAACAGAACATGGGTACAGGTTTGTGATATTTAAGTTAAGCCTTAACAACTTTAAATATTTTGTGCAAAAAGTTATCAAGACTTTTAGTTTCAATAGGAACCACACATTTGTCGCAGCCCACGTTATTTTAAACAAAAAATCTATCGTAGAGTTATATTTTAAACTAATCCATACATCTTTGATCGGGTTTAAAGAAAAAACATTTCTGTTCCGTGCGGCAAACCTATAACCACCCGATAAATTGTAAAAAAATCGAGTTAATTTAAAAATTTAACGAGCTTAAAAAACAAACAAATAACATTGATTAGAGAGTTTTTTGTAACATTGTGGCGTGGGTATGAAAACATTTGGTCCCATACATAATATGCGATCAGTTTCACCCTTTGCTAAAGGAAATTAGAGTTTTATATAACTTAGCAAGAGGTTTGACTCGTATGATTAGCATGCACAGTTGCTTTAGCCACGTTATGCACTTCCTGTTTGGGCCTTAAAACCTTCGATAGAAGTAACAAAAGATCTTAGTAGCATCTCAACAAAATTGTTTTATTTTAATTAACACAAGCTTTCTTAATACCATTTACTTTTTTTTCGAACCAACACACAGACTTTATTATATCAACAAACTTTTATTAAAACAAGTAAGAGCGCTGCATATATTCGACTATGCCGAATCTTTTATAGCCTTCGCTTTGGTGCGAATCCCGGAATTTTCAAAAATCAATACTGTTTGGCATCCCTCTTATGTTTCTGTAATCATACGAGTTTTGACGCCCTATGTTCCTCGTGAACAATTTATTTAAGTATTTTTATGTTATATCGCTGTATCTATATTGTATTTAAATAAATAAAGGACATATATGTATATGAATATCGCTTTTATGAACCTATCTGACGAAATTTCAATTCCAAACTTCAACGGAGAATACATATGTGGCATAAATGTATAACAATCTAGTCCACATTATTTCTGGGGTCTTCGGAAAATGCATTTCAACATACACACGAACAAACAGACATACAGACATCGGGAATTCAACTTTACTACTGATAAAGATCCAGAATATAATATATACTTTATAGGGTTGTATGGTGTTATGTTGACATTTCAGTTGCCAAATGTCAAAACATTTCGTTTACAGCCATACCCAGCGGTAAAAATACCCATTACTTAATCGCTGATGTCAGTAATATTTAGTAGCAATCAGTACCCTACAAGAAGACTACCGGTCATTTTACTAGTTATATGACCGGTAGTGTTGACCAATATAGTGTTATAGTAATAGTAATTTTTTTTGTTTTGGTTATGCATTTCTTGTAGGGTACTGATGCTGTCGCTTATATTTCTGCTTACATTTACACACGAGTGTCATAGGCTGCTTAATTACTGCGTTCTCGCTTAAAATGTAATCGGCGATGTCATTAAGTGTCATTTCAATTTCACTTACGTTATAAGTGGTGTTCTAAGCGATTTTGATGGCACGTCAATAAATTCAGGCAAGTTAAACTGTAATGTACGTCGTTTACAGTCGGATTTGCAATTGTAAGGCTAGAATATGAGGTGGTACCACTAATTCTGATGATTTTGTAATTGAAAGTCTAATGCAAGTTTATTTAAAAGAATGTTTTATTAAAAAAAAAAAAAAAATTAAAAATAAATAAAAAAAAATTCATTTTAGGTATTAAGGCACATAAAAAAAACTTAAACTAAGTAGGTATTACAACCTAAATTTGTATTATAAATTAATTTTTTTCTTGTCTCTGCATTTTTTTGCAAAATGTCTGTTTTTGTACATCTTAAAGCAATGCTGCATATTTTTTTTAAATTTCTCAATTGTTGAGCCCTCTTCCTTGACAGCATCTGGAAATAAACAAAGTGAAATTTTTAGTATAAATAAAATATAAAATGTCTAAACAAATCTTACCTAAAACTGCATCATGAAGCGATTTAAATTCCTTGAACCCTCTTTTTCCATTAATGCCATCATAATAAACTAATAAATAAACTAATTTTATATAACTATTTTTTATTTTTATGAAAATGAAATATATTATTATTTATTTCTTAACAAGCTTTATGTTACCTTCCTGTTGCACTATCAACTTTAAACTCACATCAATATAGTGATACACATTTCTTGTTTTTTTATATTTTTCTAAAGCCGCTATAACGGTATTTTTTTTGTCTTTACATTTATGTGCATAAACACACTAACTCGTCACTTACATTGCAATCTGAGTTTTAATTAGTAGAAATATAATTCATACATTTTTTTAACCATAAACCCACTTACTAACACTCCGCTTATAACTATTGTAATCGAAGTTATAATTAGTAGGTGATATTTATTAGATTACACATACATATATAACATTCTAAGTACTTAAATCGCTCGCTTAGAATGTTATACTGATGTCATCGATTATAATCTAGGTACTTCGTTCCATTTACCGCTGGGTACCTAAACAAGAGCGGAAAGCGTTTTCTAGCTGTTAAAAATTCTCATGCCCATACAATTTGTATGAAGCATCCCTAAATAGCGCGCCGTCAACGCTTTACAATTGGAAAATCCGATTTTGACAGCGCGTTTAATAGTGAAGTTGGCCGCTATTAATAAAACATAATGACAATTTAGCTATTTTTTGTCAATCTAGCGGGGTTTTCTCTTCTTTTTATTTCTATTGTATGGGTTTTATTAAACAAGAAAGTTAACACTACTGTTTGTGGCACAACGTTGACGCTCTTGTGTAGGTATGGCATATCAGAGTAAAAGCTTCCGCACTTGTTTAGGTACGGCTGTTAGTGAGTTGTGTTTCGCTCACTTAACACACATGTGACAGTGTTGCATTTTAATTTTACTCAATTTAAATTTTAATTTTATATGGATATAAAATGATGGCATTAATTGCACAAAACTCAATTAAAGTGCATATCCAAGCACGGTATTAGCTCATTTTCTAAAAATCACAAACGGAACGACAAGCTTAATTTACACATACCCTAACATAGGGAAAGCCACCTGTGGTAAAGGCTATTATACCTTGAGTTATCAAGTATTCCACAAAGACAAAAACCCGGGATTCAAATAATTCGGAAGAGCGTAATTTTTAAATTAAAATTGAACTTTTTTTTTTGGATTTAAAAATGTGGCAAAAAATAGGGTTAAACTTTTATGTTCTATTAAAACAAATAGAAAGAGGTATATTTTTAAGTCTTTTAAAAATACATTGGGAAGAAGGCATTCATAGGCACAATTAAAACAAAACTAACAACCAGCCTCTCATCACATAAGCAAAAAAGAGCACTTGCGACCCAATGGAAATTAACCAAATTTCGATGATGTTAAAATTTTAAAAGAGGATAATAATTATGCTAGGAGATTTACTTTGGATGTGCACCACATACTTAAATATACTGTCCATGGAAAACAATGAAAGAGGAAATGCATTGATACAATTAGGCCCGTTTTTACAACTTACCGATAGCTAAAGGTAGGCTTTTATCGGCGGTATCAAAAGTGTTCCATTATTACAACTTAACTTTAACCTACCAGGTAGGATGAACCATAATTTTACTTTATCGTTCACTTTAGGCTAAAGTAAAGTTTTAATAATGGAATTGTTTTTATAAGTCTGTGTTTATACGGCTCATGTTTAAATTGGCGAGAGGGACGAGGGGAAAAGAAACGAGTACACAGATGCATGTATTGTCAGTACGCTTTGCTTTTTCATTCGTTGTTTAATTTTGTTTTTGTTTTCAATATCAAAAAGCACACATCCATACGGACGACTATACAAAATAAAAAACATGTCGTTAACATGACATGAATCATTTGAGCGCCAATTCATGTTTCAAGAAGAAAAAGAAAGAATCATGTCAATAAAACATGAGCCGTATAAACGCGGACTAAGGCTGGTTTTAAAGTATACTTTTAGCTTTCGGTAAGTTGCGAAAACGGGCCTTAGTATATTTCTTCGCATAAAGCGCCAAAAGAAATGTTAGAATCAATTGTCACTTCGTATTTTAATAAACTTTTAGTGTTTTAGTTGCCAATTCTCATAAAATGCAAATATATTATTCAAAAATTTCTTAAATATAAAAAAATCTCGCTTGCATTAACTGTGAATTTTTTTTTTTACCACAAGCAATCAAAAATAGAATAATATTTGAAATATTGGTAGTATAAGTTAATTATTGCTGTCAATGGATGACTTTTTTACAAATCGATTTTTGCTCGATAAAGTAAAAACCAAAAAATAACTCTTAAGGCCGTACGGAAAGTGCGATCTGTTTCGCACCTTGCTTAAGTAAATGCCAGTTTCATAAAATTAACCAAAAAGTTTTCTTAAGTTCAAAATGCTTTGACACACATGAATCACATGTGTTCGCACAATTGCTTAAGCCAACGTTTGCACATTATAGCTGGGCCTTTATTCAAGCTCGAAAAAATAAAAACTTGAATAGAATAATAGACTAGTTGACAACGATCAATTTGTACGAATTAAATCAGTTTTCCGACTTTTTTTTGTTTCAAAATGTTGAAATAATTGTTATTTTCGGTCCATGTACGCGAACGTAATTTAGTAAAATGCAGTAAAGTTCAGTAAAAAATAGTAAAAACTTTTGTGTTTTCGAACGCAGCTAATGGCATTTATTGCGTAAAACTCAATAAAGGTGCATATACGAACACGGTATTATTAGTAAACAAAATCTTCTTTTAAGTCGCGGCGAGCATTTGCAATATTAGTTCTTTTATGTATGTGAATTTTTAACTTTTGCCAATGTTAAAAAAAGCTGTGCATCTAAATTCTGCGAATCACTTTCAAAAACACGTACACAAATTTGTATATAACAAATTTATACGTCATTTTTTAATACTTTTGATAAACATTTTAACAGTTTTATGAGTTGTTTTAATTAATGGCCATATTTACAAATTTGATTAATTTGTTTTTATTTTTCGAGTATTTTTTTTTTTTTTTTAAATTTTTCTGTTTTATGGCTTGCTAAATGGAAATACAATTTTCCATCGCACAGCAATTTCCGTGTATTTGGAAATCAGAAAATTGCGTTTGCAAATTTGTTTAATTTAAAAAAATTTGCATATAAATAGTACAAACACATATAAAAAAAAAAAACAAAACAAAATTTTGTGCCATTTAAACAAGATTTTAAAAGAACACAAATATTGATATTTAAAAAAAATTTGACATTTATTAATTAGAAAAATAATATTTTCGCTGTAAAAAAATTCAACTTGCTTAAAATATATTTTTTTTATTTGATTAAATCTATGGATATGAATCCTTACAGCCTACTATATATTACAGGATTTTATATAAGGGCATTACTAACGAAAAAATTTTGTTAAGACATATAAAGTATTTAAAAACAGGATAATATTGCAGAGGTATTAGGTGTCGTGTAAAACGTCGTGGAATATTAAAATTTATGCTACGAAGAAGAAAGTCGGAGAGGACATCGCCATTAATCAAATTAATTAGAAATGCCACATTTAGCATAGTCCTTCGGCTTTTTAAGGTATGTAGTTTAATTAATGATAACATCGCAGTATACCAAGGAAGATTCCCAGCATAACGAGCAGCAAATGAGCTCCTCAGGCAGAATAAGAGGAACTACTTTTGAACAGATTTCATTAGGTATATGTGCATATTAATTTCAGGATCTCAGACAATAGACCCATACTCCAAAATTGGTCTTACTAGGGATGTGTATTAGGGTGGGTCAAAAAAACATTTTTTCTCTTATCGACTTCTAATAGCGTAAATATGTTGTATTTTTGTCTGAATTAGATCCCTGTAAAATATTATTAATTTATTTTTAGTGTAAGAGCCCGCGCTTTGACCTTCAACTTTGTTAAATTTTTAATATAGGAACAATAGCATTGTATTGCAGAAAAGCATATTACTGTATTTTAAAGACTTTTAGGTTCGTGAAAATAGTGTAAAATGCATTCACGACTCTTTGCACCAAAAAAGTCAAGCGATGGTTTAATATAGACGAAACTTGAATCAAGACGAGAGATGCCCGGATTTGACAGTAAACAAGATTTTGTGACTAAAAAGGATTTTATTGTTTTATGTTGTATAAGAACCAAATTTTTATTTTTTTTAAGTTTAATTCAAAATATTTTTAGTTTTAATTAATAATAATTGATAATAAAAAAAAGTATTAAAATTTAAAAAATGGACTTTTTTCAAATATTCTTAATTCTTAGGAGCTCATGCGCGGGCTCAAGATGAGACTTTTTTGAACTTTTTTTTTGCAATTTTTATATGTTTTAACGTAATACAAAAAAATATTGCTATTAGAATATGATTCGAGAACTTTTATTTTTTCTCTTACATCAGTGACCCGCCCTAATATGTATAGTTGTTTTGTAACATTGGCATCTGTAAACTCTTTAGACCATCGTTTAATATAAGCAAGCACACCGCGAGCTTTATTTATCGTCATTGTAATATGCTTGCAGAAATCTAACTTAGGATCAAGTAGAATACCAAGATCCAAAAATTCTCCTATAATCCTGCTGCAAATACGCCCCATCTGAGAAACATCTTAACTTCATCAGCGTTCACTAAAATATTACAATGTTTATTACAAGCGGAAAATCGTTTATGAAAAGCGAAAATAGCGAAGGTGACTTCCTTGGGGGACACCGGAGCTAGCAGAAATTTCTTTGGAGGTGGTTTTTTAAAAAATAACACACTGTGTCCTGAAGATTAGATACGACCGTAACCAGCACAAATCGTTGCTAGTAAACCCTAATAAATTCATCTTAGTGAGAAGTTTATATATATATATTGGTTCCTTTAGTTCCTATAAGGAGCATAGGGCATCTCTTAGTGAGAAGTAGGTTATGGTTAATTTTATCAAAAGCTTTGCTGAAGTCCGTCAGCTAGTATTATTAAATACTATCTGACCTGGCAAACGTTGTTTTGCCGTATAACTTATTTCTTTTAGATGTTGCAGTATCTGCATGCCAAATTTTAAGTATACCGGTTGAGAAGTTAAGAAGATATTGGGAGGGGGAGCTTTTACCCGTCTTGCCCTATTTCACGCCCTAAATAATAAAAGTTATGGGATATTTCATCAAAATAGGTTGATTAGTTGAAAAGATATAGGGAGGGGGAGATTTAACCCTTCTTGCCCTACTTAAAGCATTATTCACTATTTACTTTAAGATGTTACAATGTCTGCGTGTTAAATTTTAAGAAAACTGGTTAATTAGTTAAGAATATAAAGGGAGTGGGGAGCTTTTACCATTCTTGTCCTATTTCACCCTATTCCCTATTTTCTTTCAGATGTAAAAGTATCTGCATGCCAAATTTTAAGAACTGAATACATTGTCATATGTTAAGTTCTGAACCCATTACCTTATTAATAAAAAGTCTATTGGAAGTCTGACTGTCTTCTCACAGCGAGTATCAGCTTTTTTCGAGCCCAGTCTCGCAAACTCAACGGACATTTCATTGCCGGTATTGTTGCAGTGAGCAGGTACCTAGAATCCACTCACTAACACAAAAATATACTGCAGACGTGAGAAAGCCCATTTGACCTTTTAGTATCTAGTAGACCTCTTCCCCTTACCTCTTCCCCTCATCCTGGATATATCGGCAAATATGAAGTTTCGCCGATGTATCAGTATTCGTTAATTCCCTTATTATCACTTACCTATCGGCGACTAAATTTTAGATAGTGCCCACAATACTGTCATCGACGGCAATATTAAGGTAATGTCGCTAATCGGGAATTAAGGAGTTTGTGAGAAATAAGTCGTTTATATAGTCGCCAATAACAACTTTAACCACATTCTTACCCATGTGATCATTAACGACAATGTGCATGATAACGTCGCTCACATTGTCGTGTACGACTCAAGTGCGAAAAATTGTACAAAAACATGTCGTCAGGTATCAACTATTGGTCTTGTATGCGTCGTCGACATTGGCTAACTGGCTAGTTTTATTTCGCTTTTTTTAATTTCAGTTTCATATTTCATTTGACTTTAATAGGAAGCCCTTAAGGTAGAAGTACAAAGCACGCGTTCATTCGTCGACGTTTGTCGAGCGTTCAAAAGCTTTAGCGCATGCAAAATTGCAAGTTACACAACACGCGTTACAAAAGCCGTTCCTTTCAGCTGTTTTTTATTTGTTTACTTATTCGTGCATTGAAAACGGATTCGAAAGTATATCAAGATTTATTTATTTTATTGAATTTATTCTTTTTATATAAATATTGTATTTTTTTGAAGCTCTTCAATGAATTGTTCTTTCACGATTCGCAAATTTGTTAAATTTTTTTTTTATTGTCAGCTGATTTCTTGTCAAAAATACACAGCGCGTTAAAAAGTTCAAATTTAACCAACTTCCTGGCGTTAACGCGTCAACATATTTTGCATGTAGTTTGTTCTATTAAAATACACTAGTTTAACTTTTTTTGACATCATAAAGTTTGACAGGGGACACCAAACAAGACGTTGTCGCTCATACTGTCGTGCACGGCGATTTCCTCTAATTGTCTCCTAGAAAACCTTAACGATAGTGGTCACTCGTTCATACATTAACGACGAAGATGTCATCAACGGCAGTCTGACCAATTGGGTTCAGTCACAATCTTTGCTGCCATATTTGTTTTAAAAAAAACTGATCATTTCTAAAAAATCCGTTTTTATGGTGAAAAAACTGCTCCTCAAAAAAAAAAATGATAAAACCTTATCCCCCGTATTCATAAACGATTATTAAATTCAACAACCGATTACACTGGTTTACAGCCAAAAAATACCAAGAACGCCACATGCCTAGATACATAAGTTAATTGGGACCTCCTGAACACGAAAAACGCTGTAATTTTTTTTTCCTAAGTACCGTTTTTTAGATAACGGTACTTTTGTGTTTTTCGGTGTATGGCCCCACTCAAACCCTTGTGGAGCCCAACCGAAAAGTCTGATCGAAATAAATGGCACATTGTTTGAAAGGTAATTGAATGCCTTTAAATTTGTTGTAAATAGCGTCCGTGGACACTATGGCATTGGACGTTATAACATACTACCAATTTTTATTAATATATGTTAACAAAACTCATGAGAACTTTCGTAAGGAATACGGAAACTTGTAGTTATTTTCAAAAAAGATCAAAAAGTGTCAAAAATATTGATAAAAAGATACAAAAAAGGGTCACAAAAAATGTCATTGGCATGAAAAAGCGTCAATAGTGATACTTTAGTGTCACAACGGCAACGCTGAACCCGACATTATAGTGCCGGTTCACACACGCCAAGTTTGACTCGTCAAGTCCTGAGTTTTTAGGAGAGAAGGGAAGAGAAAATGCCATTTCTTTTTAAGAGAGAACGGAAATGCAAATGCTATTTCTTTTCCCCTCTCTCCTAAAAACTCAAGATATATTGAAGAAAATCAAAAGTCATTCGATTTATGTTGCTCAAAAAGAATTTTTTTCATGTGTTGACAGCATTCTACAATGCGCAAAAGTGTGCGTTTAATAAAAAATTGCGAAATATTTTTGCTTTTTAAATTGCCCATCTTTTTATAACGGTGTGGAGCAAATCGACAATAACAATAACAACAGCAGTAAAGTACTCAATAATATTGCAAATGTATGGATACCTTTAGATAATGCTTTTTGTCCCATTCCTTTCAAACTAGAATGAATCATTTGGAAAAATTTTATCTTCAAAATTTATTATTCAATAACCGAAACATAAAAAAATCTCTATTCATCTACTTTTTAACTCAATAAACAAATCATCCATCTAATTTTAACTAAACTAAATTAAAAATTTTCTTAATTAACACCCAAACATTTTTAAATTTCAGCCAAGTCGATAGAATAACAAACATGTACAATTTTAAAATTTGTTTATTTTTATTAAAGAATCATTTATTGTTTTATTTGGATCACGAGTTAAACAAATTTACACTAAATCTTGTACTCGTCGTGCACGTTTACATTTGCAACAAACGTTTTGTGGCATGCGAGAAGATGCAGCGGCAACAACAACAACAACAACAACAGCTGCTGCAAATGCAATAAACGTTTAACAGTTTTATGGAGTCATAAAGTTTTAAACAAATGTTTATGATAAAAATAATGTCGGTGTAAAACAATAAAAGACACTCGAAAAATTAATAGAACAGTGATAAAATATGCATTGGAAAAATAAGAACAAAAACAAAAAGTTGTTTTTAACTAAAAGTTTTACGGTATAAACAAAATTTAGTTTAAAATAACGAAAAGTTGTATAAATAAACAAAGTTCTTTGAGAATTTAGCTCCTTTTTCCAAATCTAACATACAGCTATTCACACTATAAGTGGGACAGACACCTTATAAAAATACTTAGTTTAGATACATAAATACTTAATTCTTTATAATGCTAAAGTTGATTGAATTTAATTTTCATTAAATTATTTTTATCAAAAAAGGAATTTTTACAACATGAAATGAATTAAAATTTATTGATATTTTTCATTCTTGGCTGCCGCGGGAATCGAACCCAGGCAACCACTCAATCTCTTTAGAGAGGTCTGCAGTTTACCACTCACAGCCAGTGATGCCAGAAATGCAGATTTGACGACATTTGGCTTAAAAATTCAGATTTTTTTTTTAGCTCGGTGGAAACAAATTAACATTGTCACTTATATTTGTACTATTTTCACTTCATGGAAGAAAGCAGAAAAATTCGTGTTTGTTAAGTGTTGATATTTCCGGTACTTATGGAGATTTTTGCCCTTATGGTATGGAAATAGATCAACGAAGGTTGCGTTGGAAAAAATATGTGAATGTAGGCATAAAGGAAATTTTAAAACATTAAGACCAAAATAAACAGTCCAACTATGACGTCGAACCGTTTGGAAATTAATTCGTTGGAATGAATTTTATTCACAAAGTTCCTATTATCTTAAGACATTAATATCGCCGGACTGACATAAATATGTAATCTGATTTTACACGAAATAATATGCATACACAGAAAAAAATTTTGCACCAGTAAACGCATTAATCAAAAATAAAATCAGTTTTAATTAAGTGAATTAAACGTTTAATCATGTGAATTAAATGTTTAATTGATATTATTTATTTGTTTACTGGTGCATATTAATATTGTCAATTAAACGTTTAATACACTTGATTAAAAGTTTAATTCACTTGATAAAACGTTTAATTCAGTTGATTAAATTTTTAATTAAAACTGATTTTATTTTTGATTAATGCTTTTACTAGTGCAAAATTTTTTTCTGTGTATGTTCGTATATGTAACGCGCAAAATAGAAAGGGACCTAAGGGTTTTATTCAGGAGAGCTATTTTAAAGATTTAAATACGTGTATCTTTGGTGTACCATCACAGCGCGTGTTGGTATTGGTCTCATTTAAAGCGCACAGAAAAAATTTTTTGCGCCAGTAAAAGAATGTAATGTTTAATTGACAATATTTCAATTAAACATTTTATACACTTGATTAAATATTTAACTTACCTGATTAAATATTTAATTAAAACTGATTTAATTTTTGATTAATTCTTTTACTGGCGCACAAAATTTCTGTGCGACACATCTAATGACGTCAGGAACGTGTTGGTCAACCTTGAGAACGCGCGTAGGTCGTCCCTACCTCTTGTTTTGTGTAGTTAGTTTTTACTGTTCCCTTTACCTTATTGCTCCCTTTCTTTATGCGCTGTCACATATGTACATTCATTTCAACATATGTATAATATCTTTAATATTAAATTTAAAATCTCCATCGATTTCAAATTCCAGAACAAGGACGTATATTTTTAAATGAATTGTTATATCTTTTTCTAAATAAATTACATAAAAAATGTAATAAATGCGTTTTGAAGATTTTGAAAAACTTGAAGCAGATTTTGCAGATTTTTTGTAAAAAATTGTGATTTTTTGCTGATTTTACCTCTAAAAGTTCTGGCAAGACTGGCTCACAGCCATTTACGATTGCTGGCAGTCAAAAGTTAACCATCAATCTTTAAACCGAATTATATTTAACCTTTGGTAGATCAAAATTTGCTTTGTATGATTATCTACTTTAATTGAGAAGATACTTTAATTTTTTTAAAGTGTTTGTCTGGTGGAGATCCATAAATAACTCAATGTGACTTGGTGTAGAACCACATAAAACACAGACGTTTGCTGGTGGACACCCAAATACTCTGGAGCGGACTCTACAAGCTCTTGCCTTCTTATACAAAGGTTTAAGTCGACCGATGACTTGTGGAACAGGCCCAAAAATTGTGTGCTACCCTATTGATATAACTATGAATAGTTTTCCAAAAAATTTTAGTGTTAAGTTAAATAAAAAAAGAAGCCGAAAAATTTTCTCTGTGATAAGGTATTTAAAGCACAGTTTTTAACACCTTTCAAGCCTTAACGTATACATTTAAGTAGAGTACCTGACACCTGTTCGAAAAACTGTATTTTAATAACTTTTCTTCTAGAATAACTGCTATCGAAAATTTTCTTATTTTCGGGGATTTTTTGATTATCCAAGAACCACAAAATTACACTGTGCGGCCTAAAAAATTACCTGGGATGTAATACTGTTTTTTTCTATAAGTGCAAAAGTGCATCAGTCTAGATTCGATTGTGTTATCAACTGGTAGTACAACCAGGGTTAAAAAAAAACTGCGGTCAAAACCAAAAACTGTCGACTGAACTTTTCGCTTTTTGAGTTGGTTTGACAGCGACTATTTACATTGAATGAATCAGAACTAAAAGCAAATGTTTTTTTTTTTTTTGTTGGCCAATGACAAATGCATAAGTGGAATAAATGGCAGTTTTTCTACTTTGACTGCAGTTTTTAAAAGGCTGAGTACACCCTTTTTTTATGGGTCTCCAACAAATCTGTCATTAGTTTCTGTCAAACACTTAGGCCCTAATTTTGTAAAACACAGCGAACGTCAAAGTATTATATTGTAAACAAAAACAAATTCATAAATATTTTGTAATTTTGTTGTTGCTTTGTACAGAAATTTATTTACCGTTTTAACATTTTTAACGCCACAAGCAATGAGACGTATGAAATCTTAAAAACCAATGTGAATTTCTGATAGAGACAACAACAAAATTACAAAATATTTATGAACTTGTTTTTGCTTTCAATGTTATTCTTTGTCGTTGCGTTGTGTTTTACAAAATTAGGGCCTTAATTTAGACTTTTTTTTACGCTAAGAGAAAGATTTTTTTGTTTAAATAGTATAATAAGGTGACCACTTCTCCGTTGTGTCTAATTTTTTTTGTTAGGACCAGCACTCAGCGGATTTATTCCTGTTAAAAGTCAAGCCAAAAAAAAAAAATTTGCCTGTAATGCGTTGTACCATTCATTGGCCAATCAATTACAAAAGGATGGGCTATAAATAAAAATGTGGAAAATAGAGTGGGGAAAAAGAATTTTATTTTCATCTAATATATTTTTGAAAGCTGAATGCCTTGTATGCAATCAGGAATTAAAAAAATAATAAGTGCTTCTTGGTTTTATATAAAAACTGGGTTATATGGTCCTGCCCTAGGACATCGTCATGTTAAATAGACCATGTTTTTTTCCATACGTTTGGGTTACTTTTGGACTAGTCCTTGTCCCTTGTGGACTACTCTTTACACGCGTGTTTGGACTGGTCCTATTATTTGCAGGGTATACACTGACCAACACATACACAGTTTTAACGGTTCGTCTCTGTGATCACCACTGCTTTCGATAAACAAGAATTAAACAATTTGTTAAAGTGTTAAACGTACTCATACGCCTTAGAACTCTATTAATTCCTTTAGATATACACATAAGTATGTACTAAAATAGTAGTATTAAAAGTACTCATACGCCTGTAATAACCAGGTGGCAGCTCTTCATTGTGTATCAAAAACTAAATAAAAACACTAAAAGGAAGTAAGAAAAAACCAAAGCGAGAGAGGTATAGAAAAGAAACAAGTGATAAAATCCGAGTTTTATAAAAAGTAGTGAGAGAGCATTTAATAGAGCAAACTCAATTGATGAGAGAAAAATCCCATCAATATGATAGAGCATTAAAAAATAACAAAAGAAGAGAGCAAAAAAGTATATATTGTATGTTTAAGTATGATGAGTGAAAATAAAATCATAACAAAAATACAACTATCGCCGTTAAGAAAATCCATGCCCAACTCTTTTACCCAACAAACACGGAGGTTTGATTTCAAATTGAAAGTGATTTGAAATCAAACGTTTTCTCAAACGACAAACGTTTGATAATGATTTGAAAATCATTTGTAAATCATAGCGTTCTCAACAAAAAGGGGAAATTATTTTCAAATTGAAAAATGCCTTTATTTTCAACTTGCTTTCAAACGTTATTCTCAAATGTTTTTCAAATGTGGATTATAATAGAATGTGGAATATAAATAAAACTATTTAATTTTTTTAATTTAAATTTATTATTTATTTAAATAAACTTTGAAATAAACATTCGGTACCATAGCAAAAAGATGAAATAGGGTTTTTTCCGTCTTCTAATTCTTGGAAAGGCAAAATACTTGGCACCTTTTTATTTTGAGGATTGTAGCACCGCGGACGTTCAACAATCTTTCTTCACTTTCCTGTTTTATTATTTTTCTTTTTTTTCGTATTTTTAAACATTGTAATTTCTCACAAATATTTTTTATTTTTCACTAGAAATATACTGTTCACTTTATATTAAAATTTATTTTTAATAGTAAAACACATGTAACCACAAGGAAAAATAATTTAACTTTAATCGCCATTTTTAATGCTTACATTAATTTTTCGCTTTAGTACTGCCAAGTTTATTTTTGATTTGATTTTAACTTTGACAAACATTTGACATCAAATTGAAAAAAACATTTGATATCAAATGTTTATTTTCAAATCATTATCAAACGTTTATCGTTTGAGAAAACGTTTGATTTCAAATCACTTTCAATTTGAAATCAAACCTCCGTGTTTGTTGGGTGGGTACCAACAAAATCTCACACACACACACATCTATTTCATATTAACTGCTATTTTAGGTGAAGGCATTGCCATATAAAACACACATCCATCTACAAGAAGTAAAAATTCAAATACTATTATTACCATGAATGTTTATCGGTATGTATGTATATAATAAACATTGAATCAACTATTAAGCGAGTATGAAATTTTTACCCGTAGACGAGTAACGTACTTTGTGGAGCCAAACTGGCTGAACAAAAACAAAATAATTACGTTTAAAATAAAAGGAAATTTATAGTATGACGATACTGACAAGTTGTAGTTTACCAAAAGTGGTATTATTGCCGTTTTATATATTTGTTATTGTTTCTTTTTTTACTGATTTGTTGTTGCTGCCACTGACTCGTAATACTATTGTTATTGTTTTTATAGTATTTATTGTCGAAAAAGCAGAGTAGGGCGCCATATGTTTTGTTTTTTTTTTAACATACAACAACACTCATCACCATCAGCAGCAGAATCATCATCAGCCATTAAAAACATACAATTTTGTAATCCTTCTACCCTTATCCTCGTTAAAAATGAGTTGTAACCCAAATACTTACAAACATTTACACCAGGGATGGAAAATATTTATTATTTTTTTTTAATTTGGACCAAATTTTTTACCAAAATGTACTACTTTTAAGTTCATGACCGTACTATTTTTTAAATTTGTTTAAAGCAATACAAATGTATTTATTATTATCAGAATTGTGGTTATTTTATCGAAAATAAAGAAAATTAATTTCCCTCATTAATATAGTCGATATATTCGAAAACCGGGTTTTTCAAAATGTCAAATAATCGAGCACCCTATTTTTTTTATTATTTGATAATTGAAAAAGAAAACAAATTTTGTATTTTGTACATGTGTGTTAGTACCCTCACAACCCACCCAGCTAGCATTTTCAATCGTCTAGGAGTCTACTGTGAATCTCACAAAGAGTGTTTTTGATCGTCGACGAGCTCATTTTTAATTGTAGACGATTCCTCGCACGGGAGAAATTGTTACACGTGCTGATTCGTATGAGAGATTCTTCCATAACGCAGCGAAAGACGCTTTTATTAATCATAAAGGGAATCGTTTATGATGTATTTATGTTGAGATTATCTAACGAGTCTTTCAAAAAGCATGCTAAGAGTCGTATGAGACTCACCTTGGGATTATTTTACAACTCGTAAAATGCTCAGCCATATAACTGAGCTACCTAAATAAGGGCATCAAGCGTATTTTTCATGTCAAAACTTCTAGTTTTCATACAATTTATATAAAACAAACCTTAAGGTCGCGAAATTAACACCATCCAGTCGGAAAAATCCTTTTTTTCAGGTCCTTAGGTCGGTTTGTTTTATTGAAATTGTATTAACAATAAAATTTTCATTTTTCAAAAACGCTCTTATTTAGGTGGCTCAGTAATTGTTATACGACTCTTACAGAGAGTCGCAAAAGGTTCATTCCAATATTAAAAGACGAGCGTGTCAAAAAATAAATAAAAAAATAATAAATAAAAAAATTTATATGTTTTTGTTTTTGTTACTCGTCAGATAATCATCAGAAGATTATTGCGACTCTCTGTAAGAGTCGTATAACAATTACTGAGCTACCTAAATAAGAGCGTTTTTGAAAAATGAAAATTTTATTGTCAATACAATTTCAATAAAACAAACCGACCTAAGGACCTGAAAAAAAGGATTTTTCCGACTGGATGGTGTTGATTTCGCGACCTTAAGGTTTGTTTTATATAAATTGTATGAAAACTAGAAGTTTTGACATGAAAAATACGCTTGATGCCCTTATTTAGGTAGCTCAGTTATATGGCTGAGCATTTTACGAGTTGTAAAATAATCCCAAGGTGAGTCTCATACGACTCTTAGCATGCTTTTTGAAAGACTCGTTAGATAATCTGAACATACATCATAAACGATTCCCTTTATGATTAATAAAAGCGTATTTCGCTGCGTTATGGAAGAATCTCTCATACGAATCAGCTCGTGTAACAATTTCTCCCGTGCGAGGAATCGTCTACAATTAAAAAATGAGCTCGTCGACGATCAAAAACACTCCTTGTGAGATTCCCAGTAGACTCCTAGACGATTGAAAATGCTAGCTGGGAATATTCTGTACGTAAAATTAACTGAATTTGTAATGTAAAATAAATGAAAATTCAGTTTAAAACCGGTCTACTTATTATTCATTTATTTTTAACGAAAAGTCCATTTAATATTTACTGTTAAAAATTCAACTCCATGTTCCGTTAAAATAAATGAATTTTCTGTTATTTAATATAAATTGACTATCAAAAAATTTACTGAATATTCCGTAAAAACAAAGGAATATTCTCAGTTGTCTTATTAAATCCAGTAATTTTCGTTTACTTCACAAGAGAGCCGAATTTCTAAAAAAACACCTGACAGGCACCTGTCCGCTTGTTTTTCTAATGAGTGAGAGAGGGAGAATATTTTTATTTACTTACCCCGTTACACACGATTGTTTTACTTTTGTTGTACTGACCCCGTTTTTTTTACAGAAGAGCTCTCAATTATAAGACACCAGCAGCATTGCCAATATGGCGTCGCAATTATTTTACTTTAAAATTTTGATGTAACTATTTAACTAAATCATTTTAACAAATAGAAAATGGGAAGTTGTTACAAAATACAAGTACTTCGTTTGCTAAAAATAAGTATAAATTTATTTTTTGGTAGATAAATGACATAAAATAACTGAATATTCCTTTGTTTTTACGGAATTTGCGGTTGAATTTTTGACATTAAAAATTAAATGAACTTTTCGTTATTTTAAATTAAATTTTTTTTTATATTTAAATAACGAAGAATTTAACTTAATCAACGGACAATATTAACTGCAACTGAAAATCCGTATTATTATACACTTATTTTTTTAAATAACTGTTAGAAGCAGTTAAAAATAAATTTGCTTGGAATTTTAAATGTTTATTTTTTAATGGGGGTTTTTTTATAAAGGTTTTACAAAAGTTGGTTGCAGGATGCCTTTAAATTTCGGTATTTGAAAAATAAATAATTTTTATATTTCCTTAGTGTTACTAAAGAATCACTGTAAGCATTAAAAAAAAAAAAAAAAAAAGAGAAATAAATCTGCATTTTCATAGCGGATCGTACGGTGGAATAGCAGAAGTTGAGTTGAGTTAAGATCTTAAATTTAAGACCAAGGCTTTCCTATAAGGCCCTTAATAGTACTTCCCGTAGAATCATTCAAATTTATATTATTTAAAATTAGGTCGAAACAAATTTTCTGTGAAAAACTTCTTTATTTAAAAAGATACATAACTACTAAAGCATACGCTCTCATTCTGAAATTCCTTGTTCAGGCTATTTTTGATACTTTAAAGATGGCAACTTTAATGCGAAAAAGGCTTTGGAAAAGAGTAAACAAAGATTCTGGTTCTTTATTCATAAAACATTTTTGCTAAACCGCAGAATATCCTTTTTAACAACGTAGAGTTTTTTCGTGCACATCAACATTTAGCGCCAATTTTGCACTTTAAAATTGCTGCTTCAGTCTTATTTTTAAAATGTCGTTTAAGCAGTGAAAAGATTTTATTAAAATTCCTCCCTCTAATCATAACTCTTAAAGAAATTTATTAAGAGCCTTGTTCTTCCTTTTAAATGATTTCAACTTTTGAATCGCACGAACTTTTGGCACTTTTACTATTTTTTTATTCGTACTGTTATTTCAGCTCTATTAACCGTAACGCATACAAAATAAAGTAAGATATCGTCAGCTAAAACACAACAAAAATGACCTCTTAATGTTATGTGAGTTCAAATGGCTACTTTTGTTGTAGAGTAAATTTTTAAAGTTTGAAAATATTTTATAGCAGTAAATTTCAAAAACTCTTACAATTTTTGTTTAAGCTGTGATATTGTTAGTCTCCTGTCAGACTCTGCAAGTTAGTTGCGCAAGTTACTTGCCGAGTACAACAAAGTCTGACCCAACATTTTTTTCCTTACTCCTACCTTTCCGCTGACGTCTACAAATCAACCTGCCGAGTGTGAATAGGGTCTTACAAGTAAAATTTGTGCTTATAATTCTTATTCGCTTAACTGTTTTATGTGTTTATTATCTTTAATTTTTCTAAAATCTTTGGATGAAGTTTCCTGATGATCTGGCCTAAGCAACCAGTAAATAGTCATCCTATCAACAATAAACTTCAGTGTTTTTATTAAGAATACAAATTGGGAATTAAGCACACCAAACAAAATCTTGAAAATTTTTAAACAAATCGCTTATTAGCTTTAAAGTATTTAGCAAATTTTGTTTATTCTAATTAAATTTTTTTCCAAATCTTTTTCATGAATAAACTGTTGTCTACGAACTTTACCAGTTTAGCTGACGCTATTTATGTAAAGTAAGTGAACAAAATCTTAAATTTTATTGTGCGCTATAGTGCTGTGTATGTGTTTTTAACTCCCATTGGGGAGCTTATAAAATGTTGTTAAAGAAAAGTGATAAGAAAATACAAAAAAAAAAAACAAGTGAAGAAAAATAAATTCTTTAAATGGCAATTTTGTTTCTATTGGGGCGTATGAGTGTTACAGATTATCAACAATTTCCAATAGAAAGTAGAAAAACAAAAGCAAGCAAAAGTTGTTTGTTACAAAATTTTTTTTGCTTAGTAGATGTTTCTTTTTTGATTTTTAAAACAGTTGTTTTTAATACTAAAATTTAAATAAATTAAGGTAATAATTTAGTAAGAACTTCTTTTTTAAATACTGCTTTAAATCTACAATTATCATACGCACTAGTGGATTTTGCAATTGCTAAATACACTGGTCGACAAAAAACGTTTTAAATAAAAATATATCGGGAATATGAAGATTTTAAGGCGCTAAATTCAAATCCGTTTTCACTTTTTTCCTTCCACGCTTCATTTTTATTTTTGTGGGCTCGACTAATATTTCGCCCGAAATAAGAAGATTATGATCATAAATTGAGAACTATTGGTCCGATTTTGGCCAAAATACTAATTCAGTTTCAGTTTTATTAAAGGTTAATTAAACAAATTTCCATATAAAATTCATCTTATAAACCGGTTATAAGCATGGAATATGGTTTTTGAATAAGGCGGTTAGAAATGATCAAAGTTATTATGAATAAGATTTCCGTATGACGTGCTAAATTCCCAATTTTTCATATTTGATAAATACACTGAAACTTAATGTTGAGGCTTCTATGCTTTCAAATAATTAGAAATAAAATTTTGTTTAAGTGATCCAAATATATATATTTTCTATATTTTCCACTGTTACTCAGAAATAAGTGGCTATGAGTTTTTTGTCATGCAAAATTATAACAATTTTTTGTTTTCAAAAATTCATAAAAAATTATTTTGAATAGAAAACTAGATGTGACAGAATTTGAACTCAATTGCTGCCGATTTTTTTTTGGTTTTTTTCGACCAGATCTCAATTGCTCCCGATTTTTTTCTCTTTTTTTTTGTTTTTTTGCCGACCAGTGATGATATGATACTGCTATACTTACGACTACTTAGGATAAATGCTAACGCAACGCGGAAATTCCTAATTGACGGCAAGGAAATTGATGATGTGGAGTCCTTCTGCTATCTTGGCAGTATAATCGACAAATCCGGTGGTTCATCAGCCGATGTGGCCAGTCGCATTAATAAGGCACGTAATGCATTTGCCCAACTCAGCCCAGTTTGGAAATCGCCTAACATCTCGAGACGCACCAAAATTAAAATCTTCAACTCCAGCGTTAAATCCACATTGCTGTACGGTTGCGAAACGTGGAATATGGCACCGCGCGATACCCAGTCCCTTCAGGTGTTTGTTAACAAATGCCTGCGTAGAGTCCTGCGTGTTTACTGGCCCTCCTTAATATCAAATGCCCAACTCTGGTCAGATACCAACCAGCAACCAATTGAGATGGAAATAAGAAAACGCAAATGGGGCTGGCTTGGACACACTCTCCGCAAGCCATTAGACGATATCACTAAGAAGGCCATAGACTGGAACCCACAGGGAAGCAGGCGCATCGGACGACCATCACACACCTGGAAACGCCAAATCATAACCGAACTGTCCGAGCTACGACTACAGTGGAACGAAGTCAAACATCGCGCTAATGATCGAGATCATTGGAATCAACTTGTGGCGGCCCTATGCTCCCCAGAGGAGTAAAAGGAACATATATATATATATATATATACTTACGACTACCTCTAAAATTCCGTTTAAAATTCAATACCGGTATTATTACCGAATTCGTTTCTGTCGCCAATAAAACAATTTTCCATTAGCTCAAGTATTGAAAATTTAAATTAGATTCTTCTCTTAATTTTAATAATATTTCAGAGAAAACCCCATTAGATTATTACCAATATGTAAAAAATGTTTAAAGAATTTATTAAAGAATTCCACACGCAAAGAAAAAACATGATTGAGGTAAAGATATTCTAAGAGCAACATATTATGATAGGATTCATGATTGTAGTCACCATATTATTATTATTATTATTGAATCGTATTATGACTAAATATACTCGCAATGTGACATCATAATATTTTCCCCTTAATCATATTATTATTCTGTTAATCATACTATGTTAAGAAGTTATCAAGTTCTTGTCATGTTGATCATAATAAGTTAAGAACTAATCATATAATTGTCATGTTATTGATACTAAGCTAAGAAATTATTCATGACATGTTAATCATAATAAGCTAAGAAGTTATCATATTATCATCATGTTATACATAATAAATTTAGAAGCAATCATATTATGATACAGCACCATAACTGTCATGAAAATATAAAGTAAATTACATTTTTTTTGCATCGATTTTTTATTTTGTGGCTTTTTACAATTTTTCTTAATGTACATAAATCAAATAGCGGAGTTCAATATATAAGACTTGCAAAAGAGCAAATGCAAAATCAGTGGTTTTCATGGGCAACAGCGTATGTCCATTTTTCCGATTTTTGAAACGAGATGGATCAATTCCGATTTTTTAAATGTAATGACAAAGTTTAAAAAGTGCAATACATACAGTGCCCATAGTTTGATCTAGAATGGGGTTTCGGCTCTCCTGAAAAATTTGTTTAATGACATACGCGGTTGCACATGAAAACCACAGAAAAACCGAAATACTTTTATTAAATACTAGCATTTAACCCGCTACTTCGTTAGCGTCTCCTTTTTCTTCGTGGACATATCTGTATGCCCAAGTTTATTTTCTGAATCACTCAGGGCCTTGCATGTTTAATTTTATCTTTCTAGGTCCAATACCAACGGAAATTCAAAAAGTACCAATTAATTAATAAAAAAGTACAAAAAAGTTCCCTCTAATAGATTCTCATCCACTTAGGACATTGCATGTTGAATTTTATGATTTAATGTTCAATATTAACGGAAATTCAAAGAGTATCAGTTAAAGAACAAAAAGTACCACAAACTTCCCTCTTATAGATTCTTCTCCACTTAGGACATTGAATCTTGAATTTTATGTTTCGAAGTCCAATAATAACGAATATTCAAAAAGTACCAGTTTAAGAAATAAATAGTACCAATTTAAGCACTTAAGAGATTCTCATTTACTCAGGACCTTGCAGGTTTAATTTTATGTTCATAAGACCAATATTAGCGGAAATTCAAAAAGTATCAGTTAAAGAACAAAAAAGTACCAAAAAGTTCCGTTATAGATTCTTATCCACATTGAACATTGCATACTGAATCTTATGTTTTAAGGTCCAACATTAACGATCATTAAAAAAATACCAGTTGTAGAACCAAAATCCTAAAGTAAAATTTCAATTTCCCGTTTTTGGTACTATTTTTTTCCCCCATTAAAGTAAAAAAATTTCAGTATTGTAGTGGGAGCCCATAATTTTGTACGAATATGTTAATGAATTTAAAAAAATGTTTTGAATCAGTCAGTCAGTCAGTAACGTTACAATTTTATAAATATAGATAGCGAAATCTCTGTGTGTTTTGTTGTTGGATTTTACAAAAAAAAACTACGATATTTTGCATTTGCACTTTTGAATCACTAATACTGAATGAACTCCGCTAATATTGTAATTTTTTTTAATTTCTTTAAACTTATTTTTTTTATGGGAATTCATCTTTAAATTGTTTAACTGCTCACATATAAAATAAACGACACAAATGGCGCTAACATAACGTTATTAGAGTAAAAATAGTGTGATTGCATCTAAAACATAATATGATAAATGTATAGAATGTTATCATGCGGAAATTGCCCCCTACCTCCCCTCGTGATCCTAGTTTTTTAAAAATGCATAGCTTATATGTCCATATAAATATAGATCGATCTATGTTTTAAATTTCATTAAAATTAGTTTGATAGTAGACACACCGACCCTACACTAATATGGTGTGGTGTGGGTATACAAACTAAATCTGTTTTTATTAAATATTTAATCAATTGAATTAAACATTTACTTATATCAGAAAATCTCGTTAATATTAAATTATTCTTAATTAATACTATTAATTTGCTCACTGGTGCAAATTTAGTTAATTTTTTAATTTATATAACAAATTTTTTAATTGAAATTAATTTTTATTTTTTCCTGTGCACAAACCGAACTTGTGTAAAATTAAATGAAAATTTTTTTTAAATTGTTTTTTTTTTAACCGAAATACCTGTTATGTTTTTTTTTTGCTAATTGTTCCAGATTTGCGTTCATAACGATTTTCTTACAAAACTGATTCCGCTAGATTTCAACGGAGGCGTCTAAATTGACTTAAATGTTCTCAAGGATCTAGAATATACACACAGAAAAAATAGAAAATCGACTTCAATTAAACAATTCGTTCAGACAATTAAATATTTAACTAATTTTGCCCCTGCAAAGGAATTGATCATATCAATTAACGGATTTGTATTTTCGAGTCATGGGACACAAATTTAGTCAATTAAAAAATTAATTGTATAAACAAAAAATACACCACATATTCACAAACAGTTAATTTTATGGGTTTTGATTAAAAAAATTAATTGCAGCAAACAAAAAATTAATTGAATAATTAATGTACACCAATTAATTATTTAATTGAATAATTTTTTGCAAAAATGTTTTCTGTGCAGTTGTATAAACTTTATAAGATCTATTTTTCCCAAAAAAGTTCACGCACCAATTGGTAAAATAAATATACGTTCCCTTATGGTTGTTTATGCTCTATCGGACTGTGATATGCCAATTTTGATATATTAAAAAATTGGTAAAAAGTTATATCCATAATATACATACTTTTATATACATACAAATAAATTTGTATGATTATACATAAATATTTTAATAGGAAACAAAATACTTTAAATAGATTAGAGCACTAAAATAGCTGCTTTAATTTTGCAACAGCCCTTAATCCCAACCTGTTGCTCAACCCGAGGGTGTACTGTATATATGTACATACATTAACCCTTTAAATGTGTATTGATAAAGACAAAAAAAAAAAAAAACAATTCAAATAATTTTTAAAGACTCCTAGATTTTGTTAAAATTTAAAATACATAATTTTTTTATTTAGGAATTAAAACTAATAAAAAACTATTTATGTTCCGCGTAGAATTTTTTAAAAACCAATTTTTAGGCCCCCCCCCCATTTATTCATCCATAATTAAATGCCCAAAAAATGTAAACTGTTATAGTTTGGCTCAGTGTAAACAAAGTGAGTAAACCACAGATAAATAACTTTTAACTTAACACTTTTCATACTTCCAGCCCACTGTGCTTGTTACTACACCCACCTTATTGACATATTAATGCTACATCAATTTTTAATTAATTAATGAAATACAGTTGTTTATGTTCTATTGAAAAAATAAATAAAAAAACATTAATTTGTATGTCCAATAGGCTGGAGCGTCGGTGTATGAAGGAAAAAAGCCATTCAATAAATTTCAAAAACCTCAAAATCTTGCTTCTACCTAAATAACATACAAACATTTTTTTTTTTAATTTTTCCGATAAATAATTGTAAAATAAACAAAAAGTTTTCAGAGAATTATTTTAATAATTTTTATTGCGATAGAAGGATCTAATTTTGATTTACCATCTGAGACAAAGTTGTAGCTCTTGCCATAAAGACGACATATAAAATTCTCATAAAAAATCAAAAAAAAAACTTCATCTTCAATATCAAAATCGCAAAAAACTTTAAAAAATTGTTTTTTTTTCTTCCCCGTTCAGGTTCATAGTAGGGATGCCAAACAGGATCGATTTTAACAAATCCCGGGATCCCGGATTTCGGAAATTCCGGGATTTCCTGATCAATGTGTTTCTTTAATATACAACTTTTTAAAATAAACAACACTTTATTTAATTATGTTTGAATTTTTAAAACAAGAAAACTTAACAAAACAATTCATAAGAAACTTTTTTTAATTAACTAAATTTTTTTTATTTTTAAATTTTAAAGAAAGAAAAATTAACAGAACAATTCATTAACTATTTTTAAATAAACAAATATTTTTTTATTTTAAAAAAAGAAAACTTAACAAAACAATTCATTTTATATAAAAATTTTAAATTATTATTATGGTTTTATGTCTTAAAATAATTCTTAATTGTAAAAACGCTTGAAATGAAACCCCGTATTCATAAATGAATATAAAATTGAACAACGTTTATTAAACGAAATTTTCATAAATAATTTGTTTTGTAAACCTTTATAAAGTTTTAAAATTTTTTATGAATACAGTCATAAATCTGCAACAGTTGTTAATAACTACTTTATTGACCAAAATATAAAACACATGACTATACAAATTAAAAAACATGTCTTCAGTATGACATGAATCATTTGAACTCAAATTCATGTTTAAAGAAGAAAAAGGAAGAATCATGTCAATAAGACATGAACCGTATGTACACAGACTTACTTAATGTTAACATACATTTATTAGACCGATAAAGTGTCCGTTAACGATTTTGGGTTTCTCAATATTGCGACAAAAAACATTGTTTTCAGTTGGCAACATCTCTGAAAATCCATATAAAAGTTGGGAGTCAGCTGATTGAATTTATCTGTGCGGCAAATACATAAAAGGAAAATAAATAATTGGCAGATGAGTGCTGGTAAACTTTGCGACAGAATAGAAAACAAATGAGATATTGATAAAACCAAATTTCTTTAATGTGCACTTTTCCGTTGGGAAAAAAGATAATCGCGTCATGAGAAAACGGCCATAAGACAATGAATAATTAGAATGTATAAAAATTCCATAAAAATGAAAATTTTTATACATATAAAAATTGTTCATACATAAAAGTTGTTAAAATTAAAAATCCCGGGATTCATAAAAATAAATCCCAGGATTTGGGATTTGTCAGTCCCGAAAAATCCCGGTATTTCGGGATTCGGGATTTTCCGTTTGGCATCCCTCGTTCATAGGTAGCAAACCATTAAAAATTCAAGGAAACAATCAACTACAAAAATGTACCTTAGATCTTTTAGAGCATATGAACTTCCTAGCAATTATTCTTAATACCGTTTAGGTCGCTCATAGGTAGCCACATAAGTGAAACATTTCCCAAAAACTCGATTTTTTTTTTAACATTTTTTCCCTGTTCAGGTCCATAGGTAGCAAACCGTTTCAAATTCAAGGAAACAAATAACTTTTTTTTTTGGTCTTTTATCACGTAGTGGTTTCCGTATTGAATTTAATGCGTATAGATCCATTGCTTTGTTGGCTGTGTGGCAAGTGGCACCATCCTGTTGGAACCACATATCGTCCAGGCCCATATCTTCAATTTCTTATCACGAGAAATTTACTATCCTCTCGCGATAGCGAACACTTTTCACGGTAACTGCTGGGCCGGCCTCATTTTCGAAGAAGTACGGTAGCCAGCCCATAAGCCGCACTAACAGTCACTCTTTGTGACTGCCGCCGATGCAGTTTTCAACAATCTCTCGTGGCTTTTCATTTGTCCAAATGCTTGTCTGCTTTCTGCTTGATAACGAATCCACTGAGGTGAAAGTGTGTCTCGTCGCTGACAATGATTTTCTTTGCAATGTCACCGTTCACTTCTCTCTGATCAACCAACCATTGAAGTTGTGTACCTCAACTTGGTTGGACTCGTTAAACGCTGAATTAAAGAAATTTTAAATTAAGTTGGGCAAAAAACTAGATGTGAAGGCTGGACTCGCAATTAACAACGTGCATTATGATTGGATCACCCTTTATTTTCTTTGTTTTAATTTGCTTAGTTAATATTTCTTTTAAGCCTGCACGTAAAAAATAATTTTGTGGCGAATAAAAGAATTTTTAAATCGAGGAGAATTAAGTGAAAACGGTGATTTTATTTCCCAGACAAAATGTATTTGAATAAAAAATACAATTTGTTAGTGCTTTAAACTAAACTAAACTAAAGCAATTTTCTGTTGAACAATTCGACTTTTTTTCACTTAATGGCTTATAACTTTCTTAATTTTTGCCGAAGTTTAAAAATTTTATACATCGTGTTATCGTCTCAAAATTAATCTTGAATTATGGCCCGAAAAATAAGTATACTCAGAATATTTTTAATCTTTATGGAGCTATTAAAAATTATAGTTTTTCAGAAAATGTCAAAAAATAAACTCTTTAACTTTTAAGGCCAGTAACTCCATACATTTTGATCCGATTAGCACAATTGTTGTTATGGAGAGATATCTTTTGAATAATGTAAAACTTGTTTTATTCCGTGAACGTATGAACCGTTTTTGAAATTTATGCCAATAAATAAAAACACTAAAAAACCCATAAAAAGCTTATTTTTCGTGAATATCGCCAAAACAAGCATAACTTGTTTTTGTTTTTTTTGACAATTTTCAAACATTAAATGGATCAGTGAAGCATTTACGTCCAAATACATCTTTTTATTTAGATATGACAATAACTTAGGAATTTAAAATTGATCATCTTAATTTTGTTTAAAAACTGACCTTTTATTTATAAAAATTGTAAGTAGTTTCAGTATAAAGTATAAAGAATATTAAATATATTGCATCACATGATTTTTCACAAATCGATTAGATCTCATTTTCAAAATATTGATGCTGCGGTAGAGGGCTTAAAACAGGTCCCAATTGTTTTATTATTTTTCCCATGTACCTGAGAATAAAAGAGCAACATTTTAGTGCCATTTGGAACTGAAAATTAAAAAAATTGTTATGTTCCACCCTAATGTTGCACAAGCTGTAAATTGTATTTTTATTTTACACTGAAAAAGTAAAACAAATTTATTAAAGAAAACAACATGAAACAAATTGCAATTATACAAACATACTGTCACAACAAAAATATATAAAAAAAAACAACAATAACAATTTTATTAATGTTTTAATTTTATCTGTGTATGTATCTGCTGCCATAATTAATAAAATAGTACTTGAATAAAATATGCTCTCAAATGTTATCACTACAACAACAAAAGCAACAACTACAACACAACATGCATAAATAAATAACGGTAAAAATAAAAAAAAAAACTCAGACATTAACACACACAAACACATTTAAACGTGCTCAAAAGAGTACAAAACGAATCTACAGATTTTGAACAAAATGCGTGCATCAAATAAATTTTAAACTATTTTTTTTTATTTGCATACAACAAATACAAAATACATACACATGCAAACAGATGTTTATGAATTATAAAAATAAGTGTGTATGGGGGTGTGTGTGTAAATAAATAACGCTTGTGTTAAAATATTAAATAAAAAAAACAGAAAAGAAAAATCTACAAGAAAAGTGTCATGGCTGGTGGCTAAATGTGCATGGATAATGTCTCACTTAACATACAACTTTTTGAAGAATGTTGCACGAATGAGATTTTTATTGTGTTGTTGTTGCTGCTGTTGTGTTTAATAGAGATATAAAATAAAACTGGTTTTGTGGGTGGCGCCAGAGGGCGACACTAAGCAGAAGTGGCAGCGAGTTGAAAGTATTAAATGTTGAACGCTTTATTATACCCTTTAGCACAGTTGGAATTGGGAAAACATATACATACCTATTAAGGCTCAGTTAGTCTTTACGTTCTGTTTCTGTTGCTGTCACTTACAATTACTTAACAAGTTTTTAATATTACAAATTGGACCGTAACAGAACAGAAAAACTAATCAATTTCACAGGTTTTTTAATAACAAAAAAAAAAAAAAAAAACAGCTGATTCGTTACAGAACAGAAAGTAAAGCCTAATTCTGCCTTTAGTTTGTCATTCCGTTTGTGATTTCGACAAAATTGATCTAAGATCCTATAAAGTACATATACAAAACATCTTAAGTCAAATTTAAAAAGTTGAAAAAATTTGGTTAATCATACAATTTTCATTCAAAAAACATTTTTGGTTACGTTTTTAAAATTTTGTATTGTAAACGCAATTTTTCTTTAAATTTGGTTTGTTTTATAATATTTATTTGATAAAAATGATTTTTTTTACCGAGTTTTTTTTTTAACTTTTTTGCTATCGTATCTCGACTTAAGATGTTTTACTAAAATGCCTCAGACATTTTCTGGGCCCTTATGAGTAGCGAGTTGATTTGACGATGTGGACAAGTGGGCGTGGCACAAAACAGATTTGCTTATATCTAAAGAGCGCCATTTCTAAAGGGTGGTCCAACCATAATGCACGATGTTAATTGTGAGTCACACCTTAATGTCAAGTTTCTGCCAAACTTAATTTGAAATTTCTTTGTTTCAGTCTTTGACAAATTCAACCATGGAGAGGCACACACATACATATACTTAGGGTACACAATTACGTAGAGAGTTAAGATTTAACGAAAATGGGCGTTGAAATAAAAATGCAGCACGAAATGCATTTTTGTAATTTTTTTTTGGTGAGCACAATCGACCAAATGTATCCGCAATCAGGAGAATTGTGCGCACATTTCAGCAAACCTGGGGCCTGATTCTGGCAGTCGTGATCGAGTACTTTCTCGATTCGAAAGCAATTTAATATCTAATTATTTCAGTCAATACTGAACGAATCGGAACTATTTTTTCAGTGTTGTAAAGCATTAATTCTAGTTTCACAATCTTGAAAAAATAATTTCGATTCGTTCAGTATCGACTGAAATAAAATTGCTTTCGAATCGAGAAAGTACTCGATCACGACTGCCAGAATTAGGCCTCTGGTCTGTAGGAAATATTAAAGCACCTGTTTCCTGCGGTTTACGTGCAGGCGACTTCATCGGGTCATACTTCTTCGAAAATGAGGTCGGCCAAGCAGTTACCGTGAAATTGTGCATATAAAACGGGACGTTATGTGGTTCTAACAGGATGGTTCCACTTGCCACACAGCTAACGAAACAATGACTCTTTTGCCCGAGAAATTTAATTGCCGTGTTATCTCACGTTGTGGCGATGTTAATTGACAACCACGATCATGTGATTTGAAACCGTCGAACATTTTTCTTTGGTCATATTTAAAAGACAAAGTGTATGTCAATAAGCCAAGAACAGTTCAAGAGCTAAAGGATGAGATAATTCGGCATATTTTCGATATTGAACCTCAATTATGTCTCAAGAGTCATTGAAAATATGGACCGATAATTTGTTTCACACAATAATTGTCATAGTTCCTTCTTTAATAATAAAAAATATTAAGATAATTCTCTGAAAACCCTTTGTTTTATTTACAATTAACATCGTGCATTATGATTGGACCAAATAATAACATTCTGTTCTTATCGCACCATGGCGAAGGGTATATAAGATTCGGCATATCCGAATATATCACTCTTACCTGTTATAGTATCAGTGGTTTTTTAAAAGCTCTGTCTTCTAAAATTTAAAAAAATCCTATAGACGAAATTTTAATGTTTTTTTTATTTATTTAAAAAAGATATTTAATCGATTTTCCTCTATAAATTCTAATTTAAACAAAATCTGAGAAATTTCCTTATTTTAGAGAAATTTTGTTAATAAAAAAAAAAAAAATAATAATTGGCAACAAAAAACTGAAAAGGAAATATTTATAATTTTTCTTTTGAAGTAAAATTTTATAATAAAATGAATCCAGTCTTTTGTAAACTGTCTGCGATAGTAGTAAAAGTTTTAGTATAAGTGCAATAAGCAGAGTTAAAAGGTTCCCTTTGTATTAATGTTTGAGTTTACAAAACACACATACACAAACATTCTCTCATACACTCACACAAACTGTGTAACAAACGTGGGTGGTTGATTGTTGTGACGTTCCTTGTTGTGGATGCTGCTGCTGTTGCTTGTTAATGAAGAGTTTGTAGCTGCAGTTTTATTTCATGTTGAATAAAAGTCATTGGTAGAAAATGGGGAAAATAGGTGAAGGTCGTATACAATATATACATATATTAATGTCGTCTCGGAGGTTTTTATTTTATACAACAACAACAAAACCAGCAGCAAAAGCAAAAACAATTTTAGCAACAAACAGTATAATCACCTCGTGAACAGAGACGAGCAGCAAAAAAGTAACAATGGAAGAAATTTTGTCTTAACTTATGCACTAACCCAAACATACACTTGTGTAATTCAGTGGTATTTCTATAAAATTTATACACATACATACAAAATAAACCACCTATAAGTTATACAGATACATATATATTTCATGTTACATACACATAAAGACAAAGCAAGTAATGCCAGTAAGCACCTCACCCGCATTACCTATTTTTTTAGCCGTGTTCTTCTTCTTTTATGTAGTTAAAAGTTATTTTGTTGTTGTTGTGATTTTCCGTTAATTTCAATTCATCAAATGTCGAGTTTCATTTCCTCTCTCTCTCGCTCTCTCTTTCTCTCTTTTATAATATGCTCTTCAAAACTCTCAAGTTAGCTCTTTCTTTCGTTTAGCCACCATTTTTTAGTATTTGAAATCGGTGTTGCCAGAATCCATATTTAGTTTTACACAGGCTAAACTTTAAAATTATCCAAAATAATTACAGCTGTATTCATAAAAAATAAAATAAGTTTGAAATCTGTTTTAAGCCAAAATTTTCATACAAATTTTTCTTAAAATGCATTTCAAATCCATTTTAATTATTTATGAATACGGCGGTTAGTATTGTGGTTATTTTGTTTAACTGTTTTATGGTTTTTAATCCAAATTTTGATATTTGTTAATCAGGTCAGTCAAGAATGAAAAAATTATCAATAAATTTTAATTAATTTCATGTTGTAAAATTCTTTTCTACATAAAAATAATTTAACGAAAATTAAATTTGATGAACTTAAGCCTACCCTGCAAATATTATTGGACCACCTGATCCAATTTCATGAAATGGACTACTCCATGGACTGGTCCGATGTAATGCAAGCATGGACCATGTCATTGTTAAAAAGTGTTTGTAGTGAGACGACATGACTTCGTTTTTTAACGACATGTTTTCGTTTTTAAACGAAGTTAAAACTAATCCTCTTGTGTACACAATGGAGTAGTTTTAAAACTACTCCTTTGTAGTCCAAAGATGGGTTATATGGTCCTGCCCTAGGACATCGTAATGTTAAATAGACCATGTTTTTTCCATACGTTTGGGTTACTTTTGGGCTAGTCCTAGTCCCTTGAGGGCTACTCTTTGCACGCGTGTTTGGACTGGTCCTATTATTTGCAGGGTAATTAAAAAATGGCATTATCCAAAATTATAAAAACTAGACAAATTAAATTTTGTGTTTGATACTTAATAACGATTTTTATTAACGAGTATGCAAAAGTATGTAACACAAACAATAATTTTATAAATTTTTAATTTAATTAATTCATTTTTAATATTTTTTTCGTTGACTTATAACTTTCCCCTCCAATTGGTTTTATACCTTTTTTTGTAAAAACTATTGACGCGAAGATACCAGATAGCAATTGAAAGCTCATGCCAGTTTTTGTTAATTGTAATTTGCTAAAGGCTATTTGCACTGAACAGTAAAACAAATAAAGTAGGGAAGTTATTAAAGTTTTTAAATTAGGAAACAGAGGTTCATTAATGCAGTTGTTCTCTCAAAAACTTTTAAGGAATTGCTTTTAAAATTTCGCAAATATGTACTCACTAAAATCTAAAAAATCTGTTGACACCATTTATCATTAAATTTTTGGTCAAAAACTTATACGAACGGAAATCTTTTCTTGAAATGTAACAATGCATTCATTTAAAAAGAATGTGCGTACTTTGGCTCAAAAATTTTTAAAGTTTTGTACAAATCATTATTAAAATTAAACCTACTTTAATTTGGCTAACCTCTTAACATTTATTTTGCAGTTCAGGATGGAAAATTCTTTTACGCCTTCACTAAGAGCCATTGCTCTAGCGATGTGACGCGCTCTCTTACTCGGAGTATACCGACTAAATCGGAGATTACCGACCAAAAACTATTCTGGTTACCTGTGGGAGTAACACCACTTTGAGACAGCTTTTGCGTTACTTTCTGGCTATTTCGCCCCGTCTACATCGGGGATTAACTTTGCGCCAATCTTCTGTTGCCCTTGCCGTCCCACCGTGTATGCCACTCTCGCAGCGTAAACCACTTCATAGCTACTTTAACATTTAAATTTCTAAAACTGGTATACATTTGCATCTAGTCATCTTGAGAACAAAAGGAAATCGATTTTTTAGCCGACAAAACATATTGTGAGATAAATAATTTACTAAAAAATCAACTTGTATATGAAATAATGTTCAAGAAAAATACTTTTTTCGTATATTTGGATAACTACACAGAAATCGGCAACGCTGTTTTAAATTGTATTTAAGTTTTGAAACCCATTCATCATTACGACTATTGTTTTTATTGCTGGGAAATAAAATAAAAATAGAAAATAAACTTTTATTACACTTTATCGATTAAGATTTGGTTTAGAAAATGCTTGCAATAAGTATGTATGTATATACTTGAACTCGGGTGTATGTTTATGTCCTTTTTAAAAAAAGAAAAGAAAAAAAAAACTCGACAATCATAACAATAGATTATTATTATTATAATGCAGTAGAATCGCGATAATTCGTAATCGCAAGGGACCGGCCATTTCTTACGAATTATAGGGGTTTTCGATTTAGCGGGGGTTCGATTTAACGGGGTTAAAATAAAATAAATTCGAATTAACGGGGTTTTTCAATTTATTTACTAGAACAATAAAATACATAAAAAAATGGTTAAAAATAAAAAATATATAAAAATTGTTCATGTAACAAACTGATCTTAAGAAAATAAAGAAACACACAAGAAAAAAAACCACGCAAAAAAAATAGCGGTAAACAAAAAATCATTCTTTCCATGTTTCTGTTGTTTTTTATTACGAATTATCGGGAATTACGATTTATCGGGGTACGAATAATCGGGATTTGACGGTATATTTGTTTGTTTGTGGCAAACAAACATTTGGGATACAAGTCCAAAAGCTATAAAAATTATGTTTTAGCAAATGTTATTAACCAGAAAAATATATTCTTTTTTAAAAGGAATTTTTGATATATTAAAAATCCAACATTTTATTTCTCTTAGTTCAAAAAGGTTTTTAATTTTTTTTTTCTAGAAAGGCACTTTTTATTCAAAAATGTACTTTTCATTCCCAAAAGGTACTTTATATTCAAAAACGTACTTTTAAACTACAACGTACTTTAAACCTAAAAGGGCGATATTTACCTTAACAATATGTTTTATTTTGAAAAGTAAGTTTTATTTAAACGGAACTTTTTATTCAAAAACGTTCTTTATATTAAAGAACGTACTTTCTATTTTATGCATATTTTTAAATATGAACTGTTTGTTCAAAAAGTTGTTTGTTATAAAAAAATGTACGGTAAACCTCGATTTTTAATACAACACGATCCAAAAATATTCACCATTTTTATACGCTCCACCACAACCAGTTGTCGTTATATTCATCTCAGATTTGTGTGAACGCGTGCAAAAAATATGATCATGTTTCGCAGTGCATAAGGCAAGATATAAATGTATCATTATTTTATTTAAATTACATTAAATATATGAATATTTTGTTATTATTTTGTTACAAAAGCAACATACATTTAAATAATATGCAAATATTTTAAAATGTTTTGTGTTTTTTGTGGGCACAATGTGTACCTACACATACGTGTAATATGGGTTTCTACTACCTCAAATTTGCGAAAGAAAACTGTGATTAGGTGCAAGCGTTTGGTTAGGACTTTTCCAAATAATTCCTTTTTGTATTCTTTGTTCGGTACTTTTCCAGCTTACTACTTTTGGAGCGATTGGCGGAAATGAATGTGCATGGAACAGGCACAATACAAATAAATCGTTTGCGCAAACTAACAAGTCATTTCCGCAAACAAAAAGAAGGAACATTTTTTGAAGAAATAGCCCGTAAAACATTAAAAAAAAATAAATTAAATCAAAATATTTACAAAAATATAAGTAGAGGGGACACAGCCCCCTTAAAATTAAATTATATTTTGTTTTTTTTTATTTCCAGAGGGGTTAACAGTGTTTTTTCTACACTTTTGCCAAAAAATGCTCATATTTTGTCCAAGTGAAATCCCAAGGTACACATATGTGTATGCCCTGTTTCAAAGGACATGGGCTTTGTATGTACATTAAAAATTCATTTTTACGTTATTTTAGGGCGAATTATCATGTACCGAAAATTTCATTGAAATCCGACGACTTTAAAATTTCTTGGGTCTGAAAGCGATTGACTTACAATCACTTTATGAATCTATCTATCGATGTCCGTCCGGCTGGCTGGCTGGCTGCCTGTTCATGTGCCCATAAACCATCTTAACCAATTAAATTGTAACTGTTCCATATTTGGCCATATCTCCCAGTTAATTACTATTCACGAAAATGGCTTTGAATGCCACAACTATCTTGTAAATGTTGGTATCAGTATAAGCTGGTTCAACTTAATTTTAAGAACGACATTAATGTATATACAGGTTGGGCAAACTTCGACTGACTGATTTGAAATGCTTATAAACTTTTTGATTTTTGCAGTTTTTTCATTTATTTTTTTTAAATTATGAAAACTGACGTCCATTAAATGGCGTAGTAGATTAAAGAACACAGGTTGTGTGTTACTTTCATCTACTACAGAGTCGTTTTCGACATCGAGAACAGTAATAAGGCTGAGTGGCTCTTTTCAAGACGTTTTGCATAACGCTTCGCAACGTGTCTGGCTCCAATTTTGCAATTTCTGTGCAAATATTCTGCTGAAGATAAGTTGAGGTTTGCTGATGTAAACCCCACAAAAAATAATCAGGGACCTCCAAATTTGGAGAACAAGGTGGCAGCATTTTTGAAATTATTCGGTCATCAAAATCTGTTGGCATTGCTTTCGAATTAAAAACAATGTTCGATCACGACTGTCAGAATCAGCCCCCAGGTCGAGCAACTGTTATTTGTGGTTCATTACCTACTGAGTCCCGGTGCTCAAAATGGCCAAATAAGCTTTTTATCATGATTACACTGGGAGCAGTTACAGTATTAAAATGTTGACTGTATTTTCTTTGTGTTGCAACAATTGCTTGTTCGGAAAGATAATTAAGTTTAACAAGGCTTACACGTTCTTGCGTTGAGTATGATGACATAAAATTTTATTCAATGGTTTATTACCTGAAAAAAAAATTTAATTAAACCTGTACCAATAAGAAAGCTAAAAGCATTTCAAATCAGTCAGTTAAAGTTTGTCCACCCTGTAGATGTATTGTACACACAAACATTATACATTTTTTTAAAACTCTTTTTTTTTACTAAATATTGATTTCTAAAACAATATAAATATCGATGCTAATGAGCTTCCCTGAATAAATCCTTAGTTTACCTATGTTTCAGCCCACTGTGCGGCGTGTTGGTAAATAATTGAAGAAGTTTGGATGCCGCTGGTAGGCATTTTGTCTGTTAAAAAGCTTTTTAGAAGGCCTCTTTACCGCTTTTTCCCGCTGCGATAATGAATGGTGTTTTGCATGTGTGTAAGAGCTCGTGCTGGTGTAGGTGTTTTTTGTTTGCTTATTTCATATACAAATGTTGTTGTTGTTTTTTTATACTGTGCGGTGGGTAAAGTACGTTTTTGTTTGTTCTTGTGTTTATTTACCAAAATCATAAAAAAACCATTTACTCTTCCGATTTTCAAATATCAACATAATTTTTATTTTAATTTTAATGTCGAAAGCTCAATTCCAAAACATGCTAAGTCCATTTAGCATGTTCTTAATTTTTCTTGACTTTAACTTTAATTCTGTCAAATTTTGGTGGTTATCGGCTAATCCAATCAAAAGTGGTGCACAAAAAATGTAACCCAAAATTATGTACAAAAGAATGTTGGTTCGTTTCCCCTAAAAATCTCACTTTTTCGACTTATCATGTTTTGCAAGTGAGTTTTGTCGGTGTCTGTTTATTAAAGAAAAATATTATTTAATTAAGAAAACTTTTAATGTGAATCTTTTAGTAGAAGATGTTTTGAAATAAAAATATGGAATGTTTTTATCAAAAATTTTATGTTTAATGTAAACAAAAAGTTGTAATAAATTTTGTTTTATGTTTTTATAGGATTAATCCAAAATTATAATTAGGGCGCCATTGCCAGGAAAATGAGTCTGGCTGTCTGTCTGACTGTATTGAAAGGTGTTTATGCTGAAGTGAAATATGATGGACATAAAAATAAATTCGTAAATTAAAAAGAAAATCAAAGTAAAGTTCATTAAAAAATATATTTTAAAGCTAAAAGGATTTGTATTAAATTTTTGAAAATAAAATACGTGAGTAAAAAGTAGGAAAACTAATTTATTAAAAAGGACCTTTGTAAGAACTTTTAAAAATTCTTTTTATTAAAAACAGTACTTTTTGAATTAAAACAGCAATTTTTAATAAAATTAAATATTTTGTTAAAGCATCTTGTTGAATGTTAAAAATACCTCTTTCGTTCGTGGCTTTTACAAAACGGCAATTAAAAAATTTGTTTTTAAGTACACTAAAAAAAATTTACTTTTTAACGCTTTTTTGCAGTACATTATTTTTAGAAAAAGGTTTTTTTTAGTAAATTTTGTGAAGAAGGGGTTTAAAATAAGAAGGGGTTTGAAAAAACTATTTTTTAAAAATTTTCAAAACATGATAATAAACCGAACATTATTTAGCGTACGGTACACACAACCAGGAACGATATCTATTTTTTAGTGTTCTTTAATATCTTTCATAACTATTTTCAAGAAAGTAACCAGCAGCATCTACTTTTCTGTTTTTCGTTATTAAACGGAAAATACATTATATGTTCTTTTTAAACAAGTTATACAGCCATGCCACAGAGTACAATTCCGTTCGGAATCGAAGAAAACATATTTGTTTATTGATAGAAAGTGTATTTTGATGGTTTTTTTTGCCTTTCCGCTACAGAAAACTCCCATTTCGGTAATCAAAACAAAAATGGTACCATTTCGAAAAATTTTTTCGTCATTATTATTCTTTAACTTTTGAAATTTACAACAAAGAGGTTAATTTACAATATTATTGCATTGAAAAAATATCATAATTCGAGGCCTAGTTCATGTTAAAACGCAACATTTCTTAGGGGTTCAGATCATAACCAATTTATTTGCTTTGAATCGGATCAAAACGCAACAATAACCAAAAAAAAAATTGTTATAGTGGAATGCTTTACACATCTCCCACCCTTGGATCCGCGTATGTTGGCAATACTAATAATAGGTACGTTTGTTTACTTTTCCAGTAAAATCCAGTAGGTGAGTAAATTTTCGGCAATATGAAAATTTTACTCTCAAAATTAGCTCTGGCAAAAAAAAAGTAAACGAACGGAAAAATTGCAAAAACTTGCAGGTTAATTCAAACATATGACCACTAAAAAGCGTAGTGTTGTAAAATATGTGCTATTTAGACTACTCAGTATATATTGTTTTTGGTACTTGATGCATTGCATTTTTATAATTATAAATTCGTAGCAAATGTATTTATTAAATGAACTTCTGAGGAAGCTTTTGGACTTGTTTAGTTTGTACATGACTTTTAATTTCGTTTCTAGTTAAATGACATACGAAAATACATGAATACTTGATTTTTGATATTCGGTACCGTGAATAATATGCAGTAAGAAGTATTCATATATTTATTAGTTTTACATCTCTTAAATATTAATGCAATGTTATTTATATTGAATTTAATTTACTTTTCAAAAATACCTTTTAAAAAACTATTTTTAAGTTTATGCTGCACTTTTAATTCAGTTTTTGTACTTTAAAATTTAATTTGTTTAACAAATTGTAAATTTTTTTTTTGTTGCAAATTTTATGTTTTTTTCTTGTTAACTATATTGACACATATGTTTTTGTTTTCTACTGGCTTTTACAGGCAAACATTTGTTCATTTTGTCGCTTTACTCTCTCAGTAGATGCACTTTTTTCAAATTGATGTGTACACGAACGCATTTCAGTAAAATCCAGTACAAATTTCTACAAATTTTTGCAAATTTTGGGGTAAGCGAACACAGGTACTAAATGTTTACTTCCAGAATGCACTTTTAAAGTGTCCTCAGTAACGCAGCTGTTCGGAGTTTTTTTTCTTCGTGGTGTGACGTTTGGTGTCTTTTTTTTTTCTTTAATTACAATTTTTATAAAGGCATTGTGACATTTTGCGTCACAATTCTAGCAACAAAATGCCTGTTGTGTTTTCTATTGTTGCATTGTTGCAGTACTGAGGTCACTTTATTAATACATTTTGGTTTACTTCCAAAAATAACTACAAGTTACTTGATAAAAATAAAACAAAACTTATTGCCAAAAATAAATAAATAAATAAACAAATAGGCCACCAAGAAATTATAACGTAGAAAGAGTAAAAATGATTTCTCATAAACCTTCTAGGAAGTGCGACGTTAAAAGAGTAACTTAAAAAAAATTTTGAATTAGAGATGATTGAACAACAGAGAAATTGTAAAAGAAAACCTGAGCAGGCCAAGGCTTATTTTTTTTTTGTAAATTTCTTTAGTAATTTAGCACTCGATTTACCTAAATATTATTTCAATAATTTAATATTACCAATATGTTGTAGTTTCTGGCGTACGTAAACATATCAATAAACAAATCTATAAAATTATTTGCAAATATAAAAATCGTGCACCAATGATGCCAATAAATCATAAAAAAATCAACACAAAAAAATACATAAAATGACAAATTACAACACACACCCACCTCAAAAGTTGAAAACGAGACTAAAGAGCACAAATAAGAAAAATATAAACAAAATTGACATAGAAAATCAGGAAGAAGAGCAGTGCGAAATGAGTAGGAACCATTAAAGGTGACGAAGGAAATGTAAAAAATTTAGTCTTGGCATGTTGAGGCAAATAAAAAAAAAAATAAATAAAAAAATGCAAAAAAGCCAAATAAAAACACACAATTTAATTAGCAAAATCAATAACAAAAAACCAAACAGCTAATGAATTTTTCTGCACTTTTTCGTCTTTCCTGCTTCCTGCTCAGTTTTCAGGTTAAAAAAATTCAAAGTCTAAAAACCATTTAATAAACAAATTCTTTAAATAATTTTATTTTTTCGAGTGTTATTACAAATCGAAAGCAATAAGGGCTGCTGTGTACTTCTTGGCAGTAATAACAATAAAAATTCTCAAAGGATCTAAGCATCCGAAGAAAAGTTTGAAAAGGAAGGAGAAAAAAAAACAGAATGAAACATAAACAAACAATAAAAAGAAATTGGAGAATTGGAGGTACAAAAAAAATTGTAGAACCAGAGTAAAATAATAAAAAAAACAAATTAACATTTAAAGAATGAACAAGGCTAATACAATAAATAAACGAGCTTAAATACAATGGGTTAAGGTTAGGGCAAATTCCAATGTTTTTCTTTGGCAATAAAAAATTTAAAAAAAGCATAAGAAAGTAGTTATAAGTTTGTAAACTAAATTAAAAAAATTTTAATCAGGATGTTAAATTTTTACATACTGATTGATCATCTCTTTGGCATCAATATTTGAAATAATTTTTCGTACCAACATATAAGTATTTAATTCTTAACGAACTGGAAAATTTTTTTACAATTAATCACTCGTTGCGAAAAGTATTATAGGCACTCGCTTAGTTTACTTTTAAAAATGCCGAAAGTTTTCTTTAATTTTCAAACGCTTAGAAAAATAAATAAATTACAAAATTTTATTGAACTCTTTTAAACAAATATCGATTTTCTTACCGTTTTTTTTGCAGTGTAAACTCCCACTGTGCAGCAACTGTATAAAATGAAATAGCAATAAATTGTATTTATTTATGTGTATGTAAATATGCTTGCGTATGTATTCTTGGATTAAAGTCAGGGCTGGATGTTGTTTTGTAATAAAAAATGATCGATATAAGGTATTTATTTTCATCTTAAATGGCCGTTTCCTTATTACACGACTGTCGTTTATCCCTAGGAAAAACTGCACTTTAAAGACATTTGGTTTTCTCAATGTCTCATTTGCTTCTATTCTGGCGCAAAGTGCCCATGTTCTCTTATAGGCATTTTACACTGATAAACATCTAAAATCTACCATCAAAAATGTAGAAAATATGAAATACTCGTTAACATTGCTCACATCTAACATCTACCATCATACAAAAATGTCACCACTTTTGAAAATAAAAATGTTTTCAAAATAAAAAATGTTTTTTCAACAAAAGTGCCAAAATTTAAAAAGAAAACATAAAAATGTATTTGAAGTTCAATTTGTTTAAAAGTTTAAAAAAAAAATAACAAAAAAACATTGCAATAAAAGAGAAAGCATGACAAATGGTAACGGTGCTTTCAAACCCAATATGTTTTTGTCAGTGATGCCACAATAATAATAGAACTAATTGCCACTTTTCTAGTGATGCCACTAAAATAATCGATTGATGTAGAATGGAATAAAATGAGATAGGAAAATCTTTTAAAGATGTTAGTGTTAAGCCCTATGTATTTCTTTTCGATTGACATGTGAGAAATGAACAAAATGAAACAAACAACATTTTTTCCCACTTAACTGCGTCTGTAAAATATTTGGCGAGTATTAGCTGACACGTAAGGAATTTACTCGCCAATTTACAGAAAAAGTGTGTCTATAAAATTTCACTTCTACGATCTTAACTATTTCACATTTGAGCTGTATTTATATCTTCTTATTAGATTTTTGAACACGTTTAAATGCAATTATCTTACTTGATCTGAAATCGTAAAAAATTATACTGCGTTACATAAAATGTTTTACATTCTATGTATGTATCTACTAGAGGCTTGCACAATTCTACTTGAACACATTTTTAAATCACTGAAACTTTTGTCAAACTCTATACTGTAGTGCTGCTGTTACAAACCAATACTTAATAGAAGTGCAGACGACGAATTAACATAAGTGTATAAACGTGTAGAAGCAAAATACGAATGCTTTAGTATAGTGAAAGTTGGTGTATAAAAAAAACTCGTAAAATTTATTAAGAGACTAAAAAATACACACAGCAATGAGAATGGAAACTAAAAATACACACAATTTTAATTTTTTTTAATGGAATGAAGATCTTCGTTTATATTCCTCGGTAAACTATGTTAAAATATAATTTCTAACTGTATCTGTAACATTTAATAAATCAAGAAATAAGTAAACAATTGTAAAAGTTAGTTTTTTATGAAGAAGAGCCTAAAAACTATACTTCTAAATAAATAAGAAACCGGAAAAAAGGTTTTCTGATCATCTGGCCTAAGCAGTGAAATGCGCATATATCCTATAGGAACTAGCTTAACTCCCAATAATAAATGTCAGTGTATTTATCAAGAAAACAAATTGGGTATTTAGCGTATCATTACAAAATCTTTAAAATGTAACTATAAGAAACTATATTTAATAAAATTATTATATATTTTCTTTTTAAAATACGCTTTTTAGTAAAAATATATATTTTTTTTTATAAGGAAAAGATTTTAAAAAATATATGATATACCAAAAAAAGTTTACTTTCAATTCAAAGAGCTACTAATTACATAATACTTTCCAATCCTGTTTCAAATGTAGTTTTTTCAGCATATCTCCACTTTTGTACCAGACTCACTCCAACAAGCCTCTTTAACACCCAAACACATCCACTCGTATTTTTGTGTTTGCCATTTCTCCCATAACGGTTACGAAGTTTATTCGTTATTGCTGTTGTTATTGCTGTTGTTATTTCCAATATGTTTTTTATTTATGTTGTTTAGTTTTATAACATTTTTTTTATATCCATCTCTGGTGTTATGAAAAAGTTTGTGGAACCGTTTGCTACTGCTACTGGGCAGGGATGCGAATTGAAAACTTTAAATTTAGAAAAGTATTTTAAGTTGTGCTTTTTAAATTCTTTTGTACTGGCCTCAATTAAGGCGTATTCATACAAGGTTGTCTTATTATGAAAATGGATACAACATTGTAAACAATTTTTACATTTGGGGGAATTCACAAGGTATCATAAGGTCATATGTCTTAAAATAATAAAATGAAAAAAAGTCTGAACAACCCCTCATAATTTAATGTGCTACAAATAAAAAAATAATAATTTACCTTAAATAAAAAGACTTTTTAGTTCTTATCCATGAATTAATAAATTAAATTAGACCTGACTATTTTCCATTTTTCAAACGCAAATCAGAAATTAATTTTATTTTTTTTTATTTACCAAACAGCAGAGTCCTAAGCTGATCTAATTTGACGCCGCAATTTTTTCGTTGCGAAAATTGCTAGCCGCAGGTTAAATTCGGATGTTAGCTGGATAAATTTTACCATCAACGGCGACGGCTACAAAAACTAACGCGGCACGGCTCAGCCGCTCGCTCAGCGCTGGTCTCTTCTGATTAATTATGACATCATACTAAACATAACAAGTAAAGTTCTATTATTTTAAGACACTTTTTGTTTACAAAGCAACAACCATATTTATAAAACATTGCAAAATGTTAGAACGTTATTGGGATATTCACAAGGTGTCATAAAGTCATGAGTCTTAAATAATAACATGAAAAAATACGACTGTTGTGAACAACCCATCATAATTTAGTGTGCTATTTTGAATTTAAATCAGCTGATTTAAAACAAATATAAAAAATAAATTGATAAGTACCTTTTTGAAGGAACCGAAGTAGCAGGGACTATAAGATATTTTATTGCAACTTCAGATAATTTCCTAAATTGGTTTTAATTCTCTACCCAAAAGGTAATTAATCTAACAGACTTATCCTCAAATGGTCGTTCATTGTTTTTTCGTATGCTCGCAATTGAAATTGCATTTGGATTTGGATTTTCTTTTTTTACAAAAATATTTGACATTTCAGTCCCTATGTAAACAAGTACAAATTTCGACTTAAAGGCCTTTAATTAGCAGTAAAAAATCACTGTTAAGCAATCCAAACCACCTGCCATTCTTGTTGTGTATTTCTTGCTGTAATTCAGTGCGAATTAATAATAGCAAGTAATAACTTGCGACAAAAACCTGTGTGTGTGTGTATAGCTGCTGCTACATGTCTTTATAGCTGAATTTTAAATATTTATAATATCGATTTTGATATTTTTCCTATCAATATTATCGATAGTCTTCAAAAATATTGAAAATTTTCGATAGTTTTCCAGCACTACTAAATACACATATCAAAATACTCCTCAAGCAATGTTTGACGGCAAATATAACGTTCAGCATACGTAGACGAGTGAATTCGGCTACAGGACAAGTGTATTTGACCCGTAACTTGCTAGTTTTAACTAGTAAAGCGTTCATTTACTCTTTTATTTTTTTTTTTTTTGAGTAATTGGGAGAAACGATTTGATAATTTTTTATTAACTCTCTCGTTGTAAGTTTCTGCTAGTTAAGTAAATGAACACACCTATAATAATAACATAAGCCGCGAGTTAAAAAGGAAATCTTCATATTATTAGAATTAATCTGCCGAATTTCATATACCCTCACCACATTAGTAAAAATGTTACCAACACCTAACACTCGGGAGAACACTTTTATTTTTACTTCTAGTATTCTACTAAGTTTATTTCATTGAAACTAAAAATAAATAAAGTGATGAGCTGGCCTAAGCAACCAGTGAAATGCGCATGGAAGCTGGCTTTCCCTCAACAATAAATTTCAGTGTATTTATCAAATATGAAACACGTCATACGAAAATCGTATTAATAATAAATTTTGTATTCCCGAAAATAACTTTGATAATAAAGTTTATAGTTTAAAGGAAAACTTAAAAAAGTAAAACTTTGTGGGTAAAATTGAGAGGAAATCGTGGTTTTATTTCGTTCATATTTAAGCAATTTCTGGACCAATCTGGCTAAATTTCAATAGCAATTTATAACGGACTATATTCGATGCTAACATAGGATAACCTAGTCCCTATAATATAAGGGGTCTTCGGTCTTCTACACAAGGACCGACAAACTGACGGGTGAAGAGACTGGTATCGTTTAATCAACTTTCCAGAATTAATATTCCTTAAAGGGTCTAAGATAAAATTCCACAAGAAATAACAAACTTATATAAAAAAACGAACTTATATATACCCTTTCCACCTGCGGTGAAAGGTATAAAAGCTCTTTAAAGTCAAAATATTAATAATTTTACACAAATTCAAAATTTCTTTATACACATCAATTGTACCAGATACTAAATTGATGCGAAGAGCGAACAATTTTTATCGTATTTAAAATGAAAACTTTTAATTTGTAAGCAAAACCTACGAAAAAGTACAATGGTACCACCGTTTCACTACCCAAATTGATACGCAGTATCTGTGAATTTAAATATCTAGAAATCGTACCTACACTTTTCTTAGTATAAAAAGTATTGATTTGGTTTCTTTTTGTTGTTGTTTGTTGTTGTTATAATTTTATGTACGAGTAAAGTACAAAAAGTATGAAAGCGAATAAAAGTTTGTTGTTTATATTTCTTTTGTTTTTTTTTTAAGAAGTTAAAGAAAATGTTAATGAAACGTGCTCTTACACAAAAACATACATAGATACAGACGCTTAAACACCCTGCAAATAATATTGGACCACCTGATCCAATCAGATTAAATGGACTGCTCCATGGACTGGTCCGATGTAATGCAAGCATGGACCATGCCATTGTTAAAGTGTTTGTAGTGAGACGACATGTCTTCGTTTTTTTAACGACATGTTTTCGTTTTTAAACGAAGTTAAAACTAACCCTCTTGTGTATACAATGGAGTAGTTTTATGACTACTCCTTTGTAATCCAAAGCTGGGTGAAATGGTCCTGCCCTAGGGCATCGTAATGTTAAATAGACCATGTTTTTTCCATACGTTTGGGTTACTTTTGGAGTAGTCCTAGTCCCATGTGGGCCACATTTTACACACGTGTTTGGACTAGTCCTATGATTTGCAGGGCACTTAAACTCACACAATTTGAAATTCATTAAATTTTTCATACCTTTTTATAGTTTGGTTCTAAACAGTGTTGCCGTTTTGGTTACTTTAAACCAAAACTGGTTACTGTTTTTGTCAATGCATATTTGTATACTTCTTTTGAATTGGCCAAAGTAATTTTAATGCAAATGAATACCTTATTAACGGTCAAAAAATTTATCTTTTATGCAAGTAATTACTTGCAAGTAGTGTATACCAACGAAAAATCGAGGAATCAGCCGATTGGGTGAAAGTACAAAAATTGTGTGAATGTTAGTGAAAAAGTGTGATTATATTAAGTTTTTCGAACTTGTACTTGCATGTGGAAAGGGGGCAACACACAGAAAAAAATCAATGTAAAGTCTTCGAAAACAAGGTTGATTTTACCGATTTCGGTTGTAATTTTGCTTCATAGTTACTTCATGTTAATTTTACATATTTTTACAATAACTTGCGAAAAAAATTTTTTTCTTTAAAAACACTATAATTCATATTAATTTAACATGGCAGTAAAGTTAGAGCAAAATGTCATTTATATTGAAATAACAATTTGAATCACATTGAAATGAAGTTGAAACAACGTGAATTTCATGTAGATTCAAATTGGTTTGAGTGTGATATAAAAGTGACAACATATGTTCCACTTCTATATGTTCCACACATGTTTCACTTCTTTTGTATTCTCCTTTGTTAACAGAAGCATCAGCAGAATGGCCCGATATTGTTTTCGTCATCATTCTACTTTGAAAACTTGATGTACTATTTAACTAAAAATTTTTTATTAAAAGAATTCGGGAATTGTCTTCTTTTTATAACATATTTTAAACATGAAAATAAAAAAATGTACATACTTAAGTATGTATGCATGTTAATTTAACAAGATAAACTTTTGAATTTAATATAAAACAGGTTTTTATGGATTCAATATGGAACAATGTTATTTGAACAGTAAACAATATTAAATAAGCGTGATTTAAGGTAGTTTTAATATTTTTAATTAAAAATTAATTAGAAATAATGATAAATTTAAATAAAGGGCATTCTTTTGCAGAAATTTACTATGATTCTCAATCAAAATTTCGCAATATTAATTTAACTTTGGTGTTTTTTTTTTGTATGATAGAATTTACTTTCCTCCGACTCCTACCTACACAGTTTAAATTCTACTAATCCAGATTGAATTCTTTATTAATACTCAGATAGTTTGAAGAGTTATCTTTTATAGTTTTTTCTTAGTAAAAAAACGGGGTATATATTTGTCTACTCCAACCGAGGCAGCAGAAAACCTTGAAAGGTACATAGAGTAATAGTCTGTCAATTTTTAAGGCTAAGTTATGAGAACGTTGCTGTACCGTATCCGTTTAGAAACGAAAACATGTCTTTAAAAAACGAAGACATGTCGTCGGACCAGTCGATGGAGTAGTCCATATAATCAAATTGGATCAGGTGGTCCAATATTATTTGCAGGGATATGACACTTTTTTAAATGTTCTATAAGTGCACCAACGTGCTTACAGTACGGTGCGGTACATTACGAGTACAGCAACGTTTCCCTAACTCCGCCTTTAGAATTCTTTTGAATCTCTAGCTCATAAAGTTTTTTAAATAGACTAAAAAAAAAGTAAACTATGAGATATAAGTAAAGTATGGAAGCTGCCACGTTCACTATCAATTTTTAAATCCCTTCTAGACCATCAGTTACGTTCTGTCAAAATTAAAAAAAAAAAACGATCCAGCAGTTTAAAGCCTTTTACACTTCCCAATAAAAAATTGAGCTTCCATCAAAGCAGGTTTGCAAGGCAGGAATGTAAGAGTTACGCTTACCATTTCGCTTACGGAAGGCATGCATTTTATATGGTGAGTTTCCACTTTGAAGCAAAAAATTTTTGACACAAGAAGCGCTTTGTTCAACGCATATAACAAATGGTAAGTGTAGCTATCAGCTTTAAACTCTGAAGGTTTTGTTAAAGCTATTTTTTAGTATTTAGCTTCGTAGTAAGGGAATGCCGTGGCACTTTAAATGTAATTTTTTTTAATAAAACTTGTTCGTTTACTTACTGTTGGGACACTTCTTCAATTTATCTATTAACTAATAATTCTTTATCCACAAAAACATTTAATTTTGTAAAAGGTTTCTTGTTACAATTATGACGTTTTTCTTTGAACCCTATTCGTAACAATAACAATTGCTCTCAATTATAAATATATTCTTTTTCAATAAATTCAATGTAACTCTAACCATTAAAGAAGCAACATCGAAATCACCAAGAGTTTAATTTTTGGCCACAGGTTCAACTCTTACTTAACCGCATCTCTGAATGTCTTATTGCATTAGTGTTCCGCAAAATGATGAAAAATTTTATTGCGTTCAGTACATCTTAGACCTCTTACGGCCAAGTTCGGTTATAATTAACTATCGGTTATAGCTGTCAAAACATATTGGCGCGTATTCAGAAATCATAACTAAAGTCGCAACTAATAAAACAGAAACTAAAAAATAGTTCATAGATAAGTCATAATTCATAACTAGCTTGGCAACAGCTTTCAGCTGATTGAAGAAATGCAACCATGCATTTGGCATGTAGAGAAAACAAAATGTCGATAATATTTTGAACGATAAATACTGTAGTTAATTTAAAAGCTTATTAAGCTATTAAAAAAAACAATTATTGTTTTTAAAAAATGCACACAAATTCTAAAAAAGTAATTTTTTGGTTATAGTTTTGATATTAATCAATTAAAATGGATGCCTGTAAAAATATAATTTTTCAATAAAATTTGGTGACTAAAAACACATCTTTAGTTTAGTTTATTTTTTTATGGATGTTTTTGGACGCAGTATAAATGGATGCAAGTGGCAAATGTAATAAAGCAAGTTTATTATTTACAATATTGTAATAGTATTTAGAGTTTTCTGTATTTTAGAGTGACATTGGCCGCCAAAATTGTTTTACTATCCCATTAAATTATAAGATAATATCAATCAGCTGTTCTTTGTATGTATTAGTTAGTTAACATTTAGTTACAGCTCTACCCATAATTAAGTGTTAACTTTTTCTGCTGAAAGTAACCAACTGTGAATAACTTAAATAGGTACTTAAAATAGTAAACACTTTGTGATCATTTATGAATATGCGCCATTGGTAACAGGAACTTTAATTAAAGGTTAGTTTTAACCAAACTTGGTGAAATTGGCCATTAAATGTCTAAATATTGAATATTGTTTTTTGATTATAATTTTAAAAAGATAATAAGATCAGAGAAGTATTTATGCTAGCAGCGTTGTCAACTTTGAAATTTTAAAACGCACCATAATGGAGTAAAAAACGCGCCGTTTCAAGAAAAATGTACCAACTTTTTTTATTTAAAATATTTACTGAGTTAATTTAGCATAAAAATTATAATTTTTGTATTGAAATTACTTTACTTAATAAACAGTCTTTTAGAGTTCAAAGTTTTGAGAAATAAAGAAAAAACTAAACAAATTTGTTTGTATTAAATTGTACTACACCAATTGAGAAAATTCCAAATGTAAATGAAAATTTAAATTCGAAATTCAGAAAATTCCAATTTAAATTGAGAATATCAACAAGAAATGGAGAAAATTTCAAATGAAATTGAGAATTTTAATTTGAAATCAAGAAAATTCCAAATGAAAATTAAAATTTATATTCGAAATTCTGAAAATTTCAATTTAATTGAGAATATCAACTAGAAATTTAGAAAATTTCAAATTAAATTAAGAAATTTCCAGTTGAAATTGAGAATTTTAATTTAAAATTGAGAAAATTCCAAATAAAATTTGAATATTTTAATTTAAAAATTAAGAAAATTTTATTATATAATTTTTTTATAGTCATTTGGAATTTTTTCATTTTCAGTGAAAAATTGTGTAAATAACAAATTTTTTTTAATATCATACATTCCATCAAAAACGTTTTAAAAAGAGATTAACGATTAATAGTATGGATTTAAAATTAATAAAACAGCAAATTTCATATAATGACATTTTTGATATTTTTCTTTACATAATACAAATTATGTACAACAACAAGGCCGTTTTACTTAGTGCTGCATATGATTTGGTACGTCTTAAACATCATTACTTGTTGTTCTTATTGTGGTCTGTAAAATTGCTTGTAAAAATTTTGCACTCTTGAATGAAATGGTAGTAAAACAGGTGTACATATTTAATTGTACAAAGAAAGATTTTTTTTCTCACACTGACTGAAACAAAAAGTTGCGCTGAATTTGCTTTAGTGCCACCAAAAATTAAAAAACGCACCGAAATGTTAAAAGAATAAGCGCACCACGCATCGACAAAGACATTTTTCGCACCCAAAATTTGAAAACGCATCCAAAATGGTGCGAAACGCACCGAGTTGACAACGCTGAGTGCTTGTTATATAAATACAGTTCTTTAGAAATTAAGTAGTACATTTTGTGCCGTGCCCAGTTCTCCAATCCCGCCCATATATATTTAGAGAGGTTGTGTATCAATAGGCCAGATATGTGTACCAAATTTCAACCACTTTTCTCTAACCGTCCTTTTGATAGAAATAAATCTATTTTGTGCCAAGCCCACTTAACCACTCTTGCTTATATTTTGGTGGATGTTGTCTATTGATAAAAAATATGCTTGTACCTAAATTGGAAACTTTGGCTCTTAACATTCTCTGGAAGTACTGAAATCTAAAAAGTGGCACGCCCACTTTTCCAATCCCGCCCAATTTCTTTGTTGGCGGTTGTGCATTGATAACCAAGATGCTTGTATCTAATTTTGAAATTTTGGCTGTTGCCGTTCTAAAGAATTACATAAACAAACACAGAAAGAAAAACACTCGGGATAAATCAAGTTTTTTTGGGTTACTTTAAGTACGAGTCGTACTTAAAAATTCAAGTACGAATAACACTTAAACGTACTCAAAACAATCCTAAATGGGATTACTTTCGAAAATCAATCCCTTTTCAAAGTTTTTTTTTTAAATTTGAACTCATGCTACTCATTTAGTTTATATTTTTGGTTAAATATGTACATAAGATTTCTAAAATAAAAACCATATCGGGCATGGTGTTGGTGTTTTATCATTCTGTAATGTGTAATACGGGTAAGTAAATTGTTTTTTTCAATCATGAATTCGGGATAAAATCAGCTTTATATTACTTGAATCAAGCTAATTTTGAGATTGATTCAATCTTAGTTTTACTTAAATCAATCTCATTTTCGGATTATTTCAAGTACGAAAACGGGATTGAATATGGATAATTTAAGTATTTTGGGATTAAAAATCCGTACTTGAATCAATCTTTCTGTACTTGATTCAAGAAAATCCGTACTCACCGTACTATTAATACCGCTTCGGATTGATTTGAGTACGGATGGATTGATTTTTCTTTTGAGTGAATAAATAATAGAGCAACAACAATGGATTTATGGGTAAAATTCGAGGCAATCGTAATTTTTTTTGTTCGCATCTCAGCCATTCGTGCATCGATTAGGCTGAATTTCAATAGCAATCCATTTCGAAGTATATATGATGTTTGATTGGTACTCTTTAAAGCGTTTGCGCATTCGTCTTTCGCATCTATTAACTTTTTTCTTTTCGCAAAACATCACTTTTTATTTTATTTAAGCTTTCCAATTTTAAATATTTTCACATATTGCAGCATTTTATTACTATCAATCTGCGCCATTTTTCATTTTTGTTGCCAGTATTGCTCCATTTCCAAAACATTTTGCGAAAGTGATAGAGAGTAACAATTTGGAATTTAGCTTTCGCATCGAAATTGTTTTCGCATCGCAATAGAGAGTTGACCCCCTGGAGTCTTCGGAAAACCCATTACAACTTTTCTTCTCATACTTTATAGGGGTAAGATCAATATTGTAGAAATTACAAACGGAATGACAAACTTATATGTATATACCCTTTTACCTTCGGTGAAGGGTATAAAAACACCGAATATTTTTCAACTGAAGTACAAATAAAATAGTATTTTTAATACAAAAATATTTCGGTTAGTTTATTTTCACTTTTGGTTATATTTTTTTTTTAAATTTTAGTTACAATTTTTTTTTGTCGTGGCAACGCTGGCTGTTAGAAATTTACAGAGATTTAATTAAAACCGATTAATAGTAAATATGTGTGTGTTTATGCGAAATAAAGAAAAGGTTTTGTTTCTTTTTTATATTTTTGGGATTTTCTTTAGGAATTTTATAGTTTATTGCATAGTTTGAGGTATTTATTTTGATATCGGTTGATGTACTATAGAAATTAAAATATGCACCTAATATTAGGAAATTTATGGCAAAAGTTATTTAATAATCACAAAGCATGTTTTCTGCCTTCGTTTTATATGTTCAATTACAAAATTCAAGATGCTTAATAAATGAAATAGCTTGGGAAAAAATTAAGCAATAATAAATTTAAAAAAAAAAAAAATATTTACTGAAAAATGTAAAATGAATATGGCAAATATTTGAAAAAAGCCAACTTAATTGAAAAAAAGTATAGAAATAAGTTTTTGATTGTTTAGAAACTTTTGGTTTTTATTGCAGTTCGAAATTTTTCGTTAACCTTTAAACTTGAATGATTTCCATACTTTTGTTTGCCTTTGGTGATTTTCATTACATGATTTTATTGAAAGAAAAGCCAAGATATACGAATGAAAACAGAAGGGGCACATTTAAAGCATTGATTTTTTTTAAATTAAAATGCTTTTAATGAAACTGATTGGAAAGTGGGATGGATTCCCCATTTTCTTTTTCATTATCATAATCTTCATTCATAGTCTTTGTAAACTTTTGGCCAAGGCGAATACATTTTACAGGTGGCATTGAAAACGCATTTGAGTTACTTTTTTTCATTCTTAGAGAAGAAAAAGTCAAGAGATTTTCATGTATTTAATTAATTGACCAACTTAAGTAACAATAAAAACACGATGTTGCTTTTAATAGCTGAACTTGTTACTGAGCTACCTAAACAAGAGCGGCAAGCCCTTTTTAACATGAAAATTCTATTGCCAATACATTTTCAATAAAATAAAACGACCAAGCGATCCAACAATTAAGATTTTTCAGCCGGGTGGTGTTGAAATCGCGTTCTAAAGGTTTGTTTCGTATCAACTGTGTGAAAATTAAACGTTTTGACATTCAGCTGACGCTTGCCGCTCTTATTTAGGTAGCTCAGTTATGGGGATGGCTTCACCTAATATATGAATTTGCTTGAGGTCTATTTTTTATAAAATTATTTATTTTCTTTGATCCGATAACAATTTAAAATTGTTTTGTTTTTTCTGAAGGAGTCACACAAAGGCGTGACAAAATATCATATAAAAAATAAATATTAACAAAAAATAAAATTAATATTTTTATAAAAACAAAAAGAAGTCAAGCTTAATAAAATAAACATACAAACTTATTTGAAATAGGTGTATACAAATACCAAGAAACAAAAAATTTTTAAATTAAATCCGCTTGAATAACAGTATAAAATACATATAATATAAAGTATAAAAAATATTTAGGGTTTTTTATTTATGCGAAAACCCTAGAATTGATAGTGACGACGTTGTTTTTAATTTGTATCGTACATATGTAGTCCAAATAGGAAATTATTGAAATTTAAAAATATTGGTTCACAAATGGCTGAGATATGAGTGAAAAACACGTTTGCCTCTAATTTTTACCCATAAATCAATAATTAACCTATTCTTATAACTATTAACTTTACTTTTTCTTTTCCACCTGAAATAGAGAAATAGGTAATTAAAATTGAAAATATCGGTTCATAAAAAAACGGGTTATAGACAATCAACTTTTTTTTTCTTAATTACCTGAAATATTCCAGTTAAAACTGAATCTGTGTTGTCTGTTTTCGCATTTAAATACAGAAACACTTTTTTCTCGAAAATCGAGAAACGATGGAATTTTTTGTTTCACACTTCATGTGAAAAAATTTACGATGCGAGCAGGGGTGCCAGAAGATTTCGATTAGAATTCGGCATATTTTCAAAACAAAATCGGCATTATCGGCACTTTAATTTAAAAAAAAACGGCAAAAAATCGGCATATTTAGAATCCCCATTCAAATAATCAGGGGCAGTTAAGTCTGGTGAACGTGCTGGCCAATTTACTTCTGAATTTCTTTAGATAATTCGGTCTTCAAAAATTGGAGAGTAAAATTCTACCACTCTGGTTCACTTCTCGGTGGTTATAATTGGAATTGTAGTGTAACACAGTTCGATTAATAAAATCTAAAAAAAAAAACAATCAAAAATAATAATAAACAAAACAGTTATTAAATTTTTACACGCAGGCGTGACTTTTGGCCCACTCCGGGTACATCCCTGAGATGGACATTTGAAAATTTATTAAAATCGAACCATCCGCTTAGAAACATAATAATTAATAACAATGTTCTGGAAATCGAATTCGAGTGAAATATAAATCGAACAAATTTTGAAAATTATCCTGTACTCAAAGTTTATAAAAATTGTTTCTTTTAGTTTTTAATATTTTTAACGTTTGTATCTTTTTAGTTTTCAATTTTAAATTAAGCCGGCCTTAAAGTAGTTGATATTAAGTATAGCTGGTTTACACTGTCACACAAGTCTTACGTATTTTTAAAATAAAACAGACCTGTCATGATGCGATCGTTTACCCCAAAATTTATACAAATTTGTACTGGATTTTACTGAAATACGTTCGCGTACACATAACTATGCAAAAGAGAGCATGTACTGAGAGAGTAAAGTGACAGTTGTCAGCAAAGAGCCTGCAAATTTTAACTGAACCAATTTTTGCCAGTAGAAAACAAAAACATATGATTCAATATAGTAAACAAGCAAACATATACAATTTGCAAACAAGAAATCTACAATTTGTAAGAAAAACCATTTAAAAGAACAAAAACTGAATTAAAAGTGCAGCATAAACTTAAAAATAGTTTTTTAAAAGGTATTTTTGAAAAGTAAATTAAATTCAATATAAATAACATTGCATTAATATTTAAGAGATGTAAAACTAATAAATATATGAATACTTCTTACTGCATATTATTCACGGTACCGAATATCAAAAATAAAGTATTCATGTATTTTCGTATGTCATTTAACTAGAAACGAAATTAAAAGTCATGTACAAACTAAACAAGTATAAAAGCTTCCACAGAAGTTCATTTAATAAATACATTTGCTACGAATTTATAATTATTAAAATGCTGGGTAGTCTAAATAACACATATTTTACAACACTAAGCTTTTTAGCGGTCATATGTTTGAATTAACCTGCAAGTTTTTGCAATTTTTCCGTTCGTTTACTTTTTTTTTTGCAAGAGCCATTTTTGAGAGTAAAATCTTCATATTGCCCAAAATTTACTCACCTACTGGATTTTACTGGAAAAGTAAACAAACGCACCTAATAATTATATCAGGGAAGCATTTTCGTAAAATACTTAAGACTTTGTCGGAAAGTGTATAACGGCCTTAAACAGCATAAAACGAGTGTAATTTAGTTTAACTTTTAACTAAAAAGTTTTCTAATAGCTCTCGCCCAAATGTTAAAACAATTTTAAATAAATTTCAATGTTTTGTATTTTTTAAATTTATTTTCAGTCCCAAAATGTACAACAACAGTTTTAACTAAAAAAAATCCATTCACCAAGGAGAACATAAATTTAAAGGAAAATATGAAAGACATACAAAATAAATAAAACATAAACTTGAAAATAGACAAAAAAAAAAAAAATTCCAAAAAATCAATGCACAACTAATAATGAATTCAAGTGCATCTTGTAAAAAATGTATGTTACCTGTATGTGTTTAGTTAAAATAGATGAACAGTATTCCTAGAAGAAGCAGCAACAGCAACATTAGCAGCAGAAAAAGAGACAGCGAGCAGTATCAGCATCAGCGTAAAATGTATTCAGTGTTAATGGCAAAAACAAATAGTATTCGATAGAAACCATAACGCCCCCTCAATTAAAGAAATACAAAATGACAATAAAACAAGATTAATCCACAATCAAGAAGAAGAAACAAAAATAAAAAAATAAAAATTCTTTAAAAAATAAAATTTTTTTTTTGCTTTAATTTATTTCTTTTATCCAACAACTTCAAGCACAAAATAAACAAATTAAAGAAGGGGGATTTCAATAAACTTTTTATGCTTATGTCGTAATGCTTGATCCAAACCATCTATGGCCGGTCCCTTTTTATTATTGTTAATTCCAAAGAAACAATCAACAAAATATCGATATTTTCCAACACCCCCACGATCATTGAGAAGAAAGAGCTCTAAACAATCATAAAGAAAAGCAAATGAAAAAAAAATCTTGTATATTTTCTTAAAGAGCTGCTGTTGCTGTTTCAAGTTCCCAAGCCATCCAGCCAACCAACCAACCAACCTTCAAATAATATTGCTGCTGCGTTGTCATCATTAGCACCACAAACATCATTATCATCTTTAACGTTTGCTTTTTAGCTCGAAACATCTTCAAGTGCTAATTAATCTCGTATTGCCGATTGTGCGTTTGTTCATTGTGGGGTGCGTACGTTGTTTAACGCACTTGCGCCTATTTGAAGCCCAGCATGGTTCTGCCTCAATTACCACCTGGATTCTCCATAAACCATTGTATTCGGTATCAATAATGTTAAAAGGTAATTAATTTTTTTTTGTATATTTCCTTTTACTTCTATTTATGTATGTTATTTTTCCTTTTATGTAGGTACATATGAACATACATATTTTATTTTTAACAGATTAATCATAACCAGCCGTATTCATAATGAAAATAAAGTTTATTCATAATACACTAACCAAACTCTGGCTAACGATTTGCTAAACTCTTGTTAACGAGCTGCCAAACGTTTGCCAGCTAGTGAAACAGCCGTTTAATGTGAAACAATTTTGTTGGTTTTTTTTAATTAACTGTTTTTTTTCTTAATTTACTGTCTTCTACTTAATTTATTTTAATTTTAAAAACTTTTTAAAATTTTTATATGTGAAGGAAACACAAAAAAAAGAAGGAAACAATTACAAATTCAGCGATGATTAATGCAAAAAGTGTTGCATTTTTTAGTTATACAATGTGGCATCATAACAATTTAGAGTTGATTTATTAAAAGTTGGCAGATGGAGAAAAGTTCGGTATGAATTAACTCTGTGCCAACAAGCTGCTAAGCTAAATCGGCATTCTAGTTAGCAGTTCGTTGTACGTAGTGTACAAACTGTGGCTAACTTTTTGTTATGAATATGGCTGAAAGTAAATAAGTTTTTAAGTTGTAAATAAAAATAAATTTTTGTTTCTGATCAAAGTATTTATTGGGGTAAAAGTAAAGTTATTAAAAAAAAAGATTATTAAAATTTATTTACGTTACCTTTCCTGCCTTTACACATGCAAATAATTACTTGCAAGTGGAGTATACACACAACAGTGTTGCCACTTTGTGGGTAATTTGGTATAATTTTTACTTTAGTGGGTAGAGCGTTGGTAATTTCTCTTAAGTGTAATTCAGGTGTTATGTGAAATTCTTACTTCAGCTACCCCAATAAAATCAAAATTCTATTTCAGTGATGACATTTATTTCTTTTTAGATATTGTTGCTAAAAAATGCACGGTCTTTTGAACCAAAGTCTCGGTTTATTTTTAAGAAAAGACTTCAATCATTGAATATATATTTTCAAAAGTTTGGTAATAAATGTCGCAAGACCTTAAGCTATGGATAAAGATGCCTATCAAAGTGATTTAGTACCTGAAGTTAATTCAAAAAAGTCATTCAAACTAAAAACGAGCCTGGGGGAAAATATGTTTCCAATATTCCAACATATAATTAATTTTATTTTTATCTTGCAACCTTTTAATGCTTTAGTTTAAAGAATATTTAACGCCCTTTATATGTAGTTGTTAAACTGAGTTACGAAAGGGACAGTAGTATAAAACCCTGGAGGCATATGGTATAAAGGGTATTTTCTAAGACCATGAAACTTAAGATGGTAGACAACACAAAACAAATTAATTTTAATCGCAGATTGACAAATAGACCATTTGAAACTGATTTCAAAAAAATAGGCACCACGCCTGTCCTGAACGAAACGCATTGCAGAGTTTGACGAAAATCAAAACAATTTAGACTTTCACTGCCGCCGCTACAATGATTTGAAGCGAATTTGATGTGTTGCTGCGAAGAACGTCAAATGGCATTTTTATTCAGTTTTCGCAGCGACATCACCGCACGGTAAAATTTTTGTCGTTAAATAAAAAATGGAGGAAAACAATTGTATACTTGAATTTTTTTCTTCATTCTTTTTTCCTGCATATGCGACAGCAATAGCTATGCAACAATTCCCTAGGCCATTCATATTTCTAAAAAAAAAAAATGATTTGTAAACATTAAAAATATTTTGCGACCAAATTACCCACACGTTCTTACCTTTTAGAAACAGCTTTGAAATGAAATTTGATGTTTTGAGTTTGATACGTTGCTGTGTTAAGCAAAACCAAATATTAACAATACATACATACATATTATTTGTCAAATCAATCAACGTGACCATCGTGCTTAACTGAAAAACATTTTTCGTCAAATGAGAGCAAAACGAATCGAAGAGTACCCCTTTTAATTCCCCTCTCCTTTCTCGCCAATAAAGTAAGAATCGTAGCAACAAAATCGGATAATGTAAACGGGCACTTAGAACAGAATTTGTTTGAAGGCTTGTTATCCTCGTTCGTTTGTGTCAAGGCGAATTAACTACAGGCGGTGTCGAAACGGCATCTGATTTTGTCAGTTCGAGCTTATTTGTTTTGATTTGCTAATGTTTTGCTAAGAACGACTGACATTTCGAGCCGTAAACACTAACAATGCAATGCAAAAAACACTATGTTGTTTCTGTTGCTGTTGGATTGTTGCAGTTCCGACACCACCTGTAGTTGAATTCGCCTTGGTTTGTATTTTTATTCATATTTAATTTTTATAAAACCCCTAAAAAAAGCTCTTATATTTATTTGCATATTCTAACTATTTTAATTTCCATAAATTTTTTGCAAAAAAAAAAAACAATAATAGATTTTTTCCATATGTGTCGATAAAAAATGAAATTTTTTTTTTAAAACTGATTTTAGGTTGCATTTAAAAAACCGCATATATTTTTATAATGACGCCCAACTAAAATAAATTTAAACGGTTCTTTTATAACAGTTTTATAACCACCAGCAAACACTTTGATTTCATTGAAAAACGAGAAATTGAATTGAAGTTTAACCAGTTCTTTGATGTCAAAAGGTTTGAAAGTTTTTTAAAAATAGTTTCACATGCAATATCAGTCATAGGGAGATCGATCGAATAGTTTTGCCCAAGTCGAAAATTTTGAAGTGCCTTCTTCGAATGTCGAATAAAAAAGTTATTTTAGAAAAATTAACCGGTTATTTAAGTAATGTGTAATTTATATCCGTTTTCCTTGCTTTTGTTATACATGTACCCGCAATTAAAGTATTTTTCTAATTGAATATTTGGCAAACTTAAGCTTGTTATAAAAAATGTCAAAAAAAAACAAACATTATGAGCAATGTAAATACAAATCGCTTATATAAGCGTGTGTTCTTGTAACAAAAACCAAAATCAATTCAAAATACTACAAACAAAATGTTCAGCTTAAAAAGTAATTAGTAATTTGACAGTATTCTAAATATTATATGTATCAAGATTTTGTTATTCGTGCTAAATTCCCAATTTTTATTCTTGATAAAAACACTGAAATTTATTGTTGATGGGATAAGCTATTCCTAAGCGCATTTCACTGGTTGCTTAGGCCAGATCGTCAGGAAACTTTATCTAAAGATTTTAGAAAAGCTAAAGATATTTAACAAGTAAAACTGTTAAGCGAATAAGAATTATAAGTCCCCGTTTTACTCGTAACAATATCAAAGCTTAAACAAAAACAACAACAATAAACAGTGAGTTTATCTTTTTTACATTCCCCACTACTTAATATCCTAATATCTTTAGCTTTTCTAAAATCTTTGGATGAATTTGGAATTAAGCACGACTAACAAAATCTTGTAAATTTTGTATTCCCAAAAATGACTTTGATATTATACATACACATCTTTATAAAGATGTCATCTCTGGTGATACTATCGAACTGATTTAAAAGACAATGGTGCTTAAACGGCCCTAAAATGTTAAGTTGCAAAGGTTCTTCAACATCACGACATATTAATCACCTTTAATACGTCCACAAGCTTGACATAAATATACATTTTATGTTAAATTAAAATAAATTTTTTCTTTTATAATTATTTAAATTTAATTCTTTATTTTATATTAAAACCCACGAAAATGTTCAATTTATAAGTTTCCTTAAAAAACAATATGGCACTTAATACGTCAAATGTTATTGTTTACATTGGTTTGCAACTGCACTACTAATTTTGCTCTTGGGTAAAATAAAGCAAATTACAAAAGGCTACATATTGTTGTTGTGTTGTGGAAATGTGTGTATTTTTGCGCGCATTTGCATAGTTGGCACACTTTGCACTACCCGTCGTGATTTCTCTTACAGTGTTCATAAACGATTATTAAATTTAACAAACGTTTATTAAGGATAATTTTCATAGTAAATTTGTTCCTTAATCCTTTATTAAATTTAAAAAAAAAAATTAATGAATTTTTTTATATAGAACTTAAAAGAATATAGACAGGAAGAAATATACGGAAAACAATATGTTTGGTTTCGACTCGTTTTACTTTCAAAATCGTTGTCCATCATCACCTGATTGATTTTTAAATTTTAAACATTGGCATCCTTAAACAAATTTAATTTCACATAGTATTTACCCTCATATTGTTGTTTGTTGGGTAAGGATGACATACTAAATTGTCAACTTACTAAAAACACTATTGCACACAAAATTCTTGAAAATTTTATATATATTGTTTATATTTTTTAATACATAAAAAATAACAACAAACAATAATTTTACAAAACCCTGCAAGTCTGGGGATTGAATATAGTACATAAACAAGGGTCACGACAGGAAAGAAATTTTATAATTTATAAAAAGTTAAGACATCTGCCTCTTCTTAGCATACCTACACACAACAAAAAGGGACAGCTAGCATTACTCTCTCTCTCTCATGATGTGGTCACTGGTATGAATTCGCCTTAAAACGTGCCATATAATGCAAATTGACTTCACAATCGATTACTAGGGATGTGCAAAGTAAACAGTAAACAGATTCTATTTTACAATATAAATAAAACAATTGCAAATGCATTTAACTGCGTGCTTTTACTAGGGTTTGCTCTTATATTTTTAATCCTAACCGCCATCAGATCTTTTGGCATTTAGTTTTTATTATTTCCAAATTTAAGTGAAAGTATTTTTATAGTCCCCCATTTGAACAATTTTTTTTTGTTGTCGTTGTTGTTGTTGATGATGATTTAATATTCCATTTACTGTGTTCAACGTTTTTTTTTATTTTTTTTTATTTTGCGGAAAATTTATGACTGGCATTAGAAAATTAAAATCCTATTTGTTGTTGGATTCAAAGTTTTCTGTTGTTGTTGTTGTTGTGGTTGATATTTTTCAAAAATATATTTGAAATATATTTTAGTAAAACAATGACAAGATAAACACATTCCTTAACCAGAGTATTTAAGATTTTATGTATATTTTTATTCTCTTAATTTTGAAACAGAAATTATTCAAGGTTAAATGAAATGATGCTACAAAGACAAAAACAACAACTACAAAAGTGTAAAAAAGTGTAACAATAAAATAAATTATTTCAAAAATAACACAAAGTTGCATTATTTTTATGTATTTTCAGAATATTTAGAAATATTAAAGATCTGTTTTGTCAAAACATAAAAAAAAAGATTTATTAAGTTAAAATATTACTTTATCTAAATAATAATACGAAGATTAAATGTTACTGTTGTGATGAAAGCGTTATTATTACATTAGATGTGTTCATTGTTGCAAGTACATGTTTAAACAATTTTACTAGCAACAATTGTTGCAAATTTGTAACAGTTTTTAGTGAATGAACAAAGCTATTATTTATGTCAGAAATTGTTTAATTTAAATCTATCACTTCATTTCTAACAATTAAAATTTGCCAACTTGTGGAATTAAAGTTGATCAATCTCGTTTTAGCACTTAAGACCATACATGGGCAAAACTAATACAATGTGCAATTAATTGTTCACGTTAGGTCTCTCTTGAGAGGTTGAAAATTTTAACGCTTTTTGTTTTTTGTCACTGGCACTGGGTTGCTCGATTTACTGTCGACTTGAGTCATTTCCAAAAAAAGCTGTTTATGTTATTCTAGGAAACATAAAATTAGCTCGTGCCAACTTTTCTCCCGATTATAAAAAATTTTATAGATGGATTTTATCGGTGATATTCTGGATTTTGAAATTTAATTCGATTTACACAACACGACTGTGTTCTTCCATTTCTGTGTGGCAGCTTAGTTCAATGATTAACTAAATTCTTCTGAAATATTATATTTTTATGCAACGGCAAAAAAGATTCCAAACTAAAATTTTTTTTTTTACAAAAATTCAGCCTCTACGTAAAATTAGTAGTAGCGTTCATACGAAATTCCTTCAAAATACATAAAATAATAATGATGTGTTTTACAAAAATCACTCAATTGCTAAATTGACCATAAAATGTTGTAAAAATAAACAAAAAATAAAAAAAAAATAAATTTAAGAAATTTAAAAAACAAATAAAATTAAAAAAATTACTTGGCAAACGATGCCAAATCATAAAATTGTTTAAAAAAATTCAAAACAAAAATGTTTATTTTTTGGATGTTTCCAATAAAATTGATGACTTTTAATTATTAAATAATGATGTTCTTTTAAAAATGATTAAACAAAAAGAAATTTTGTCGTTAATTATATTATAAAATAGTTTACAATAAAAAATTGTATACATATAGAGGGTGTTTTCTTTTAAGAGTGTCACAACTTTGAGTTGGCATCACTGCTTTATTTGAGCACCCATTTAAAGCTATAGGTCCGCACCACGCGTTAAACGCTTTTTCGCTGCATACGCAGCTTTCAAAATATAAAAAATAATCTGTGTAGTTATACGTAGTAAGTTTCATGCACAAAAACCTTTAGGCGAACAGTAGATTTACTTTCTACTTTTGTAAGCGTCACAAGCAGCGTTCGAACAAATCAGCTGATTTTGACAAATTTAATTTTATTTTAACTTGTGCTGCTGCTGCATGTAACTTGAAACGTAGAAGTAAGGTTAGAAAGCATGCACTGCGCATGATATGGACCTCCAGCTTTAGAGCTGATAGTTGCTTTTTGTTTAGTTTGCTCTGAAATTTCATTATGAACCGACTTACATCAGAGCAACTCGTACTAATTGATGAAATTTTTAATCAAAATAATTGTTCAATTCAAAGTTCAAAAAATGCAAAATTTTATTTTTTGATGATGCCCATTTCTAGTTGAATGGGTACGTAAATTAGCAGAATTGTCGCATTACGAGACTCGAACTCACAAGCTTTTTGTCGAAACACAATTGATTTACTCAAAGAAGCTTTCGATGAAAAAATAATTTCACTTAATGGACCAGTTAATTGGCCACCAAGATCATGTGATTTAACCTCATTGGATTATTTTCTTTCCTGCTATATTAAGTCACTTGTCTACGTCGATAAACCACAAACAATTGAATACCTGCAAATCAACATTCGAAGAGTTATGCTGCGAAAAGTTGTTGAAAATTTGTGGGTGTTCCAGATTGCTCCTTCTACGCGCCAGGCGTGGCGGCCACATGCAGGAATCCTATTTAAACATTTATTTCATGAAATTTTCCAATATTTATAATATATTTCCTTGTTTTATTATGATTTAAACTTGTGTCGCTCTATGGAAAACACCCTTTACATAAATACAGACACTGACTGTATGTGTCTCAATTTTAAATACACACAAAAATTTGGAGTTTAAGAAAAACTCAAGTTTTTCCGACAATTTGCATTATGTATCTACATAGTTTTACTTCTCTTAATTTATTATAAAAATCTAAAAAAATATCGACTTAATTGTATACATAACGGTAATTAAAAACAAGTTAGAGTGCTATATTCGTCTGTGCCGAATCTTTGATACCCTCCACCGACAGCTCAGTGGACTTTATATGGGGCCTATAGTAAATTATGAACCGAGCATCACGAAATTTATTAGTGTGAGTAGTGAAGTATTTAATTTTATTTTGATAGCATTATTTATTACGGCTTTAGGCGTACTAAACTGTTTTCCGAAATTTTGCAGCGTGATTTCCAGTCGAATAAAACAAATTTATACAAAATCTTATCTCATTCCGTGCCTTGTTCCACCATTTATGTTATTTTTTTTAACAAAATTATCATTTTTTTTAGGTGGTGGTTCCACATTTTTTTGGTCCTACTGCACCGATTTTGCTGAATTTCAATCCCAAACTACTTAGGATAACTACAAGCAATTTGACACCAAGTTAGTTCATTTCTTTTGAGTTGTTCGAAAGTGAGCGTGTTTTCAACAGACAGACAGACAGACGGACATGGCCAAATCGACTTAGAATCACTCAAGGACCCAGAATATATATATACTTTATGGGGTCTGAGATGAATAATAAAAAAGTTTCACACGGAATGACAAACTAAACATACCCTCTTCACAACTAATTGTGGTGGAGGGTATAAAAACCAAATGAAAAAATACCGAAAACAAAAGTTTAAATACATATTGAATTATTCTACAAAAAGTTGCATCTCAGTACATTGTTGGACTGCCCTGACTTTCTATGACAGCTTGCAAGCGGCGTGGTATTGACAGCACCATAATCATTGTTGCGGAAGGCGTTATTTCTGAACAAAACTTTTGAAGAGCACGTTTTTGCAATTCCTTGCTAGTTTGCTTCGTTTCTAATTTTCGCTTCACCATATCCCCAACATGTTATATTCATAAGGAATTTAAGTGAGGGGATTGGGTAGGGCTATGGAGTTGCAGTGTAACATAATAAAGTAGCAATTTCTTTAATAAAAGTTCATATTGCTTGGGATCGTTATCTTGCGGGAAAATCTAATGAGGTCGGATATGCTCTTATATTGGTGTTGATCTATTATGCCTCTAACAAAACCTCAATTGCCAACAACAGCTGCCCCATAGCCCCAAAACTCTTCCGTTTTCACATCAATGCTTCTGAGTTAGAATTCAATTTTTTTATTTGGTGAGTAGTGTTGGGCTTTCGACATACTTTTGACCGCGCATCGCTTCCAATCAAATCAAATTAATTCTCATCTGTAAAAAGAAAAGTTATCCAAAATTTACACAAACAAAAACAAAGATGTTGTTTGTAGAATTGAAGGTGTTGGCGGTCATAATGAGGAGTGTGGAAAAATCTACTTTGGTACAACGAAGAGAAATTTAGGCGTGAGAATACACGAACATAAAGCTGATATAAAAAGAGGAAAACAATCAACTGCACTTGCACAACACTGCATCCAAGGCGAATTGACTTGAAGGTGAAATTAACTATGCAACAACACTGCTTCTGTGGTGGGGTTGTCAAAAATATTTTTTTTTTTTTTTTTTTTAAATTTTTATTTTTATTATTGAATCTTTCTTATCGAAATTTACAATATGTATTCAAATCTTAATTCTACTTGTTGTTTATTAGTTGTTACCAGTGTAACCACTAACTGCTGTATTCAAATTTTAAAACTGTCTTCTAGTTAGGCTCAAAGTATCGGTTCTTTTTAGCCTCTGGTGACCTTCGAACTGAAGCAGACCCCGAGCGAGGTAGTTAGGGTGGGCCATTAGTTTATCGATGTAGCTTACTGAATATTTTTTAATTTCCTCCTGGATAGTGGGGACGTTGAGATCTCTGTGGATAATATCATTACGTATATACCATGGGGCGCAGACAATTTGTCGTAATATTCTAGACTGTCTTCTTTGAAGCTTTTGGATGTTAGATGCGCATGCAGTACCCCATAATTGGATGCCATATGTCCATATTGGTTTTATGATGGACTTGTATAAAAGAATTTTGTTGTCTAAAGACAAGTTTGAGTTTCCACCGAGAAGCCAATGTAGTTGAGCTGCTTTAAGTTTCATAGCCGTTATTTTCGCTTCAATATGACGAGACCAGGTCAAGCGTCTATCTATATGAATTCCCAAGTACTTAACATGGTTTTCTACCGGAACAGTGATGTTATTTATTTTTACTGCTGGGCACGTTTGTCTTCTGAGCGTGAAAGTTAAGTGAGCACATTTAGCCGGGTTAACCTTTATTCTCCATTTTTCTAGCCATGCCTCTAATTCATTGATGTGGGACTGCAGATTTTGCGATGCGACTTTTGGGTCATGGTTAACACTAATAAATGCTGTGTCGTCTGCAAATGTAGAGGTGTGCGTGCTCAGGTTTGTTGGCATATCCGCTGTGTATATTATATATAGAAGCGGTCCTAATATGCTGCCTTGGGGGACACCAGCAGTAATTTTCTTGAGGGGGGAGTATTTATCTTGCGACCTTACTATGAATGTTCTGCCTGTTAGATAGCTCTCCAGAAGCTTGTGAGTGTTTTGAGGAAGCATTCGTGTTATTTTGATGAGTAGCCCATCATGCCAAACTTTGTCAAATGCTTGGGAAATGTCTATAAACAGGGCTGAGCAGTATTGCTTTTTCTCAAACGCCGATCTAATAAGGGTGACAATTCTATGCACTTGTTCTATTGTACCATGTTTCGCTCTGAATCCGAACTGGTGATCCGGGATGATGTCGTGTTCATTTAGATGAGGAGTTATACTTAAAATGAATATTTTTTCAAAAAGCTTCGATAGAATTGATAATAAGCTTATCGGTCTGTACGACGCAACCTGGCTAGCATCTTTTCCTGGCTTGGGAATCATAACAATTATAGACCTCTTCCATGAGGATGGGAAGTATCCGACTCTTAATATAGCGTTAAAAATGAGCAGCAAGATTCTGGAAGCAGTCGATGGTAAGTTTCTTATCATTGACCCTGTGATGCGGTCAGGTCCGGGAGATTTTCTTATATTCACTTTTTCTATTGCAGATTTTACTTGAGTTATGTTAAATTTTAATGGATGGTTTACCTTATTAGGAATGATTGGACGACTGGAACAAGTATGTGTATCATGTGGCGTGAAAACTTTCTCAAGGTGACCCGCGAAAGCGTTTAATTTTTCATCTGTGTTTTTGGCCCAAGTGCGGTTTTCCAGTCTTAATGGAGATTCTTGGGTTATAGGGCATTTCATATGCCGTACAGCCTTCCATAAGCTATAATTAGAGTTTTTTGTGGCATCTAGGCTGTTTAGATAGCCTTCTATTGCAGACTCGTGGTTCTGTCTCAATTTGTTGCGAAGAGTTGTCAGGCATAATTGAAGTTGGGCCTTAGTGGTTGGGGAACGACTGTTTTGCCATTGTCTTCTTAACTTCCTTTTTTGTCTGATAAGGGTCTCAATATCCGCCGATGTATAGTAAGGAGCACGTTTAATTGTCCGCTTGATTGGGGTTGCATTTCTTGCTGCAGTATCCAAGACTTCTGTAAATCGGTCGACAGCTATTTGGATGTCAGATGAATTTTTTAGGGGAATGCACTGTGATAGGTGAGAGCTCACATACATTTTATACTTTAACCAATTTGTGTTTCTGTTTGGATAGGAAATAAAGTTTGCAGCTGCGGCGTCGGAGTTACCTTTTAAAATGAGGATTGAAGGTGAATGATCAGACGAAAGATCATAGGAGGAACTAACTAGTACCTGATCGCGCTTGATGTTTTTGATTACAGCAAAGTCAATAAGGTCTGGTAGCTTATTGAAGTCGGTTGGCCAATAGGTAGGCTCACCACTCGATACCACATCAAAATTATTTGCAGTTACGGTATTGTATAGCTGATTACCTCTAGGACTAATAAGTCTGGAGCCCCAATATGTATGTTTAGCGTTGTAGTCGCCGGCAGCAATGAATTTCTGACCCAGTGTGGAGAAGAAGTTGAGAAATTTATCGTATACAATTTTGTGCCTCGGGGGACAATAAACGGATGTTAACGTTAGTTTGAAATCAGTAAGATTTATAGATGTGGCCTGGATACAATCTTCTTCGAACTCTGGCAATGGTAAATGTCTGATGTGTTTGTGCACAATTATGGCAGTGCCACCACAAGCTCGTCCGCTGGGATGTTTTGTGTCATACGTAAGGTATCCATTTACCCTAAAGCAGTTTTTGTGAGTAAAGTGTGTTTCAGAGACAAGAAGTACGTCGATTTCATGCCTATGAAGAAAGTTTGTTACTTCGTGTTTATGTTGGGATAACCCGTTTGCATTCCAGAAACATATTTTTAACTGGTTCATTTTTTGTTGAGTAGAACTTGCAGGAGCATGTTCTGGTTTCGCATCATTTCCTGAAACATGTTCTGCATAGTGGCCATGAAGTTATTCATAGTTTGAATTAAATTTTCTATTGAGGTAGGCATATTTCCAGAAGGCATTTGTAGACCTTCCCTATGAACATTAGCGTATGGAGGTTGCTTTGTGGTGGAAGTACTCGGGGGATTTTTCGCATTAGGGTTTCCTTTTAAGATTTGGGCATATGATTGATTTTGTTTATTTGCTTGTGTAGTACTAGCAATAGAGCCAGCGGCTTGGCTGGGCTCATATGACGGACCATATTGGGAGTGAGTATATTTTTGAACAAAAGCAGGTTTTTTTAAATGCAAAAAGACTTTACAACCCCTATAGTTTGCCGTGTGATTTTCGCCACAGTTGCTGCATTTCTTAACATTCGGGTCAGCTTTAGAACGATTACATTCGGCGGTTTTATGAGCGTCGCCACAAACCACACATACGTGAGGCAATTTACAATATGATTTTGTATGCCCATATTCCTGACAGTTTGTGCATTGGGAGGGGCCCTTTCGTTTTAATGGCTCCTCAACAGTTATTCTTCTGTTGAGTAGGTAGCGCAAGTTGTATATGGGATGAACTGAATTTTTGGTTTTGAGAACCGATGAATCAAACGATATTTCAATGCGGTGCATTGGTTGAGGAACTTTATTTCTGTTCAAAATGTTATGAACAGATTTTACCTCATACCCCTCTAGCTCTACGGCAGTTTTTATTTCCTCTGTAGGAACAGAACTATCTATGCCTTTTATGACAATAATCAATCCCTTAGCACTTTTTAATTGATATGTATAGTAACTTTTCTTTTCTGCGTCCAGGTGTCTTGATATAATGCGAAAGTTCGTTTCTGTACTGGCTTGAATTTTGGTCTCTTGAATTTGCCCGCGTCGTATAGAAACGACGTAGAAATTATTCTTACCTACAAGTTGAGTCAACATGTTGACTATGCTATTTGATGTTTGCTCCCGCAGATAGATGGGTGGCGGTTTAACTTCTTTAGTGGCTGTTCCATTAGCTGATTCTGCTTCTTCATCGTCAGGTATGGATAGTACAGAGAATCTGTTACCATTTGTTGGCAAAGAGACTACGTTAGAGCTTTTGTATTGTTTGGCCATGCGCTCCTGCTGGGTGGACCTAGGGCTAGCCTTTCTCTTAGTTATTGTAATATATCTGTCCATGCCTGTTTGCACTTTAGTACTTTTTGGCACAGCTCCTGTATTTATTAATGCAGATCGAGATGTTCCAGGTTTTTCGTTATTATTCCTGTGTTCACACGACTTCACACTTTGAACCATATTTACGGTCGGATCAACACACTTGCTCAGGTTGGGCACACTTGCACTTAAATTGCTATATGGAAAACCAGTTGCGCTGGCAATTTTTGCACTTAAATAATTTTTATTTAATTCTGGGTATCGAATGTTTTCATTGCTCACGCTCGGGGAGCTTACCACAATATACGCATTTCTGCTATTTGTGCTGGGCCTACTCTCCTTATTGGGAGTATTTGTGAGGCTCATTCACAAATCTCTTCGGGCACACTAGTTATTGTTCTTTTTTTCAATTATGGATGTATAACAAATATTTTTTTTTTTTTTCACCTATTACAAATATTTTTTTTTTCACTTCGAATTTTTTTTTATTTTTTTATTTTTCTTATGCACTGATACACGTCCGTACTCGTCAAGAGCTGGTTCGCAAAAATATTGCTAGTAAAAAAATAGGTTTGTTTACATAAATAACTAGTTTGTATACAAGCTTTGACAAGTCGACCACCGAAAAGAAAACACAAAATATGTTGACTTGACCTCACCTTCTAGTGAATTCGCATTGACTGCATCGAAAACGGACACAAGCCAAACTTTGAAAAAGTGAGAATTTTAGATAAAGAGAAAAGGGAAAATAAGAGATACACGTTGGATTATAATTAGATTATAATTATTGTTTTTATTGGCTAATTTTATTTTTGTATTTTTACAATGTTGCCAGGTTTTAATAAAAACTCTCAGGAATTGTGATTAAGAGAAGTTGGAAAGAATACCAACGAAACGTCGTTCTCAAAGTTTTTGCCAATAAAAGAAAACACTAGAAACACCAAAAAGAAAACTAATTTCTCTTGAATATCTAAAACGCGCATTAGGAACATTAAATGCATTTCGTATTCGTCTTGGGCGATTTCAAATTAGCTAAGAAAATAGGAATTCAAAATTTAGACTCATAACTTCATCTGAACTCAGAACTTTTATGCAAAAGATTAGTGAATATTTTGAGTGTAATTTAAAATAAATCAATATTTCGAGTTTAATGAGCAGAGAAACCGTAAATATGCAATTTATGTTTTTCATTTTGCGAAAAAAAAAATTAAGATGGAAGGTTTTTTATGAACTTTGGCATGGATTTGTGGATGCATATATTTGCATATTTTTCTATGCATAATTTTTTTTTTTTTGCATATTTTAGTTAAAAGAGCATTTTTGTAGATTTTTTTTCAAGATTTTTAGAGTATATTCCAGCATTTTGAAGTATATTTTGATAATTTAATCTTTTTGTAAAAGCTTTCGTAGCGAAATTGTTTGTAATTCTTGTTAACAGAAAGCTTTTCTGTCTTAAATATCCATCTGTACACCAAACGTCTTACTTGAATTGCCAATACAAACTGTAAAATTTTATACGTAAGGGACAATTCAGAAAAAAAAACAATTATGTATATGGGTTCGTTCTGATGTGTGTATAAACAATAGTGCTACACCCATCTTTCAGTATACCGATCCAATTAGAATCACTTTCTAAATCGATTTAAGAGAAAATTTGGTAACATTTGGTACATTCGCTTAAGTTGTCATAAGGGCGAACCCTATATCATGGGTTAGAATCGGTTTATAATTTCATATAGCCCTCATAAATCTTTTTTTACGTAAAAGAGTATTTGTGCATAATTAATTTAAATTCGGCTTTTACTTGCAACTAAATTTTGTTTAGATTGGTCCATATTTGACCTTTGCTCCCATACAAAAATCAATCTCGAAAATTCATCTGTAAGCCCTGTGATGTAGGGCATCATATATCAGAGATTGACTGACAATACTTTTTTACTTGTTTGTTTTATACAAGGCGAATTCAAACACAGGTGGTGTCGATACTAAAACCAACATAGGGTTTTTTGCATTGCATTGTTTACTTCTCCAAATGTCAACCATTCCTAACATGGGGTCTTTACCTGACAATTTTTTGTCGACCATTCCGGCGTCCCTGGTCGAGATAAAAACAACTATAGAAATTGATGTATCACAAATTGATTGATTTGATAAAGGCCCTTATTATATAAAGCGCAACGCAAAGCCAAAGAATTACATTAAAAGCAAAAACCAAGTAATAATTATTTTGTAATTTTGTTGTTGCTTTCTGTAGAAATTCATGTACCGTTCTAAAATTTTCAACACCAAAAGTTATACGGCATTTTAAGGTCTAAAAAATCAGAGCAAATTAAAACGCTCTTTTTGGTTTAAAATGTGTAAAATTGGGCGTTTAAACTATCAATACAGACCATATGAATTTGATAAGATTTATCGTAGTGCTGCCACATGCTATTTTTAAACAACACATAATACATCGTTGTTCGAAAACTTAAGTGATCTACATACGTGCAAAAATTGCATTTTGAGAGCATCGATTTTGAATGTTCAGAAATGTTGTTTGAAAAACTACTCGATAGGAATTTTTGGTTTTTATACCACATATTCGTCTTAAAAAGATAATTCTGATAATTTTGCTTTTTATCTCGAGATCGCATCTACAACGGTTTGTTTTCTAATGGTAACAAAATTCCTGTTTGCTTTATACGCCACCGTAGTCATATTTTCTTGCAAATTCATACACGTAGAGCAAAATGGCATTAACAAAGCAATAAAACACATCTAAAATTATCTATAAAAAACTGTGTATTCATTTGAAAAAAAAAATGTTATCATAAGATACATTTTAAAAAGTTATTATAACAAAATTGTCTTTTTCAGATATAAAATTGAATAACAGTTTTAGATTGGAAATTTTATCATTTTGAATTGTTTCTTTTCACTTAAATATGTTTAACTGTTGGTAACTGATTCCGGAAACCTCTTTTTATTATAGTCGCTGTTTGGAAATGAGACTGCAATATTGAGTTTTTAAATTTTATTGTAAACAAGTTATTCTGTATGTATTGAAGAACTTATATTTTACTAAATGGAAGAACAAAAAAAAAGTAATTGGTTAGAAATCTTGGAAAAATTCTTAAAATCTGTCAATTCCATTTCTAAAACCTTAATTTTTGTTTTATTTGTTTCAAAATTTTTCAAATAATTAACAAGTGACAAAATACTGTGAATTTCTAAACGTTTCAGATACTTGTCTAAATCACTGTGAACGCAATCGCACAAACGACATTCTTAAATAGAACTTCTGAAACTTAACACACAAATAATGATTATGATATATAAATTGTCATCACAAGTTCATTAATCGAAGTGCAATTTTTTCATTAAGGCTCAAATACACTGAATAAAGTACTCATCAAGCATTGTGGTAGTATTAGTGAAAATGTGTTTGTATGTGTGACACCGACAACGCTTGATGAAAAATCAAAAAATTTAGATATGACTGCGAATATTACGTCCAGCACACGTACACGTTGAATTCGCCGGCTGGACAAGCATTTGAGAAGTGTATTTGGCCCTTAAGTTAATTTTATCTCTACTTTTTTATTATTAATTTATAATTTTTTTACTCTACTTTTTCCCTCTTTTTTTTTAAAGAGTACGAGAAAATATATTCTTAATAATAATTCTTTTTAAGAGAAAATATACTGAATACTATTTGCATTAAACAATACTAACTTCACGTAGAGCAAAATGTTCATCAGCAATCAATTTCCATGTTTTAAATTGAAATTTTGCTCTATACACCACTAAATGGAATATAATGCAAAATTTCGGAGAAAATTTTTGTTTTGAAGGATATAGAGAAAAATGGACACGATATATCTCAGCCACCGGACGAGATAGCCGAACACGGATTGCAGATTTGAACATTTTGGGGTCGAAAACCTAAGGTGGCATCCTTAACACAAAATGGCAAAATGGCGTATAGGGCACTTTAATTTTCGGACGACGACATGGGACAGTAATTTTTAGTTGTTGAGTTAAAACTACGTATAAATTCAAGTTTAGTACAACTATACCAGCGTTTAAACCATCAGTGATTTTTTAGCCATAAACCATGGCAAAGTGAATTTCTGTAGAAAGCAATAACAAAATTACAAAATAACTATAACTTTGTTTTAGCTTTCAATGCACATAATTCATTGGCGTTGCGTTGCGTTTTCCATAATTTGGGCCTTAATTTTCAAAACCTTGATGCTGCGGTAGAGGGCTAAAAGTTGTTTCCAAGATTTTTTTTTTTTTATTATTTTTTTCCATGTATCTGAGAATAAAATACAACTAGTGCTATATGCAAATATACATATCATATCGGCAATTGCTGTAACGTCGTCGTAACTAAAAAAATAAAATTTTCGAGTTAGTAAATTTCATCTTTATATCGCTTATAATTTCCCCGTTTCAAAAGAATAAGTCGTTTTTTCTAAGTGGATAAAGAAAAAAAAAATTTTAGACACGTTTATCTCAAAATGTAATTTTTTGAGTTATGACGACGTTGCAGCAAATAATCGATGTGTGGTATGTGTATCTTAAATTATGTACTAAGTATTAAAGTTTAAATAAAAACTTTTATAAAGAATTCAAATCTATTATAATATTTTTTTTTTAAATTTAATAATTTGCTTTGTCATTGTTAAAAAAATGTTTGGCACGTGCGTATTATGACTTTTTCTCCTTTCCTTTTTTCTTTCCTCGTTTTTGAATTTTTAAATTTTCACACATTTTTGCTTGTTGAAAAGTTGTTATGTTAGTTTTCCCCGTTTATTTGTTGTTAGGTTTTTTTTTTTATAAAAAACAAATAAACATCGTACATACATACATATAAAATGTACATATAAAAAATAAAATTATACAAAAACCTAACTGAAACATGAATTATATATATTTTTTTTTTGATCTGCTCATAAACATTTATGGGCTTAATGGTTTTGTATTAATAGCCCATCTATAGGGGTGGGTGGTTAAACAGTGGGTTGGAACTGGGAATTTTGCTAAATTCATATAAATATGGATTGAAAATCGGTTAGATTGAATTTTTATTATTAGAACTGTAATGATTAAGCCTTCGCTTAAACTTTAAGTTTAAGATTTTAATAACATCCCAGTAAAAAATGTGCTCCAAAAGGAGCAGGTTTTATGTATGAATGCATACCTCAAATCGCTTCAAACCTGCTGATAAGATGCCTGATTTTTGTATGGGGTGTTCCCGGTTTGGAGGACTATTTACTGATGACAATAAGCGCTTTTTTTAACATGCAAACAAATCACTCCTAAAGCGCTTTTTTAAGGGATAACTATATTTCCATATTCATTGATTTTTTGCTTTTAATTGCTTAAATGCATTGTTTCAATAATTTTCGTAAACCATTATATATTTGTATTTTTTTCGCTTTAAAACCTCATCGTTGTCAGCACTAAAATATCAGCTTTTTTCTGAATTTAAGTCTTTATTATTTACTGCTATATAAAAGCTCTCTTATTGAAGCGCTCGATTATGCGCTTTTTCTCTAAAGTGCTTCAAAAAACCCAGTTTTTTTTTACTGGGATATATGATTTATTTATGTAGGTATTGTTTTAAAATCGATTACATATTTTACAAATTTATGTGTACGCGAACACATTTCAGTAAAATGCAGTAAAAATTTGCGCAAATTTTGGGTTTAACGAACGCAGCTATTTTTAGCTGACCCTAAAATGGGGAAAGAAGTAATTTGAATCTCAATAGTTCACCTTGAATTTTAACAAGAAGACTTATAACTCATCTATATTCATCTTTGGGAATCTGTAAGCAGAGTATGTGACTTTTCTGTAGTTTACCTTTGTGATTGTGATAATTTGTCAATAATGCTACGCAAGAATTACTTGATTATCTCTTAAAATGTTATAAATAGTTATTTGACTTTTATATATATTTTTAAAACAAATTAACAAAATTTTTTAAAATAAAAAAATTGACAACATTTGAAAAAAAAATTTATTACTAACAAAATATGTACACCAAATCTATTTTCCAGTTTAAAACAATTTTATTTAGTTTCCGTTTGTACACTATCTGTATCTGTCTTATAATTTATTCTTTATAAATTTGGACCTTAATTATATCAAGCATATCAAACATATAACGTCTCTTGTAATTGCTCTCTGTGTTTGATATTGTAACCTGCTCAAATTCTTGATAATGGTTTGAATAAAATGTCGTTTTTTTATATTTAATAAGCGATAATATCTAAGCGATTAATATGCCCGCCTAATAGAAAATATTTCCCCTAAATCTACTTTTCCACGAACCGTCAGTATAGTTTCTTAGGGTCGTATTCCGATATGCAATAGTCTACTCCGCCAGGGACAATGGTGTAACTGATTAGCCTTGCGTCGCCATAGTACTACCGCGCTATCTGTTTAGCCGTTATACATATCCACAAACATATTATGATAAGATTCATGTTTGTAGTCACTATATTGCGATAATCATTGAATCATATTATGACCAAATATATTCGTAATATTACATCATAATATTTTTCCTTTAACCATATTATTATCCTGTTAATCATACTAAGTTAAGAAGTTATCATATTATTTTGATGTTAATCATAACAAATTTAGAAGTAATCATTATGATAAAGTGGTGCTGTCACAAAATAAAAAAAATTAACTGATTTTGCATAGATTTTTTACTTTGTAGCACTTAACAATTTTTTTTTTAATGTTAATACAATTTCCTTCTGAAGGTTACTTTATATTATGTTCAACATTTTTTATTTTTATAATTCAATTTTCCAGGAATATTTTCTATGCACTATCAGAAATAATTTCCTAGATTCTATTTGTTAAAATATTATTAGAGTAAAAATATTTTGATTCCATCTTTAAAATATTATGACAAATGTATAGAAAGTTATTATGTTATGGCTATTAAATGTCATGATATGGTTGTGAGTAAAATAATATGTTTTGAAAGTTTAACGATAACAAAAACATCAACAATAAACAATGAGTTTATATCTTCTTACATTCGTGGCTGGCAACCTGCTTTATATTTTTTTGGAAAACAATAAAACAAGTTGTTTTTGTTTTTATTTTGTTTTTTCTTAACCTACTTACAACTACAATTAATGTTGGAAGGATTCCAATCAATTGAAGTGGGGAATGTAAGAAGAGATAAAATTACTGTTTATTGTTGATGTTGATGTTTTTGTTTCAACTTTGATATTGTTACAAGTAGAACTGTTTCTTATAATTTTTATACGCTTTACAGTTTTATTTAGTTTAATATCTTTAGTTTTTCTAAAATCTTTTTGGATAAAGTTTCCTGATGATCTGGCCTTAGCAATCATGAAATCAATGAAATGCGCATAGGAATAGCTTATCCCATCAACAATAAATTTCAGTGTTCTGTATCATGAATAAAAATTGGGAATTAAGCACGAATAACAAAATCATTTAAATTAAATTTTGCATTCCCACGAAAATTATTTTGATTTTTTATTATTATTATTTATTTATAATTTATTATAAATATATAAAAATTTATTTTTAAAATCTTTTTTTTTTGTAATAAAAACGATCACATAAAACTTTTAAGCGAAAAAGTGTGCTTTAAATTAGCCATTAAAATATTTTGTTAAGATGTATCCCTCTCTTAACAGCCCTAACATTTTTAATAGTGAGTAATTTAAATAAATTTTTCTTAAGATTTTAATTACGCTTATAAAACAAATTTGTAAGAAATTGCTCTTTAGAAAACATGTATTACATGGGCTGTGCTCTCCTTTTTAGGCATCAACGTTCACATACGTTGTTTTAACTACACACAAAGTACACATGTCTTCTCAATTGGTCCGAAATCTGTCTGTTCATCGTACTTTTGATCAAGATTAAAAAAAAAAAGAAAATTAGTACAAGAAATATATAAACAACGACTGACAAAGACAGGTGGCCATAACCAATAATGAATATTGGCCATTTAGTTTATGTTGTAGCTTGGTATCTACATACATTTTTCTAAAAGTCTCTATGTACAGGACTTAAAAACATATGTATGTATATCGTTAACTTAAACGCAAATGGACCTAAATTTACTTTTCCATTGATTCTGATGTGTTGCTTCAACACAAATGTTCAAGAATAAAATCTTGCGATCAAAATAAGCGATTTAATTAACAAAAACATCCATCTCCATCTACAAAATATTATATGATAAACGCTTAAAAACCTAACAGTCTGCATAATATCCCAGTAAAAAAATTTTAGCTTTCTGGAAGCACGAAAGCTACATGAGCGCTGATATATGCGCTGACTCTTACACACTACTAAGAAGCACCGGAGAAGCGAATACCTTTTAATTGAATTTTTAATTTAATTTAATAAAAATGATTGAATAACTTCGCATTTTCCCTTTTAAGTAAGCAGGTTGTAAGTGAATAATTAAAACTTTTATTTTTAAGAAAAAAATCACGTACAATATTCTAAGTGCTTCTGTTATTCCCTTACATGGAAGCAGGTTGCATTGCAATGATTTTAAAATGTGTTTACGATCATTCCCGAAATAATACCGAACATAGAAATTACTGTTTTTTATAACACAATCAGTCATACAATTTTTTTTTAGCAGAGTGGAAAAAGTAGTGCTTCCAAGTGGGAACTCGCCATATAAAAATCATGCTCGTAAGGGGGTTTTGTGCTTCTCTCCCTTACAAAGCTGCTTACCAGTAAGATCCATTTTTTACTGGGATGCAACATTGCGAATTGTCAAAACAACTGGTAGGCTTTACAGGAAATATAGAAAAAAATTGTAGTCAGTTTCAGGCAATTTATCTATTTAAAATTTAAAATAGTTTTTCGCTTCTCCTGTAAAATGTTCAAGATGCTAGGTGGGGCCTTTTATGTTTTAGAAACCGATATACTACTCTTTATATATAGTTTTATATACATACATACATATGTACATATATTTTTTTAATTTTATTTATATTTTTTTTTTTTGCTAACTTTTTTTATACAAATTTTATAAAATCCATTTAATTCATAAAATCTTTTCTATTTTCTAAGGTACAGTGCCTGTCAAAATAATAGCGCCAGTTACAACTATTTTTTATTCTCCTGTCGTTGCCACGACAATCGGTTCAACGCAACGGAACGAATCGGAGTTCTACAAACTCCGACCAAGAGTTGTCAATTTAGCAACACCTGTTCGTTAGGTCATGCTGAAGCATAAATTAAGTTAAGTTTTAAGCTCTGCCCATAGCACGTTTCAAAAATTGTCCTTTTTGGTGAAAATTGAATTAATAAAAATAAAAAATAAAAAAAATTCTTCTACATCTTTTGTCCGAAGGCCACAATGAATGCAACCCAACCCGCTGTATACAACAAAACTATAAAACTTGGTGGTTGTAGTATCATGTTATGGTTTCATATTCATATCAATGTGTTGACTGCATATCGTCGCAAAAATTAAAGAACACTGTAACTGACAAAGCATAAAATGTTCACCAGAGCCAACAAAAAATTCATATCCCAAAAACAATACAACTTAGGAACATGAATTTAAAAACGTATTTTTAATTTTTCTCGCTTTATACATTGGCTGTATACATTTCCTCTCAAGTCAATTGTTCCCGGTGATTCTGCGGCTTACAGCAAACGATTTTTCTTCCACGGACCTATGAAATGCTGTAATTATAATTATTTTTTTAAGGAAACAAAAAAGTGAATTTTGTTTTCATCATACAAATATGGGACCGGGGGACCAATCGACGCAGTATGTTTTTCTGATAAAATTTTTTTTCGATTTTTTGTCCGTTACAGCTTTCTTTAATTCTTGCGACGATATATTTGTTTGTGAAAAATGTTAAAATTCCTCAGGAGGTAAAGCTACCATATAACTCTGAGGAAATGTTAAGGGCCTTCCAACAGGACATTGGCCGTAAACGCACCAGGAAAATGGCAAAAAAGTGGTTTGTTGAAAATCCAATCACTGTAATGGTGCCAACATGTGCTGAAGGTCTTTGGAAAGCTGTACCCAAAATATAAAACACACACCCAGAGAAAAAACATGTTTATATATGGTCACCTCCAACAATACTATGTTTAAAGAAAATTTGAATCATATTATGTTTAATTTACCCATATTATTGTCAACAACAAACATATTATGGTAAAAATCACAGGATTTTTATTCTGATTTTAATACAATCACACCAATCTTTTGGCAGATGTAGGTAGGCTTTCTAAAATTTTTCAATTGGTGCTATTATTTTTACAGCAGTGTATTCTAACACCACTACCAACATATTTTCTATTTTAGACATTTAAAATTTAAAAAAAAAATTACAAAAAAAAAACACCGTAATAAATCTTTAAATCAAATTAAGATTTTGAAGAATAAAAAAAAAATTGTGTTATAAAAATAAATCTTTAAAACAAATATTGTGTGTCATGAAAAAAAAACACAAACTGTTTGTTGTCTTTTTGAAAATGTTGTTTTATAAATATTTAAGTTTGTTTTTGGCGCTTTTTGAAGTGTTTTGAAAAAGCGATAACAGCCGGAAAGAAAAAATTTCATGGAATTGATAATTATAAATCGTTAAGATTTCCATTTAAATATTATTTTTTGTTTATAAAAATGTCATTTTGTAATTTATGTTATTAAGTGATTCCAATACGTTTCACAAAAACACACCTCGTCACAAAAGTTTAATGCAATAGTTTGAAAAAGAACGATGTTACAAGCAACAGTATAAAATCTACGCAATCTAGCAAATTAAATTCATTTTCATTCATTCCAGTATCATCAACATCAAAAACGCTTTGATATTTTGAGGTTGCATTGAAACAGATTGCATGTAGATTGCACTGTCTGCACCCAGCATAACAATCAATATTTTTATACGTTGCAAATAGGGAGATCGAACGGTTATTATTCGGTAGGTTTTAACCGGTTTTTTAGTTTTGCTCAAGCCGATTACATATTTTCAAATGTCTATTCTCAATCCGATTATTTTCAATTGCCCATTTTTCGAATATCGAATAAAACCTCAATTTTGATATAATAAACCACACAGTAAAAACTTCGCCTACAAAATAATGTACATAATATGTACTACATATAAAGTAATTAGAAAAACTTAAAAGCACTACAAACAATTCTACTGATAGAACCAATGAATCTTACAAAATGAACGTATTCAAAAGTAAGTCATAATTTTTTTGCCTACATACATCCAGAAATAAGTAGTTATAGAAGTTGTTATAGAAGCAGTTATAGAAGAAAGCTACTAAATAATGAGTGAGAGAAACTATTCATTTCAAGTGAGTAAGCGACGTTTTTACTGGGCAGTTATTTTAAAAATGTGTAGTTTTTATATATTTTTCTAACTGTGAATATATGAAAAATGTGCCACACTTACCGAGGAATCACCCCTAGAGTCATGCAATTTATGACCATTCCTAATTTTTTGCTTCCAATGTTTTTTTCAAACCTACCTCCCTCTTAACTCCCCTGCTTTGGAAGCCTCTAGACGGGTCAAATGTAAGACTGACACACTTTATTTTTCATCCCAAACATTTATTTTAAACATGCATTCGCTTTATCTCCGAATCTTAAGGGTTTCTTATATAAAATGCAAATTTTATACAGTTTTATAGGAAAAATGCATAATACACAGAAAGGAAAAATGTTCGTGGTTGATTGACTTAAAATCAAAATACAGAACACAAAAATTTGATGCTGTGCAAATATATGATATCAATACTCACTGTGGGAATTGCTGTGGGAATTATTTTTAAAAACTTTCGATAATTGCAATCTAATTTCTAGACTTTAAAAAATTCGGATTCAAAAAAAAAAATCAAAAAAGAGTGCTATAGTCGGCTGTGCCGAATCTTTGATACCCTTCACCGAAAGTTAGAATATTTCAGAAGTGGGATCTGTATGATATCTATTTATTATTAATTTAAAAACGGACGTCAGCATTAAGATTGGTTGCATTTTAGACCTGTACTAAATTATTGTGCCGACAATCAGAAAGTTTTATGCTTTTCTTTATAGAAATTTGAAATACACCATTTTTCATTTAAAATGAGAAAATTCTAGATGAAATTGAGAAAATTCCAAATGAAAATGAGAAATTCAGTTTCATATTGAGAAAATTTCAAGTGAAATTGAGAATTTCTATTTGAAATTGAGAAAATTCCAAATGAAATTGAGAAATTTTAATTTTTCATTGATAAAATTGAATTATATATATAATTTTTATTATATTCATTCAACAAACATACATAACTAACATAAAGATAGAAAAAAATTAAACTAAATACATATCGCAGTATTTTTGACCAACAGTCATATCTTCCAGAGCAGATTGGTAAAACGTTGTAGTATGTTGTATGACACTACTGCAATCTCCAGTAGTTATACATCTCTTTATACCGTTATCACAACTTATCACGGAATGACCAACTTAGAATACCCTCATTCACCACTAGTGGTGGTGTTAGAAATGTAAACAGGGAAAATATCGGACCCTAAAGTTTTTAAATTTTTTCAAAAGGCGTTTGGTAGAAGTCAAAAAAATATACTAAATGTTCTTCTGAGCAAAAAGAATTTTCGAAATTCCGAACCATGAAATTTTTGAATTTTTCGTTGAAGATAAAAGAAATTAAAATTGGGAATTATTTTACTTCCAATTATTTCATTTACAATTTAAGGGGTTTTCCTATACATGATGGTCCATGGGTCAAAAAAAATGGTATTATATGGTCTGAATATACTTTCTTAGTTTTTTTTTGTTGCAAATATTTGAATATTATTAATTAAACTTAAAACAAACCAATTTAAAAATACATGCAATATACATAAATAAGTATGTATGTATGTATCTGTATATTTAATTTATAAATGGCACTAATTTGTTGAAATAAAAAACATACTAATTAAAAATATTTTATGTGAAAAAAAAACTTTTAATTTTAAACTCATAAAAAATTTTTAAAATTATTAGTCACTAAATAAAAAAAAATAATTTTAATTCTCTTATTCATTTTGCAATAATACAAAACTAATTTTTAACAATGCAATATGAAAAAAATTATAAAATAGTTTTTACACTAAATTTAATGAAATAAATGAAACCGTAACTGAAAATAAAAAAAAATACGTACTTTTTGTACCATCAGACACGTTCTCATACAGATCTGAACAGACAGTTCCTCCATTCTTGATGAAATTTTGCTTCAAAGACAGCCAAACTGAATAAAATTGTAACATTAATTATAAATTTTAGTTTTAAAGACAAAACGAATAAAATAAATTGTAATTTTTTTTGTTCAATAGCAAAAAGCGAGTCATCCTTTGTGTCAAGAATGAGTAGAGAACTAAAAATTTATGCCGAATACATATAAATCATGTTGTATTGTGTATTTTGCTGTTGTTGTTTTTAAGGTTTGTTATGGTTTTGTTGTAAGAAAATTAATTTAATTTCGTTATTGTTGTTGGCTTTTAATGCATTTTGAATGGTTGTCATACATTTTGAAATTGAATTGAACTGAAATGAAATATAAGAAAAAATACAACATAAAAGTAGTGATATGGCTTAAGGATATCGATATCATTGATATTAGAATTAATATGACATTCGAATAATGACAAACACCATTTCCAATAATACAACTATTTTTAAAGTTCTCAACTTCCCTTGTTTTTTTTTTTAACAAAACAAAACTTTAAGAGTCAAAAATATTAATATCTCTTATCCAAAAACACGATTTTTTTTGTAAAAAAATTAAAAAATTTTATTCTATTTTATGAAACAGACCTCAATCCGAAAAATATAAACATTACAAAAATTACTTTTTTATTTAAAATAAACTTTTTTCAAACACTTCTGGATTAACACTATGAAAGTTTTCTTTCAGAATGTGTGACGGCAAATTTTTTTGATTTTAAGTCACGGTTAAATGAAACTTAATTCACCAATCCGGTACATTTTAAATCAATGTAATAGCCACAGGCAGTGCAGGGAAGATCAAAGGCATTCAGTTGATTTTTGACACAACCTTGCATAAAAATACACTTTTTCATGATATTTCTTTTTGCTATTAAAGGCTAGTTTATACTATTATACTTTGTATTAATACATGCCAAAAACTCAAGTAATATGTAAAAGTGTGATAGTCTGAATTCAATGTGTCATAAAAACGACAAGGATTACGAAAACCAATTTGCCAGCCCATACGAATTCATAATTTTATGAAAATTTTCAAAACAATAATAATTTTCATTTGATCAGGGGCCTTATTCTGGCAGTCTTGATCGAGTACTTTCTCGATTCATCAGCAGTTTTTATTTCTAATTCTTTCAGTCGATGCTGAACGAATCGAAATTATTTTTTCAGTTTTGTGAAACTCAAATTAGTGCTTTACAACACTGAAAAAATAATTCCAATTCGTTCAGTTTTGACTGACATAATTAGATATTAAATTGCTTTCGAATCGATAAAGTACTCGATCACTACTGCCAGAATCAGGTCCCAGGGTTGCGTTTTAACAAAAGCATGTTCATGTCTGATAGTGTGAACACAAACTGTTGTGTTAAATTAGATGTTTTGACAGTCGCAACTAAACGCATTAGATTTCTATTTCACAAAGTATTATGGATTACGTAAGACCTGTGTGATAGTGTAAACTAGCCTTTAGTAGTGCTACCATACTTTTATTTAAATTAAACAAGACTATTTCAATAGGTGCTGGTACACACTCTTTAAGATTTATCCGCCAAGTCTTGAGCTTTTAAGAGAGAAGGGAAAAGAGAATGTCATTCCTTTTTGTCTCTATCCTTAAAACTCAAGACATGATGGCTAAAACTTGAAGGGTGTGACCCAGCAAGAACATAAAAAAAATCAAACTGTATTTAAGTTCAATTTAATTTTATATAAAAATTATAATAAAAATTAATTTAAACTTCTCTCTTCCCTTACCAATAAGCTCAGACTTTCTGAAAAAAAACATTCATTGTGTTAATCCAGACTTTCCAAAGTAACGGTCGTTACCGATTTTCGGAGATTTTTTAAATAAAGTTCCAACCTACCCAAATCTGCCACGAGAATTGCTCTATTTTGGACTTAAAAAGTTCAAGCAACGGCAGCAACCGAAAGAGTTCTTAAAAAATGTAATTTCAATACTTTTTTTGACCATTGTAAAAGTAACGGTCATTACTTTATAAATGTGTTGTTTTCAAATGTCGGAAACAAAAAACATGTATTGTAAAATTTTGCGCAGGATATGTCAAGTAAAATATCTGATTAAATTTTTTGAAATGTTTTGTTTAAGAAATGGATTTATTTTCAAACCAAAGAAATTAGTTCGCAAAAAAAATTTTTTTTTAAAGTAACGGTCGTTACATTTGAAAAAGTTAACAGTTTTTGTGTTTGAATTCATTTATTGTGGGTAACTCAAGGTAGCACATTTTCGTTAGTATAAAGAAAATTAAAGTTAATCTTTCGGAAAATAACAGATACATTTATTTTTTTTTTATATTAGCGGAATCGAAATTCAAAATAATAATATAATTTTTGAGCTATAAGGGGTCATTTTCTGTGGAAACACCCATATATAACCAAATGCACATAGCAAATCCTAAAAGCGCCACGCACAAAATTACTATTTTTGGGTAAATGGCACTCTTGTGAAAAGCCTGCTGTATTATCATTTGATTTAAACATTAGTGTACACGTCCAAATTAAATGACAAATAAATATTAAAATATATAAATATATTTTTTTTTTATAAAAAATGGACTTTTTGTTAACGAATTTATTTTTTTAAATTTTCATATTATTTCTAATGTGTATTCTAAGTCAAATTAAAATTTATTTCGCTTTCATTCTTTAAAAGTCTTATTCCTTCATAGAAAATATTGAAGGAATAATACTATTAAAGTATGAAAGTTATATGATTTGTAATATGACTTAGAATACAAATTCGAAATAATATGAAAATGTATGTGATAAATGTTACTCACCATTTGAACTAAATTCCCAGATTCAATTTTTTTAAGCTCATTATTTTAGAAAAGTATTTTTTAATCAAGTAAGCAATTATTGTTAGTGCCCTACCGAAGTCACTTTAGGCCGAAGCGCATATTAGAAATTAGTTTATTAATAAACTAAGCCGTTTTTTAGTTACGCGCCAAATTTTTTTAAAATATTAAAATTTTTGGTGTAAAGAGCTGGCAGCACTGAACCTTAATTGCCTTTTGTAATATGGGAGGCATTGTATACAATGAAAGCACTTAGAATTATTTTCACTTGGAAACTGTGTTTCATTTGAATAACAAATTTTTTTTTAAGTATTTTAAGTCTCACGTATTTTGAAGAAAATACAAACAAGTCATGATTTGTTAATGTAATAATTAGATCAGACATTTCTTTTTGGTAAAAAAACGTAAGACTTGTGTGATAGTGTAAAGTACCCTTAAGTACTAGTACTAAATGGTACTTTACACTTATACACAATTCTTACGTATTTCATAATTCTTTGTAAGATAGAAATCTAATGAGTTTTGTTGCGACTGTCAAAAAATGTAATTTAACATACCCGTTAGAATTCACCCAATCACACATGAACAGGCTGTTGCTAAAATGCAACCCTGATCAAAAGAAAATTATTATTGCTTAGACCCCTTTCACACTCGGCAAGTTACTTGCGCAAGTTTCATGCGCAACTCTTGGTTTGTAGATGTCAGCGGTAAGGTCGGGGTAAGGAAAAAATAATTTCTACAGACTTTGTTGTTATCGGCAAGTTACTTGCCGAGTGTGAAAGGGGTCTTAGACTAATTTCAAAAAACAAAGAAATCTATGGGATGTACAATTTTTTTTCGTAATACTTGTCATTTTCATAAGACATTGCATTCACACTATGGCACGTTTACACATTACTTCAGTTTTTGACATGCATAATAGTGTAAAGTAGCCTTATGTTCTGATGAAAATGATCAGCATCTTTTTGATAAATATTGTCCTAATACCTTAAAAAAAAAATACACATAGAGACTTTTGCAAAGAACAATGCATTTGAGATAGAAAAGTACAGTTGTGTATGATGTTAATGATGGCTGGCTGGCATTTTTATCTTAGAGATAGAAAAATATTTATAAAACAATACAATTGTTACATGACAGACGTGCGACAAAGACGATTCATGAAACTATATTTATAGTACTGCATATTCTGAATTAATAAAGTGTTTTTAATCAAAAATATTTGTAAATCATTGTGGTTGCTGTTCTTCTTTTCAATTGAAATAAAATATTGTTTGCAATTCTATTTTGTTTGCCTTCAGCAAGAAAATAATAATATTTTTCGTTTTTAGTATTTTGAATTTTCTCTATATTGACTCACTTGCCAACACACCAAATGAAATTTGAAAAAAATGCAAAAAAATGTAAAAATAAGGAATATTTACAATTTTCGTTAGACTCGTGTGTATGTACTTATGAGTTGAGCATAGCCAAAAAGTTAATTTCGAAATTTTAGAATAATTTGAATGTAGTTGAAGAACAAGATAAATATAAATAAATAAATGATTCCTTTTCTACATGCAAAATATGACCACATCAATGAGCAAAAGTGTGTGACGCCTCAAGTATGTACCTCAAGCGTAAATCGGCGACAGTTTAAATTCAGACATCTTTAACAGATACACGTAAAGACAGCCAGTCGGACGCATGCACCAAACCATGGGTTGCTATATTTATGTATTTTTTAAAGGGAAGAAAGCAAGAATACTGAAGATTCGTTGAAAGCGGCGTGCGAATGTCCATCATTTAAGTTATTTTCAAAAGCGAGAGAAAAAAAACAACTGTTGGTTGTGTTGTAATTGGCTGGTTGGTGATGATGAAATCATAAAATAGTTTTTTAAAAGCGGCCATAAATCCTAGAAACATGCGTTTCGGATGTCTCTGGACGGAGGGAATAACGGGACATTTCATGGTAACCCTTAAATACTACGTTGAAATGTCAGCAACTTATTGATTTGAAATTTAATCTTATTACTAGTCGGAAATGGTTCGAGAAAAATCTGGCCCATTATAAATGGAAAAAGGATAACGCACCCAGTAAGATTAAATCTTGAGACGATTTTTCCTACTGTAGGACCACTTACAGTAAATTTTTTGCTTTGACTTTTAAGTCTTGGTCGACCTCTTTTGATTACTCTAAATAGTTTATATTGTTTCCTGTATGCAGGAAAGGTCATTCATTTAATTAATTAAGCTTTTTATTCAACAAAATAAAAAAACAAAACAAGTAAAAAACTATAATCGGTCAAGCCCGGCCATTTGATACCCAACAGCACAGTACTTAAATACTCTAGTTTGGACCCATGGGCAATCATGGACCAGCCAGAACAAAATTATGTTAGGAGTTTACGATTCATGTGAAAGTCCTTTGTTTGAATATTATTTAGATATCTTCATCTATATGAGATTTGTTTGCCTTACGTATTTTAGGAAAGGCGCTTATATGGGACTTATGGTTAATATTGGACCTACCAGCACAACATTTTTTAAGACATGGCAGCTTTTTTAAAAGTTATTGCTGCCAATTTGTATGTCAATACCAACATTAATAAATGGACAAAAAACCAGTCAACCTGCAGCTAGACATACAGACATCGTTAAATGTGATATTGAGTCGATCGGTATACTTAAACGTGGGTCTAGAACCAATATTTTTTAGTGTTCACCCATCAGCACAATCGCTTAATACCCTCGCCACCATTGTGGTTAAGGAATACAAAATAAAAATGAATAACAAATTTCTCTTTTCTTGTCAAAGGCAGACAAAAGTGTAGACAGTGTCACAAAAACAAAAGTGGAATTTGGAGACACTTGATCCCAGGCTTCCTAAAGGGATATACTTAGAAATGTTTGTATGTGCTTAGTATGTTAGTATCTACAACATCATAAGCGCAAATTACCAATAATGCAATTTTTGGTAGTTCTGCAGCCGTATTCCGTAATTCGCTAAAGCTAAATCTCTATCGCTAAAAATCCAAAGCGTGGCAATGCTTTAACAATTTATTTCGCCGCAATTTAAGTTTATAATGTCATGGCTATGATTTTTAAATTTTGTATTCTCTAAGGAATTTAAGCGATCGAGATTAAGCTTTAGCTAAGCGAATTACAGAATATGGCTGCAGGTCAGGGCTGGAGGTATGTTAATAAAAATTTTATTATTGAAAAGAAAAGTGAGTTAATTCACCTAAAAGAAATGATAAAACTAAGTGGGTATTACTTTAATTGTACCAAAAAAAGATGAATTGTACCAATGTACTAGTTAAGTTTCGATTGTACCAAATTTGGTACAATTGTACCACAAATCCCATCAGTGTTGTGCAAACCTTAGCAAGGTGGCTTCAATATCACAACAATCTAACAACAACAGACAAAGCAATAACAGTCAGCTGCTTTTGAAAACCACATTGTAAGTGACTACACATTTTTAAGGAATTTGTTTTTTATTTTAATTTAATGAGACTTTTTAAATAACACGGAAAACCCCAAACTGTATTTAAATTCGATTTAAGTTTATATGAAAATTAACAAAACATAGATTTAAATGCGTTTTAAAAACTGGAACCTCCCAAATGAAATGAATTTATGGCCCTTATTTGCTGTTAATAAAGTTAACAGTAACTTTATTACTTCACTTAGTAAAAATATATAATGTGGGTATAATACATTATATATTTATACTAGGTGAAGTAATAAAGTTACTGTTAACTTTATTAACAGCAAATAAGGGCCATGAATTCATTTCATTTGGGAGGGAAGTTTACCGGAACATTAGAGAAGTCATGGTTAAAATCCAGTTGGGGTTTTCTATTTTCAAATAATCCTGCTGTTAAAAATTCTTTTTTGTAAAACTCCATCTATCGGGAGAAAATAAGATCGACAATTTTTAATGCCAAACAAATTTGTTATAGAAAAACTGGACCAACTCTGCCGTTTTGATTTGCGCACAAAATTTTTAGAACATTTCGTATAGCCTTGACAAAATTTACTTACAATCAAGTCTATATGTTCGATCTTACGGATTTCAACAAAAAGATATACGAACAGTTCACATTGGCCAATGTAAACTATTTTGAAATCATTGACATTTTGCCAATCAGCTCATTTCTTAGTCCTGATTAACTCGAATCAGACTTGAGTCAAGTCTTGAACTTTTAAAAGATAGTGCGGTACAGACCTGATCGTACTCGTCTATTTTCGTATTCACACAGGGCTGCCAGGTACTTTTCTCCATGTCCCCAAAACATAAAAGTAAAATCTCCAAAAATCCTTAGATTTAAAAAATCCTTGAAAAGTTAAAATTTTTGTTTGTTTTTTTTCTGACCAAATTTAAATTTTTTTTAAAAACAGTGAGAAAAATTTTATTTAGAAATCCCCAAATAAAAATTTTTAGTAAAAAAAAAATATTTTATTTGTAGTAACTGGTTTCGTCATGTTTTTTTAAATCCTTTTTATGCGATTCCAGTGAGGAATTACAAGCAGAACAATATGCTGTTTTGAAGACGAATGAGCCATTTATAAGAATTTGAAGCTTGTGCAATCGGTTTAAGCCATCCTTAATATCAACAATAAAAATACAGATATTCGTCATTTATTTAATACTTCGATGCATGATAAGTCTGGCAGCCCTGTATTCACAGTATTCTACACGAGCTTAAGTTTAAGGTTAATAAAAAGAAAAAATTAATGAAAAAAACTGATGGTGTGCGACCACAGGTTCAAAAGAAAATTAAGCAAGAATTGTTCACCTAAACCTGATGTGTGTGAATCAGTTTTTACAAAATAGCTGATAAGTTAAGTAACGACCAATTCTAAAACAACAACGAGACAGTAAAATATTGAATGAAAATAAAATTTTACATTTACATTTCGGTCAGATGAAAATTATGTTTCTTTGTTACAATATGAGGGAATGTATATTTTTAAAATACCAATTTTCGCTTCTGTATTTTACCGCAGTACTAATTTTCATATTTTGAATAAACTAAAAACACTAAAAATTTCAATCTGCTTAACCAGAGAAGATTTTTTTATTATAAAAAATTAAGCTAAACCAAAACGAGGTTGTTGATCGGATGATTCATGATATTTTAATTTTAAATTAATGGCATGTTGTTTAAACAGATTGTCCCGTCCATAAAAAAAAAATTCCTTTTGCTGTAAAAATACAAACAATATTCTTTTTTATTTAATAGAAATTTCAACAAATATGAAAAAGAATATAAAATTTTTTACTTTTCTCAAATTTTCAAAACTAAAAATTTCCCCTGAATGCCATTAAAAAAATTAAAACAAAATTTTTTTTGATGTCTTGTTCATTGTTATTAAAATATAGAACATTTCGTTATTTTTTTTTTTTTTTATTTTACACTCGTACATCATTCACTAACCTGTTGCAAAAGCCAGGCAGACAGACAGACAACCGCATTTGGCAGAATGGTATTTAAGTGCTTTATTTTTGGTGCCTTTTCCTACTTGAATTGTTATGAATAAAATAATAGAGTAATAAGGGGCTAAAGAGTGAAAAACAGTAGATGGTTGGAAATTTAAATTTATTGTAAAAAATGAAAAAAAAAATAAAATAAAATGATTTATTTAATTTTTTATCTAATTGAGCTAAAACTGTTTTTACCATGTTTTCCTTAGACGTCCCTGACTACGGCTGTCATTCGTTTTCCATTCTAAAACATTCCCCCCTATGCTAACGAGTGCTTTACGCAATATTCGCTCTATTCATCTCCATTTTCTTTTTGTAATCTGTCGGTTGATGGGTTTTTCTTTTGTCTTCCTTCACAGGCCAGCGAAGATATTTGCTAGCAGTTCCCATGTTGACCTTTTGCCCAAGAAAAAAGTGAATTTGGCACATGAATTTAATATCCTTACTTTTGTTTACAAACGGATCTGAGATGATCTTATTTAAAGGATCAAAATCCTATTGCGTTTCACTTAATCTGTAAATTACATCAACTTCTAGATCTTCATTTACAGGCATCGTACACGCTTAGAAAAAACTTGTTTAAATATGATCACCTCCAACATGTTGGGAGGCAACCATAATATTGTTGTTGCTTCTTAATGGAGGACTAATTCAATCATAATATGGTTGTAGGTGACAATAATATAGTTATATTAAACATAATATGTTTAACATTTTCTTTAAAAATTGTTTTGTTGGAGGTGACCATATTTAAACATGTTTTTTCTCTGCGTGTACTTTCAAAGCAGCACTAAATTTCCACATAATTTATTTGAAAGCTAAGACTTTCTTATAATGCACATAGAAAAAGCTTATTTTTCGATATGGTCACTTCGAACAAAACTATTTTTATAAAAAATGTTAAACATATTATGGTAACATTAACCTTATTTTTCACCTGCAACCATAGCATGGGTTTTTTAGTTCTCCATCAAGAAGCCACAACCTTATTATGATTGCCTCAGTTATGGTACATAATAACACTACATAATATGTTTTTTTCTTCTCTCCATTACCCTCTTTGGGAGCATATGGCTTTCACAAGGCATCCTCATCTTGCACGATTTGCTGCGGTTGTTTTCGCTTCTTCCCATGTACGATTTCACTCTCCTAGCTCTTAGAGTATCGATCAGTCTATTGTTATTTTGCCTTGTATCAGTTTCGTTAATCGGTTATTTGTCCAGCTGAGTAGCTGAATGATCATTTGTAGCAGGTTAAAGGATAACGGGGATGCAATCTGTCGTTGCCTAGAAACAACGCCTTGGTGGAAATTTGCTATTACTAACATGATTATAGAGTTATCTTTTTCTGTTACCTGGGTTAGGTGTTTCTCTCTGTTTCTTTTTTAGTAGTTCTAGTCTACGGGTTATTAGTACAGAAGAGCATCATGCTCAAAAGACAATTGAACAAAAAAAAAAGTATATAATAAAAATTCATTTGCCGAAATGGTCAATTGAGATGAGTGTTATTGGCTGTTTTTTTTCTTTTTTTTTGTATTTCGAAACAAACCATTTCAATTCCATCACATCCATCAACTACTTCCTGGCCGTCTTCAGCTTTTGTTCATCATGTCCACTTAAATCATTTTTATGATGTTTATTTAAATGCTTGATTTTTGGTAAAGAAAAATAAAAAAAAAAATAAACAATAAATTGATTTTATTTTTCAAAAAAATTTTCAATTGAGCAAAAAACTCATTTCAATGTGTTTTTTGTTTCTTTTGCAAAAGTTACACATAAAAGAAACAAAAACAGTTGTTTTTTGTCAAATACTTGCACGAAAAGAGCAATTAATAAAATACTATGAAATTTTTTTTTTATTGTATAAATGAATATTCATTTCGTAAAAATTTTATTGTTCAATATTTTATAATTTCCCTCCCCCTTCATAGTTTGTTTTATAATCAATGAAAGTTTTATAAGTTTTTTAACATTTATTTGATGGTTTAATAGTTTAATATCAGATGAAGGAAAATTAATTTAGCGGAAAATATTTTTATGGAATTAGTTTAATTTCCTTAAAAGAGACAGCACGTGTAAGACTTAATATTTCCCTTTTTAACAGGAAGTTTGAAGATATTCTGCTAAAGTCGATTGATGATTATTTTACTTACTTTTACTTTACGAAAATAGTGAACTTAGACACAGGCTTGCCAGAAGAATTCAAATAAAATGTGCTAAATCGACAAAAAAAAGTGCTAAATTGTGCTACAGCAGAAAACAATAGTGCTAGTTTTGTAATATTGATTTTTTGTATATAATAAAATTCAAAGTTTTGTTATCAAAAAGTAATTTAAATTTTTGGGAATACAAAATTCTTAATTTCAAAAAGTTTTTGTTATTCGTGCTCAATTCCCAATTTTTATTCTTGATAAAAACACTTGAAATTTATTGTTGATGGGATAAGCTATTCCTATGCGCATTTCACTGGTTGCTTAGGCCAGATCATCAGGAAACTTCATCCATAAAGATTTTAGAAAAACTAAAGATATTAAACCAAGTAAAAATGTTAAACGTATAAGACTTATAGCAACAGTTTTGTTTAACATAAACACTTATTTTAATGTAACATATAAAAATATGTTAATTTAAATACAGGCGTTACAACTATCTTAAATTTCAATCATGTCATTTTCATCTTTCTCATATACCAACTCATTTTGACTTTTCATATGAACCGATTTTTTTTACAATGTCATCCATCCGATATGCTTAAAGTGTGGCAACAAATGTTGCCTAAAGGAGGGTTCAATCTCTTATGCGTACAACCCAACAAACACGGAGGTTTGATTTCTAAGCGAAAATGATTTAAAATCAAACGTTTTCTCAAACGACAAACGTTTGATAATGATTTGAAAATCATTTGAAAATCATAGCAGTCTCAACAAAAAGGGGAAATGGTTGTCAAAATGAAAAATTCCTTTATTTACAGCTCGATTTCAAACGTAATTCCCAAATGTTTTTCAAATGTAGATTATAATACAATGCGGAACATAAATAAAGATACATTTTTTTTAAATTTTAATGCATTATTTATTTGAATAAATTGTGAGATAAACATTCGGCAACATAGCAAAACTATGAAATAATGTTCTTTCCGTCCTCTAATTCTTGCAAAGACCAAAAAATAGGGTCCCTTTTATTTTGAGGATTGTAGCACCGCGATCATACAACAAACTTATAATTTCTTCACTTTCCCGTTTAATTTTTTTAAATTCGTGTTCTTTATTATCGTAATTACTCACAAATAATTTTTTTTATTTCACAAGAAATATTTTGTTCACTTGTAAACCACATTTAACCCAGAAGTAAAAATGTAACTTTAATCGCCATTTTTAATATTTGCATTTATTTTTCGCTTTAGTATTGCCAAGTTTACTTTTGATTTGAATTTAACACTTGATAACAATTTGATAAGCAAATCGATAAAACATTTAATGTCAAAGGTTTATTTTCAAATCATTATCAATTTGAATTTAAATGTTGAGTTCAAACAATTGAAAAACTTTTGGGATTGTGTTTGATGTCAAATGCTAAATTCAATTCATATCAAAGGTTTGCACTTGTGTTTGTTCGGATAATGTTACACATAAACAATACAGGCTTATAATAGGAAATTAAATCACATGCATAACGAAACAGTCCGAACTTGCACAAAGTTACCCAAAAGCGTTCCACACATTGCTGCCAGATAAATTTGTGACAAACTCGTCAATTTCCTGAGAAAAAATATAAAAATCGTCTTTCTCGTTTTAAAATATCGTCGAAAAAAATAGAGAGACGGACGGACAACCGGATTTGAACTTTGCTTTTCATAAGGACCCAGAATATATATACTTTATAGGGTGTAGGGTATTTATTTTGGCCATAACTTTTTCGTATCTGAACGGATTTTTCCGAAATTTTCAGAAAATATTTTCTACTAAACATTTCCAATCTTTTGATAAATAGGGCGTAACCATAGGCTGTGTTGGGTACCTGGACCCTGCATGGTTGATGGAAATGAGGTGGCGGACGAACTCGCGAGAGGTGGCTCGAATCTGGACCCCAATGTTACTACTATGGGGTGATACAGGAGTAATCCCGTGAGGACATTAACCGTTCCTGGGGGAATAGAATGGTTTGCAGGGTGCCTAGGGCACTATGGCCCAGATTAGACGCGGGGGCAACCAGGGTTCCACTGGGAATGGACAGGGGTGGTCTTAGAACGCTTATAGAGTTCTTGACGGGTCATTGTCCTGTTAGGGCTTTTACGGGCAAATGGGACAACACCATACCGGACTTCTGCAGGTTGTGCGATGATTCTGAAGAGGTGGAGACGATCGAGCATGTATTGTGCCATTGTCCTACGGTCTCAGACAGAAGTGGCTAGGAGATAGATTTCACGACGAACTGGGGTGCATCGCTGGATGTAATCCGGCTGATCTACTGGGGTTTGTCAGGGAAATATTGCGGTTGTTTCTGTTTAGGGGACTGTAGAGAGGGTATAGTTCTACGTGGTACCTACTAACATTCTTACTTTCTTATAACTTTCTTAATTCTATCCACCTCATACTTCTTTTCTTAAGGGATTTACAATGGACCGCATTGGTCTCCGAGTGGAAATGTGTCCACACATAACCCTTCTTAACCTAACCTAACCTAAACTATCCATAGGTCATATAAAAGTCCAAAAATTCAGGTTTTTATATAATTTTTGTTATTTTTTGTACGAGAGGTACCACGCCCACTTCTCTAATCCCGCCACATTTTTTTACAGAAAAAAGTAATAAAAATACAACAACAGCAAGGGATTTTTGGAAAAATTAGAGGTAGTCGTGGTTTTTTGCTAATATCTCAGCCATTTTTAGACCGATCGAGCTGAATTTCTCTAGCAAAATTATAATAAGAATACCTTACATAAAACCAAGCCCCCATCATATCTGGGTGTTTTGGAAAACCCATTTCAACAGACAGACGGGCAGACGGACAGACAACCAGATTTGAACTTTGATTTTCATAAGAACCCAGAATATATATACTTTATAGGGTGTAGGATCAATATTGTAGAAATTACAAACAGAATGACAAAGTTATATATACCCTATATATCCTTTTTTCGTTGAGCTATAGCAAACGTTAAGCGTATTATTTTAAATGCTTACCACGCATAATAACCAAAAAATCGTGGTATTTTTACTGAGGAAGTTATCCGTAGAATACTGTATTACGAATCAGCAATCTCATTCAGCCCCACTGTACTTCTCCTTGTCCTACTAAACTATTATGAAATACATACATAAATCTTTTTGTTTTTTTTTTGATCTTGATTATTTTTAGGACTAATAATTTTATGCAACTTTATAATGTGTCAACAAATCAAATTAAGCGAAAAAATTTAAGTCGGAACCAATTTTCAAAACAAAATTAGATTAGTAAACAAAATGGTCTTTGGCACTTAAGAACTATGCATATACATACATATATATACATAGTGTGTAGTGATTTACTGTGTAAAAAATTTTATATATACCTTTATGTATAATAAAATAAAAAAAAATAATATGGATATGGAAATATGTAAAATAAAATAGTTTTGTCAACAAAAAAGTTTCCATTGGCAGACATTTTTGTAGAACAGAATATTTAGTTACAGAATTTTTGGTGCGCTACTTCAAAACAGTGCGTTAGGTTGCTTTTAATCTAAAAAGTTATGTCAAAAAATTCTTTATTGCTTAAAGGGTAGTTCACACTATAATACTTTCTGTAATTACATGTCAATGGCTTAAGTAAAATGTAAAAGTTGAAATTACAAGTAAAAAAATTTTACATCCCATTCGACTTCATCGATTTTTAAAATTTGTTTATTTTAACAAATGCCTGTTCATTAGAGTGACCGGATCTTATATGGGGAATAAAAATGTCGGAATTTTGTCAAACCGAGTTACAAAAGCTTTTATCCCCAAAAACGTGAGCTGGTTCCACTAGGAGCATACTTCGTATATTTTGTTATTAATCAGCCAATCCCACGATGTCACACGTTAACGGTCGCATAGAAAATTACATTTAAAACAAAAATAATTTCTAAAATTTGTTTTTGTTTTAATGTTATCACTTTTGTTGTCAGCACAAAATGTGGGAGCGTTTTTGATATTTTAATATTGTTTAAGTTGCAGACATAGCGTCAGCATAAAATATGGGAATAATTTAAGCGTGTGTTGCAATCTGAATTCGAAAGAATTTATTTGAATTTGTGTTAAGAATTTCAGCTGAAACTGAATTCTTAACTTGAACACAAACTGTAATGTTAAACTAGATTTTTTGACAGTCACGACAAAACTCATTCGATTTCTATTTCACAAAGTATTCCATATTACGTAAGTCTTGTGTGTAGGGAGATCGATTATTCGACTTTTTTCAATTGCCGGTTTTCGAATATTCCGAATAGGTGCTATTTAAAAAAAAACCGGTTTTCGGTTTAGCATTTCAAAAATACCCGTTTTACCGGTTTTAATTCAAATACATAAAAATACAAAAATCAAATTAGTTTTTGTAATAAAAAGTTAATTAGAATAAAAACAAAACAATTCACTAAGGCAAGGAACCAACAAAATACATAGATATGACTTGAGGTATGTTCAGACCTAACAAATATTTGACGATAAAATAAAAAAAAAGAGTGACCAGCAAATTGAATATCCTTAAGCTTTATTTTTCAAGAATTTCTATTTATTTGCTAAACTTTATGTCTAAGATGATAATTGTTATTATGTATATTGTAGTTTAGAAACCGTTAAAGTAGAAATTTTGAAAAACTTTGGTTTTAAAAAAATTATAGGAATTTAATAAATTTATTATTTGAGATATTCTCCCAAACTTATTGCAAATGAGTTTTAATTTGTTGCTCGTTAAGCATGGCTATATGAATCAGTAAACTTCAGCCATATTTTTGAAAAGTTGCAAGCAAAACCTCTTATCCAGGATTAAATATTTCAATTTGTTTTTGTTTCAGCATTATAGAAACAATAGTAATATGAACATGCTTTTTGTAAGAAATATCTGTCAATTCGTCGATCACAATTTAAACCCTTCCATGAGATTGTTTGATTCCTTAAATTTTTTTTCAGTTCTTGGTAATTTAATAAATAAAACTGCAGAATTTTTTCATATCGTTGATTCCGCCAGTTTGGTTTAGTTTTAAGCATAAAGATATGCTAGAACTTCTTAATTCATTATTGGCAGCATATTTTAGTTAAGTATTATTTGCAGTCTCTTAAAAACTACTTGGAACAGGGTCATGTTTTACTTGGCGTATATTTATGTCAAGCTTGTGGACTAATTAAAGGTGATTAATAAGTCGTGACGTTGAAGAACCTTTGCAACTTAACATTTTAGGGCCGTTAAAGCACCATTGTCTTTTAAATCAATTCGATATTATCACCAGAGATGACATCTTTATAAACATGTGTATGTATAATATCAAAGTCATTTTTGGGAATACAAAATTTACAAGATTTTGTTAGTCGTGCTTAATTCCAAATTCATCCAAAGATTTTAGAAAAGCTAAAGATATTAGGATATTAAGTAGTGGGGAATGTAAGAAAAGATAAACTCACTGTTTATTGTTGTTGTTTTTGTTAAAGCTTTGATATTGATACAAGTAAGACTTTTGCTTATAATTCTTATTCCCTTAATAGTTTTACTTGTTAATATCTTTAGCTTTTCTAAAATCTTTAGATGAAGTCTCCTGACGATATGGCCTAAGCAACCAGTGAAATGCGCATTGGAATAGCTTATCCCATCAACAATAAATTTCAGTGTTTTTATCCAGAATACAAATTGGGAATTAATCACGAATAACAAAATCTTGATACATATTATATTCAGAATACTGTCAAATTGCTAATTACTTTTTAAGCTGAACTTTTTTGGTAGTATTTTAAATTGTTTTTGGTTTTTTGTTACAAGAACACACGTTTGTATAAGGGATTTGTATTTACATTGCTCGTAATATTTGTGACTTTTGTTACATTTTGTTTTGACATTTGTTATAAAAAATTTAAGTTTGCCAAATATTCAATTAGAAAAGTACTTAAATTACGGGTATATTTATAACAAAAGTAAGGAAAACGTATATAAATTACACATTACTTATAAAACCGGTTTATTTTTATAAAATAAATGGTTTATTCGATATTCGAAAAATGAGAATTTTAAAATATCCAAGTCGAATAAAAAAAACCACAATAACTGGTTAAAACCGGTCGAATACAATTCGATCGATCTCCCTAACACTACCACATACCTTAAGTCATACCTATGTATTTGTTTGGTTCCTGACCTTCGTGAATTGTTTGGTTTTTATTCTAATCAACTTTTTATTACAAAAACTTATTTGATTTTTGTGTTTTTATTTATTCGAATTAAAACCGGTTATTTTTAAAATGCTTAACCGAAAACCGGTTTTTTTAAATAGCAACTATTCGGAATATTCGAAAGCCGGTTATTGGAAAAAGTCGAATAATCGATCTCCCTAGCTAGTATAAACTGGCTTTAAACAATTATTTGGTTTGATGGTTTTAACAATAGACTTGATATGAATTGTGCTAAAGTTAAAATTAAACTTTCGTAATAATGTCTACAAAATGTGAAATTAAATTACTGAGGCTTCTGAGTGGTTCAAAAATAATTGTTTTTTAAATGGCTAGAGTACGCGTTAAGTTACACCAAACAAAATGAATACACTATTTTCTAAAACAATGTACAGACGATTGCCAGATATTACAATATTGACAGCTCTGTAAAAACTGCCACCACAAGGAAGATTATCAGTTCACACGGTTGCATCAAGTTTGCCAGGAAATCTTACAAATTCATTGGCATATGATTCTCTGACAATAAAATTATCTGACAACATTCGTACGATTGTGTAGGATAATGAATCCAGTATTATAACGTTACGACGTAATCTCTTTTGATAGTTATCGATATGAGTTACACCCACACTTTTTTTTATCACTTTTCGAGAAACGAAGGAATATTCTGTTTCACATCTTTACGATGCGAAAAGTTCTCACCAAAGTTACAGAAAATGTGAATAGATTTATAATAAATTAATTCATTACTGTTTAAACATTTATGCAACTTCCATAACATAAGACAATTTCATCAAGTACTTGCACATAGAAAAAAGTGGTTTACTACAAAAAGAACAAGTACTACGTGTTGCCTCATTTCAATTAATTTATATAGTTTTTGTTAATCCGTATGATCATTAAGGGTGGTCGAAAAAAAACTGTGTCAGTCACTCTCTAGAGTGAAAGATATGCCAAGGAGAGAACTTCTCGCATCGAAAAGATGTGAAACAAAATATTCCATCGTGTGAAAAGTGTGAAAAAGTGTGTCTCTAAGTGCCGGTTTACATACGTCAAATCATGATTTATTAGAAGAGAGGGGAAAAGAAATGGCATTCACTTTTCCCTTCTCTCCTAAAAGTTTATAATAAGTAAATTTTCATAATAAGTAAATTTTCACTCAATGGCAGGGCAATTCTGTTTTGGGGCGCAGCAAACAAAATTTTATTGTTTAAAAACTTTATTAGCATTTTTAGGGTGACTGGCACTAATTCTTTTTTTTTTTTGTATGAAGACCGACTCTTAGACACATTATACTACATATGGCGGGATCAGAGCTGAGCCGATACAAATCATAAAATTAAGTACATATATGTATTTAACCTCTATCCAGTTTTATAAACGATTAGATCAAAAAGTCTTTCGTCTACGGGTGGTTTAATATAAAGGGCCGATGTTGAATGTGAACCACACCTAAACGTCAAGTTTTTTCTGCATTTCATTTGACATTTGTCAATTTCAGACTAATGGCGTTTTATTTTCTAATAAAAAGTTTTGCATAAGTGTAACATGTGACTTGGTAACATTTTTAAATGCTCCCCTAATTTTTAAGAAGTGTTTCATATTTAACGTTTACAAAAGAACACAAATTTCGGCACAAAACAACTAAGTACAATTAGCGCAAGGTACATTCAATAACAGGTGGTGGCAAGAAACAGGAACAACAGAAGTTTTTTGTATTGCATTGTTAGTGTTTACGGTTCGAAACTTGCCACCACCTTGTATTGAATTTGCCTTGATCTAGGGCTGCACTCATTCCCCTTTAATTAGAATGATTACTGAACATGTAGCATTTTTTTTAATTTTAAAGGGAACATCATCAGAAAAGAACGCTTCAAACTTTTAAAATAACACATGATTTTCAGAAAAGAACAAAAAAATGTAAAAGGCAGAATAAATGCAGAATTTAACTCAGAAAAGAAAACGCCATAACTCAATTTGAACCATGGAAAGATACACAATCGAACAATGCTTTAGAGTTAAGTTAAGATATGGAAACATTGAATGATCAATTTTCGAAGAAAATCATCTTCGATGATGAGGCACATTTTCACCTCAGTGGATTCGTCAATAGCAGAATTGCCGCATTTGGGCGAACGATAATCCAGTAGTGATTGTCGAAAAACAAATGCACCCACAAAGTGTGACTGATTAGTGCGGTTTACGGGCTGGCGGCATCATCGGGCCTTATTTTTTCCAAAATGAGGCCGGTCAGGCCGTTACTGTGAGTGACAAGAATGATGAGATGATAACGAACTTTTTATGGCCCGAATTGGAAGATATGGATGTGGACGATATGTGGTTTCAACAATGGCTCTTTTTCGCGACAAATTCAATGGCCGTGTTATCTAACGTGGTGGCGATGTCAATTGGCCGCCAAGATCATGTGATTTGACACCGTTGGACTTCTTTCTTTGGGATTATTTGAAAGAAAATGTGTACGTCGATAAACCAGCAACAATTCAACAGCTAAAGGATAAGATGATTTGGCGCATTAACGGCATAGCCTCAGCGTCATCGAACATTTGGACCATCGGATGGAGGTGTGCCGCCGAGGTCGCGGCGGCCATTTGGCCGATATTTTGTTCTATACATAATCGAACCATACCAATATTATCATAATAAAAAGAAATTATGTACAGTAATTTCCTAAATAATTTGGGTCTTATTCGAAATCAACATCGGCCCTTTATTTCTTAGATTTTTTTCGTTTGTAGGGAACCCCAAATTCGATTTGATTAACCGCGTACTTCCCTAAGTTTTTGTTAACGACCGCTTAAACAACAACTGCAAAAAACTTTGTGTCATACAAAATAGTGGTGGGAAAAAGTTTTCCATTAAATCTACAAATGTATGCAAATGATGACCAATGGGAGTTAAAGTTTGGAAAGAATTTTCTTTAATTTTTTTTTAAATCTTCTTCTATTTTCTTCACTCGCATATAAATTATAGTTTAATGTTGTTCTTATGCTGCCATTTGCTGACGTTAGAATATTTTATTAAACATTTCAATTTTTTTTTTATTTTGTTTGTTAATTTTTCTGTCTAAAAGTAGTATCACTTTGGGGTTTTTCTTCTTATTGTTGTAGTTGTTTCATCTATTTGGTGTTTTAGTGGGCACAAAGCCAAATATTATTTAAAATTTTGTTGTTGCTGTAGTTGTTGTAGTGTTTTGTTTTTAACAAATTGTTGTCGCGCTCGACTACATATTTTCTACATGAACATCATTGTCGAGTGAGTTTTTTCTTGGTTTGCAAATTCTATGTAGAAAGTTGGAAACGGGAGGGAGAAAATAAAACAGTAAAGGGTGGGGGTAGGAGCATATTGGCAGTGTTGGGGATGGGGGTTTTGCAAAAGAAAAACAAATCTTAGACATTTGGACCCTTATGTTGTATAAAAACTTGTGTTTTTTTTAATGATGTTGCAGTTGCTTTTTTTAGCAATATTTTTGAATAGAGCATGTTGTTGCTGGTATTGTTGGATATGTAAGCAACTAGACATTGTACTTTGCTGATGTTGTAGTTGTTGGTGAATGTTTTTTGTTGCAACTAAAAAGAATGTTGTAAACGTGCTCTTTTGTCGTGCAGATCACTGAAGACGGAAGATGGTATCCAAAGCAAAATATTAAGACTTGGCTTAACATTCATACTGCCTATTTGAAAATTTAAAACTGATCATTCATTCACACATTCTGATCGAAATTGTTTTAATTTCATAGTTACTACTCCGATCGAAATTGTTTTAATTTTTTTTTTCATTAATCGAAATTACTTCAATTTCTGATCGGAATTGGTTTCTGTGACAGATCTGATAGAGTGCTTGTTAAAGTTTATTTTTCTAGAAAATCCCAGAATATCAAATTATTCTTTCAATTACCGTTTTTTAATTTTTGAGATATTCCGGATAACTTATTTTTAACTAAATTATTTCGTCAATATTTTGTTAACATTTGCTATTGATTTCAAATGAAATTGCCGAAAAATATTCTTCGTAGTTTTAATGATATTATTGGTTTTGGCCACGTCAAGGAAACTGTGGCTTAATGTTTTTGGACTATGTGTTCTGGGTCCCTTGATTTATACCAAGACCTAAGCACCTCTATACGACATTGTGGTGAGCATTGTTCTAATAAACTGATGTTTAAATAAAGAGTTTCAAAAATTGAAGCTTCCGAGTTTGGTACATCTCAAGGATAATTCGAGTGCAGCTGATTTTGACAGTTCGAACCAATTTGTTTTGAATTGTTAATGAGTTGTTAGAAATTTTATGACATTTCAAACCTTAAGCACTATTAATGCAATTAAACGAAATAATAATTTGTTTTTGCTGTTTTTGGATTGCTGAAGTATCGACACCATCTGTAGTAGAATTCGCCTTGGTACATCCCAGCCAAAGGCAAATTCCAAAAACTTTGTTTTTGTTCAAATGTATTTGTGCGAAAGAATGCGTTCTTTTGACATTGTGAAATTAACAGTAAAGCTATAAAAAATGATTCATTCAAAAACTTTGGAATGAAAAAAGGCTTAAAAAGTGGTTAAAAATTGGGTTTTATAATAAATATTTGCTAAAAAAAACATTTCCAAGATTAAACATATCCGGCACTGAGAACCACTCGTTCGGTAATCTAGTTAATCCTGCTGTAAGCTTTAAAAAAAAAACTTACAAATCTTAGGTCAGGGACCATTTTGGTCCACTTTGTATTTTTCATAAGATATAAGTTAGAGTACTATTTTTCCAGACTTTTGTAATAATTTATGAACGAAATAATAATTTTGTAATTCCCCAAATCCTCTCCAGTTTGTGATAACCCTTTTCTCTGTTCACTTTCTCCAGGAGAAACAATTTAAAATCGACTAAATTTATACAGCAGTGCTATCGTTGAAATTCTAAATAAAAGTGACTCAGATATTTGAACTTCTTCCATATTAGATGAAAACATTGAAAGGAACGGTGGTTATGGTTTATCAGAGAATACTTTATCAGTACCACCAGGTACACGTTATGAGGCAATTAAACGAATGAAATTAAGGTGTAATTTTGTTTTGGGAGTTTAATTCTTAAGGTAATTACCCGAATTGGGTAATTAAGCGTATGACAATTAAACGTGGATTTTTGTTTGAAAAACGGGGATTTAAAACTCAAGGTAAACAAGCGTGTAAGGCAATTAAGCGTGGGATAATTAACCGGGTTATACTGTAATTAAATCTTGATTCATTTAGTAGTCTTTCTAGATTTTTTTTATTATTAAATTGTATGTGAAAATTTATGATTTATGCTAGGAATGGGCAAAAAATATCGATATATCAAAATATTGATATTTTTAAAAATATAATAATAATCGATATTTATCGCCGATATTTAAAATACCGATATTTCCATGTATCAATATTAAAAAACGACTATCGAATTCGATATTTATTTAATTTTAATTTTAGCCGTTTTGCAAACCATATGTTTTTTTTTAAGAATTGGCATCATTGCATACATCATATGTTTTTTTTTAAACTAATATGAAGATCTAAAATAATTGGCAATTTTAAGAAGCAGTGCCTAAAACAAGAAGCCGATTGACAGGAGAGCACAAAAACAGAGAGTGCTCCTGATGTCCATATCTGATGATTTCTGGTTTGACTTAAACAATCAAATACACTTCTAGTTGAAATTGGTACTTTTGGGGAGCTATTAAAATTTTAAGGTTAATTGGTACTTCCATGACTTTGTAAGTTCCATTTAAATTTTTCGTAATTTACTTTGTTTTTTTGGATCTCCTATGGTTTTAGTTTTTATCTTCCCTTGAATTTTTTGTTTTTATTAATATTTTGAAATAAAATTAAACAATAAAAAGTAACAATGTAATTTCATATATATAAATATATAAATATGTATGTACAAAGGTATATAAAATTTTTTAATTTGGTAATAGTTTCAGCAAAATACGTTCGATATATCGATGTTTTTAAATAATAAATATCGATACTCTTAATAAATATCGATTCGATATATTTTTTTAATTTGCCCATCTCTAATTTATGCTCAGTTTTCTAATTCTTTAATCTTTATTGCAAAAAGTACTTTTTGTTGATTTCCTTAACATGGCATACCTTCCCCTTAGCACACTTATTATATGTCTGATATTGTTTAAAGATAATATAAAAAAAAACTACAACAACTACGCATTAGACGCCAATAAATGCAAATAAAAAACAACAATAAAAACATAAAATACATTTTAAAGATAAATAAATAAAAGAACAAAATAATGGCTGCATGACAGTCTGTCTGCGGTTGTAAAAGTGTTTGTAAATTTATTTGTATAAATGTGTAAAAATTTTTACAAATTTTTTGAAATATTATTTGCATCTGTTATTTTTTGTTAAAAGATGTAAAAAGTAAATTGATATTTTAAAATGGTTCATAATAAACATTTCGAAAATTGTAATGTAATTAAAAAATCTTTTAATTTGTCAAGTCTTAAGTGACACATTAGAGGTCAAGTTTACTATCGATTTCGAGTTTCAATTTATTTACAAGCCTAAAATTAAGAATAAAAAAAATATTAATAATTGTTTAGTTTTGCTTAAAACTTTTAGGCAAGGTATGGATATTTATAGCAGGTAGTCTCGGAAAGCCAGCTGTTTATTTTTTATTTGCTTGTTTTGTGATACGAACTGTCAAATGTTGGTTAGCAATTTTAAATAATGATGATTTTTACAGTTTGGTAACTAAAGTGGATCAATACAATATGCCAATGTAGAGGGGAGCTTTAATTTAATGATAGTTTTAATTTATAGACTGGTCCTTAAGATACTCAAAAGTCAGCTTTAGTCCTCAGCCTTGCAATATCCACAAGGGTCTTAAAAGTCCTTAAGGGTTATATTGCTTTATTAAATAATTTAAATAATAAGACTTTTGCTTTTCCGTGGTTATTTAGAGAATTTTTTCTTGTTGCATAGTGTTATGACGGTTTGAATTGGAATCGGATCGTAGCACAGATTACTAACAGATATGTCACGAGACAGAATATTTTGCGTTTTTGTTGTCTCTTTCTAAGAAAGCTGCCCTTTTGCATTTCTCTTTGCATAATATTTCTGGCGCAAACAATGAACACAAAGGAAACTGGTTTGCTTTTGGTAATTTTGTTTTGATCACGAAATTTGTGTATAAATTATTCTGGCTTGCTTTTTCACATAACCGCTTCACTGCAAAACAAAGCTTTTTATCTCTTTCTTCGAAAGCTGCCCTCGCAACTGATTTGGGCCTTTTTCTCACGTCACTTTTTACAGTTCTGTAAGTATTCTGTGGATCGTAGTGAAAACCTATTTTTTACACTTGAGTTAAAAACACGATAAAAAAATCATTAAATGAATTGAAAATAATTTCAATTCAAATCAATGGTGGTTATGTTTGAGTCGTCAAATATTTGTATTGTGTGACAATAGCTTTAGCTTTTGTATAAGGCGTTAGAAGTCTACCCAATTTTAATATTTCCCCTTTAAGATTGGCGTATGTTTGGTTTGGATATCTGTGATAACTTTTTATGACTTTTTTTATTTCAAATTAAAAGTTTCATAATTTTTGCCAGCACTGCAGGGTTCTGTTCAGTGTTCGAAAATAAACACTAAATATCGTTCCTTAGTGTTCGGTTCGGTAGATTTGTGGAAAACACAAACGCTAATAATGTTTGTGTAGAAAATCATTATAAAATAACGTTTCCCTGTAAGTCATCTTTCGAACACAAAAATAATACTGTTTTTATCAAACTCAACAAAAGATGGGAACATTTAATTCCGTTCGGTGTTTTTTTTAAATCCACAAACTTCATTGTTTTCGGATCGGTTCATTAATATTCGTCCCTTTTAGCTGGAAAAAAACCAAAAATATTTTACAAAAACGAAATGCACATACGAAAAAAACAAAAAGCCTGAAAATTATTTTACACAATACACACACACGCTCGCTGTTCGTGGTGCGGTCGTTGCTAAAATTTTTTGTTTGTTCATTTCTTTATCAATGTCAAAAAAAAAACATTATAGAACATTAAAATATAATGTGTATCTACAGTATCACTACAATTGTTCTTTTTATTTTTTAACGAAGAACAGAACATTATATAATGTTCGGTTTTTTTTTGAAAATAGTTACGAACGGTATTAAGGGTTATGTTCGTTTACACAATCACTAAAAAAAATAGATATCGTTCTTGGGTGTGTGCGCCGAACGCTAAATTATGTACTGTTTATTTTCGAACACTGCTTCTGTTTGTTTGTTTGTATTTATCTACTTTTAAAGTGTGTGCATTTGTATATGAATGGATATGTATTTATTTATATGTAAATGCCTGTGTACAACATAAATAAATATTTTACAAAATGTCTGCATATTTTGCCTTAATATAAAAAATCAATATAAAATTAATTAAAAATAAATTTAATGCTGCAAAAAAAAAACATAAAAATTTAATTAACATTTACAATTTACTGCGAAAACCAACACAAAAATGAAAAAATAATTTTTTTGTAAATATGTTAAAGTTAAAGCACTTTAAATCTTATCCAAAATTTAAAATTATTTAACATGTTAAAAGTTATTTATCAACTTGAAAGGAATTTATATTTGCTAAAGACAAGGCGAATTCATTACGGGTAATCTCGGTACTACCACAAGCACAACTCGTACAAAAACCACAAATAATTTGTTTTTGTATAATAATTGTACAATGTCAAAAACAGAAACAAAGATAATGAACAAAATTTTGACATACAACAACCATAAAGAAAAAAAAATAAGTTATCAGCATAGCTTTTAAGACAACCTGTAGTAAATTCGCCTTGGTTTAAAATAAGAAATAAAAAAAAAAACTTATCTATGCCCGTTTCAGACTATGCGACATGTGCCTGCAACAATATTATTCGTATTTACGTTACGTTACGTTATGTTTTTTGTTGCAAGCTACAAGCAACAATTTGACGTTTAAGTTCAAATTTAAGTTTGACTATTAAATTTTAGAAATTTTACCGAATCATATTAAAGAAGAGCATAAAGAGTATTGCTTGATATTAAATGATGATAAAGGCATTTAATATCAAAGGTTTGAATTCGTTTTTGTTGGGTTAAAACTCATCGATTACTTTAACTTACTCATATTAAGGTTAACAGTGTGAGTGCGTGAAGGTAAAAACAAATTCCTTGTGGGAGAAATAATTTCATATTTCTGCTATGTAAAATTATATCTTCTTTGCCGATATAAAATGTTGACGCTTGTGAAAAATCATTTAAACATAATTGTAAAATAGGAAAATATAAAGTACAAAAATTGTGTGAATGTTAGTGAAAAAGTGTAAGTGTATTGAGTTTTTCGAACTTGAACTTGAATGTGGAAACGGGGGGTTACATATATATTTGTATACCAACACAACAATAATGAAAAGGGTACAATGCATTTGTGCTGATGTGTATCTCACCTTAAAATATTGGCCCTAGACCAATCTTAAAGTATACCTACCGACTCAGAATCACTTTCTGAGTCGATCTAACATGTCGCAATTTTAAAGATAAATTGATGAAATTTGGTACGTAGGCTGTTGAAAATGGGGTGAATCGGTCCCTAAATTAAAATAACCAGCTGGCAGTTGAGAGAAGACAGTTGCCATACGTTATGTAAATTTTTTTGGCAACTAGCAACGCAACTTCAGTTGTATTGTCATCCGTAATCGACCCACTAAACATTCAATATGAATTTTTGTAGAAAGCAACAACAAATTTATTAAATACAAGAATTTAACCCGCTACTTCGTTAGCGTCTCCTTTTTCTTCGTGGACATATTTTTATGCCAAAGTTTATTAAAAAAATACCAGTTGTAGAACCAAAAAGCTAAAGTAAAATATCAAATTTCCTGTATTTCTTTTTTTGGGTACTTTTTTTTTGCCCCATTAACGTATCAAACATTTTAGCGTTGTGGTGGCAGCCCATAATTTAGTACGAATATGTCAATGAATGGCGAAAAATGTTTTGTAAAAAAAGTACCAAAAATAGTTACGATTTTCAACCCTTAAATGTTCGGATTTCGAAAAAGTACCAAATCCGTATTCGTATTTTTTTTAAAGTTTCGAATGTTGTATTAACTTTGTTTCTATGTTTGTTGGTTCAAAAATAGATGGGGTGTCAAAAAAGTACCAAAATTCAGGTTTTACCGTTTACTCCCTAATAGGGCCGAATTATAAAAAAGTACCAGACACCTGTCCGCTTATTTTTATAAAGAACAACGATAAGCATTACATTTTTTTTGTATCTCTTTTAGTTTTGGAGGTGGGAAGTGACCAATCTTTGGTCCAAATTTCAAGTGTTTAGCTTCAGGCGTTTAGGCTGTGCGATGATGAATCAGTGTAACAATTTTATATATAAAGATTTTTGACTTTGTTTTTGCTTTTTACACAATAAGAGCCTTAATATGTGCTTAAAATGAAAGATACTTTTTTCATTCTTTGGTCTACTGCAGTGGTTTATGCTTTTTTAATAAAAAAAATCTTTTCACGTATCACTCTGAAAATAGAATACTTTTTATATTAAAAATCAAGACCCCATTTCCTCTAACCCTCATCCATGTCTATCTAGTATCTTTAATTTCAATTTAAATTTAATGCCTTTCAAAGTTAATGCCTTTAATATAATTTGCATAGCCTTAAAAACATTTTTTATTTAATGCACATTCTGCATTATTTATCATTCTATTACTTCTTTTCAGAAATTTTTCTTTTTTTTATAGATTGATTTATTGCGGTTGACAGTAATTCTGCATAATACTTTCTTTTGACATTTGATTAATAAAGTGCCAATACTTTGCAATTTGTACCAAATGACAAACACATTTATCTGATTTAATAATTTTTGACAAGTGTGTTCACATTTGACGCTAAAAGCGCAAAATTTGCAAAAAGAAAAAAAAATAAATATTGATTGACTAAAATCAAATGCAATTAGACACAGTTTATGCGGTTAATGCAAAAACATTAATAAAAGAAAAATGTAAAATGAATTGAGAAAATTTACAAATAAATTAAATTGAATAATTATATTTATAGAATTCGTGTACTTTAAGTTAAAGTAAATTTAGAAAAACAATAGAAACGTCGTCTACATACAAATATTGTAGGCGAATTCGTTGCTGCAAAATTTTATCTATATTTTCATTTTTATATTGCAAGCGAAGGCAGAGAAAAGTAGGAAAATGGATAATTTCGCGCAAAGGGTCGATATATATACACGCACAATATTATTACAGTAAAGCACTGTAGTTTAATAAGCAAAAGACAACTGCTTCACTATAGTAGAGCCAAATAAAAATCAAAAATTAACAAGGGAATGAAAAATATACGCAGTAATGAGAGCGGGAATAAAAAAATACACATTTTTTTAATGTGACTTTTGGATATGCGTGTACAAAGGAAGTATTTTGTATGTTAATATCTTTGATTATATTGCAAGAACAACACTTTGCATCATCACAAGCTCTCGCAGCCTGCATGAGGTAATTTTTAAATAAGGGCCGATGTTGAATGTGAACCACACCTAAACTTCAAGTTGTTTTCTGCATTTCATTTGACATTTCTCAATTTCAGACTAACTCAATTTGAACCATGGAAAGATACACAATCCATCAATGCGTTAAAGTTATTCAGGCTTATTATGAAAATGGGCGCTCAAATAAAAAATTCATGTCGTGCACTTCGTGATTCACCCACAAAGAGTTACTGTTTGGTGCGGTTTATGGGCTGGTGGCATTATTGGGCCGTAATATTTTCAAAAATGAGGCCAGTCAGGCAGTTACTGTGAATGGTGTTCGCTATCGTGTGATGATAACGAACTTTTTATGGACCGAATTGGAAGATATGGATGTGGATTATATGTGGTTTCAACAGGACGGTGCCACTTGCCACACAGCTAACGAAACAATGGCTCTTTTGCGCGACAAATTCAATGGCCGTGTTATCTCACGTGGTGGCGATGTCAGTTGGACGTTAAGATCATATGATTTGACACCGTTGGATTATTTTCTTTAGGGTTATTTGAATGAAAATGTGTACGTCGATAAGCCAGCAACAATTCAAGATCAAAGGATGAGATAATTCGGCACATTTACGGCATAGAACCTGAATTATGCCTCAGCGTCATCGTAAATTTGGACCAGCGAAGGTAGAGGTGTGCCGCCTGGGTCGCTGCTGCCATTTGGCCGATATTTTGTTCCGTACATAATTGAACCATACCAATATTATCATAATAAAAAGAAATTACAATAATTTCCTAAATAATTTGTGTGTTATTCAAAATCAACATCGGCCATTAAAATTTGACCACCCTTTACTAGAAGTACACAGAAAAAATAGAAAATCGACTTCAATTAAACAATTCGTTCAGACAATTAAATATTTAATTAATTTTGCCCCTGCAAAGGAATTGATCATATCAATTAACGGATTTGTATTTTCGAGTCATGGGACACAAATTTAGTCAATTAAAAAATTAATTGTATAAACAAAAAATACACCACATACACACAAACATTAATTTTATGGGTTTTGATTAAAAAAATTAATTGCAGCAAACAAAAAATTAATTGAATAATTAATGTACACCAATTAATTATTTAATTGAATAGTTTTTTGCAAAAATTTTTTCTGTGTATGGGCAACAAATTTGTACTTTTTTGAAATGTTTTGAAAAAAACCAGTACTGTCAGGAGTGTATTTCGTTTAATTCTTTTACTTAAGCAACACTATTTAAATTGTTCGACGAGCAGTACTGCATGGAATTTATTATGGTTGTGTACTAAAATGCTCCAAGTTAATGAACTGGCTGAATTTTGACCGTCTCTCTCCCTAGAAATTTTTCTATGTATTGTAGATACTGGTTGGCCAAATAATTAGTTTTTTCCGAAAATCAAAAAATTTTAATCGCTGGTACAGAAAAACAATCTGCCTGTTTTTAGAATGCGAGTGCAAAAGTGACTCGTTTAACTTTCATTTAAAACCAAAACAAATATTATATCCTTAACAGAGCCCAATGTGATGATTAAAATATTCTGAAATATGTTTAACAAAAATTTTAAACATTTGAAAATGGAGTTATTATTTTTCTTTTGGCCTACCTGCCAACATGTTAACGGTCTCCTACGAAGACAGAAACTAAAATACGAGTAAATGCGGTTATATTCTAAAGGTACGTTCAGACTAGGGTGATCGATTATTCGACTGTTTTTCAATAACCGGTTTTCGAATAGTCCGAATAGTTGCTATTTTTAAAAAACCGGTTAACCGGTTTTAATTCGAATACATAAAAATACAAAAATCAAATTAGTTTTTGTAATAAAAAGTTAATTAGAATAAAAACAAAACAATTCACGAAGGTAAGGAACCAACAAAATAAATATATATATGTAATATATATGTTCCCGTCGATCCTATAAGGAGCAAAGGGCCTCAGTATATAAATATGACTTAAGGTATGTTCAGACCACAAATATTTGACGATAAAATCAAAAAAAAGCGTGACCAGTAAATTGATTAAACTTAAGCATTATTTTTAACAATTTCTATTTATTTGCTAAACGTTATGTCTAAGATGATAATTGCGTTCATGTATAATGTAGCTAAGAAACCGTTAAATAATGTTTGCTCTAGCCAAACGTTTTGCAAAAGCAAACAATTCTTTAAGAAAACTGGTGGTTACGTTAGGAGTCAAATATTTAATAGGTGTGAACATAGCTATAGAATTTTTGAATAACTTTGGTTTTAAAAATATTGGAATTTAATAAAATTTATTATTTGACATATTTTTCGAAATTTATTGTAAATGAGTTTTAATTTGCTGCTGGTTAAGCATGCACAGAAAAAATAGAAAATCGACTTCAATTAAACAATTCGTTCAGACAATTAAATATTTAACTAATTTTGCCCCTGCAAAGGAATTGATCATATATGTTCTTGGTGTTTTAATAAATAAAACTGATGAATTTTCCCACAACGTTCATTCCGCCGGTATGTTCTTGTTTTAAGCATGAAGATGTGCTAGAACTACTTAAGAGTTTTTCATTCATTATTGTTTGCATATTTTAGTAAAGTATTATTTGCAGTCTCTTAAAAATTACTTGGAACAGGGCCAAGTTTTACTTGGCGTATATTTATGTCAAGCTTGTAGACTAATTAAAAATGATTAATAAGACGTGACGTTAAAGAATCATCATTTTAATGCCGTTTAAGCACAATTTTATTTTAAGTCAGTTCGAAATATCACCAGAGATGGCATCTTTATAAAGATATATATAAAGTATTTAGAATACTGTCAAATTGCTAACTACTTTTAAAGCTGAACTTTTTTACGTACTGTAAATTGTTTTTGGTTTTTGTTACAATAACACACGCTAACATAAGCGATTTGTATTAACATTGCTCAATAACATTTTTTGACTTTTGTTTCATTTTGTTTTGACATTTTTTATAAAAAGTTTAAGTTTGCCAAATATTCAATTAGAACAATACTTAAATTACGGGTACATTTATAACAAAAGTAATTAAAAGGAAAACATATAATTTACACATTACTTAAATAACCGGTTTATTTTACTAAAATAACCGGTTTATTCGATATTCGAAAAATTGACATTTTAAAATATTCGACTTGGGCAAAACTAAAATAACTGGTTAAAACCGGTCGAATACTATTCGATCGATCACCCTAGTTCAGACTAATGAAATATTTGCTCTAATATTTGCTTCAAACTGTGTGAAACAAAAAAATATTTTGTTAATGTTCAAACTAAGCTGAAATATTTGACAATTTTTGTTTATTTAAACAGTTGGAAAATAGTGTCCCATCAAATAAATTAAATCCCAAGGCGAATTCATTTTCAGGTGGCGTTGAAAGCACTGCTGTGCTACTTTTTTTTCTTAGTTAGAGAGAGGAGTGTCAAAAGTTACTTGTGTTTTTGACATCTCGGCCAACGAAAGCAACAAAAAAATACATTGTTGTGTTTTTGGTGTTGTTACTTGTTGTAGTATCGACAACACCGTTAACATGAATTCGCCTTGTTAAATCCTGTTTGTCATGCAAATATTTTCATCAAATAATTATTCAATGAAAGTGTTCAAAAATAAAAATATGTTTCACAAAAAGTAAAAATGAACACAGAAGCTAATTTATTTGTTTTATTCTGTGGAGCAGCATCTCTTATAGTTTAAGAACAGGATAATGTAAAAGAAAAAAAAACTGGAAGACAATGGGCAACGGGAACATGGCTTAAATTTGCGAAAAATTGCAAACTTGGAAATAAACCCTAAAATATATTTAAAATCGCTAAAGCGATTAAAAAACAAAATGTTGGAAAAAACAAAAAAAAAATTCCAAAAATAACTAAATTTCGCGAAAAATTTAGATACATATTTCAAACAAGTCATATAATTTATAAAAAGTGCCTAAAACTATTAGAAATGGCAAAAAATCGATAAAAATTGCTAAATTAGTGGAAATTCGCAAAAATTTGTTAATAGCGGCATGATAACAAATTCTACTATATATTAAAAATCGTTAAAGCTGTAAGGTTTCACAGGGAGAAACTGCTTCTTCACGAGCATGGCTAAAATTCGCGAAAAATTACAAACTTGGAGACAAACCCTAAAATTTATTTAAAATCGCTAAATCGGTTAAAAACAAAATGTTGAGGAAAAACAAAAAAAAAAAATATGTTGCAAAAATAGCGAAATTCGCTAAAAATTTTAATATTTCAAACAAGCCATAAGGAATGGCAAAAATTCGATAAAAATTGCTAAATCAGTGGAAATTCGCAAATATTTGCTAATAGCGGTAAAGTCTAATAGTAAAGTCTAATAATTATTAAACATCTTTAAAACTGTTAAGACTCAAATAACTTACAGAAAAATTGCTTCTATTGGGAACATGCCTAAAATTATTTGTCGTTGTTTGCTCTTACAATTTTTTTGTAATATCAAATAAATGTTCGCTCAAAAATTTCTTTAATATTTAATTATTTGTGTTCACACTATGTTAACATTGGACTAATATTTGTTTGCCGGCAAATACTTTTATTTTTTTTAAATCAGCTGTTATTTTATTTGACACTCAAAAACATTTTGTGTTCAGACTACGTTAATGAAATATGCGTTGCTTGCTACCAAATATTTCATCAGTCTGAACGTACCTTAAGAAAAAATGAGCTCTAATTCAAATTTTTCATAAAATATGTTAATTTTGTTCCCACATTTCTTGTTCAAGTGGCCTGACTCACGTTAATGGCCTGGGAAAATTTAAATAACTTTAACATTTTCTAGCAATATTCTGGCTTTAAAAACTCACTAGAACGATAATTATGTACATATTTCGATTCTTTAACATTTAAGTGCAACCATTTCATTTACGGCAATTTAAAAAAAAGCTGAAGAAAATGTATGGTTCCCTTATAAATATGCACCTTCAAACTTCAGCGTCGTACATAGAACAATTCTAAGTGAGGGGCGACCTGTACCTTCACATTTCCCATTTTTTCGTCCATACAATCTTGGAGCACTCAATTGTACACAAACGTTTTGTACACCCATTTGATTTTTGTTTTGTGTTTGATATTCAAATACATTTATGCAGGGTTCAGTACATTGATTTTGTATGGTACAAAAAACTGCTGCTCTTAATTACCTTTGAACTGTACATAAATAAACAATTTTTTCCATTAACGCATATTTTATAATTTTTGTTTTATCTTAACCAAAATGTTAATTATTTTTTAATTCGAGCACTAAAAAACGTATTATTTTTAGCTTCCTGAAACAATAAAAAAGGAAAAAAAAACAAATGTGAATGACAAAAAGTTTAACTTAATTTAAAATGTGTCAATTTAATGTTTTTGGCTTTCATTTTATTTTTTTAATTTAAAATATAATTTCCGTACACTCTGATGGCGTATGAGTGTTTTTTGTTTGTCAGAATTAATGACGATAACAAAAAACAATTTTCTGTAGTTCAAAGATTTTTCTTTCAACACAAAAGAAAAAAACAAAAAAAAAAAAATCAATGCCTTCATTAAGGAAAACCACGTTTCTTCTCTAAATGTTTTATTTAACCTTTAATAAGCGAAGGAAGGCAAGTGTGACACAGGAAGATTAACAAGATTCTTAATAATATTTTGTTTAACCCACTGTCTTACACATATTTTTATTTTCACATTCACCCAACCAACTCTTGAATAAATAAAACCAAATTTTTTACTAATACCGTATTCCGATATACCTTTTTTCAAAATGTATTAACAAAGTGGCCGCAGTACTACAACAATGAAACAATAGAAAAAACAACAGGCATTTTGTTGCTAGAATTGAGACGGCAAATGTCAAAATGCCTTTATAAAAAATGTAAATAAACAAAAAAAATGACGACGAACGTCACACACGAAGAAAATCACTGCAAACAGCTGCGCTTGTGAGGCCACATTATTAGTACATTTTGCCTTTTTTATTGAGTCAATATTCGGTTTATTGACATAATTATCTTTCTGTTAACACATACACAATTTAGCTAACTTAATTAGCAATTGGGAATTAACTTAAGCAAAATGTAAACAACTTTTGACATCTTTAAAGAAAAAACAATATAAGCATCTGGCTTTTGCGCAGACCTAATGGATGGACCTTTGTTTTTGTTGTTTTGTTGTTGTCAAAAATGTCAAAACATTTTGTTAAGTTAGTTGGGTTTCACTCACTTAACACACCTGTGACAGTGTTGCATTCTAATTTTACTCAATATTTATAACAATTTCGTAATAATTGAGCAATAACTTAATTGCAATTTTGTATGGATAATTGAGCTCAATAATGGCATTTATTGCGTAAAAGTCAATTAAGGTGCATAGCTGAACACGGTATAAATGTTATATTATTAAGGTGACCATATTTTCCAAACGAAAAAAAGGAAAATTCGAAATGTAGTAAAAATTATTAATAGTATCAAGGGACAGGGACAGGTGAATTATCTTATTACCAAAGAATATGATATTAGCAAGTAGAACTACCATTAATACATATACATACTTATTTTATTGTCTATGAAAAAATCAATTAAATGTACCTACAAATAAAAAAATTTTAAATTTAAAACTAAAAAATTTAATAATTAAAAATAATTGATATATTTCTGTAAAAGTAATTTTTTTTAAATATGACTTTTTTTACATAAAACTAATTAAAATTCTGCACAGTGCATTTGAAATTTGCACTTTGTAATAAAAAGTGATTCTTAAGTGGCCATTTTTAATTGGGATTTTCGATAATCCAAAAATGATAAGCAATTGAAGGAATTTTTTTGTTGGCGCACTAAAAGACGGCAGATACAAACAAAATGCTACAAGCTTCATTATATTTTTAATTCCAATATTTTTTTCATGGAAATAGGCAAAATGTTTCATCCACTAATGTATCATCTTTTCTCCAATTCTCACCCAATCAAAATGTTAAATTTTTGTAAGCACTTTTAGCCCATTGAATAAATTCGTCAATACAGAATACTACCTAATTTAATATGCCAAAATGGTTTAAATAACCAACGGTAAAAACACATTTTCTTTGCGTGCAATTAATTTAAATTTAAAGTCTTTTAAAGTAAGAGCAGCCTCAGGCTTTGAAATATGTTGTGACTCTAGACGACACATACACGTAGAGAAAAAACATGGTTGCAGAATGGTAAAAAAAACATATTATGGTCCCTGCAATGGCAACAAACAAACTTTTGTTGTTTTAAAAAAAACTTTTTTCACGATTGATAATATTTTGTTTCTATTTAACAATAAAGTATTTACCTCCCTTGAAACTTCAAATATGGTTGATTTTAACAATATAATGTATTAATAAAATAAAACTTCAACCATACCCTTAAACATATTATGGTCACCTTAACCATATTATTATTACGGTAACCATATTATTGTGAAATTCGTCCAACCAAAGCTATAACCATATTATGGTTGCCTCCAAACATTTTATGGTTAATATTTAATAACAATAATATGTTCGAAATTATTATAATTTAAAACATTGTATGATTAATTTTAAATTTAAAATAATATGTTTAAAAAGCAACAACATTCTGGTCGTTTGCATTTTACTTGGTTTGCTTAAAATTCTCATTCCATTTATTTTAATTATTGATTAAAACACATAAATTTACGTAAAAAAACTAGTAGAACAGAAAAAATTGTACTATGAGATCGTCACAGGCTGGAATATGAACCAAAGCGGATTTTTTATAGAAGTGGAACGAAACACCTATCAAGAATATAAATTTAAACAAAATTATAATTTGACACTAAACAAACAAATTGAAAAAATGGATTAACCATAATATGATTAGCATTCACCATATTATTGTTAATCGTGACCATAATATGGTTAATTTTCTCAAAATTCTGGGAAATTTTGACCATATTATGGTAAATTTTGAACATAATATGTTTAGTTTTGACCATTATTATGGTTAATATTGACAAAAATATGGTTAATTTTGACCATATTATGGTTGATTTAGGGAAAATTTTTGTTGATTTTAAACATACTTTGGTAATTTTTAAACAAAATATGGTAACCTGCAAACATAAACATTGTTAAAAACCAACCATAGTATGTTGCTCTTAGAATATGGTTACCTCCAACCATATTTTTTTTCTACGTGTATACTTATGGAATTTAAAGACTTGACTTTGTGCCAAAAGTACCGACAATCCAGCACAAGGATCATTAAAATACATTTTGCAATACCACCGGGCTCCTTTGTTGATAGAGAAAATATTCTTGGAATGGAAGGAGCAATTTTAGAATTCGATCTAACGCTGGCATTATTGTAAACCAGCGTGTTTTGCTGCATTAATGTTGAAATTTAGGGGTTTTAGGAAAATAATACTTCTAGTTTTTGAGTTTAAAGAAGTCATAATCTAACAAAAGGATAATTCACTAAAAATAAGGACAATCTACTGTATTTTTTTTTTTTGAAAAAAATCTTAAAGGACATCGTATCAAAATAAAAAGGACTGTCCTCTTAAAAAAAGGACGAATGGTCTCCGTATATATTATACACATTTATATTTTAAATTAAATATGAAATTCATTATATCGACCCCTTTGCGCGAAATTAACGTATGTTACAAATACCAAATTTTACAGGACAGCCATTTTTCTACTTTTCTCTGCTTTTACTTGCAATATCAAAATGAAAATATATATGTGCTTAGATAAGATAAGATAAGACGAAGTGGAATTCGCCTACAATATTTTGCCAGGTGACGTCTCTTTGAATGTAGAACAAGATTGCATCAAAAACTAAATTTCAAAAAAATTGGCATATACGATAATTTCGCGCAAAGGGGTCGATATGTATGTGAACTTCTCCAAGAACCTTGTGTGTGATAATGAAGTCTTAAGAAAAACGCATTTAAAGTTTCATAGCACCAGAATCCACTCTTAAGTCCAAACCTGTTTTTTTACACACTAGGTCCCTTTTCTCATATTATGAAATAATCTTCTGACATATTCATATTATTTTTATTTATAATACCTTTACAAATTAACATATTTTGATATACATATTTTCAAAAACTGAAAAATAAGATCGTTTTATTTCATAAAATGTATAAAATGCAATTCTATTTTACTTGTAATAAAAAAGAAAATAAAATAAATGTATGTATGTATTAGTATTATGGATATCCTTAAGCCCTAACATGCAGTCTACATCTGACATAAAATGCTTAACATTTACATTAATATGATGTTAAATATTTAATGTTTGCAAAACTTCACGTGGTACTAATAGTACATAATGAAGTTTGGCTGTCGCTTGATACCCAACCGTTCGTTTAATGAATGGTCAAGTGAGAGAGAAAAACGAACAAGTGGTTGTTAGCAAGCACAAACAAAGTCGAGTAACAACAAATAGTTACTCGCCAATTTTGTTGTTCTAGAAAACATGTACCTTGTTTTTTATTATAGTTCTTGTTAAGGCAATGTCAGATAAAAATTTCATCGTTTTGCGTGACATTTCTAACTTTGACAGAAAAGCGTAACGCAAAAGGTGTATGTCATAATAACCACTTTGACAACACACACGAATTGTTTGTCGAAAATAAATATATAAAAAAAATTATACTAGCAGACTGGCAAAGCACACAAAATGATGAGAGTTGCCTAACTTTTCGCTTCGCTCTGCGTTAAAAGTACTTTATGTGACATGTTTCGTATAAGTATAAATATTTCATCTTGGATGTCAAAGCGAGTCTCTAACGCAACGCGAAGCAAAAGTTGTATCTGACATGGCCTTAAGTGTTCAGACTTTACTAGATCATATGTACTTTTAAAGTACAAATCCATTTGTGCAGGGCTCTAATGTTAATAGAACGAAATCATCAGATTAGCAGAAAAAACTTTTTCTTCATAAAATTGGAACAATTTAAAGCTTTGGGGTTTAATAAAATTAATTTATTTCTTTTACCCTGAAGAGGGTTAATTTGGATTTTTCTTTTGCTAAATATTAGTGTTAGTAATACCAAATATTTCTTTTTGCTTTATAACAGATCATTGTCTCATGTATTTATTAATAGAAAGATGTGATCATAATGATGGCCGTTTTATGGAAATTGTGTAAAATTATGTTGTAACATAATTTAAACAATAAATCATTGTCTGGCATCAGAATGTTTAAAAAAAATTGTTGGTTTTTCAAAAAAAAAAAAACACTGCACGACGAAAATGGAACTTTTTCTAAAATGTGGGCTGTGTACAGAGAAGTACTTTTTAGTAAAGAACAAGTAACAAGTACTATATTCGACGGTGCCGAATATTTCATATTCCAAGAGTGGGCATAATGGAACTTGACCTCACAGTATAGTAATTCCTTGCGTAATTTATGTAAAATACCTGTCATGATTTGTTGCAGATATATTACCAGGCCTATCGTAATTTATGGCTCGTTTATCACAAAATTTTGTAGTCTGACATCCAGTGTGAAAGAAATGCAGTAATACAAATTTTTTTAAGTTTATAAGACCGCTTTTTTATGGGACTATGGTAAAGAAGGTACACTCAAAAGAAAAATGAATCCATCCGTACTCAAATCATTCCCAAGCGGTATTAATAGTACGGTGAGTACGGATTTTCTTGAATGAAGTACAGAAAGATTGATTCAAGTACGGATTTTCTATCGCAAAATACTTAAATTATCCATATTCAATCCCGATTTCGTACTTGAAATAATGCGAAAATGAGATTGATTTAAGTAAAACTAAGATTGAAATAATCTGAAAATGCGCTTGATTCAAGAATTATAAAATGGTTTTAATCCGAATTCGATGTTGAAAAATCCAAACAAGAAATAAGAAGGAAAAAGTTATTATGATTGATTTACTTACCCGTATTACACTTTACAGAGTGATAAAACACCAACATCATAGCCGATATAGTTCTTACTTTAGAATTCTTATGTACACATTTAACCAAGAATATAAACTAAATGAGAAGCAAGAGTAATAATTTACTTTTTAACCCTTTGTGGGACACAGGACCTTTTTTCAATGTGTATAGAAAATCAAAACATGCGTAAGCCGGGGGGTTAAACACAACTAAAAGATAAATCTTTTTTTTTATTACTTGATTTAAGAATTTTATACTTATTTCAAGAAATTCCGGGATTGATTTTCGAAAGGTATCCCATTTAGGATTGTTTTGAGTACGTTTGTGCTATTTGTTCTTGAATTTTTGAGCACGACTCGTACTTAAAGTAATCGTTAAAAACTTTAAAAAAAATGAATTTTTTAGGGAAGTTGTTTCACATTTGGGTTCATAAATCTTTTCTTATAGAACCGATTGTGCTGGATTTGGATCTAAAACTTTTTAGGAGAACTAGAACGATTTTGGTATTAATATTGCTATTTTAAGAAAACAGCTGATTTAAAGGTTAGTGAGCAAATTTTTCGTTTGTCTTAATAAATTAATTTCTTGACGACATCTTGAAAGTAAATGGATTTAAAATTGCTTACAGCCTACGTCACAGTTTTCAATTTTTGAAATTTGACAAGCAGTATGTGTAAAAGACTATCAAGAAAAAAATCCAACGTATAACTGCAGTGTAAGTCAGACTCGTTCAATACAAACGTAACTTGTTGGTACCCAGCAGAAGCAAAGAGTTAATTGTCTAAATGCCACTAGTACAATTAATAGAACAAGAAGTACCGGTTCTAACGGGGTAAGATTTTTATATTAAAATACTGGTGCATATGTGACAGCGCATAGAGAAAGGGACCTAAGGGTAAAAAAAAATCAATTTTTACTTTTTTTTTGATGTGGACATCTGAGCATCGAATGAGACCGATCCCATGACTCAAAAGTGTTCCCTCCCAGGGGTATGCGTATTTTATGAAGTGATGGTAGACCAAAGATACACGTATTTAAATCTTTAAAATGGCTCTCCTGAACAAAACCGATTTTTACCCTTAGGTCCCTTTCTATTTTGCGCGTCACATACATATGAGTACCAGTAATTAATGTAGTACAAGGGCACAACTTGTAGACAGATAGAATTTTTTGTAGCGAAACTAAAATTCCAGTACATATTTCTATGTTGATACTGCTTCTTAAATTTAATCTCAAATCATTTTTTTATGGCATTTTTATTATAAAAAAATGTTAAAATGCTAATGCAAAAAGCACCCAATGTGGTCCAAGTGTACTAGTACACGTCTTTTTGAACATTAAGATGGTATAGAAAAGTTTACAGTTGGGAACTAGTACTTGTTATTTTGGTACTAGTTTGGTTCTAATTATGTTGTAGTTCAATCTCCTGCAGAGTACATAAAACTATATTTAAAACTATTTCAGCAAACTCTTAAAAAAATTTCGAAACACCAAAATATACTTTAAACTTAACTAACATCTTGACCAAATCAGTCTTGCCATTGCACAAATGGCATTTACAATAATATTATCTCCCCAAAAATCCCCAGTGAAAAGAGTGTATTTTCCCGAAAAAAGTTTCCTGGGAATTTTCCGGAAATTTTTATTCTGAATTACAAAAAAATCCCTGTTTGGGGAAAAATCCCTAAAACTGAGAACGCGGTTAGGGATATTAAGTCAAAATTTGCGAGTTTTGACTTGTGACGTTGTTGCTGCAAATGAGCGTTATGAAGAAATTAAATATTTTGTAGATGGCCTATCGCTGGTGTAGAGCCACTAATGATTTTTAGCGAGGAAGTTACAACAAAATATTAAAAAAACGAAAGGAAGTTTTTATAATTTTTATTAGAAACAGAAATTCAGAGAAAACGAGAAAAAATTGGGAATGTGCCTGCAAATTTAAACCAGAAAATCAATATTTTTCTTGTCTAAACATTATTTTTAATGAAATTTTTATTAAAAATATAATTTATTGTTTGTTTTTTATATATATATTTTTAAGGAACATGTTGGAATTATTAAATGTGCTTAGGTGTGTTTTTAAATTTCATCATTAACATAAATCGTTTTTAAATATTTTTTTTTTCGTTTGAAAACATAAACATTGAATAATTTTGTTGTTGTTGCTATTAAAAACAATTTAGATTATTTTAGAATAAATAAATGGGTGTTTTTTTGTTGCAATTGTTTATAAATAAATCAAAAATTAAAAAAAAGAAATTTAAAAATATTTAATTTACATAAATAATTTCTATGTTTTATATGCTTTTAATTTTAAACGAAAACAAAAACAAAATTCATTTTATTTACTTTTTGATTATAATTTATTTCTTTCTTTTTATTATTAATTTGCAGATTTTTTGATTTATGTTGTTGTTGTCAGTCCTCTCAGCCACCACTACCACCACGATCACCACAACCACCACCAAAAATATAAAAAATATTTGAAAATTATATTAATTTACCACCCAAACAATATATCAAATCACCACGATCACCAAGTATCAAATGAAAATATTTAAAAAATATAAGAAAAATTAATAATAATAAAAAAAATATAAATCGCAAATATAATTCATCAAATCATCATATCCATCGTTTGTCCAAAAAAAAAAAAAAAAAATAAAACAAAAAATAGGTTCCACTACCAACTCAATTAAAAAAAAAATTAAATAATCATCTCCACCACCTCCACTACCACCAACCATCATCATCAGTAAGTTTGTAGTTGAACTTCAAATCCATCATCCGACCAACTTTCATCATGGCCACGATCAATTCGGTAAGTAGATTTATTTTCAATTATTCTTATTATTTTGCAATATTTTTCTTTTATGTTTATGTTCTTATTATTGTATATGTATATATGTGTGCATATGTAAATAAATACCCTACACTTTGTACATTAAATTGGTAAAGAAAACATAATTTTAAAAAATAGCATCAAAATATAAAATCTTGAACGATTACAGTGGGAAGCAAGGCTGTTAAAGATTGCAATCCCATGATTTCTCGTTAATGATTGCTAATTTGTTCAAATGCAATTAAAAACCGAAAAATTTATTGTATAGGGCGGTCCAACCAAAACGCTCGATGTTAATTGATTAAATCAAACAGAAAGTTTTCAGAGAATTATCTTAATATTTTTTATTACGATAGAAGGATCTATGACAATTATGTACGTATGCAAACCGATTTCATTAATTTTTATTATCAGTGTTCTACAAAAAGGCGCAAAAGATGTCACCCGCTGTTATTTGAATGTATTTTTTTTTTGTATATTGTTCATTAAGTAGAAAAAATGGTATTTGGCAATTAATGGCATTTTCCATCGCTCTAGGCAAAACTTCTGACACAATGTTCCCGCAATCCTAATCGATATTCTCTTTAAAGACTTCCAGGGTCGGAGGCATAGACTCGGGATTTTGAAAAATCAGTTAAGTCAGGTGATCTTTCAGGCCATTGCAATCACCAGAAGGAGAGATTATGCGACTCTGTTGTCGATCGTGCAGTGTGCGCTGTTGCTCCATCCCGTTGGGGCCACATGTTCTCCAGTCCTCTTCCATCCAGTTGAGGTAGGAGAATGACGTTGAGCATGGCTATGTAGCGCTCGCCGTTCACAGAAGTCGTTTAACAAAACAAAAAAAATGATGCGTCCAGCGTTAACACCACACCATACAGTAAATCTGAGCGGGTATAATGGCTCTTCGTGTGCTATCCACGGATTTTTGGTGTCCCAGAAGTGACCATTTTGCGTATTCATGTATCCGCATAGATGCAAATTGGCTCCGTCGCTCATGATGAATTTTGATGAAAAGTTCTCTTCTTCGCCGTCGAGCGTACACGTGTATTTTGTATTTTGATTCTTAACGAATGTAAAAGCGATAGAGTGATGACTTTTGCGCCACATTGCACTTATCTTAAATAAAGTGAAAATTAAAAAATTAAATTCATAAATTGTTAGAAGACTTCAAAGCGTTAATCGCTGTCTGAGACGTATTCTTCGCATATTTTGGCCAAGAACCATTTCAAACGACGAATTACTACGAAGAACTAATCAAGTTGAAATTGCCATTGAAATAAGACGTAGAAAGTGGAACTGGATTGGCCATACGTTGAGAAGGGATGATAACAACATAGCGAAGCATGCCTTACAATGGAACCTCTTCAATAACGTGAATCGTGGAGTCGGTCGACCTCGTATAACCTGGAGAAGATCTACAGAGGATGAAATGAGGTCTCTAAATTTGAGCTGGAGTCAACTTAGTAATCTTGCACAAAACCGTGTTCGTTGGAAGTCAACCGTAGTGGACGCCCTATGCTCCAGTAGGAGTTAAAGGAAATCATATATATATTCAAAGCGTAAATGCCCAGGAGAGACTTTTTGAATTTTGGTAAAAAGTACTAGTTATTTTGTACGTTACCTGATAAGTAGTTGTCATTACTATTGTCATTATTCTTAGAACTTCAATAAGTACTTACTCAGTACAAATTTGGTACAATCGAAACTTCATTGGTACACTGGTACAATTCATCCCTTTTTGGTACAATTTAAAAAAATACCGACGAAGTTTTATGATTTCGTTGAGGTGAATTCTTTTCAATAATAAAATTTTTAATTACAGACGTGAACAGAACTTCCGACAATTGAATTTTTTTTATTAATGTTCGGATATTATACTAACATATAAAGTACATACATACATACATAAGTATATGTTCCCGTGTCCCTGTAGGAGCCTAGGATTAAGTGTCTCCAAATCGCCACTTTAGTCGATTGTTTTGGTGACACTGTCAACGAGGTCTGCCTTTGCGAAAAAAGAGAATTAGACAAATTTTAGCTTTTTCTTAATTTTTATACCCCCAACTCAATAGTGGTGCGGGTATTGTGCGATTGTGCTGATGTGTGTAAGACTACGAAATAATACTTTCTGAGTCGATTTAACGATATCCCTCCGTCCGGCTGGCTGGGTGGTTGTCTGTCCATGTAGAATTCTGAGTAACACTGCCTTTACACATGCAAGTAGTGGCATGCAAATAGTCGAATCTTATGACATTTGCTTCTCTGTTTACACATGCCCCTGCGAGTTAATTTTCAAAATGTCAACGAAACGTCAACTAGAGCTAAAAAAAAGTACCAGAAAACAAACTAACGTTACCGAGTTAATCATAGAGACAGAAAAAAATGTATTTATATGGGTAGTGCCAATTTTACACTCGCTGCCATTGGAGCTACCATTTCTAAATATGTGAATGTATTAGTAAGAAAAGTGGGTGTATTGAGTTTCTCAAACTGGCAGTGGCACGTGTAAATGCAATTTTTAAGGTAATTCCATGAAATTTTGAACATTGGTTTCAATTCATACGGACAAAGCCTAAAAAAAATGGTGAGAATCGGTCTACAATTGCACGTGCCCCCATACAAACATCTTTCCGGAATAGTGTTTGTGCCTATAAATCATCCTATTACGTTGGCATTTGCATTAAATTTGAACCAGACTTATTTTATTGCAATCTAAATCATCTTACAATTTTGTATTCGAATCGGTCCATATATGATGACTACCGTGTAAATGTTGGTATTGATATACAAATTGGCGACAATAACATTTACGACAGCCACTTTGTCAAGACAAAATTTTGAGCTGGTGGATCCAAAATTAACCATAGGTCCCATATAAACCCCATTCCTAAAATCATTTAAAGACAAACGAATCTTATATAGATGAAGATAATTTAATAATAGTCGCCACAAAAACTTTAACATAAATCCTAACCTCATAACATAATTTTGTTCTGGCAGGTATATGATTGTCATGGGTCTCACTTTCGAAAATTTGTCTGCATATAATGTGGTGTAGAGTATCAAATGCTCGGGCTAGGCGGACTAGAATTTCTAACTCCTTTTGTTTTTTTTTTTTTATTAAAAACAATTTGTTATGAATTCTTAATATGTATGCTTCATGGTCCAATTAGTAGGGCAGCTTGAAACGCCTGCTAATTTTATGCAGAGTTGTGTTTTGTACGTGCAATGGTTTTTGTAGCAATTGCATGTGACATTTCTACCATTTTTTACACAAACAATTGCTTTTGTTCTTGACATCTTTATAATTTTTTACACAAACAAAATGCGTGTTGTTTTTTCTATTGTTTGAATGTTGTAGTTGCGCGCAAACCTACTAATTGGGCCATGGTATGCTTTTTATGCTTTTTTATTTTATAGCTAAATTTTGGTACAATTTATGTCAATTTGGTACAATTTTGCCATTGAGACGGTACAATTTAAGAATTGTCAGATCCCATTACAAAATTTTTGAGAGCCATCACAAAAAAAAACAAAAAATCAGTGCATAAAATTGTAAAAAAGTTGTTTTTGTGGAAATTCAAACAACAAAAAAAAAAGAATAAAAAAACGTTTCAAATTGCTGCTTGCTTTGATATTAATTTTCAAAGCAAAAAAAAAAATGTATAAGTGCAAGAAGAAAAATATATACCGTGTAAACAGTGTAATTCGCAATACAACAAGTTAACAACGTAATTCTAAATGCCGTGCGAATATGGCATAACAGGAAAAGGTAAAAAATAAACTGTATGTATCAAAGTGCACAATTGCTTCCCAGCGGGAAAATGTAATCAATAGGAATCGTGGATGTTATACAAATCTTGTAACATATTTGATTCCAGAATTCATTATTCTTAACACGGAACATGTCCTAGGATTGTAATAAATTATTTTAATTTAATAAGAAAATATATAAAAACACGAATAATAGTCACGAACAGAAACAATACAATCCTTGTTCTGCAAATGTGGGAATATACGTGGTAATCAATGTCAATTTATTTTGTCTGATAAAATTATCTTCTCGATTACAATGAACGCATTATTATTCTTTCGGAAATAATACATTATTTTTTAAGTTATTTATGTAATCAATTACGTATTTGCCCGCTGGGTTATAAAACTTTTTATTTTGATACTACATATTGCGTTAAATGTAAATTAATAACATTAAAACTCAATTTCGGAAAGTTAGACCAGCGATATGTTCAAATCTTTTTTTTTTAATAATTTTGTGATTGAAATTTTGTTCGTGTAAGGTATTTTTAAGTCGTTGCAATGCATTTGAAAAAAAATTTCTACACTTAGTTATTTAAGATTTATTTAAGCACAATGAATTTATATGAAAAATGATTCACTACAACTACAAGTAAAAAACAACAAATCAAAAAAAATTCATAATACAAAAAAAAAAGAAAAATAAAACATTAGAAGTCATTCATTAATGTTTGTTGTTTTTTTTTATTTTGAGAAAAATTCGTTTAACAATTTTTGAATATTTATTTTTGGTGCGAGTAAATTTTGGTAGTTGTTAAATATAATTTTGTATCTAATTGTTCACTTCACCTGCATATTCATCATTTTTGAATAGAATTTTGCATTTGTTTTTCTTGTGTTAAATGTTGTTGATGAAAACAGTTTTTTGTTTGTTTTAATTTTGATGTTGTTTGTTTATGTTGTTAATTTTTTTTTCTTTTTTTTTTTTGTACATTAACTAGGGTATTCATTTAATCGGGCTTTTGCTTTAATCAGTTAACCGCTCCATTAATTAACCGATGTTTTGGTTTACCGATTAATAAATTTTGTTATAAATGAAGGAAGTAATTTCAATAAATAAAAATGCAAAAATTATTTATTATTTGGATTTTATAGACTATCGAAAGCAACCCGTAGTACAGAATATCTTATTTCTCAGTCCTTTTCCAGGATTTCTCTAAACATATAAAATCTACCATTTTGCCATTACAGGCCGGTTTTAATTTTTTAAAATTGTTAACACTTCTAATTATTTCGAAAAATTCGGTTAAAAGATTGTTTGTGTTCCTAGCGAGAGTTTCTTCTGTTGTTAGATCATTATTTGACTCGTCCTGGCAAAGCTCAGCACAGAACATTCTGCAAACTATTTATTTCCGAATTCCTTAGTTTCTGATTTTTTTACTGTATTTTAAGAATTTATTGCTAAAAGGAAATATTTTCTAAACACCTAACTTTTGTTTATGAGACGAAAAAACAAATATTTAAAAACATAAAAAACCATGTTAAAATGCTACTTGTTTTCAAAATTTTGTTACATCGGTAAATCGATTAATCGTCTGAAATTAACCGGGTTAATCGTTAAGCGAAAATAGCCAAGTTTAAATTAACCGGTCAGTTAATCGATAATTAATTAATCGGTTAAGCGATTAACGGTTAACCGAATGAGTACCCTAACATTAACTTATTCATACAATCGTTTTGTTGTTTTTTGTGGGAGGGAATATTTTCTTATAAATTTGTCACTAAAACATGAAGGGTACTTAACGACAACTAAATAAGATGAATGAGTTATTAACAAAATAAATAATGAATTTTAATCTAATTTTTATTAAAAACACAAAACGTGTATTTTCTGATAGCAATTAAAAATACTTGTAGTATTCATATATGTGACCTTCTCCGAAAAAAGGGAGAAACGGGTTTGGGATTAAGAGTGGATTCTGGTACCTAAAAGGCAAAATGCTGTAAAATAAGATGAATGCGTTTTTCTCAAAACTTCATTTTCACCCACTGGGTCCCATTTCTCGGAGAAGGTCACATATTGTAGGGTTGCCGATTAAAACATTTCCGTTAGTCGCGATTGCAATTACAATCGACTTGCAAATCCCAGTTTATACACTCAAAAAGTTATGTAGTTAAATTCAAACGAAAATTCATTTTAAACCACTTAAATTTCATTTAAAAAACGGATCATTTACATTTCATTTAAAAAATATCGAGCCCTAATAGCGAAAATTATATAACCAACAACATCCTAGATTTTGTTTTTTTGATGAAAATCGATAATTTTTGATCATTTACATCATGTTTAAAAATCTCATACCTCTGGGAAGTACAGTTACGAAATAAGAGCAAAAGCAATTTCAAACGAAAACCTAGACTTGAAGCAAAAATATTTAAAAAAAACCTTCTCCTCTAAAATTTTATTTTTGTTGGTTACATCATTTTAACCGACAAAAAATCAAACTTCATAAAAAAATAAATACGGAAAAACATTATTTTTTGGTAGTTTGTTTTTTGAATAACAAACACAAATGTTTAAAAATAAAATTATTCGTAAAATAACTATATTTTTATTAAATTTTAACAGAATCTAATAACCCACCATCAGTTACTGTAATAATTTTATAAGTGAAGTAATTCAATTTTACCAGTTGCAGGTGTCTGACTGTATCTTAAGGGATGTCTTGTGTGCAATTAGATAAGTTTTTTCAATTCTATATTTGATTTTGACAGAATTTTTACAAGTCATAACACATTTGGACTTTTTAGGGAGAATTCGTAAACCATTGGCAGTGGCCCAGAAAAAAGTTTAATTTATATCAGTGTGAAAATCGTTCACTCTAGTGATGATGGAAGCTTTAGAGTTATCAAGGCTGACCTGAATATCATCAACATACATCTGGACCCTGGAATATTTGCATAAATCAAGTACAGCAATGGTCCCAGTATGAAGACGTTTTTGTGAATATTAAAATTTGTAATTTCCTTACAAACATGATTTATACATGATTATGTGGTTTATTTGGTCCTTCATCAATAGTACGAAATGGGAATTTAGCACATTTAAACGAAACCTTGTGTTTTTTATTTAATTTTTTGAATACCAAGAAAATTTCTGAAAATTTAATTATTTCTTTAGTTCGTTTCTCGTTGTAATTACATAGTTTTAATATTTTTTTTATACTTAGAAGTTACGTTTTATACTTCTTCAAATTTTTAACACTAATGGTACTTTATGGTTTTATGCCGAAACTTTTGTTCTTTAGTAAACGTAAAATATGCAACACTTTTAATAATCAGGTAACCATTTAAAAATGTTGATAAACTACATGTAACATTTATGATACATTTTTTTTAGAAAAAATTAGATTTCATTTAAAACAAAAAAATGTTTTAAGCCATTAGATTTAAAAAAAAAAATGTTTTAAGTAAACGTTAGTTAAGTTAAGTAAACGAAATATTCCACTGATATCAATGATTTAAAAATATCCAAAGTAATAAAAATGATCTGAAATTCGTTTTAAAAAAAGGATATAAAATTTTTAGTTTTTGACTTTTTTTAAATCCACCAGTTATATTTATTTATTTATTTATTTATTTACTTTACCCCATTAATTCTTGTAGCCTTCATTTTCTTAATTTTAAGCGAAAGTTAGGAACATCAGTGAATATAAAAAGTGTTACCATTTTACACACATCCATACATAGATATGTATGAAGTATGCAGATATTTCTTTAAACTTCTGACAAAACAAATTTTAAAATATTTTATGCCATATGGCATGTGTATATGTTTTCTTGCAACAAAATTGGGGTCGGAGGCAAAAATTTCCTAATGGCAATTGCACCAAAAGCCGGAAACTCAAAAGAAAATAAAAGTAATAAAAAAATATAATTTAAAAATGATGAGATATTTAAATTTCGTAATTTTGACAACGATAATTTTTTTTTTCGTCATTTAACAATAGATTCCTAAGCACTTTGTATTTTTCATTAATTAATAAGTATGAATATGTAGAACATTTCTTACTGCTGCAGTAAAATGATCTCGGACACATGTTGCTTATAAATTTAATAAATTTTGTTGAATATTTATTTGTTTTTTTTTTACAATTTTCACGTGTCGTCATTAGAAATTTTACGAAATTTTATTTAAAAATTTATTAGTTTATTTTTAATTTGAAATATTTATTTTGGCAATTATTTTATTTTTCGATTAAACAGTGATGGAAATGTTTTATTTAGGATTTAAAAAATATTTATAATAAACAAGCTGTTGGGTCTCCGCGCTGCTAGGGCTTTTCTAATTAAAAATAAAATATTAGAGAATTTGGTTAGTATCTTGACCCCAGCGCTTTCCACCGGGTGAAAATTTTATAAGGAAAATTATTTTTGTGTTATAAATATATTTTGTGAGTTTCAGCCAAATCGTACCATAAATAAAAAAAATTTAATATCACGACAAAAGCGCCTCAAATCGGGATTAAACTTTCGCCTAAAATAATTTATTGCCCAAATTTGGCGTCAATCGGTCAAGCGGTTCTTGAGTTTTGAGAGCACATATAGGGCACAAACGTTTTTATATACATATGTAGATACTAGCTGACCATATAACTTATTTCTTTCAGATGTTACATTGTCTGCATGCCAACTTTACGGGTTGATTTTTGCCTTTTGCCCTATTTCATGCCTTGTTCTCTTTCAGATGTTGCATTGCCTGCATGCCAAATTTTAATAAACCCGGTTAATTAGTTCAGAAGATAAAGGGAGGGGTAGCTTTTACTTTTTTTCTTTTTATGTACATACATATATAGATTTAAAATAAGATTTGTTATAAAAAATAAGTTGTCATTCTTTCTCCTTAAGTCCGTCTGTCTGTGCGTTGTTGAAAACACGATCACTTTCGAAAAACTCTAAAGAAAAAAATTTTGGTGTCAAACTGCTTCTAGTTAACCGAGGCCGCTTGGGACTGAAATACAGCAAAATCGATCCAGTAGGATGAGAGTTATGAGTCAAAATGTGGAACCACCACCCTAAAAAATTAATCATTTTGTTACAAAAACCAAGATTAATTGTGGTATATTGCACGGATTGATACACTTGAAATCATATACTGTTTAATTTCGTGAAGATCAGTCCATTATTTACATTGAGGTTTTTAAATGCAGTGATATTTATGCGAGAAGGTTTTAAGGGTAATCGTAATCATGCAAAACCAAAAGTAATCGTAATTGTAGTCATTATTTTACCCTTAAAAAAAGTTAACTAATAAGTAATTATTACAATTACTAATCATTACTTAACAGCTTTGTATAAAAGTAGTCCCAGCCTTGCTCATGGGTTCGTTACTGTGAGTTTTTTTTGTAGCAACAAAAACTCCATACAAAATAATAGTGGTCCCAGCCAGGCCCAGGTGGTAGTTTGTGCCACACAAATTAGGTGTCTACTTAAGAGTTAAAAAGGTAACATTTGTACTTCTTATTTTGAATTATAAGAATTTGGAAATAACTTGCCATTGTTTTGTATATGAAGTTCGAGTATTATGTATAATTTGCAATTTCTTTAAGCATAAATATATTCTTAAAGCAAAATATAAAACTGAGGTTTTTTGTAGGTTTTCGGTTTCAGTTGTTTGGAATTTAAGACCGCGGTTTCGATTTCGGTTAAAAGCGAACAGCAATCCCTACTTTCTCTCAAATGGAACCACCCTAATTTTATAATTTGGCTTAAATTTTATATTGTTTAACAATTAAATGAGTATTGGACAGTTTTCAAAAGTGGCAAATGATTTATTATGTTGCGTTAAAATACAAATAAATATTTAACGGGAATATATTCAAATATTCTTACAATAATATATTTTTGAAAACAATTCTTATGAAAAAAATTGTGAATCTTTAACTATGCCCTTTACCACACGTGGAAAGTTTGTCATTTCGTTTGTAATTTCTCAATAAATTTTGATGTAAGACCCTATAAAGTATTTATATGGAGAATCCTTTTGAGTAGCGAAGTTGATTTAACAATGTGCGTCGGTCTGTTAAAATGATTGTAATATATTTATGTCACATATGCCCCGTTAAATTTTGCAGTTGATAGTCAGCCAGATCGGCATATAAGTGATTGAGATATGAGCAAAAACCACGATTGCCTCTTTTTCATAAAATCCCCTCCTGCTATTTTTTTTTATTTGAATGTGTTGAGAAAGAAGTGTGTTTCAAACGAAAAAATTTACTAAATTTTTTTTTTAATTCTGTTTGATAATTTGTGTTTGTAGGTGAGTTGGCTAAGACGCTGCATTTCATAAGCTGAAGGGTATTTAAGATTCGCCGCAGCCCAATAAAGCACTCTAACTTGTTTTGTTATAGTTTTATAATTGTCAAAAAGTTAAGAATATATGAAGGTATAACTCAAATTTAATTTCAACAATATCCAGTTGTCGCACAAAACAAGAAAGGCAGCGTTGCCGTTGTGACACTAAAGTATAACTTTTGACCCTTTTTTATGCCAATGACACTTTTAGTCACCCTTTTTCTAATTTATCCATTTGTATCATTTTAACAAAATGTATGAGACTTTTTGGACCTTTTTGAAAATAACTGCAAGTTTCCATTTTCCTTACGAAAGTTTTGTGAACAAACATATGAAAATTAGTAGCATGTCATAACGTCCAGTGTCAGTGTCCACGTATTAACAACAAAAGTTAAAAAATAAACTTGTGAGTCCATGCTTTCCTCTCTGAATTTGCTCGAATCGGAACTGGAAGAATAGAGTCCAAGCGAAGAATAAATAACAAAATATAGAAAAATAATTTTCAAAAAGTGATTAAATTATCAAAGGTTTTTGTTAAGGTAACATCTTTTTTTTGATAATAAATAATGAGTAATATTGGAATGTACCTGTGAATTGTTTCTTAGTTTTAACATTGATTTAAAATTTATTTATTTTATTTTAGCCTAATGTATTTTATTAATACATACTAATAAACTTGGCCCCATTTTACTTTAAAATACCCTGTTTTGGACCTTTTTTCATAAATACCCTTTTTATGACACATTTTTCGAAATTTTCAACGGCAACCCTGGAGAGTGGGATTTGTTTTGTGTAAATAAGAACATGATATTGGTCCATACTGTCACTAATTGCAAGAGTCCTTTCACAGACAAGTGCATAAACAATGCTGATTGAACAAAGTATCAATAACAACAGTCCACACGAGCCCAATTCATGTGCGTTCGCTAAGTGCTGCAAGCTTATCCTCCACGACTGTGTTTCAAAAGCAATCAGTCATTCTTGAAAATTTTTTTAATAAATAAGCTTTAAAATACAAACATACACCATGTAACAAACATGCACCATATACATATGTTTGCATTGGCTTAGGATTTTTGTCGTTTAAAAGGTTTATAAAATTTTATTTATATTTTCACATACTAAAATAGTATTTATGAATAATTATAAATAAAATTATTTGATAAACTTTAAAAAAATGTCTAAAATTGTTATCGGATGTATTTTTTTGTTCATAGTGGAAGCGGCCAGGAATCAAATTTGACATACAACACTTGTCAACATTATTATCCACATGTACTTATTTAAATTTCTATAATAACTCACACTTTTAAACCCTTTAAAAGTAAATTTAAATTAAAATAAAAAAAAAAATATTTTTAAAAGACTTTGGCACTTAAATGTTTACATTTTAAGAAAAAGAAAAAGTAAAACTGTTTCTTTAAAAAATTATTTTTCTTCAATGAAACCTCTTGCACCTCAAAGTCTTTGACTGTTTGTACACATCATCCAGAAAAATTCGACAATATACCGCTCTTCTGCACTTTTCGGTGATTCAACTGACATTGACATTTGATTGGCATGTGTGTGAATCATTCATATTGTATTTATCTCGTATCGAGTTTATGGTGGGTTTGAAAGGGAGGCGATCACTTTTATCTCATTAATTTTTTAAACATTTAATGAATTATTAAAAAAAAACAACCAAATTTTTATTTTGTATTTATGACATTAAAATATTCTCCATGCGTGAACGACGAAGAAAATATGGGGAAAACATTAATACATTCTACCTTTAAAATGGACTAAATATTTATTTACTGCATACATATGTATATTCGAACTTAAGTCTTGTCATATTGTTGATTGACAAATTGAAAGAAGTAAAAGCAATTTTAGTTAAACAGAAAAAATTTATTTGATGAAATATTTAAAAATATAAATGCCAGTGTTTTTTTCTTAAATTTTTTAATGTATTTTAACATTTTTAATAAGACAAAGTATTCAAAAATGTGCTAGAGACATTCTATTATGCAAAAAAATAATAATAAAACTAACAAAAAATAATTCCGTCCGTTGTGCCCTAAATCCATTTTAAACATACAGGAACACATGATGAAGATGAGCAGCCAAATAAATATACAAAAAAAATGTGTGTTTTGCTTACAACTAATAAAAATAAAATAAAAACATTTTAGAGCACGATACTTATAACGGGTTTGAGGTTTTTAAAGATAAAGGTCGACCTTAAGTCGAGGTAAAAATTTTGTAATTGCAGCTACACCGCAATAGTGGAGACGGTACCCTCGCACACACAAACGCATAATACGTATATTGCGGTGTGCTTATGTTTGTAACACCTTAATATATTGGTCCAAGGTCACCTTTTAGTACACCTATTGATCACTTTTTGAGTTGATCTCACGACGTCCTGCCGTCCGGCTAGCTGAAAATTTGTGAGCACAGTACAGTTTTTTTGGGCATAATCTGATGAAATTTGGTAGATAAATTCTAATTGGCACAACAATCAAGCCTTTTGAAAATGTTGGCAGTCGGTTCATAATTTCGCATAGCTCCCATACAAGCTTCTTTCCGTCAGAGACAAAAATAAAAATTTATTTCAATAAAAAAATGATTTTAATTAAAAACTTAGTTAAATTTGCACCAGTAAACAAATTAATAGTGTTAGTTAAGTATATTTTGATATTAACGACATTTTCTGCACTAAAGCTGTTGATATTTGCAAGTAAACAATTTTTTCATTTGAATAAATTTTTAATTAAAACTGATTTTATATTTGATTAATGGCTTAATTAAAAAAAGCATAAGTTTGCTTTTTTTGACCAAAAACGGTTACTTCAAAGCAACAGCATATCAATACTGTTGCTTTTCTTTTGTCAAAGAATGTGAACTGTTGCTTTGAGCTCGTTTTGCAATACTAAAAAGTTACTTCAAAATAAAACTGAACAAAAACAAAAAAAAAAATCTAAGAAAATGAGAAAAAAACTATAAGTTTTAAATTGGTTTAATTAACAAAGCTTATTGACTTCTAATCATAACAATTTAAATATACAAATTTTAAAAAGACATTCGTCAAACCGGAAATTAGCTGTCAAAATATTCCATTACTTCAAAGAAAATCAACATACATTAATATTTTCAACTAAGGAAATAGTCGGATGATCATCTATGTATTTTGGCGAAAGAAATTTCGACAACAACCGCTTGCATTCTTCATTAAAAGCAGTGGAATAAAAAAATTCCCAAGGGTAGAGAATATATATAAACACATTTAGGCTATTCACAAGGTGTGCTATCAAGTCATATCGTCATGATGTCCATAATAAAATTTTACAATTGTTAAAAAAAAATATTGTTGTGTTTGAAACAAAATAGAAATTGTAATGCTGTGTTCATTATTTTGTCGTAACTGTACATAAGAAATCTAAATTATAAGCGCTTGCCCACATCAGTCATACATATTTCTTTTACATATTTTAAGACATATGATTTCCATCTTCGATGAAATACCTCACCACCGAGTCTTCTGATCATATAGAAACAAGTAATATGTTTGCGGATTTTTTTGCTTCAACCTACTCTATTGAGGAATATGATACATTGAAAAGCTATCCGTTTTATATCCCTGAACAACAACCAATTTCATTTCCATTCGTCACTACTGCCAATATGACAACATTATTATTAAAACTAAAATCATCGTTTTATAGTGGACCTGATGGTATTCCTAGCTGCCTTCTTATAAATTGTGCGCATAATTTATCTATACCTTTAACAATTTTATTCAATATGTCCATAAAGCATGGCTACTTCCCGAAATTATGGAAAAAATCTTTTATTATTCCACTATTTAAATCAGGGAATAAATCAAACATAGTGAACTACAGAGGTATTGCCAAATTAAGTGTCATTCCCAAACTTTTTGAACAATATCTTACTGAATATTTAAGTAAACAAGTCTCTTCCATACTTACACCTTTCCAACATGGTTTTCGTAAAGGATGTTCAACTACGACTAATTTATTAGAATTGACAACAATAATTAATAATGGCTTTAAAAACGGATGCTATACCGATGTTATATACACTGATTTTAGTAAGGCTTTTGACAGAGTTAACCATAAACTTCTATTGCATAAGCTGTATTTAATGGGATTTACGAATTGCTGTTTGAATTGGTTAAAATCTTATCTTTTACGTCGTGAACAGCGTGTGTGTTTTAATAATACATTATCTAAACATATTATAGTCAACTCTGGTGTTCCACAAGGTAGTCATCTCGGACCAATACTTTTCTTATTATATATCAACGATCTACCTACCACAATAAAATTTTCCAATATACTTATGTATGCTGACGATGTAAAAATTTTTTCAAGTTGTGCTGACTCCATTGTTCAACCCTACTTACAACAGGATTTAAATTTATTCTTCAACTGGTGCCAAATAAACTTATTGGATATAAATTTAAAAAAATGCAAACATATACGTTTTTCCAGAAAAACTAGACCTATTGGCTGCTATTTTATTGGTGATCACAAATTGGAAGTTGTTAATGCTTTCTTGGATCTCGGTGTATTATTTGACACTAAGTTATCTTTTTTAGAACATATTAACATGTGTACTAATAAAGCTCGTGGTGTATTTGGATTTATTAAACGTTGGTCAAAGGAATTCTCTGACAGATCTATAACAAAACAGTTGTATATAGCACTTGTCAGACCTATAATCGAATATGGCTCAATAATTTGGGATCCATATTACAACGTTCATAGTGATCGCATTGAGTCTGTCCAAAAACAATTTCTGCTATTCATATTACGGAGCACTTACCCAAATCCATCTATATATCTTCCTCCATATAGAACCAGGTTATTGGAGATTCATTTACCAACTTTAAAAAGCCGCCGAACAATGCTGAATGTCATATTTGTTATCAATCTAATTAAAGGCAATATTTGCTCGGAGTTCCTGTTAAACAGTTTATTTTTTAATGTTCCCCAACGCCCTACACGTTATTACCAGCCGTTATCAATTGAATACTTTCAACAAAATTATGCAAATGCTGACCCTTTTCGTCGAATATGTGTAAACTTTAATGATCTGTACAGTATTATTGATATGAATTTGAATATTAATACTATCAAACTGAATTTAATTTTATATTTAAATAATGATGTTAAATTTGTTTGTTTAATTTTGTAATTTTTGTCTGAAAGGAGGTAATCCATAGACTAAATAAATAAATAAATAAATAAATAAATGACTTTACAGCTTTATGACTACCTTGTGAATAGCCCAATTTAATTTTCTGCGAGTAAACCAAAAGTTTAAAAAAGACACGTTTTCAACATGTTTGTATTGCTCCATTTTATAAATTTAATATTGGAATACTGTTCCTTTATTTTGAAAGATGTTTCATCATCATCGTTTATAGCGATTTTCAACAGTTGTAAAAGTTGTGATTTAAATTAAAGGCGTTTTAATTGTTAAAAATTTTTATTTTGCTTTTATAAATTTTTATAATAAAATAAAAATTATTCTTTTAAAAGAAAAACGGCAAGAAAAATTGTATGGCTAAACAAGTTGAAAAATGGTTAAAAAAAATGGCTAATGGCTAATTGCATTTTTTAATGGCTAAACAGGGTGAAAAATGGCTAAATCTAGCCACTAAATGGCTAAATTGGCAACACTGTTGTTGGTATACTATTTTAATTTTAGATATCCTCATCAGAATTTTGCTGTTGAAACTTAGTTAGTTCGGTCTATAAATGGCTGAGATATGAGCAAAAAAAATGTTTAAAAAAGCACCAAAATATTGAAAAAAGTACATTCTATGTGTGCACATGTTCTGTAACTAAAGCTGGAGGTATACACCACGTGTTTTCGCGTTTTTAAAGGCAATGCCAGATAAAACTTCATCGCTTTACGTGACTTTTTGCTTCGCTTTGCGTTAAAAGTACTTTATGTGACATGTTTCGTATAAGTATGAATGTTTCATCGTTGATGTCAAAGCGAAGCAAAAGTTTTATCTGACATGGCCTTAAGTTACACGCAACTTTTTTTATGAGGCATAACAAGTAAAAATAAATTTGTATTTGCCCAAAGTAGCTGATTTTTTCGAACGCTGCTTGTGACGCTTGCAAAAGTAGAAAGTAAACCAAATTTTCGCATTCAACGCCTCAAGGCATCCTACGCTTTTTGCATGAAACTCCATTCATAAAACAACACTGATTCTACTTATTAAGCAGCAGCGTAGGTAGCGAAAAAGCGTAGAATGTATGGTGTGGACCTCAAGCTTAACGCGTTGAGAAAACTACTGAACTGTGCTATAACATTTTTTTTTGGCGAGTAAGAACTGTCACGTAAGAAAATTACTCGCCAATTTACAGCAAAAACGTGTCTGTAAATTTTTTGTCAGAAACAAATAAAAACGCGGGACATAAAATTTTAAAAATAAAAATTAAATTCAAAATACAAAAGGCAATGAATAAAAACACGGAAAAGGTAAGTTTTTTGTTCTTAATTGTTTTTTTAATTGTTGAAATTATATTGCTTTTGTAATTTATGCAAAAAAATATATGCAACATTTTTCAAAACTATTTCGTAAACAACAAACATTAAAGTCGCTTATACTTTATTTGAAATAGTAGACGGTTTTATTTTCGCCGCCGACATTGTTAATTTTTTTCAATTTAATAAATTTTGGCCGCCGTCAACGATATTTAATCCCAACGTCTTAAATTTAATGTCGGCTTCGAATTGTATACATTGACATTTCTAGCCAATGCGAGTTTACACCAGGTGACCTTATTTTGCGACGTAAGCAACAGCTGATTACTAACCTTGTGTCAAAATGATATACCGTTCATGTGGTTCTGGGGAATATTTACTTAATTTTATAATTTTTTTTTTTTTTTTTCAAAAAGATTTTGTTATTCGTGCTTAATTCCTAGTTTTTATTATTGATAAAAACACTTGAAATTTATTGTTGATGGGATAAGCTATTCCCATGCGCATTTCACTGGTTGCTTAGGCCAGATCATCAGAAAACTTCATCCATAGAGATTTTAGAAAAACTAAAGATATTAAACCAAATAAAACTGTTAAACGTATAAGAATTATAGCAACAGTTCTACTTGTAATAATATCAAAGCTTAAACAAAACAACATCAACAATAAACAGTGGCTTCATCTCATCTTACATTCCCCACTACAGTTAGTTTTATAATTTTCGCTTAAAGTTATGAAATTAAAAATTTTTTGAAATTATATTATTTGAAACAAACAATTTAAAATTAAAAAGAAAATGAAATATATGTTTAAATTGTTTACTACAGTGTTGTATTATTTTTGACACAACGTTACAAAACTTTACAGTGTTGTAAACGTTTTCAAAATAAGACCACCTTGTATGAATGCGCCTTGTTTCTAGCGTAACGACATAATCTCGTTTGATAGTTTTCGATAGTTTTTTTCTCACTTTTCGAGAAATGGCGAGAAGTTCTTATTGAAGTTACAGCACATGGGGAACTGGGGGGTACTGGGAACTTGAAGCAATGTAAAACAAAGAGTTTAAAGCGATTAAAATTTATTAGAATTAGAAATGGAAGGAGGGCTGCCGGATAAATTTGTGAGGAAATCGTCAGTTTCATGAGAAAAATAAAAAAGTCGTCTTTATCGTTTTGAAAAATCGTAAAAAAAATCGGGCAACTTAAAATTTAGTTTTTTTTATAAAATTTTTGTTTGATTTTTATAAAACATAAACATTCAAACAAAAACATAATAACTTCATACCTAGCTAGCATTTTCAATCGTGTAGGAACTAATGGGAGTCTCATGAAGAGCGTTTTCGATCGTCGGTGACCGCATTTTTTAATTGTAGTAGATTCCTCCAACAAGAAAAACTGTAACACGAGTGAGATTCTTCCATAGCATAGCGATAGACGCTTCTTAAATCGCTGTGGGAATCGTCTAAGACGTGGATAAAGATATTCTAACGAGACTTTCATGTCAAGAATCGTGTCAGACTCATAAGAATATTCTGTAACAAATCGTGAAATGCTCGCCGTACAATTTTTGAAAATATAATTTATACAGAGAGTCGTAAATGGTTCATTCGATGATGGTTTGACGAAAGATAAACAAAGTGGAACATTATTGTTTTTGTACTCTGAAAATAATCAAAAATTTTCTTAAGACTTGCAAATTACAACTGTACCTTAACAAAAGCGGCACGTTTTGCAATTGTAAAAACCGATTTTGACAGCTCGCTTAATAGTGAAGTTTGCCGCTATTGTGAATTATTAATGGCAATTTAGCTATTTTTTTTTCAATATAGCGTTTTTTTTCTCTATTTTTATTTGTAATTTATGGGTTTTATTAAACAAGTAAGCTATAACTGCTGTTCGTGACACAACGTTGACGCTCTTGCTTTGGTATGGCATATCAGCGTAAAAGCTAAGCGAAAGAAAACTTTTCGCCTTCCACTCTTGCTAAGGTACGGCTGTTAAACATTCCAAGATTAAAAAACGAAATTGTCAGAAAATGTAAGGTTTTATTCAGACTTTGGATACTGAAAAAGAATCTTCACTTTTTAGAAAAAAATCAGCAAATCGTAAAATCTAGCAGCCCTGATTGGAAGTAGTATTTTTACTTTTTACTTTTTCCTGATTACTTAACTCATTATTTTGTAGACGAAGTTTTTACTGGGTATGCAAACTTTTTTTTAGGAAAATTTTTTTTCACTCGTAAAACTGTTCTGAGTGGAGAAGCAGCTCACGCTTTTTGTCATTATTTCTTATGGACAACCAGGTCGTTCTTGTTTGTCTGCTTTTCGTGCGTTTTGCGTTTTCACCCCGCATTGGTTAATGGTTCTCCGTCGTATAACTGTTACAGTTACAGTTTTTGCGGTTGTTCAGCATTAACTATATGCAATCGTTTTTAACCTCAAATGTTCAATGTGACTGGTGGAGAACCATACATATATAACTCAGACGATTTACTGATTAGGTGGAACGAGTACTTGTGGTTGAAGCTTCTAAAATTGTGTGATACCGTGGTAATATAACTCAAGAGAGTTAGCCAAAAAAAATTTATAATAAAAAAAAAAAAAAGTAAAATTTTTTGATATCCATTCTTTTTACAAAATTTTTTCTCAAAATGTAAATATTTCAGGATTATTTTGTAAGTGTTATAACGGTCTTAAACTCTTTTTTGTTTTACTTATCCCTTCTTGCACTTATGTAGCCCTCGTATAGAGTATTTCAAATTTAGATAATGCCATTTTTATTTTACTTAATTCATTAAAACACAAAAAAATTGCATGTTTGTCTTTAAACATCATGTACTTACAGACAGATGAATGCAAACAAATTCATTAAAATTTTATCATTTTATGTATTTTTATATACTCGCATTTTTTTGCATTTTAATTATATTTGTCTTATTTTATTATTATCTATAAAGTCAAACAATTCTTTTTTGCTTTGGCATTTTTATAAGAATATATTCTTAAGAATATGTATTTTGCTGTATACATTTTACGGAATTTTGTTTTTATATTTCAATGGTTTGGCTAATTTTTAGTAATAATTTTTACATAAAGTAAAGTTTTTATTAATTTAACCCTTAGATGTCCCACATGTAAGTTGTCCTCATTAAAATAAAACAAATTTGGTATCATTTGGATCACATTTAGAACACAAAAACCCTCCCACAAGAAAAAGTTCACTAAGTGCACCTCATGGTCTGAGTGGACTACATGGTACCTTTAACATACATTACAGGACCAAAATACAAACTCGCAATCCGATTATGTACAAGCGGTACCGTATCCGTCAAGTTCAACTTATTACCGTCCGTTGTGCGGTATTTGTAAAACCAAAATCAAAGCTCAGAGAAAGACTCGTTTTTACTGCGGTAACTGCAACAAAGCTTGGCAGAGAGACAAAAACGTATATTTTCAATGATTGTTTAACAGAATAATTTATATATTTTACAATTATGTATATTAAAAAATAGTGATTTATTTTAAAATAACACAAAATACGTACAAAATTTTGTTTAGTTTACTTATTTGACTGGGGTTTCCAATCGTTGTCTGGCCAGACCATGAGGTGCACTTAGTGGTACTAAGGTTGTGAAACATCGAAGGGTTAAATCGAAGAGCATACGTTTTAAAATATTCACAAACAAGAAGCAAAACTTGATATTTACAGCAGTGAAGGCCACTTTTACAAATCGTATGTACGCGTGCATAGGAATAACAATTCTTCCTGTGGTCTGTGACAATGTACGTTCGGCTGTTGCTTTGTTGTCATTTCTTGTTGATGAGCGTCATTCGTTTTTTGCTGCTGACCTTACAAGTTATTCCAATATATATAGCGGAAGCGCGTTAATGTTGGACATAACGGTATATCTAGAAAAGCCGAGCTGATAGAGAAAAATGGAGTTTTGACTTAAAATCAGCGATCTCAACTTAGTCAAAATTTGCGTTTGGCACTCCTACATTATAGACATATAGAATGAGTTTGTGGAAATATGAATAACAATCCTACCATTCCGCCAACAATTACACTCAAAAGAAAAATCAATCCGTAGCTGAATTAATAGTATTCAATCCCGATTTCGTACTTGAAATAATCAGAAAATGAGATTGATTTAAGTTAAACTAAGATTGAATCAATTTAAAAATGCACTTGATTCGAGAATTATAAAATTGTTTTAATCCGAATTCGTATTTAAAATAATCCGAAAATGAGATTGATTTAAGTTAAATCTTATTGAGTCAATCTCAAAATGCACTTGATTCGAGAATTATAAAATTTTTTTAATCCGAATTCGTATTTAAAAAAATCCGAAAATTATATCGATTTTAGTAAAGCTAAGATTGAATCAATCTCAAAATGCGCGTGATTCAAGTATTTAAAGTTGATTTTATCCCGAATTAGAACGCAAAAAAATTATCATGATTGATTTACTTACCCGTTTTACACCTTACAGAATGATTAAACACCAACATCATGCCCGATATGGTTGTTACTTTAAAAATTTTATGCACATATTTAACCAAAAATACCTGTAGACTAAATGAGAAGCAAGAGTTCAAATTTACTTCTTAACCCTCCGTGGTACACATGAGTCTGGCCAGACATTTTTTTTAATGTGTATAGAAAATCAAAACATGCGTAAGCCGAAGGGATAAACATGAAAATAATATATGTTTTTCTTCTTGCGCTGTTGTTTTTACACACAACAAACTTTGAAAATCACACACAAAAGTCTTTTTATTAATTACAAAAATTGTATTTAAAGAGTGCAACCATTGCAATGCATTGTATAAAAAAAGTACAACTGCACCATATTTTCCATCCCTGACATGCACGAGTGAAAAGAAAAATAAAACAAAAAAAGTTTTTTTGATGTTTCACTTCAATAACATTATTTTCACTTTTCCAATTTACAGAAACACAAGCAATTTTAATTTTCTGACAAAGTCTAAAAAGAGATCTGGAAGTTCTGGCCATGCAATTGTTTGACAACAGATGAATTTTTTGTATGGTTTTCTTACAATCGCCTGAACTGATAATTTAGTTCCGGATCACACACGTCAAGTTTGACACGTCAAGTCTTGAGGTATGGCATTCTCTTTTCCCTTCTCTCCTAAAAGCTCAAGACTTGACAAGTCAAACTTGATGTGTGTGAACCGGCACTTACTTTTTGTGGCAATTTTTCTTTAGCAGTATATTGTCAGCACATTGCCAGACCTTAAATTATTGTAAGATCTGACCGCCGTCTGTACGAAGCTTTAAGCAATACGAGTAACATCCTGTCCACAACAGACATGAGATGCTTAATTAACACTAATATGATGTTAGTGTTAAGTATAGATTTTTATCTTTTCAGAGTTTTTCTCATGTTTTAACACGGGTTTTAAAACGTGAGTTTTAACAACTCTTTTATAAAATTAAATAGCGTTAAGGCTTGCAAGCAGTAATTTTTGTTTTGTTTTTTTTTTTCTCTTTGATAACACGATTTACATTCGGCATTTTTAACATGAGTACGGTACTTCACCATAAAGATATAACAATTTGAATATGAAGTCTTAACATCATGTTTTTACGGGTTGAAAAAATAGCAAAATAACACAATATTGCATTAAAAATGCTTACAATTTCTCTTATATGATACTCCGTTGCAAATTTACATATTAAATAATTTAAAGTTAATGGCTATTCAAAAAGCTGAAGCTACTCCAAATAAATTGTATTGCCTTTAAGTCTGCGTTTACACTATGAAAGTTTTCTTTCAGAAAGTCTGATTTTATTGTTGAGAGAGAAGTGAAGGAAAGCATGTTCTCTTTCCCTCTCACCAATAAACAAAGACTTTCTGAAGGAAACTGTCATAGTGTGAACCCAGACTAAACAAATTTATTAAAAGTTTTCTTTATTAAAATTTAGTTTTTTATTTTTCAAATATTTTTTTCATCAAATTGTGTTTTTATTGGTTTTTCTTTCGTTGAAAAGTGAGAATGTTTTATGAAAATTTATGTTTATACTTTGACATATTTGTTTAGTTTCTAAACAGACAATTAAATTTAAATCATTAAGTTTTCAACAAGTAATTTAGCGTTTTTTTAGTTTTTTAATTTGCAAATACAAAAGAATGGCATAGAATTGATTGTTATTTTGTTTAGTCGTAAAACCTCTATAAATAAATTTTCATTGAGAGAAGTATTCTGTGGATTGGGAAAGAAAATGAGATTTATTTAAAAAACATAATTTCTAAAAAGGAAGTACATATGTATACATAAGTTATTACACCTAGAAAAAGTTAAATCCCTACAGGAAATGTGACTAGTGAATCTGTACTGGTTCACTATGCACACAGTCACCATACAACATGTGCTTGTTATTCGAAATATACTACTGACGTTAACGCTTTTGACTAGGTAGTTCTTTTGAGACATTGGAATCAAAGAATCACAAGTATATTTTAGTAAATCTAGTCTACACTTTGGGTACGAACACGAATTCATAATAAAGTTTTTTTTTATTATTGCTTTAGCTTTTATAGGAATTATACTTCTCAGTTGTTATTGATAACATTTTTTTCGCATTAAAGACAAATGTACTTTGGTATAGACACTTCGTTGACGATGTCACTAAAATAGTCGACAAAACTGATGAACCGCACCCAGGCCTCTTTCAGAGATATTTTATAATACAAATTGTAATTGATTACACAGTGCAACACATAAATCTAAACCCCTTCTCGTGTGGAATTTCTGAAGGTACTTAAAGTATAATTATCGAAATTGGGTTATGCTAGTTTTAGCTGCTGTGCGGATTTTATAAAGAAATCTTTAAATAAAATATTCCTTATAATATAGTTCATAATCCATTAGAATAATGAATCTATTAATATCAGGGACCGTAAGTAACAGTTATATTGAAATTTTAAAACAAAAAAATCATATAAAAGTAAATGTCGAAAAATTTATTCAAGTATACACTGAAAGAATTTTCTCACAATAATAATAAATTTTGACATTAATCCCATGAAAAATTGTATTAAAAAGGAACCTGTTTCATTAAAATGTATTTAATGAAACATTACATTAGATCTATGAATATTATTCATTGGATGATTTTGTATTCATAAATTTGATGATAAATATACAAGATTTTAATGACACAATTTCATTGAAAATAATATTTTTTATCACTATTTTATTGAAGACTTTCAATTTTTTTTTAATTTTTTTTTTATTATTAATTCCCTAAGCTATTCCCGCGAAGCTATGTTTTTTGCCATTACTCAATTAAGAGCGTAAATATGAGATTAAATTGTCCATAACAACAAAAACAACGTTGATTTTTTTGCTAGCGTGTGTACATATTAAAGAAAACTAAAAACATACTTATTTATGGAATGAAAGTTTTTGTTTCATTACTATAATGACATTTTTCATTGTCATAATGAAAATTTTAATTTATGAAGGCATGCTTTTTCGAAATATTTTTATTCTTTTAATTATTGAGACTATAGAGTTATTTAAATGTTAAAAATAATTTTTTGTTTCAATTATTGAAATATGTTGCTTTTATAAAAAAATTTTTGATTTCATAAATTTAATGGCATATTACATTAGATGTATGATATAATTAAATCTTACATTTTTTAATAAACAATTAAACATTTTTTTAGTTTGTATACCGTTTTTTATGTTTCCAATTAAAATTTATTTTTTAACTTGGACAAACTTAAGTTTTCATAAATCCAATGAAAATTTTTAACGTAATTTCGTAATCCAATGAAGCGATTTTAACGAAAATACTTCATTATAACTATAAAATTCTATTTAGATAGTAAAAATTTTCATTTAACCAATGAAAATTTTATTATGAAAATGATTCATTAAATATATAAATATTGATTCTTAAGAACTTGTCTATGATTTTTAAAATTTTGATTTTTATTTTTTCGATCAAAATTAACAGTTATTTTTTATTTTTTTTTGATCTAAAATAACAGTTATTTTTTGATTATTATTTTTTTGCAAAAAAATAACAATTATTTTATTATTATTTTTTTCACTAAAATAAAAGTTTCTCTCTAAAGAAATGTACGTGTAATAATAATTTAGTTGGCCTTAAATGTTTTGTTTGATGTCTAATCGTCATTGGGATTTCTTATGCATATTAAAATAATTGTTTAAAGTCAACTAAATTATGAAAACATGTACATTTCTTAAGAGAACAACTTTTATTTTTGTTCGAAAAAATAAAAATAAAAAAATTGCAGTTATTTTTGTTCAAAATATTTAAAATCTAAAAATAACTGTTATTTTTGATCGAAAAATCAAAAAATAACTGTTATTTTTGTTGAAAAATATAAAAATCTGAAAGTAACTGTTATAATTGTTCAAAAAAATATAAATAAAAACTAACTGTTATTTTGGTTCAAAAAAATTAAAATCAAAAAATAACTGTTTTCATCTTACTTTTATGAAAAAAGGAATAACTGTTACGGTCCCTGATTAATATGTATCTAGTTTGGTAGCCGTGCGACAAAAATGGTAAAAAAAAGATGTTAATTGTTAACAAAACATAATGTTTTCTGAGAAGTATCCTAATCATTTTTATTATTTATTAATTAAGGTTCAATGTCGTTAATGTGCCGAATTATTTCATCTCTTAGCTCTTGAATTATTCTTGGCTTATTGACGTACAATTTTTCTTTTAAATATCCTTAAAGAAAGAAGTCCGACGGTGTCAAATCATACGATCGTGGCGGCTAATTAACATCGCCACGAAGTAAGATAACACGGCCATTGAATTTCTCGCGCAAAAGAGCCATTGTTTCGTTGGCTCTCTTACGGTAGCTGCTTGTCCGACCTAATTTTCGAAGAAGTACGGACCGATGACGCAGAACGAACTGGGCGAGCATGCACAGGTGTTTTCAAATTTTCTAGAGACCGGGTTTGCTCAATTGTGAACCTCTCTATGATTGAATTGGTCAAACACAATTCACAATTGTGTCAAAGACAGGAAAACAAATCTTCAATTGGTTTTCAAAATAGCATCGTGTGTTCTTTGAAAATCAAGTTTTAGACAAAATATACAATTGTTTAATTCAATATTATTTTTGTAAAACTGTTTTGGCTGGGGCTGCAGCTCGCGCGTCATTGTCATCAATTTTTAAGGTCAATCAAGCCAGGACGTCCTTTCTTATCTGCCATTTGTTCCTTTGTCGCATTGGCTTATGTCTTGGATCGTTTACCAATACCGAGTTCTGGAAGAACATGTAAATCAATTAAAATAGACAAGTGTTTGCCTAATGGTCGATATTTGGCCATACATATTTTTTTAATTTGAAGAAAATACAGTGGATCGATTTGGCGACATACCAACCTTCGGTTCATATGTTATGTTCCACGTGAGTGGCCTGTGTCGATTTTTATATCAGATTTATATATGTATGTAGTCGAAATATTCGAAAACCGGTTTCTTGAAAATGTCGAATAATCGACCGCCCTATTTTTTAAAATTTTTATTTGATAATTGGAAAAAACAAAATTTTTATTTATGTGTTAGTATCGAATTTGAACGCTTATAACTCTGAAAATATTGAACAGATTTTAATAAGATATATTTTGTGCACTTCTGGCAGTAAATACCTTTCAAATTGTGTATTTTTTATTCCAGTCGCTGGGCAAACAGAGGAGAAAAGTGTTCTTAACTGTTATGCATAGATAATCATTCAAAGCAAATTTCGATCTACCAAAGGTTAAATACAATTTGGTTTAAAGATTGATGTTGGACTATTGATTGCCATCAGTCGTCAATGGCTGTGAGTGTTAAACGGCAAACCCCTCTGAAGAGATTGAGTGGTTGCAATCCAAACATGTAAGGGTAACCTGTCCGTGAAAGCCTGGATTCGATTCCAGCGATGCCACGGCAGTCAAGAACGAGAAATAATCAATAAATTTGAATTAATTTCATGTTGTAAAATTCCTTTCTTTATAAAAATAATTTAATGAAGATTAAATTTAATGAACTTTAGCCTAATTAAAATATCAATTATCATAATAATTTGATATTGCAAGAATATTATGAGAATTTTGAATTAAATCTAAAAATATTTTAAACAAATTTTTAAAATTTTAAGAGAATTTGTATGAAAACCGCTTGACTAAAGGTTAAAAGATTTGCGAAATAATTTTCAAAATTTCGGTTTTCTATTTTATAAGAACAGCATGACTCATATTTAAAATAATTATAGAAATAATTTTTAATTTTTAATAACGCGACACAATTTTTCTAAAAATTTTGAAAACTCTGAAAAAAGAAAAACTTTTGTACAACAACTAAATAGATGATGCATATTTTAATACATAAATGAAAATATTTATTAAATATTTAAAAATAAATAAATAACATTTATACTCTTCCGCCATATTACTTTTGACTGTCCTTAGAAACGAAATCATTTAAATTTATTCAAATGAATACAAAATACATTAAGAACACGAAAAATGCATAAATGTCTTAAAGTAAAATTTCGTAGCAATTAATTAATTCAAAAATTAACATCTTAACAATACAATTTTCATTTATTGTTTCAGTCTTGAAAATGACAAATTGTTAAATGCAGAACAATTAAAATTTTATGTTTAAATTAACGAAAAAAAAAATTAAATGCCATAAACATTGATTAATAATAACAATACAAAATTAATTTCTTTGATGTTTATGTAAGTATGTGTTTTGTGTTTGTTTGTGTGTGTATTTGTAGGTTCCCAAAAGTATACACCTGCCATTAACAACAAGTCTATCATCGGCTCCTCGTGTGCTTATGTGCAGTGCGTCAGTGGGTACAGAAGCTTCGGTAACATTACAATTGCGCGATGTTAATTCCAATGATTCAATACAATCCAATCAATCATCATCAGAAGCAGCCGCCGCAGCAGCAACAATTTTTGCATCGTCAGCAAATAACCATCATACAGCCGGACAAGGAGCAACAGTTACAACAACGACGACGACAACAGCAACAACAACATTGGATAATGCATTAACCATTGGTTATCCCGATCCAGAAATGTTGGCTGATGTTTTAGGTACATTACAAACAGCATGTAAGTTGAAGCATTAAGTTTTCTAGATTTTAGTACTTTAGAAATATATTTTTTTTAAAAATTTTTTTTTTACAAAAGATCAGAGAGAAATCTGTTTTTTTTGCAAACTTAATTTTTCATTTTGCAAAAAGATAACTTTTTGTAAAAAATGTACTTTTTGAAAATGGTACATTTTACAGATATTTATTTGCTGTGATGTTTTGTTAAAAATTTTATTTTTTGAAATTTTTTCAAAAGGACTTTGTGCTTTTAAAAAATGAATTCTCTTAAAAGATAGGTTCTGTAAAAAAGTACTTATTGATTTTTTTTGTTTAAAAACGCATTTTTTACAAAGCACTTTTCTTAAAAAAATTTTGTCTACGCACTAAGACTTTAAAATTAACGATTTAATTCATTTTGAACTAAGATAATTTTTAGAACTAAGCGAATCTCCGAAAATATAAAACATCACCTTAGGACAACAAGGTTCTCACATGCAAATAGAACCTTGTTGTCCTAAGGGTGCGATATGTATATGCTTTTCTTCCAAAAAGTTTTTTCTTCAAAAAAATTGCGTTTGAATTCCACTCACACACACTGGATGCTTAGGCTAGATCATCAGAAAACCTTTCCAAAGATTTTAGAAAAGCTAAAAACATTTTACAAATAAAACCTTAAAGCGAATAAGAATTATAAACACTCAAAGTCTTACTTGTAGCAATATTAAAGCTTCAGCAAAGCCTCCATGATCGCGCGATAAAATTTTTTTTATTTGGACATGTGAGCTGAATTTTTTCTGTCGCTGTTTTCAATATTTTGTAACTGTTGGGCTTATGACAATGACTTGGTAAGTTAACTTAGTGCCATTTTGCACATAACAGTCCAGATGAAGTGCATTTAAACACCGCTTCTCCTCTTTCGAGCTTGGTACCAGAAAGTTAAGGCATATTTTTCAGTTTGCTATAGCGGTGCCAATCGCTGGGAATGATGTAGTGCCAAATAAGTACACAGATGTAAAAATTAACTCACTGTTAACTCACTAAGCTGACTCATTACAGACAAGTACTTCCTGGCCAGCGTTATATACCATATGTGACATAGTACTTGCTATATCTTCGTTATCGCTATGGACAACAACTGATACAGGTTTTTCAGAGCTTTCGTCGTATGCTAAATCTTCATGATCTCCGAGGCCAGAAACCTACTTGGGACAAATAGTCACTAGCACTATCAGCTTCATCTTCCAAAATGGATCGAATGTCTTTGGGATGAATTTTTTAGGAAAACAACAAATTTTCTTCAAAACGAGATATCATACTCATCGGACTACTGGTACATATGTATGTGTACCATTATGCCATATGAATGGCACATGTATGTACGATTTACTAAAAAAAAGGCAAAACATAAATGTTTGTTTATAAATATTTACCTGCCGCAGTTGTAAATATGTACTTGTAAAAGCCTTAATTCTGCTTTATTTTGAATGGATTATGAACTTTCGCCCATAATATCATGCAGAACCATGCTATGCACTTCATTTTGGTAGCGTTGTAACTTACAAAAATCGGTGCCGTAAATGCAAATAACAAAAACATAACGGAACGCATTAGAATGTTCTCATGAGACCTCGCAACCCAGCAACGATAAATATAAAGCTGTTAGGGATGTTTAAGCTTATAGTGGTACACAAATGTACCATCAGGGTCGAAAGGGTTAAGTCAGTTTCTCTTTTAAAACTAAAGACAGGTTGTTTTGTAGAACAATTTATTGTTGTTTGTTTAAAGGTTAATTAAAGATTTTCATAAAAACAGTTTTTTAAAAGTACATTTTTAAAATATTTATTTTTTTAAAGAAATTCATTTTTATATAAAATGTAAAATATTTTTGTTAAAATTCATAACTAATTTACCTCCTGTTTTTTCTTAAGCTCTTAAGAATACAAATCCCAGTGGTGAGAGTACAAAACAAATTTCCTCCAAATTACCAAATACCAGCGATATTTCAAATGCCAATTTTAATGGTACGATTAAAAATCGTATAACAATTAGTAAACGATCCTCGAATATTATAAACAACAATTCCCAGAATACCAGCAACATTATCAACAATAGCAACAGCCATAGTAGCAACAACAATTGCCTGCGTGATATTTCGAAAACAATAACAACATCAGCGATACAAACGGTATCAACATCAACGAATACTACAACCGCTGTTAATAAAACAAATAGTTACATCAAGAATTGCTTAATACGTAGCAGTAGTTGCAGCAATACTACCAACATAACATCCCTGGCTCAGATAATGAGCAATAGTAACAATAGCAGCAGCAACAACAACGGCCATAGCAATAGCAATAATAATGGTAATCAAATCAATAACAATAGCTCAACTATTAGCTGCAACAGCAGTTTAAGCCAACTTAATAACAACAGCAACAATCAAACAACCAACAACAGCTGCAATAGCAATTTCAGTTCTAGCAGCAACGATAGTTGCTTTAGCTATAGCAGCAATAGCAGTAGCGGTAATTCAGTTGCACGTAGTATAGCATCGTTGAGTCACGGTAGCCGAAAAGTTCCTGGTCCATCAACAACAACCGCAACAACACAAGCAACAAATCCACCGAAAATATTGAAAAAGAGCCGTTCGAAAATATCATCACCCAGTCGTCACGGACCACAGCAGTGTCAGGTGAGAAAATAAAATTATTATAAATTAAATGTTATGTAGCATCAACAATAAGTTTTAGAATTAAATCGTTTATAATTTTAATTGAGACTACACACGAATGGAAACTCTTACGAAAATAATGAACATTTTTCAATGATATAAAAAATATTTATTAAGTTAATTGGATTTTATTTAAAAATAAAAACCGCCTACGCATTTGTCTTTAGCATATAGTGTTTTATAAATATCTGTTGTAAACTTAATTAAAAACAAGTAAGAAAGTATAGTCGATTAAATCCCACCATTTAATGCCCTACACAACACTGTATTTAAACACAAATTTTGGGAACTAAATAATGTTATAAGGTTAAGACTCATATACGATTTCAATGTGCCAAATATTATCTTAATATCAACATCAATATAAGATTTGTTCGCCTTAAAGCGATTTTGGAAAGGAATTTTATAGGGACCTACGGTCGATAATTGACCTAGAAGTACAACATTTTGCAATGACTAACAGCCGTATTCATAACAAAAGTTTGGCATGACGTTAGCACAGAGTTTATTCATAATACACTAACCAAACTCTGGCTAATGTTTTGCTAAACTCTTGTTAACGAGCTTAAACAGCCGTTTAAGCTGCATATACACGACATGTTTTTTACATCTGACTTGTTAAATTTTCCACTGCAGAATACATACTTTAAAACATTGCTTCTGTAAAAGTCAGTTGCAAAATCATCTGACAGCATTTTAATTAGAGCGTGCTCTATTTTCTTCTGACAAACGATCTGACATCAGAAGAAGAAATCGGTATCGGCGGTCCTCTATTATTAGCCGGCTGAAGTTGATATTTTACACTATCGATAAATGTCTGATCAACTCACCATTGAATAGAAATTATCTAAAAATATGTATATAAAACGACTCATTTTAATATCCCAAATTGGTATATTTGAAGTAAAAGAAAAAATGTTAAGATGACTAATCTTTTTTACGGCGCAAATAAAAATGTTTGTGGCGGCAGCACGTTATTTTGAATCCGATAACTACTTTGGTTTCTGCAATAACTATGCGAAAAAAACCAGAGACAATATCAGAAGCAAATTACAGGTTCGTTTGTGACCGAATATTTTAAAACTTCTGTAAAAAAGCAATTAAGACAGGCATGCACAATTACATGTCACTTGAAAAGTTGACAAGTCAGATATAAAAAATATGTCGTCTACATGCACCTTTAATGTTAAATAATTTTGTTTCTTTTTATACCCACACCACAATAGTGGAGGGGGTATTATGCATTTGTGCTGATGTGTGCAACACCTTTAAATATTTATCCTACCCCCACCTTTAAGTATACCGATCGACTCAGAATCACATTCTGAGTTGGACTAACGATGTCCGTCCGGTTGGCTGGCTGGCCGGCTGTCCATGTAACCTGCTAAAGCTTCTTAGCTTAATCGGCATTCTAATTAGCAGCTTGTTGTACGTAGTGTATAATCTGTGGCTAACTTTTTGTTAACGTCGCCAAATTTTATATCAATACCAACATTTATAAGGAAGTTATGGCATTTAAAACAATTTTCGAGAGTAGTGTTTGCATAAATAGCTGTTATGGTTAAATATGGACCGATTTAAAACAAAAATTTGATAAGACAATTTATGATGCTCTAAAATTTTTTTGAGACAAACTTTCTTTAAATAGCAACAGAATAAGATAGTCATTGGGCACAAAGACTACTTCGGAAAGAAGTTCGCACGGAGCAATAGCCAGTTCCTTATGACAGTACAGTTTAGATGAATGCACCAAATTGCAATAGATTATTTTCAAAATTACGACCTGTACATTGCGCACAAGGTTACATGATCAGACAACCAGACAGCCAGCCGGACGGACGGACCACGTTAGATCGACTCAGAAGTAATACTTAAGGGTGGGTCTAGAACGAATATTTGTATGTGTTACACACATCATCACAAACGCATAATACCCTCTCCCCTATTGTGGTTTTTTTTTACAAAATTTTCCCAATTATTTTCAAAAATATTTTAATACATATTTAAATTTTTTTTTTCTTTAAATGGCGAAACAAGTACTTGACTACTAAAACATGTATTTAAATACAATAAAATAAAAATATAATAAAATGGAATAAAATTGAAAATCATTCAGACATTCAAGTACCCCATAATCAAATATTTTCCGTCTATCGTCGTCTGACGTTGTCGTACACGGGCTACATGTATAATATAGACATGAGTTGTACGCAGTGTTGCCAGGAAGTGCATTTCGTTAAGTGCTAAAACGTGGAAAAAATTATATTTAAATGGTCTACAGAAGCTGCTAAATGTTTATAGAAAAATACATATGTTTTTTAATATTTTTAGCAATATGTACTTTAAATTCGAAAGAAAACTAACAGTTTCATATTATGATGCATGTCGCACAGTGGGATGGATGGCTTCATACATTTTTGTGCAAAAACTATAAGGAGTTGTCGTAGATTATTAAAATTTGGCACAGAAAATTATATTAACTAAATAAAAAAAATTTAATTTCAGCAAAATCATCCACGCCCACTGCCCATGCGATCCAAATCGATTTTATTTCATAAAATGTTTTCTATGAAAGAAAAAGTTTAAAAATCCGGCACATACACTTTCTGGAATAATAAATGGATGCAAGCCAAATCTTTTGATTTTTTTTCAACCAACTCGAAATCTGTCAAACTAATCATTTGGCAGAGCCATACACGCCTTGATTTGGACAACAACCGACTCAGCTGACAATTGGATTGCAACTTGTTTGGGGTGCTTAAGTTTTTGAATTTGTGTATTTTATAAAAGTGTTAAGTTATTTAATGCCTCCACAGAAAAAATTCAAAATTGTCTCTAATCAGAAAAAAAATTCATCATCTCTATTAAAAAACTTAATGCATTTTGACAAAGAAAAAAAGCTAAAACCTAAGCACCAAATATTCTTAAATGGCATCACTGTTAGTACACAGGCGGCGAGATTTGTAAGGGGGTTTTGAAAACATCTCTAATTAAAACATACACGTTTTTACGCTTTCTTTTTTTTCATTTATTTGTTACGTTTCATTTGTCTTTGTAAAATGTTTATTATAATGTTTATATTTTTCTTTTTTCTACTTTTTCAGATTTGTAATAAAATTTTTGGAAATGCATCAGCGTTGGCTAAACATAAACTGACGCACAGTGACGAACGGAAATACGTGTGTGTTATGTGCTCCAAGGCATTTAAGCGACAAGATCATTTGTAAGTTTTTTATAAGTTTTCAAATTTTAAATTTTCAAAAAAATATACATGCATGTATGTATTCATACATACATTTGTATCTAACTAAAGGGTGCCCCAGTAAGAACGCACTTTTTCATTTTAAAATAAAAATATTCTTTCGTAAAGCACTCCATTTTTAATAATCGGAATAGCCGACCAAAAATTTTTTAAATGCATTTCTTCTGTCAGAACTTCTGTGCCTTTTAACCCATTTAAAACCTCAATTCTAAATTTGAATAACTTTTTTAAATTTCTTTGACAGAAATGGACATATGATGACACATAGAAATAAAAAGCCATACGAATGTAAAGCTGAAGGTTGTGGTAAATCATATTGTGATGCACGTTCATTAAGAAGACATACAGAAAACCATCACGCCGGTATAATAACACCGCACAATCAACAACTCACAATATCCAATAATAATTCCAATTCAAATTTAAGTTTATCCCCAGCAACGGCCAATGGTAAGTTAAAATAAAAACGAACACTTCTTTACGATTGACTTAATGTAATAAAAATTGTATGCAATATGTATAAAACATTTTTTTTTTATAAGGAGACGCCAGTTCACCAGATGGTGCCACCTGTTTAGGAACATATCTCTCAAACGGTGGTACAGTGGTCGATGCAGCTACTGGCTTAGCTTTGACAGAAGAAGAACTTAAAGCTTTAAATGTGCCTCTCAAAACGGGCGTAAATTTATTATCACCCACATCTACTGCATCCTCCATGTCGTCCTCAAGCAGTATGTCGAACGGTCCTGGAGCCACTATAACTCTAACCGATAACAGTGGTAATTTAGAGGGAGAAGGTTTAACTCGCGAACAGTTGGATTTAATTAGTAAAATTATGAGACAAACTAAGCAAACCACAGCACAAGTGACAGTATCTTCACCAACCAGTAGTCAATCGTATAAAATCGATACAAATCCGCAGGCAACAGTCCAGACGCAAACACAAAATTCCCGACCCAGAACCTGGAATATGCAACTAGTGAGTTTTTATTAATCGCATAAAAAAATCGGTATTAACTAAATTGTTTTTGTTTACTTTAGCTTAATTCTGCCCAAAATGTTGCCATAACTGTAGACGAGGTCAATGCGGAAAATACCAATGATTCTTCTAGTAAAGCCCAATCAAATATTAAAGAAGAGGAAGTTGAACTTGATTTATCCAATTCCATTAATTCCAATATATTCAATTTAGTTAAAATTGATCAGAAGCCAGTAGAGTGTAATTTATGTCATCGCAAATTTAAAAATGTACCCGCCCTTAATGGTCACATGCGTTTACATGGCGGCTATTTCAAAAAGGACCCAGAAGCGAAGAAAAGTGAAAAGAAGGAAAATAGTGGTCCCCCCTTGCAGACAGCCAGTATAGGCGTGAGAGCTTTAATTGAGGAGAAGATCATAAGCAAACGTAGTAAAGATTTAAACAAGGTAAGAAAAATATTTAAACCTTCCATTTGTCGCAAGCGATCTGGTTGATACAAGCTATAATTTCTTTTTTGCTCGAGAATATTAAGCTATTAATCACCAGCCGGCGAAAAATTGGTAAAATCATGTTATGTAAAATTTATAAGATATCTGTGAGTTCTTTGTGGCCTTGTTTAATGTTAGAACTGTTCTTTTAATTTTTATTTCCAGGGTGCCTTTGTAGTCCCCGCTCCGCCCTCAAATAGTACTCAAAACAATGCTACAACCATCCGTAGGTCCATTAGTGATTTGGATAGTTTCCTTAATCCCAAGACACAACCGATCAGTACAACTACAGCAAATCAGACAAATTCCACGCAACAACAGCAACAGCAGCAGCAACAACAACAACAATTAGCAGCCGCTACAACTATGAAAACAAATCCAAAGGCCAATATTAATGTGCAAGACATTAATTTGCCCCAAAGTATCGAAATTTACAGTACTAAACAGCAACAGCAGCAGCAGCATCATCAGCACCCAAAGACAATGAATAATATTGGAGTTGGTACCACAAGCACCGCCCTAAACGCCGAACGAAGTGCAACGAAAACAACTACATCGACAGCAGCAACGATAAATACAACGACAACACGAAGCACATCAACCGATCCAAAAGATTCGACTTTAATCGAATTACTTAAACGGGGCACACGCATAGCCGTCACCCAAAAGCAGCCAACCAACAACAATACACCTTTGGGCGGTGTATCCCGCCAGATAATAACGAATAAAAATAATTGTAGTGTCATAATACCTTCAGAAGTCCAGGTGGTATCGACTAAGGGAACGCTTAAGAAAGATAATCACATACAAATGACGAATGCCACTAATGTAACCCTGCCCGACGGCACTCCTTTGTCCCTAACCATAGCCCAAGGGACAGATAGTAACAGTGATGTCTATACAGTCACTTATACCAGTGATGGTTCGGCCATATTTGGTGAAAATGAAGTTTATAATGTCAGTGAGGCCGAGATGTTGTTGCAAACTGTCGACACCATGCAATTGTTGAGTGATGCTGGCGACAATTTAAAATCTGAACATTCCGAACAATATGAGGTGCTGGATAATAAAATTAAACTGGAAATTGAGCAGCAAAACTGTGTGGATCAGCAACGGCAGCCGTTGCAACAGAACTCAAGTCATTGTCAAACAACACAAACTTTACCAAACTTCCAACATTTCCATTCCAAAGAGTTAATCATACAAAATCCCGGTCTAATCAATCAACAACAGCTTAGAACAAATACCTTGCCCTTGCCACAAGATATGAAACATCAATTTGCCTCCAGCCTCAATTCACCCATGCATTCTCCTCTTGCCTACCCTACACCACCTTCCAGTCATGAAAATGTTACTCAAACATCGCCCTACATAGAGGACAATCATCATTTTAATGATACCCAAAATATCTTCTTCAATGAGTCTTTAATTTCCTCCAATAATACGGGAGAAAGTGAAAATGACAAAATAATGAAACTGAAAAGTGTACTCGAAGACAATTCCTTTGATTCTAATATAAAGGTGGAAGATTTGCTAAATGGCACAGATGGTGACACAGAATGTGATTTGAGAGAATTTGCCGAAGCAAATCTATCCTTCTTGGATGAGGATCAAGAATTTCTTAACGATTCTCGTAATGCAACTTCGCCTCTGTCAGAATCGTTCTTTACCAGTGGCATAGGAACTGCCGAAGAGGTCAAGGAGGTATTAAGAGAAGTCTTAACAGAGGATCAGCTAAATATGAATTGTGAAAATCAAGGGGAGAATATAATAGATTTATATTATTTGCCTGGATTAAGTTTACAATCACAAATGATGCCCAATTCCGAAGATCCTCTATTGTCTTCTTCCCCTAGAGATTTTGGTCAGCAGCAGAAAATCCAAAATCCCATGCAACAACAACAGCAAACTGCGCTGCCACAACAACAGCAGCAACAACAACCACTCCAACACATTCCGCAACAACAACAACAACAACAAAATCTAAACTCACAACACAATATACAATACAGTAATCAACAGCAGCAGCTGCAACCTCACCAAACTCAAATATTGAAAATATCTTTAGATTCAAATCCACAAACTTCATCTGCCGCCGTAAATGCCTCTTCAGAAATAAATCAATTGATTTTGAATATTCCCGCAAATGTAATACAGAATTCCTGCAATCCAACCTCCGTAACATCTTCTCCAGCAACTACAACAACTACTATGCACTATAATGTACAAAACTTACCACAAGTACAAAATCAGTCGAATAATATTCAACAGCAACAGCAACAGCAGCAAATACAACAACAACATCAGCAGCAACAGCAGTCGCATCATTTGCAGACTCAACAACAGCTACAACAACAGCAACCAATACAATTTCTTACATCCACAACCATAAACTCACTTAATGAGGCCTTAATGCAGCCTATAATCTACACTAGTGGTACCACCGATAAAATGACACTAAAATTAGACAACAACAACCCCAACTCTTCTAACCCACAAATGCAAAATATTATAAATCTCAATAAACCCCTAGATATTGTGAAGAACACAACCTTAAGCCATATAATATTTCCTCAACAAAACAACTTTTCGAATTCCAATGCCTCCAGCACCTCATCGTTACAGCCGCTATCGAATCAAACCAATTCTATTTTGAAAAGACGTTTAAAAGGTCATTCCTCATTGGACTCTTCGTCATCAAATTCTTCTTATTCGAAATATCAAGCTCTATCGTCATACAAGTCAAAACTGCGCAAACCCTCGCGCACTCACTATACACCGGCTCCCATACTAAACCCTGAACGTAAGGGAAATGGTTTGTATTGCAATGTTTTAAAACAATTGGGTTGCTCTCTTTTGTCTTTTGACAACTTTGATGATGATTTTGATGATCCTGTGGGTTTGGTTGATTTTTCTGACGAATCAAAAGTCAATTTAGGTTCCGCTTATCAAGCGGCTATGCCTGCATTTAATGAAACCGCCTGCTCTAGATCGTCTATGGATGAAACAATTGGTTGTGATCTGATGTGGAATCCAGAGTGTCAAAAGGATGAAAAGATCTTAATGAGATTTATTGATTTAAGTAAATCATCGGCTGTACCCTTGGGAAGTCATTCGGAGGAGGTTGCCTTAGAGGCTTTACTGAAGGCCCAGGGTAATACTGCTACGGCTGTTTTAAGTTTATTACAAACTCAATCGAACTCATTCCAAATTAAATGGTCATCTCAAGAGTTGGAGATATTTCTGAAGGGTTTGGAAAAACACGGGAAGGAATTTGGTAAAATATCGAAAGAGGTGAGTGTAAATTTAAGATTTTTTTTACAACAGCAAGTTTTTTTTTTAATTTTCCGATAACTGTCTGAGACGTTTAAGTGAATTTCTATATTTTACGAACCAGCCTTACAAAATTTGCTTAGAAAAAGTCTTAAAAATCGTTTGCTAATTAACAACTAACAAAATAAAAAATAATCAAACATTTCACAGAAGATCGTTTGATTCGATAAGATCATTATATTTACCAAAAATCTCACTCATTTACTCGCAGTATCGATTATAACGGGTGATTCAAGTAGATATACTTTTTTCAATAGAATATTTTGGACAGATCACGTGTGAGTCGTGTCATGCGGTCATGTTATTTTTGTTTAGTATTGTTTGGCATTTCATAATGGAAAGACTAACGCCTGAACAACGTTTACAAATCGTTTAACTTTATTACGAAAATTCACGTTCTGTGAGGAATATGTTTCGTGCACTTCGCTCAACTTATGGTCAACATAATCGGCCTACTGAGCGTACTATTCGCAACACTATCACCCATTTTGAGACCCAGCATTCATTATTGGATAATATTCGACCGAACAGACCACGTCCAGCACGCTGTGAAGAAAATACAGCGGCTGTAGCTGAGAGTGTACACGAAGACCGTGGAGAGTCGATTCGGCGCCGTTCGCAGCATGGTAACCGACTATTGGATGTCTGAAATTGAAGCTCGTGATCTTGTCGACATTTGGTTTCAGCAAGACGGCGCCACTTTCCACATATCGCATCAATCAATAGATTTATTGAGAGAACCCTTAGGTGAGCACATAATTTCACGTTTAGGGCCAGTCGATTAGGCACCAAGATCGTGTGATATCACACTGTTAGACTTTTTCCTGTGGGGATATGTAAAGTCTAAAGCTAATGCAGACAAAATCGCTTCGATTCAGGCCTTGGAGGAAAACATCACACGTGTCATTCGCCAGTTACCAGTCGAAATGCTCGAACGAGTCATCAAAAATTGGACTCGACGGATGGACCAGCAACGGCCAACATTTGATAAAAATAATCTTCAAAAAATAAATGCCAAAGAATGTTCTTTCAAATAATAATAAAAATTCCCCATTAAATTTGAATTTTCTGTGATTTTTTTTTTTTTTTTCTTTAAAAAATTAGGAAACCACGAAATGGACCACGCTTTAATATTAAAATAACCGCCTTTCTTTAAAAAAAAAATGAATTTTTTTAAATTTTTATTAACGCAAAAAAATTGTTTTCATATCTTTCAACAAACCGCTTGTATGGTTTATTTGACCTTTGAAACATTTCACAGAATTTAAACAAAATCTAAATGGGCGAACCTCAATTTTTCGAGAGAAAAATCGCAAATTTTACAAAAAAGAAGTAAATTTTAGGAGAAGAAAAATCGCAAATTTAAGAAAAGGAATTTAAAACTTAAACAGTCTAAAAATTTCTAAAATTCTTTAGATTCAGCTAAACAAATTACGTTTCTTTTCTTTAAGAATTAATTATGAATGCTCTAACATTTTCAGCTCGGTTCAAAAACCACAGGAGAGTGTGTACAAATGTATTATTTTTGGAAGAAATTATGTGTGGACTACAAGGTAACCCACCTAAAAACCGAAACACCACCACAAAATCATGCCAATGATCCCAAACCTTATGTATGCGAAATACCAGATTGTTCAGCGGTGAGTTTTACAAATTTCCAATATTTTATCTTACTTTTTAATACTTACAAGTGAAATGCTTTTCTAACAACTAATTCTAACAAATTCTTTTATCTTTAAATAAAAATCGAACCCAAACCAACCAACCTTTTTGAAACTTTTTCAGAGCTTTTCTTCTAAAGCAGCTCTGCATGGTCACACTCGCATTCATACTTATGGCCGTAATTCCCACAATAATCAACACAATAATAATAACCATGCGAATGCAACTGCTACAGCTACTAATACAAATGCAAATTCCTCGCAAGGTTCTGCTACCAATAATAATAACAATAACAATAGTAATCATCCAATGCATAATAATCCCCAATCTAGTCAAAACAACACGGCGAATTCAAATCAAAAAGATTCGAATGCCAATAAAGACAATACTGAATTCCCCTGCAAGGTGTGCGGCAAGTAAGATTCCCCCAACTCAATTTTCTACTCTATTTCCTTCATTAAAATTATTCTAAACCAAAAAAGAAACAATTCAAAATAAATTTTGTATTGTATTCAGTAATAACAGAGTTTTCAGTTAACATTTCATTTTTAGATTGGATTTGTGTTAAGAAAGTTTTATGTTTTTTTTTTTCTTTTTTTAAATACAGACTGCGTAAAGAAGCACGTTGAAATTTAGCTTTTTGTTTTGAGAATTTATTTTTTTTTTTTTTTGTTACGTTTGAGTTTTAACCTGCCTTTACACAAGCAAGTACTTAATTTTGTATTTGGAAGTAGAGTATACGTATTATTATCGCAAATGTGGAAGAAATAGTCGAATGTCACATTAGCACTAGAGAAGCTAATGCTGACTATCCCTTTCTTTTCTATGTTTCTATATGTCAAATCCATGACTTCTATTAGTATGTCAAATACATATAACCACATACAAAAAAAAGGGATAGCTAGATTCGTAGTGTACCTTGGAATGTCATACAAGTTGCATGAATGTTTACACAGTCAAGTGAAAGTTCTTTATAAATCAGATTTACCAAGTGTGCAGCAGAGCTTCACTTCTAAATCAATATTTGGATTTAATAATTATCATTATTTTTTTGATGATGTTTTTAAGTCCTCGTCCATATTATAAAACATTTGATGCAGAAACTTATCTTTTTAAACTGCATTCGTGTCCAGAAAACAAAACTTTTGTCTTGCAGTAATAAAGCATTTTGTATGACTTCTTTCTCTCTTTCTTTCAATAACGAACTCACAAAAACTGCTCTTACACGAAATAAAGTACACTTTTCCGTTCGTCTTTCCCTTTTTATTAACAAATTCAAATGATTCGCAGCAAATGTTTCACAATATGGACGAGGACTAAAAGAAATCTATTGTCTGTTTATGCACATACATTTATTTGACAAAAAAAAATGGAAAGAGCGCTATATTCGACTGAACCGAATCTTAACTACCCTCCACTGGACCGGCCCTAACGAAATGTAGCTGAATGATTAATAGATAACCTTATGATACAATGACAGACAAACTTTTACTGCAATAGCGTTATTTGTAATGGTTTAAAGCGTGCAAAAGTATTTGCGAAAGTGGGCTTTATAAAGGCCCATGTTAAAATATTGAAAGATCCTCAAAAAGTTGTGTAGTAAGATTTTATAATCATATTAAATGGACTTGTGCAAAATTTAATGATAATCTGTGCATTCTGTCACCAATTTTTGTTAATTTCAGTAACAAATCTCTTTTCCTACTGAAAATTTCAATCGCAAACTGCTTAGGAGAACTAGAAAGAATCTGGTACTTTAATTGTGCTTTTCTGTTGAGTCTTTCGAAAGTGAGCGTGATTTCAACAGACGGATAGACAGACAGACGGACATGGCTAAATCGACTTAGAATAATAAAAGGTGAAGAAAACGTAGATGAATAATAAAATAGTTTTAAACGGAATTACAAACTTAACATATCCACATTTGCCACTGGTTATGGTTTAAAAAGGAAATATTTTTGAATGTACTTAAAATAAGTTAAAGCTATAATTATTGTTTCCACTATTGAGTGCTGGTTTACACTCTTCAAGTTTCAATCGTCAAGTCTTGAGCTTTTAGGAGAGAAGCGAAAAGAGAATGCCGTTTCTTTTCCTGCCTCTCCTAAAAACTCATGTCTTGAAGACTAAAACTTGAAGAGTGTGAACCAGTACTTACTTGTTGCAGGTGCCAAAAATCACTGTCTGCTAAAATCTCTTGCAAGTTGATGGTCTGCAAGTACGAAAATTATAATGCTGGTAGTTAAAGAGTATATTGTGTTTTTCGAACTCGCACTTGCATGTGTAAAGGCCAAGTTATTTAATTCAAATTAAATTAATTTTGCCTGTAGCTAAATATCGTCTAATTCACTTGAAATCATTTTCCCCTTTAAAAGTACCAAATTTTTTTTGTACCCTAATATCCCTTTAAACCAGTGTGTTATCCCACAGACAAACCCCATTTCATTCAAATTTATGTAATGTTTAAGAAGTTGTTGCTGTTGTTTGTCTGAATTTTTAGTTTCGTTCAGTTTTTATTCTATTTGATTTCTGTTCATTTATGTATTTTAGAATTAATAACAAAAACATCATGTAATAATTGTTGTTTCTTTTCATTTATTTGTTGTTGTATTTATCAAATATTTATTATTATAATATATTTTTCCAAAAAAAAAAAAAAAAAAATCGTACGAAATCCACTCAAAATTCTCAAATTAAAGCGAAGATTCACTACTCATAGAAGTTTTTGATCAAAATCGTTGAATTCCCTCAACAATTTCAAATTTCTTCGTTCAGCCTCCAAAATAGTATTGAATATGAACAAAAAGAATCTGTATCAAAAGAAAGTGTATATCGCAAAACATAAAGTCTAGTCAGTCCATAACTATATTTATCGATGACTTACAGACATACGTGTTAAAGAAAACTAGTAAAATTTATTAAGAATTCATCATCAACTTGGATTAATTGTAAGTGTTATGGCAATTTTTTTTTCTTGTTTTTTTTTCTTAATTCTTTGTTTTATTTCATTATTTTCCTTATAAAAAAAAAAAAATAAGAAATTTTTTAAAACTTCCCTAAACCTTTCTTTACTTTCTTTGAATCGTACAAACATTTTTAAAAAACAAATTCTGGCTATTTTGTGTAAAATACTTTTGTAATTTAATAAATTTCCGCTACTAAAGAACTATTTTAACGAACATTTTCATTTAATTAAACACTGTTTCATGTAGTTACAAGTGGTACTGGCAAAGTATTGAGTAGTGTCGGGTATCGAGTATTTGCTGTTTTTTAGTACTGAATCCTCAAAAGACGTTACTCAATACTTTTAGAGTAGTGTTAAGGCAAAAAGTTAAGGGCAAAATAAGCCACACAAATCGCTTGGAAAACACACACTTTTTTTTTGCGTTTTGTGTTTGTCAAAAAACAGCACAAACATATTTTGTACAAACATTAAATTTTTGTTTTCAATTAATGTAGACGCCGATAGTGGCGCGGCAATTTTAAAAAGAGGAGAAAAAACAGCCAATTAAAGAGTAGTTTAAGCAACGAGCTATTTTAGGGCAAACAATCTTGTTAAAAAAACTATAATTTACGTCTGAATCCCTCTTCACTCTCCTTAGTTTTCACTGAAATGATTACATTTAGCATTAGACACCACACAAATTTGACAAATATTCAAAATGTTTGGAAAATATTAAAAAAATTCAATATATGTACATACATTCAAACATGCTTCATATGTTTGTACAAACAGCTAACACCCGGTTTGTTTTAGCTTTACTAAAAAATTTAACGACACACTTTTAAAATACAACTCTGTTTAAAAATACAATACTGCCTAAGCCACTTTTACACTATTCTACAAGTATTCAAATCCAACGATTTTTGGTCTGATTATCAAAAAATAAAAAATAAATATTTATATTACAATGTAAATGAAATAATTGAGCTCGAGGTCTGTTGTTTTAAAAAATTTTTATTTTATTTCTCCGATATTTCGAAATTCATCGAATTTCATCCTCAGGGACAGTTGTAAAAACTACACAAACAAATAAACTTTAAGCTATAGTTGTTTTAACATCGCCATATGGTATTGCACTATGTGCTTAAAGTTTATTTGTTTGTGTAATTTTTACAAGTGTCCCTGAGGATGAAATTCGATGAATTTCGAAATATCGGAGAAATAAAATAAAAATTATTTTAAACAACAGACCTCGAGCTCAAATTTAAAGGTCGAATAAATACTACATTAAATTTATATTACATTTTGCGTATACACTATCACACTTAAAATAAAAAGAAAACTCTTTTTAGAATATAAGCAGCAGCTGTGCAGTAAATAAAACATTTACAAATACATATGTATGTGTGTATATACATATTCAGTCAAATCCCGATAATTCGTCAACGCAAGGGACCGGCCATTTCTTACGAATTATAGGGGTTTTCGATTTATAGGGGTTTCGATTTAACGGGGTTAAAATAAAATACAAAATAAATACATAAAATAAAATAGCAAATTCTAAAAACTAAAAACTTTCAAGCTCTGGATATTCAGGTAGTTTTTTCGCGCTTCAGCTTACTGCCTGAATTTATAAACGATTATTAAATTTAACAAACGTTTATTAAGGAAAATTTTCATACAAAATTTGTTTTGTAAACCTTTATTAAATTTAATTAAATTTTGTAAATACGGGCTTTAGTCTTTACTTTCTTTTCTGTTACGAATCAGCTGATTTGTTGTTGTTACTAAAAAAACCTCTGAAATTGATTAGTTTTTCTGTTCTGTTACGGTGGAATCTGTAATACTAAAAACTTGTTAAGTAATTGTAAGTGACAGCAACAGAAAGTAAAGACTAACTGAGCCTTTAGGCGTGCGCTTTGACATTTTTTTTTATTACCCTGCAAACTACTCCATGGACTGGTCCGATGTAATGCAAGCATGGACCATGTCATTGTTAAAAAGCGTTTGTAGTGAGATGACATGTCTTCGTTTTTTAACGAAATGTTTTCGTTTTTAAACGAAATTAAAACTAATCCTCTTGTGTACACAATGGAGTAGTTTTAAAACTACTCCTTTGTAGTCCAAAGATGGGTTATATGGTCCTGCCCTAGGATATCGTAATGTTAAATAGGCCATGTTTTTTCCATACGTTTGGGTTACTTTTGGACTAGTCCTAGTCCCTTGTGGGCTACTCTTTACACGCGTGTTTGGACTGGTCCTATGATTTGCAGGGTATTCATGTAACAAACTGATATTAAAAAATAAACACACACAAGCAACAACCCACGCAAAAAAAAAATTGCGGTGAAAAAAAATCATTCTTTCAATGTTTCTGTTGTTTTTATTACGAATTATAGGTGGTAGTTAGCAAACAATTACGATTTATAAGAGTTAAAGAAGATTTTATTTGGAAAAATTATTAGGAATTAGCGAGGGGAGCAAAATGTATAGACATTTTACGAATTAACGAGATTTTTTCAAGGGACCGCAGGTTATTACGAATTATCGGGAATAACGATTTATCGGGGTACGAATTATCGGGATTTGATGTAGGACTGCTTTCCATTCGACTGAAAGTTTAATTATAGACAGTGTTACCGTTTAAAATTTTTAAAAAGTGGAAAAAAGATGTTTGATAAAAATAAAGTTTCTGCAACAAGTCTTTTAAGAAAATAAACGTCAAACCCCTTTTATTATGAGTTTTATTTATATAAAACAGAATATAAAACGTTACAAACGTAAAAAGAATAAAATAAAACAAAAGTCAAAAAGCGTTTTTAACATTTTCCGTCTTATTAAAATATTAGTTGATTAAATTTGAATGCTTGAAAATAATTTTATGTTTTATGGGAGCAAACCTTAATTCCCATCGGTATCGCAAATATTTTGGGAGTAAAATTTGTAATGATTAGTATTCGTAATAACTACTCATTAGATTAATTTTTAAGGGTTAAGTTATGATAACAAATTCGATTACTTTTGGTTTTGCATGATTACTGATTGATAACGACTACAAGTAATCAGAAGTGCCGGCGATTACTACAAAATATTAAAAAAGAATCAAAATGTAATCCGATTAATTTCAACGATTATTTTTAATTATTTTTGATTAATTTAAAAAATTGCTAATTAATCAGTGCAAGTTTTTGGTTTAAAATGTGTATAAACCAGCAAATCTATAACTCAGTAAACATTTAAGCCATCTCTAAACGCATAAATTGGACGTTTAAACTACCAATACAAGCAATATGAATTTGACAACATATATCGTAGTGCTGCCACATTATTATTTTTTGCGCTAAATATAATATATGGTGCCCTGATTTACAGCTATTAAGTTTAAAATTCATATAAATTTAAGTTTACTTTAACTAAATCAACGTTTAAACATTCATTGATTTATAAGTCATTAATGTGGGTAATAATATATGATATTAAAAAAATTCTTATATATTTATATCCATAATAATTAGGTTCAAAATTAAATGGCTCAAGGTGTTACAAAGATTGAGCCATGCATTATCGGCAATAACCGTTGAGAATGTAACCAGCACAGTTTTGGATACACTTTATAGTTTTTACGCAGTTTTTTTAGCGACGTTACAGATGATGAAATTGATGATCCACAAGACCATATAAAAACCTGAGTGACGATCCGCTATAAAGCATCAATTCTTCAGATATCTAAACGATAATTCAATGGATGACGAGAATCGGCAAAAATATGATTTGATAAAAGAAGGATTTATATACGTTAAAAGTTCCCTTATGTCTTCAGCTCCAATGAAAGACTGTTTTTTTTTTGACGGGATCATCAACAGTCCAAGGCTATAGTGTGTTGTCAAACTAGATCATGGCATCGAATGGATTGCAGAAAGTAAGAAGAAACCTCGTTTCATTCGAAAATCCGTAGAAAAACTCGTTCGTTCCAAAATCAAATCTATTATTTTTCTATATTTAAGTTTGTTTTAATTGTTCAACTGTTGATTTATTAATCAAGAATGGCATAACACTCCATTAAATCGGACGGAATATGTTGATTGCATTTTCCGAAAATTCGAATAAAGTGTAACGAATCAGTTTTGCATCTCACCTGCTCATATTTCAATAACTATATTAAAGCTCAATGCGGCACGTATAAGAATTAAAATATCCAGTTGAAATTTTTACAGAATACTACCATTTGAAAGGTATTGCATTAAGGTTTAAGGTCCAATAAGGTCCAGTCTCATATAATTTAGTATCAAGGTTAGAGTAGAAGTCGGAGTCGTACTTAAAAAATTTCAACGCATGGAGTCGGAGTAGGAGTAATAACTATCTCTTGACGACTCCACAGCCCTGCTTTAAACAGGTTATCAATTGTTAAAAAAAAAATTTTTAGAGCAAATGAATACACAATTGTTGAAAGTAATTAAAAATAATCGTTAAAAGTAATCGGATTTCTTTTCGGATCTTTTTGATTATTTTGTAGTAATCGCATGTACTTCTGATTATTTTTCGATTATTTGTAATCGTAATCAATTAGTAATTTTTTCTTGTAGAGTTACATTATCACTACGATTCTTTTCAAAAAGTAATCTAAATGATTACTAATCGAAGTCGATATTTAACAGGTGTGATATAATGAATAATTTTTGTCTTCATTTTCTATATTAACACCCCTTTAGAAAAAAAGAAAAAAGTAGTTTAATTGGGTCCTACCTTAGAGTACAAATTAAAACTTACATGTTTCCTTCTCGTTCGCATTAACACTTGTTGTGAATTTATTCAGTAAAAAAATTTGCGGGAGTAGGTACACATTGGCGATGCCACATTTTTAAAGCTTGAGAATTAATTCCCAAGAAATTTGTTATGGGAATCTTTCAGAACACGAAATACAAAAAATTTGGGAATATTTTATTGGGAGTAGTTGTTTGCGATAAGGGTCATTGCTTTTAATATTTTGGCGATGATGCCACAGTAGACCACTCTTCGTCTATTTGAAGATTTTTTTGGTGAAGAGGGGAAAAAGTCGCAGAATTAACTGCTTTTAAAAAATCTCACAAAAAGTCGCAGACCCCCAAAAAATTTGAGATTCGAGTCGAGAAGAGCTAACCCTGGCTATAAATATTAACGTGTTTGTGTGGGTATACCATTGACTTATTTGGTGCACCTTGGGGCGGATAACCCTGTAAAATTGTACACAGTTGAATTTAATTTAAATAAATAAATAAATTTATTAGACCGATAAACTGTCCGTTACCGATTTTGGGTTTCTCAATATTCCGACAAAAAACATTGTTTTCAGTTGGCAACACCTCTCAAAATACATGTAAAAGTTGGGAGTCAGCTGATTGAATTTATCCGTTCGGAAAATAAAAGAAAAGTAAATAATTGGCAGATGAGTGCTGGTTAGATTTGCTTCTTGAGACATTGAAAAAACCAAATTTCATTAATGTGCAGATTTTCGTTGGGAAAAAAGATAATCGTGTACTGACAAAACGGCCATTAGGAAATAATTGTTTCCGTGTAAAAAAAGCTGAAAAAAATAAGTATAAAATCTACAAGGTTATTAAAAAAACTTTAACAATTTTATCAAAAGTTATAATTGTATGTGTGCCACTAAAGAATCTGAATGGAAAATCAAACCAATTTAGATATTGGGGCAAAAACACCACCTACACGGGCTTGATGTCAAGCAGTTTGCCAATGTATTGTGCCCTTTAAAGTTTTCTAAGGAATTTTTGATTACAGGGCTACACAATTGTAACTTTTAATTTATTTCTAATGTATTTTATTTATATTTTCATCACTTTTTGTTCTTTTCCAATAATTTTACTTTATTTCCTTAAAAAAAATCACTCTGTCTCTGTCTATCTTCATAATAACACAAATAAAAAATAACTAAAAGATAAGTAAAAATATTTCCATTTCTATACAAATTATTCAAAACACTAGCTGAGCATGTTACTGAAAATATACCGCTTCTCTGTTCTATCATCGCAAAAAGTGCATGTGCCATGAGCCGTACTTCTCATGGGCTTCTAACTAAGTGTCTTTTAGTAATAATCCTCTTTTTGATTTAAATGCTATTAATGTTTTTAAATGAAAATTATTTTATATTTAATGTTTCCCCCCTTTTCATTCTTACAAAATTCACAAATATTTTTCAGAGTATTCAATAAAATAAAGAGTCGTAGTGCCCATATGAAGACCCATCGTGCAACAGATAATGAAACAACTGTACAAATTATAAATAATCAAAATCAATTAATACAACAGCAGCAGCAGCAACAACAACAGCAGCAAACACAACCATTATAAAAGTTATAGAATTAAAGAAAAAAAAGAAAAATATTTAACAATAATTCATTCATAAACATACATAAATCCTAAAAACTAAAAAAAACAAAACTTTATTGTTTAATAATTGTAGTCACCAAAAAAAAATTATTGAAAAAAAATAATGACAATCGCCCGATAAAAGAAAAAAAATGTATTTTAATTTAATTTTTAATAATTTTAAATGAAACGAAATGAATTTTAGACAGCATTTCTTAAAATTTTAAATTAAATTACACAGTTTGACAGTTAAGAAAAACACTGAGAAAATTATCAAAAGCAGATTGTAGACCGTTTAAAGTAGATCATTTTATAATTATTAGAATTTTTAATACGCCATAAAAATCTAAAGATATTCTAGGCTCACACTATGAAAATTTTTATTTCAGAAAGTCTGAGTTTATTAGTGAGAGGAGAAGATAACATGCTATCCTTCTTTCCCCTTTTACCAATGAACTCAGAATTTCTAAAAAAAAACTTTCATAGTTTAAAACCAGACTTATCGATAAAAAACCGGTAATTTTCAAAATAACGGAGACAAAAACATTTTTTATCTCTGGTCACACTTTCCAAATATTTGACGAGCAGACGTGACAAACTAAAATAATATTATTTGATCCTTCTTTGGCAAATGCAATTTTCCAAAACTTAAAAACTTTCCTGTCCTTTCTATTATGTTGGAAGTATTCTCAGTTTTTTTATATTAGTTGAGACTTCCAGTAAGCGTTTATCTTTATCAGACGAATACTCAAACCATAATTCCGCCGTGGCCATGTTTTAAATAATATTTTTAATTTGAAAACAAAAATTTTTATTTAAAGTGTTAGCTGAATAAAATGTACTACTGTGAATAACCCAACCAGTTTAACCCAATTTAAAATAGTGCTTTTTTATCGAAGAGTTAATAGAAATTCATTCAATCAAATACTTTGACTACAGTCACAAATCAAACTAATTTCATATTTGACAACTTGGTGCAATAAGACCATTTAAAATCACAATATTTTTCAGCAAAACTAGTGTTCACACTTATTTCGTCAAATAATTACTTAGTGTGACAAAAGCTTTAGATTCTTCTTCTCTGATATTGATTTAAACAGTACCCATGTTCTGTAACTTTAGTGAGAAATTCTCGCATAGAAAATATGTGAAACAAAATATTCCATCGTTTCTCGAAAAGTGAGAAAAAAGTGTGTCTGTAACTCATGTCGAAAACTATCAATAGAGATTACGTCATTACGTTAAAAATTTGCTGACGTTGAGAACGCCAGTCACACATATCGTTGACGGTTACCAAAATATAAAATTTTTCAACTACAGCGGCGAAATACAACCGTATACCAAATAATATAAAGTGCGACTTTAATGTTTGTTGTTTGCAAACGAGCTTTGAAAGTATTTGTATATTTTATAAAAATTTTATTTATTTAAGCAAGATAATTAAAGTAACATTTTACTTGTCTTTCTCTAAGTAAGAAAAAAAAATTAGCTCAGCTGTGTTTTCAACATGGCGAATTCATACAAGGTGGTCCTATTTTAAAAACGGATACAACACTGTAAAATACTTTAACGTGGTGTCAAAATAATTAGCAATGCACTAACGCAAAAACATTTAAATCTGTGGCATTTTGACAAAACATCTTAAGTCAAATTTAAAAAGTTGAAAAAACTGTTGGTAATCATACGAATTTTCATTCAAAAAACATTTTTTTTTCGTTTTTAAAATTTTGTATTTTAGAAGAAATTTTTCCTTAATTTTGGTTTATTTTATTATTTAATAAAAATTATTGTTTTCAAAAACTTTTTGGTATCTTAACTCGACTTAAGATGTTTTATCGAAATGCCAAAAAAAAAATATAATGTCAAAAAAGGAATTGCATTTCATTTTGACACATGGTTAGTTATCAGCTGCTGCTTACGTAGCAAGCCAAGACCACCTTGTACCAATTCGCTTTGGTTTTCAACGCAACCTGAAAAACGAATTCGCCTTGACTACACCACTGGTGTGGTATCAGTTCCAGCCTGTACCTGTGAAATAACTCATTAAGTCGTTAATCTTAAAAGCCAAAATCTTGCCTCGGAATCTGTTTCTCCTGACAGCTAGGCCCGGTTATTCGCAGAGAAGGTGAATTACCGTCTTAACGATTTCCGTTTTTCATTGAAACCGTGACATTGGTCGTTGAAGGGTAGTCCGAGGCTAATTGCATGCTTACTAAGCTAATGTGCCGTTAATAAGGCCAGCAACCTTTTTATATCCCTTCCATTGCCGTCTATAATTGCACAGTGCATTAACATATCCACACTACATGTGTCTTAATTCTCAGCGTATCCCTTCAACAATAAATTTCAGTTGAAATGGGAATTTAGCACATTTAAAAGAAACCTTTTTAATTAATTTTTGAATCCCTAAAAGCTTTGAAACTGGTTATTATTAAGCATAAATTGATATTTAAAAAGAATTGGTGAAATAGGCCCTTAATGTTTGTCTTACAAAATTAAAAATTGGTTGGACAATAAATGTAACTGTAACTTTTTTTTCTAAAGAATCTTTTTTTTTTGCGATGACTTTATATTTGTAAGGGTTTATTCCTAAATCAAAAAACGGATCTACTTAACAAGGTCTATGAAGCATACGCTGCTATAACATTTCGAAAGTGTGTTAAATATTTTTTCTTTTGTTACTCAGTGTTATTTTTTTTATATTTAATATATGTTTACCAATGAAGTTAAACTTAACATTTATGTGCTCGGTAGTCTACATTTGTAGCATTTTTGCAGAAAAATTGGAATAAAAAAATGTCCATTGGTTGCTTCCTAAAAATTAATTGTATGCAGTTTTGGCCACTAACACGATAAAAAAAATAACTTGGAATACCTCCAGACCCTACTTTTCAAAATGACCACCTCCTGGCCATTAGTCTACAAACGTAGACACCATATAAAATGTATGGAAATTCACATCACTCTTTTACTCAACTCGAATGTTCTTAAATGGGACATGACGATTTACGTGCGTGAGCTTAATGCATTAAAGTATAACACTCTGCGTACAAGTTTTTTTCATATGTGGACATAGTTTTCCATACAAATACATATTTGCTACAAATGTAGACTTTCGACCGCCAACGTTGCTTTACAATCCCGAGCATATAAAGGTTTATTTTATTCATTGTTATAAAATTTCTATTGTTAAATTACATTTTGTTTCTTTTTAAATACACAAGTGATAATGAGTGAGATTCCCCCCACAAATCTGTTTTAATAAATATCCCCTAAAACAACACGAACACACACACTTATAAATTAAATGATTTTAATATGAAAAATCTGTGTGTGCGTTTTATGAAAACTATTTGAAAATGTTAATTAGCAAATTCTTAATAGAATAAAAAAATCAATGTAATTTTTAATTAAATCAAACATCAGTCAGTCAGTCAGTCAGTCTATCTTATAACTATTTAATGTTGTTAATGTTTGTATTTATTTTTTAAGTCTAAAAAATATGAAATTTTATCTTAGAATATTGTATATAAAAATTAATTATATATATTTATAAAAGTTTATTTATTTCCTAAGTCCTAACAAAATACTAATTATGCCAAAAAGACAATTTTTATTTTTTCGTTAAATTAAGTCTCTCCATCAAATACAAAAAAAAAAAAAGAAAATATGCCAAAATAAACTAAATAAAATAATATAATTAATTATTAAATACCAAAGAAAATATTTATAAAATATAATTAACATAACTAAATTAGAAGTATGACATTAAGCTTTAACACCTGTTTTTATAGTTTTCTAACATTTTTTCTATTTCAAAACTGTATTTAAGCGAATTTTCACATTCTAAATATTGTTTTATAAATTTAATTGTTTATTTTTGTTTATACTTGTGACTTTTTTCTTCAAAAAACATATTTTAAAACCACTCGGTGCTCTGTAGAATTAGTGAAAAAGCTCATGAGATTCTGTACTCGTTCTAATTTATCATTACATCTAGAACATCTTCTATCATCAGTTTAAAGAAACGAACGGTGTTAGATTTTGAAAAAAAAATTTAATTAATTTTTAGACTTTGTTAACGGTTAGTCCGATTAAAATAAAATTTCAGGTGGTTATTAAGGACTTGTATTCGGGCTTAAGTCTTGGATTTAATGTCCATAGACATATAAAAGCCGTACCTAAACAAAAGAGATACGTGTTTTCTATTAGTCGAATAGCGACTTCGAGCTTTGCAATTGCAAAATCGATTTTGATAGCGCGTTTAATAGTGAAGTTGAAAATTACCTTTTTTTGTTCAAAGTAGCGACTTTATCTTAATTTTTAATTCGTTAAGCTGGATTTTATTGAACAAAAGAGTTAACACTAATGTTCGCGACACAACGTTGTCGCTCTTGTTTACATGGGGTCTTCACCTAACAATTTTTGTCTTAATAAACGTCAAACTTTATATAAAAAAAAAATGCTGACAAAAATTTTAGAGTTTTTTTTTATATTGACTTTGACGTTTGGTATGGGAAAAAATTGTGAGGTGAAGACCCCATGTTATGTATGACATATCAGCGGAAAGTCTTAACGCAAGAGAAGGTTCAGCCTACCGGTCCTGTTACGGTACGTTTGTAAAGAGGGCTGCCATTGTTTTCCAAAGTAGACCAGCTCGGATATTAAAGATATTAAAAACGATTCGATTTTAAATTTTCTTTACCAATGTAAGTGATATGTATATCTTATCTCTTATAGTTAAGAAAATATCCGACTGTGAAAATTAACATCGGCCTTTATCTAGTATTTTGCAAATAGAAGACTCAAACTTAGCATGACTTTTTTGAAATATGTTGTTCTGAATTACTAGCAAATCGATAAATATTTTAAAATTTAAAAGTTATATGCTTTTGAAGTTAAAGTTCTGCACAAAGTCTTTCATTCTTTTTTATTTATAAAAAAATATGTGCTAAGCTAAAACGCAAACAACCCAAACTAAAAAAAAAATTTTTCATTGAAAATCACAGAAAATTTTGGAATCTTTCGATCGAAATTAGCGATTTTATGAACAATTTACAAACGGCCCTGTCAACAAAAGCGATAATATGAATATTATGCAACATTGTCAGTTGTCAAGACAACTTTGCAAGTCACATGTTATTGTGCATGTCTGTCAAAATTACTGTTTTTCATAACTTTTTTAATATTCGGTCACAAACGTACATGTAATTTGCTTCTGACATTGTCTCTGTTTTTTTCGCATAGTTATTCCTGAAACCACAGCAGTTCTTAGCTTCAAAACAGCGTGCGGCCGCCACAAAATTTTTTATTTGCGCCGTAAAAGAGTTCAGCCATCTAAAAAATTTTTCATTAAATTCGAAAATTTCTAACAAAAATTTTTTTTTTTTTCAAAATAACAGTGATGGCAGATGGTTTGTCAGAAGAAATAACAGCACGCTCTAATTGAAAATTTGTCAGATGACTGCGTCTTACTTTTACAGAAGCAAAGTTAATACACAACATTTATGAATTTTGCAATGGGAAATTTGACATGTCAGATGGCAAAAACATGTCGTGTACAGGCGCCTTTACCCTTTCGTATTTTGTCGTACTTAAAAAAATATGATACAATTAATATTTTTTACTAAAAGACATATTTTGTACGTAGAAGCCCCCAGATTCATAAACGATTATTAAATTTAACAAGAGTTTATTAAGGAAAATTTTTACAAAAAATCTGTTCTTAAACCTTAATTAAATTTAAAATATTTTTATGAATACAGGCAGGCACAAGTGTTTATTTATAACGGGGGATTTTTTTAACCGTTTGGGCTTTGAAAATTTTATAAAACACAGAACATTTGCAAAAGTGAATGAAATGTTTATTTGGGGCGGTAAATAAATGTCTGTCATTAATTTTTTAAAGACTATTTCCTTCCGTTTTGGCATACTTTTTCCAGCATTTATGCCGGTATTCCACCAATGGCGGATGAAGTGTTGTATTCCACACGAGAGACTTCGCGGATCCCCAACAACTATGGACTAGTTATAATCGTTCATGAAGAAGTACTTCGGCCCACAAACCGCACCAAACGGTGCATCTTTTAAGATGCATTGACCGATCTTGAACTGCATTTGGCTGCTCTTTACAACAAATTCGGCAATTCTCTTTGTTGACGTACCCATTAACCTTGCTGAGCTTTTTCGGCATTGCCACATATCAGGAGATTGAAGCGAAATCATCCGACAGAATAGTCTGGAGTAACTTTTTAGAGGCCCTATGCTTCGATAGGAGTTAAGCGGATAGAATAATGAAATATGTCACGAACGTTTTTTTACACTGACAACATTTTTACTGAAAAACCAAACAGCAAACAAACAACCCCTTATAAAGTTTAGTTAATTTTTAATTTCAAAGTTTCTAAAAACCCAACGATTACCCATTTGCGGGTATATCAAGAATTTTGTTGACATTTCTATTGTATATGTCTAAGAAAATAGACGATCATTTCCTTAATCTTAACAATATGAACGAAGAAGGCATCTTAGTTAATATTGTGACAGTTTTACTCCATATATCAGATTTTTAGCGATTCCAAACGTATTGCGGCAGCAAGAACAACTATATTTCTTTCGAACTTAACACTGATCAGCATCTACCATCAATTTGCGGAGATAGTAAAAGCCTCCCATAAGAAATACAAACGGCTAAACGTCAACATCTTTACAAGATTTTCTATCTCATTTTATTTCATTCTACATCTTTTGATTATTTTAGTGTCAGCACTAGAAAAGTGGCAATAAGTTCAATTATTATTGTGCCATCACTGACCATTTGTCAAGTTTTCCCTTTTTTACAATGTTTTTTTGTTTAATATTTTTTATATTTTGAACAAATTAGAGTAGAAAAAAAGTTTTAATTTTAAAACAAAAATCTCCTTAAAATAATATTAACTAAAAATTTTAACGAAATCTCTCACCCAACTAAATAAATTCTCTTTTTTTATGTAGCCACACCAAAAAACAAAAAACTTAGTTGAACTTTCCTCTCAAACTTTCTCTCTAACAAATTAAATATGTTTAAATGATTATTAAAAAAAATAATAAAACATAATTAAATAAAAACTCATCTATAAATTAAAACGAAAATAAGAAAAAATTTAAACTATTAGCAATTTTCTATGGTTGTATTGTAAACACAAACACACACGTACACATGATGCTCTTATTTAGCAAAAATAAAAATATGTTAAATAATTTATTTAAATTAAATTATTAACAAAAAAAAAATAAACTAAAGATTAATAAATTACAATAAAATTGTAAAGAAATTTAAAAAAAGTTAAAAAAAATCTGTAAAAATTAAATGAAAAACTTTAAAGTATTTATTTTCTATTTATTTATTAAAAACATATTATTTTTTTTCTCTCTCTTACTTTAACTACATAAATAATTTTCCATCAATGCCTTCTTTAAAAAGAAATACATATTAAAAAATATTATTATTATTATTATTATTAAAAACTTAATTATAAATTATAAAATAAATGTAAAGAAGAAAACTTTGAATAAGTTAAAAAAAATATTATTAAAGAATATTTTAAAAACTTATTAAGTATTACATAAATATATTAAAAATAAATTAAAACCACCTTAAGAAATATTAATTTATTTCTCTAAAACAAAAACTAATAAAGAAAACAAGAAAGATTTAAAAAAGAAATTTAAAACAAAGAAAACACTTTTAAATGTTATTTGACTCTAAAAAAATATATTTTTATTTTATTTCTAATAGACAAGCAAGAACACACACACACACACACACAAAATATTTAATAATTATTTATTAATTTAAAAAAATCTTTGTTGTTTAATCATTAAGTAAATGAGGAAAAGAGTGAGTTTTTTAATTCTCTCGCTCTCCGTAGCTGTAATTTAAGTGTAAAAGTGTTGTTAATTTTCTACTTCTCTTACTACTACTTCTACTACATAAAAAATATACATACTCGTACACACATACATAGATAAATACAAACATAATCCTAATTATTTTCTTTAAGAAATTTCCACAAAACAAAAATGCAAAAAGAAAATTTTGACAGAAAAATTAATGTAATGCAAAGAAAGAGGCAATTCTTATGACTATCATATAAAAAAAATAATTACAATAAAAATTATCAATTAAAATATTTATTATTAAATATACTGTACGTTTTAAATCAAATTTTAAGTTATTTGTTTTTGTGTTAATTGTTTTTTTTTTAGTTTAAATTTATTATATTTATTTGTACCATTTAAAAAAAAATATTTTCAAAATAAACAAAATATATTATGATTTAACAATTTTTTAAAAGATTATATTTAATTTTGTTTCATTAACTTTTTCTTTTGTTTAATTGAACATTAAAGGAGCACGACGTTTATCGAAATTCGTTCACAATGTTGAATGGTTATTGCAGTCTTTTATACCTCTTAAGCACAGAGTATATTCATGATTGAGTGTGAACGCCTTAAAATTGTACACAGCGCACACATCGGCTGTTCGTGCTATGGTCGTACAAATTGCCGAGCAATTGCAACAAATGAATTATTAGGAACGTTGGTATCGTTTTTTTAACGTATGCAGAGTTAGGCTTGGCAGATCAAAACAGTTCCCAAATGGGTATCTGCAAAATACTTCATCTTTTTATAAAAAAAATTTATAAAAAAACACAAAATGCAAATATTGAATGCAAGCTACATGCGATAGCCGCCCCTGGTTTTATTTAATTACTCGGTTTGGTTTGCTTACAATTCTCACACTCTTCTTTTAATTGTTGATTTAATTGCCAACATAACATTTACGAAATAGCACAAGTCAGTAAAACCGAAAACATGCTGATGGGTCGCGGACTTTAAGAATTGCTTATAAAAGTCGAATATAAAACAAGCAACTAAAATTTCAACTATATTTAAAAATTACATGGAAATATTATCTAAAATAAATAACCATTTAAAATTTGTTGCCGCGGGCAACAAAATAGACCCCGTAGTCGTAAATACTGTAAATATATTGTATGGTAGGTAGATATGAGTAGCCAAAGTGCAAACACCGCTAAGTGTAAAAATAATTCTAAAGAAATCTTTTAAAATAGATTTTTTTTTAAATTGAAATGCCAAGACATATAGAGAGTTGGGTATTGAATATTTTATCAGAAACAGCGTGTTACTCACCGAATTTTAAACGAGATTGATAATGGCTAAGGGAGGCATTTTAAAAAAATAAATAACCTTTCAACTTAACTTGGCGGTATTTGCAAGTGGACTACCTCATGTTTTCATCTCGTCTTGTGTGACCTCGCCACCATTTGTATGAAAATTTGAACGAAGATTTGATTTAAGCTGTCCTCAGTATGTCTTCTAAGACTTACTGTTGTCTTTTATCCATAGTAATAGATGTCTTAAAGACGTGGCCGACTGGGATGTGTTATTGCGTAGCGCAACCAGAATTGACTGGCCTAGCACGTGGGCTATGAAATTGAGAAAGTGCCAATCACTGTTTACACAATTAACTTTAATGTTACAATGTTTGTATAATGCAGATTAAGTGCAATACTTGTCCTCAGAAGTTTTCTTTTGTAATAAGTATTTCAAAATTGAAAGCAAATTTCAAATTGTACGTCCTTTTGTTACAAAAATTTTTTTTTTATTAAGTTTAACTTTATTTTTGACCTTGTGTTTTTTTCAAAATTGCCCTCATCTAACACGACAATCTTAATTTTATAAATAAATCAATTTTGTTTCTTCTAAAGAAAGAAAAATAAGAACTAAATTTTGTAATAAAATAATATTTAGAAAATAAAGTATAAAATATAAAAAAATACTCGTACGAAATCATAACATACCTTATCTCGATACTCTGCGTTGTGATTGTGTAATAAGTGTGTAAAATATGAGTGTAAAATAATAATATTATAAAACTAATAAAAACTCTTTACTGTAACAAATAAAACAAAAAATTAAATATGTAAAATTAGTTATAAAAAAACTCATTATACGTAAGATTATAAAGTAAATTTAAAAAAAAAAAGAAAAACTTAAACGTGTAAAAATAAAAAATTATTAAATTAATCAACTAAATATTTATGAAACAGAAAAAAACTCTTTAATAAAAACTACTTTGAAAACGAATGATAATAGTTCTTAGACATATCAAGAAAAATCCAAATAATTAAACAAATAAAATTTATAATTATTATTATAAAAACAATATGAATATGCATTTTAATTTTAAATTAAAACCAAAATAAAAAACAAATTTATTAATAAAAAAACATACAAATATATAAATGTAGTTATTTCAATTATAAAACAGAGATAAATAAAAACAAAAAAAAATACCAGAAAATATATTCATCTATTTTATAGGAGAAAAATATTATAACTCAAAAAACTTAACTTTAATACTTTAAAAATTTGAAGAAAATGGAGAATCTTTAAATGATTTTAAGAATAAATTACTGAAATGCTCTTAAAATATTAAACAGACAAATTAACAAAAAAAAAAATAAATTAAACAACAGTATTTTACTATATAAGATTTTTAAAAAAATTAAACCAATAAATCTTTTATATTATATAAAAACAATATTTAAAAAAAAAATTAATAAAATATTTAAGAAACTGTCATATAGAAATCTGTTATTTTATAACATTTTTGTCAAATGTTATAAAAACACTTGTTACAAAAAAAAAAAAAAATAAAAAGTAATATATAAATAAATAATAAAATCTTTATGGTTGTAAACTGATGATCAAAAAAAAAAAAAAAACTTAAATTTAAATATGAATAAAAAATAATGATAAATGTTTTTAATTAACTTTAAGAAAATTCCAAAGCCAAAAAAATAAGTAGTTCAGTAATCCCCCCCCCCCCCCCCCCCAAAGGAGCTTAGATTTTAAATGTTCTCTCTTTATTATATAAAGTAGTAAATAAAAAAAAAAAAAGTATATTTAATATATAATTAAATAATTTTACGTTCGGCCTAGACGAATTATTTGTATCCTTCACAAGATATTTTACAAAATTTTAAACAGATCAAAAAACCATAATAATAACTATTTCTTTCTGTATTTCTACACAGAAAAACTTTTTACCAACATTTTTTCAATTAATTAAATAATGCTGTTTCAAACAATTTTTTTTATTATTTCAATTAATTTGCCTTAATAAAAAATAAAAATTATAATGTTTATGTGTTTGTGTATATTTGCAAATATGAAAACATACACACAAACTTCAAAATATTTTAAAGTTTCAAACAATTTTTTAATTGTTTGAATTAACTCTGTTCTTCGAAAACAATATTTTGATTTGTGTTTACGTTTTATTTGGCCTCTTTTGCTGGTGGTTAAATTTAAATTAAACCTATTGATTGAAACTGAACAGCAAGAAAAGCTCAAACTTACAAATGTGTTAATTGATATGATCAATTTGTTTGCAGGCGCAAAATCAGTACGGAATTTAATTAATAGTACAAATTTCTAACAAATACGTTAATTGAAGTTGGGTTTTCATTTTTCCTGTGTATTCATTGTTTCTTTTAAAAAATTTAAATAAATTCAAATGACAAACTGTAACAATTCGAAGTATTAAGGTTACACAAATCGCCACAAACAGCTACACAAACATGTATAAAAAAAAAAAATTATGGAGCATGGTTTTGTGAATTCAGTGTGACCAGATTTTAAATAATATAAAGCTCAATCATGTTTAAAATAGAGCTAAAAAGGAAAAATTAGAGCCAAAATTAAGCAAAATTTTTTTATAGTTTTCTAATAGAAACTTTTAATTATTTCGTTATTTTTAATAGATTAAATAGTGTTTGTGTAGGTATATATTTTATAAAAATATATTTTTGAAAGCGGTGCAAATGCGAATACTTACAATATGTTCAAAAGTCATATTCAAATAAATTTGTTTATTTATAATACAAATAGGCGGATACCCCATTTTAATTAACACAGATGGGCAGACGGACACTGTAAAATCTACTTTGTTTCTCAATATACATACATATATAAATTTTTAATTATGCCAAAAATGTAATGTAATTACTTCAAAGTGGGTATTCGCCATATAAAATTCATGCCTTCTGTAAGCGATATGGTAAGCGAAACTTTTACGTTTCTCTCTTACAAACCTGCTTCGTTGGCACCTCCATTTTGTATTGGGATGTGTGTATGTATTTGCATATTTTTTTTTTCTTACAAATTATATTGATAAAAAGGTTTGAGATGTTGATTTTATACATAAGTTTATTCTGACAAACTCTTTTATTTATTTTGAAATATGAATTAATTAACAAAATTCAAATTGAAGAAAAAGCTAAATGTATTTTTGAAAAAAGCTGGAAAAAATCTAAAAGCTAAATGAAATATTTCAAGCTAAACGTGAATAAATAAAGCATTATTAAGCTCGAAAAAAGCTAATATGGTCACACTGGTGAATATTAAAAATTTTTAATATTTACAAGAGTTCAAAAATAAACACTAAATACTGCTCCTTAGTGTTCGGTTCGGTAGATTTCTGGAAATCACAAACGCTAAAAGTGTTTGTGTACTAAATCATTAAAAAAAATAACGTTTTTCTGTATGTCATCTGTCGAACACAAAAATAATACTGTTCTTATCGAACTCAACAAAAAGATTAGAATATTTAAATCAGTTCATTAATAAGATTTAGTTTTAATGTGCTAAATTCCCAATTCTTACTATTGATAAATCGAAATTTATTGTTGGTGGGATAAGCTATTCCTATGCGCATTTCACTGGTTGCTTAGGCCAGATCATCAGGGCACTTTATCCAAAGATTTTAGAAAAGCTAAAGATATTATTTAAATCAAAACTTTAAGCGAGGAATTATAGGAATTATATACACTCAAAAGTCTTACCCGTAATAATATCAAAGCTTAAAGAAAACACCAACAACAAACAGGGAGTTAACATTTTCTTACAATCCTGACTTCAGCTCATTAATGTTTGTTCGTTTCTGTTGTGCGTAGCGCGCCCTTTTGGTTGGTAAAAAAAACCAAATATTATTTACAAAAACACACATACGAACAAAAAAACCAAAAAGCCAACAAAATAATTTTATACAAACAAAACATATACACAATACACGCACAAGCTATTCGTGCTGTGGTGGTAAAATAAAAAAAAACATTATAGAACAGTAAAGTAAAATGCTTGTCTACTATTGAACAATATATCATTTTCGGTTCTTTCTTGAAAATAGATATGAACGGTATTAAGGGTTGTGTTCGTCAGCACAAACACTAAAAAAAATTGATATCTTTCCTGGCTGTAAGCCGAACGCTAAATAATGATCTGTTTATTTTCGAACACTGATATTTACACAAACATCTTGTTGTTGTTGTTAAACTGCTTGCGTCACACAAACATCTTTCTGTTATCCAACTGCTTGTGTCGTTTATTTGGCCCTAAAATTGTTCCAAAAATCTGCCAGAGCCGGCCGTTCAAAGAAAGCCCACAAATGTGAACAAAAAACTTTTATTTTTCAACATAATCTCCTTTAAGCTCAAACCACTCACTTTTTTCTGCGATTCTTAATAGCTTCGATATCCTGTTTATAACTAAAACCGTCTAGGTACTTTAAAAAAAAGCGGTCATCAGCTGAGGTGAATGGATAAGAGATTATTCCAACGCACTTTTGGTTCAGACGGCCACTATTAATCAATTTTTTTTAATGTTATCTTTAGATACAATCAATGATGTTATAGGTGGGGTAAAACCCAATTCTAAGGGATTTTTTCCTAAAAAAAGGCTCTGTGAAATAAGTCCCAGGTGCAATAAGTCACAGTGCAATAACTCCCAATGAAATAAATCCCAAAATAAACGAAATAAGTACCAAACTGGAAAAAAGAAATAAATCCCAAAGAAATTAAATAATTTCCAAGTCAAAAATGAAACAAACCCCAACTTTTGGGAGTTGTTTCATTATGAAATAACTCCTAAAGACACTAAAGAAATAACTTCCAAAAACAGTCCATCGAAAAGAAATGAAATAAGGCCAACAAACTTTTAAAAAACATTGAAAGAAATTTATTATATATTCGTTTTACTTGAATATTTACATAGCAGGTTACCAAACCACTAACATTGAGTCCTCGACATTTTGGAAACAAATGCGGCATTTTAATGTATCCTGACCTCTTGTAATTACAGCTGCCTGCAGTTTACTGTTTAAAAAGTAGCATGTCATAACGTCCAGTGTCATAGTGTCCGTGGACAAGGCCGGGCGCAAGGATTTTCTCCTCTTTGATAAAACAAGTACCGGCTTCGCTAACTAAAGCTTCTCTGTATAGCTGGCCTTCGGCCGTTCGCAACTATTTTCTCCTTTATGGTATAACAAATACTGGCTTCTCAAACTAAAGCTTCTCTGCGAAGTCGGAATTCGTTCGAAAACCAGGCAGATTTTAAAAGCTTTACTTAGCGAAACCGGTACTTGTTATACCATAAAGGAAAAAATACTTGCGCCCGCCCAAAGGCCGTCAGTGCAGGGAAGCTTTAGTTAGCGAAGCCGGTGTTTGTTATACCAGAAAGAATAAAATCCTTGCGCCCGGCCGAAGGCCGCCTGTGCAGAGAAGCTTTAGTTAGCGAAGCCGGTACTTGTTTTATCAAAGAGGAGAAAGAATCCATGGACACTATGACACTGGACGTTATGACATGCCACCGTTTAAAATATCCCTTTATAAATACCATTTAAAATGTTTAACAATTGTAATAAATTGCAAATAATTAAAAATTAAATAACTCCTACAACAAATTAACTAACTCCCACAGCAAATGAAATAACATTTTTTCGGGGACTTATTTCATTTGGATTTTATTTCATTATGAAATAACTCCTAGGCAAAAAATTAAATAACTTCCAAAAAAATGAGAGGGCTGGGAGCAATTTCATAATGAAATTACTCCCACTTTTGTATGAAAAATTGTTGGGTCTAATAAAAATAAGGACAGATATTTTTATATCATTAAAATGTAGGGACTTTTCAAAAATATGGCAAATCTGTATAAAAAACGTCAAAAGTCATAAAGCTGCAACGGCATTCATTCAAGTTAATTCGGAAAACAGCATAAGACAATAACAAACATGTGAGAAAGTATAGTCGATCAAGCCCGACCATATGATACCCAACATCACACGAAGGTTAAAGTCATAACTGTTGACTTTGTGTTTGGATCCCTGGCACTATAACTACAGACTAGTTAGACTAGCCAGAAAACTTTATTTAGAATTCAATTCAAAAAAAGGTTTGATTGGAAACACTGCATTAGTCTTGACGTCTGTTCGACGTCTTTATCCCTTTATCCCTCTTATAGATATTCCTTTCACTCCTCTAGGGAGCTTGTCAACATACGATAATGTCGTACAAAGTAATCGAATTTGTGATGACAGTATATGTACATCACTCCATGAGGTTCAGTCAGTCATAAGCTTAGCTTGTCTTCCAAAAGCAAACGGTGTTTCATTTTCTTTGCCAATGTCCCAGTCTCGGGGTTATCAGGATGAGGCATTAGGGTGACCGTTAAAATCAAAAGTTGGATTTCTTTAGGTCTCACCCGCCAATTCGGTGGGTATTGATAAAAAACAACGCGGAAAATTTTAGGACGATTGCCGAAGGCTAAGCGTCCCTCACGCCCACCAAAGTTTGAGATAAATTATATTTTTACATGAAATCTGACTTTTATGTTTCATAACTTAGAAAATATTAATTTCGTAGAAAAGTTGTTAACAAGTCTTTCCTTAATCTCTTATTAAACTAAATAAACTGAATAATATCGAAAAAGTCTCTAAAAAAATCAAATTTCTAATTTATTAAAGAAACACATTTTCTTTGAATCACGTATCTTTAATTTTGTTAAAAAAACATTTTTATTATTTATTTAAAAAGAAAAAAACAGACCAGCCAGGCACCTGGCGATTTAACATAATTCGGGTACGCTGAATCCAGTGATGCTAACCGTTTTTTAGGTAAGCTCTTGTTTTCGAGATACACCGTTATTTCGAGAATGGAGGAGGTTGCACAACAAATATTCGCGAAATTTTTGTATGGGATCATCCATTAAAAAGTGGAGATAAAGGGCAAGTATGCTTAAAGAAAATGTTAAGCATAAAAAACTTCTGTAGGTTTGTCATACATTTAATACCCCTAGGGGCGATTCCTTGGCAGTTATGGGGCTTTTTATTCAATATTTCTAGTCTGTATTGACAATTTTGTATGAGAGCTTTCTTAAAGAATAGAAATCGTATTTAATTATTTTTTTTGTAAGCAAACGCACACTAACACAAATATTAAAGCTGAGTTGACGTGTGTAAGAAAAACATAGTTCTAAAGGAAAAACTCGCATCAATTTTGTTGTTTGCTTTTTATTTTAGTTAGGTTTTGTTAATATTGTTGAAAACTTAATAACATAATGACAACTTCTTAGCAAACGATTTTTATGTAAAATTAATATATTCCAAGTTAAGAGGCATATAAGTCGGACCTTACGATTTTTCTCAATTTTTGGCGGGCGTAAGGGACGGATTAGCCTTCACCGTTTGTCCCAAAATTTTTTTATCATGCCAACCGAATTTGGGGGGTGGCTGCATGGATAAATAAAAAACAAATAGGCTCCGTGCAGTTAACGACCACCCTAATGAGGCATTTTGGGAGACCAGGATTGCCGTGATGCTCAATCAAATGTAGGACTCAGGTCGATCTCTCTTTTCTGCAGGGAATAGAAATGGCTCGATACTGAAATGATGTCTCTAGAGCAAACTTGTAAACACTGGCTCGACTCTGCTTACAAAACCTAAAGATATTTCTAAACATTTTGTGATATAAGAAGCTTTATTTGATATCTTGTGAAGGGTACAAAAACCCACTCTTTTAAAATAAAAAATAGCGTCTCTTCGTTTATTCTCCCATCCAATAAATTAAAAAAATAATAATAATCCAATGCTCCTTTGTTATAACTCAAATCATCCTTTGTTTTCTTCCTTATATTTTTTTTTGCTTTTTTCCTCTTATTTACAAAAAAAAAATATATATTTTACAATTCAACGAAATATTTAACAAACAATTTTCTTAGAAAATTTAAAAACCAAATCGAATAAAAAAATACAAAAACTTTTTTACAAACTACAACTACTACTATGTACAGTAAAGAGCAATAGTTTTACTTTAAAACAAATCTAAATTTTTGTCATGATTTTCTTTGTTAAACAAAAAAAATATTTAATTAATTAAAATAAAACTCACACGAAATCATAAATATTCCCTCCAATATAAAAAAAAAATTAAAAAAAATATTAAAAAATAATTTTTAAAATTATTATTCTTTACAAAAACAAAACAACAAAAAATATTAAATATTAAAAAAATATTGAATTGAAAAATAAAGAAGAAGAAGAAAAACCGATAAAACATCATTGTATATTTATAAATTTTTAGCATGTTAATTGTTTAATTAAATGTTCTTAAAAAACAATGAGTTCGTACATTTAACGTATTTAAAATCAGAAAGAAAAACAAAAAGTTTAAAACAAATTTGAAATATAATAATTAAATAATTGAAAACATCGTTTAAAGTATTAGTAAAATCCAAAACCAACAACAAAGTCTCCTTATATAAAATATAAGTCAAAAATTGTGTCAATTTCTTAAAAAAAAACCAAGATAATATAAAAATTTTAAGTAAAAGAAAATTGTTTTTTTTTCAAATCTTAAACTATTAAGTTTGTATTTCTTATTTAATTAGTTTGAAGCTATAATTTTTATTAATTTTTTTTTTTTTTTTTTTTTTGATATGGGAAAACTTAAAAATGTTTTGAAAATTGCTCGTTTTCTAAAAGTATTTAAAATTTCAATAATAATTCACTTAAAACGACTAATCAAAAAAACAAGAAGCCAATCACCTAAAAAGTTTTGTTTATTTTTATTCAGGCCATAATTCGTTCTCTGTACTTTTTACAGTTTGTTCTTGAGTCGACAAGCAAAAACGTTTGAAAAAAATAACAAATGTGATTTGAATAGAAATTTTTGATAATTTTAAATTAGGCTTAATTGATCAAATTAAATTTTTTTTAAAATAATTTTCATAAAGAAAGGAATTTTACAACATAAAATTAATAAAATTTTGTTAATTTTGTTAATTTTTATTCCTGCCTGACTAAACACCGGCTCGAACACGGGTCGAACTTACATAAACACACACTCACAATATTATTAAAGTATAGGACTGTAGTTTCCCAACATAAGCTTTACTTACCTGGTAAGTTAGCAAGTAATGTTGGAGAAAATACACACTACCTATTTTTCGGCTGAATAACTGCTTATTTTTGTTCGAGGTGTCCACAGAAATCAGTACTTACAATACACTTACTAGAAGTAAAAAAATATCTTGTTACACTAAAAGAAAAACCTTCGTAAATGTAACGATTTTTTGCATTCCTGCAATGAATTTTGTCATTATTATTGAGCCAACGTAGCGTGTCATTCCCGCTACGAAAATGGGATCATTAAATTCAAATTTGTCATTAAGACAATGAAATTTTGTCATTAATTCTATGACATAAATTATACATGGCAACGTAAATTTTCATTATATAAATGTAATGTATCATTAACGTAATGAAATTATTTAGTTAATATGATGAAACCTTTTCATTAATAAAATGAAACTTGTCATTAATAAAATGAAATATTTTCATTTATTTAAAATCATTGTTTCATTAACGTAATGAAATTTTTCATTGATTTACGTTCCCATAATGAAAAAAGTTTTTAGATGCAACGTAATTTTTCATTCCTGCAATGAATTTTATCATTAAATTAATTACATTGTTTCATTAATATAATGACAACCCTCTATTATTGGTATGTAGTTTTTCTTACATATAATGACACCTTGTCATTAAACAAATAATCGATATTATTAGTTATAATAACAATGTATCGTTATATAAATGATTTTTTTATACCAATAATATATTTTATATTAAAATTAAAGATAAATACTTTGTTTTAAATTTTTATTTTATTTAACCATATATTTCATGTATCTTTAGTTTAAACAAACCATAAAATTAAATTTTAAAACTAATAGTAAGTATAAAAAGCTTTTAATTCAAGAATAAGGTACTTAAAGAAATAAAAAAATATATGTATTTTAAAATTCTTTGTGAAATATTTATATAATAAATATCGTTACTTTAATTTAGATAAGGCGTATTTAACATATACAATTTTTTTAACTTTGAGATATAAAACTTTATAAAAAAGAATATGTAAAATGGTTATGCACGGTTTAAGAACTATGAAAAGGTCCTGCATTTTTTTAATTCTAAAAATATCCATAAGCTTTTTTATATATTTTATTTCAAGTTTTATGTCTCAATATTTAAAGTATTTTCAAAATTAAAGTAACGATATATATACATATATTTTTCTTAAATGCATTTAGGAAAGTAAAATATAAATATATAAAATTTGTACAATACAGGTTTATATCATATATGTATATAGTTTATGTAATTTAATATTTCAAAAATACAATTTATAAATAAAAAAAAAAATTATGTAAGAGAAAGGTTGCTATATTTACAGAATTTACATTTTAGATAACTCATCTAAAATAATACAAACTCTTGTGTTCTTGGTATTATTTTTTGAAATATTATACAAATAATCTTCCACAAACATCCAAAATGGTTTAGATGCCAATGGATATTCTACATTAAACAAATGAAAGGATTTAAAACATATGTCAAAGCTTCTTTGAAAATTATCAAATAACATTAATTGACCATCTAAATACACAAAAAATTGTTTAAATTTAAAACTTTTTATATCTCCTAAACATAAAATAAATGGCTGAATTGGATCTCCTTTTGTGGCCAAAAATGATATATGTATGGTCTTCTAAAGACTGCATTGTTGAATTGATATAAATAAACGACTCTTGGGAATCCCTCAGAGTAAATTTACCATACTCTCTTTTTCCGTTGACATTTTTTCTTAAAAACTTTTTTGTTTGGGGTAAAAAATAGTGTATGCACCACAATATTTTAAGATGAAATATATCCTTGTCTGAAAAAAGAAACGTTTTAAAAGAATGAGTTTATTGTAATTAAAAAAAATGTAATATAAATACCTTTTTCAATTTCGTCTCTGTCTATTGAAGCTAAAGTTTGTTTAACGTTTGGATCTTTAATATTTGATTGAATTTTTAAATATTTGTACACATTTAACAGCTTCATTTCCCAACTCATAATTGTCGGTATGTTTTTATACATTGCGTTGAAATCGCCGTCAATCTAAAAAAATCGTATTACTTTAGGTAATATACATATGCTAATTTTTAATAAATACCAATTTAAATCCGTTTGATTCTTTGTACTGTGGCCACAGATTGAGAACTTCCTTTATGTTCTGACACTCATTTTTTATTTGATTTAAGCGAAATTTTGTGCACGCGGCCCATGCGGAATTATATTCGTCAGATGATAAGTTATCAAATTTAAGACTTTGAAGATATATATGGGCATCATCTTCAGGTACTGTAAGAAGAAAAAATCATATAAATACTTTAATTAATACATTATTTTAAAAGTAACTTACTTAACGTAACTTGTGTGTCCGACGAAATTGTAGACAAATCTAATTCTCGGTTGTTAAACGATTTAACAATCTTTTTCTTCTTTCATTAAAATACTTACTTTATTATAATTGGCACAATTAGTATAAATCTATTTACATATGTATGCAATAGATATTAATTATTTATTTTTTTTTAATTTCGTACACTTTTAAAACTCAAGTCACTTGTTCTCTTCAGGGTTGAAAATAAACTGAATCAAATGAAAGAAATTTAAAAAACAATAAGTTGATGCTATGCATGTTGTTGCTACAGCATTCCACAAAATCGTTTATGTCCCGTTATTTTTCTCTGCAACTTACGTTAATATAATGAAACATTACGTTGCAGTAATGATGAATACATACTATTGACTACATTTCAAGTTTGGTTTTTTACTTCTTTTTTTTCTCTTGTGTTTTCTCTTGTTTTTCTCTCTCGTTGTTTTTTTTTTTGAACTTAAATGGTTATTTACATTATATAGATGACTAGATCATTGTATTTACGACACAAATAATAAAATTGTTATATTTACTACAAATTATATGAGTTTATAAATTTTTGTGTGCTCATATTAAGCTAAGTCCCGTTAAATAATATTAATGAACAATTTCGTTGATGTAATGACAAGTTTTGTTGCATTAATAAAAAAATCATTAAATAAATTATTTTTTAATTTTAGGTTTTCTCTTTGTTTCTATGCTATGTTTTTTGCTTTTGTTGTTTGGTGGTGTGTTAAAATTCAGAATGAAAGTTTTCGTAAATAGTAGGAAACTTTGTCATTTCTTTTCATTCGGGCTACGTAAAAATATCATTTAACTTTGAAGGGTGTTGTAATTTCTACAAATATTCAATGATAAATAAAAATTTTATTTAAAAATATAAATTAATAACTTTCTTAATGGGAATATTCATTTGTAAAATTTTTACTATGCGGATTTATGCCAGAAATTATACATCAAAGTTTTACGTAGCCCGAATGAAACGTATTTCGTATCATTAATGATACAACGAAATTAAGGAAAATTTAAGTTTTGGAAGTTACATAGTATTAATGAAAATCGCATAGCTGCAATGAACAGTTTAGTACCAGTAATGAAGATTTTCATTGCATAAACTAATATAGGCTAATGAAATGGTTTCATTCCAGCAACGAAGCGTTTTTCTTTGAGTGTATTATTTAACTACGAGTAAGCTGAATTGTAAGTACTTACAATGTACTTACTAGAAGCCAAAAAATCACTAGTTAATAGACCTACAAAGTAGTTATTAAGTACGTTACCAATAAGTAAATATTCAGTACTGAAAACAACACAACTAATAAGCAGATATTGAGCTGATTATTAGTAAGCAAATATTCAGCATATAATAGAAGTAATAAGTAGTTGCAGTTATTCAAAAAACTAAGTGCATATTAATTCGGATTTTCAGTTGCAGTTAATATTGTCCGTTGATTACGTTAAATTCTTTTATATGTAAAATTAAATGAAAATTGAATTAAATATAACGAAAACTTTATTTAATTTTTAGTTTTAAAAATTCAACCCCGAGTTGCTTAAAAACAAAGGAATATTCAGTAATTTTATGTAATTTAACTACCAAAAAATAAATTTTTACTTTTACGATTTGCTTGTTTTGTGTAAAAATTCCCATTTTCTATTTGTTAAAATTATTAGATTAAATACATTAAATTTTTAAAGTAAAATAATTGCGAAACAACGGGGTCTGTACAACCATCATGTGTATGGGGTAGATAACACTGCTATACAAAAAAAAAAAAAAAATCTGCGGCAGGGATTTTGTTAATGGTTTTTGTTAATATGTACTCATATTAGACCTTCACGCTGCATGCTTATTTATTTTTGATTCACTCTGGTTATTGAGATAAACGGAACTAAGAAATAATTGAAATACCCTATGCTGGACCTTGAAAAGAGATTGTCCTGACAAAGTAAATAAGAGAAAATCCCAAAGAACAAGTTTTTTATGATCTTCATTTATTTGTTTTAGTTAAAGGTACCCCAAACTATTATTTTTGTGTATTTTTGTAAAGATAAACAATAAAAATAAATTTTAAATAAATCTTTTGGCCCATTTATTGAAGCATTTTATGGAAAATGTTAGAAGCGTTTATCTCAAAAACTGGAGTCAATTTGACAATTCTGGTATTTTTCCCGTTATCAGCACACTCGTCTTATACAAAATCGACTTCATGTATGCCTGCCGCAAAATGACTGTATAGCAGTGTAATAAATAATGATTTCTCTCTCTCTCTCTCTCTCTCTGTCTCTCTCTCTCTCTCTCATTAGAAAAACAAGTGGACAGGTGTCTGTCTGGTATTTTTTAGAAAATCGGCTGTTTTGTTGAGTAAACAAAAATTACTGAATTTAATAAAATAACTGAATATTCATTTGTTTTTACGGAAATTGGAGATGAATTTTTGGCAGTAAAAATTAAATGAACTTTTCGTTAAAAATAAATGAAAAATTGTGCGATTTGACGCCGTTGGACTATTTCCTGTGGGGCTACGTCAAGTCTATGCCAACAAGTCAGCGACGATTGATGAACTTCGTACGAATATCGAACGTGAAATTGCAGCAGTATTGGCCGATTTTTGCTTGAAAACCGTCGAAAATTGAGTTCAGCGTCTGGACTTCTGCAAAGGTTGCCCGTGGTGGATATGCAAAAGAAATCGAGTTCCATACATGATGGCATCGAGCGAACTTTCACAGGAATAACGGATTCATTGATATCTAAAACCGTTTTTGTTTTATTCAAAAAAAACTTTTGTAGCGCTCTAATTGAAAAACCCGATATAAAAAACATATTATTTTTAAGGTTATAATTGGCCAAATTATAAAGGATTACTTTTGGGACATCGCGAACAAAAATAAGTACTTTTTCTAGTTGAAAAGTAAGTAGTCTTCTCGTCAAGTTTTCATAATTTTTCTTCTTATTTTGTAAGCAAAGTTTTTGCTGGGCGTTTTTTCATAAACACAAAGTCAGCTCTTTGTAGATATTGTGACGAAACATTTATTGAATAGTCTTAAGTGGCCAATTATAATGAAACGAGAAATTTTCAAAACAGATATAGATAATTATAAAATATAAAAGAACATGTACGAAAAATAAGAGGGATGATGTATTAGAAACCAATTTTGGAAGAGACTGAAAATTATATTTTCACATACCTGGGGTCTACTGTCTATTGCGATGCGAATGCAAACTAAAAGGATATATTCAAATTCCAGATAGCACAGATTTACAGTGATATGAAAAAAACATTAAAAAAAAAATTTTTACGAATAGAAAAAAGGTGCGAAAACGCATTAAAAAGTACCAATCACTATATTTCCTACCATTTCCCTTTCGCATCCCTGTAGAGAGTAGTCTCCTGGTTGTAAAATCCCATATAAGCTGAAATGATGCGAGTATATAACAGAAAGCTTATAGTTGTTCCACATGATTTTTTAAAACAATTTCCCATAAAATTATACGAAAATTTAAAATTTTTTCATCTGAACACATTTTTAAAAACTTTTTTTTAAAACGAAATAAATTAAAAAAATACAAAAAAAAACTCATTATACTAGAAAAATTCAAAAGTGAATTGGAGTGTGATACTATATCGGTTGTGCGTGCTTTTAACTATATAAAAATATAAAATTTTCTTTTCCTTAATCAAAATGAACACTTTTAAACTGAAAAACGAAAAATGTAAATGAAACTTTTCTCTGTTTTCAAACTGCCTTCCATGATTAAACTGTTAATTTTAAATGTTAAACAATTGTTTATTTACACATACAAGCAAACATACTTATTAAATAATTTTAATTCAAAAGAAAACAATTTTAAACTTAATTTAATTGCTTTAAAAAAAACCAACTTACAGAAATTAAAAAAGAAAAAACATTTTTTGAAACATAATAAAATTACAAAAATTATTTGTTGTCTTTAATTAATGAATGAATTAATTTAAATAAAATAAGAAAGAAAATTAAAAAAAAAATATTCCATTAAAAAAATTATTATAAAAAAGAAAAAAAAAATAATGTGAGTGTATTAACAAATAATAAATGTTTTTAAAATTAAGCAAAACTTAAAATAGAAAAAAAATCCCCGTAAAAATGTATGTAAAATTTTAACTGGTAAAAACTAAAAGCAAAACCCCCCTAAATTTAAGTCTACCTTAAAAACTATTATTACAAAAAAAAGGAGTGAACTTATTTTTTAAGCTCATCAATTCACGAAAAAACAAATCCTACTTTATTACTTTAAAATTTTATAAAAATAACTCCTTAAGAAAGAAATTTAAAAAATCTATTAAGGAACTCCTCTCCAAACACTTAATTGCAACTAGTTTTTTTCTTCATCTTTTCAATAACACCAATTTTTCAAAAATAAAAATTAAAAGGTTGTAGATTTTTATAAAACAATCCCAGATATTTTACAACTTTTGATTTATTCTTTAATCACATAAAAAAAATTTTTGAATTTCTTTTCACTTTCTTGTTTAACTTAATCATTTAAAAGGTTTTTGAACGTGGTTAATGAAAGTTTAACTAGCTCAACTTAAAATTGATACTTCAAATAATCTTAAAATAATTAAAATTAATATTTGTCTCTTCATTTACGTTCGAATCAATCAAATACCTAATATGTAATACATATTGAGATTTTTTAAAACATACAAAGAAAAAAAATTATTAAGAAAATTACCAAAAGAAAATAAATTTTTTGAATGATTAATTATGGGAAAAATATTATGTATGAGTATGTATTACAAAAAAAAAGGATAAAATGTTCTTCTGTAAAATTTTAAATAAAGAAAAAAAAAAACAAAAAAGAAAACTTTATTGTTTTATTCATTTACATATGTATGTAGAAATGTAAATTCAATTGTTAAACTTTAAAACTGTTTAAGCATTTTTTATGCACTGTTTTATCATTACCCTGCCTTACCTTATCAGTGCTGGACAACATTCTTAGCTTGGCTTCGAACCATTAAACTTTTTCGTACAAACGCACATCCTGTTAGACATACAGTAATTGCCGTTTACTCAATGTATCGACAAACTGCCGGTTACTTAATCACGTCATAAATTTATTAGACCGATAAACTATCAAAATACCGACAAAAACATTATTTTCAGTTGGCAGTACCTTTCAAAATTGCTTCCGTCAGCTGATTGAAATTTTCTGTACGACAAATAAATAATAAATGAGGGCAGGGCAGCTTAGGAATACCCAAATTTAAAATAAATAGCGATAAATATCGTATCGATATTTTTTAAGAGTATCGATATTTATTAATTAAAAATATCGATAACTAGTATTACCAAACATAAGAACTTAATATACCTTTGTACATACACACATATTTACGTACAAACATATTCCATGTAATTTCATTCTAACTTTTAATTATTTCTTTTCTTACCAAACTTTCGTTCGCTTAACTTAAATTCAAAACAAAAACAAATTTTAAAATTTTCTTTTAAATATAAGTTTTGTGAACGAAGTTTTCTTTCGAATTCGAGGCACAGGCAGTTAATTCAACAATTAAAAAAAATTCAATAAACACCAAAAAAGGGAAGACTACAAAAAAAACAGTTCGTCAAATACCACATTTTATTTATTCGCCGTATGAAATATAAAAAAGTAAATTTAGGAGAATTTAGATACGATTATATAGTGCCGGCCATTCACTACATAAGTTCATTGCTCAAATCTGGCAGAGTAAACGAAACTTGTGACGCATACTAGACAAGTAAAATGTTAATTATTATTAATTATTAATTTATAGGCAAAGAAAAAAACCAAACAATTTTTCCTTTTTTGTAAACATTTTTATAAATTTTTTGTAGGATCCCATATTCATCGGTTTATTGGTGCTTTTAATGCGCCCTTATTTAGGCTATTCTTTGCATAGTTCTCTTAAAAAAATTGGACAAAACTAAACGTTAAATACGGAATTACCAACATGCCTAAAAATTTTAATTGCACCACAAATAGTACCTACTTTGACAAGCAATGTTTTTGATTGTTTTAGTCAAACCAGTACTCATCCCATATGGACATCAGGACCACTCTTTGATTTATGTGTTCTCCTGTTATTCTAATTATATCCAGCATTGCTAAATCTACATCTACGACGATACTGAAGATGCTTGGCAGATCAAATATTTTAAAGAAATCTTCGAAAGAACAGGCGACAATTCAGCTTAAACTTTACAGGATCTGATTCGCTTTCTAAAAGTTTTGTATGTCTTTCTACATAAATCGCAGAAAGCTTCCACTAGGAAGAAATAATTCTATTCACAAAATAACTATGTATTGTTGTACCAAAACCACATTAAGGAAAATTTTTAAGCTTCTCCGCCTTTTGTTCTTAATATTAGTTTAAAGTCATATGATGGAATTTGTAAAAACCAGTATTATAAACATCGGTTTAAATGTTGAATTTTCTTTTAGAGTTTTTAAAAATATCGAATTCGATAGTCGTAAATATATATCAATGTATCAATATAAAGGGTATTTTAAATATCAGCGATATATATCGATTATTATTTTTAAAATATCGATATTTTGATATATCTATGATATATATTGCCCATCCCCAGGGCGGCTTAGCTTTGCAATAGGAATGGAAGCGATAAATACTTTTTTCTTTCATCTGCAGTTTTTCGCTGGGTAAAATTATTTTCTGCTAGGTTTAGCACAAGGCGAATTCAAACAGGTAAACTCATCTCGTCAGCCGTTCATCAGCTGTTTCCACGGCGAATTAAAAAATATGGTCAAACGTCAAAATATGATTTTGTTTCGAGAAGAAGTTGAATGAAAAGTGTTAAAAATATTATTTTAATAATAAAACAATTTCAAAACTGCGAATGATTGAAGTGAATTTATTAATTTCTTTTATAAAAAAGTGATAATTTTAATTTGCAATAAAAAAATTTTGACAATTAACCAGAAAATTGTATAAACAAAATACATGGGACTTTTTGTAGTTGTAGAGATGAGTTTACCTGTTTGAATTCGCCTTGGTTTAGCAGATTTAGTTGGGAAATTGCATATTTGTTTTTGAAAAAATATGCTTACTGCTTTTTAGCATATTTTCTTGTCCAAAAGCAAATTTTTTTTTAGCATTTTTTTTACTTTTAAGAAAAGTAGAATTTTTTATTAAATTTTGTTTTAAATATACCACTCATATTTTCAAACAATTTCATATTTAGATTAGAACAACTTCTTCGTTTTTTGCATTATTAATACAACTTTTTCTTTAATGAAATTTTTAAAGAAATATTTAATATATAAATTCCTTTTTATTAAGCATATTTTTAGCAAAATATTTGAAATGTTTAAGCAGAGTTTAGCATATTTTCTTCATTTAACGATTTAGCAGATTTCAGCATAGTTTTTAAGTTTTCCATCAATCAGTTATGGCAACACTGGATAAAAGTGCTTTTCGTAAGCTTCCTTGCACACTGGGTTTTATTAAAACCAGAGATGTAAATGAATCATTAATTTTTGATTTTAATTCATTTAAATTAATTCTTTTCACACAAAAAAAGAATTGAATGAAATTTGAGTCAATTCACTTGAATTTAGCAAACATTTTGGCCAATTCATTTGAATTGCAAATGAATTGCAATTCATTTTTAATTCAAAAGAATTGGTACCAAAGCCATTGAGGCAGCTGCAATATATATGCTGTGACTTAATGTTGTTAAACAACAAGGTAAGATGATTTTCTACAACTGGCCTAGCAAGATTTTTCAACAACGTTTGATATGCAAAGCTGTCTCAAAAACCTTTGACCAAAAGCTTTTAATTTTTTATTACTTATAAATTTATGGAGTGAAATACTTTCGAAATAAAAAAAGTCGTTGATTCACAATCAGAAGCAATTTTTTCTTTTTTTTTTAACAATGTCTATAACAGTCAAATGCATGTCAAGGTTTTTCAAGTCGTATGTTGTAGTACCTTACACGAGTCTTCAAAATGTTATTTTATTTCGGTTTCCCCGCACTTCACTGTTATATAAACCAACACAAATTGAAAAAATTTGTGTTAATCACCTAATAAACATATCGCTCCTTCATTGCATCATGGTCATATCTCAAAAATCGAAAATTTTAAGTAACTTTAGCAAAGTTTTCCTTCACACCTTCCCGTATTATATCTCAAACTGAACCGAAGTTATAGCAAAATATATCTTTAAATCGGGACATTTTGAAAACTTTAATCGCATTTTGCCAAGATCGTTTGTTTTTGTAGATATGACTATGTTGCAATAAAGGAGCGATATGTTTAGGTATCTTCTATTTTTAAGACTTGTTCACGGAATTAATTAATGTACTTTATTAAGTCTTCACTTCACTAAATGTAATAATTATCAACTGTTGCACTGCCCATTCTGCTTTTAGTAGATTTATTGCATCAGGAGACATTGATTTAAATATGTACTCACTTCTTGTAATTGATCAAATCCGCAACCCATCCACAGATGCTAATTTTTAGAGAATAGAAAACTAAATTTTAAAGTACAAATAGCTGTTTTCTGAAATTATGAGGAATTTTTTATTTCCCAGGATCCCGCAAGAAAAATTCCGGGAAAACGGGAAAAAAAAATAATTGAAATTTCCGGGAATTCCCGGGACCCTAACTACAAGTAATGTTGTAGTATTGGTGCCACCATTTATTTAAATTCGACTTGGTTTATATTAATTTAAATCAAATAAAAAGTACTTTAACAGCCATGTTATGGATCGAGTGAAACTGAAATCAATGGAGATTTTCAGTTAAATTTTTGTTTAAATAACCGTCGTTTCTTTTTTTTATTTAAAGCTAAATTCTAATTAACTCGCAGCCATCGACGACTGCTGACGTCAAAAGGTTAAAAATACAATTTGGTTTAAGGATTGATATTTGACTATTGACGTCAGCAGTCGTCGATGGCTGCGAGTGTAAGACGGCAAATCCATCTGAGGAGATCGAGTGGTTGCGATCGAAACATGTCATGGTAATCAGCCGCCTGGGTTCGATTCTCAGGTCAGTCAAGAATGAATGATTATCAATAACAATTTTAATTAATTTTCATGTAGTAAAATTCCTTTCTTCATAAGGATAATTTAATGAAAATTAAATTTGATGAATTTAAGCCTGATTAAAAATATTAAAAACTTTTATCAAAATTTTGAATTTCTTAAATTGTAGGCTTAAGTCATAGCAAACGAGATCAATTTATATAAATTTTATACATTATTTTTTTCGCATTTTTGAAAAACTGTACCGTATCTTATTAATTGGAATGTCTGTCGGCAAATTAGAAATTTTCTCCTTACAATTTTTTCTTAGAGTAGGATTTTGTTCTATACAATAATAAATATAATTATTAATAAATAATTTTTCAAAATTAAAGTTTTTTTAACCGGATAAATTGCATTTTAGCTGAAACCTGGACAACACCCAAAAAAAACCTGGACAATCCAGGCCATTCCAGGCCGTCTGGCAACCCTTACTAAACTCCATCTCTGTTCATTTATTTATAATGTTAAACAAATTCCAGTATTCTATTTTAATGTTAGACTCTGCTCTTTAATGTGATATTTCTCTTGGTTGCTATGCAACAAATATGCATAGAAAATCAAACTGTTTAATCAAAAATACTCGAATATATATAAAAAAATATCGACAGCAAAATATCGCCGACAACGATATATCGAAAAATCTGAAGTATAGCTGGTACTACCCTAATTTTAAGTAGCTTAAGTTGAATAATGGAATAGGCCCGATTATAAAATGCCCACACGCGCTAAGGTGCATGAAATTCCCAAATTACAGACTGCGTCAAAAGTGAGTCAACAACAGCGATAATTTTATACTTCTTTTTACTACAGTAAACCTGTTATTGCCAGTAAAATAAAATTTTAACGTTTAGCTCCTATAATCACAGTTTAATGGGAATCAACTATATTGTTGACTTGTGAGAAATTCTTAATATTAATAAATTTATTGTAACTAAAAAAAAAAAGAAATCACAAAGTTTCAACTGTTGTTGACAAACTTTTGACACTGTGTGTAGGACCATTTTGCAACAAGTTTGATAACACATTCTCTCTTTTCAAAAAAATTTGTAATTTTAATTTTATTTCTGAATAAGATTTGTATGGAGGACAGTTTACATAAGCGATTCATGACATTTTTAATAGAGTTCGTACTAATTAATATAAAAGCTTTTATTTGAACCTATAATATGGGCACAAGGCTTACACCGACAGACAATCAGGTGGGTCAGGTGGACAGACAACGTCGGATGAATACTGACAGTGGTTTTTAACCTTTCAAAGTATTAATCTTATTGCACAAATTAAGCTTAAGCCAAAAAAACTAAATGACATTGAACAAATTAAACTTAAATAGATTTAAATTTGCTTAACACTTAAATTTGAACAAATCGGTTAGCAAGGACCTGGAGAAAATAAGAATATTGGTTCCTTTTTTCCAGTACACTCGATTATATGGGAGATTTTGTACTTCATACCAGTGTAAACGTTGTTGGGTTAGTTTAACTACGGTTTGCCGTTTCCATGCTTGCGATTGTCCTCCTGTTCTTCGTCTTCTTTGTGGGTTAAAATCTTTGGTTTTTTTTTTTGTTGCAATATCGTGTGGCCGATCCAACTACACTTACGTTTCCGGATTTCATGTGTAATTGACGTTTGGTTAGTTTCCGACCAAAGCTTCTAATTGAAACTTACTTTGACCTGTAAAACTTGTATGGATTGCAGTTCGCCTACTGATGTATTACAGGTCTCACATGCATACAACAGTGTAAGTTTCACGTTTATATCAAATCATTTCAACTTTTTTCGTCTTAACATGTAAGATGAGTTCAAAACTGATCTAAGTCGTCTGTATTTTTGAGATATCTGCTTTGGAACCGCCAATCTTATCCACTATGCTTTCCAGATTGTAAAAAATGTTGCTGGAAAATTATTTCAATAAAAATAAAAATTCAAAATTAATTTTTTTTCTATGTTTAGGTTTTTTTTTGCATAAATGGTGCCGTTGTAAAATAAATTTCATCCCCGATTCTCACAGCAGAGCTTTGGCATGAATCTCTTATTTAGAACTCTCTTTAAAACTGCCAACAAAAACGAAGGCACTAAACCAAACTGTAAAAACAACAACTAAATTAAAACAAACCTTTCGCTTTCAACCATACCAATCTCACCAATACATACAACTAAACCAAATTCATACACACAGATACTCATACACATCAGCAATTGAAAGAGTGTGTGTCATGATGATTGTAGTTAAAAAAGCGTGTTGTTACTCAACTTTGTCCTTTTTTTTCAAAGTTTTTCAAAGAAGGCAGATATTAAAATAGCATTTTATCAATGTTTACAGAATTTTAATAAAACGGTTAGTGGTACCTTTTAAGTAAAAGTACTTAATAAGATTAAAAGATTAAGATTGATTATTTCTGTTTCAAAAGCTTAAAAGTGAAACTAAAAATGCTCATTAAAGCTCATATTTTGTCCAAAAATACCCTTCAATTGAAAGTTTTAAGTAACAAAGGAAACAATCTTTTTTATAAAAAGTACTTTTTTTAGTATTTTATCCCTTTGCGATTGGCACATGTTTTAGTTAAGTCGGCATTTAATGTATTTTGTGTTAGTGTAAGTTTATTATTAGAGAAGAACGGAGTCAGAGTCAGTAGCAAGGACTCTGTTAAACAGCTCACGTCAGTAATATTTCTGTGTGTGCATCGAAAAAATTTATTAAAGAGGAGTTTATTTATTAAAATAAAATTTCTAAATTAAAACAATGAAATTTGTCAACCTAAAACTGTAATTAAGATTGAACAAATTTAATTTTGATTTGGGATTTACATAGAATTTCATTGAAATTTTTAACAAAATTTAGAAATTTATTATTAATCCACCACTTCGCTTTATGTGTTCGTCATAAACGTCGTGGCTGTGGTCGTGGTCGTCTCAAACAGTTCTATACATTTATTTCCATTACATTTTTTGCTTTTGTTAGTTTTGTTTAGGTAGTATTAGTGGCTTCTTCATTTTTGTGTGTATGTTGCCGCTTCTTGCATTGGAAACTAAAACAGTATTAAAACTTTTGTGCTGCATAGAAGACGCCGCCAAGCCTACTTTCTATAGCCGGGCTTTAAACGACAAGTTAAAAAACAAACAAAATCATAGAAATTAAAGTGATAAAACAAAATATAATTCAAAAATACTTAAAAGGAGCGATACTAACCAGTTGTGCTTAAATTAAAAAAAAGGAATTTTGATTCTCTTCTTTACGGTTCTTATAAACAGCTTCAAAATGAACTATTCAAAGTATCATCATAACGCAATGTCCTTATCGGCCATAGCAAAGGTAAGTTTATAATAATTTTATTTAAACGATTTTACGAAAAACGATTAAAAAAAACTCAAATTCCTTTTTGTTTAAACATAAAAGGAAGGACTTGCGGCATTTGGTATGTGGTCATGACCAGCATTAACAAGAGTATGAGGTTTTTCTTTTCCTGATGGACTTGTTGGGATTTTAGACATAAAACATTAACCTCAATTGTATTCAAAGCGCATGACTGCTTTTATAAAAAAAAAGAAATCAAACCAAATTGACTAATTTCTCATACTCTTAATTTTAGAAAATTGTGTGCTTTTTTTAGAGTTGCCAAGTGGTGAACTTTTAGTTGGTTTTAAAAATTAAATTGAAAATATGTTAGAGAGTAAAGTCGGTCAAAATCGACCATTTAATATCCTACACCACAGAATAAAAAGACTCTATTTTTGACTCATGGTCAAACATGAACCCGGCAAAGCAAAATTATGTTGTAAAGGTTTAGATTCGTATTAGAGTTGTTTGTGCCAAATATTACCTTAATATCAAAATCAAAAGCGATTTTGGAGACGGGATTAATTGTTACCATTTCCAAGTTCTATATTAATATCAACATTTAAAAGGGAGTTATGACACTTAAATCTATTTTCAAGAGTGGTATTTAATATTTTGAAAGAAATTTTTTCTAAATACCATCATAGTTAGATACTTTATGATTACAAAGACTATTCCAAAAAGATGTTTGTATAGGGGCCATGTGAAGTTATTTACCGGTTCTCGCTTCGCCCTTTGTACTTTGTGCACAAGGTTACTATGACAGACAACAAGTTTGTTAGCCAGCTGGCCACTTAGCCAGCTGGGCGGACGGACATCGTTCGATCGACACAGAGGGATTCTGAATCGATTAGTATACTAAACGGCGGGTCAAGAACCTATATTTGTATGTGCTACATACACGCAATAGCAGAAGAGGGTGTTTTACGCCTAAGCACTTTTGTGGAGAGCAAAAAAATAATTTTTTTTTAATAATTTCATTTAAATAAAAAAGGGTTCTACAGGCAGTTCCAAAAGTACAAAGATGTAAGGTAAAAGAGGACTCATTCACTTTTCAACTGATAGCTTAGTAATTTTGATCCTCAAAAGTTTAATTCCTTTAAAGTTCAAATTTGACTAAAATATTGTTGCGTGTTTCCTTTAATAATTTTTAATTGCAAATCCAAATAAATACACATACTTATTAAACTAAACAAATTTTAATAAAATTAATTATTATGTTCACAAAATTTATCCAATATTGTTAGTTAGAAACTGAACCGTTTAATGCCTAAAAACAAACTAAGCTATTTACGAGTCAGCTTGTATTTATAGTTCATAAGCGGTAGAAGTTGTAGAGTAGTATATTCAGGAACCTTCTAGTCGATTACAGAGCATTCTATTCGAATTCAACAAATAAATACAAATAAATCTGAAGTCTACAATACAGTGGAGCAATTAACAATTACAACTAATACGACATAAATTATAAAATTCTTAGATAAATCTAATTTCGTAACAAGAAAAGAAAACATTAAGTAACACACCAGGTATAAACGGTACATGATATATCACACTATTTCCAATATAACATATTCATATATACTATTTAATAAAAAAAAATATGCAGCCCATTATTGATAACATTTTTCGAGAAATTATAATTTACTTCCTATCAAATTAACAAAAATCACATTGTTTCTGCAATTTCATAAAACATTTGTTTTTAACAGCAGCATGCCAAGCTTAAACTTTTTTGGAAGTCGGCGGGCGATAACAAAAAATTGGTCTTTTGTATGCAGTTAAGTTCACTAACAGACTACACCGCAAAATTTTGGGAAAGGTCACTTAGTACCTAGATAAAAAGAAATTCACCGAAAATTTGAAAGAGTATGTACTAGGGTGATCGATCGAATAGTATTCGACCGGTTTTAACCGGTTATTTTAGTTTTGCCCAAGTCGAATATTTCAAAATGTCCATTTTTCGAATATCGAATAAACCGGTTATTTTAGTAAAACAACCCGGTTATTTAAGTAATGTGTAATTTATAAACGTTTTCCTTACTTTTGTTATAAATGAACCCGTAATTTAAGTATTTTTCTAATTGAATATTTGGCAAACTTAAACTTTTTATAAAAAATGTCAAAACAAAATGAAACAAAAGTCAAAACACATTATGAGCAAGGTAAATACAAATCGCTTATATAAGCGTGTGTTCTTTTAACAAAAACCAAAAAACAATTTAAAGTACTACAAAAAAAGTTCAGCTTAAGCTGACTTAAAAGAAAATTGTGCTTAAACGGCCCTAAAATGATAAGTTGCAAAGGTTCTTTAACGTCACGACTTATTAATCACTTTAAATTAGTCTACAAGCTTGACATAAATATACGCCAAGTAAAACTTGACTCTGTTCCAAGTAGTTTTTAAGAGACAGCAAATAATACTTTACAAAAAATACTTTAATAAAAATAATGACTGAAAAACTCTTAGTAGTTTTAGCATATCTTCATGCTTAAAACAAAAACATACCGGCGGAATCAACGTTATGGGAAATTCATCAGTTTTATTTATTAAAACACCAAGAACTTAAACCAAATTGAAGGAATCAAAAATGTCCTGGAAGGGTTTAAATTGTGTGATCGACGAATTGAAAGATATTTCATACAAAAAGCATGTTTTCTTGTCTTTAATGCTGAAACAAAAAAAATTGAAATATATAATCCTGTATAAGAGGTTTTGTTTGCCACTTTTCAAAAATATGGCTCAAGTTTACTGCTTCATATAGACATGCTTAACCAGCAACAAATTAAAACTCATTGACTGGTCGGGGGGGTTTTTTTTTTGATTTTATCGTCAAATATTTGTGGTCTGAACATACCTTGTCATATCTATGGAGTTTTTTGGTTCCATACCTTCGTGAATTGTTTTGTTTTTATTCTTATTTACTTTTTATTACAAAAACTAATTTGATTTTTGTATTTTTATGTATTCGAATTAAAACCGGTTAACCGGTTATTTTTAAAATGTCTAACCGAAAACCCTTTTTTTTAAAATAGCAACTATTCGGAATATTCGAAAACCGGTTATTGAAAAAGGTCGAATAATCGATCACCCTAGTATGCATGTATATTACTGTCATTTCGAATCGAAATGAATGTAACGACTTCCGTCTGTCCATGAATATGGTGAAATGGGTTTTCCGAATAACCCCGATATGATAGGGACTAGATTGTTAAATATTTATATCGCATATAGTCCGGAATAGTTTGTATTGAAATCACTTTCTGAGCCGATCTAACGATGTCCGTCCAGTTGGCTACCTTGTGCGCAAAGAACGGGTCGCAATTTTGGTGGTAGTTTGATGATAAAGTATTTTTAATTGGCACAAGGACAAGGACTATTGAAAATTGGGCAAATCGGTCCATAATTTCACACAGCCCCCATACAAGCTTATTTCAAAAATAAGGTCTTTATAGCCACAAACCAACTTATTATGTTATATATTTATAACCACACCACAATAGTGGAGAGGGTATTATGCATTTTAGCTGATGTGTGCAGCACCTTAAAGTATACCGACCGATCGAATCATAATCACTTTCTGTGTCGATCTTACGATGTCCGTCTGATTGGCAGGCAGGCTGGCTGTTCATGTAATTTTGTGCGCAAAGTATAAGTAGCATAGGTTCTAATTAGCACAAGGACCAAGCCTATGGAAAATGGGTCCACCAATTTTTATGAAATTTATATTATAGAAAGATACATCCATATTTATATGGACCCATACGCTATGCCTTTTTTAAAAAATAAGGGCAATTTCTGCCTTTCCGAAATTATCTAACAGATTTTAATGAAATTTAAAGCACAGGTAAAGCCCTATTCATATAGCCATACACTCTCGAAATTTTGTTTTTAATTACTGTGGTGTAGGATATCATATGGGCGGGCTTAACTGAATATACTTTTTCATTTTGTATTATGTTGTTTTTAATGCATTTAACGGGATTTTTGTGTAATTTGACAGTTACCTTTTAAGCTAGCTTATGCATATTATGGATGGGCATTTTTCTTACGTCACTTTTTTATCTCTGTGGTTGGGCTTTAATTAGGGTTGCCAGACGGCCTGGAATGGCCTGGATTGTCCAGTTTTATTCGGTGTTGTCCAGGTTCTAGCTAAAATGCAATTTATCTAGTTAAATAACTTTATTAAATTTTTAAAAATTACTTTTTTATTAACTATATTTTTTATAGTTAAATTATTATTTCGTATAGAAAAAAATCTGAGACAAAGAAAAACTTGTAAGGAAAACATTTCTAATTTACCGACAGACATTAAAATTAATAAGATACGGTCCAGTTTTGCAAAAATGCGATAACAAATAACGTACAAAATTTATATAAATTGATCTCGTTTATTAGTCATGCCAACTGGCAACACTCTTTGTGCAAGGACTAAAGGTATTTCTTATAATCTCAACTTAAAAGAATCCATTCCTTTGACCGAATAAAGGCTACAGTTATAATAAGACTGAATGTCAATGATGTGGCTAAACAAATTGTTATCAGCCATGTTCTGGAAATCGAATTCGAGTGAAATCAAACAAGCTTAAAAAACGATTCAGTGTTTAAAGTTAATTATATAATTTTATTTTATATAATTCATACTATGAGTACAGCTTATCTACATTAGAACTTATCTTAAAAGAAAAGAATAAACGACGGTAATTTAAACAAAGATTTAACTGAAAAACTCCATTGATAACATGGCTGCTTATGTATATTTTTATTAAACCACAGAAACATTGTATTATTAGTGTTTACGGCTCGATATGTCAACTATTTTTAAATAAAACATTATTAAACAAAAACAAATTGGTTCGGACTGTCAAAGTCAGCAGGCTTTTCGCAGATACTTGTAGTGAATTCACCCCTGATAATAATTTTGTAACATAATAAAAATCTGAATTTAAAGTGTTACATTTCCTTGCTTTGAACTGCCTCTTCAAAGATTTCAAACGTAAACGTTCGTATAGAATCTTATAAGGGAAATTATTTTTAAAACAGAGTGTTTTTCATTTAAATTTTCTCTGCGAAAGTTAACGTTCGAATTCGTTGAACAGGCAGTAAAAAAATTTGTTTTATTGCAAAATAAAATCTGAAGTAAAATTTTAGTTTTTCTTACAGTTAAGTGCATTTTCAAATTGTCCAGTTATTGTTTCAAAATCCAAGTGAATTTTTTCTACTGTCCAGTTATTTGACTTTTGGTATCTGGCAACACTAGCTTTAAAGCAAAACTCAACAGATATCACCTTTGTATCAAGGCGAATTCGTCCCAAGTAATCTCGGTACTACAACAAGTACAACTCGTACAAAAACCACAAGCAATTTGTTTTTGTAAAATCATTGTACAATGTCAAAAACAGAAATAAAACAAAACAGAAACAAAGATAATAAAAGGGAATAAACAAAATTTTGACATCCAAAAGTGATTTTAGCTAATATCAACAGGACTTTTAAGACCACCTGTAATAAATTCGCCTTGCTTTGTATATTATCAAATTTAATGTGTTCTCTTATTGAGAAGCATTGCTGTTTTGTAAAAATCATATTAGTCCGTAGTCTTTGGCTTCGCCTTTTAAATATGAGATCATGGAACTGGGCTTAATGTAAAAACCCAGTCCTGTTTGAACAACAATTTTTTTTATAATGAACTTACAATTATTTTCATATTAAATTTACAATTAGTGCTTTATTCTTTTAGTATTCTATTATTTGAGATATGTTAGGAAGAAGTAGTACAGCACAGTATTTAAAAGTAAATTTTCGAGAGTGGTCCTTATTTAGGACCCATTAGCAATCATGTAACCGCCAGAACAAAATTATGTTATGAGGTTAAGATTCATGTTAAAGTTCTTTGTGCCGAATATTATTAAGATATCTTCATCTACATGAGATTTGTTTGCCTTTAAATGATTTTAGGAAAAGGGGTTGGATTTACCAGCACAACATTTTGTAATGACTAGTAGCTATTGTTAAAGTTATTATCGCTAATTTGTATGTGAATACGAGCATTTATAAGAGAGTTGTGGCATTTAAAACTTATGTGCGCGGCAAAAAAAAAAAATACTTTATAATGAGCTGCAAAGTACCTGGGTACCTAACTATAAGGAAGTTACGCAGAAAACAAGCCTTTTCGCACAAAATATCGGTCTAACAAGCTGTAAAATATTAATACCGCGATTATACAAATGATGCATATATTAACTGCCGTATTCATAAAAAATTAAAATGGATTTGTATTGTATTTTAAGAAAACTTTGTATGAAAATTTTGCCATAAAACAGTGGCCACAGTGGCCACAGTCGAATAAAAAACACATACAGTTGCCCGTGTAACTAGGTGCACATTTAAGGGTGTAAGGAATAAATTGTTCTCGCAAGCAAATTACAAAAATAATTTTAGCTGTTCGGCTGCGAAAATACTAAGTTTTTTAAACGTTAGGAGATCTTAAGAAGTTTCAGACATACAAAGAGATTATTAATTTCAATGAAAAAAAATTTAATCTAAATACCAACATAATGAGATGGTTAAATCCGGAAAAAATTGTTTGGGGGCTACGTAAAGTTGTGGATCAATTCTCATTTTTTTCTATATCATAATTCAAACACATATACCAAACTTCATTTAAGTATATCCAAAATTGCGACCTGTTATTAGCGCACAAGGTTTACATGGGAAGCCAGCTAGACGGACGAGCGAATTGACAACATTAGACCACCTTAGAAAGCTATTTTGAGTTGGCCGGTTACCAAAAGGTGGGATGTGGTGTTAACCACATCACTACGAACGCATAATACCCTCCCCACTATTGTGCAGTCATTATGAAAATCTCGGGTGTTTTTATGCAATAGAAACTAATTTTAATTTTTTAGAACTATGACAACTCTGCACAGTTCACACTCCTTACCCTTAATAAAACCTTAAGAGCTTTTTTATATTTAACAAATAAAAGCTTTTACCATCCTTCCCTCTTTATTTCAAAAATACACACATCATTTGAGCATAAACGAGTAATTCCAGCAAAAATCCTCAATATTCCTTTTATAAGAAAAATTCTCTTCCGTATTTTTTTTTTGTTTGTTTTTTTTTGCTATTCCTTGTATTTTACCTTTTTGCTCGTATTTATAATCAAATGTCCTTGAATACGTTAAATGTTGACTTGAAACGAGAGTAAGATAAAACAAAAACACTCACAAAAAACTTAGTTTATAGACATATTTCCATGTACATAATAAATTCTGCTTTACAAAAATATAAAAAAAAAATTGTTTTAGCTTTTTCCCTATTTTGTTGCCATTTGCTGGCTGAAGTATGTTGCCGTGGTAGGTTCAATGACCCGACCTTGGTGTACGACACACATCAAACTTTTACGCACACGTTTTAACAAACACAGAACTACTCATAGATACCGTCATGAGTTAAATTGAGGAGACTTCCTTTTATGTGTTTAGTAGGATATGTATGTACCTACGTAACTACTTAACTTTATTTTCTTAAAATATTATTAATGTGTTGTTGGCTTTTCTAGGTTCAATAAACTCTGTGGGAAATTTGTTATGTCCCCTCGTCGTCTTGTTTTCCTTTCGTTTTCATTGGTAACCTAACGCTTTTGGTAGGTGAATGAACTCTACATTTTGTTGTTTGTTAAAAAGGAAATGTTTTTCTGGTAAAATGGGGTTTGTGTGTATTTTTTACTTATTTGCAGGATAATTTATTTCTAAAATGCAAATTTTAATTTTTATTGTTATATTGTTACATATTTTGTGCTTCTTTTAATTGTGGTATTGAGTTTTATATGCAGATGTGAGAAATTAATTGAGATTTGAAGATAAAAGACTTTTTTTTTTGTTTTTTTAGTACTAAAATTGTTTCAAAAGCAAAATGAATTATTGGACCTGAAATGATACACATAAAGATGTTCTTGTTATTTTATTATAAACTTTTAATAACTTCAGTAGTTGCATTTTATCTCTAGTTTTTTATAATAATTGTTATGTATATGGGGGATTTCATGTCAAGTGACCCAATTTTGAAAGCGATGTCTTCCGATTTGTAAGAAATTTGGAAATACACCAATACCCCGGTTTGCGTTGCCAATTGGTACCGGAAAAACGCGACGCAAACCAAAGCACGATTTTCCATACATTTGCATTGATTTTCATTTAATTGGTTCTGAAATTCATAATTTTAGCTGAAAAACTAAATTTTTATTTAATAGACTTTATAACGGATAATTTTATTTTAGATCTTCAAATAAAGTTAAAGCTTTCTTTTGAATAACCTTTTGTTTGAAGGGCATTCATCGCTGATTTTGAATTTCAATCCAAATGGTAAAAAATTGCTCCTTTTTTCATATTTTTGTAACCTTTTTATGTTGAAACGATGTTCTTGTTTTAACAAATTTCTTAATTTTATCAGCGTCACTGGAACAGCAAATTGATTTTATTGTAGAAGGGGCCTCAATATCAACAGACTTTTCCCTGACTTAGAACTCGTCAAAATGCCCAGTTTTTGTTCTAAGGTTATTTGCTTTCTTGACTCGTTGCTGCAAGATATTTAAATTTAACTTTACTTAAGCAAATGTAATTTGAAACCAGTTGCATTCAGCAGACAACCTTCACATACATTTTTGCATTAGATTTCAACGGGAATCCCTTGTTTCGGTTTAAGCTTTGTACACATTTTCTATATTAACGACGCAAATCGAAGCGCTAACGACGCAACTTCGAAGCCATGCGACGCAAAGTGAAACAAAAACGACGCAACTTCGAAATCACAGAAATTTTAAAAAGGCGCAAACCGGGGTATTGGTGTAGTAGCTTAAACACGAAATTTCAATAAGATCGGTGAACAAGTTTCAGAGTTTGAAAAGTTTATGTATTTTTTGACAAATTTTTTTCTTCTGTTATTCTTTGGCTTTGCAATTTTACACGATTGGTCGTTAAACGTTATCGAAGCTGCAATTTTGAATGGTAAATTTCGAGACGAAAATGCTTTGCTGCTACGGACTCCGATGATTGCCACAGACGCCCCAATTGAATTCAAACACGTTAAATTTCCTATTAGATTGGCATTTGCAATCACAATCAATTGCTCGCAAGGTCAAACGATGAATGTTTGCGGCTTTTATATAGGCACACACACAATGTCTTTCACTCGCACAATTACATGGGCACGTTTTCGCGTCGTCAAGCCATCCAGCATATCTGTGTTGGCTAAAGACGGACTGACAAAAGATATCGTACACGCATTTGCTATTCGTATTTCAAATTGATTTACTCTGTTTTATTTTAATACTTCAGTATAAAAAATACATCAATTTTTCATGTTTAACTTTTGAATATGTAACGAACAGAAAAAAGAAATAAATAGCTATTGTTTTTTTCCATCGTTGATCATGGATCATTCCTCTTTCTGTAACTAGAAATAAGTTATATGGCAAAACAACGATTTATGATTCAGGATTCAGGAATTTTTATAATTCACGATAGTTCTAAAGATTTAAAGGTTTATATAAAATGATGTTTAAGCTCAAGGCTTTTGAGTAATTAAAGAAAAAATATTTTTAAAAACAACTTCTTTGTGGTAATTAACAATTAATTTTCTAACAACTTTTAGTAATTTACTACTTTTAAACTTTTGTAATATGCAACTTGCTAATACGACTTTATTTCACGACAACTTTATTAGAACTGCCCTGTTAAAGGCATGCTTCTTCTTGGCCTCTTAATTTGGCATATGTAAGTCAATCACTGATAATAGCAGGGATAAAGGATTGTAGCGCTTTTACCTTCATATGTACATTAGGGGTATAACCAAATTTTGGCTCTAGCACTACGCGATAGCGAATATTGTGTTATTTAAGAAAACAATTTGTTTGGGTCGTTTGAAAATAAAAATATCAATCACAAAAGCGATTTTCTAAAATCCCTAAAAAAATTTAATAAAAAAACTTTAAATAATTCATTAATAAATCAAAAAAAAAAAAGATAAAAAGTTTCTTAATTATTAAAGGCCATAAATTTAAAATTTAATGTGCGTGTTGTTTTGCTAAATATATATGAAAGTACAAATAAAAATAAAAAAAAAAAAATTTTGTTAGTCGTGCTTAATTCCCAATTTTTATTCTTGATAAAAACACTGACATTTATTGTTGAAGGGATAAGCTATTCCTATGCGCATTTCACTGGTTGCTTAGGCCAGATCATCAGGAAACTTCATCCAAAGATTTTAGGAAAACTAAAGATATTTAACAAATAAAACTGTTAAGCGAACAAGAATCATAAGCCAGCAACAATCCAAGGGCTAAAGGATGAGATAATTCGGCACATTAACGCCATAGAACCTTAACTATGCCTCAACGTCATCGAAAATTTGGATGGGGGTGCGCCGATATCTTGCACCATACCAATATTATCAAAATAAAAATAAATGACAATAATTTCCTAAATAACTTGTGTCGTATTCAAAATCAACATTGAACCTAAAAATTTAATTTATAAATTAAAAATGATAATTACAGCAAATTTCGAACCACCAGACCGGTTAAAGAATGATTTTTTTTACTTTGTAGAAATTTAGCTTTTGAAGCAAAATTTAACACATACTTTCAGGCTTAGCAGTTAATAAAAGTACAATGGGTTCCAAAAATAATCAGCTGGTGTCCACACAAAAACTTATTTTTTTCTTTTTATTTGTTACAGTTTGTTTTTATATTTATTTTCTTTTTAGTAGGGTATGTAAACAACAAAATTTACCCACTTTGATAACAAATAAACTCAAACAAACAAAAATTGTATCTAACAAGTTGAATTTACATCCACTTGATAACATTCAATTAAAGCAAAATAACTAAACAAGTTAAAAACCGGTTAATTACCATCGAAAGAAATAAATTCTTATCAGAACAACAAAATACGTATTTTTCATTAAGAAAAACATTAAATTTACATACATACATAAATATATTAAATCCTACTAGACTTGAAAATCGAGATTTATTTTAAACAAATACAATTTAGTTTTTTTTTTTAACATGAGAAACATTTGGACAAAAATCCAACCGCATTTAAGAGGTGTAGTTGGGTCTAACAGGTCGTTGTTTTTCAAAGATCGTTATTTTAATCCACAAAATTTATATTCTTTAAAAATGTCTACTAACACTGAACTTTCTCTTCCTGGTAATGCTGCTGTTTCGACTGAAAAGCCAATACTTTATTCGTATTGGCGAAGTTCCTGCTCATGGCGTGTGCGCATTGCTTTGAATCTCAAGGAAATTCCATATGACATAAAACCCATAAGTTTAATAAAATCGGGTGGAGAACAGCATTGCAATGAATATCGTGAGGTTAATCCCATGGAACAAGTACCAGCTTTGCAAATTGGTGGGTGCTTTGTTAAAAATCTTAACTGCTACATATTAACATATTTCTTTATTGAAAATTATATTTATTTTGATTATTTTTTTTGCTAAAGATGGTCACACCTTAATTGAATCTGTGGCTATTATGCATTATTTGGAGGAAACCCGCCCTCAACGTCCACTTTTACCTCAAGATGTTCACAAGCGTGCCAAAGTTCGTGAGATTTGTGAAATCATTTGCTCCGGCATTCAACCTTTACAAAATTTGATTGTTTTAATTCATGTGGGTGAGGAGAAGAAGAAGGAGTGGGCTCAACATTGGATTACCCGTGGCTTTAGGGCTGTCGAAAAGGTATTGTCGACTTCAGCTGGCAAATACTGTGTCGGCGATGAGATCTCAATGGCCGACTGCTGTTTGGTTCCTCAAGTATTTAATGCACGCAGGTAAGAGATTTTGTAATGCTTTAAAAAAACATAAGCCTAAAGAAAAAAAAGATATATGATTACCCACAACCATGAATGAATTATTGCGGGGCTATACTTATGTCTGAAATTAAACAATAATAATTTGTTCAAGTTTATTCAAGTAAACTTATTAATGTTAAGACAACCAAAATAACTCAACCATAATGTGGTGAGACGTTAGTTATTTAGAGGTCTGCCTTCTTTAATGCTATTATGGTTGCAGTAACCTCAATGTGTGTGCAAATATTCCTATAAAAAAAGTATAGTTATCAGTGATCATACATACGTTAAATTATGTTAATGAAAAATTTATTATTGTAATAATACGTTTCCTTACATAAATTACAAAATTATTTCATCAGCCTTATATGGTGAACAGAACCACTACCATCCGTCGAAAAACTCTGCCATTTGCTCAAAAAGACCAAAGGGAAGGCTCATGATATCGTAAGATCGTTCCCGTTTACAAATGCAGGGTTTCAAATGGCATATAAAAATTTGATCGTTTGGTACGAAAACAAGAGGGTTCTGATTAATGCGCAGTTGAAGACCCTTTTTGGTCTCACCCATATTTGTAAAGAGTCAGGTCCAAGTATTAAAACCCTTCAAATAACTATTAACAATTGAGTCACTAATTTATCATTACTTGAAATAGAAACTGACAACTGGGGCGTAATTTTCATTTGTATTTATTCTACATGCTTACCTGATGCCACTCTACATTTGTGGGAGCAATCGCTTAGAACACTGTTCTTTAAATATAACTAACAAATTTAAGCTTTTTTGGGAAGTGCCTTGCCCAATTGTCCAAACCGGCCCACATTTTGACGGATGTTGTGTTTTAATAATCAAGGTCCTTGTTCCTAGTTTGGAAACTTTGGCTCCAGATATACACAAAAATAAAAGAATAAACCGCACCGAAAACAAGAGATTTTTGGGTAAAATTAGAGAGAGTCGTGGTTGTTTGCTCATATCTCCGCCACTTGTAGACCGATGAGCCTGAATTTCAATACCAAACAATTCTAGACTATATGTGATATAAATATATCGGGTTTTCAACAAGAACTTTGTTTTCCAAAACAAAATAAAACAAAAAATTAGATAAAGATGATTCAAATTTTTATTTTATTACGAAAGGAAAAGTTCGGCAATTATGAATAAAAATTATATCTGGCAAATATCCATTACGAACACGCTGACAGATGTCGATTCTTTCATCAAAGTTTTTAATAACTTTTTGGCAAAATTGCGGGGCTATTTCGTTAGTCACATCACGGATTTGGAGTTTTAGGGCTGCAATCCATTCGATTGGCTCCGCATTGACTCTATCCTTAACTTAGCCCCACAAAACATAATCCAGTGGTGTTAAATCACCACATCAATCCAAATCGGAAGATATCGATTTCAAAATTTGGTTCACGTGACATGAAATCCCCCACATATAAGGTGACCATATTTTTAAAACGAAAAAAATTACATTTCGAAATGTAGTTAAAATGAAAAATAGTATCAAAGTTATAAGTTAATGCAAGAAGAACTGCTATTAATACATACACTTATTTTATTGACTAAAAAAATAATTTGTTGCAATATCATCGGGCTCCTTTGTTGGGAGAGAAAATATTATTTCAATGGAATGAACAATTTTAGAATTCGATCTTACGGTGGCATTAGTGTAACCCAGTGTGTTTGGCTGTATTTGGGAAAATAAAACTTATGGCTTTTAAGTTTAAAAAAGAAGTCATAATTTAACAAAATGATAATTCACTTAAAAAAAAACAATCTGTCCTTTATTTTGAAAAAAAAATCTTAAAGAACATCGTATCAAAAAAGGACTGTCCTCTTAAAAATTATGAATGGTCACCATATACCTTATAGAGTCTAGGATCCACGTAAAACTTCATTCGGACTACGTAAAAATATATGCAGTGGTGTGATAGAAATCGAAAACGTAAAACGCAAGAATTTTGAAGTTTTTTTTAATACACTTTTAATCAAATTTATATAATTTTTGTTATAAAATTCTGTTTATTAGAGAAATACTTGTATAATATTTTTCATTAAATTCTTTTATTACAGAAATCTTATTAATAATCGACTTTTAAAATTATTGCGTTTTACGTTTTCGATTTCCAGCACACCCCTGATCATTAAAATTAAAACAGCGCCCGTGATAGGTCTTTGGTGGTAGAGACCGGTTCCAGTTCTAACACTTTATATGAACATGACCTATTACTTTTACATGGGGTTGTCATTGGAGGGGGTCAATTGACACCATTTGACCAGTCACAGATCTGGGGCCTAATTCTGGCAGTCGTGATCGAGTACTTTCTCAATTCGAAAGCAATTTTATTTCAGTCGATACTTAACGAATTGAAATTATTTTTCCAGTATTGTGAAACTCAAATTAATGATTTATAACTCTAAAAAAATAATTCCAATTCGTTCAGTATTGACTGAAATAATTAGATAATAAATTGCTTTCGAATCGAGAAATTACTCGATCACGACTGCAAGAATCAGGCCTCAGGCCCCTGTTCTTAATGAACGTATTTAGTGTCAGTTACTACAATGCAGTATTATTTGAATAGAATGTAGTATTTTTTCAATAAAACAAGTCCTAGAATTTAATTCAAGAACCAAATTTTAGAAAGTACCACCACCGGTGAAGACTGCACTGTAATTCATTTCTCTTTCTACCTTTTAGTTCTTCATAAGTCAGTTAAATTATTGGTTCTTCATTCACTGGTCATGAATTATTTTCTTTTGTACTTGTTCTATTTTCACAAATACCAGGATCAGTTTTTTTGGACCAATTGACAATTGATTACTGCAATAAACAATTTAGTATCAGTAATAAACATTTTCATTGCATTAATGCATAGGGGCCAATGAAATGGTTTATTAATTCCAGCAACGAATCGTTTTTCTTTCAGTATATCGCCAGTGAATCAGATTTTCATAATGTCGAAATAATTAAGCCAGTTGTCCAATGTAGTTTTGTGCTATGCAACAATGCGTCAAAATATTTGAAGGATTTTAAGAAAATTTAGGGAATAAAATTCCCTGATAATTCTTGGCATCAATATAAGCAAAAAAGAACAATATATGTAGATGTAAACGTTTGCTTACATTTTTCTTTAGCAAAAATGTTCACTTTGTTATTTTCAGATTCCACGTTGACCTGCGTCCTTATCCCATCATTTTGCGTATTGATCGTGAATTAGAAAGTAATCCAGCTTTTCGTGCAGCTCATCCCTCCAACCAACCTGACTGTCCACCAGAGTTGCCAAACAAATAGAATTTTCCGCAGCCAACTGCAAAACGAAGAAAAACTAAGAAATAAGAAAAGTTTTGCAGTTTTGAAAAATATTGACGACAAAACTGAAACAAACGCGAAATACAAAGAAGACGAGAAAAAAATTATACCAGCAAACAAAATTCTTGTATAACCCCTCTTTAAAATATTATTTGCTAAAAACTATTAAAAATAAAAACTTAAATTATAAAAAAAAATAAAGAAAACAGCACATGATGTGATGATTGCAGTTGCAAACCGCATATTTGAACGTTTGATAAACGTAAATAAATTGATATTATCAATTAAAATGTAATTAAAACTATTAAAGTTTGGCTCTAATGTGACATTTAAATAATAAAACTCAAAAAAATTGTATTCAAATACAAATTAAATACATAAAAACAATTTTCTTGGAAAATTTTAGAATTACAAATTCAAGTTTATATTTAGGTTTTTAATCATTTTTAAAAATTCTTAATTCATAAATAACAAAAAACAAAAATAATTAAAGTTTAATCAAATTAAAAAACTCTTTGTACGAAAAGCAAAATTACATTCAGGGATTTTTTCTAAATACAAAAAAGTAAATATTTTTAAAAACAAAAAAAAAATCACACACAATTTTACAGAAAAGAGCAACTAAACGAGAAATATGTACTTTAAAGAATAAAAAAACTTACTTAAATTTAAACAAAAACAATTTTTGTTTTTTTTTTTCAAAAAGTAGCTGAAAATTACAACAAAGTAAATAATAAAATACAATACTATCAAAGGTACAAACAATTTCACTATAAAAAATTTTATTTAGAAAACAACAACAACAACTACAAATTAGGGTCGCAAATTCCCTGAAAAAAAACCTTTTTAAAACTCCATTTTATTAAACTAAGAAAAAACACAAACAACTTTCAAAAGTAGAAAGCAAAAAAAATATTTAACTAAAAAAAATCCACATAAATTAAAAATCTTTTTTTTTAAATAGTTTCAATCCTAAACAGAACATTTAAATTTTAATCTGAAATCTGGCATCTTTTATATTTATAAAAAAAAAAATTAACCATGTTTGAATATTATCTTAACAAACAATCGTCATGCACAAACATAAATCCAAATGAATTAATTAAATAAAAAATCAAAATAACTTTTTGAAATTTTAGTAAAACAGCACTTAAACTATCCAACTATAATTAGTCAAAACTATTTGTTTAAAACAAAAAAAAAAAAAATAATTATTCAAATTAGAAAAAAAAAGATTTTTAATAAAACTTTATATTGAAAGAAATCAAGAGTAAAATAAAATATTATTCCTGTAAAATCCCAAAAAAATATGTAAATGTGTTTATTTAATTAACATTGAACAAGAAAAGAAAACACGAATTAAACAATAAAAATGATTGCATTAATTAAAATGAATTTAAGAACAAAAACCAAAAATGTGTTAAATATTTTGCTTTTAAATAAAGAATTCTATGTGGTAACAAATAAAATAATTTAGAAAAGTGTTTTATTTTTAATAACACTTTTCCTGTGAGAACGTACTTTTTTAAAAAAGTTTTTTGAAGTATTGATGGCGTCGTTATTAGCAGCGAAGCCAAGATAAATTTTTAGCGGTTCATATAATTGTAGAATTCGAATTACTAATGCATGAAAGACACCTCTGGGGGGTTACCGCGTATTTCAATTCAAAAGAAATTATTAACGAGTTCAAACAATTTGTACTGTGTATTACGAATTTCGTACTACATTTTTGTTTCGAATGAACGGAAGTTGTTTATACCTTTTCGAAAACAAAATGTCCCTTTCGTAACGGCAACTCTCTATTACGAACAATAAAAATCCCTTTCGAAACTCCAACTCTGTACTAAGAAAACAGAGTCAGTTGTGCAAAAAGCGTTAGGAAATTGTTCGAAAGCTATTTTGTTAGTGACAAATTAAACCTAATAATATTTGATTTGATATAATAAAAATAAATTTTTCCTAATGTTATTGTTGAAAATGTTTTAAAATTTGTGGTCTTGAAATTTAAAAAAAAAATTAATTTACAAATAAAAAGCAGTATAAAGTAATGGTTGGGTTTTTCTGTTGACTCTTCAAACCACAGGGAAATACAATAAATTTTTATTAAAAAAACGCAATTATAATATTTTTTACACATTGAATAGTATTTATTATTTGTTTGGTGTTGGGATATTTTCGTCCATTTTGGTATTTTATTAGCAGGGCTACTAAATTTTAATCAAATCTCCCATTTGTTTATAAATACAACTCTGTCATCGTTTCGAATGAGTTACGTAGTCCAATTTAACTTTCGAATCGGAAATTGCTTTCGACAAAATTTTTATTTTTCGAATCGAAATACAGCCCCCCTGGTTTATGATAGGAGAAGAATTTTTTTTGTTTAATTTCCAATAACTTTTGTATTTTGAAATATTTATTGTTACGTTTTAGACAGTTCCCAATATAATTCTTGATATTTCTTGTAAGCGTTTCTAAACATGAAAAAAGTTTTAAGCGCGCATATTGATGCCAGAAAATCGTCGTAACATTTTTACTTTTATTAGAAAAATCATCAATCGTCATTTTACTGTAGTTTCTATTTTCTCAAAAAAAAAAATCGTCACATCTTAGTGGTACTGTAGACAAACATTATATTTTAATGTTCTAAATGTTACTTTTTTACATACCGCAGCACGAACAGCTTGTTTTGTATTGTGTATACCCTGCAAATATTATTGGACCACCTGATCCAATTTCATGAAATGGACTACTCCATGGACTGGTCCGATGTAATGCAAGCATGGACCATGTCATTGTTAAAAAGTGTTTGTAGTGAGACGACATATATTCGTTTTGTAACGACACGTTTTCGTTTTTAAACGAAGTTAACACTAATCCTCTTGTGTACACAATGGAGTAGTTTTAAAACTAGGACATCGTAATGTTAAAAAGACCATGTTTTTTCCATACGTTTGGGTTACTTTTGGACTAGTCCTAGTCCCTTCTGGGCTACTCTTTACACGCGTGTTTGGACTGGTCCTATTATTTGCAGGGTATGGTATGTTTGTGTAAAATTATTTTGCTACCTTTTTGTTTTTTTTTGTATGTGTATTTTGTTTTTGTAAAAAATTTTTGGTTTTTTTGCCAGCGCAAAAGGCCCCTAAGCACAATAGAAACGAACGAACACTAATGAGCTGAACCGAACACAATGAAGTTTGTGGTTAAAAAAATCCCAACATAATAAAATGTTCTCATCTTTTTGTTGAGTTGGTAGAGAACAGTATTATTTTTATGTTCGAAAGATGACAAAAAGGGAAACGTTAGTTGTTTAATGATTTACTATACAAACACTTTTAAACTGGTTTCAGGTTAGAATCAATGTAATTTTACTTTCGGTTTTTTTCAAGTACGAATTTGGCATTAAATATGGATAAGTTGAGTATTTCTCATTTGAATAATCCGTCCTTGAATAAATCTTTCTGTGCTTGACTCAAGAAAATCTGTACATGCCGTACTCTTGATACCGGATTGATTTAAGTACGGTTGAGGTGATTTAAAGCCTAACCACAAAATGCATAGCTTTGCTTAACCTACTATCAAAAATTAAAAAAAAGTCTCTCAAATCTATTTAAAAAACAAAAACCAAATAAAAAACATTTGATTCCATTCGGAATGTGCGATTAGATTCGCACCTTGCTTAAGCAAATGACAGTTTCATTAAAATAAGCAAAAAGTTCAATATGGTTTGCCTCATATAATTAACATGTATTCGCACATTTGCTTAAGCCAACTTAAGCACATTGTGGTTGGGCCTTTAGGGTTCAAAAAAGCTGCAGTCGAAACCAAAACCTGTCGAACAAAAAACGAAAATTTGTGTACAACTTTTCGCTTTTTGAGTTGGTTTGACAGCGACAGTTAACACTTCATGAATCAGTGCCCGTGTTCTGTAGCTCTCGCGTCGAGAATCTTTTCGATTGAAATGTGTGAAATGAAACAAAAATGCCATATATTGAAACAAACAGCTGTTTTTCTCACTAAACTGTGTCTGTAATTTTATTGGCGTGTTTTAGCTGTCACGTAAGGAAATTACTCGCCAATTTACAGAAAAAGTGTGTCTGTAACATTTTTGTGAGAAAAGTTCCCGCTTTGAACTGTCAAACAAACTCACGAATAAAAATGGGGCGAGAAAAAATTTTAACACTAAAAAACAATTAAAAATGCAAAACACAAAGAATAATAATAATAATATTTTGTTCTTGGCACATTTTTTATTGTTTAAATCTTTTACTTTTAACATTTTTATAAAATATACGAATATTTTCAAAGCTCGTTTGCAAACAACAAACATTAAAGTCGCACTTTACATTATTTGGTATAGCCGACGGTTGTATTTTCACCGCCGTCGTTGAAAAACTTTTCACTCTAGTAAATTTTAGTCGCCGTTAACGATATGTGTTACTGGCGTTCTCACCGTCCGCAAAGTCACATCGGCTTCGAGTGCAATGTTATGCCATTTATAACGTAACGACGTAATCTCTTTTGATAGTTTTCGGCATGACTTACAGACACACTTTTCGAGAAACGATGGAATATTTTGTTTCACTTCTTTTCGATGCGGGAAGTTCTCACTATAGTTACAGAACATGGGTACAGAAGTAAAAGCGGCAATTTTCGTTTTTGGCCAATGACAGTGAAAGAAATGGCAGTTTTTCAACTTTGACTGCAGTTTTTTAAACGCTGGATTAAATTTTTCTTTTGAATACGTTCAGCTTTGACATGTCGTACTATAAAATTTCTATAACAAATCGCAATTAAAATTGAAACACCATTCCATCAATTTTAATTGCGATCGGTTAAATATAAGACCCACTAGGTGAACTTAAGTCGTAATTACAGATTCTTGCAAGATCGTGTCAGTTTAAAAATATATGTACATACATATGTAAGTTTATACAAACCTTTCAACCAAGCAATAAAACAGATAATTTTTTATATATTTTTTTTTTTATTTTATAATTATATTTTATTTGTTTTGTTTATACTTTTATATATAATTCTTTTTTTAATATATATAATTAATTATTTTTTGTTTGTTTGTTTTGTATTTATTTGTTAATAATATATGCATTTATGTTTTGTTTTTGTTTTTGTTTTCTCGTAATTATTTATTTTATTACCATAAATGTAAGTATGTGTGTTAAAGTTTATATGCAAATGTTACTATTCATTTTAAGTCTATTTATAAGATACATTTTATTTTTCTCTCTTTCTTTTTTCTTTACTGACTTCAACTTTAACTGACTTGATTGATTGATTGACTGACTGACTAACTATCTTATACACATACCAATATAATGCAATACTACATACACACAAATGAAACTATTCTATTTCGTGTTTTCTTCTTCTTCTTCTTGCTTTGTATTAAAATTCATCATCCTTTAGATTCTTTTTTTATCTTGCATTTTAGTAACATTTCAGGGATCCTTAAATAACTTTTACTGGTTTTTTTTTTGAACTTATAAAAACGTTGTTGTCTGGCTTCTTCTTCTTTTTATTTTTGGAATTTCTTTCTTTGCAGTCAAGGCGAATTCATACAAGGTGGTGTTATTATGAAAACGTAAACAACACTGTAAAATACTTTAACGTTGTGTCAAAATTATGCAGCAACACTGTAGAAAAAAATTCAAGCAAACATTTCATTTTGTTTTTAATTATAAATTGTGTGTTTTGAAATGTTATAATTTAAAAACGCTTGAAGTTTCATAATTCTAAGAGAAACTTATAGAATTTACAAGAGATTCCCCATAACCACAGCTGTTGCTTACGAAGCAAGCAAAGGTCATCTGGTGTGAATTCGCCTTGTTTTTAGTTTTCAATTCTGTTGTTGGTAAATGAAGTAAGTATTGACTGGTAATTTTTCTTTAATTTTTTTTTATACTAAAATTTATTAAATTTTTATTTTATTGATTTTTGGGAAAAAAGTACTTTTAATTAAGTTATTTTTTGTGGTGTTTTTTTTAACATTAAAAAGATTTGTATTTTTATTACTTTCTTTATATTTTTTGTAATGTAGTTTTTTTTTGTTGTTTTATTATTTAAATAGGAAAGTAAAAGGAAACATTTGAGAAAGAGAGTTTTTGTTTTTATTGTTGTCTTTTTTCATTTAATTTTATTAAATTGTTTAATAAATATTGAAATCTTGTTTTTCTAGGTTTTTTTCGAAAAAGAAAATTAAAAAAAAAATATTTATTTAAATCTCTATATTTTGGTTTTTGTTTATGAATTTTAAAATTTGGTTTTTGGATTTTTCTTTTGTCTTTCTAAAGTTTAAAGTTTCAATGAGTTTTTTTGTTTTTACTTTTTTATTAAAGTGTAAAATTATCTGTCATTTAATAATTTAACTAAATATTTTTATAAATAACTTTTTATAAGAATATCGTTGATGTTTTTGTTTTATTTTATGTTTTTTTTTTCTTTCTTTGTTTTGTTTAAGTTTCAATTTAAAGTATTGTTTTTATTAAATAAATATTTCGTTCGACTTTGGTTTTTTTTAATTTTTATAAGATTTAATAATTTCTTTTTTTAACCCAAGTCAAGACGGAATTTTGTTGCTTAATTTATTATTATTATTTAATATATAATAATATTATTTGTTGCTGTCTTTAATTTCTAACAATATATTAAATACTTTTTGTTGTTATTCTCTTGTTTTTATTCTTCTTTTTAATCTAGATTAATATATATCATTTATTATAATAATAAAATTTTATTGTAATAAAAATTGTTTTTTTTTTTAAATAACTTTTAAAATGTCCTCCTATATCATACTCTTTTGTTTTTTAATATCCTTCAAAATGGGTTTCTTTACAAGCTGTTTTATGTTGTTGTTTTTTTTAATTTTTTTTCGATATTATCACAGTCAAATCATAAAAGATTTTTTGTTTCTAATGAATTTTATGATTTAATTTAATATTTATATCATTTTTTTAATATTCGATTTGAAAATGTAACGTTTTTTACTACATTTCTTTTCTTTAAAAAACGTGATGAAAACAATGCAATAACAATTTTAGTTTTATATTGAATTTTTAAATATATATTTTGGGATTTTTCGTAAGATTTTTCTTTTTATCTTAAATTTTTAAGAATTTTATTATGGGAAAATGTAAGTAAGTATTTCGTATCTAAGTTGTTGTGTTGTTTTTTTTTTGGATTGAATGCATGAAATTTGAAAAATTTGTTCTCATTTTATTTATTAAATATATAATCTAAGGTACACAGTAACATTTATTTATGTTTATACTCATTAATTTAAAAATTATAAGTTTTCTTTTTCTAATTTGTAAATAATTAATTTTTATGTTTTTTATTTTACATTTTAATTACAATTCGATTTTTAGTAAATATTTTTAATGATTTTTTTTAATGAATGTGAATATTTATTATTTTTTAATTCATTGTAAGCGAAGAGTAGGACAAGAGATTTTAAACTGTATTGAAAGTTAAGGATTTATTTATTAAGTTTTTCCAATTGCAAAGTGTTGACGCCGCGCTTTTTGCTTTAACTTCATACACTTCGTTTGAGCATGAGAATTGTTGGCAGATAGAAAAAGACTTACGCGCTGATTTAGGTCGGCCTGTTAAGCTGGGGGTCTACACCATATATTCTACGCTTCTACGCTTCTTCGCTGCATACGCAACTGTCAAAAAAAAAAGTTGAATTTGTGTTGTTTTACGTAGCCAGTTATATGCACAAAAGCGTTGAATGTATTGAGTCGTTGAATGTGAAAAATAGGTTTAATTTCTTCTTATGTAAGCTTCACAAGCAGCGTTCTAACAAATCGGCTTATTTTAAAAAATTACATTTTATTTTTACTTGTGGTTAAGACGCATAAAAAGTGTTGCATGTAATACCCTTGGTACAGTTATATATGTACATTTCTGAAGAACGCATGGAAGATGTTAAAAATGTGAAACATTCATTCATCTACTTTTAATCAAAATTGTCACCATTTTTGAAAAAAAAACTTTTTTTTAAATACTTTCTTTCAACGAAAGCGCCAAAATTTAAAAGAAAACACCATAAAAAATTTGCAAAACAGGCAAATCTTGACAAATGGTAGCCCTGCTTGCTAAACCAATGCCATGTTGTCAGTCATGTCACAACAATAACAGAATTTATTGCAACTTTTCTAGTGTGGAAAGGCTATAACTTAAACGTGGTGGCAAAAACGCGGGGTGGGGATCTCAAATTTTACTAATATTACGGGCAGAACAAATACTGATGCAAAAAAACGATATTATGGGCTTGTCATGGGACTCATTAGTAGAGGCATGTACTACAGGGAGGTAGTATTCGTTTTTACCACTGATGAGCATAAAATCAAAATGATTTCTGCACACAACGTACTGGAACTATATTGTGCCAAAATACTTTTTTCCTTATATTATTCTAATATTTACTTAATATGGAATTAGATATTTATATAAAATAAGAAAAAAACACATTCCAGATAACTCCGTCTGTCGTGGCAAATAGAGGTCTCACTGTATTTTCAACCTGACACTTCAAAGTAAGAAAAAGAATAAAACGTAACAAGAAGAAGTTTAAAGAGAAATATAAAAAACGATTTAAAACCACAAACCGAGCCTATTTGTGTACCTCTCTTTTTTTCTACAAAGAGAGACGTCGAAAAATCGATGTCGTAAAAGCCCCCGTGTGAATTGGCTGTTAGAAACGATTGTACGTTTGCGCCAGCTATTCTGCGCCTTAGGTTAGGTTAGGTTAAACGGGCAGCCGTTACGAAGATGACTTGCTTGTACAGTATCCACCAGACTTCTCCTCGGAGGTCACTGCAGCCTCGAACCACCCCGATTCCCTGCAGAACAGGGTGATTCATTTCAGTCCCACATTGAACATACCGTCCAGACATGGCAATTCTGGTCTCCCAAAATGCCTTAGCCTAATGCTCCCCAGACCGGGGCATATGCAAAATAAAGTGTGTCCGAATTTGAGGAATTATCGATCAATTCAAAGCTTATTTGTGGCGGAAAATTGATGATTTAGACGAAGAGAATATGTTGTTCAACAGTTTGGTGCCGCTTGCCACACAGCAAGAGAATAATTGGGGTAATCACAAGATGTGCTATCTTGTTGTATTGTCATAATGTTCTACAATTTTACAATGGTTTAAAAATATTGTTGTTGCTTTGTAAACAAAAAGTGTCTTAAATTAGTAATACATACCGTCGCCGTTGATGGTATAGCTTTATCCGGCTAACATCCGAATTTAACCAGCGGCTAGCAATTTTTGCAACAAAACACTTGCAGCGTCAAATTAGATGGGCTTAGGACTTTGATGTTTGGTAAACAAACAAAATAAAATTTTTTTTTATAGTTTGCGTCTGAACAATGGAAAATAGTCACGAAAGATCTAATTTAATTTATTAATTCATGAATTAGAATTAAAAAAAATTTTGAGTTTAGGAAAATATTTATTTTTTTTATATTTGTTTTAAATCTGCTGATTTAAATTAAAAATAGCACACCAATTTATGAGGGGTTGTTCACAACAGTCGTATTTGTTCATGATCATTTTTCAAGACATATGACTTTATGACACCTTGTAAATCCCGCAAATGTTTCTTTTGAAAAAATAAGAGTCCGAAAATCGCATCATTTCTCGTAGAGGAGCTGTGAATTGGCCACAAACACCTTTAGACTATTTATTTTTGGGTTTGTCTGAGTTTTCGATTCAAAACAACAATTTTATTCACAGCCAATCAAAGTGAAAAAGAAAAGAAAAAATTACCTTCAGCCATCGTTGTAGATATACATACGAATAAAAACACAAAGCGTACTGACCGAGTACAAGTATCTTCATACCAATCCCCTTTCTTCTTTCTTCTCTCTCCAAAAAACACAAGAGTAGATCAGCATCAAAAGATTAAACGTGTGAAAGCTGACTTTTTTTGAAATCGAAAGTCTACAGCAATAATCCCACATCATTATCGATCAGATATCAACCATTAACAGCATTTTATTGAAAAACGTGATTGAGAAGTTTGGTAAAAGATTGGGAGCCCTCCAAACCAGTAGGGGGTCATTTGACCGATAAAATTGTTTATTTTTAAATTTAACATTTTTAACAAAAAAAAAGCCTTTTTTTAAATTAAAATGATACCTCAATTTTTGGACACGCTTTATTATACGTTCTAACTTGACAACTCAACTACGTTCATACGGTGCAATTTTGTTCCAATGCTAATATTGTTTTTAATTCAAAATAACTTTAATTTGTTATATATTTAATTAATTGTTAAAAATTCATTGTTTTTTTTACAAAAACTAAAATCAATGTTATTTTGTTTGTGTTCAAAAAAAACCTGGCCGTTTTTGCTTTAAACTGCCGCTTTTCTGCCACCTTTTTTATTTAAAGCGTTTAGAAGAAGCTTTTTAATAGTTTTGAAAACTCTTCTTTAAGAAAAAACTCTTCCCTTTGCTGGCCGTAAAAACAAAATATTGAACTAGAATATTTAGGCCTGTCACAGAAATCAATTCCGATCGAAAGTGATTTCGTTTTGTGTGAAGCAAGAATTGATTTATGTGGCATCCATGTTTAAACCGTTTTGCCATAAAAATTTTTATGTAACTCTGCCTTTTGACGCCAACAATTTCGAAAGTCCTCTTCCCTTTTATGTATCTGGTATTTTTTATTTTTAACTAATTATCGAATATTTATGAATGTTAAAAGTGCATTGCACAGCAATACATATTGTAAATTTTACCTAATGTGTAACAATTTATATAATAACTTCTAATAAATAATTTTCTTTTAATCTTTGAACTTTTTATTTTTGATTTATTTTATCTTTATATTATTTTTCTATGCGATATTTAAACACTGATGATTATTAGAATTGTACTTAAGTGAATTAATGAAATTGTATGTTTTAACAATCGTTAAAACAAATTGATTTGAAAATTTATAATTGTCATTTGTATTAATTTGATTTACATAGATATTGCTATATTGAGATAAATATTGTTAGAATGAAAGTAGCTTACAGACTGCGGGATTAAATGATGTTAAATACATTTTTTCTATCTTTTCTGTTTTCCAAAATCCTTTTGATCGTGAATAATGTTTCTTGCTTTGTCCTTCTGAACAAGTAAATTCCACAAGAGTCGTAAACTTTTTTTTATCTTTTAGTTAACTATGTCTTAACCAGCGGTTTAAGTAACACCTACTGCCAGTTTCATGATGTCGAAGGAACGCTTTTTTTCGCACAAATCCATTTAAAGCAAAAACAAAGTACATATTTTTGTTTTAAACGTAGTGGTGCAAAAGAACGAGTTCTTTCGCATTTTATAAAGCAGGCAGTTAAAATTGTTTTATTTTCTTATAAGTCTAGGCTTACACGCTTCAACTTTTGTTGCTCAACTTTGATTTTTTAGAAGAGAAGAAAGAAGAAAAGGGGTTGGTACGGATCACTGATGTCGGTTTAGAGGATTTATCCCCATTATTTTAAAAACGGAGATTAAAATTGTTATTGGGGGTTTCTGTTAGTGATTTTTTTTTTAATTTTGGGAATTTTTCTTATTTTTATTTTCATTCTATGTATTTTGTTTTAACTATTAAGCAGCAAAAAAATCGTTCAAATAAAAATGTATGACTTGCAAGACTTTCTCCAAGTAAAATTAAATTTTTCATGTTGACTGTATTTAAAGAAGGCGTAACAATTGAGGTGAAGAAACCGATTCATCCTACTTACAGCCGTATCTAAACAACAGCGGAAGGCGGAAGGATAACTTCCGATTAGCTTTTGCGCTGATATGCCGTGCCTAAAGAAGAGCATTAACTTTGTGTCACAAACAGTTTAATAAAACCCGCCTAAAAGAAATAAAAAATGGAGATATCCCGCTAGGTTGGCCAAAAAATAGCTAAATTGCCATTTTTTTTATCAACAACGTCGGCCAAACGCTATTGAGTTAACTGTCAAAATCGGATTTTCCAATAGCAGAGAGTTGACGTCGCGCTATTTAGGGATGCTTCATACAAATTGTATGGGCATGACAATTAGAAAACGCGTGTCGATTTTATTAAGGTACGACTGTTAAGTTTCGTACAGACGGTGGTCAAATCTTACAATGTTGCCATTTAAATTGCCTAAAAATGTCTTGCATCTGTGTGAACATTGTAAGCCCATTTTTATTTGGCAGATGTGTAAAATTAATGCATCTGACAATGGCACCATTGCCAGAAAAATATTTCTATAGGCAACGCTGCTTACAATATTGTGAAATCTGACAACCATGAAAAAACAAAATAAAAATTTATGTCAAATAGAATAAAGTAATAATTATAAAATAATATTATTAATAAAAGTGTTAAATATTATATTTTTACTTACTTTCTTTTTTTTTTTATCAATTTTAAATAAAATAAAACTAACAACAAAAAACAGAAACCAAATGAAGATATAAACAAAACAAAAATAATCGTGTAAACTGCATGTTTGGCAATCTAGTTTTAGAGAGCGAAACAAGTGATTCATATCGTGATGTGAACATAACATTCGATTCAATAGATTTGGGCTGAGGTTTTGAAGAAAAAATAAAAACGATAAATTCAGTATTGTCATTAGCTTTTTTTATAACCAAAAAAGTTTATTGCAACATGTCTTTAAGCGTTTCCCACCAAATCAAAATTTTCTTTAAAAAATTTCAAAAATTTTGCTCCATTATTTGAATGTTGAAAATATGTAGTTCAATCTGTTTTAAATATTAATGTTTCAACAGACATTTATGTATCTCAATTGAGAATACTGCTGTTTGTTAAAAGAAAATATTTTTTTTCTCTTTTAACAACATTAACAACACATACATATGTAGAATTTATACAACGCATACAATCGCAAAATGTAAAAGTTTAGGTTGCCATCGGTGATATCCCTGCAGGGAATGCCAATAGTAAAACTTCAGTGAATATTGTATAGTGACATTGTCAGCAGTACTACTGACAAAGTATACCCCAGCCAATGTAATCTTCTATTGACATTTAGCATTAGCTGTTATTGGAAACCCACCAGTACACTGTAGGACTATTGCGCTACGCAATAAGACATACAGAAATGCAGTAAAGTAAGTGAAAGAACTCTCAACAACTTTTATAAAAAAAAAATAAAATTTCAAGTGCTACGGCATTCCCTAATTACGAAGCATGTTTGTAAGGGAGAATACCAAAGAATAACTGTATCAAAACATTCAGTGTGTAAGGCCGATCGTTACATACAACAATTTTTATATGCGCTGAATAATGCGCGTTATGTATCAAAAATGTATTCAAAGTGGGAACTCGCCATATAAAATTCATGTCTTCCGTCAGCGCAATGGTAAGCGAAACGTTTATGTTTCTCCCTTACAAACCTGCTTCGTTGGAAGCTCCATTTTTTATTGGGTTAATATTACGATGTCAATATAACCCTGCTTTTTATTACGACGGAGAAGTCTAAAAACTACTCCAAATACTCCAGAGGATAAGTTTTAACTTTGTTTAAAAACGAAAACTTGTCGTTTAACTACAAACTCTTTTTTAACAATGACATGGTCCATGCTTGCATTACATTTGACCATGTACAACAGTAGTCCATTTTATCTAAAATGGAGCAAGTAGTCCAATATTATTTGCATGGTGAAAGAGAAAAAGTTGAAACTGATTGCTGCGTGTGACCATACTGGCAACTTTAAAACGCAATTCAATAGAAATTGCGCAGCAAAAATAGAAGGAAGCGTGTAAAGCTAGACTTAGTTACTTTCCATTAAGATTTTTGAGAACTTTATTTTTTGTATATTTTTTTTTTTGTAATAAGAAAACAACTTTATGAATGTATTAACTTAACATTTGCAAGCTATAAGCAACAGTGCAGCTTAGAAAACTAGTAGTTATAGTTTAAAAAAAAATATTATCAAATTTTTAACATAAAAAATCTACAAGATTCGATTTTGCTCATTTTTTTTTTTTTTTTTTTTTTTTTTGGTTTGGCTTAGAAGTGTACATCAGGAAGATAGTAGTTTTGTGTTTTGTTTGTACGGTTTTTAATTAAAATTTTCTTTTTAATGTAGAGTGTCAAAAATTCACTAAATGTTTAAAACGAATAAATCAATAGTTTGGTTTCGGTTGTATCTTCTATTTTATTGTAGTTCTTGTTTTAAATTTAATAATATTTCAAGGGTTTTTGAAATTATATTTATATTTTATTACTTAAAGCTAAAAAATTCCTTTATCTACTTAGATTTTGTCTTAATATTATTTTTATTTCAATTGTATTAAATTTATTTTAAAAAGGCCCTCGACAATACTTTCGCTCTGTGCTATAAATGAGTTGATAAGCAAAATTTATTTAACTAATTTTGAGTTAAAAGAAGATAAAAACAAATCAAGAGCCTTTTTAAGAATTTTCAACAATTTTTAGTAAGATTTTTCTGCATTTTCCATTTTTTTAAATAGTTGCCTCGAAATTAGTTGTAGGACCAAATTTAGTTTTATTAAAAAAAAAGCAGATAGAAACTGTTTTGATAGATCCACCTTAAAGGGAACCCTTCCTTTAGCTTGCGTTGAAAGTTTTTCATATACAATTTTTTTTTTTTTTCAATTTTCAAAATTTGTATGAAAATATGTATGTATATGTAAATAATAGTAATAAAAGTAAGGTGAAGTGTTTTAAAAATAAATCAAATCCAATGTCGTTAAAATCGGATTTTAAAAAAATTTGACAGCAGAAAATAGAAATCATTAGCATTTTATATATGCATGTGAATGTATGTATGTGTGTATTAGCTCGCGAATTTTTACAACATCTGCAGCCGTATTAACAATTATCGTAGCTAAAGCTAAATCTGGAAGGCTAAAATGCTGAACAAATTTAAGACAAATATTTTGGCGATATGGCTAAACAAGTATGCTGTAAGCCGATTTTCGCAGTAGCTGATTCGCTTTTTCGCTAAATCCAATTTATAGAGTTTAGAGATTGACAGAATAAGGCTTCCGCAAACATTTAGTGTCTATCTAAAGTTTACATTTGAATTCAAAGTCTTCACTCTTAATCTTAACTGATAGTAACAGTAACAGAAATTATTATTTTGCAATAATCTAAGCCCACTGCATAAGATTTTATATATAAAATCTTGTTTAGCGGTTTAATTCTCGAAATGTTAAAATTTTTTGTTTTCTTATCTTAAAAAATTTTTTTAAGATGAAATAAAAATACATACATTTTTTACACCTTGTTACTTTTTGCAAGATGAGAACAGATCTGAAATTGTATACCTGGACGAAAGTTTTTTTTCCATTAATTTAAAATTGCACCTTCATTTGGTTTTTTTCGTTTTACAAAATCATCAACACTACTCTTTCCACTTTTACACAAACTGCTCATACCCTCAAAATGGGTAGCAAATGAAATGGTTTTTTTGTAAAGAAGCAAAATTTTCATTTTAAATTGTTAAACCTTTCTTTCGCAGATTTTTAAAACTAAATTTGTACCTTTCTTTAAGAATTCCAATGAAAAGCAGCAAACTTTGCTTAAATTCATTTCTAAAGAAATCCCCAAATTGTTTTTCTAAATTTTTTAAGAACTCTTCCCACTTTCACAAAAACTGTTCCTACCTTCAAAATGGATATCAAATGAAAGCTTTATCCATGCAAAAGCCAAATTTTTATTTTAATTTGTTCAACTTTACTTTATCCCAAAAAGGTTTAAGAAAAACATTAAACTGCGTCTTAAATTCTTAAAAAAAAACCATGGCCAAAAGTTAGAAAATTTTACAGAGAATATTTTTTTGTATAAATTTGTTTTAAAAATTTAAATTAAGTTTTGGCCGATTATAAAGTTATTTCCTTTACCAAAACTGTTCCTACCTTTAATGATTGTGAGCTTTGTAAGACCAAACCAAATAAGAAGTACAATGAAATTGCATCTAAGCTTACTTGAATTCATTAATAACGATTTCCTAACATCCGTTTTCTGTTCCACTCTAAAAAGCCAAGTTATCATTAAAACGTTTCAAATTTTACTTTAAGCTTAAAAAATGTTAAAGTAAAAACTTTAAATATTTCAAATATTCTATTAAAAAATTCAGCCTACAACTAATTTTGGTTCCTTTTTTTTTTGTTTCCTTTGCTTAAAGAGTTGTTTTAAGGTAAAAGCAGTTAAACAAACATGAAGAAAACATTATTAGGCAATGCTTAATTTTTTGTTAATGAGACTAAGTTACTTTATTTTCTTTTTATATTTTCAGTTTTTTGCTAATAACAGAGTGTTTGTTTGTTTGTTTATATATTTCTTGTTTGTTTTATTTGAAAAGTATGAGTTTAAACAAAGTTTTTTCTTTTTATTTATAATTTTTTTTTTATTTATTAAACATAGTAAAGAGGGAGCAAATTGTTTTTGGTTTTAATTTTTTTTTATCATTTTGTTGCTAAAATTTATACTAATAGTCTCCATTTTGTTGTTAAAGAACAGTAAATTTAATTAATGAATTAATGGTTTTGTTTTGTTTTATTTTTTAACATTATAATTTGTTAATTAAAATTTAAAACATAACATTTTATTTGTTTGCTTAATGTACTCATTTGTGTAATAAATTTCTGTTTTGTTTTATAATGAAATAACGATAGTAAAATTTTTGTTTGTTTAACGGTTTAAGTTATTGTTAGTTTATTTGACTTAAATTAAATATTTAAAAAGAAAATATATACAATGCCCTTCCTTCAGTTGCTCACAAATAGAGCCTCAAGATATAAATGAATACCTTTAAGGCCATGTTCTTTAAAAAAAAGAGAGAGAGAATACATTTAATTTGTCTCTAGCTGGTTGCTTTGCTTTCCCTCTTTGTGCTGTGGTGTAGAGCATTTAGTACTATTTAGGTACAAATAAAAAATATTTGCTTTTTATTACAGATAGCGTTGAATAAATTTTAATTATATGAAACAAACTTAAATTTAACAAAATTAAATTAAAAACTAAATTGCAGATTTTTAATAAAAAAAAAAAAAAAACAAAAGAACAATAAAATTCTTAACAAGCAAAACATCATTCTTATTATTGTTGTTGCAGTTAATTAATTTAATCCTATTTAATCCATTTAACTTCATAATTCATATCTTTCTCTATTAATTTTTTAATTATCCCTTTTAGATTGTTAAATATAAAGCTTATTTTTTTGTTGAGAGAACTTTCTTGCCTCGTTCATATGATTTCGTGTTTTTTTTAATTTCCCATGATAAAATCACATGTTTTTCAAAGTTCATACTTTCTATTTTTTGTTAGATTTTTTATTTACTTATTTTTCAACATTCACTTAATTACACATTTAATAACATTTATTTATTATTATTAATTTACTTTTTTTTTATTTATTTATCATTAATATTTTTAATAATTTGCTGTATTTCTTGTTAATAATATACTTTTTTTATTGGTTTTTTAATACATATCACAGATCCAGTACTTTTTTTTAATTAAAAATATGATTTTTAATTTGTTTGTGTTGGAATTTTTTTCTTACGCATTTTTTTTAATTAGTTTGACCTTTTTTAAATTTTAATGATCATGTGAGTTATGTACAACAAGTGTTTTAATTTTTACGAGTTTTATTTTAATTCTTAAAAAAGGAAAGTTTTGGAAAATATTTTTCAATATAAAATTCGTATTTTGGTTTTAAAATAGAAAATTTCGATGAAATTGATGACGACGATTTGAAAAAATAATGACATGTTTTATAATAATGACTATGTTGTAATGTTTGTAATAAGTAGGAGTTTGAAATTTGATTGGTTGATCGATTGATGGTTTGTTAATGTGTGTGAATGTCTTTTGCTTTAGAGATGGCAATATATGAATGTTTAAAGCACTGGTCCTTATAAGCGTTATTACTGGACTGGATATAGAAACCAGAAAGATTTTTTGTCTTTTTGCTCTTACCAGTACTTAACTTCTATATGTTTTTAATGTTGCATTAATGATGGTTAATTTTAGTTATCGGTAACGATATATTGCTACTTAAAACTGAAATACAATTTATATTTTACCCATTAACGATTGTAAGATAAATATGTATTCCTCATTCTGAGCTACTGACAAGCAAAGTATAACAATTATATAAATATATGTCCCTTATTTTTCAGAACTCTTGTGGTACATATAAGGTTTAAAGATTAGGAAGCCTTTTGTACAATTGTTTAAAATAGTATATACATGTTCGTAAATATTTAAAAATTTTTGCAAAAACAGTTTTTTCTTAATTAAATCGGCTGAAAAAATCGTTTTTCAATGTTTTTGGAAACTGTTCCCAGGTTCTTAAAAACTGTTCCCACCCTCAAAATCAAGTTTAAGAATGGTTTTATTTTCATCTGGCTAACATTTTCAAAATTTTGTCAACACCATTATGAACGCAAAATTTCCTGGGAGTTTTTCCCTTCTGCCATTTTTCCTATTTAAAATCAATTGTAATAAAAAGATGAGTAAAGAAAGAAAAATCCCGAAGGTTTAAAATTCGTAATTGGCTCGTAACCACTATTTGCTTAAAACATTTGTTTGATTTTGCTTAACATTTTCTAGATTCAACAGCATTTAACAGTTTATTAATTATATTCTTCCACAATTTTTTTCAGAAGTTGAGTTGAGTTTATCAACAAAACTTGTTGAAATTAAAGCTAAAAGTAAATCACCCTGTTTTTAGAAAATAGTGTCCAATAGTTTTTAGGTGTGAATTATTATTATTCAATCATAAAATTTACTAGTCCTAAATAAAAAAAAATTGTTTCCAAATTTCCCATTTTCTTGAAATTTCTCAATGTTAGGTTATAATGAAAGTTTCTTCTACAAAAAAAATTTAAACTTTTCCCACCTTTAATATGGGCTGAGTCACAAGAATTTTAAAAGCAACACGTATTGCATTATTCATCGCTGATTTTGTTATTTAATTTTTTATTTTCCCTCCACAAAGTTTTAAAGTTTTTAAAAAGAAAGTAAATAAAAAAAAACAATCAAAACTGTGCAACCACATGTTAAATCATTGTCTCGTCTACAGTTGGTCAGTAGTACTGGCGATAAAGTCATTAGTAAATCAGTCCGTAAAGTTTTACCATTGTCATTTCCTACGGGGAAACGAGTAGAACAGAAACTCTCTTAAAACAAAATAATCTTTCCTAAACTATCGTACGCATGAAGTTACCACAGTAAACCCTGAAGGAATCCTGGGTTTTTCGTCGAATATATTAGTGACATCGTCCACGAAGTATCTCCAGTACACTAAATATGCCTTTAACACGAAAACAATTTTATCAATAACGAAAAAAAGATTGTTATGAATTTGTATTCGTACCAAAAGTGTAGACAAAATTCTCTGGTTCCAATGTTTACACATGTCCCCAAAAGAACTAGCTAGTCAGTAGTAGATTTGGAATAACACACACTTGTTAAATTTTTATAGTGAATAACATTATCTGAGGTATTATAAATCACTAGTTATAGTGAATCAGTACAGATTTACTTGTTACATTTCCTGCAGGGAAGTTAACGCATTTCTTACTAACACCATCATAGAGTTTTCACAATCTCTTTCTGTTCTAGCCGTTTTCTATGATCAAAACTATCAGAAACTAATGTGTCGATTACGGATGGGAACACTTCTGAAGCTGGCAACTCAATTTCAGTTCAGTTGCCATTCATAATCGACTCATAAATAACTTTTTATAAGGAACAAGTGTTAAAACTTAAATGTCTTGGCGATTGACGTTTCAAAAGCAATGATGTTTTTTTTTTTTTTTTTTTTTTTTTTTTTATTTATAACGCATTTGAATTTCTTTCAGAGGATCTTGCTGATAATGATGATGAATTTACTTGCTATGAATTTTGTTGTTTTTTTTTTTAATAAATTAATTTTCTGTTATAAATTTTATGAATGGAAAAGAAATAAATGAAAGAGAAAAAAAAACAGGGGTTACATAGAAGACATTAGATAAAAAGTTCAAAAAAAAAAAAAATAGATAATGAAATAAAAATGTGTTTTTTGTTTAATTTTTTATTTAAAATTTCGTTTAAACATTTAAAAATATATATTTTAAATTTAATTAACATTTATGAATAATATACAAACAGATACAAAAAAAAAAAATGTAATAATGAATTTAAAGTTAATGATAAAAGTTGATTTTTTCAATTAAAAAATTAATGATAAAATTTTATATTTTTTTTTTTAATTTTTTTAAGGCTAAAGTTTTTCCAAAAACAAATTATGATAAAGAAAAAAAGGAATATGGAAATAAATTTTATATTATTTTTTTGTTGTTGTTTTTTGTTTATCTCTTTGTTTAAAAATAATGTTTAAGCATAGTTAATAATCAAGGCACACTAGCATATAAATTATTATTTAATTATTAATAATTAAAAAATTTTTGTTGTTTCATGTATTTTAGTTCTTGTTGTCTGTGTGTTGTTAATTTTTTTTTTTTTTTTGTAAATAACAGAATAAAATTTGTTTTCTGAATGTTTATTAGTATGAAAAATTTTTTAAATAATGATGATTGTATTTTGAAACAAACAAAAAAAATTAAGAAAAAAAAATTATTTTTTTCTAACACAACAGTTATTGCACAATTTATTTATTATAGGTATTTTTTTTAAGGTTTTACAAAATACAAATTAAAAAAAAAATTGAATTTTTTTTGTAATTTAAAAAAATCTTGAAGACATTTTAAAAAGAAAATTATTTGTTGTGTTTTAGTTTAACTTAAAATCTATAAAATATTCAATGTTTAACAATACCCGTAACTTAATTATGAACATTAGTATTATTTTTTTTTATTTAAATAAAATGAACGTTTTCAGTAGTTAAATGAATTTATTGAAATTATGAAAGTTTTTTGAGTTGATTTTTTTTTTGGTAGTAAATAAAAAAAATAAATACGCTGAATTGATGTTTTTTGAGTTGAGTGACTTTTTTTTAAGTAGTGGATGGTATAAAAAAGGCGCTTTTGGTAAATTTGATGTAAAATGATGAACAGTTGTTTTTTTTTGTTTTGAAAATTTGTTTACAATTTAAAGAAAAAACACAGTTAATTTTTTTTATTTGTTTTATATATTTATTAGTTTGTAAAATATTTTTTGTTTTGAAGAAATTACAATTATTTTATTTTGTATATAACAAAAAAGATATTTTTTTTTGTAGATTTTTTGAAAATAAAAATGCACTTAATAGTTAAACTAAAGTGAATTAAGAAATAAATGAATTATAATTTGTTTGCTTTTCTTCCTGCTTATAAAACTTTATAAAGTTAAAGTTTAATAATTTTTTTTATTATATTTAAAAATGTGATGTCCAAAACATAGAAATTTTTATAATACAAAGAAAATAAAGATTATTTTTTTATTTTAATATTTAATAAAAATGGAAGTGAAGATTTGTCTTTTATATACTTTTCTTAACAGGTGTGTGTGTGTGTGTGTTGGTAGAATTTTGAAAAATGTAATGGAAAATATTTACAAAACATATATAATGAACAATTTTGTTTGTTTGTTTTTGTTATTATAAAAATTGCACTTGACTAAATTATAAAAAAAGAAAGGAAACTAAAGAAAAAACAACAATTATTTTATATAAAAAATAATGTTACCAAAGATTTTAATGTGATGTTTTTTTCTTTGATACTAAAAGAAAATAACTTATGAATTAAACTATATAAAAAATATAAAGAAATTTAAAATTAGAAAATAAAAAAAAAAATTTATAAAATTTTTAAAATTTTGTATAAAATTTTGAAAGTTTTATTTACAAATCGAGCAAAAATTGTTTAAGGGAACTTCAAAAAAAGGCATATAAAACTGGCATCAATCAAAAAAATAACACAATTCATGGAATAAAAACTAAAAATAAGAAAAAATTAAATACAAAAACAAAATCAAACCATAAGGAGAAGACTTGTATTAAGCGCGCGTTTTCAAAACACATTACCACTTTTAGCAAACCATTTTTTTTAATTTCAACCCAAAAAAAGCCACTCAGCTCTTCCTTAAAAAAAAAACATCAAAAATGCTGTAAAATAAAAAAATTATTATAAAAAAGGGATACAAAAAACAAATTTAGCATTAATAATAAAATATTTAGCAAAAAAAAAAAACAATAATTTAATTATGACAACCAAAAAAAAAAAAACAATTAAAAAAATAAAAAAAGGTAAACAACACAAATATTTTTAGATATAAAAAAGAAAAGTTGTTAAGAAGAAATTCTTTAAAAATTTATAAAAGTTTCACTAGCCTATAATTAATTATTTTTTTAAAAATTAACATTTACCTTTTGTTTAACGCTGAAAACGTTCATTTCGTTAAATATTTACCTATTATTTAACAAAAACAAATTATTATTTAACATTAACATTAACAAAAAAAAAAAAAAAATTCCTGATTTTTTATGTATATTCATGAGTCAAATGAATTTTAAAGTAACATATTTTAAATCGCTTAAGAACCAAATCAATTTCTTAATTTTTTTTAAGGTTTGGATTTTAAATTTCTTACAGCATTTTTCTTTTAAAACAACAAGACTTTAAAATTCATTTTTTTTAATGTTACTTTTGTTTTAACACAATTGTTTTGTATGGCTTTAAAAAATTAACAGATATAATTTTCTTTTAAAAACTATTAAGGTAATTCACGTCACAAATTGCACCCTTGCGAAAAAGCAAAAAATGCAAAAACATAACATCAACCACATGGACAATTATTTGTGCGACGTAAATAACCTTATAATGTATTATCTTTTGCAACAGAAAACAAACAACAAATAAAATTGAAAACAGTTTTAAAGAAAAAAATTATATATTTACACTATTTTTTTTTTTTTTTTGTTTTTTAATAAAACGAATTAATGGAGTTCAGTTAAATAGTTTATAGGAAAAAAAAAAGTTTTAATAATATATTGCAAATCGTTTAAGAAATTAGGAATTTAAAGTTCATCTGTAATTGTAAATCAAGTTGGAAACAAAAAAAAAATTAAACAATTAAAACTAGCGAAATTTTCTTATGTTTAATAACGATCTTAAATTTTATAAAATATAAAGGAACCGTAAACAAAAGTTTTCAGAATTTTTGATTTTTTCCATATCGAATAATTTTAAAGGCTCTTGTGAAAAATCAGAACCCATAATTATTTTTAATAACATGTTTAATCATTCTTATTACAGTTCTCGTTCTCGTTGACGACAAAGTAGTTCTTTTTTTTTTGTAATAGATTAAAATAACACATAACCTGTATTGCTTAATCTACTACCATAAACGACTTACTGAGCTACCTAAACAAAAGCGGCAACCGTTTTTTTTATACATGAAAATTCTATTTAATTACAAGAACGAGAACGAGAACCGCAATAGGGCTAAAGTAAAAAAAAAAATTAATAAAATTGAGTTTGGGTTAAGAATTTTTTTTTTGGTTACTTTAAAAATCGTTAGCAAATATATTTGTTTGGCATATAAAAGACCAGTATGTCAACTTTCATAAACAAAAGAAAAAAATGGATTTTAATGTAAACCACAAAATATTGTCAAACAAAGGTTTTTACACTTTCGAAAAAAAAAGTTAAATTGGAAAGTCTTTTTTTTTTTTTTTTTGTAACGATAATAAAGTTCTGTAATCGTTGTATTATAGAACCAAATGTCTTCTTTAATACTCCGTAGAATGATTTTAAATTTTTTAATAAGCTTTAAAATTAGTAGAAAAAAAGAGTCTTTTATTTCTTAAAAGGTTTTAAAACCGATAGTAGAATTTAAGAAGAAATGACTACTTTAATATTTTCTTAAGCAATTCTATTTTAAATTACTTTGTTAAAAAAATGTAAGAAAAAAAAAGTTTTTTAATCTCTGTATTTTAAAGAATTTGCTAAATTTAAGATTATACTTTTCCCAATTTTAAGAAAGAAACTTTAGACTTGCCAAATAAAAGATCCAAATCTTTTACTTTTATATTCAAAAAAAGAATTTAGTTTTGAATGGAAACACCTAAAAATAAAAAAAAAATAAAATAAAAATTAAAGGGAAGACAGAAAGAAGTAAAAGACCCATATATTTAATCTTTTATTTAAAAAATTAAGCGATAAATTGTTAAAAAAAAAGTTTGTGACACTTCAAGCAATTTAATAATAAAAGAAAAAAAAATCAAACTTTCACAATTTTAAAAGCTTTTTAGAACAACATGAACAACTTGTTAATAGTATGTAGTTAGTAACAAGCTTCAAATATTATTTGGAAATAAAATTTAATAATTTTATAACTTTAAACGAAAATTGTTAGAATAAAAAGTATTAACTTTTGAAGAAATTTTGCATTCCTTAAAACTCCTAAACAACTCAAACGATTTGTGTAATATTTTATAGCTTTTCTTAAGGATTTCTGTTTTTCATTTTTTATATGTGTATTATTTGTCTATTTTAACAATAAATTTTAATAACATTTTTTTAACTTAATGGCAGAGAGTAAAAAAATGAAAGATTAACTATTCTGCCTTGCCTTTTTTTTTTGTTTGTTTTGTCTTAGTATTTAAACAAGAAAACAATAACAAATATTTAACTACTCAAAAAAAAAAAAGGAAGAAAAAAAAATTATTTAAGTTTCATAACAATTATTTGTTTTACTTGTTAAAAAAAGTTTTGTGTTAAAAGGGAACATTATTTTTCAATATTTTATAAATCAATTTTCAAAATATTTCTCAATTTACTAACTCCTGTTTAATATTTAATTTTTTTTTTAGATTTTCCTTTTTCAGTAATATTTTGTTTTTCTTGATTTATGTACTTTAATCAATTATAATGTAATAATTTATGGAAAAAACTTGAAAGATTTTTTCTTTAAAAACTGTTTTTTAAACATTTTGTTTTCTTTGTTAAAGATTTTTGTTCTTTTTATTAATTATTAGATTTATTTATTTTTGTTTGTTTGTATGTTGTTATATTGAAATTATAATTATTATCTAAAAAGTTTTGGTTTTAACTCTTTTTGTGTTTTTTTTTAATTATTTATAATCTTTTAAGGTTTTTTTTTTAAATTTTGTTAAATATTTTACTAAGTTTTGTTTTTGTTTTATATTTTTAATGTTAATTGTTTGTTAATGTTACTCATTTTGGGTGTTTATGTATGAAGTTGTGTGTCTGAGTGTATGTGTGTGTATATATGTATATTGAGAGTGTATTTAAAGTTTAATTTCTTTGTTAAAGAATTTTATTTTTTTTAATAGAAAAAAGAATTCAAGAATTATATTATTTTTTTTTTTGTTGTTGTTGGGTGTTAAACTCAAACTTTGTATATAATTTGTTAAAGATGTATAAATGAAGGTGTGTGTAGGTGTGTATGTGTATTGTTTTATATAAATTTGTTATATATATGTACTATGTATATACATAAACAAACGTGTTTTTTACATATACATTTATGTTTGTATATGTAAGTGTTTGTAAAATTTGTTTTTGTTATTTTTATTATTTTTTAAAATTTTAATTCACAACAGTGGCTAATGGAATTTGTCGCGCTCTTTTTGTCTCCTCCTCGTTGATTTTTTGTTCAATTAAAAATTGAGCTTTAGCAATGGCACTCTGCTGACCAGTTATTGTTACAATACGATTTCTAGTGCCAGGTGCGAATATACCTTTCTTTGAAATTTGCACATTTGCGCCCGATACATGTTGTATTTCAACTAAACTACGACCATTTGGACCTGGAATTATTTCATTTTTGTAATAATTTTATTTTAATTATGTTCAGTATTTTTAAAAATAAAAAAAAAGAATATAAAATTTGGATTAAAAAATAAAAATATTTTAGCAATTGTTGTTTTTTCGGAATGGAATGTTTTAACACAAAATTTAGAAAAAAGGAAGTGTATTTTTTTAGTAAAAGTATTAATAAAATTTTTAAATCTATTAACTAAGCTGAGGTAATTTTTTTTTCTTTTATAATTTTTAATGAAACAAACCATATATTAACTTTTCTTTTATAAAAGCTTATTTAAATAATCCTTTTAATTTTTTTATATATATATGTATGTATATATATTTATATATTCAAATTGTTTAAACCAATTGCACCAATAACCCTTAAGGATTTAAGAAAAACAAACAGTTCCTTTACCACAAAAGAAAACGAATAAATTTTCTTTTGTTTTAACAACAGAACAGTCTGTTAATTTAAATAATTTTGAAAAGTATTATAATTAAACTTAAAATTGTTTTAAGAAATATAAATGAAAACGTTAAAAAAATTTGCAAAAAATAGTTATAACACCTTAATAAAAATTATAATGACAATGAACAAAGTTAGTTTTATATATGTATATAAATTGATTAGGAATAAAAAGGAAATCTACCATTTAAACTTAAACAAAACTAAAACATAATTATTAACATTAACTTAATTATAAAAAATAAAAGGAATAAGAAGAATTTGGAAATTTTTAAAAATGTTACAATGGTTTGTGCTAAAGGAAATTTAATTTATAAAATGTTAACTTCCTGCTACTCTAATAGAACTTTAAGAAACAGTTTCACTAAATCATGACTGTAACCTGTTGTAAAGATTCGTGTTTTTGAAAACACAAACTCTAAAGCTCAACTTTCTGTGAAGAAAAAATTACATTACACAACGATTGTAAGCTAACGAAGACAAATACTAAGATAAAGTTACAATCTTTTTTTAACGTAGGTTTAGCGTTTTTTTTGGGTACGCGTTCTGTATTTTAATGTAAAGGCTTTATGAGCTTTAAATATACGTGTATATTTGCAACTTTTGCATTTTTTCACCGGTACATTATCTTAGTATTTGTGTTCGTCAGTTTACAATCGTTGTGTATCGTATTTTGTTTATGAAGAAATTCACAAACGCAAAAAAATGAATGAAGTTGCATATGAAAAAGGTCGCATAAAAACACAGATCGTGTACGCTTAAAGATCACTACACGCATGCTTAAAAAATACCGTTTCGTTTTCTTAGTATTTGTATTCGTCAGCTCACAATGGTTGTGTAACGTATTTTGTTTATGTACAAATTCACAAACACAAAAAAAAACATATTGTTTAGTGAAAGCGGTCTGAACTTTTAATGTACGTGTACGTTTGCAGTATTTTGATTTTTGATCATGAATGAAGTTGCATGTGAAAAAGCTCGCATTAAAGCACCTATCGTCTAAGCTTAAATAACCTCACACGGATGCTTAAAAAAGACCGGTACGTTATCTTAGTGTTTGTGTTCGTCAGCTTACAATCAGCTCACAATGCAAAAAAAATTGGTTTTTGTATAGAATTTGTAAGTGTACTGTTCATGACAAACTACGGTACGGTACATTATTGTGCCATACCCTAGTGTTTTCTTTTCGAACTCTGCCTACGATCATTGAAAGCAACTATAATTTGACTTTATGAAAAGGTTTGCAACAGAGATGGGCATTTATTCAACACCGCTTCAGAGGTTACAAAAATCGAGGATTGGTTCTTTGTGTTTCTTAAAAAAGAGATATTTTGGTTGCAGCTGTGGCTTTTTGACGTAAAAGCGATATCATATATTAGCAAATATTATGCTCTTTTACACATACAAGCTTACATTTCATAGCATAAGCATTGCACACCATCTTCAAGGTTTCATCAAATCCTCATTTATGGAAAATTTCTTCTAAATAGCCCTTGATAATTTTAAAGTTTTATAGTGAATATCAACTAAAATATTGTTAACATTTAAAAAGTGCAAATTTTTAGACAGAATATATTTTAATTTTTAATTAAAAGCTGCAGCCTTTAGTTTAAGGCAAATAAAATAAATTAAAATAAAATAAACCCTTTTGTACACGTTTTTTTTTTTTTTTTTTTTTTTTGAAGAAATGGTTTTTCTTAAAGAGAAAAAGGACCAGCCTTGGAAAACATACTAGGCTTACAACTCTTTAGAAGAAAAACAAAAGCCGATGTTAAAATTGAAATCAGTAGTAATGAAACTATTGAAAAATGAAAAAGTTAACTAAATTTGAAATTTATTTATGGATGTGTGCGTATGTGGGTACATTTCAATTTTGTGGTAATGAATTATGGTAAAATGTATAACATCACAGTAACTTAAAATGGGAATTTCTTAAACAAATGTAAAAAACGTCTTTCTATTAAAACTGTTTCGTTAAGAGATTTATCGTTTGTGAATGCTGCAATTATCGATATGAAAAAGTGAAAATTAAAAAATAACATTTTTGAAGGCGGCAAGAACTTGACTAGATTTACAAAACAAAAAAGTAAAATTAAAGAAATTAGCCGTTAAATAAATAAAAAAAAGAATGAAAAAACAAATTTGAGACAATTGATAAAACAGTTTTTTTTTTGCTTTTCTTTTTGGAAAGGGGCCAAAAGTTTAAAAAGGGAATGTTTTTCTTAAGAATGTATTTATCTATATTTAAAAAAAATTAATGCATTTGTAAGTAAAAGCTACAAAAAAAGGAATGTTTTAGAAAGTATGAAGGCTTCATTTTAAGAAATAAAATTTGTTTTTTTTTTAAGAAAAGGCACTTAGGTTGTTAAATTATGCAAAAAAGTTAAATTAAATAAAAAATTGCAAATACACTTACTTACACACTTAGCATACAATCAATATTATTAATATTAATAAAAAAAAATATAACAAATGAACAAACATAAAGATATTTTTTGTTTTATGTATTAAACAAAAAAAAAACAGGCACCCATTTAAAGGTTTCGCAAAGAAACCCAAACAAACAAACGTAGCAATTGTAAGCAAAGAAAAAACAAATGAAAGGCTTAAGAACAAATTGAGCTTTTTTACTTGAGTTTAAACAAGGGGGGTGGAAATTTTTAGGTAGGGTTTCTTTTGTTTGTTTGTCTGTTTTTTTAGTAGGGATAATAAAAACGTGGCCCACCTAAGATAGCGCCTACAATAACTTCAGGTATTTCCACATTTTTTGTATCCTTGGCACCTAAATCACCCGGTGTGGGACTCTTGCTTAGGCCGCCCAACGAATGGGCGGTGGCAGCATTTAATGTGGGTGCCGTAGTGGCGGTACCTGTAGCAGCGGTTAAACCAAAACTATTATTATTCAATGACACGGGTGTGACGGCCTGACCAGCTGAAGCTGCATTTCCTAAATGACGGAAATGATCGAATTGTGCTGCAGCAGCAGCAACATCCAATTGTGTTTGAGTGGGTCGTGAAGCGGCAGCAGCGGCGGCCGCGGCAGCTGCAGCGGTATATTGTTCCAAATTCACCTGACCAACGGCACCGAAAACATTACCCGCATTGGCGGCAGCATTTGCAGCGGCTGTTTGTTGTTCCAACGTGGATACACCCAAATAGCTGCCGAGTGTTGTGTGAGCACCATTGGTGTGTTGCAAACCGACACCCATACCAAGAACTCCATACTTAGCCAAGACCCCTAAGGCAGCGCACACTTCGGTGGTAGCGGTTTCGGAATAGCCTAAGCTTCTTAGAGCGACCTGTGAAAAAGAAGAAAAATTATTACTTTTTTTTTCAAAAAATTACTTTTTACTTTTTTTTTAATTAACTATGTAAATATAAAGTTTTTTTTAATTTCAAAAAGATTTTTAACTTATAACGTTAGATTTAAAAATTCTAAATTCTTTTCAATTTATGTTTGAAGTTTCGGAAATATTGGAAGTTGAGAAGTTTTGCAGGTGCTTATAATACCCTCACAAGAATAGTGGAGAGGGTTGGTGAAGATGTGTGTATTATCTTAAAATATTGGTCCTAGAACTACATTTAAGTATACCGATCGGCTTGACGAATTTTGATTTTCAAATGCCCCAACGTTAGGCTTTTGACGTAGCCCCACAAAAAATTTAACGGCATAAAATTGCATGAGCCACACCAAGGCCAATTGATTTCAACAAAACGTGAAATCAAAAATTGTTCGTGTTGTGTGGCTCCGTCTTGTTGAAACCAAGTCCAGTTCATAATCTTCAATTGAGGGCCAACAAAATTCGGTTATCATACAGCCATAGCAGAGAAAGAAAGCCGTGGAATTCATAAACTCGGATTGTGCGCCACACTTTCACTAACAGTGCGCAGATTGCGTTAATGCTCAGGCCTGATCACATCGGTAACGCTTCCAGTCGGTTAAAAAATTTATTATAGTCTCGGCAATTCCTCACACAGCATGTCTATAGTCCCGCCATAATCCTCGAAAGGTGGTGGTCACGTTTAAAGTTTTAAGTATTTTAAACGGTTCTTCGGTTGTTAAACGATCCATATTCGTAAATGGCAAACCTTTCACTAAGTAAATGCCACTTCAGATGACAGATATTTAACAGTTGACAACCTTGCCAGACCAGCGGTTTTAAAACCACTAAATGGATAACCCAGTACACACAAAAATGTATATTTTTTCCTAGCAACATGTGCATACGACTCCACAATGTTGGGATACAAACTAATTGCCATCTCATGTATTTACATGCACATATATTTTCCCCTTACAAACATGTTGCTACATAGCAACATTGCTAATATTATCTAAAGCAAAATTTAATTTTCTATCAAGTTTTTCCGCCCTCACCTTAATATGTTCCAATAACTGTGTGGCCAATGCTAGATTTGGTGCTGGATTTGGTGAGCTCAAATTCAATGACAAATTAATGCCTGTACCATTGACTAGTAAGCCAGCTGCCGAAGCGGGACCACCAATTGTTTGGCCCAATGTTGAGTTCAAAGAGGCGGTGCTCGAGTTAATAGCATTTTGATTTGTGGCATAAGGCGAACCGGTTGGATTGAAGTTAGCCACTGGTCCGCTAACATCAGCATACGACACGTTCAAACATGTGCCAGATTGAGGGTCTTCCACAATCTTGGATAGAATCAATTTGCAGGCATTTTTATTATTCTCTTTGTCACCAATAATAGTAATGCAACGTTCTTGTAATGAAATATCCTTGGGTTTTTGACTTATCTGTACATAAGAACCACTTTCTTCTTTGATTTGCTTAATGAAAGCACCACCTTTGCCAATGATCATACCAGCCGTGGAATTGGGCACCAAAATTTTAACTTGCTTATCACGTTCCTGACTCTGTTTGTTTTCGACATCCAGGATTTTCGTATTCAAATCGGGCTTTTCACGGATTTTATCCATTATGAAATCGAGCACCGTCATAATGCCCTCCACAGTTCCAGTTATAAGGCAAACACGTTCGTTAGTTCCTAAAGAGAATTTTAAATAATAAGCTTAAGATTCTTTTTATAAGGAAAGGAATTTAAATAATATACCTGGATAGAAATCATGAGATTTGGACATCTTAACACGAGCACCGGTATCCTTTTGCAACGAGGCTATAGTCTCACCGCCTTTGCCAATAATGGCACCAGAGGCCACGGCTGGTACAAGGATCTTCATGTGATATGAGGAATCACCTAAAAGAAATTTAAGAATGCAAATACAATTATTTCAGCAAAATAGTTTTCAATTCAATATAATTATTATATAGCTGTTGTTGTTGTTGTTTTTTAAGTATTAGGCTCGAAAATTAAAAATAATAACATTTCATTTCTTTATTTAGTTATATTTTTTAATGATGTGATTTTAATGAAGATGTATTTGAAATTATTTAGATAAAATGTACGTTAATGCTTTTAACACCATAAAGAAAATTCTACTGTAAGAAATGTATGGCGATTGGTTTTTTAATGAAATGTTTTCTTTAGATTTTTTCTTAAGTATGAAATTTATGAAATGCTTAATGAGTTTTGAAGAAAAAGCTTTTATAAGCTTAATGATTTTGAAAAAAATATTTAATTACAACATTTATCGTTGACAAGATTAAGTTTTATTTAAAATTTGGAAAAAATCTAAATATAAGATAAGTACACGTGGATTTTTTTTAGAAAAGGAAATCAAACGAAAATGGCCTTTTAAGAGCATATTTTTCTTAACTTGTTAAGATTGTTGGGGCGTCTTCAATTTATGGGAATTACATTTTTAAGAATATTTGTTAAATATTATTCTTTTATTCATTTTTTAAGCTGAAGGTCAGTTTTTTATAAAATTAATTAAAATATTTTTATGTTCGATATTTCGAAAAGAAGAAGAAGATTCCAACGGAAATCGAAATATCGAAAATAAAAATATTTTAATTAATTTTATAAAAAAGTGACCTTAAGCTTAAAAAATTTATAAAAGAATAATATTTATTAAAGAAGGTCGAAGAAAAAGGAATATAATTTACTGAATATTTGTTAAGCATTTTGTAAAATAAAAAAGCTTTTTAGGTTATTTATAATTTGAAATTATAAGTAAACATTATTATTATTTATAATTTATTAGTTTCAAAATAAATATATAAAACGAAATCAAAAAATGATTTAAAAAGCTTCTTACAATTTTAATTTGAAATTATTATTTTCTAAATGTAAAGCTGATTCTAAATTAAATCGAACAGTTGACCATCTTTAGGTTTTAAACTCTAAATTATTTTTGTTGTTCTATATTAAAATTAAGTTTTAAAGCCTTAATACTAATTAAAAAGTTTTGCTTTCAAAAAGCTTTTTAATTGTGAATTGTGATCATAATAACAGGACTTTCGTAGTTAGCAGATAACATTTTAAAAAGCTTTATTATTTATATCAAACAATATGTACCCGACTGGTTGGGAGATTAAAAAAAGAGGTTTAAAACCTTCTTAAAAGCTTTTCTTACTATATAGTCCTGACAAAATTATAAATATAGAACAACAAATTTAAAATTTTATAAAATCTTAAAAGCTTTCAACCTTTACTAAAAGGAAATTTTTAATATTTATTCGTTTAGAACTTTTCAAATATTTAAAAGCTTTATTTAGCAAAATTTTACTAGCAATAACATCTCGAAATAGATTTCTTATTAGAAAGCTTTTTGAGTCTCAAAACAAAATCTGTTTTATTTTATTCGATAAAATTTTTGCTTTGAAAGCTTATAAATTGATTTCAAATTTAAGACAGGTAGTTTTGATTTCATTAAACTTTTGGGTTGGGTTTGTTAAACAAAAGGATAAGCACCGGAATTATATAAATCATGCATTTACTTTTTTTTTTTGGAAATTTACAAATCAATTGTTACTTTTTTATTTATAAATATTTGTTTAAAAAAATTAATCCGATTAGATAAAAAAAAATTAAAAAACAAATAAAAACGATTTTTTTTTAAAAAAAACAACAAAATTATGGACTTTTATAATGACATTTATGAAATAATGAGAAAAGCTTACCATGAAGATAATTATTGTTATTATTTTCAATTTCAACCTCTAATCCAGAACAAACAGACTCACCTAGAAATAGATAAAAGTATGGACAACGAAATGGAGCAGCATTTAATTTTTTTTTTTTTGTTGTTGTAAGGAGAAAAAAAGAGAAAAAGAAAATAAAAAAAAATATATTATTAATTTAAATTCATTTATTTTAATAAAAAGATTTTTTTAATCAATATTTAAAACAAAAGATAAAAATAATAACAATAACGACGATAAAATAATGATAAAAATATGATAAATAATGAAAAGCTCTCAATGTGATTTAAGGACGTTTGATAGAAATTAATTTGAATTTAAAAGAAAAATATGTAACAATAAAATGTAAAAATAATTAAATGTAAGAAAAAATAATTAAAAAAAAGCATTGTTAGGATTGGTGTTCGTTAGACTAGATCTTTAATAGAACTTTTTTCGCTTGGGAGAACCGGGGGCTTATTCTGGCAGTCGTGATCGAATACTTTTTCAACTCGAAAGCAGTTTTATTTGGTTTTTTTTTTTCTTGCATGTACAACACTGAAAATATTTTCTATTCGTTTAGTACCGACTGAAAGAATTAGCAGTAGAAATTCTTTCGAATCGAAAACGTATTCAATCACGACTGCCCACAGGTGTGACTTTCTATACCATCCCTCTACAAAATTCATTGCAAGCACCACAACATTTAAAGGAAAATTTTCCAGAATATTCCCTATTTGGGACCCATGGACAAACATGAATCCGCCAAAATAAAACTATGTTAAGATTCTTTGAAGGGTTTTTGGTTTTGAATATTATTTAGATATCTTAATCTGTATAAGACTTGTTTGCCCTTAAGTGCTCTTAGAGAAGGGGTTTAAATGGGACCTACGGTTACTTTTGGACCTACCTGCTAGTAAAATAATAGGTTTGTTTACACAAAAAATTAGTTTGTAAACAAACTTTGGCAAGTCGACCACCGAAAAAAAACACCTTATGTTGACTGGACCCATCTTCTAGTAAATTCACCTTGCCAACATTTATAAGAAAGTTATGACACTAAACTCTGATTACAAAGACTATACTCCGGAACGCAGCTTGTTTGGGGCCTATGTCAAATTATGGACCGATTGGCAACATTTTCAAAACGACCTTTGGACCAGATTTCGTCAAATTATCTTTGAAATTACGATCTGTATTTTACACGCAAGGTTTACATAAGCAGCCAGTCGGACGGATGGACGGACATTGTTAGATCGATTTAAAATTCATTTTAAAACGATCTTTATACTAAAAGGAGGGGCTAATATTTTAAGGTATTACAAACATCAACACAAACGCTAATAATCTCTCCACTATTGTGTATAAAAAGCCACCATGGTAACACAGTCCATCAAATGTTTAACCCATTGACCAGAGTATGATTTACGCGATATCTTTGCCTAAAATTTAAAAACCCCTATTTTTCGTCATACTCAAGACGTTTCTTTTTAAATTTTGACTGAATTTTTTGTATTTTCGTTTTTTAACTTGTTTGAATTCTGAATACAGATTCGGATTCAGCGCAGTTTAAACCTTTAGAAAAGTATAAGTTAGAACCAGGGTTTCGATTTTTCAAAAATTTGCGGGCCTGTGTAATTTAGGATTTCAAGATACATATAATGAAATTTTTTTTTAATCTGTTTTCGATTTTTTAAAAGTTTTTTTTAATGTTACCTTCGTAGTTAGTTTAATAAAACTTTTGTATGTATAACAAAAAATAAACATAGTTTTGAATACATTTAATTTATATTTGTGTCAAACGAAGATGGCCTATTACGTAACGATACTTTGCTATCTGTTCTTTACACACACTCACTGCTACTCTTTGTTCTAAATTTTAACTCTGCCTTTGTGCTCTGCCTCTCTGCCCTGTTCTGATAACATGACTGACTGCAACATGAATTATGTGAGTGAATATTGATAGCATTTTTTTTGATGATGACATGACAGCAATAACGCATTTTGTTATGCACCTGATTAAATGTTACAGTTTCTGGGTTGTAGTTTAATGGGCTTTAATTTTTTTGGTTCTACACATACTGGTGTACACTTGAAAAAACATCAATATCTGATTGTTATTGTAGAGTTACAATAAGTAAAGAGAAAAAAAAACAAAACAAAATAGAGAAAGAAACAACCTCAAAGGCAAACAATGTACATTGTACAACTACAATCTATTAAATATTACAAATTTATATCTTGTATACAAAAGTTTTTTTTTTTTTTGTTGTTGTTTTGAAATACTTACATAGTTACACATGTAGATATGTACATATGTATAAGTATGACATATATAAGTATGCATGTATGTAAAAGAGCAGATAGAAGTATGTTTATGCAGCAACCTTGTGACATTAATTGTAAATAGAAAATATAGTTGATGCTTTTGTGTGTAAAAATGATTCTTAAAAAGTACACCGAGTACTCATTAATCGAGGCAAAGAAGCAAAAAAAGCCCATGCATGAAAAGATCAGCGATTTTTTAAAAATATCTTTAGTTGTTAATAAAACTTAAGAGCTACTTAATAGTCACCTTTAACTTAATTAACTTTCAAGCTTTAATTCTGTGAAATATAATTTAAGCCTTTAAGCCTAGTTACATTTTACGTGAAATGCTGTTAAAATTCATATGAAAAATACTGTGGTATTTCTAACAAATAATTTTAATTGAGTTGTGCTCGGTTCATTTTGCGAAAATGTTAAGCAAATTGAGAAAAGTATAAGCTTTTTATTAAATGACAAAAGGAAAAATTGCAATTGGGGGATTCACAAGGTGTGCTATCAAGTCATATCGTCATAATGTCCCATATAATATTTTGCAATTGTTTAAAATAAATATTGTGGTGTGTGAAACAAAATAAAGATTTTAAAGCAGTGTTCAGTGATTCGTCATAACTGTGCAGCAAAATCTAAAATAAAAGTGGTAATCCACAGCCGTCATATATATTTCTTGTAATTATTTTAAGACATATGACTTTACGACTACCTTGTGAATCCCCCAAATAATACAACCGGTAGCAGTTTTTCATTCATATTTACTTTATTTTTTATTTGATTTTTATTAAAATAACCCCATTTTTTTGGAAAATGCATGAAGGTTTTGTTAACATACGCAAAATAATGCCGCGTACTTTGAAGTAATTGAAATTAAATTGTGCAAATTCGCGAGATATTTAGGTTACATTGATACATGTCAAATTTTTAGTTTGAAATAATAAATGTTTCTTAATATTTTTCACAAATCTAAACAGAGTACTAGGCCTTAAGTTTTATTTACTTACAGAAAATCTCCTAAGCAGTTAATATAGCAAAAAAAAGTTATTTAAAATGCTAAATAATTTTCCTTAGGCCGTTAAGATAGAGCTTTTATTTGAATTATGCATATAAAGCTTTTTTTAAATTTATTTATTTTTAAATCTACAAAATGCCCTGCAGGAACCTTGAATCAAGTGTCTCCAAGTCTCCACCTACTGTGGTGAGTTTAAGTGACACTTTCAACCTAGTGTCTACAATTTGGACAGCTGCAAGGCTAGAATTGACCGTTCTTTTATTTAACCATAATTTTTGCACGCATTTGGATTAAATTAGATGCCCTTGCCACTTACATTATCAGTGCGAAATCCAGTAAATTGTGAAAATGTGAAACGTAAACTAAAACTTTTGTAACACACTATTGAGTATCTGGTTCCAATGCTAGCATATGGTCCAACAAAAACTAACTAGTCAGTTCTCAGGTCAGTACTACCTTCTCGATTATAAGCTAATGATAATTTCTGGTAAAGTTCGTCAGAAGTACTGGCCATAAAGTCAATAGTGATTCAGTTTTACTACTATTGCAATTTCCTGCAGGGTGTTCATATATTTCTATACATATTCATACATTGTTCTTATTTATTTTTTTATTTCTAAAGAAATAACAACAGAAAATTTTAAATAAAAGAATGAAAAATTTTGCAAAATAAAAAAATCTATAATATGTTCTCATAATGTAGTGGAAGGAAGGCCTTATGTGTGTACTAGATACTTTTTTATGTAAAAATCAGTTTAATTCTTTTTTTTTTTTTTTTTAATTATTTAAAGTACTCTACCAGGAAGGAAGAAGGTATTTTTAGTTTTAATAAAGATTTGTAAGAAACGTCAATACATAAATAAAACGCGAAAAGCTTAAGTCAGTATCTTAAAAGTCAACTGTGCTTTAAAAATTGCCTAAGGAAAGCGAAAAGGCAATTTTACGATGTCAGAAGAACGCCTTTAGGCAAATTATGTTAATTAATTTTGATACGATTTTCGAATATAAAACAATTCGTGTTACAAAATTGTTATTTAAAAAGCTTTATGTAATTTTTGAATCAATTACAGATTTATTTAGGGTTGGAAAAACAATAACATACGAATTTTATTTTAATATTATTTACCCAGCATGGTATCTGTTGGGAATTGAATACGCAACCTTAAGTTCACTACTAACTAGGTTACTGAAGCTTCCGATTACACAAAAAGAACTTAAAATAAATGCTTTGCTTAAAGCTTTAAAGTCTTTAAGAATAGAAAGCTTTCAAAATTGTTATTGTTAGAGATCTTCTTAGCTTTAAGGTTTTTCTAAAGCTTTCAATAAAAAAGTTGTTAAAAAATATCCACTTGGCTTTAACGATTTTCAAAACTTTTCAAAATAATAAAAAGCTTTAAAAGTTGTTCTAGAAAAATAAAAAGCTTTGAAAGTTGTTATCTTTTCATAATAATAACAAGCTTTGAATAATATTCTTAAAAATCCTCTTAGCTTGTTTAATACTCTCTTGGCTTTAAAATTCTTCTTAAGTTTTCATAAAGATAAAAAGCTTTAAAATTTGTGCTCCTTTTGGCTTTTAAGTTTTCTAAAGCTGATACCAAAATTAAAAAGCTTTCAAAATTGTTATTGTTGGATTTTAAGTTTTTCCAAAGCTTTCCAAAAAATAGTTGTTGTTCAAGATGCTCTTGGCTTTAAAGTTTTTCTCAAGCTTTTTATATCAATAAAAAAAACTTTGAAAGTTGTTCTTAAAGATCCTTGCTTGGCTTTAAAGTTTTTCCAAAGGTTAGTTAAAGATAAAAGGCTTTAAAACTTGTTGTTTAGGATTTTCTAGGCTTTAAAGTTTTTTTAAATCTTTTCATAACAATACATTTTTGATAATGTTAAACATCCTCTTGTATCGCTGTTCGAATTGAAAGAGCGTTTTGTTGTAAAAAAGTTTTGTTGTCATACTGTTTCAAGCTTTTAATAACTTTATCTATATTCAGCAATTTTTAAATGGATTTTTTATTTTTCAATTTCCCAAATTTATTAAAAACAAAAAGCTTTTAGTTGTTTTGCCTTTTATTATGTAAAAAGTTCCCTTAGCTTTAAGTTTACGTTTTTAACTTTTAATAACTTTTTTCTATATTTCCCCTTAAGTAGACGAAAAAAAAACTTCTGCAAGGTAAGCAAAATTCTACTGAGCTAAATTTTCTTTCACGTTTCTTTTTCCTCTTCTTTTTAAAGTGTGACAACATGCACTTTTGCTTTTTATCTCTAACATTCTTTTTTTATCTACTGTTCTCATACAAACATTTTTTTAAAGTGTCCTTCAAAAATATGTAGTGTGTTTATACTTTTTTATACTTATTTTTTTTTGAAATTCTTTATTTTTCGTTACATGTTAATTAGAAACTTTGTGTGAACTATATGTTCGTGTTCAAAAAAAAAAAAAACTAGGGGGAGTATGAGAAGGAAAGAATATATAGAAAAATTGTACAAATGACTAGAATAAAATTTGAAAAAATTGCTTTACAAATTGCATGTATCTATCATTATAGTACAAACATACATAAAAGATGAGAGTGTGACATTGCTTTTACACGCTTAGAATTTAGAAAATGCTTACAAGCAAAAAAAAAACTAGTATGTATTTAGTTTGAAAAACAAAGACACATATACAACAACAAGTTGAGTCATGTTGTATTAGTGTTAGAAACAACACAATCTAAAACTGAAATGTTCGCACATCGTAAAGACAATAATGAAAAAATCGAACTGAAGAAATTTAAATGAGAGGGAAAAATAGCAAAAATTAAATATTTAAAATGAAACGAAAATAAGACAAATGAATTGTAAAACTAGAACACAAGTATTTTTAAAAATACCTAAATAAAATTTAAAAGAAGATTCATACTTTTAATTAGATCGTTAAGGTACACAAGTAAAAATAATATCACTCGTTTAATGCAAAAACAAAGACAAACCTCTTTTTAAGCAATAAAACAAATAAATAATTTGTATTTTTGGGATACAAATATGTATATTTAAATTTTTTTTGCTATTTTGTTTTTTAGTTTAAAAAGAAGGTGTTTGTTCTTATGCATAATAATGTTCAAAATAGTACAACTTGTTGAAATTATTTAAATTTTAAACCCAGTGTGCTTCACTACCCCCATCGTAATGAAATAAAAAAAAACATTTCGTCGGCTTTATATGGAAACCTGCTAAATCCATTTTGATGTTGTGTGGTGGAGAAAGATACGCCACGTCGATCAGCATGTAGTCAATTAAGTAATCAATTTAAGGCTTGAAGTGTGTAAAGCCAACTTTATTTTTTCCTCTCAAGCTGCACATATAAAATATAAAATGTTTTTTGTCTCTCCTGTAAAATTAACTGAAAGGGAGTTAGCAGGTTTGCATATTAAGCCGATGATTTACAACTTAAAATTGATATTTATGTATATGTAATTAAAAAATCCTATGTGGGTGGTACCCCCTCCTTTCCTCCTAGTACCCATCCTTTAACCTTTCGAAGTGCAAGCAATAAGTTGGAAAAGTTGTATCGCAATCGGATATCGTAAACAATTGTTGGATCGTAGTTAAAAGCCAGACGTGTAAATATTATTCGGTTAGTGTTATGTATAGCTAGTCTTGCTAGCGTAAGCCTCTCCTAATTTGAGTTTTCATAATATTGAATGTTTTTTTTACGTGCGGTACGATTCTATTCGCTGTTATACCTTATGTAAGCTTTTTATATAGTGTAACGTTATGTGAAAATCGGTGTAGTAGTTTTCAAATTTATCGGTTACAAACAAACACTACTCTTTCATAAAGAGAGTATAAACTAAAAATTTTTAGTTTGTCACTTCTTTGAAAAAATCGTCACTTATTATCCGCTACCCGCTGTAAAAATATCGTTACATTTTGCCTACTTTTTGGTAATTTGATTCTACTGAAAACTTTGAAATTTTTAATTTATGATCCACGGCGATATGTATATAGAGACGAGAGAGAGAGACATCTATTTTAAAGATCTGATTTACTGGACTTTTTTTTAATAAAGTGAGGTCAATAATACTTGTTGTACATATTAAATATTAAATTATTATTAAGGTTGTTAGGTTAAAAAAATATTTCTTCACACTATAAAAGTTAAAATTATACTATTGGAGGATTCACAAGGTAATCTCAAAATAACAAAAAAAAAAATATGAGCGCTGTAAGCACACCTCAGTATTTAGATTTTTACTGAGTAGTTGTGACAAAACAATAAGCACAGCATAAAAAGTCTTGTGCCCGTTTTTATAAAAACATTTTTATTTCAATAAAGAGTTACAAGACAAATTTTCTATGAAAATTTTCGTTAATGAACCTTTGTTAAATTTAATAATCGTTGATGAATGCAGGAGTTATTATTTTGGGACTTTTTTTGTATAAAAGACAACAATAATTTTTTTAAACTATTTTTAAATATTCAGCAATATCACAGAGTACAATTCCGTTCGGAATGATTCCGTTAGCAATCGAAGAAAACAAAAATGGTTTAATTCTAAAAATGTTTTTCGTCATATTCTAAAGCGCCAAAATACGGAATGCATTCCGTTTCCGAACGGAATTGTACTCTGTGACATGGCTGATTATGATACTTAGACAATACGACTTGATAGCACACGTTGTGAATCCCCATATATGTGTAAATTACGTCCATATTTATAGTTAATTTAAGCCAAAACTAAATTACAAATTCAGATTTGTTTTATCGTCTTTTATCGCTTTTTTTAAGAACCGAACCTAATCCAGTTTTTTTTCGTAAACCGATGAAAAAACTAATTTGATCACTTTTTAGATAAATATTTTTGAGTTTATATATAAAAATATTGCTTAGCCATTTTCACCCCTAAAAATCTAGCTCTTCGTCAGGAAGTTGGCAATATTCGCCGTGTGGTCTAAAAACTAAATTTTTTGTCAAGCAAGGCTACAAACTCAAAGTGGCATAAAAAATATTCAATCTTTTTTAGTTTACTATTTAAAAAAAAAACAAAATTTCGTTTTTAAAAAACATAAATAAAAAATTGTTGTTAAAAATATAAAATTATGTTAAGAGCTGCCAGCCAACTTTTTATAGATGTGTTTTGCGTAAGTTAATTCTTTTGAACATTTTTATATTTTTAATTTGTTCTTTTTTTAAATTGTCATACGCTATTTTTAGTTTAAATAAAGCTAAAAGTACTTGTTTGTATGAAGAAAAAGAAGATGAATGAGTAATTTTTACGTCAATATTCTTAAACGTATGAGTAATATTTATTACGAAAAATTAAAAAGTTATTTTTTTTTTAATGAAATGTACGAAAATATAAGAAATTTTAACTATATTTATTTTCTTAATTGTTATTTTATCTTTATAAACTGTTTAAGATTCCACAAAAATTTGGATTAGTATTAAAATGTATTTCTACTTAAGGCCTAATTTGAAGCCATAAAGACAAATTATACATATATGTCTATATTATATATCGTTTTGAAGAAAAGTGTCTTTATTTTAATAAAATAAATTTAAATAACTAATGTATTTATTTCAAAATTTATATTTTTTAGGACAAGTGCAAGGAAACTCTTCAGTCTTTTAAGTTCTTTAATAAAACACCTACAAACTTTTAAGCTAAAAGAATTAAAGCGAAAAATGATAGAAAAACTAATAAGCTTTCATTCTGGATTTTTTTACTGGGGTTAATAGGCAAATACGGCTCTATATTCCCTATAGGAACTACGCCACAAAAAAAATGAACCTTAAAAATAAGATATTTTAAAGCAAAATTGGGGCACTCATTCATTTCTCTCAAGAAGCGTTTTCAAGATATTCGCGAAAATCTTGTTTTTCTGGAGTTTCTATTAGATATTTCCAAAAATCTCATCCCTTTTTGAGCCACTTTTCTTTTGAAAATCCCCTTTTTGTGCCCCTTTTTGAAAATTTTTAACGGTTACGCTGATTTGAACAGAGTTACAGGTAGAAGCCTGCACAAAAGTAATTCAAAATCAAACACACAACATAAAATAAATGCGTATGTTTAAAACGTTTGTGTAGAACAACAGTGACCTAAGCTATGCGTTTATATTCGTTGCAAAATTTAAATGGTGTTTTAAGGATACAAGAAGAAATACAATCCAAGCAGAACCTGTTTCTTACAGAACCTGTTTCTTACAAAACCTTTCAATACTTCTAGTATTTGAAAATAATGTCGTGCAGTCTGAGAGAATTCGCGATGTTGACTTGAGTGTCGTATGTAGCGCACATATACAAAGAATTGTTATTGCATTATAATTAAAGGAATAACTCAACTAAACATTAAGTACACACATATTCCAAAATTCGCATTAAAAAATAAAAAATGTATGTATTTTTTGTTCTCACTTTCATTGCTGCGTGTATTTTTCATGCTCTTGCTGAATTTTGAGAGTATTTTGTATAAACACTCTTTCTCTATAGTGAAGAGTTAATTTTTAGCTTTTACTCATTCGCACACTTACGTAAATTGGACATCGTCTAGACTTCTCTTCATTATTTATTTATGACAGCAAAACAATAGTAAAGAGTTTGAAAACTTCTCAATGATTTAAATGGTTGTTCAAATGGAATTGTGTAGGCCTTAAATACCAGGCTAAAGATGACAAAATCAATGTTGCTATATTCAATGATGCCAAGTTTAATGTTGTTTCTAAAATGTTTCTGAACTCATAAAACAATGTAAAGTTGTAAATAGTTAAAATAATTATCAGGTGAGATTTAAAAACCAAAATAAAACCTTCTAAGAAACTATTGGGGAATTCACAAGGTGTCATAAAGTCATGTCTTAAAATAATAACATGAAGAAATACGACTGTTGTAAACAACCCCTCATAATTTGGTGTGCTATTTTGAATTTTAAATTGGCTGATTTAAAACATATGTATGTATATAAAAAAATAAATATTTACCTAAAATAAAAATATTTTTTAGTTCTAGTCCATGAATTAATAAATTATATTAGATCTTTCCTGACTATTTTCCATTTTTCAGACGCAAACAACAAATAAATTTTATTTTGTTTGTTTACCAAACATTAGAGTCCTAATCCGATATAATTTTACGCCGCAAGTGTTTTGTTGCAAAAATTGCTAGCCGCAGGTTAAATTCGAATGTTAGCCGGATAAAATTATGAAATTAACGGCGACAGCTACAAAAACAAATGCGGCACAGCTCAGCCGCTTAGCGCTGGTCTCTTCTGATTAATTACGACAGCACAATAAACATAGCAAGCAAAGTTCTATAAATTTAAGACACTTTTTGTTTTAAAATCAACAATAATATTTTGAAATCATTGTAAAATGTTAGAACATTACGACAATATAACATGATAGCACACCTTGTGAATACCCCATATGTAGAATACTACAAAAATTAAAAAAATCCGAGTATTTTTTATAGAAAATTCTTTAAATTATAAACATTTTAAGAACTTTCTTAAAATCAAAGTGCCAACAAAATCCTGAATAAAAGAATTGCATTAATTATATTTAAATACACACACACACACACACATAATACATATTGATGCACACATTTATACATACATAAAGCGTATGATTAATATAAATTTTAATTGTGATCATGAGCGTATGAGTAATGAGAAAACATTTTTTTAAAATAAACAAAAAATAATATACATATTTTTAAAATCCTTTGAAAAACCTTCCCACAAATGTTGCTGGTTGATAAATAATTAAGTAAATGATGGTTGCTTTTAATTCTTTTTTTTTATATATTTTTGAATTATTTGAATTTTTAATTTCACATTTTTCTTTTTTTTCAATAATAATGATGTTGAAGTAGTAGATGTCGATAATGATGAATTTGTTTGTTTAAACAGATGCTTTTTTGTTGGTGATGGTTGATGGTGGTGGTGGTGGTGGTGGTGGTTGATTGAAGAAAGCAAAAGAGAAAAATATTTGAGATAGGAGATAATGTTGCAAATAAGACATGTATTTTGTTACTTTTGCGTTTTCTTATTTTGATTGATTTTATCTTTTTTTTTTTGTTTAACTCACCATAACACCAACAGGACTTAAAGGGTGATGTTGTACCAGCAGCATGTTGATGTTGATGCTGATGATGTTGCGCATGTTGTTGATGCTGATGAGGCGTTGTTGTCTGTTGCTGTTGTGGCTGTTGTTGCGGAGTAGTGGTCGAAATAATCGTTGACGATGACGACGAAGAGGAAGTTGTTATGGGTGGCGATGAAGTCATGTTGGAACCGTTCGTATTAATGTTTGTGGTTGAGGTTGTGGTATTCAAATTGTTATTCTTAAGATTGGTTGCTGATGTTGGGGAGTGTTTTATTTGTATATTTTGTGTTGAATGTTGTTGTTGTTCTAGAGATGTTGAGGAATCCATTTTTATGTTTAAATTTAATAAATGCTGTGAGGTATTGTAAATCTTATTTTCTAAGTTGTTGGGAGATGTTCTTAAGGAATGTTGCTGGTGCATAAATTGCTGTTTTTGTTGTTGCTGTTGTTGTTGATGCTGCATTGACATTAAAGGTGAGGAAGATGTTGAATGTTGTCGTTGATGTTGATGTTGCTGCTGCTGTTGTTGTTGTTTATACATATGCTGCAATAGCTGACTGGTAGGCGAAGTTGATGCTGATGAGTCCCCTGATGATGGTTGCGTTTGTTGGTGAAATAAAAAATCAATTTGTTGTTGTGACGTTGGTTGCGTATGATGGTTATTACTGTTATTATAACTATTGCTAATAAATTGTTGCTGCTGCTGCGGTTGTTGTTGTGTTTCTGGTAAATTGTTTGGCAGTGTATACTGATGTTGGTGTTCATGATTGTGATGATGCTGCTGCTGTTGTTGTTGCTGCCTTTGTTTGTACACATCCATATGCTCCATAAACTGTTGAGCCATAGTGGAGCCTCCCATTAAATCAAAAGCATTTGACATTAAACTTTCCGTTAATGTGTTCATTTGTGACATTTCCTTTTTTACTTTAAAAATCAAGAGATTTAGACAATGTTCTTTAAAAAGAAAGTAGTGGCGTTATTTTTTTCAGTCTTAATTGTTGTTTTCTTATCTACTTAAAAATATTTGTGGCTGGGACGTATTTTTCGTTAAAATTATCACTTGCTTCTTTCAAATTCTCTTTAAATCCATGTTTAACTTTTGTTTATAAACATTGCTTATCAACATTTGTGGCTGTGAAGATTCAATTTTGGGTTTTTAGTTTAGATTTAAGTTTTTATTTTTGTATTTTTCTTTTGCCAATTTTTTTATAAAAAAAGATTTTGTATTTGTTTGTTTATATTTTTTTTTATTTGAACATAAAAAAGAAAGATAAAAAAGAATTAGTTAATTTTTTATTTTGGAATAAGAATTTGTTTAATTTTGTTCTGAGTGTTGCATAAAAAAATGTTGAGACGATTATTGTTTATAAACAATGTTGATGACAAGATTTCTCTTTTTTTTATTAAAAGTTAATGATGAAGTGTTTTAAAGAATTTCTTTGTTGTTCTTTTAATAAAATATAGTTAGAGAAGTGAAGTTGATACAATTTTTTAATAATTGAGAATTATTTTGTGGTGGTAGTGGTGGTGGTGGTAAGTAGTAGTAGAGTGGTGTGGTGGATTTTATTTTAAAGTTATTATTTAGGCGACAACAACAACAACGACAATATGAATATTTATATATATATTCGATAACAGTTATAGAGATATATATTAATGTAAATGGCAACAGCAGCAGCAAAATTTTTTTTATTTAGTTTTAATAGAAATAATTAAAACAGTTTTTTTGATATTTTATTAATTTATATTTGAGTGCTTGATGATGAGTTTGTTTGGTGTAAAACCCTGGTTACAGCTTTTGATTAAATTTTTTTGTTTTGTTGATGATTTAATGATGACAACGTTAAGCTTTCTTTTGAGACATGAGATATGAATTTTAATCTCAATGCGTAATGTAAAAGCAACGTTAAAACATAAATTCAAATAAAATTAAATAAATTTTTTTCTTTGCTAAATAACCAAAAAACAAATGTTGATAAATTAATTTTCAAAATCAATGATGATACACCACACAACATCCATTTAGATAAAAGTTTAATTTTTTACATATAAAAATATGTTGATGAATTTGATTTGTTGCAGTTAAATGTATTTATGTTCTTTGTCTTAAATAAACATTAATATTTATGTATATAGTTTAAAAAACAATTACCGTTTTTGTTTTTGCTTTAGCAAATTACTACAACGCAAACTCCTTTTGTATCAGCCCAAAAGTAGGCAGCAATTTAAATGTTTTCTTTCTCTTTGCGAATTTGTTTAATAAAATGGCATGTTTTACTTTGATGATGCAGAGAATCCTGGTTTTTAAGCTTGTAGATGGGTGAGTTATAAGTTAAAAACAGTCAGTTGTATCAAACTTTTAGCGTGAGCGTGTGCGAGAACGAGAGAGATCCTTTGTTGTTGTTTTTTTTTTAGTTTAGTTTTTAGCACTTGTTTAATTCTTCCTTGTTTTTGTCAGGTTTAAAGATGAGTTTTTTTAATATTTATAGACGATAATTTTTTTTTAAGTTAAAATAATGTTGTCGATGAATTTTTATTTTTTAAATTAATATCACAACATTGTTTTTTCTTGAATAAAACAGTTTATTATTATTTTATTTTTAATTATCTTTTTTCTGGTTTATTTTTATCACATTCAAGTTTTATTTTTTACGATTTAGTTGGGGGTTTATTTAAGTTAAATTAGTACATTTGTGGAAATGTTTCTAGATTAAAAATATATAAAAAACAAACAAATAAGTATGATAATAGTATTCAGAGTTTTTGAAGTTTAAAAACAAATTGTTGTTAATCAAGTTGTACTGAAATAACAATATTTCTTTCTACCAAGTTTAAGTGTTTTTAATATAAAATGTTATTTATTTAATAAGAGTTACAAATTATATTCTAACTTAATTAGCCGAGCAATAGTAACGTTGACATGTAGTAACGTTGGTATAGTGAAACAGACCAGAGTCTCTGGCGGGAATCGGACTGATAGACTAGCTCACTACCAACAAGCCTACCGGGGCACCCATATAAAATACTTTTTTGCAATTTCTGTATAAAATATCTACGAAAATAAGATTTTGTATACCCTTCGCCAAGGTGGTATATATAAGTTTGTCATTCCGTTTGTAATTTCAACAATATTAATATAATACCCCACATAGTTGAAGTACGGTGTCCGTCTGGCTGTTGAAATGGGGTTTCCAAAGACCCAAGGAATTATGGGAACTCGGTTGTTATATACTTCTTTTTCATTTACTCTGCTTAATTATTGAAATCTATTGAAATGCAGCGAGATAGGTCCATAAAAGACTGGGATATAGGCAAAAAACCACTATTATTTCTATTTTTTGCCATTTTTTTAATGTGAATATATATAATATATTTTATTTGTATATCGTTAGCTAAAATGTTAAAAGTCGTAACTAACATAAATTTAATTTTACAGAAGCAAAAATCTTTGTAAAATTTAAACTTTAAAAATGTCAGAAAAACATGCATTGAAAATTCGTCCATGGAATTCTTAAATTTTTAAAGAATCCTATTTTATTACATTTTGTTAGAAAAAATGTGTTGTGTTGTACGTTGTTTTGCATTTATCAAATAAAAAAACTTGTAGTTGCGTCTCTTTGGTTCTTGTTAATGAAAGCGAAATTTTTGATCGCAGAAGTGTAAAATTTTGTCAAGACTTATAGTTTAATGGGAATAATAATAATCAATCAAAAACTCGATTTTGAAGTTTTTAATAGTTACGACTTTTTCCGTGTTAGCTAACGATACATATAAATTCTTTTTAGTAATGTGTGTTAGTGAGTGAGCGTTCTAAGACGCTGCATAACGTTAGATGAGGGGAGACGCAGAATACTCTTTCTTATTTCATTATTATTATCAAAGATCATTCTTTTTCCTTCAAAAACCGTTTAATTAATTTTAATCCATAATTTTTCTCAAAAATCTTAATGAAGCATTTCAAATTTAAAGACATTTCACAAATTTTTTCTTAAAATTACAAAAAAATGTTTGTTATAAAATGTTTTTTATTTAATTATACCACTTTATATAAAAAGCACTATTTCAATTATTTGTTCTTTTTTATTCAAAACTTTTTTTCTGCGTGTGTTCCTCCGTTTAAGCTACAACAACAACTAGTTTTTATTTCATTTCTCTAAAAAATTATTTCAAACACAGCCAGTTTTCAAATATGAGTGTGTACGTTTCTGTATGTGTATCAGTATTTTGAAGTGCGGTTTTTATAGATTGACAAAAAATTTTATTATTGTATTGTATAATTTTAAGTTTTTATTGTTTTTGTTTTAGATTTCATTTTAAAATAATTTTATTGGTTTTAAAATAAATTATTAAAAATGAGAATGTCATCATCACAATCACCAATTATTATCAATAATTTATTTTATTTTTTTATAATCGTTTGCTGGTTTGTTTGTTTGTTTGAATATAAAAAAAAAATAAATAATAATTTTTAAATAAATTTGAATGTAATTGGATTTAGTAGACTGCAACAAACGTTTTTAAAGCAAGTAAAAACAATGTTTAATTTATTTGTATTAACTGACCCGTAAAGTTATAAAACTTTAAAAAAAACTAATTAAACATTTACTTAGTTTTAATCGAAGTTTAAAGTCTAGTTTATAGAATTGAAACGTGGTATAAATATAGAATTAAAAAGAGTAATATAAAATCGATTAAAAAAAGGGTTGCCAAAAATTTTTCTTAATGGTTTGTTTTTAAACAAAATATGGAAAATGGAATATCAAATTATTTGTTAATTGTCTATTGAATTAATTTAAAATGTGGTTAAATAAGTTTTAGAAACAAACATTGGAAGATCTTTGAAAAGATATTAAACATATGTAGTTTACAGTCTAGTTTATAGAAAAGAAATGTGGTCCTTCGAGCCAATTTATTTTTTAGTTTAAAGTTGAAAAATAAATAAATTGTTTACTATTGAAATGTTAGTCTATTATTTTAAGTATATATAATTTTTCCTGTAAATTATGACATTTAAAAGTTTTTAAAAACTTTCGAAAATGTTTTTTTTGTTTAATTTATTATTAAACTAAAAAAATTTGTATATTTTATTAAAACGATAATATAAAGCCTTTTCCCCTTTAAAATTGTTTAAATATTACATTTGAATGTTATAAAAAACATCAATACGATTCGAAGGACCATTTTGATGCTTCGTATAATAAATCTAAGGATTAAGTTAATTTTACAATGATTCGAAGAACCAGGAAATCATATAGAATTTTCATAATTTAATAAAATTACAGTATTATTTCTTTTCCCTATATAAATTGTTTAAATATTTCACTTGAATACACCTAAAAAAAACATCATTGTGATTCGAAGGACCATATTTATTCATTGATTCTACGTATTACAACTCTGAGCACTTAAGCTCATTTCACAATGATTCGAAGGACCAGTATATAATTTACAATTTTACCAATTAAATAATATTATATTTTTATTAACAATAACTGATCAATTTTGTTGTCAATAACTTTTATCAGATCTCAGAAACAAGAAGTACTAAAAACAATTGCTGACTTTAGAACCAGTTAAAAAAAACAAATTTGATCCATTTTTACCGAACTAAAATATTAGTCGGAATTTATTATATTTATAGTTCATTTTATTGAAATATCATTTGGAACTTTAAGTTATTTAAAATTTAAATAAGAAAATAATTATTTCTTAACCTGTTTTTAACTTTTATCAAATTATTTTGAATATTCTAAATATAAAATAAACAGTTAAATATTAAACAACCAAATAAATAACTTCCTTTAAAAAATGTAAAAAAAACAAGTTAGTTATTTACACAAAAAACTTCGTTTAACTACTGTAGAAAATAGTTTAAACACAACTGAAATACAATTTAAACACACATAAATTTAACCCACAAAGAGCAGTTACAAAAATTTGTAATTTTTTTTTTCATAAAAAGTCGATTCACTTCTGTTGTCATTTTTTTTAATGTATTTTAACGAGAAAATATTTAAATGAACAACTCCCAACTTGAATTATTTTAATTTTATATTTTATCCGGACAAACTTGAACTGAATTGCCAATAGATTAAATTTTATCCGGACAACGTGTTAATTGATCTGTATTACAAAACAAAGAATTAAGAAAAAAACCTTGTAAATATAAAAATTTATTTTATTGACTACTCTATAGATTACTTAAGGACTGTAAAGTACCTTATTGATTCCTAATACAAAGCGATTTTATAGAATTACTAAGAAACTGTAAGAATTTGTCAAACTCACTATTCTGCAGATAACTTCCTAATAAAAAGTTTTATCATTTTGCAAAGCACTAATGGTACATTTAAAAAATAAGCGCTCAATTATGCGCTACGCAGTAAGACATACAGAAATGCAGTTGGGTAAATGAAAGAACTCTCAACAACCAATATTTAGACCGGTGGCATGATGATACCGGTGGCTTCTGGCTACCCTGGAATCAGATGGAATCTCTTGTAAGCCGCGATCTCAAGAGATCTGTCAATTTTGAATTTTGGCCGAATCCCAGGCTGCACCCGATTTGCTCCGAAGGCTGTAATAACAAATCGTGAAATATCCTTGAGTATATACCTACAGCCCCGGGTGGGAATACGTTATCTAGAGTTGTATTAAGTTTAATATATTTCTATAATTAAAAATTTACTCTCTCGTTAAAATTCCTCCTTTCCCTAAGTGCTGGTTCACACTCTTCAAGTCTTGAGTTTTTAGGTAAGGGAGGAAAAGAATTAGCCATCTCTTTTCCCATTTTTCCCTAAAGCTCAAGACTTGACGACTAAAACTTGAGGAGTGTGAACCAGCACTAAGTAATCGAAAAAGTTGCCAGTATAGCAATTTTGTATAGTTTGAAAATATCCTTCTTTAAGCTCTTTGTGCTTGTAACTTACAGCCTGTTACACTCGGTAGCGAATGGTAATCGCACAATTTGCTACAGAGTGGTTGATATCCACCATGAGATAAGGCCAAATGACAAGTGCTTATATAAATCTGTTTCCACATCTAGTTTACTTAGGAATTTTAAAGCCCCTAAAATATCCATTGCACTCCTGATAACTTAGGGACAGTAAAGTGTCCAATTAACACTATTAAGGAATTTTTCCCCAGAAGGGAATGTATCCAACTGCTTTGTTTTGTATAACAGAGCGCATATTAAAACATTTTTCGGACTAAGTTTTGACAGACGACTGAACTAACTACCTGGGGATAGAAAAGGCAACAATTCTACACTTTTATAAAAAAATTATTTAAAAAAATTTTAACTAACGATGCTGTTTTCTCCATATTCTTTAATAGTGACTAAATTGGTTTTCATTCTCTCCACCTTAATGGGTTAATTTTTCATTTAAACAAATGTTAGCGCGCATATGTGTGTGTTTACATGAATATTGATGATGTTTGATTTAGTTTTGTTCAGTATCGTTTTTTATTTTTTTTTTTTTGTTTTTTTTTTTAACTTTTTCAATCTGAAATGTTGAGAGAATATATTGAAGGCATACATACATATTTAGTGGCGTATATTTGTGTATAGTATTTTATCCATATCAAAGTGTGTGTGTAATGTTATATGTATATCATATGGTACACTTGTATTTGTTAAGTAACATGTAGTCATTTTTTTTAAAACATGTGTTAGATCATCTTGATGATTTTTTTTTTTTTTTTTGGGATTTCTGACTTTTTTATTATACAAATTTTCTCTACCTTTTTACAAATTAAATTAATTTTTTTTTTAAATTTAGTTATTTAGCTTAGATGATGACAACGATGATGAGTTTAATGTTAATAATTCGATTGATGGTTATAATGATATTGATCATTATTGCTCAGGTTGTTTAGGTTAGATTTAAATAGTGTTTCAAAATAAATTAATCGAATTTTTATATATATATTTACGGCCAATTTCACCAAGTTCGGTTATAATTAACTATCAGTTATAGCTGTCAAAATATTTTGGTAACTGGAACTTTAATTAAAAGTTAGTTTTAACTGAACTTGGTCGTTAATGTTTTAGACTGTTCAAGGGAAATATGGAAAAAAGTGGGAAATATTATTGGTTCTACTAAGCGGAATCTTTTAAGTTGACGGTCCTACAAACCGATATTGCAGAAAGTTATTTCAAGCTGGCAAAAACTAAAAACATGGGCAGACAAAAAAATCAGTGTTGCCAGAATCTCAACATGTAGGTATTTTTGATACTAAAAACGGCCTATCTCGATTTTGTTGTTTGTTTACAGGGAAAGAAAAAAACTTAATAAAATCTGTAATATTTTAGACAAAAAATTTTATAATGCAATGTTTAATAAAAATATCCAACAACTGTTATACTACAGCCCCTTAAAAATTTTAAATCAAGATACATGTGACATTGGCTACCAGAATTTCCATTCTACATCTTTCGATTATTTTAGTGTAATCCCTAGAAAAGTGGCAATAAGTTCTATTATTATTGTGGCATCACTGGCAAAAAGGCGTTTGTTTTAAAATCAGCGTTACCATTTGTCAACATTTCCCTTTTTTGCAATGTTTTTTTTTTTGTTCAATATTTTTTTTAATTTTTACGGCCAATTTCACTAAGTTCAGTTAAAACTAACTATTACTTTAACTTCCAGTTAACAATATGTTTTTTGACAGTTATTACTAAAAGTTATTTATAACTGAATTTGGTGAAATTGACCGTTAAACAAATTAAATTTCAAATATATTTTTGTATCTTCTTTAAAAGACATTTGGTCTAAGACGCTAGTGTTCTAACAATCCAACTGTTTAATAATTATATTATTATATAGTTATAAAAAATAAATAAATAAATTTTGTTTTCAAAATGGCAACATTTTTGTTTGATGGTAGATTTTAGATGAAGATAATAAAAACGAGTGTTTCATATTTTCTGCATTCTTGATGGTAGATGTTAGATGTTGATCAGTTTTAAATGCCCATTAGGGCCATAATTACAACCTAATGTTAAAGTTCCCGATAGTTATCGTGAAAAATAGCTACCGTGAAAGATAAAGTAAATACTAAGTGTTCGCCATTTCTTCAACTGTCAGATAAAATGAAAAATGTAACTTTTATACTGTGGCAACACTGTATTAGATACCAACTTCTTTTGTTAATTTTAAATACGTAGTGACAGCAACTTACTTTTTGTTTATTTTGATTTCTTTATTTCTTTCACTGAAATCAGGAGTAAATTTTTTGTGCTTTAATTTTGTTTTTTTTATGGTAAATTTTTTTGTTTTTGTGTTAAATTGTGCGTTTTTGAAAAAAAATGTCCAAGGCGAAATTTAATTTTACATAAAACTATTATCATTGAAGTTACCATATCTTCAACAGAAAATATGGCAGCTTAAAATTCTTAAAGTGTAATAACCAAAACAATTTGTCTGTCAGATAGCATTTTAAAAATAACTATTTGTAAGATGTAATAATGGCCCTTAATTAAGTACCTAAAAAAAACTTAAGAAACAATTTCAACCCCTCTTCACTCAATGGGCAAAATAATGATAGAGTTCAACATTGTTACCCTAAAAACATCCGTGTACTGATTTTGACACGTCTAAAGACGTTATTAATTGTTTCCCGTCATTTTTCAAGCTTTCCCAGTGTGCATTAACCAAACTTTTAAAATCTTTGACATATAAATTTGTTAAATTTTCAGCTCTAGCTCGAAGAACTATTAATATTTTACAAAAAAAAATTATAATTATATAACCTTGAGCATCGAATATATTGATTTAGGGATCGAAGGACCATTTATTTATAAAAAAAAAGTTTGATATACTTGCAATAATTGGGTTTAGTTCTGGCAGTCGTAATCGAAAACTATTTCGATTCGAAAACAATTTTATTTCTAAATCGTTCAGTATCGACTGAGATTCAGAAAGTCAGTTAAAATAGCTCGTGGGACCATATAAAGCTTACACAAACATTTTTTGCTAATCAAAATTTTTTTTATGGACTACAAAATTTATTATTATTAAGATTTCTGTATGACGTGCTGAATTCCCAATTTTCCCTATTTGATAAATACCTTGTAAACAATCTATTATTTTGTACATAATATTATTACGTAAATAATTTGACATTTTGAATACACTTTAATTACTTTATTTTTGTCGATTCAGTAAAATGACCCTAAAGTATTAATTAAAATAATACTTTTTTAATTTTCATATTATTTAAAACTCAGCAGTTTGCTAATGAAGTTATAATTGTTTTCAACAACTTCCGGTTATAAGGGAATAATTATTATATTGTAATGAAAATTATTATAAAAACCAATAGATAACTTTCCACTAAACCATAAATTAACACAAACAACTAAATTATGAAATTGACCATTAAACGAAATAATTAAAAATCATTTTAAAAAGCTTTAAAACATTTTTACTTGTACCAGTGAAAATGTTACAACAAGCGAAAATGAAAATTATCTAGTTCAATGTCAGTTATTTAAAAAAAAAAAAAACGCTAAATACACACAAAATAATGATGAGTAAATTTTGTTTTGAAAAATAAAAAAAACAAAAATTGAATGAGTATTCATATATACATAATTGTTTTTGGAAAGCATTTTTGAAATTAACAAGTGAGAGAGAGGGCTGATTATAGTCCGGCCGTGCCAAGTCTATCTCAAATCTAAACAAAACGGCGTAAAATTATAAATAAAATTGGAATTTTCTTTTAAAAAAAAATAGGCATTTCAGCTGCAGTTAAGCTTATTCAGCCGTTATGACGGTTATAATGCCAAAAGTCTTAATCCAAGGGGGACTTGTGTTTCGGTAGTAGATTAAATGCTAGACCGAATTGCCCGTTTTTGGAACTGAAGATTTTTTGTATACATTTCGTTGCACTATCTGATTCTGTTTGGCCGTGATAATACCATAAGGCGATAGGTGACCGATTTGGCCAATTTCGAATACCAAATAAATCCGTCGTCTAAAGCCGACCCCACCGGGGTAACGCGACTTCAAGTTATTTTTGAATTTCATTTGAGTTTATGTTTTAGACTCTTTTAAAAAACCGCACATGACGCACCCACTTTTAGACAGGTTTGAAACGCATTGGAAACCAATTGAATAATTTACTTCCAAAAAGTCCAGGAAAAAATTTAAATTTTATTTCATCTACAGGTTTCTATTGCAATATAAAGGAACTGGAATTAATTCTTTAAAGCTAAAAATTAAATAAAGTATTTTTAAAATTTTTCTACGTTTTAGTTAAAATTTCTTGCTTAATTAATTAAAAATAATGTTATTTACACAATTTCTCACAAAAAAAAAAAAAAAAAACAAAACAAACAAAAAAATGTGGTATTTTTTTAATAAAGAATTTAATTGTATCAGCAAAATTTGACAAGCCAAAAAAAAGTCTATTCTAGAGATAAGTACAAGTTTAATTTTGTGGTAACTTCTCCTACAATGTATTCATACATTTCGGTAATTTTATACGGTTATAGTTTTTTATCATTTTTTTTTTTAAGAAATTTTATTTAAATGTGGGCAAAAAAATTTGTGCACTGTGGGTTTAAAAGAATAGAACACAGGCTAAGAGAAAAAAAGTTTGACCAGAATTTTGTAGAAACTTTAGAAAATTTCTTCAGATCAAATTCCTAAACATTTGTATTTTAAACTTTAATGTAAAGGCCAGCAGAAATGTTGTTGAAAATCAAATATTCAACCAAAATCAAATATGTGTTGTGATGGTACCAGAATCCAAAGAAAAACACGTCAAAAAGTACTTGTTTCTTTCAAAACTTTTCAATACAGTAAAAAATGTTTGTCCATACTTTTAGTATTTGAAAATTGCCTCGTGTTATATGCGAAAATTTACTATTGGGGTTTTCACAAGGTGTGCCTCTTCTAACATTTTACAATGGTTTAAAAATATTGTTGTTGCTTTGTCTTAAATAAATAGAACTTTGCTTCCTATGTTTATTGTGCTGTTGTAATTAATCCGAAGAGACCTGCGCTGAACGGCTGAGCCGAGTCGCATTAGTTTTTGTAAGCCGTCGCCGTTGATGGTAAAATTTATCCAGCTAACATCAGAATTTAACCTGCGGCTAGCAATTTTTGCAACAAATCAAATTATTTATTTCTGATTTTTATCTGAAAAATGGAAAATAGTCAGGTAAGATCTAATATAATTTTTTAATTCATGGATTAGAATTAAAAAATATTTGTATTTTTGGTAAATATTTATTTTTATATTTGTTATAAATCAGCTGATTTTAATTTAAATTAGCCCACTAAAATTTGAGGGGTTGTTCACAACAGTCGTATTTTTTTAAGGTTATTATTTTAAGACATATGGCTTTATGATACCTTGTGAATCCCCCATATGTTTGCTAGTCTGTCGTATGTAACCGACGCCTACAAAGAATTTGTAATGTTTATTTGCGTATTGAATGTGGCCTACGCATACAAAGAATTGTTGTTGTATTATTATCAAAGAAATTAACTAACAAAATATATCGTACATAAATATTCCAAATTTACATTAAAACTAATAGAGAATGTGTGTATTATTTGTTCCCACCCTCCTTGTTATGTGTATTTTTCCCTCCCTTGCTAACTTTTGAGATTATTTTTTGTACCCGCACTTGCAATATAGCAAAGTATGAATGTATGGCTTCTAAACGTTAACACATTTACATTAATTCATCTACACTTCTATTCAGTATTTGTTTTAACAGCGACACACTTCAATCTGTGTTCATATGGAATTGTGCAGTCCTATACCATAAAGTTAAAATTTATTTTTTTTTATGATTATAAGAAAAACCAGGCTACAGTTGTGATAATACTCAAATAAGATTTGATTGACCCAAATCATCTTATTATGTTGGTATTTAGATACAATTTAGCCCATATTGCAATATGAATTATGATAAAAAAAATTGTATGATAGAACTTACGAAAGGAATGAATACTGCATTTAATTTTTGACATTTATGATCAGTATACTCTAACAAAACATCATGAATTGATTCATGATTGAACAGCGCTACCAATTTGGTACAAGATTACTTTTTGAATCAGTCATCGATGTTTTAACGTAAAATTGTGTTTAGCGATAAGGTTCGTTTTTGGACTTACGGGCTTGTAAGTTAACAAAATTTCTACATATAGAGTGAGGCCAATCCACAACAGACCCTACATGCTTTATTGGCCTTAGGAATTTATACCTTTTATAATATTTTTTGTAAAATTATTGAAAAAGTCAGGATTTGACTATTGGCTTCCCGAATATCACATTAAGGTTTATATCTTGGTCAAATTGGCTTAAGTTTGTTCTACTAGTTTGATGATTGTCCGTAGGAAGCAAACTAGTTCGTCTTCATCATTTAATACAACTTGACCCACTGTAATCTGTTTATATTTTTTATAATTGTTTGCTACTTATGTATGTATGTATGTGCATTTAAAACCAAAATTGAGTTTATATTTTAATAATTTTAATACATACTTCAACTTAACCTTGAAAAATTGTTTAAACCAATACACACAAACCCATTTTAAAACACACACACACACATCTATACTTATTATTATAATGTAATACATAAAAGTATCTTTTTCATGTAAAAAAAAGCTGAGTACTGTGATTTTGCGGTTACAGAAAACTGTAATAGACAAATAAACATACAAATTCAATAAATAAAAAAAAGAAAACGTGAAAACATTTTTTTTTAATTTTTCAATAATAAAAAAATTATAATTTAGCTTGTACAACAAGTCAGACATATTTGTAACGAATAAATAAAAAATTTTAAAAATATTTTATTGTTTAAAACAATTTTTATAATTTTTTGTTTTTTAATAAAAAAATTAGCTTTTATGACAAAAAAACACTTAATTGCCCATTGAATGCACAGGCAAACAATCAAACAACTTTCTTTAAAGGTGGGGGGTTCCATTGTTTTAATTTACATATTAAATTGACATTGAATTGTTTAAAAAAAACTATTCAATTTCAAGGTTTTTTTATTCAACTTTAGTTTTCAAAACCAAAAAAGTTGTTAAGTAGTTAGTTTTTTTGTTTCAAAATTGATTGTGACACTTTCAAATATACAGATATTTTGTTTTTTTTCGAATATCAATTCATTGCGTAATCTTAGATTGAAAAAATTAGTTTTGAGTTTTGTTTAATTTGTCTCATTATGTATTTGTTCGATTTGATCATCTTTCTTGAAAAACATTAACATTTTACAGAGAAAACATCTACATATAAAATAAACAATGTAAAATAATTTCCATAAAATACCAGTCTCTTGCTGTAAAATAGATTTATGTCATTGGTGTTATTTTCAGATTAAACCTGCTCTTCTCACTCTTGTCTAGTTGTCTATATAACGAGTATTTTTTGTAGACAAAATCACGTTTTAAACGCTTTAAACGTGCGTTCATAATTTGAGCTCATCTTAAGGTTAACTTAACCCTTTAATGGCCAATGTATAACTAAATGTATTGTAAACAAAACAAGGCTTTGTTTCCCATGATTTAACCCCCACCTTTTGTGAACACTAGTTGGAAAAGTTTTTGTAAAATTTTATTCGAATTTAAAGCGAAATCATGCATCAATGTAAAAAATTATTTAACAGCCATGATGTTTAGAGTGTTTTAAGTAGCTTTTTAGGATATATTTTTCAGAATTTTTTTTTTACATTTATTTTAACTAACATTAGAAGTTGTATTATAATATGAATTTACGAGCACTAATAACATAACTTTAATAACTTTTGCAAAATCTAAAGTAAAATTAAGAAAACTATTATAATCGCCTTCAAAAAGCCTTTAAATTAAGCTTTCAAAAGCTTAAGAAAAAAATTCAATTTAAACATTAACCATTAGAGCTTTAGATAGCTTTTTCTAGAGATTTTTTCATCTTTTAATTTCCTTTAATTTAAGGGCAAACTAAACCACACAATTTGTTTTTGTTTTGTATCCCCCAATCAACAACACAAAGATATTTTGAACAAACATACATTTTTAATTTGCGATAGGCTCCGCAAAATGTTCTCACTATTTGCTTAAAACGGACGAGAAATATAAAAGAAATTAATTTGGAGTAGAGTGGTTTGAACAACGTGCTACTTTTGGTAAAAAAAAACTCCGCTGATTAAACAAAATTAGAATTAGAAGTTTGACAAATATTCAAAATATCTGGCAAAAATGTCTACAAACATTCTTCAAATTTTTGTCCAAACAGCAAACACCTCAATTAGCAACATAAATATTTGTACAAACATAAAATTTTGACAAGTTTGTCAAGCAATTTGTGTGGTTTATTTTGCCACTGTAAGTTTTAGAACAAAAATATGTTTACGACAACTTAAAGATGGTACCACAGTTCTTCACAAAATCTAAATAATTTTATAAAATTAATTAAATCCAGTTTTAGAATCAATTAACCATTCTCTTAATTATTTTAAAAAGCAGAAATTGTATGAAATTTAATACAAAATATATTTTTTCATTGTTTTTCTATGTCATAACTAACAATAAAATGGTGTTTTTATAATAATCAAAAAAACAGAAAACAGCAATAGCAATAAGAAGAAAAAACATATGATTAAATCATGTGTTTTATTATGTGCATTAAAAATGAAAAAAAACCTAAAAATATTATTAAATAACTTGTTTAGCAAACACGCAAACATTTATTTACTGATTTTTTACAATTTTATTCTTTTATTTTTTGTTTTTTTTTTTTTTTTAACAAAACACACAATTTATTTAAGCGTTTTTCTATAATTCGTGTCACTGTGTCGTGTGCTAATGCCTTAATATTGTGTTTTGAAATCAACACGCAAATGCTGTTCATTTTCTTTTCATTTTAAACCATGAAAATCAATAAAAAAAAAACTTTTGTTTTTATTTTTAAATAGATATTTATTTAAAAAAAAAATGAAAATTTTTTGAACGAAACGAAATCATTGCCACCATGTAAGTGAAGTATATACACATGTATACGTAGGTTGTTCTTAACTGGGCCGTTTTTAAGTTAAATGCTAAAAATAGTTAAACAAATGGAAAAATATTAAATGATTTTGTTGAAGAGACCTGTAGCAGAAAACAATGAGGCTCACCATGAGCTGATTTTGTGAATATTTGGTATCAGTTAGACATTGAAATTAATATTGAAGGAGTAGGTGGGTGAAGGGGAAATGAAGTAAAGTTATTAAACTTGTTTTAAGTTTTGTTAAAAAAAAAAATTAACCTGTTGCTATCAAAACCTTCCAAAAATATTTTTATTGGTTAAGCGACATATTTTTTTTTTTGGCACGGCACGTTTTTGTTCAAATGGTAACAAAGTACTTTTTTGCAAAATGGAATTTCGTGTTAAGCATTTCTTTTTTGTTACTAAGTTAATTTTTTTTAATAAAAGGGCGGCATGAAATAAAAACTTAACGGAATAAGGCCCAAAACGAAAATGAAACCAGTTTTTGAAAAAGTACTTTACTTAACTCTCGATCATGTTCTGCAAATCGCACGATTTGAAATCGCAAAACGCCAGATTTATTTTTAATGTTCTGAAACTCGCGAGTTTTTGTTGCGATCTGCCATAGTGTTTTTAATATTTTAAAGGGTGGACCAACCATTATGTACAATAATAAATGTGAGTCAGATCTTAACGTCAAGTTTTTTTGCCAAACTTAATTTGACATTTTTCTTTGTTTCGGTGTTTGAAAAACTCAACCATGGAGAGGTACACAGGCTTTTATGAAAATGGGCGTTCAAATCAAAATGAATTCCGTGCACTTTGTGATTTTTAGACGACCAAATGTTTCACCAAGCGGGTGAATTGTGCGCAAATATCCGTAAACTGCGTCTGTAGGAAAAGTGTAAACACCTGTGCTTGATCGTATAGTTTTTTCTGGACCGGCGGCGTCATCGGGCCGTACTTCTTCAGAAATGAGGTCGACCAAGCAGTTACCGTAAATGGTGTTCGCTATCGCGAGTTGATAACGGGCCTCTTGTGGCGTCAATAAGCCAAGAACAATTCAAGAGCTAAAGGATGAGATAATTTGGCACATTAACAACATTGGACCTCAATTATGTCCCAGAGTCATTGAAAATATGAACCATCGGGTAGAGGTATGCCACCGAAGCAGTGGCGACCATTTGGCCAATATTTTGTTTTACACATAATAATAAAAAAGCATTAAGATAATTCTCTGAAAGTTCTCTTGAGCAAACTTTTGCAATTTAAAGTCGTAAAACTTCTTGCGATTTACAGTACACCTTTTATGCGATTTCAAGTCATAAGCGTTTTGCGATTGTAAGAACATAACAATCTATTTAAACTTCTACTTAACAATTCCAATCTTCTTTACACTTATTTTATAGCTTTCCTATTACCCTCCCCTCTCCTTTCACACTCTGTTGTTTTAATTTGCTTCGTTTTTTTAGTCAAAAACAGTAAATTTAATTTCCGTTCTAAAGTTTAATATAATTCTAAGTACAAAATTGTGTACTTTATTCGGTTTTTTTTTTTAATAAATAAAAAGACGAGATAAGGAAATAAACAACGCAGCAACAACTTAATTATTAACAAAATAGGGGGTTTTTTTTAATAACACAAAAAAATATTTATACTTAAAAACATATTTTAAGCAATTTTTCAAAATAAATACATATATGTACAGTGTCTGTAAAAATAATAGCGATAGATGAAACTTACTGTAAAATTTTCATAAAATTCCGAAAGGGAATTCCAAAAAATAAAATTGGGGCCTATGAATCGACAAGTAAGCAGGTAATGCAGCAAAAGCTTTAAGAAGCTTGGTTCTTAATTTATCGGATATTTCGGATAAAGAGACGAAAAGAAATGGCATTCTCTTTTACCTGCTCTCCTTAAAACTTTAGACTTGACGGCTTAAACTTGAAGCGTTTGAACCAGCACAAAGAGCACGTATGTGCGAAATAAAAATGGATATCACAGGATATTATTTTTCAAAGCTAATTAAAAAAATTACCCAAAAGTATATTGTATTAAAAAAAAGTAATAATACTCGAATAAATAAAAAAGTTATAAGCCATATATTTAGTAAGAATGAGAAATGAAAGATACTAGAATTTGCCATCACTAATAAAGCGAAGAGGCGAAGATGTAATAAAAATTAAAGGAGATTCTACCAAGTAGTAAAATAATATTTAGGTTTGATAGGAAAAAGGAGCAAAATTTAAATTCCCTATTATATTTTCCAGACATATTTTTTTAATTACATCAATTTTCTAGAATATCGACCTCTTTGAGCGAAATTATCGTATATGGCAATTTTTTGGAAATTGAGTTTTTGATGCAATCTTGTTCTACATTGAAAGAGACGTCACCTGACAAAATATTGTTGGCGAATTCCACTTCGTTGCTCCAATCGAAAGCAGAGAAAAGTAGAAAAATGGTTGTCCTGTAAAATTTGGTTTTTTTAACATACGATAATTTCGCGCAAAGGGGTCGATATAGCTAGACAGTAACTTTTTTTTGATTTTTGATAAAGTCAAATTGATTTGCTTAATACAGTGTTCAGATATACCTTTTTAATTGAGTCAATATTCGGTTAATTGACATAAATATCTTTCTGTTCACACAAACACAATTTAGCTAACTCAATTTATATTACTACTACATACAACCTTCAACGTAAACAAAAAAGGTACATGTATAAGCAAAATGTAAACAAGTTTTGACATCTTTAAGGAATAAACATCTGGCTTTTGCGACGACCTAATGGATGGGCATTTGTTTTGTTGTAATTTCAATTTCCAAATGTCAAAACACTGTTAAGTAAGTTGCGTTTTGCTTAATAAACACACTTGTTACAGTGTCGCATTTTAATTTTACTCAATATTTATAACAATTTCGTATTAATTGAGCAATAACTAAATTGCAATTTTATATGGATAATTGTCGTTTATTGCGTAAAACTCAATTAAGGTGCATATCTGAACACGGTATAAGCTTAATATGTAAACATATATATTTCATCTTTTCAAAATTTCATCTGCCCCTATTATTTTTCCCAGCACTGTATAAAACACTATTTAACGAATATGTACCATAATGTTTTTAAAAATAACTTAAAAATATAAGAAAATATACACCAAATACACGTACATATTTGCATTAGAAGTAAATTATCTCAAAAATTTTACAAAAATCAACGAGGGAAGAATTCGTAATAACAACAATATAAAAATAATATAATAAGAGGAAAAAAACTAAAAAGTAAAAGAAAATACATCAATGTATAGAATGTACTCTAGTATTGTATTGTATACACTTATTATTTTTTTTACCACTAAATTGAATTTCAAGGTTAGGTTTTTTTCATATACAAAGTATGAATGTATATATGTATTTTTGTAAAAAAAAAAAATAACAAGCGAAACAAAATTGAAATGTACTTCTAACAAGCTGCCATAAACAAATATACTTTGAAATGTATTATTAATTTTTTTTCTTTTGTTAAATAATAAAAGTTATTTAGCGAAATTGAAGCAAAGGAAACAGAATTTTAAAAAGTGTAGGCAAATAAATCGGCGCTTAAGGGTACTTTACACAATTACACGAGTATTGTATTTTTTGAGGAAAATACAACCCTGTCATATATATTGAGCCCTCACCGCGAAGATAACGTCATAAAACAAATTTTACAGGAGAGAGTTTTTTTATTTCATTTCATATAAATTTTGTATGAAATTTGTCGCTTACGATAAAAATGTGTTGCCAATAAAGTCATTTATTAAAAAAAAACGAAAATTGCAAATTATGTCGATTACGTTATTTCTGCGGTTAGGGCTCGATATATATTTTTCCGTAGTTCCTAGTTGGAACATACGGTCGTAAATTCGATTACAACCCTGTCATGATAAGTTGTTATTATTTTTGAAAATCTTCGAAGTATATTTAGATCAGAAAGGTATTTTCGTAAAAATACATAGAAATTGTGTGATAGTTTAAACGGCTTTTAAGGCTATTAGCTTAGGAAGCTGAAACTCATCAGCTATGTTTACTAGAATGGTCCAGAAATGGGAACTCCTTTCATTAGCTCTCATTATATATAAATATCTCTTTTTTAAAGGGGTATTTACAAGATCTTAATGCTTGAGAAGGATTCCATAAGCAAACAAAAATACTTGCTTTACACTTAGTTTAGGTAAGAAATTAACAAAATGGCTTATGGTCGCTATAGTTTTGTAAGTGTCATTGAAAATGATGTCACGTTATTTGACGCGTGTTTGAATTTCATATATGTTGTAAAAGTTTTCAATCTAAGGCCGAAATTAACAGTCATTAGTTCGCTACAACAGTCTAGCAAAATATTCGCTAGGTTTCTGTTTTCATTATAAAACATTTTTTAATAAGCCTTTTGCAATAGTATTAACAATACTTTTCCGAGCTTAAGGGCCTTATTATATAAAACTCAACGCAACGCCAAAGAATTAAGTGTTCAAACAGAACTGCGTCGAAACAACATTTTCCATACAATTTCATATACAAATTTGTTTTTGAGAACGTTTTTTCTTATGCTCTCACATAAAGACACTTGCTCTCCTAACAATGCTACCATAGTTCCATTACATTTCATATATTTTATAAACAAAGAAAAATACGAACAATAGAAAAATAAAGACATGAGAGAAAATTTAAAGTAACTGCCGACGATTTAATTATGGGCTTTAGGATTTTTGCCTAAAAGTTAAAGACTCAATTCTGTTTGAACACTTAACTTCAAATCCTCTCTTATTTCTTTCTTTTCCCCCTGTACTTATTTTCTTTGTTACCAAAATGTATGAAATTAAATGAAAGTATCGTATAAAGAAAATAACTTCTGTGAACATAAGCCCAAGGCCTTGAAGCCAAGGCCACGTATAGAAGTTAGTTATTAAATTATAATTATTTTTGAATGCTACAAATAAATAAAAATGCTATGAATCCTACTAAGGTCAGAATCAGCGTTTACTCTCAATGCAACTTAAATTTTGTTAATGTCGTTTGCAAAAGCTTCAAAGTTTACTCTTGACGCTTGTCTCTTGACTCTAAGGCCTGGAACAGAATAAAGAAGTTGTAGTAGTAGCTGAAACTGACGAATGCTTTGTAGCTCGACTTTTGTACTTCAACTTCAACTGCAACGATTACTTCAACTACGTATTCTGTTGACAGTACTTTGAAACTTCCGTTTTTAACTTTTGACAGCTTGCAGCGCTAATCGTAACGTTGTACTACAGCGACTATTCTATTCCCCACTTAATGAATCTAGAACAAGGCGAATTCATAAGGGTGACCGTATCAGAGAGAAAGTTATGGTTGCTGTCAATTTTTTTATAGAGTTTCACACCAAGAATACATATATTTATGGCCTACATACAAAAAAAGGACAGCCAGCATAACTGTCTCTCTCTCTTTCTGATGCGATTACCTGTATGAATTCGCCTTGTTCTAGGCCATTAAGAAACTGAGTTTTGAATGGAATTACTAAAATTTTTTATAAATAAATAAAAGTGTTGTAAATAAAAATCCGTCAACTTTGGCATGCAATTAAGATTTATTTATATTGACAACTTATTTCATTAAAACAATTACCAACAATTACAGTTTTGCTAAAACAACAAAAAACTTATTTTCACAATTTTTATGAGATTTTTTTTTAATTTAACGGTTTAAAAAACTTTAAAATTTTTTTTTTAAGATTTTTTTGTGTTTATTTTATTTTGATAATTTTATGTTTTATTTAAAAACATTATTATTTATTTTAACTGTTTGTTTGTCAATTTAATTAGATTTTCTCTTTTATTTTATATACAATTTATAAAATAGATATTTTTATTTTAATTCACAACGTTCAACTTACACGTTCGCATTTTGCTTTAATTTTGTTAATTTTTTTTAACTTAAAACACAAAATTCTAAACTCCAATTTAAAACGAATATTTTAAAATGTTAGAAAATAATACTCGAAATTTATGATCAAGAAAAGTTTTAAAAAAAATAAGCACGACGTTAAAAATATTACAAAATAGAGCCGCGTGAGCTTTAGGAGGAAACTAAGACAAGAGTCGACGCGTACCAAAACCGCACTAAAAAGCAGACGAGCAGCAGCCTCAGCAGCGCAAAGAGTTAAAAAAAATATAAAAAAATCATACAAATACAAAAATAAAATAACAAAAACTCTCCGACATTCAGCAAGTGGAAAAAATATTAACACAAGTAGAAACAAACAAAAACAATAAAAGAAATATTTATAAACTAAACAATACCAATATAGAAATTGGCACTACAGTCTTTATACATAGAGCCACTAAGCTTGTCAGTCAGTCAGGCAACCATATACAGCTGATAACGAAACACACCAAACAAGCAACGTTTTTTTTACAAACGTCAAGATGACAAACAAAACTCAAATGAAAGACGAACGAAACACCAGCGCAAACAAACAACAACCTCCGCCAACGAAGCAGTCAAAAATCTAGCTGAATAGGTTGATCGGCACGGCATTCTCGGGTTTTGAGGAGATTGGAGAATACTATTAACCCTCTATGCAGCGTGGGAGGAAAAACGGCTTAAGTCTTCAAGCACAATCAATAATTCTGAGGATACAGACAAGAGTTAAGAATGAGAATAATAAAATTTGTTTTTTGTTTACATATATTTTAATCCGGTTAACATAACTATCTCTCTGAAAAGGAAATGAGAGTCAACTGGTTCGTTGCTCAGTTAAAAGTAAAATACAGATCGACTAGAAATTTTAAAAACCATGATACAAATTTCAGATATTTTCGGACTTAGAATCTTTCTGAAACCCATTTTAAAAGCACAGTTCTCCTTTCTGACACATTTACCTTGAAAATCTCCTATTCTCTTAAATGTTTCGAAAATGTTACATCCCCCCCACATTTAAAACAACACGCATTAATAACTTGTTGTGAGAGCAAATTCTGCTCGCAGCTGTGAGAAGCTTTGTCAAAATACTTTGTATAAAGTACGGACCAAAATCAACAGCCGCCAAAAAAAAAACATAAAAAACTAACAAAATATAAATAAACATACATACATACCTAATTATAATAGAAACAGAAACAACAATAACAACAACAAGATGCCTCCCAAATACTACAAAAACAAATTAACATTTATTTCTTTAAAACGCATTTAGATAAGCTTTTAATTAATATTCAAACACAAATCAAATTGTGCTTATTTTTTATTCAGTCTGAACATGTGTTAGATGAGAGAGTATTTTGGAAAATCATTTAAACATAGAAACTTTAAAAGAGCAAACTTATACTTATTTACAAGAGAGTTCTCAGAGCTGGTATTATTGAACGATTTTTGATTTTTTTTATAACATAAAAAGTTTTTTGTTTTGGTGCTGCAGATACCAAAGGGATTGTTTAATAATCACATTTTATATTGTTTTTAAGGTATTTTTTAAAATTTTCGATATTTTTTAATCAGGCTTTAGTTTATCTAATTTTCATTAAATTACTTTTCTTAAGGGAGGAATTTTATTACATAAAATTAATTAAAATTTATTGATAATTTTTGGTCCTTGACTGAACAAGGGCTCAATTTCAGGTTGAATTTTACATGTTTTGAAAACAACCACATTCTCATCATCAGAATTCTTTATAGTTTTATCCTTTCCACCGCTGCCTATAGTAATCATCAGTATTTTAAACAATAGTATTCCTTTGGTGGATCGAATTTTGCTGCAATTAATTATATATTTGTTTTTTTAAATTATTGAAAAGTATCTGGAACTTTATCATGATCTCACCGTGGCATTTAACACGTATCGAGCCGAGATATGTCTTGAAATATTATAATTCTTAGCAAGTGATAAATTTATATTCGTTTTATCAGTAACTTATCAGAATGAAATTTTGTTTAAATGTCTATGGAATTGCATCGCACTTGATCGTATTAACTTGAATTTTTTTTCCGTTTTTGAAAAAAAACCTCCCATCACGGTGCAAAAAGAACAGAAAGTGCATATAAATATATAGTGTATACACATATGTATGTACATATATACAAGCCTAAATCGGGGATCTTCGTTACACCCGTGAAAATGCAAATAGTAACAACTTTTAACACAGATCTCAAGTTTTACGAACAAAGCAATTTGTACTTAATTTAGAATCTAAACAGTAAGTTTAGTTGTATCTACTTTAGCTCTTATTATTTTCCAGATATTCAGAAATCTAAAGTGTCTTTTTATAGGAGCTGCCATGCCCACTTCTCCAATACCGCCCAATTTTTTTTTAAGAAGTTAACACTATAATAAACCAGCTAATTTGGTACAAAATTTAGAAAAGTTTTTTTAACCGTTTTTAAAATATAAATAAATTTATTTTGTGGCGTGACACTTCTTCAATATCAGCCCATAGTTTGTCGGATGTTGTGTATTAATAACCAAAATGCTTGTAGCTTATTTGGAAAGTGGCTCTTGCCGTTCTCCAGATATACAAAAATCTATATGTAATCTCTTTATATGAGAGGTGCCACTCCCAGTAAGGCGAAATAATAATGGATCGATATGGCAATTTTTCGATACCAAAAACTCTTTATATAAAATTTTATTCACCCTTTAACCTGCCAAAAGACTTTGTTTCTAGGAAATTTATTTTGGTGCTCGATGAAATAATGACCCGTTTTTGTCAATTTCTTAATACCAAACGAATCTGTCAAGTAGTAATTATTTTTAACAAATTTTTTCCTTTGCAAGCTCAATGGAGTTTGCAATACACGGTCGGACATTGCAAGATCGTTTGATATATCTACTAAGGTGTTCAATTAATCGGGATTAATGTTTGTTCGATTAAGCGATTAATTGATATTTGGCATATTTAACTTATTCTATTGAACGAATAAAATTTTAAAATTAATCAAATAATTCTAAATCCAGAAATTTTATACTCCACTATATTTTTTTTGATAATTTTAGAAAAAATTAGAACTTGAGTAAATAAACATTATTTTTTAAATAAAACTTATCAATGCAGCTCCAAATTGTTGCTTCACTTTCGGCCACTTAAATTTTAAACGAGTCAATATCACTTTAGATTTTTTAAGCTTTTAACGGATATTCATCCTTTGCTACGCTTCTGCAAATAATTTCCCCTAGAGAATCGATCGAAGTATCATGTTTAAAATATTTATTAATTGGACCACATGTTGGCACCTTTAATTTTGTTGGTGCAGCAGCTCCTTCAATTACTATGTTATAGTCACTGTGTAAGTGGTAAATTAGTGAAGTTGTAGAACAACACATTTTTGGACATTTGTTACATTTAGAATTATAAGTTTTATCCTTCGTACAATATTTTTAAACAAACATGAGCTGTTTTGTAAAAAAATAGGGGCATGTTTTAGAAATCCAATTAAACTGGATTTAAGACCGAGCAAAGTTTATAAACATATTCTATTTTATCTACTTAATTCTTTAAGTATCTATTAACAACACTTAAAACCACGAAAAACTACGGTCATTTTGTAAACCAAGAAAAACTACGGACATTTTGTAAATAGTAATTGAATTCAAATTATCGTTTGATTTTAAATTTACTTCATTTCGATTTCTAGAACACACCCGATAAATAAATATAAAACTTTGAGTTAACATTCCTTTGTCGTTTTTCTTTTGTAAAATGAATTATCAAATTGTATTGAAAAAATTTAACAAAAATATAAGATAAATTACTCACTAAACATGACTGGTTTTTTTAATTCCAAAGGACACTTACATTTGTTTATTCGACTTAAAACTTTAAAAAAATTATACATTTCACAGAAATATTATATATTATTATAATTCGATTAATCGGTATAAATTCTTCGATTAATCCTTTAATCGAAATTATCAATTCTAAATTAATCGAACAATTAATCGTCTAAAATTGTTCGATTAATCGAACAAGAATTAATCGACTGAACACCCTAATATCTACAGCTAACTGGAATATAAAACTGTACTTTAAAGGTTCTCTGATGAATATTTCAACGTGTGACAACCGAAACGTCAAATCAATATTAAAGAGTTAAAAATTATGAACATATGTATAAAGAAAGTATCAAGGCGAATTCATCGCAGGTAATCTCAATACTACAACAAGTACATATCGTACAAAAACCACAAGCAATTTGTTTTTATAAAATCAAAAGCAGAAATAAAACAAAACAGAAACAAAGATAATAAAAAAAATTTTAACATCCTACAATGATAAAACTAAAAAACAAAGTTATTAGCAGGGCTTTTAAGACCACCTGTAATAAATTCGCCTTGGAAAGTATAAAAAAATTTGAACTGATCACAAGCGGTGCTTGACATAATAACTACATTAGTTTCATTTCCATCCATAATCGTCGGTGTCACACATAATAACATCTTTTTTTTATCGAGTTTTAAGTAAACCAATTAAAAACTGCAAAATCATTCAGTGTAAATGTACTGCGACCTGCATCCCAACCCTGATCAAAACCCGAACTTTCAATCAGTAAGAGATGAATAAAAACGAAGGAGAATTAGCTAGATTTTATAACTAGAGCTGGTTATGGTGGTAGTGTTTGAAATTCAACCATAGTGGTATTTGTAAATTATGTTCATTGTTGTTACTGCAGTGGTTATTTATATGTACTTCTATATTCTCTCCAAAAACAACAATAGAAAAACAGTAAAACCCAAACAACAATATGAAATTCAAAACTAAAAACTTAAAAGTAAATATCATCACGTCACGTTTTTAATCAATTTAAGTTATTATTTCGTTTTAAAAATTGTTTGTTTGTTTTCCGAGTGATATTTGTTAATGTTATTTTTGTTGTTGTTGTCACAAAAAAAACTACAATGTGTATTTAAATTTGTTCATATAAGCCTCCTTTTTTTGACACAAATATTTAAATATGACTGACCGACTGCGTTTCTTGTTTTTAGTTAGTGGAAGTGATTATGCTGCTTATGACTGTGCTGGAGGTGTTGCCGCTTTTAACGTTAGCGATGAAGCAATTATTATTTGCCAATAACTCGTTAAATACTCAATGTGAATATTCATATTTGAAGTTTTTAGTGTTAATATATAAACACGCAACTTACACACAATTTTCTTTATGTATGTTAATATTTCAGTTTGTCTTTCAGATATTTAAATTTGATTTTGCACGCAGACTTTAAATAAGGTTAACATACCTAAATATGTACCATGTTTAAAAAGAGAGTTTAGTTAAGTTTAGATGTACGTTTTTAGTTTACGTCATACAAAATCAGGTGCCTGAAATTATCAAATTTATTTTTTATCTCTACTAAAAATTGTTTTTAATAATAATTCCAAAAAATACTCAAACTTAAATTCAAAAAACTAAACTGGCAAAATAAAATAAAGTCATTTGTTTTCATTTTGGTTTTTTCTTTACCCACTTACAACTACATATATTCAACCAATTTAACCAACTGTAGTCTGGAAAAGATAAACTCAATGTTTATTATTGATATTGTTACAACTGAATCTGGTGCTTATAATTCTTATTCGCTTAACAGTTTTATTATCTTTAGGTTTTCTAAAATCTTTGGATAGATTCCTGATGATCTGGCCTAACCCTACGTTTCCAAATGCAAGTAGTGTATATCAACGAAAAATCGATTATAAAAAACGACCCAGAGGTTTATGAGCCTACATGAAAAAAAAACAATTTCATCTTAGACATATTTTTAAACTGAAGTGCTGCGCATAAAATAGTACTTTTGATACAAAATAATCTTGGTTACTTTTTTTCGCTTTTGGTTACTTTAGTTTTACATTTTGGTTACAAATTTTGTTTTGGTTGTGGCAACGCCGATTCTGGGTTCTTATAAATCTAGTCCCGAAAAGTTTGCTTTTAAAATTCAGCCAGACTGGTCCACTAATAAATGCTTAAAATTAAGACTGTCTCTTGTTTTACCCATAAATCCCTTGGTTTTATATCTGGAGAACGGCAAGACCAAAAGTTTCCAAATTATGTCAAGCGTCTTAGTAATCATCCGAAAAAGTGTGTGTGGGATTGTAGAAAATGAAATTAATATCTCAATAAAGGTAAGAGATTAGAGAAGTGGGCGTGGCACAAAATAGAATAATTTAAAAAACGGATTGTAGAAGTGAAAATGGCACTTCCAATACAAATATAAAAAATAGGTTTCTATACATCTGTCAATTTCAATTCATGACATCTTGCGGGATCGCAAAAGCGGGCGGCATTGAAAAAGTGGGCGTAATACAAAATACAATTCTTTATATCTGGAGAATTATCTATTTGATAATGACATTGTGTGTTACTTTGGGTGAAGGTTATTAATGAGCCGGCATAGCCATATAAAGCACTCTTTCTTGTTTTTTTGTTACTTTTTTGTCTACACTCACAATATTATTTACAGTAACAGACTGTAGTTTATTTAAGCAATTTTCCGTTCAGTTATTTTTAAATAAATAAATAAATATTAAAAAATCCAAGCAAATTTATTTTTAACTGATTTTAACATTTATTAAAAAAACTAAGTGCATAATAATTCAGATTTTCAGTTGCAGTTAATATTGTCCGTTGATTAAGTTAAATTCTTCTTTATGTAAAATTAAATGCAAATGTAATTTAAAAAAATAAGGAAAAGTTCATTTAATTTTTACTGTCAAAAATTCAACGTTGAATTCCTTAAAACCAAGACAGGTGTCTGTCTGTTTTTGTTTAGAAATTCGGCTCTTGTGGAATAAACGAAAATTACTGAATTTAATAATAAAATATTCCTTAAAAACAAAGGAATATTCAGTTAATATTTTGATAGTTATTTTATATAAAATAACCGAAAATTCATTTGTTTTTACGGAACATGGGGTTGAATTTTTGACAGTAAAAATTAATTAAACTTTTCGTTAAAAATAAATTAAAAATAAGAAGACCGGGTTTTAACTGAATTTTCATTTATTTTATAATACAATTTCAGTAAATTTTGCGTACAGAATATTGTGAGTGTACATGCAAAAACTAAAGCATTCTTTTAGGAAAAAATTTAATTAATATTAAAAAAAAAAAATCTGTTTCTTATTATTTATTTTAAAATTTTTCTAAACTAATGCTTCTTCTAACTAATTGATCTTTTCCCTTTGCCATTTTCTCCATGTGTTGTGGAAATTGATTAGAGGTAAAAACCGATTATATAAAAAACACATACTTTGCGCTGGCATCTGTTAAGTTTCCTTAAAAACACACAAAACAAAAACCATCAAAAAAAAACTTTTTTTTTAGCAAGTAGTCAGGAAAAGCTTTAAACAAAGTTGCAAACAGAAAAGCTCAAATTTTATTTGCAGTGCTTTCTTTTCACAACGCCACAAATAAAAATGAAGCAAGAGTTGCAAAAATGCAAAAAAAAATCATTGAAATTACTGAATTAAAGTTTTTTTTATTTGTACATACTTGTGTTTGTTATTTATTTTTTTTTTATTTTTTAAGGAGTTCTATTTGTTTATTTGTGAACTAAAAACAAAATCTATTGGCATCGAGCTGGTAATCAATATTTAAATTGATACTGTAATAAAAAAAAACCAAAACATATAAATATGTAGAATAAAAATTGAAGAAAAAACAACACTCTTTTTAGGTTGACATTCATTTAGGCCTACAAAATGCCTCAACAACAAATAAAAGAATATCCAAACATTAAACAATAAAATTTTTGAATACAAACTTAATACACACACAGAAAAATAAATAGATACTTGAACATAAATCTTGCCTCTATATATCAATAGTCTTAAATCTCTTAGTGCCATATTGTTGGAATAGATAGATGTTCCAATAATGTCAAGCTATTTTGTAGGTACACATGACAAATTGTTTGTTTATTTGTATGTACAGTGATGAAAAGTTTATACTGACGCCGAACATACTACACTGGCACATTTATTTGTGTCTGTATCTATCTATGTATGTATGTTGCAAGTAGTTCGCTCGTTTGCTTATTTGTTGTATGCCACACTCTTTGCTTTGTGTTTGTATGTATAAAAATGTTTACAAAGCATACGATACAACGCAGCAAAAGCATAAGGCAACAACGCAATTGACCCAGATTTTCAGAAACGGAATTTGTTGTTGTTGCTGGCATTTTTTCTACAGCAATATTTGAGGAAAAGAAAACTACGTAAGAGCTGCAGTTTTCCATTTGTAGAGTGTGAGAACTGTTTCAATGTTTCAAGAGACAAATGTCTGTGTTTCAATTTCAATGTCCTGCGCACAAAAACTTTTTAAAACTAACCCTGTTTAATGGATAACGAAAAAAAAACTTTATTTTTCTATTTAAAATCAGAAGAGGATTGTGGAAAGAGACATATGGGAGCAAGAAGAAATAGGATTTAATTTCTGTGTTTGGCATAGAATTAAAAAATATATATTTTTTCTTTTTATTTACACCATGATGCAGGCAAAAAGAACTTGAGCATGTGACACCAGCACTTGACCAAAAAAAAAAAAAAAAAATAGCCTTCCCTATAAGCTTTAGGGGAAGAGTATAATGCAACACAGATTTATTTTTCGATAATGCGTGCGTGCCCCACAAGCTGCAGCAAAATGTCCTTGAGTTACAAAAACATACAAAAAACTAAATAAAAAATAAAGAAGGCATAAAAAGCTACAAAACTTTTAAAAGAATTATGTACTTAGTGCAAATAGTGGGCCAAAAAAGACAAATAAAAATTTAAAAGAAGTGATTAAAAAATCCTTAAAACACTTTTCACTGTCTGTTCAAACAGATGACCCATACTACATTCAAAAAATTTTGGGACTTAAAACCCTTCTCTGTGGAAGGAGGTGGCTTTGTAATTTAAATATTTCTTTAAAGGGTGAGAGCAGAGTATACTTAATTTTAGGGGATTTTGTTGTACAAAATGTTAAAAAATTTAACTACTATACGTTCCATTTTCCTTGTGTTATTCAATAAATTGTTATTAAAGCTTTATACGAAAAAAAATATTTACTCGATATGGAAAATTTTGCATGATTCTCGTCCAAGTCAAAAATTACTTATCCCTAATATACATACATATGTGTCTCTTGGGTTAAGCAAAATGTTTTTTTGTTTAAGAAAATATTATTAAATAAGAATAAAATAAGTTTAAATCAAGAAATGTTTCACTTGGACGAGAATCATGTAAAATTGGATAAAAATGAACGGACGACTTATCAATGCATGTTTTTCTGACATGTTTATAGATTTCACTTTACAAAGTTTTTTTCTTCTCCTGTAAAATTATATTTTTGTTAGTTGCGCCTTGTTGCATTTTAGCTTACGATAAATAAGTTTGTCGTTTTTACAATATTGATACGAGATCCTATAAAGAATAAATATTTTGTGTCCTTTTGCGTAGCGAATTTGATTTAACGATTTCCGTCTGTCTGATGAAATTGGTTTTCCGAAGACACCAGAAATTATGGGTAAAAGGTCAGATCGGTCCATAAATGCAATATGAGCAAAAACACGATTTCCTCTTATTTTTATCATAAAATCCTCTGTAGTTGGGTTTTTCTCTTGCTTTTTTTTTAACACATAATGAAAAAAAAATCTACTCAAAAAAATTTTTTTTTTGTTCTGTTGGATAATGTGTGTTAGTGGTCTAAGGATATGAATTACGTTAGGTGAAGCACATTAAAGATTCGGCATAGCCGAATTTATCACTATTTTATGTTTTAAGCTAAAATTATATTAAACACCTTGGAATAGGCATTATTTCTATTTTATTTACAACAATGCAAAAGAAAATTCAAATATTTGTTAATTAAAATAGCATTTAAATTTATAATTAAATGCATACCAATAAATGTAGATCAAAATGTATTATTTTATTCATAGTCCTGATGTATATATATTCAAATCGTCGAAAAGTATGCTACACTTAAACAGTCGAGAAGTATGCTACACTTATTGTTTTTGTAAAAAAAAAACCGTATTTTAGAAAATAAATTATTCAAATGTATGTTTTTCCATTGATCTTAACTTTTTACTGATTATTATTATACACACTTATTATTATATAATTCTGGAAATACTATTTCAAGTTTCCTGAAAGTATAAAATAATTAGCTTTTAAATGTTTTAGTGGAATATTTAACACACTTATTTTGTGATGTTATTTAGTAAATTTGTCATCAAACTCCTTAGAATAGGCAGTAATTTTTATTTTTTATTAACTTATACTATTGTTTGGAAACCGTTGAGTATGGAATTATATTATAATTATAAATTTTGACTAAACATGTAAATATAAAACTGTTTCGGTAGGCTAGTTGGTTGTGAGCTAGGCTATCAGAGCGAGGGTTGAGGGTTCGATTCCCGCCAGAGTCTTCAGTCTAATTTACTACAACGGGCTTAAGGTCTAAGTCACAAAAGCTCGGTTTATTGAGTTAGAATATAATTTGTTATTGTATTTGCAACTCTTAATAAATACATAAAATAAATAACAACTTTTTTTATTTGAAAAAAAAAAATTGTAATTGCCTAAATGTACGCAATACTTTTTGCTTTATTAGAAAAGCAACTTAAATTCAGTGTTGCCCATTGTTGGATATATTAAAAATTAACTATTTTTTCTAATCTTTAAATATTTTTTGTCCAACTATTGTGTAATTACTGAAATTAATAAAATCAAAAATTTTTTTCTAAAGATTCTTTAATTCCTGTTTGGTAGCTGTGGTGATTTTGACTTTATTTCTGAATCCTGGATACATAACAAAACATTTGAAAAAATACTCATTCAAGAGGGATATCTCTATGAGGATTACGTAAAAAATGTTACCTAGAGAAAAGAAATTCCTCAGTCATATAACAAAAAAAGGGCTGTACTTGCATTAAATCTACAAAAATGGGTTGTTTAGGGCAACTCTAATGTTAGGGCTATTCTTTTATTGCTTGGTCAATGTAGATTCTGTATTTTCATTTAATTTTAAAAAAAATATAAAAAGCCAATTAATGATTTTCCAAACAAAATGGTAAAGCATTTTTTAAAAATTTCAACTCCTAAAATTATGAAAAAAACATTTTTTTATAATAATTTTTTTTGTTGTTGTATATTTATTTGTTTATTTGTTGTATATTTTTTTTTTGTTTTTATTATTTCTCATTAAAAATTCACCCCCACCCCTTTCTTCTATGCAATATTTTGAATTTTTATCTAAAGCGCCTTAAGATCTGCAACACTTGTTCTTAATAATTGTTAAAATAACATATTTGTCATTTTCTAAAGGCAATTTAACTTCAAAAAAAAAGCAAAACACTTACACAAACAGCTAATAAATTAGTAAGAAACAAAATATTGTTGAAAAGAAAAAAAAAGTTTTTAGCAGGAGGAAAATTTTCAGCATGTTTATAAGAAAACAGAAAATTGGTTGATTTTAAGAGAAAACTTTCGCTTACTAAAACTATCTTAAACAATTGTCTTTTTAAGGAAAATATGCAAACAATTGTGTTGATTAGATAGAAAATTTTTTTTACAAAAAAAAAAAAAAAAAAAAAATTCGAACTTGTTTTGAATTTTTTCTGTTTTCAGTATTTTCTTCCATTGCGACGCGACTATTTCAAAATAATATGATTTCTTAATTTGAGTTCATCTGTATTTGTTTTTTAATATAGTTTTATTATTTATTTTATTTACTTTTTAAATTAATTGATAACAGAATTGAATAAATTTTTGTTGGAATTTATTTATTTTTTTTTTTAAGAAATAATTTAATATTTTTTCGTTGTAGTTTTATTATTCTGCATTTGTTATTGTTGTTTTTATATTATGTATGTATATAGTTTTGTTTTGCACTATTGTTGTTGTTGCAGATTGCTTTATAACAATTTAGGTCGTCTCGTTTCGTTTCAACGTATAAATTATTTTGGCTCCATATCAATTTGGGTCACGTTGCAGTAATCATACACTCACTTAGTTTGCATTTAGTAGTCGTAGAAGTATTTTATATAGTTTTACTTTTTGGTATAAATTTCAAAAAAATTTTAGTTTTTTGTTTATTAACTTCATGTGTATCTCGAAACTGAAACACTGATTACTTTTTGCTCGAAAAAATAGCAATCTAGGAGATTTTTTTTATTTATGTAAAAGTAGAAAACATATTTTTGCTGTTTTCTGTTTTATTTCTGCAATTTCCTAAATTACATATATTTTTCTACTAATTGCAGTTTTAGCTAATTTCTTTTGTATTCTTTAGCTGCTGGATTTCCCTAAATTTCCTACTTTTTTTTATTTTTTATAATTAACAAAATCTTGGTTAAATGAGTCATACAAATTGTACTAAATATTATTATTGAACTTGTTAAAAGTTTTACAAAAACAAGTAAAAGTATTTTTTTTTTAAATAAAAACTTTTTTAAACTTTTTAAGAAAACATATTTTTTTAATTAATGTTACAATAATTTGTTGTTATTATTCAAGATTGTTATATTAATAATGTACAAAAAACAGCAATTGCAATAAATAATAAACAATTTTTAATTAAAAAAAAATAAATAAAATAAAACAAGCAAGGCAACAGCTTTATTAAATTAAGCACTTAAAGTCTTTGAAAAATTAATTAAAAAGGAAAATTATTTCGTAAATTACTAAGGCTGGGATTTTGAGATCCAAGTTAAACTAGGTTTACTTAATCTAAAAACATATTTGTGTCGCCGTTACTAAGTTTGTATTAAAAATTTTAACGGAACAGCTTAGTTTTTTAGTAAAATTTTGATCTTTAATAAAATAATAACAAGTTTCAGACTACGTTAAGCTTAATCCACCTCTCAAAACCCCGGCCTAACCAACAACTTTTAAAACAGAATGCTAAAGTTCCAAGAAATTTTAGATGTTGTATTGATTTTCTGGCGAAAACAATAAAGCAATTCATTTTTAAATTGTGTTTTTCCTTAACTCACCTACGAATTGTAGAGGGGAATGTTAGAAACTCACTGTTTATTGTTGGTATTTTGTTGAAGTTTTGAAATCGTTACAAAAAAAACTCGGTTGTTTGTAATTCTCATTCACTCTACAGTTTTATTTGCATAATAAATTTAGCTTTTCTAAAGTCTTTGGGAAAAGGCAGTGAAATGCGCATTGGCACTAGCTTATCCTCCCCCAATAAATTTCAGTGTATTTATCATGAATGAAAATTGGTAAGTTAGCACAACAAACAAAATCTTATTAAGTTCTATTGGACTTTAAAGAAGCTTTTGCATAAATTAGCTTTTTAAACATCCTAATACTTAGTCTGGGCTCATACTATGAAAGTTTTCTTTTGGAAAGGCATGCTACTATTCTCTCTCCCTCTCACCAATAAGCTCAGACTTTCTGAAAAAAAACTTTCAAAGTGTAAATTAAATAAAATTAAAATAAATTCCTGCGAAATATGGGTCTGCCGAAGAATATTCAAATCCGTAGAGAAGTATTGTCGCTCAAGCCCGAACATCTGATACCCTACACCATTAAATTTGGAGAATGTAGCTTCTTTGGGACCCATGGGTAATCATGGGCCTTCCAAAACAAAAAGATTCACAAAGGTTGTATAAATTTGAGGTATGAGCCGTCAATGTAAATCGCTATAGGGAGATAATCTAGAATTGTTTGTGTCGGAAAATTGATAATTTAGACGTTGAGAATAAATAAAACTTTGAAACTTAAGCCTATAGTACACGGAAAGTAAAAAGCTACATGCGCAAGTGGTTCTGACGTAATTTTGTCGTCATCACACAACAAGAATTTGCTATTGAAGCTTTGTAGTGTCGTCAAAACTACGTCAGAATCGGCTTTAGACGTAAAGAATATGTGGTTTCAACAGGATGGTGTCACTTGCAACACAGCAAGAAAAACAATGGATCTTTTGGAAGAAAAGTTAAAAAATCGCATTATTTCTCATAGAATTTGCGGTGAATTGGCCACCAAGATCGTACGATTTCCTACCCTGCTCAAAACGTCTAAAGGTGCATGTAGACGACATGTTTTTTATATCTGACTTGCCAACTTTTCAAGTCACATGTAATTGTGCATGTCTGTCAAAATTGCTGTATTACAGCAGGTTTATAATAATCTCGTGTACATGATGTGACTTTCTTTCTTAGGAGGGCAGTATTGTGGTATGGGTTTAAAAATGATCCCATTTAAATACAAATTCAAATTAGTTTCTAAACTGAGTGAATTCTTAATTTTTTGGTAAATTCGTTAAATGGTAAAATAATTAAATACATAACATCAATTTAATTAAACTATTTGTAATGAATAACAAGAAATACCGGTTATTTTGACAATTTTGACAACACCAAAATCAAATCAATGATATAAAAAAAAGAAGAAAAAAATCATACAAATAAATAAATTTGATTATTAAACTACGTCAATTTTGTTGGCTTTTGCTATTCCACGCTTTGAAATCAAAAATTACACATATACTCGCACACACACATTAACAGATACTCCAAATCAAATTTAATCATTTGATTTAAAAAATCAGTCACACATGTCTGTCTTTTTATATCCGCACCACAAAAGTGAAGAAGGTACTATGCGCGTGTGCTGACGTTTGTAACATCTTAAAATGTTGGTCCCAGACTCACCTTTTAGTATACGATCGTCCGTACGACTGTGCGTAAAGTACACTCACAATATTATTACAGTAACGGACTGTAGTTTATTTAAGAAATATTCCGTTCAGTCATTTTTAAATAAATAAACATTTAAAATTCCAAGCAAATTTATTTTTAACTGATTCTAACAGTTATTCAAATAACTAAGTGCATATTAATACGGATTTTCAGTTGCAGTTAATTTTGTCCGTTGATTAAGTTAAATTCTTCTTTATGTAAAATTAAATGAAAATGTAATTTAAAGCAACGAAAAGGTTATTTAATTTTTACTGTCAAAAATTCAACCGCGAATTCCGTAAAAACAAATCAATATTCAGTTATCTTTTATAAATTAATTGTCAAAAAATTAACTACATATTCCGTAAAAACAAATTAATATGCAGTTATTTTATAAAATTTTACTGTCAAAAATTCAACACCATATTCAGTAAAAACAATTAAATATTCAGTTATTTTATATAATTTTACTACCAAAAATTAATTTTTACTTATCTATAAAAAATGATTGCTTGTTTTGTGTAAGCAATACCCATTTTCTATTTGTTAAAATAATTTAGTTAAATACCTACATCAAATTTTAAAAGTAAAATAATTGCGAAGCCATATCGGTCATGCTGCTGGTGTCTTATAATTGAGAGTTCTTCTGTAAACAACGTGGTCAGTACAACAAAAGTAAAACAAACGTGTGTAACTGGGTAAGTAAATAAAAATATTCTCCCTCTCTCGCTTATAAGGAAAACAAGATGACAGGTGTCTGTCTGGTATTTTTAGAAATTCGGCTCTTTTGTGGAGTAAACGAAAATTTAATAAAATAACTGAATATTTAATTGTTTTTACAGAATATGGGGTCAATTTGACAGTAAAAAATTGACAGTAAAATTTTAATAAATAACTGAATATTTAATCGTTTTTACTGAATATGGTGTTGAATTTTTGACAGTAAAATTTTACAAAATAACTGAATATTTATTTGATTTTACGGAATACGGTGTTGAATTTTTGACAGTAAAAATTAAATGAACTTTTTTTTAAAAATAAATGAAAAATAGGTAGACCGGTTTTTAATTGAACTTTCATTTATTTTATATTACAATTTCAGTTAATTTTACGTACAGAATATTGTGAGTGTACAAGTCGCAAATGTTGGAGATATTTTGATGAAATTCACTACACAGGTTCTAATTGTCACAAAGACCCAGCCTATTGAAAATGAGGAGAATTGGCCCATAATTTCACTTAGTCCCCTTACGAACTCTTTTCAGGAATAGAGTATTTGTGCTCATAATGTTGGTGTTTCGATAAGATTTGGTCCAAATTTATTGTATAGCCATAAAAATCTTTTTACTAAATTTAGATCTTATACGAATGCTTCTCCCGAAAATAGCTTTTAATGCCATAACTTCCTTATAAATGTTGGTATTACCATACATACAAATTAACGACAAAAACTTTAACGATAGCTGCGATGCCATATAAAACCCCTTTAAAAAAATCATGTCAAGGCAAGCAAATCTCATATAGATAAAGATATATAAAACATGAAACTCAAACTCCTAATATAATTTGGTTTAGAAAAAAAATCACAGAAAAAAAAATTGATTTCAACAAAAAAAAATTTGTGATTTTAATTAAAAAATTAATTAAATTTGTACCAGTAAACAAATTAATAGTATCAATTTATCGTTTAATTTCCTTGATTAAACATTTAATTCACTTGATAAAACGTTTAATTGACTTGATTAAATTTTTAATTAAACCTATTTTATTTTTTTAATAACGCTTTAATTGGTGAAAAATTTTGGAGAAAATTTGTCTCTACTGTGCGGTAGGGTTTCGTTAGGTCGGGCTTGGCCGATTTTGCTTTCTTACTTATTTTATTATTTCATTATTGTTTGTTATTGTTATTGTTTTTTAAATTTTTTTCCCCAATTTTTTGTCGTTTTTGTTTTTTGTGGAGTTTACCTTGACAAAATGGTTGTTTGTCAAGTTTTCTTAAATATAAATGAGTGACTTAGTGAGTCTGTGTGTGAGTGAGTTTGTCAAAAGAAAAGACTCCCCCCTATTATTCTTATACAATGTATGTGTAGTCATAAATACATATACATATATACATGTTTGTATGTATAAACTATGTATATGTATGTATGTAAATCTAATAATAATTTAAATGTGTTTTAAATTAACTGTTCAATTTTTAAGTTTTACTTTTTGTTGTTGTTTTTTTTTTGAGAAAGATTAAGAAAAGTGGAAGACCAAAAAGAAGCTTGAAAAGAAATAAGCAAGTGTCACACATATATTTACATAAATTTGTATATGTTCAAATGTATACATACATAATGCAATTGTATGTCTATTAGTAAATAGTTTTATATATATTGAATAATCACTTAGAGTTGAGAAAAAAAACGAAAATAATGTTGTACATAAATAGACAAAACTGGAGAAACTTGATTGTTAAAGAAGAGTTTCTACCAAAATTACTTCATCTGTTTGGAGGTTGACGTGTTTTTTTTAAAATTATTATCATAAAAATTAAATAATTCTTTAAAAAAACATGGTTGTTAATGATATTTCTTTTTATACCCTCCACCACAATTAGTATACTAAGTTTGTTATTCCTTGTGAAGCTTTTTTATTATTCATCTCCGAACCGATAAAGTATATATATTACGGTCCGTTGACATGTCCGTCTATCCATCTCTGGAAAACACACTCACTTTCGAAAAACTCAAAAGAAATAAACAAAATTGGTGGCAAATTGCTTGTAGTAATCCCAAGCAGTTTGGGATTGAAATCCAGTTCAGTAGGATCAGAGCTATGAATCAAAATGTCGACCCCAACACCTTAAAAAATTGATAATTTTGTTACAAAAACTAACATAAATGGTGGATCAAAGTTTTTCTAGGGTTTCAAAAAATTAATAAACAAGGATCGTTAGGAAACTTCATCCAAAGATTTTATAAAAACTCAAGATATTTTACAAATAAAACTTTCAAGCGAATAAGAATTATAAGCCCAAGTTTTACTTGTAACAATATCAAAGCTTAAACAAAAACAACAACAATAAGCAGTGAGTTTATCTATTCTTACATTGGAACAATGCAGGGAATGATATCAGATTTCACGAAGATCCGTCCATAATTCACCCTTGGCCCCATATAAACCCTACTCCAGGAAAACTGTTTTGAAGGCCTAAAACCTTCATTAATAATGTAGAAATGAAACTGTGAAATTTCGCGAAGATCGGTCTATAATTTACCCTAGGCCCTATATAAACCCAACTACCGGAAAATGGTTTAGTACGTCTAAACCCGTAGTAAATAAGGCCACCATTATAGAATTTGGTACGTCGCAGTTTCATACGACTAGAAATCACACTAATAAATTTCGTGATGATCGGTCTATAATTTACCCTAGGCCCCATATAAACCGGAAAATGGTTTAGTACGCCTAAACCCGTAGTAAATAGGCCACCATTATAGAATTTGGTATGTCGCAGTTTCATAGGACTAGAAATCACACTAATAAATTTCATGATGATCGGTCCATAAATAAGTATAGGCCCCAGATAAAGCGCACTCTGGTAAATTAATTAAATACGCCTAAAATTGTAGCAGATATATTAATTGTGGTAACATTTCTTCCAAGGCGAGTTCAAACAGGTAAACTCATCTCTACAACTACAAAAAGCCCCATGTATTTTGTTTATACAATTTTCTGGTTGGTTGTCAAAATTTTTTTATTGCAAATTAAAATTATCACTTTTTTATAAAAGAAATGAATAAATTCACTTCAATCATTCGCAGTTTTGAAATTTTTTTGTTATAAAAATAATATTTTTAACACTTTTCGTTCAACTTCTTCTCAAAACAAAATCATATTTTGACGTTTGACCATATTTTTTAATTCGCCTTGGAAACAGCTGATGAACGGCTGACGAGATGAGTTTACCTGTTTGAATTCGCCTTGATTTCTTCCAACTTAGTTTCATATGACCAGAAAAAATGTCGTGCAATTTTGTGATATACGGTCCATTATTTACCTTTGATTCCATCTTTAACAGCCTTTTGAAATTCACTGTAAACGCTTAAACTTATTTCGCCGCTGTATTGAAATTAATGTTTTTTTAATACCAGATATCACTCTGCAGAATTTTGGGTTCATACCTTAACATGGCTTCAATATAAATTCCCCTCTTGAAAATCATATAATAGCATAAAACTTTGTGATGGTCGGTCAATAATTTAATATAGGTCTAAACCACAAACAATTTTAATACTGACGTCTGCTTTTATAATAATTCAAATAAATAGATATCATAAGAAATCACTCCTGAAATATTCCAACTGTCGGTGGAGGGTATCAAAGATTCGGCACAGCCGCATATAGCACTCATACTTGTTTTTCTTGTTTTTATCTATTATTTTGAATTTGATTTTGGTATTTATTGAATTTTTTTTTTAATTTTCGTAATGGCGGATCTTGCGTTAAATATTTGTATGAATATTTTTAAAAATTTTTTTTTTTTTTTGTGAATAACTTTTGACACTTTAAAAGAATATTTGCCTTAAGTTTAGTAGTAGTTCTTTGGCATATTCGTTTTTATAATTTATTTATAAATTCTTTTGTATTTTTTTTTTATCAACTTTCTTAAATTCAAATTATTTTTATCTGATTAAACCCCAATTTCACCAAGTTCAGTTGAAACTAACTTTCAGTTACCAATATGTTTTGACAGCTATAACTGATAGTTAATTATAACTGAACTTGGTGAAATTGGGGGTTAGAAGATTATCAGCTTTAAAGTAGATTTCAACTAAAATTGAATATAATTTTTAGCAAAAAAAAAAGTCACATCCTTTATACGCCTCCTTAAACAAACAAGAGTTAGGGGTACCTTAACTTTGTTTTAAATTTAATACAATACAATTTCTTTATTTTTTATTAAACTTTTTGGCTTTAGTTTTATAATTTTAAGCACAAGTAAAGTAAGTTTAGTTTAGTTATATACAATAAAAGACACTGTAATTCCTCTTCCGCAATATGTAACATTTGCCGAGAAACATTTGAGTTAAAAGGTTAAAGGTGAAAAGCGAATAGAAAAATGTAATTTACTTCGTACGTTAAAGATAATATTTCTGCGAAATGTCGCCTGCGACTCGTGTTTGTAGGCAGCAAGTCTAGAGAAGTTTTCGGGGTAGTAAAAGTAGCACTTAATAAGAATTAAAGCAACAATTTTGGCACTTCTCTGTCTTTCTCTAGCATTTCCATTATGTAATGTATTACCAGTGTTGCCAGTTAGAATTTTTGCAGCATCATCTTAATCAAAAGTTTCGACAGCCAGTTAGTACTGTTAGGTCCACAAATTCTTGGGGAGCTTCTCTCTATTGCGATGCGAATTTAAATTCGATACGAAAGCTTAATGCCAATTTGGTACTCCCTATCACTTTTGCAAATTTTTTTGAAAATGAAGCAATACTGGCAATAAAAATTAAAGATGGCGCAGATTGACCGTAATGAAATGTCAAAACATTTAAAAATAATTTTAAAATTTTAATTAAATATGGGGTATTCACAATTCTACTTGCTATGTTTATTGTGCTGTCATAGTTAATCCGAAGAAACCTGCGATGAACGGCTGAGCCGAGCCGCATTAGGTTTTGTAAGCCGTCGCCGTTGATGGTAAAATTTTATCCGGCTAATATCCGAATTTAACCGGCGGCTAGCAATTTTTGCAACAAATCACTTGCGGTGTCAAATTAGATCGGCTTAGGACTCTGTTGTTTGGTAGACAAACAAAATAGAATTACTGATTTGCGTCGGAAAAATTAAAAAAAGGTCAGGAAAGATCTAATTTAATTTATTACTACATGGATTAGGATTAAAAAATATTTTTATTTTTGGTAAATATTTATTTTTTATGTTGGTTTTAAATCAGCTGAATTAAATTCCAAATGGCGCACTGAATTATGAGAACTTCATTTTCCAAGCTAACTGTTAGTTACTTAATGGCAACACTGATACGAATCAACGAATAAGAAGCAGGGATCTATAAACTTTCAAAAAATCGACTGGCTGTTGCAACAAAAAATTCTTAATAAAGGCGCGCGTATGTAAGAAGAGACCCCACAAGAGAACGTAAGCATTGCTGCAGCGACATTACCAGTGTTGTCAATTTAGCCATTTTTCACATCGTTTAGCCAGTAAAAAATCAATTTAGCCAAAAGCCATTCTGCTTTTATTGTGTTAAAACGTTAAATTTTTCTTTATAAGTTAACGCAAATGATTTTACAACAAAAAAAAATATTCAATTTTATCTATAATTTGAGCTTTCCGTTATTCAAAGAGAAAAAATTAAAGACAGTTTCGCCGGCGAGGATTTGACGACGACTTGATAGCAAAACTTACGATTTTGAATAATTTTTGTTTTGGTTTGACTTAACGTACATTTTACAAAATTTAGACTTGTAGAACTTTAATAAAGATCCATGCAAGGAGACAGGATCTGGATCATATTAAGAATTCAAACCGTACAGAGTTTTCAACTTTTGGTAAAAATCCTAAAGCTCATAATTAAATCGTCGTTCGAAGCTTCAAATTCCCACTCATTTTATTGTTTGATTTTTTTATTTTCATTTCATTAACCATTTGTTTCGAATATGCTTCTATGAGTTGAATTAAAATAATTTATGAAAAAGAAATAATTCCCGCATTCTATTTTTTATGGAATTTATTGAAAGTATGGTAGCATTGTTGGGAGAGTAAGTGTCTTTATGTGAGAGCATAAGAAAAACGTTCTTAAAATAAAAAAGATTTTATTACACGACGGCTTTCTACGACAAATTTTTATGGCAAATTGTATGGAGAATGTGGTCTCGACGTACTTCTGTTCGAACACTAACAACTGTAGGAGTTGCAATAAAGAAGAGACAATATATGTATATCATTTTCTCTGTTTATGCCCTTGTATGAGGGTCATTAGTAAAGTGCATTTTCGGAAATTAGAATAGATGTTCTATCCAAGGTATGTCTATGGTTATTCTTCTTTTTAATAGGAAATCGATATGGCTGGAAACAGCAATGATGTTCATAAAGTAATCTACCAATAATACTGATTGCAGGCTGAATGCCACCGTTTAAGGTGGCATTAATGTCTTAATGTCTGCTCATTGCACCAAATCTATAGATATATAGCCTATAACCTAACTCTTCCTTATCATCTATCAAATGACATGAAAAAGGCCGAGTTTTTGAGATGTGGATTAAATTCAAACTTAGTTTAACGTAGTCTGAAACTCAGATTTTTTGGTGAAATGTGATATTTTTCATTATTATTACATTAAAGGCCAACGTTTTAATTTCTTCCGTCAAAATTGTGTATACAAACTTGGCATATGCAACAAAAATCAGCTTTCATATTAACTAAACCTAGTTTAACTGAGATCTCAAAAATCTAGCCTAACATAACTAGGGGTTTATATTGTGAAAGGTTAACATTTCAAAAAAGCTAGAAATGGCGGTTTTAATAACTTTTAAGTTTACAGCTTTGTACAACTTTGTTACTAAATATTTCTTATTTTATTGTCTTTAACTAACTTTATCTTTAACTAATATAAATTTAATTTTTTACTTCAGTTTTAATGCAACATGAAAAAATTACAATCATAATTATTTTTTCAAAAATGCAATACTTTTGTGTTATTTTGTTAAATTTATCTCAAGCGATGATATCATTTCATTAAACCTTTTGTAACTAATTCTTTATTGATTTTCTAAATAAACACAAATTTGTCATCTCATTGCGAAAAAAATGATCAGTTTTAACTTTAATATTAATTAAAATATGTTCTTATCTTTCAACTGAACTCAGTTTAAGGTGCAAATTTCTTATTCTCTACTCTTAAATTATATAAAAGTTACATCATTTTAATAAAAATGTGTTTTTGCTGATTTCATTATTTTTTTTTTTTTTTATTTGTTTTCTAATGCACACACAGTTAAATATTTATAATTTTATAAATAAATAAATAAATCTATATATATTTTTGCTTTAATTGCTATAAAACTTGTTAATTTATTTTTTTTATTTTTTGAAGTGATCACGAATCGTTAAATTGAATATTTATTTAACATTGAGTAGCAGTTAATAAATGATCTAACTGTCTGTCTGTCTGCCTGTCTGTTCATCTGTTTGTTAGAAGTTTATGTAAAAAAAATTACTTAAGCTTGTAAATTTGGCCTTAAAGATTTGTAAGGCAAAACCAAAACAATATTGGAAATCGTTTAAAACTTTAAATGAAACTTGTAAAATAGTAAAAACAAACAAACAAAAAAAACAGGGTTACAAAAAAAAATTGTAATCGACTTATGTGGCTTATTGTAGACCTGACTGCCCTGGCCCCCGTATTCAAAAACGATTATTAAACTTAGCAAACATTGATTAAGTAACATTTTCATAGAAAATTTTGTTTTGCATAACTTTATTAACTTTAAAATATTTTTATGAATACGGTCATGAGTCTTCATAATATTACATTATAAAAGAAAAATTGAGGTTATGGCCCAAAATATTGAATTATAAATTATAAGACTTATGGCCAGGGAAACCATAAATATGCAATTGCATGTTTTTCCTTGTGCGACCAATGAAGGCAGAAACAATATATTTATCCGTTTCAGAACTTTTTATACATTTTGGCATCGATCTGTTAGTGCATATTTTTGCATATTTTACCGTTTGCAGCATTTTTTGCATAATTTGGTTGAAAGAGCCTTTTTGCAGCATTTTTTAAGTTTTTGGCGCATATTTTGATACATTTAAAATTTGTTTGGATGCCTACAACAGCTTTCGCAGCAAAAAAATTTTTTTTTTTTTTTTGCGAAAGTTTTGCTTTTCTGTTTTCAATATCTATCTGTGTACCCAACGTGTTGTTTCATTTTCGCCATCTTCTTTTAATTTTTAATCGAAGAGAAAGCAGGTTGTCATTAAAGATAAATGTTATTTAAAACTTTTTAATTTTATATATGAGGAAAAATCAATTATATACGGTTTGACGATGTGTGTAATACATAGAAATCTGGACCAATCTATAAGTATACCGTTCCATTAAGAAAGTAATCTAACGATAACCATCTGTCCGTCTGGCTGGTTGCCTGTCCATAATAATTTTGTGCGCAAAGTACATGTTGCAATTTGATCAAATTTTGTTAATACATTTTAATTGTACTAAGGACGAAGTCAATGTAAGTGGTACCCTTTGTGTCCGTTAACCATATAAATATGTTGGTCGCCCCCATAAATATTTTACTGCTAATTAAATTTTTTTCGAATCAGTTCACATTTGTCCAAAACTCCCATCTTTAAATAGCTTTAATTTCACTTTAATTGTTTACATTAATAAACAATTTAGCGACCGTTCCTAAAATCCCTTTAAGTAAAAAATCTCATATAAGTGTTAATATCTATATAATATTCGACAAAAGTAACTCTTATATGAATTTTAAGTTTTTAACATAACTTTGTTTTTGTGAGCACATGACTGCCCATCGTTTCTAAATAGGCTAAAATCTCTTTTTCGATTATAATTTAAGAATTTTTTTATGAAACGATACTGTTATTAAATTGTTGAATATTTTGTTTTCAAATTAGAAATTTTTGAAGAAGTTTTTGGGGCATATTTTAAACAGTTTTCAGGGCATATTTTCAAGTTTTGACGCATAGAGCATATTTCTGGTTTCCCTGCTTAGGACCAATTGAATGGTTTAGTAATATTTTCAATTTAAATAATTTACTTGAAGAAGAATACTGTGCTAGTTGAAAAAAACAGACAAGCCGGTCACCAGGCGTTTAAACCTAATTCGGGCATGCAAAATCCAGTGGTGCTAACCGTTTTTTAGGTTAGCTCTTGTATTCGAGATACACCGTTATTTCGTAGTTTAGAAAAGTCGTTTTAGGAACATAATTTTTTTTTTTTGGCAAATAAAAACAATTGCGCAATTTAGAAAAAGGTTTTACTTTACTTAAAGGTGACTTATACTAGTTTGCTACAGTTTACGCCTTTTGATTTCTTCTTTCTTTTTCTTTTTACACTAAACGACTCATAAACTTTTTTTAAATGTTTGCAAGTTCCTCAGAAAGAGTTTGTTGTTAGGCAAAACCCTTAAAAACGTTTGAAAATCTCCTTAAAACAAAGTCTTAAAAATTTTATTTTTTCAACCTTTAAAGTAGGCTACACTTTTTAAATAAAATAAATATGAAATAAATAAACCTTTTAATAAATAGAATCTGGGAATTTTCTCATGGTTAAAAGTCTTATTCCTTAAATATCTTCGAGGAATATTTTATATGCACTATCAGAATTTTCGAAAATTTTCTAGAAAATATTGAGGGAATAAATTCCCTATACTTTAATAGTCTTATAAGACTTTTAAAATTTTAATTTGACTTAGAATACACATTCGAATTAATATGAAAATTTATAAACCTTTTAATTTTTTTTTTTTTTTTTTTTAATTAAAACCCCAACTAAAACAATAGTTTCGAATTCACCCCCTATAAAAACAACCTTGATTAACTAAACTTTTCTGTTTGTACATTTTTTCAGATTTTTCTTTAAGAAAAACCTAAACAATAAGACTACAAGTAATAACACATTTGCCACAAATTTCAAAAACCCTAAAGAAAAAAAAACCTTTAATAAAAATAAAATATACACTCACACACAAAAGTCTTCTTAACCTCAAAACCTTTTATTTTAACCATCTTTTTCCCCTTTTGTTGGCGAAAAACAAAAATAAAACCATCAAAGATGAAGAACAAGAAAAGGAGGTCAGAAAGCAATTTCAAAATAGATGGATGATTATACATAATGGAAAAATATGTATGGCCGAACAAAATTTGTAAAAGAAAAATTAAAATACACACACACACACACGAAACGCATAGACACACTGCAGAAAGGAAAATGGCAAGAAACAGCAACCTAAATAATGAATTTTACAACAAATAATAAAACACTACAATATTAACAACTACGTACTATGTATCAATATATGTAGCTGTTTTAGCAATTCAGGACTTATACTTGACAACATACATACATACATACATACATATGTTAATGCAAACATACGAGTGTACACCAACACTTTAACAAATGTTTTAGAAAATTAGTAGGTTTGCGTTGTTTAGGGTTATCACTTTACAATGAGTATGGTAATTCAGCATAAACTTACACACACACACACAAACACACGTACATAGCCCCAACAAATACAGAAAAAAAAGGGTAAATGGGTCATTATGTGTGTGCAATTGTAAATCTGAATACGTGTGCCGTGCTAGCAAAAATAAAAATAAAAAAACAGAAAGAAATTGGAATAAAAGTCCTTCAATCTTAAGTGCCATTATAGTTTCGAATGCCACCCAAAAATAGCAAAATCACCAACAACAACAACATCATTACATATGGTTTCGAATGCAATGAGAACAACAAAAAAAAACACAACAACAGCAGCAACAAAACCATGAGAGAATTTTTGCGAAACAATTGTGCTTTTTTCAATGAGATAATTGCTATTGGATGGCAACTGTATGTTAATGTGTGGTGCATATGTACTTACATATGTTTGTATGTCCATTCGAATGTTTTATGACTGTTATGGATTTGGTCATCATTAGATTTAACACACAGCCTGTCATTTTATGGAATGTATCCCAAGAAGTGATTACAAATGGTCTGTGCTATGAATGACTGCTTGAGTAAGACAGTTAGATGTTTCTTTTTTTTTTTGGACAGAAATCTTTTTGCACTTAATCTAGATAAAAGCGTTGAGTAATAAACACGAAGTCAAACCTTTGATGGGTACATATGTGTATAAAATCCTAGATTTTATACAAACAATTAAACAAATTTTCAAATTTCCAGCCAATTGTAATGGGGAATGTAAGAAGAGATAAACTCACCGTTTATTGTTGATGTTTTCGTTTAAACTTTGATATTGTTGCAAGTAAACTGTTGCTTGTGATTCTTATTCGCTTAACAGTTTTATTGGTTAAGTATCTTTAGTTTTTCTAAAATCTTCGGATGAAGTTTCCTGACGATCTGGCCTTAGCAACCAGTGAAATGCGCATAGGAATAGCTTATCCCTTCAACAATAAATTTCAGTGTTTTTATCAACAATAAAAATTGGGAATTAAGCACGACTAACAAAATCTTTTTAAATTAAAATTTTGTATTCCTAAAAATTACTTGGATAACAATGCGGAACAGACATTTTGCGGTCTGGAATTTGATTGCAAATTTTTACTAATTTGAGGTCGCTGATTTTAAATCTAATCTCCATTTTTCTCTAACAGCTCTACATTTCGCGATATACCGTTATGTTAAGTTAAGCCAATTTCACTACATATATTGGAATAACTTGAAAACCATTGACCATATTCAGTTAGCAAAAAAATCCGAAAATCGGCAACATTATGATATTTAAGCCGTGCTTACATTGTCCTCTAGTTTCAGAGATATGTTTGAATTTTTTAAGAAAAAAAAGAACATTTTGAAAAAAAAAACTAATTTTTTGTTCTTCAAAAATTCATAAAAAATAAAAATGCGACAAAAGTCACAGTTTTGGTCTTAAAACATTTTTCTTAACATTATTTCGAATGAAAAGAGGTTGGTTTCATTGTAATCGGTGTACAACTTTTTATTTTATTTACAATTTACTGAGAAAACTGAATATCGATTTTCATACAAAAATTACATTTTTAATATGTGTGTTTCATGAACGTTTTTTCTTTTTTTATGGAAATCGATATTCAGTTTTCTCAGTAAATTGTAAATAAAATCTAAAGTGGCGTTAGATTTTAAAAAAAAGTGTTTACCCTTTCGCACCTATTGGGACAGATGTATCCCACTGAATGTTCCCAGAGTCCTAGTATTAAAGTTTTTCACTTTAAATGATCCAAAACTGTCCAATTCAGTTATTTAGACGTTTCAGTACAAATATTAAACAACACGTGTTGTTTGGAGGAGTTTTTTGATCAGTTATCCAAAATGTATGAACTAGACCATTAATCACAGAAATAGTGGAATAAAGTTTTTAAAGATTGGTAGTGTCAGCTGTAAATTCGTGGATCATATGCATACATATATGAATTTACATCGTAAAAAGAAACCAATTTCTTGGTTTTGTAAACCCTTTTTCTATATGTTTACGACTAATAGGACTTATATGTCCCATGCCAAGCTCCTGATGGGACATAAATGTCCAACCTCAAGTCTCTTCCCTGGGTAGGGATACACAAAAAAAAAGATAAATATTAATTTAATATGAATATCTTTGTAAAAATAGCCCATTATAAAAGCTTGAAACTAACTAATCCTTTCCCGTACCGAAAGGGCTAATTAATATGAGACTTTTAAAGCCAATCTGCTTGAAAAAAACTGTGTGTCGAAGATAAAAATCGAAACTTTTCGATTTTTCTAGTTTCAGAGACTGACTAACCCAAACCAGTTTTACAAAGTTTTTTTTATACTGACTATTTTTTTTAAGCTAAACATCACACTTTTAAAAAATTTCATAGCATTATTTTTTTAATTATGGTATAGTTAAGGTGAACTTATAAACCCTGGATGGTTACAGTTCGTCGAATCGACGAAGTTCATGTACTCTTTATCATATAGGTTTATCTCTTTATCATATAACAATATTTGTTGATGTCCAAAGCTTAAAAAAGTTTATTGATTTGAAAACACAAAAAGAGCTCAAAATTTTATTGAATGTTGGTAGAGAAAAATAACTTTTTTTGTTATGCTTTCTTTTACTTTATTTTTTAATAAAATGCTTAAATTAAAGTATTTGGTTGATTTTTTAGTTCAAAAATCGTTCCGCTAGAATTCTTTTATTTAAATAGTTTGTCCATTGGACGAAGTGAAACCTTAATGTACTAACCTAAGAGTAACCTTCCAGGGTTAAATTTTTCAATTCATAACTCTTTAAATATAGAAAATCGTCTAATTTATTACCAAGAAAAGATAAGAAATCAACAACAAAAAAAACGTTTGCAGAATATCGAAAAATGTGATATACATATTTGAATACATATGGGGCATTCCATGGCAAACCGGATGGTAAAAAAAAATATTTTTTTTTATTTTCCTTGTTTTGTGATATTTTTTAGGAAAGGCCTTCCTGGTAATATTTGACATTTTTTGATTAAACCTTTAAAGGACTTCTTTTTTAAGTTTTTTGTTCATAATAGTCCAAATTGGAACATGTTTGTGAAAGATTCGTTTTTAGATGTTTTTACAGAAAAAAATTTTAAGAAATTTTTTTTTTTTTTGAACCATCCGATTTGGCGTGGAGTATTTAAATTTAAAGTTTTACTGCATTTTAAATTGGTTGTCTCTTGAGACTTGAAATAAGTCTTAATATTTTTTGTACAAAGTGAAGTTTAAGTACTAATTTTTTTTATAAACTTCTGGTCGTTTTAAAAAAGGTTTCTACAAAAGATTTGCGAAAACTCAACTTAATAATTGATACTGTTTTTATATGTTGGAGCAGAACTCAAAATATTTTGCTTTAAAACTTTCGCATATTATTTTTAGAAGAATAAATCAAGAAAATGTCAATATATCTGACTTTAATGCTGTTATTTTATTTGCAAATAATATAGGCTAAATTTAAATTTTTTTAAGTATTTATTCCTCAAATAAATAAGTATAAATTATAAAATTTGTTTTATATATTATAGTTTTAATAAAAAGAAAATACTTTAAGAATTTAATATCTAATCCATTTTAATCACTGTTGAATCTTGTCCTAGCTATGAAAAGCGATTAAGTCTTAAAGTGTTTATTTCTTGGTTAAATTTTTATAGATTTTAATTTGTTTGTTTTTTTTAATAAATTAAAAAAAAAAACATCACAAACTTCTATAACCATTAAATCGTGCATTTAATACTATTTTATGTTTCTTATTTATTTTTAAAACTTTTTTTTCCACAAAAAAATTATTAAAAAAAAAATACAAAGAAAAGAAAAGTGAAATAATAGAAACTTCAAATTCAAAATATCAGCGGAAACAGCTTGAAAACAAAAACATAAATACTATAAATGAGTGATAGACTGCAATGAGAGCGGAGCTTTGACTGATAATCACACACGATTTGATGTTAAATGATTATTGAGAACTTAAAGATAGTTATTATGATAAAGAGAGAGAGAGATAAAGAGATTTTTATAATAATATAAAATAAAACACACATTTAAAATAAAAAAAAAAATAAACAGAAAATGAAAAAAAAATTGAGATTAAGAAACAGAGAGCTTTTCTTATGATTACGTTTGATTTGGTATGTAAATCATAAAGAGAATGATGAATTTTTTGTTTTATGTTTTTAAGAAAAACTTACCAGAACTGAAATGGGAGCGTTTGGTTTGTTCATTTTCAGGATCAGTATCGAGTGGTCTTTTTCTAGAATCGCCAATTTCAGGACTGGGGCAAGTTTCCATTGTAGCATCTTCCATTTTGATGTGAATTTTGAGGTTTTTTATTTGTTCAAAGTACGAAAAAAACTTTTAATTAAACTCAAAGTTCCCTTTGAAGCGATTTATTGGTTAGATGTTTTAAATTTTTTTTTGAATTATTTGTGTTTTGTGGTGGTTTTTGGTGGAGGTGGTGGTATTTGGTGATTATTTGAGAGCTGTTTTTGGCGGAATTTGACAATGATTTATTTTGATTTGATGCTGAGATCCTCAATACAAAGATATAGAGAGGAGTTGAACTATATATATAAATATATATGTATATATATTTGTTTAAAGAGAGAGTTTATCTGGGATGATGAGCGTAAAAAGCATAAAACCAAAATTAAAAACACAAATACTATTTATTATATGGTACTCGGTTTTGTTTTTTTTTTTTTTTGTTTGTTTAAATTAGCTTTGTCAATCCTTTTGATGATTAATTCTGAAGATGATAGAGAGTTTTTATTTAAAATTGGCTAAGCTGAGAGGGATAGCCTTACTTTTGTTATCTCTAGAGCTTTGAGTTTAATATTCTTGCTATGAAAGCTTGATATGCTTTTGCTTCTAAAATATTCTGCTGCTGATAAAGCTTTTGTCTTTAAAGTTGTTTTAGGATTTTTTTTTGTTTTGTCCTCTCCTTTCTGAACTTTTCTGTACTAATTTAATTCATACAAAAGTGCACAATTGGACTTTCTAAGCGTTTCTTTCCTTTGGACTTTTTGGTTTTGTTTTTTAAGGTGAGCTTATGCCACTAATGACTTCCTTAGCTTAATTATTGTAATAATTTGGTGATTTCTTTCGCTGTGTAAGCAATGCAACACGCAACAACGGTTAGATGGTTTCAAATGTTCTTTGATTTGTTTTTGGTTTTAGTCCTTTAGAGTTTGATGATGGCATTTGGTTGATTTAATTTTTCAAGTGGCTGGTGGTTTTATTTATAAAATTATTATTTTGGTGATTTTTTTTTAAGTTTTTGGGTTTATTTTGAATGGTGCGATAATAATTAGATTTTTTTGATACGTATAACGAGTATATGGAAAAAAGAAAAAAGAAAAAAATATTTTATGAGAAAAAATGCAGCAATATAAAAATACACATAATAATTAAACAAACATTAATATAATAATTTACAAAAATACATAATGTAATTAAAAGTATGTTTTTAGTAATGTAGTTGTCAATTATTTGATTTTATAATAAAATTGAATTTTATATAGAGATTTTTTTATTAAGTGATTTTATTAAAATTCTTTTGGATTGAACTTAAATGTCGAAAAATAATTAATAAATTGATTTTTTAGTAAAAAAAATGCCAGGCTTCTTCTTTTTATACATATTTGTTTTTTTTACAAAATGATTTTTAATGAATTGCAGTCATGACTCTTTTAATTTTATCTAAGACAAAATAAAATGTGTCTTGGCTAAGTTGCTAGTGGCAGGTGTTTGATTTAGATAATATTTATTTTTGAGAAAATAGATCAAAAGTGAGGGCGAGCGAGCGAGAGAGAAAGAGTTTATAATGACCACATTTAAAAAATGGTTAACAACATCAAAAGCAATAATCACGATTTTATGATGATTTTTGATGTCAAAATGTTATGAGATTTTTTTCGAGTTATTTATATACATACATAAAAACTTTTGATTGAAAAAATGAAATGTGGTGGGTTAATGTTTAAGAAATTAAAATAAAACTTAAATTGTATACAATTCGACTATTTTAAAAACTCGCCTATTGTAAAAATACTTCAGAAGAAATTTAAATATTTTTCGAAAATCATTAAATAGGATTCTTAGAATTACAGAATTTAATTTTAAACGTCGATTTATTAAAATTGTTCTTTATTTACTAGAATTTGCGATAACTTTCTAAATAAATGGTAGCCTTAAAAATAGGGCTTTTTCAATATTTAAAATAAAATTAAAAATTTTTAACCAAAAATATGACTTCAAATCGTGGGCCAAGTATATAAGTTTATGTTGAGCCGAACAAATGATCACATATCCTTTGTTTTATAGGGAGAATATAGAGAGCTGCTTGCTAACTAGAAGGTCAAATAAGGTTGTTATCCTTGCTAATTAAGAGAGTCTTAAGACTTACAACTGACGTTAACAAATATTTTTATTGAATCCTTAAAATAAACTGTTAGAATTCATTATTTTAAACTAAAATTATGAAAAAAAATATAAACATTTGTTAGTTGGTTTAAGTCTATGATAAAAATTAGAAAGTAAAAAGTGAATGGGTGGGCCAACCATAATGCACGATGGTAATTGTGAGTCACATCTTAACTTCAAGTTTTTTGCCCAGCTTAATTTTATATTTCCTTGCTTTAGTGTTTCGCAAATTGAACAATTGTTGAAGCTTTTTATGAAAATGGCCGTTCAAATCAAAATGAATTTTGTGAACTTCGTGATTTTTTTTTTTTTGGTCAGCATAAGAGCTGAAGCCAACTGACCATTTCAAGTTCCGAAAATACTCCGAATGGTTGGTTGAACAGACAGAAAAGAATAGTGGCTTAACAAAGAAGTTCATTAAATTCAGTGGATTCGCTAAAGCATAATTGCCGAATTTTGGCAAATAGTGACTGTTTGGTGCGGTTTATGGGCTGGTGGCGCTATCGAGTCTTACTTATTCAAAAATAGGCCAAACTGTTATCGCGAATGGTGTTTGCTGTCGCGTGATGATAACAGACTTCTTGAGGCCAGAAATTGAGAATATGGACCTGGACGATATGGTTCCAACAGGATGGTGTCACTTGATACACAGCCAACGAAACAATGACTCTTTTACGCGAGAAATTTAATTCAAAACGGAAACGCCTAAACAATAAAAAAAAAATTTTTAAAATCCAATTTTTCATTGATTCTAATAAATAAATGCCCACAAATTAAATTTGGAATGTTTAAAAATTAGCGATTTTATTAGAAAAAGACAAACGGCCCTATCTGCAAAAGAATAAACGTTAAAATACCTTACTAATAGTTTGCATTATATGCAACAATGTCAATTGTCAAAAGGTTTTGCATAAAAGACAAAAATAATATATTAAAAGTTTAATTGCCTGTTTTTCAAACTAAAGTAAACATTTTCGTTTAGATATTTTTATTGAAACCAAAAACAAATTTGAGTTTTTTAATTGTTGTTTCAATATAAATTCCCAAGCGAACATTTTTATGTTATTTTGAAAAACAGGAAGTAAGACAATTTATCAATTTATAATTTTAAATGGATTTTTAACGCTCCTGTAAAATTTTTAAAATGTTAGGTAGGAAGTTTTGCGTTTTCAGCAATAATATGAATGTCTTTCTTAGGTTTGTGTCTTTGCTTACTAGAAAGAGAAAATATATAATATAATTGTTTTTTACTGAAGTTACATTTACAAGTTTTTTTAAAAAAATTTCTCAACATCAGACTTTTATGAATTCGAAGCCAATTACTCGAGTATTATTTATTTAAACTAGTTCACTTGCTTTATTTCAACAGACCAGAATTATCCAGTTAATTTTTAACAGATGTTTTCTTTACAATAATCAAATATTTTATATGACACTAGAAACTAAATAAAATTAACAATAATATTTCTATTTTATTTTAAAACGTATGTAGAAGTTACTATTTAAAGTTGTTATCTATGTATTTAAGTTTTGTTCTATATTAAATTGTTTACATAAAACACACACATTCATACACACAGGCAATCTGAAAAATGTTATCTATTTATTTTTTTTTTTTTTATGAGAGAACATGTTTAACACTTAACAAAATCTTATGTTTGAACTTCCCTTACAAAAAAAAATTAAATTGTCTTGTTTTCTCGTTTTATATTACAGTGTATTATTTTTATTTTTTAATGGTCACAAAAGAAACAAAAAATTTAAAAACTTTTATCTTTAGAAAACCAGAAAAACTAAAAAATTATAATATTCATATTGATAATAAAAATTTTAAACAAAATGTTATCTCTATAAATTAAACGCTTCCCAAATTATTTTGAAAAAGAAAAAAAAATACGAAGAAAACTAAAAAAAAAACTATCAGTAGATGTGACATTTTCCGAGAAAAGGGGCCTAGTGGGTCAAAAAACGGGTTTGGAATTAAGAGTGGAGTCTGGTACTTAAAAGGGTGTAGAATATGATGAAATGAGTTTTTTTCAAAACTTAATTTTCACACACTAGGTTCCTTTTCTCGGAGAAGGTCGCAGATAGAAAGTTAAAATGTATTATGTATTAAGATAACACACTCACACACATACATACACAAGAAAATACATAGTCAAACAAAAATCCCCCCAAAATTATTAAATTTTACTGTCAATTGTAAATCAGCTAAATGTTCTACTTAATTCTGTAGAAGAGCTAAAGAAATTTTTTAAGTTTTAATTGAAAAAATATGTTTAAATATAAAAATTAAATATGTTTAAATAAAAAAATATTGAAATTAAGCGAAACCCATTTTTATGCGGGTGTTTTAAATAGTTTTGTTACAATTTTATTTATTTATGTATTTTTGTTTTTGTTTGTGCTGGTGTGATTTGTTTAAATGTTCTCAGCCCATAAAACTTTGATTCCCAAACATCTTCTAATAACAACTTAACAACAGTCTGGCATTAATATATGTACTTAACTGGGGTACTGATAGCCCGCATTTTACAATTTTCTTTTTTTTTATTATTTATTGATTGGAATTTTCTTTAATGTATTCAAATAACTTTGTCTCGCTAGTGTTTACATATGGTTATTTCAATATTTTAAAAAAAATGTTCTCATGCACAAAAGGTTTTGATATTTTTGTGTTGGTTTTTAAATTGGGGGAGTTTTTCTTTTAGTTTTCGTTGTTTTTTTCAAGGGTTAAATGGATTTTACGTAAATACATATTTATTCATAGAAGCTTATTTTACTTTAAAAAGTGTTAAATAAGTGTGAATTTATTGTATTCCTTTCAGGTCCTTTTTTGCATTACTAAAAAGTAATGAATTTATATGTAAGTAAAAGAATATGTATGTATGCATGTAGTGTAAACTTTTAACTTGAATACTTTAAAATTTTTCCTTATTTTTGAGAAAAGGTTGCTAATTGTAAGAGTATACCGACAGTTTTTTTTATTAAAATATAATTTTTTGTCAAATAGTACTTTTTGTAAAATGGTACTTTTTTGTAAAAAGGTACATTATGTAAAAAGGTACTTTTTGTAAAAATTTATGTTTTTGTATAAATTTATAAGCGATAAGGTACATTTTGTAAAAATTTAATTTTTTGTAGAGGTTTTTTTGTCAAAAGATATTTTTTTTTAAAAAGGTACTTTATGTAAAAAGGTACATTTTGTAAAAATTTATTTTATTGTAAAAGGTACTTTTTGTAAAAAGGTACTTTTGGTAAAGAGGTACTTTTGGTAAATAGGTACTTCTGGTAAATAGGTACTTTTGGTATATAGGTACTTCTGGTAAATAGGTACTTTTGGTAAATAGGTACTTTTGGTAAAAGGTAGGTACTTTTTGTAAAATGGTATTTTTTAATATCAATTTAAAATATACAAGGTACTTTTTTACAAAAAAGTAATTTCTTTATAAAATTACCTATGTATTTTTTTTAGCAGAAAAGTGTATTTTTCCAAAAAGTTTCTTCACAGAAAAGCATCTCTTTACGAAAAATACCTACATATTTACAAAAAAATTACGTTTTTACAGAGAAGTAACTTTTTAGGGAAAAGTACCATTTTCGGAAAGTACCATTTAAGAAAAATGTATATTTTTAGGAAGAAGTACCTATTTATTTTTTGATTCAAAAAAAAATAGCACATTTACATTATAATCAGAGAAGAACTTGCATTTAAATGCATTTGAATGCCAAGTTTTTATCAACATATTTTTTTTTTACTTTTTTCTTCTTTGCCCCAAAATGTTCAAGTGTATAATGGATGTGCAATACACAATGCATATATTTATTTTAAATTAAAATTAAACAATAATTTTTTGTTTATTATTTTGTCTTTCATTTTGCTGATCGTAGTGGTAGCACTGCTGACTGCAACGCCAACAAATTTTATTTCATAAATGTTTAATGGTCAAGGCCATTTGGTTTATTATGTTAAAAAAAAAAAATGTATATATATGTATATATATTTATATATGTATATACCTATGAATGTACATATATAGTATTATAATAATAAACTTTTTTTATATTATTACTTAAACATTTTGATGCAGTTGGTATGGTTGTTAACAATAAAAAATATTTAAACAAATAAAGAGCACAATAAAATAAAAACAACATTCACAATGCATTTTGTAATGGAAAATTAATGATCGAATATTTTAATAAATGACTTTTTTAATTATATATTTAATATAATTAATAGATTTGTTTTTGTTAAAATTAATGAAAAACAAGTTAGTAACAAATGAAAAAAATGTTAAAAGTACTTTTTGTAAAAAAAAACATATATTTTAACAAATTATTTTTTTTTTTATATTTCGTGTTGAAACAGTATTGTTTAAAAAATTAATTTTTTTAAAAAGCCACCACTTTCAAAACAGCATTTGAAAAAGTGCATTTTTCGAAAAACATCTTTTTAATAAATTACCTTTTTAATTTTTACTAAAAGTTTTGGAAAATGTCAGTAATTTTCGAAATTAGTTTTTTTAAATAAGCAACTTACTTAGTAAAGAACATTAATGTTTCCCTAATAGTAAACAAAGGACCTTAAAAGAAAATACCTAAAAAAAACTTTTAAGCAAAATACACCCTTTTTATTAAACAAAACTAAGACACCTCTGTGTTCACACTCTAAAAATTTTCTTGCAGAAAGTCAGAGCTTATCGGTGAGGGGGGGAAGAGACAAGTAGTACGTTCTCTTCCCCTCTCACCAATAAACTCAGAATTTCTGAAACAAATTTTTCATAGTGTGAACCCTGACTAAATAGAAAATTTCTAAATGGGGACCGTTTTGATAAAAAAAAACTTTCGCTGAAAAAGAGTTAAGGCTCAGTTAGCCGGGAGTAACAGTATCGTTGCAAATCAGCTGATTCATTGTGTTAAGTGTAAAGCAATAAGAACGATTATAGTTAGCAGTAAGATGTTACGTCTCAATCTGTAAGAAATAGATTGGTCTTACATTTTTACGGTAAGGTGACTGTTACTCCCGGCTAACGGAACCTTTAGAATTTGACTTTCTTTTAAAATTTACATTAAAGTTTTTGATTAAATGTGCCCTTTAACTCAAAGTACTGCAATGCTGTTTTATCAATAAAGTACATTTTGTATTAAAAATTAAATTTTTATCAATAAAATAAGTTTTTAAAAACAAAGTTCATTTTCATTAAGTGTTTTTTAATAAAAAAAAACCGTCTTATAAAAAGTACCTGTTTAGCAAAAAGTTCATATTTATCAAAAAAAGTATATATGTATATATGTTACAAAAATGTACATTTTTATTAAACACATATATTAATTATTATAAAAAAGTACATACAAATGTATTTATCAAAAAAGTGCATTTTTATCATAAAAGTACATTTTTATCAAAAAAGTACATTTGTATCAAAATAGTGCATTTTTATGAAAAAAGTAAATTTTTTATTAAAAAAGTGCATTTTTATCAAAAAGTGGATTTTTAACAAAAAAGTACATTTTATCAAAAAAGTGCATTTTATCAAAAAATTAAATTTTTTATTAAAAAAGTGAATTTTTATCAAAAAAGTACATTTTTATCAAAAAAGTACATTTTTATCAAAAAAGTACATTTTATCAAAATACATAGTGCATTTTTATCAAAAAAGTAAATTTTTCATAAGTACATATATTTTAAAAAAAGTACCTTTTTTATCAAAAAAGTAAATTTTTCATTAAAAAGTAAATTTTCACCCAAAATTTGCATTCTTATTCGAGAAGTAAATTTTTATAAAATACGCGATTTTAAACATTTTTAAAAAAGAAAGGCATACAAAATACCGTTTCATAAAAATGAACGATGCAAAAAGTACACTTTTAGAATAAACAATGTTTTAAAAAAAAGACCCCTTTTACTAAAAAAAAAAATTTAATTACCTTTTAAAATAAAAATAACTAACCCCCCCCCCCCCCCACATTATCAAAAAAAAATGTTTTTAATACCTTCTCTTACGACAGACGATTGAAAGTTTCTTTCACCAATTGCTAGGTAAAAGCAAACAATGTTATAAAAATTTATTGAAACATTTTCGAGAGTGTCACAAAAAAGATATAAAACCTCACAGAATGAAATTAAATGTTCACATTTTTGAAAAATAAGGAAAATTTTTTTGGCAATGTTTATGGTTGTCTTTTTTTATAGCACGTTTTTAATTTTTTTTTTATTATTTTGATTTAGTTTTTGTTATTGTTTTTCTGGCTTTTTACAAAATAAGTACCTTGACTATTTGCTTTTCGCTTCGTTTATTATTTTTTTTTCTACTGCATTATAGAATTTTTGTTTAAGACATAAGCAGAACAGAAAATAATATGAAAAAAGTTATATAAATGAAAAAAATTTGTCTATGTATGGATATACATATATAAAAATTAAAGCACACACATACATTAATATGTGTATATACACCTATACAACGGAAGCAAAAAATTTTTTAGATTGGCTCATATGAAAGACCTTGAAAGTTTTTTCTTCAACGCCAAAAAAAAAGCATTAGAGAGAAAGAGCAAAAAGGAAAGCTTAAGCCCCCCACCTCACTGACCATAATTTTAAAGAGAATAAGAGAGAGAGAGAGAGAAAAGGAATAGTATGAATGCGAAAAATATAAAAATAATAATAAAAGAAAATAATATATTTTACATTTGCAAAAATAATTACACAAACAAAAAAACTGTAAAATTGTATTTATATTATTTGCATTTGGTATATAGAAAATGAAATTTATTAAAATTTAAAATTAAAATTAAAAAAAATGGGGACCAAAAACTCAGAAATAATTTATTTTACTCAATAAATTTATTTTATTCGATTTTAAATCTGTATTCAGTTTTATCATCGAATTAAAGCAGCAGTTTTATATGTGGCTGCTGAAATCTGCCAGGGCTATTATAAAATAGTTTTTTTTTAAAAACAGGGCGAATTTGGTTACCTTTGAAACAATGTAAAAAAACCAATGAATTTTTACTATTTTTTAAATCTTTGAAGATTTCAAATTCAATTAATATACTTATTTTTATAAATTGAAATTATTATTCCGAATGCAGAAAGAGTTGTATGCTTCATTTTGCTTTTATTTTTAAGCCCTAAAAGTATGCTAAATATGTACTTATATTGCGTAAGACAATGCAAAACTGTTTAATTTTTTTTTACATTCTTTACATTCCATTCGCTTTTTTTTATTTTGCTAATTAATGAATAACAAATTCTAATTGATACATGAAATAAATATTTCTTTGAAAAAATTTTTTTTAATTTTTTTAAAAAAAAAGTCATTGAAAACAAACTATAAAAATATTTTTAAGTCTAAATTTGTATATGTATGAAAAACTTGAAAAATTTTAAAGTAAAGTTAATAAATCTTTAAACCAATAAATTTATTTAAATAAATGAAAATAACTTCAAATAAAAAACAAAAACCTTTCAAACATATTATTTACGCAATATATATTTGACTCTATTAGAACATTAAGAAACGTACTAGACTTGGTTCTTAGTACTAAACCATTACGCTACGACACGTTAGTGTAGCGTAACGTATTTTGCTATGAATACACAAACAAATTTTGTTTTTTTGAATTTGCACACAAACAAAATATATACGGTACAAAACGATTGTAAGCTGAGAAACAAATATACTAAGATAAAGAACCTAATCATGTTTTAGCATACGTGTTGTTTTTTTAGTGTACGTGTTCTGTATTTTCATGCGACCTCTTTCCCATGTTATATCATTCATGAAAAATCGAAATGTAGCAAATGTATGGTCAGCACAACGTGTATGTACATTTAAAGTTTACAACTCGTTCACTAAGAATTAGTAAGCGGGGACGCTAAAAACACTACACGTACGCTACAAAACAAGCTCGGTACGTTATCTTAGTATTTGTGTTTGCTAGATCGCAAAAAATACTGTACACAAACGTAGTGTTTTTTTTTTTGGGAGTAATTTTTCTAAACGTTTAATCTCTATCATTTGCTATACATTTTTTTTAGAATTTTAGAAGATATTTAAAAACCCCCATTTTAAATCGAACTGATTTAGTTTTTAAGAGTTTATTTTTCAGACAAAATTAAAAAAATAAAAAATATATTTATAATGTATAAAAGCACTGATGGCCAAAAAAACAATCGCTTTTAACTGGCTGTCGCAGGGTTAAGTGAAACGATGCAAAACGACCAGCTACCAACAGAGTCCGAAAAGACTGTTTGATTCGAGCAGATATACTTTTTCGATGTTTCATCGTGAATAATGAAGGCTCTTAATTGTTCATACTATGTAAAGATAATATTTGAAAATAAATTAAAATATTAAAATGAAAAAATTTTACTTGATCATTCATTTTTACGATTGAGCTTCAAAATTTATACGTGCTTATTTATACTCTGCTGGGCTTAGTTGTCAAGTCTTAAGTTTTTAAAGAGATTGGCGTTCTCTTATTTTTGTTTTTTTGCCGACCAGTGTTAAAAACGACAACATGCCAATAGAACAGTTTTCAGATTTAAAATATTTTTGGGATGTTGGATGAATGTGGATATGGTATGCGGCAAGGAGTTTAATTGTCAAATCCAAATAGCTTGTAAGAATCATAGACATAAAGATTACGTAATCCCAAAATCAAAGTTCAAATCTGTTGCACATGTCGGACAAATGACTTCACGCGATCTGCATTCATATTGGTTGTAATTTCAAGCTGGCAAATACAAGATAGTTGTTGTTTAATTGCGGACTTAGCAGCTCCTATAAATTGCATACATTTCTTATAAAAAAAATAATCGTGAATCTTGGGGACTTTTATTCTTGGGAAGCCTTGCCACAGACAAACTACGTCATCTAATGGGAAATCATGCGTGCATGGCGTTATCCTGTTTTCTATCAGTTGTGATAGCAGCTAGAACTTAAACGCAGAACAACAGTATATCTAAGGCATATAATAAGAGGTGAAAAATATGAGCTGCTGCCTGCAACTTATCGTCCAAGGAAGAATAGAAGAAAGAAAAGAATAGAAATGATGCACATTGGACAAGTCAAGATGTCGTGAAAATTTCATAATGAATAAGATTTTTAAAAAATGAACTGCATGAAGTCGCTTATATACAGTAATGGATATGCACATAAAGATGATAAACACCCGAGTTTTTCCTGGTTTTAAAAGGAGTTTTGGTAAAGATAAAGTGGTATTCAACGTATTAACTAGATAGAATGGAATATTTTTATAAGCTTTAAACATAGGATCGTTTGCAAAATTATTTAATTTTATTATGTTTTCTTTTCTACAAAAAAATATGTAACATTTTATTTTAAAAATGCAATTTAGTGTTTGTTTATTAAAAATGTTTTGCCCTTTAAAAGTTTAAAATATTTTATTGCACTTTTTGGCCAATTTAAATTGACAGTGTTGATAGTGCACTGTAAAAGAGGAGACTTCGGTATATATTTTTATAACGGCGACAATTTCCTCAAAGAGTAACAAAACTTTGCGAAAATTGCGAAAATTCTTAATATTCAAACAAGCCATAAAATTTATTTAAAGTCCCCAAACTATAAGAAATGGCAAAAATTCCGCAAAAATTGCTTACTTAGCGGAAATTCACAAAAATTAAATAATGTAACAAAAAAATAAAAAAAAATACGCTATATTCGACTGTGCCGAATCTTCAATACTCTACACTGAGAGTTAAAATATTTCGAGAGTTGGCTTTTAATGGTATTTACAAATTATTCACCAATCTTCATAAAAGCCGACGTCAGTATTAAAATTGATTGTGGTTTAGAACAATGTAATATAATTGGCCGACTATTGGAAAGATTTATGCTTTTATTTCTAGTCATATAAAACTTGATTTGAACTAATTTGTTTAAAATATTATGATACGTAACAGTTTTAGCCGTACTAAAATGATTTTCAGGAGGGGAGTTTATACTGGACCCATTGTAAATTATGGATCAGTCATTCTATAAGGTGATTTCTGGTATTAAGAAACTTTAAAATAAGGCCAAATTTCAATACAGTAGTGCAAATTATTTTACCTTTGTATACGTTTTAAAGTGATTTTTAGACGACTGCTTTAATGGGCCCTACGGTGAATTACGGACTGATTATCACCAAATTGCATAGTGTTATTTCTGGCCACATAAAGAATTATTGGACCAAAACTTACCACAATATCTATATGAACTACTGTTTAAGTTCTATTCAAATGACTACCCAGTGTAGGCTTTGTATGGGGCCTTTGCTAAATTATGGAACGATCTTTACAAAATGTGACCGTATGATTTCTAGTTAGTCTAATAAAACTGGTATTTACCAAATTGTATTACAAACTATGTATAAACAGGTAAACTATAAACCTGGGATATAACAAATGTCAGGGTTTAAAAACTGCTGTCGTAACCAAAAACTTTCGAAAAAAAAAACTAAAATTCGTGCACAATTTTTCGCTTTTTGAGTTGGTTTGAAAGCGACAGTTTACATTTAATGAATCAGAAGAAAAAGCAACAGTTTTTTTTTGCCAATAAAAAATGAAGAAGTGGAAGAAGTTGCAGGTTTTCTTCTTTGACTGAGGTTCTTAAACGCTGCCAAATGTTCCTTAAAATAGCAATATTCGTCATGGTTTTAAGCGTACTAAAGTGTTTTTCGAGAGTGGGCCTTTTATAGGGCCTATGGTTGATTATGGCACGATCTTTGCCAAACTTTGAACTACAATTAAAAGTCTTATGACACTCTTCCAGTCCAAATTTTACTACAATTATAATTTTTTTGTTACGGTTTTAGGCAAACTAAAGTATTTGTATATGTGGCCTATGGTGAATTATGAAGTGGTATGATTTATAGTTCTTTGAAAGGAATTTTTGCAAAATCTAATATCAATCCGTGCATTCTGCCACCATAAACATATGTAAGTTTTTGTAACAAATATATAAAATATTTAGGGAGGTTGCTCCACATTTGGGTTCATAACTCATTTCCTACTGAACCGATTTTAGTGGATTTTAATTCCAAACTTCTAGAAACTAGGAACAATTTGAAAACCATATTGTTCTTTTTGGTTGAATAGTTCGTAAGTAAGCGTGATTTTAACAGACGGACAAGGATATTGGGTTTTAGATTGAAATTAAAAAAGTTTTACACAAAGTTAGGCAATTCACAAAGTGTTCCATTGTCTAATATTGGTTGTATTTGCACTACTTTTATGAATGTGACATAAGCAATTCACAAAGTTGTCTTTTATGTCATATTGGTAGTATTTGCTATACTTTTTTGAATGTCAAATTCATAAAAATATAGCAAATACTACCAATATGACACAATAGAACACTTTGTGAATTGTCTAAATTGCAAACTTACTGATGTTTAGTCCTCGTCCATAATATGAAACATTAGCTGCGAAACATTTGGGTTTCTTAATGAAAGGGGAAAGACGAATTTAGAAGTGTGCTTTGTTTCGTGTACAATCAGTTTTTATGTGTTTGTTATTGAAAGAAAGAGATATTGTTAATGATAGAAAAAGAGAAGTCATACAAAATTTTAAAAAGCTGCAAAACACAAGTTTTGTTTTATGGACACGAGTGCAGCTTCGCAATAGAATTGATGAAAATTTCTGCAGCAAATGTTTCATACTATGGACGAGGACGGACATAATTTATAATTTTTTATTGATTGCAAAAAAAGTTTATAATTTTTGTCGAATATTCTACACTATATTTCGGTAAAAGATCACAAAGAAAACAGGTTGCTTATCTACATTATTAAGAACTTGCATGCGACGAATTTTTACGAAAAAATTATTAATTTTCGATACTTATTCGACCCACTTTTCATACGAGGTGACGTTCTGTAGCAAATTTCCTTAGAAAAGCTTTGTTTTTGCCACGTAACGCCCCCAAGATATAACGCTTTTAGACCCGTGATATTCAAATTTTATTCTCTCTTTCACTTAATAATGTAAATCTAGTTGCGCTTTATACTACAATACAGAAAAAGTAAATTATATATAAATTTTTCTTTAAGAAACAATTTAAATTGCTTGATGGCATGATGTGACAAAAAGTTGACTTTTCTGTGGAAATGCCCATATGTGGTTTAAAAACTTGCAAATTTGATAAAAAAAAAAAAAAAAATTTATTTTTTTAAATAAATTAAAAAAAAACAAATAAAAAAGAGAGAAATTATAATTTTGAAATACATTTCAATTACAGAAAAAAGGGATTATAAAGACATAAAACATATGATCTCATACGAAACGAAACAAAAGAATTTCAAGATAACTAAAATTAAATACAAATACATTTTTCAATACACATTTAAATAATTCAATAGCAACCTGTTTTATTTTATTTCTCTGGTTTATTTAGAATAATTAATATAAATTAATTAAAGACAAATAATCACTAAAAAATGAATAACTTTTTTTAAACACATACATACATACATGTGGATATGTATACATATATGTATGTATATTATATAATAAATAAGTTTTCGAAATAGGTAGATAGAAAAACATGTAGAAAAAATTTCAATATGATGAGTAGTGTATGTATGGTGTGTATGTGTGTGTGTTTGTGTGTGTGCGTGTGTGTGTGTGTGTGTGTGTGTGTTTGTAGTTGTATGTCAAATGATGAGTGTTTTTGTGAAATCTTAAAATTGATTTCGAAAGCGTTTTATTCGTTTTCATGGCTTTTAAGTTGTTTTAAATGATTTTAAACTAAATTTATGGAGGTTTTAAATTTTATTGATTTTTTTTTTGGATTTCATAATTTGAGTTAAACTCACTTTTTTCTTTAACGAATTTGACACAAGAAACTCTTAAAAATCTGTTGTGTTTCTTTTAACAAAAAGACAAAAACTGGTTTTCCCCAAAAAGATTCTATGAGAATTTATTTTTTTTTTAAGTGGGTTGTATAAATTTTTTTTTTCTCGATTAAAGTTGTTTCACTTTTTTTCGATTGTTGTTTTATTTTTTAAATAAAAAATCATTAAAAAAATTTTTTTTGTTAATTTTTCTCTTTTGGCATGAATCCTTTATTTGTTTATTTTATAAATTTTTCTTAAAATTTCTTCAAAAATCTGCAAGTACACAAACACACACACTCTCATTTGAATACATAAAAATAGGATATGTACCTATGTACATATGTATATATTTTTTTTTAGCTTATCAATCCAATTTAAACACACACTCATAGATACTGCTCTAAGAAGCAGATTTCAATCAAGTTTATTTCGTAAAAACGCGCGTAATCACGATTTTTGTTTTTTTTTTTCAACAATTTTCAAAGAACCACATAAGAAGTACTACATGGAATTACTTTTAAATGAAAGTAGCAAAATTAACAGAAAAACAAATTATGCGTGCTGCCCGTATGTAGTGATTAGAAAAGTGACACAATATAACGTTAGAGGAAAAAAAAGAATTTTATTTAAGTAAATATATATAAATATAGTTTATGTATGTATATTACTTTGTTATTTTTTGTATGTTAACGATTATAGCGCGTTTTCGACTTAAGGTATTCGTTCCATTCACACAAATACACACAAATGAAAGAAAAAGCACGTTTTGCTGTAGATTTGAATTTGTTTGAAAAAAAAACTGTTGTAAAAGTAGTTCGTTTACACTGAAACTATCGCATGTGCTCCGTTGTTTTCAATGTGAAAAACACAACTGAAATGAGAATTTTGTTAATCAGCATGAACAAGTTGAAAACGGAATAGTGTGTATGAAATTCAAATGTTGTTGTTGCTGTTGGTTGGTTCCGTTTGCTCTAGAGATGTGGTGGTGGTTGTTGCTTTCTGGCTGGTTGGTCGCAGGGTTGCCGTTGGAAAAATTTTTATCCGACCAAAGTTGTTTGCAAAACCTACCAAAATCCTTTGAAACCGACCAAATTTTTTAAATATTTAAAAACAATTATATCGTCATAAAAATGCTAAAGGGCATATCATAATTTTATAAAAAAAATGTTTCACTTGCGATACGAAGCTTAATAAAAAGCAAACTATTGAGATTACAAAAACAGTTTTTTAGGGTAGTGTCAATCATGCGGAATGTGCTAACGATATTAACCAGAAAATCCCGTCGTTATAATCACAAAAGCTGCCTTTTTATTAAGTTTTTATCTCTCCTGAAATTTTGTTAAATGAAGATAGGCCCTTTTGCATTTTATATGACGATATGAATGTATATGTATTTTTGATATAAAGTATAATATTTATTGAATAAAGCTATAAATCTACATATTTTTTTTTTTTTTTGTAATATGCAATTATAGTAAAAAAAAAAAGTAAGGCTATGTTCACACCTATTAAATATTTGACGTCCTACACATACATATTATTTTTATTATTTTATTAAAAATTTATTTGCTGGTCACGTTTAACTTTAACAAAATGTATATAAAAATTCGTTTGCAATAACACATATAGATAGACCAATAATAAAATATGAATCAAAATTTTATCACTTAAGTTTGTACAATTTTTAAAAAAAAGTAAGTATTAAACTTTATAAGACATAGGCTGAGCTCCAATACACCCATAATGTCTGCAAGTTCCTTGACTTTGACCATTGACTTTATAAAAACATGATTCAAAATACAGTATCAAAGTATCCTACTGTTCAATGATTCGTACAACATCTTCCATAAAGAAGTCGGTCCATCTTGTATAAGAAACACCTAATACAGAAAAGAATTTCTGAAATTCTATTATTTATGTTATTCTTTAAGGACTTTGTGAAAAAACTTTAAATATTACCACAAAGAAGCTTTTTTGCATTGCTAAGTAAGATTAACTTCCTGTTCATCTATTTCTGAACGAAGACTTCGATCGCTTAAGTTACATTTAAAACGAAAACAAATTATACAATATTGTTTTTGTTTGACATATAATTTAAGCGCACGAAGTCTTCGTTCGAAATCGATGAACAGGCTATATGCTTACTCACAGTTCCAGTCATGGCGTGGGCGCCGTTTGTTGCCAATCCGATCAAAGTATTGATAGGAATATTGATTGTTGTTAAAAATTTTTTTTAGAAAAAATTAAACCACATCTGACTTGGTAAGCTCGCATAAGATGGCAAAACTATCCTTTATAAAACTAACACCCTCAAAGTAACGTAATACATTTCAATGTCACATCCATAGTTTCATCAGCAATAAAAAAAAATATTCTGTTTGGTAAAAAAGCTATGAGATTTGCAATTGTCTGCTTTCCGTCCAATGTTCTTAATTTTTTTAAAATAAGAATATGTTACACATTTTCTAAAACCGACCAAAATTAGCATTGGCCTACCATCCGACCCAGCCAAAACTATCCGACCAAATTTGGTCGAAAAAGACAATGTTCGGCAACCCTGGTTGGTTGGTTGGTTGGACGACGGACTGGTATGGTCACTGGGTAGAAAAGGAGCGTGAGGAGAGAGGTGAAAATTGAAAACAGAAATTTGTTATGAGAGAGTGAGTGAGAAAGAGAGAGAGTTTGTGATAAATAAAAACTAAAATCATAAGCCAAAAAACAAGGCACATTTTCAATGAGAAATGGAATGAGTGCTAGTGAGATGGAAACAAGACAAAATACTATCGAAAGCTTGTGGAAGTGTAAACAATTTGAGAATTTGTTCTAAAACGCTAAAATAGTATTATCTGTTTTAATTTAATGCTTATTTTTGTTATCATTAAATATTGGGGGTTTTTAAGCAAAACCATGAAATATCTACACACAAAGAAAAAACATGATTGAAGTTACTATTGTTGTTCTTAAATTACTTTTTTCACGACTAATACATTTTTTTTTCTTTGTAACAATAAAACATTTACCTCCCTTGATACTTCAAATATGGTAAAATTTAATAATATAAAAAACAGATTATGGTTACTTTAACCTTTTTATTATTTAGAGCGTGAAATAGGCAAATAGGGGTAAAACCTCCCCTTCTCTATATCTTTTAAACTAATGAACGGGTTTTCTTAAAATTTGGTATGCAGACACTGTAACATCTGAAAGGAAATAAGGAATAGGATGTGAAATAGGGGAAGAATGGTAAAATCTCCCCCTTCCATTATATTCTTAAATAATCGACCGATTTTCTTAAAATTTCGCAGGCAAATAGTGTTACAGCTGGAAAATACTTTAAACCTATGGTTTTTATTATTTAGGGCGTGAAAGAGGGGTAAAAGCTCCCCCTCCCTATATCTTCTTAACTAATCAACTGATTTTCTTGAAATTTGGCAGGCAAGTAGTGTAACATCTGGAAAGAACTATAGCCTATAATTTTAATTATCTTCTTAACTTATCAACTGGTTGTCTTAAAATTTGGCATGCAGACACTGTAACATCTGAAAGAAATAAGTTTCTATATGGCAAAACAACGGTCAGCTAGTAGAGTATAAGTTTAATGAAGAAAACGGTTACTACTTTATTTGTTGCTATAGAATCCCACCGTTCATAAAAAGTAAAATTTCTAAACAAACTGTATCCTTTTCTACTTTTATACAGACACGCTATTTTGAAAGAATATGTGTGAAAAAGGTACTTTTTTAGAAATATTGAAAAAAAAATTTGCGAAGAGGGCATTTTTATTTGTTAAAGAAAAATAATTTCTGAAAAGTACTTTTTTATAGATACATATCTACTCATTAAAATATTTTTTTAAGTTATTAGTAATTTTTTTAATATTAGTAATAGCCATTTTTTGTATTAGTACTACTGTTAAAATTGTTATTAAAAGATATTTTATTTAAATATTTTCATTTAAAAAAGTACTTTTTGAAACAGATATTTAGTAAAAAGTACTTTTTCGAAATGTTACATTTTTCAAACATATATTTTTACCTAAAAGGATCTTCTTCAAAGAAGTTGTTTTACATTTTTCTTATCAGGTTATTTAAATTAAAAAAAAAAAACATTTTAATTATAATTTTTGCAACATAAAACAAATAAATAAAAAAAAGTGTTCACAACGTAACCTTCTCAAAAAATGGTAAATTTTAATTTTTTAAAGGTGGTATGTTTTTAAAAGATACTTTTTTCTTTATTGATAAACTATAATTTAATACTTTTTAGTACTTTTCACAAAATAAATCATACAAAGTCATTAAGGCGCTTTTTTAAATTTCGTTGCTTAATTAAAAAACACTATGGGCAGCACTTTTCTAAAAAACTATCTCTTTAAATCGCCAAACACGCTTCTATACATGACCACCTAACTTAACAAATACCTATACACCCATAAGTAGAAAACAAACGTTGAGTTTAACTAATAGATACAATTGTATCTATGAAATTTAATATTTTTAAAATTTGTTTAAAATTATGAGTGAGAAGAGAATAAAAAATAAAAATTTTAATGAGAGGGAGTAGAAGAGAGCCAAACAGTACATTTTTATCAAATGCATTTTCAAATGGGATTTTTTCAGTTTTCTTCTCTTTTTTATTTTATTTTCTGCTGTTTAAACACTTACACGAACAAACTCATCAAAATTTCAAAACAGAATTATATAAAATATTTTGTGATTTTTTCATTCTCATCTTCGTTTTGGTTAAAGTGGGGGAGAAAATAAGAAAAAGTTCTTATCAGTAAAATACCTTCAGACATTCTACGAGAACTTTAAATGAAATGAATTGAAATGAGCAAACGAAATTTGTTTTACATGTAGATTCATTTGTTTTTTAATCATTTGCTGGTTCCACTTTTTGCCTTTTTCCCAATTTTTTGTTTAATAATTGTTGACAAATTATTTTTTATGTAGGGTAGGAAAATTTTAAAAACGTTAAAAAAGTTATTTAACAATAATTTTAGTTTTTTAATGGGAATTAAATTAAATTCAAATTTCTCTTAGTAAAGTTTTTTAAATGTTAAAAAGTTAATTAATAAGTTTTTGTCGAAAATTAGTTAACTTAGTCCTCCATCAAGAAGCTATAACCATATAATGGTTGTCTTCAAACATATTATGGTTACTAAAAACGAAAACTGGAAGTTAATGCAACAGTTAGTTTTAACTGCACTTGGTGAAATTGGCCGTAAATATCGTAAATTAAAAAAATTCTTAAAATAAATTAAAAGTACATATCGCACCATAAATACTAAAGGGTATTAACCCAAAATTTTTTTTTATCACTTTTTGGAAGAAATCGACACATAATATTCATATCTACCCGCTGTAAAACTATCATGCTATTTTGTCTACTTTTTAGTGATGAAAAGTGTGGTTTAAAAATCCTTTTTCATATGCCTGTAATGTAAAATTAAAAATGTTCTTGCTTCTACTGAAAATTTTAAAATTTGAGTTAATACCCTCTAGTATTTAGGGTGCGATATATGTACATAGATTTTGAATTAAATAAGGGAATCATCTGAATCTCTCCAGAAAAATTTTAGTTCCTACTAGGGATGCCAAACGGGAAATCCCGAATCCTGAAATTCCGGGATTTTTCGGGATTGAGTAATCCCGAATTCTGGGATTCATAAAAAATAAATAAATTCAAATAAATTCAATCAGCTGAATCCCATCTTTTATATGTATTTCGAGAGGTGTTGCCAACTGAAAACAATGTTTTTTGTCGGTATATTGAGAAACCCAAAATCGTTAACGGACACTTTTTCGATCCAGTAAATTTATGATGAAATTAAGTTAGTCTGAGTTCATACGCCTCATGTCTTATTGACATGATTCTTCCTTTTTATACCTTTCACCGAAGGTAAGAGGGTATATATAACTTTGTCATTCCGTTTGTATGTTCCACAATATTGATCCTACACCCTATAAAGTATATATATTTTGGGTCCTTATGAAAAGCGAAGTTCAAATCCGGTTGTCCGTCTGTCCGTCTGTCCGTGTGTATGTTGAAATGGGTTTTCCGAAAACCCCAGAAATGATCTGGACTAGGTTGATGTATATTTATGTCACATATACTCCGTTCAAGTTTGCTATTGAAATTCAGCCAGGTCGGTCCAAAAATGACGGAGATATGAGCAAAAAACCACGACTACCTCTAAATTTTTCCAAAAAACCCTTGTTGTTGTTGTATTTTTTTATTTCTGTATATCTTGAGAACGGCAAGAGCCAAAGTTTCCAAATTAGGTACACACATTAAGGTTGCCAATACACACCATCTTACAAAATGTGGGCGGGATTGGAGAAGTGGGCGTGGTACCTCCCATACAAAAAAAATTAAAAAATATATAAAAACCTAAATTTTTGGGCTGCCATATGTCCTATGGATATGACTTATATATCAAAATATCGGAAATTTTAAGTAGAACATATTTTACAAAAAACTCGGAAAAATCGGTTCAGATACAAAAAAGTTTTTAAATACCCACTTTCGGGAACCATAGATCTCCCCGAGTCCAAGTTTTATAACTAAAGTAAATGGTAAATTTTTTCTTCAACACGTCGGTATATAAATCTGCCAAATCGGTTATAAAATGGCTGAGTTACAACCGAAATACTGAATCCCCAAAAATTACTCTTTTTATAATTAACTTTGTTAAAATATATGTATATATATTTGTATACATATACTTGTATGTATACTTGTATACATATATTTTAACAAAGTTAATTATAAAAAGAGTAATTTTTGGGGATTCAGTATTTCGGTTGTAACTCAGCCATTTTATAACCGATTTGGCAGATTTATATACCGACTGTTTATATATAAATATAACTTAAGTAAATGGTAAAATTCTTCCTATTTAAAAATATCAAATCGGTTAGACAATGGGTAATTTATGAGCAAAATACTCCAAAAATGGGCTAAAAAACATCAACATTTTTATAAAAACCTAAATTTTAGGGCTGCCATATGCCCTATGTATATGACTTATATACCAAAATGTCGGAAATTTGTATGAGTTATAACCGAAATACTGGGGTCTAATCACCGCATACGATATCGAGCAAAATCCATCGAAATTATTTATTTTGGTATCTTGAAACTCGATATCGAATGAAATGTATTGAATTTGAAATAATACCATTCGACATCGAGTAACTCGACATTACATTTATCGAGTTTTCATTCGATACGCCAGTGTCTATCGTATGCAGGGGTGATTAGACCCCTAACTTCCCGAAAATTACTCTTTTTATACCCTTCACCGAAGGTAAAAAAGGTATATATGTATAACTGTAATTTCTACAATATTGATCCTACACACTATAAAGTATATATATTCTCGGCCCTTACGAAAAGCGAAGTTCAAAACCGGTTGTCTCTTATTTAAAAAAAAAATGTTTACCAGTTTTATTTAGTTTCTGTCTAATTGCTATGTATTCTGCTTGCACAATGGTGAAGGGTATATAAGATTCGGCACAGCCGAATATAGCACTCTTACTTGTTCTTCTGTAAACATGAATTGGCGTTCAAATGATTCATGTCATACTGACGACATGTTTTTTAATTTGTAAAGTCATGTATTTTATTTGTTGGTCGATAAAGTAGTTATTAACAAATATTGGAGATTTATGACTGTATTCATAAAAATTTTTAAAACTTTATAAAGGTTTACAAAACAAATTATTTATGAAAATTTCGTTTAATAAACGTTGTTAAATTTAATAATCATTTATGAATACGGGGTTTCATTTCTAGCGTTTATACAATTAAGAAATAATTTAAGACATAAAACCATAAATTTGTTAAAATTTTTATATAAAAAGAATTGTTTTGTTGTTTTCTTTTTTTAAAATAAAAAAATATATATATTTACTTTTGTTTATAAAAAAAAAAAAATTGTTAATGAATTGTGCTGTTAATTTTTCTTTTTTAAAAATTCAAAAATAAATAAAATTTAGTTAATTAAAATAAAAGTTGCTTAAAAATTGTTTTGTTAAGTTTTCTTTTTTAAAAATTCAAACATAAATAAATAAAGTGTTGTTTATTTAAAAAAGTTGTATATTAAAGAAACAAATTGATCCCGAAATCACGGAAAATCCCGAAAATCCAGGGATTTCGGGATTTGCTTAAAAATTTGACCAATCTTGTAGGCTACTACACGGCCAGCCGAGGCAGCCATTTGAATGAAATTATTGCCATTATTAACCGGAAGGATTGTACTTTCAAATAAAAAAAGAAATTTGAGAAAATATTCAGTAGTAGGCGGACCCTGTATTTTATTTTTAAAATTATTTTTTATTTATATTTTTGCAACAATTGTTTATGTTAAACATGTGTATGTTGACAGTTTAAGTTAAGGTTTAAACCACCACCATAACCCGCTTAAACTAGCAAAAAGGTTAAAAAAAATACAACTCAAAAAGTAAATACGGAGATTAAAGTTAATTAAATCGCTAATCTCTAACGTAAAAAGTGGCTATAAGTGTGTAAAACCAACTATATTTTTAGATTTATTTTCAAGCAGAACATAGAAAAAGTAAAAACTTTTTTTGTCTCTCCTGTAAAATGTGCTAAAATGGAGTTAGCAGGCTTGCATATTAAGCCGACGAGCACAGGGGCCAAAGGCAGTGATATCACTGATTAATTCCAAAAAAAGGCGTTGAAGTACCGTCAAAACTAAAAGTACTCGGTTAAAGTGCACAAAATTCTGCATCAGTAGGCAAAAATATAAATCTCAAATACGTAACGGTGCTTTTGTAGTGACGCGTGGAAATTCAACATTGTAACAAAAAATTTAAAAAAAAAAGTATTCGGGAAGTGGTTTTATTTTTTAATTTTATATGGAAAATTCAAAAAATAAATAAATTTTCTCAAATTAAGTGGACAAAAAGCTTTTAATTAGGCTTAATTAAGTAGAGATTTTCAATTTATTTTAAAGGTTGAACAAATCAGCGTTGTTTTAGAAAAAATTAGGGTGCGCCTTAGTAGCTATGTACGAATTAGTAGCAACACGCGTTGAGTTTACCAATAAAAAGCGCTTCACGTCTTCTGCTATAGTTTGTACTGATGTTGTTGTTGTCATTTTTTTTATGTGCTTTTATTAGAGATATTCAAATGTCGTGATTCCTTACGCGTGAGCCACACATGAGTCACGCGTGGCGGTGACTTTACTTTATTTTTTTTTGCCTGTTCAGTTTTATTAACACTGCCACATGCATATTAGTTACCAAAGTTTTTGTTGGGAAATCGTGTAGTGCTGGTTTTCACGCTTCAGGTTTTAGTCGTCAAGTCTAGTGTTTTAAGGAGAGAGAAAGGAAAAGATATGGCATTCTCTTTTCCCTTCGCTTCTAAAAGCTCAAGACTTTGCGGCTAAAACTTGAAGCGTGTGAACCACCACTTAAATTTGATGGTTTACTGGAAAACTGACTGATTTTTAAAATAAAATAACAACTACGCCTGGGAATTTATATTGAAACAACAACAATAAAAAACTCAAATTAAGTTTTGTTTTCAATATAAATTTTTAAACGAAAAGTAACACGAAATATCGTTAGTTATTCTAAGTTCCCTCTTGACACATTCAAAGCATTTATTCCGTAGACGGTCATCTCCCAAGAGCGGAAAAAATTGCATAGACGATCGTTGTCTGTCTGTGGAAACTTGTTCAAGCAATTTCGGAGAATACAACTCAAGTTATTGTACTTGAAAAGAATCTAAAGAAATTTCTTATTGCTGGGTAAATTAAAAAATAGTAGGAAACTCCAAGCATTTATTTCTTTTAAAATTTTACCAAATTTTTCATTTATAAACCTATATCTTAACCCCTTAAAGGACAACCTTACACAAGTATTAAATGTGTAATTTTAACGGTGGAAATACCATAGAGCTTATCTGTAAAACTAACAAACACCCAAAAAAAAAACTAAAATAAGACTTATCAAAACCATATTTTAAATGATAGATTTTTTTTTTCCTATAATTTTTCCTATTTCATGTTTGATTATTTTCTGTAAGAGTATGAGTTAGATTACGTGTGCATGTGTATTAGAACGAGAGAGGAAGAAAGAGAGATGGAAAAGTGGCAGTGTTTGTTTATGTTCGTTAAGTATTACAAATGTAAGTACATTTTTTATTTCTAGTACTTTTTTTAAAATTTCCCTTTTCACTGCCACTTTTTTTCATATGTTATACGAAATATCGGTCAATAGTAAAAATATTTTTTCGAATAAAAACTATTAAAAAAGCAAAAAAAAAATTAACACATACACACACGCAAAACTTTTAGATAGTTCATATTGACATTTCTATTTTACTGACACAACTTCTTACTCAACCAGCAAAAAAAAATAAGAAAAAGAAAAAAAACTAATTTTTTGTTGGGTTTGTTTTCACGTTAAATTTTATCTAGCACGGGCTTTAAGCAAAGAAAATATTTATAATTTAAAAAAGATTAAAAAAAAATTTTTTTTATCAACACAAAATAGATAAAAGTCATTAAAATCTGTTTTTATTCCCATATCACAACAGTGGAGAGGGTATCGAGAAGGGATTGCTGTTCGGTTTTAAACGAAATCGAATCCGCGGTTTTAACGGCTAAAAACCGAAAACCGACCAAAAACCTCGGTTTTAGCTTTTGCTTTAACAATACATACATATATTTGTGCTAAAAGAAATTGCAAATTATAAATAATACTCGTACTTCATTTAACATTACAGCCTGGAACATTGGCAAGTTATTTCAAAATTCTTTAAATTTAAAATAAATACTAAGAAGAACAAATGTAGCTTTTTTCATAAAAGTACCTGAATTGAAGCAAAAAAAAAATTGTATTACGTACAAACAAATATGGATATGTAAATGTGTGTAGTTTTACTTGGATATTTTCAAAACCGAAACAGCGGTTTCACATTTTTACGGTCTTAAGCAAACTCTAGTATCGGGATATGTTTGAGCTGATGTTTGTAACACCTTAAAATATTTTAGGCATTGAGCGACTTAGAATCAGTTTTTGAGTCAATCTGACAATGTCCGTCCGTCCGGCTTTATCGCTGTTTTTTTTTTTTTTTTAATTTCCTAAGCTTATCCCGCGAAGCTTTATGCTTGTCTGCAGGAAAGAAACCAGAGTCTCAGGCGGGAATCGAACCCGCAACCCCGGCGATGATAGACTAGCTCGCTACCAGCTAGTCTACCGGGGCACTCATTCATGTAACTGTTCATGTAAAACTTGTGCGCAAAGTGCTGGGGGCAAACTCTGGCCGTAGTGATCGAAAACTTATTCCATTCAAAAGCTTTTTTGTTTCTAATTCTTTCAGTCGATAATGAATGAATCGAAGTTATTTTTTCAGTGTTGCTTAAACTGAAATGCGTTTCAACAATGAAAACTTAATTTCGATTCGTTCAGTATTGACTAGGGTATTCAAACGATTAACCGTTGTTCGATTAATCGATTAATTTTGGCGATTAACTGTTCGAATAATTTAATATTGCTTTTCTTCGGTTAACGAATAATTCGATTAATTTATGTCGACTAATCGATTAATCGAAAATTTGGTTATTTACGGTATTAGTTTGTTTTTTTATTTTTACGTAAAATAACAAGCCGGTTCGTTTTAACAAGACTGAAACCAAAGAGATTGGGAATAATTTGTTTTTAAGAATGTTTAGTACAGATTTTTACCACAATGATACGGATGAACCTTCTACCAGACCTTAACAAGATTATTAAAAGTATAAAAACTGTTAAAAAAATCAAAAAAAGATTTAAGTTTTATAATGGAAGACTACCAATTTTTAGAAAAGAACAGAGAAATTGGATATGCTTTATATCGCTTTACTTTCAGTCTCTCCAACATCAACAATAAGTTAAAAAGTATTTTCTAAATCAAATTTCATCAAAACAAAATCATTTGAAACATAAACATTTACGCCCATATTTATAAAAAAAAAATTTTAATTAAAAAAAGTTTAAAAAGCAAATTTTTTTTTGAAAATTTGCCTTAATAAACGTTTGATAAATTTAATAATCGTTTATAAATACGGGGGTTAAAGTGAATATTCTTTTTGAAAGATTATTTTAGAGTTTAAGCTTAAATTTTGATGCTTTTTTACTTGAAAAGTTTTCCTCTTTTATTACATGAAGTCAGTACCTTTTGTTTAATTGTTGTTAATTTTTTAATAAAATTTTTATTTTAAAAAACATAATTTTTGGTTTTATTTATTGCACATAGCCCCCATACAATCTTTTTTCGGAATAGTCTCTTGTGCCAATTAATCAACTTTTTATGTTGGTATTTAGCTGAAATTTTGTCCAAACTTATTTTGCTGCAATCTTAACAATCATAAGAAATTTTACTAGAATCATAACAAATACCACTCTCGAAATTAGCTTTTAAGGCTATTACTACAACTAACAAACAATTAGTTTTAGGATGTTATCTGACAGATAAATAGTAATTTTTGGTTATTACTAGTTAACATTAACCTGAAAAGTGACTAATAAGCTAACAGTAGTTTTATCCTCATGGCAACTTTACAAGTGAGCTTTTAGAATTGAAAGCTGCCATATTTTCTGCTAAAGGTATGGTAACTTCAATAATAGTTTGATTTCAAATTAATTGACATTTTTTTCACACAATTAAGCACAAAAAAACAAACACAATTTTAGATAAAAAAAAAACAAAATAAATTAACTTCTGCTTTCAATGAAAGAAAACCACAAAAGTCGTTGCCTCTACACTAAAAGAAAAATGCCTCATATATTTAATGAATCATTTTCATAAAAAAATTTTCATTGGTTAAATGAAAATGTTCATTATCAAAATAGAATTTCATAGTTAAAATGAAGTATTTTCGTTAAAATCGCTTCATTAGATTTCGTAATTACATTAAAAATTTTCATTGGATATATGAAAACTTAAGTTTGTTTCCTTAAAAAAATGTTTAATTGTTAATTAAAAAATGTATCATTTAATTATTTCATACATATAATGTAATATGCCATTAAATTTAGGAAATCAAAACTTTTTTTTTATAAAAGCAACATATTTCAACAATAAAAAAAAAATTATTTTTGACATTTCGTAGATCTAATGTAATGTTTCGTTAAATACATCTTAATGAAACAGGTTTCACTGATCCAACGAAGCGCTGCATAGGTTCCTTTTTAATGGAATTTTTCATGGGATTAATGTCAAAATTCATTGGTATTGTGAAGAAAATTCTTTCAGTGTAGGCATTTTAAACAACCAAACCGTGCTGCCATAACATAACTGATTTTTTTTTTGTTAAATTTGTTCAAAAAAAATATGGCAAAAAATTACTGAATTTTTATAAAAAATATTTTGCTAAAAATCTGCTAAAGCCCTTATGACACAACATTTTTAATGCATTGTTCAAGTTTTGGTGAACAGTGCAAATATAAAGTAATAGAAAAATTAAACAAGTGCGAAGGGTTCAGCTGTATTAAGATAAATGGCAAACTGTCAAAAATTTTACCAAAGTTATCGATAAAAAATTAAGTTATGTCAAAAAAAATGTAAAATTGTTCAACTTAAAATTGACATTTCAAGCTTGAAATATTAAAAGTGTTGCTGAAACAGCGGTTTTTGGCCAAATTCAGCAAATTTACCGCTTTTTGTTTTTAGGTTTCTCATAAACAAAAAGTTGGCAACATTTAATAAAACTAACAGAACAGGGACGGCTAAGTTGTTTTAATTGTACGTTTTTGTTGATACTTTTTAAACTGAGATTTATAATACCTTTTTGTGGTGTTTTTTAAGAACATAAATAAAATGAATTTCAACTAAAAAAATCTTTAAGTACAATTAGGGTAAAAAATTACCATTATTAAAGGTTCTCAACGCCATCCCTGAAACAAAACCATACGAAGAGAAAAAAAACTAAAACACTTTGTTTACATTTTTTATAATTTGCTCTTTCTTGCATTTACTGTTTCTTTCTGTCAATTCTATATCAATTAATGAATAAAAAATGTAGTGTCATAAGGGCTTAAATAAAAAGTAATGTTAACTTATATTTCATTAAAAATTTTATTTTTAAAAAACTTAACTCAATCTATCAGAAAATATGCTCAATTGGTAACACTGCAACCAAAAGAAGTCGGTAGGTGTCTACTGCAATGTTGCCACAGTATGTATGTATGAACGTGGAAGGTCAAAGGCACCACGACCCAGACGATCTTTTGTGCAGCCCATGTGTCTCACCATGTCAAGTTCAGTCTGCGTTTAAAGCCCATTACCCTGCCCGGTGAAAGATCGTAAATACCAGTTGGGCCCACTATTTGCCCCCGAAAAATGTCCGCCTAGAAGTCCCCAAGGCGGGACAGCAGCAGAGCAGATGATCCGACGTTTCGTCATTCAACTCACAAAATCTGCATATTTTGGTAGATGTATTACCCATATTAAACTGGTGGTATCTAAAACCACAGTGCCCCGTGAATATGCCAATAAGCAGTCTGAGTTCTGTCTTCTCACGCAGCAGAAACTTGCCTGCCTTGCGCCGGGACAGTGTCACAAATCTTTTTGGGCTGTCTTAATCCAGAAGTGGACGTCCATGCGTGAAGGAATTCACGCTCGAACCATTTTCGTAACGTCCCCCTGATGTGTCCCACTTGGACGCCGAAGAAATGCCCAGGGCCTATAAATGTACGACGAGCGCCCCTGTTTGCCCTTTCGTTGCCCGCATGGCCCTCATGGCCGGAAACCCAACACAAATTCAATTCATTGTGTTTCCCTATCTCATTCAGAGACGTAAAACAGTTCATGACTAGCCTGGACTTCATCTCCAAAGAAGAAAGTGCCTTAAGAGCGACTTGGCTATCCGACATTATTAACAATCTCAAGCCCCTGCCCTCCTCCTCAGACATTCCCCAGCGCATATGTTGCCACAGTATAAAAATTATATTTTTGCATCATCCGGACAGTTTGATAACGAAGATAAATTAATGGTCACTTTATCGCTAACGATAGCTATTGTTCACTTTAACTATCAGGAACTTTATCATTAGGTTGTAATAAATGGCCCTTAATGCCATAACTTCCTTATATATAATAGTTAGTATTGGCATACAAAAATTATGTCATGACAAATTCTTGTGCTGGTTGGTGCAAAATTAGACTAGATCGGTCCCACATAAACCTTCTTCCTAAAATCTCTTAAAGACAAACAAATCTAATATAGGTGAACATATCTAAATAAAATTCGGCCGATAGAACTTTTTTATGAATCTTAAATTTAATGGCGTTTTCTTTTCTGAGAAAAATTCTGCATTTATTCTGCCTTTTACATTTTTTTATGTTCTTTTCTGAAAAACATGTGTTATTTTAAAAGTGTCAGGCGTTCTTTTCTGATAATGTTCCCTTTAAAATTAAAAAAAACGCTACATGTTCAACACTCATTTTAATGAAATGGTCATGAGTGCAGCACTAGATCAAGGCGAATTGTTGTATGCCGAAAGAAGAGCACATTCTTTTGTAAACGTAAAATATGTAACACTTCTTAAAAATGTTACACATGTTACTCTTATGCAACACTTTTTGATTAAAAAGAAAAAGGCCATAAGACAAAATTTTGAAAAGAGGGTAGGTACACTATCGAAAGTATTTGTTTATATACTGTATTGTAGGGCTCGGCTTTAAACGGCTATATTTTCTACCTTGTTTAACCTGCAATCTATTTCTAAAAACAAGTTTTCTTTAATTATTTTTTAGTGTTTTTATAATTATATGCCACACTGTATACACAAATTTGTGACATGTTAAATTGCGGATCTTTATTTTGTGTTTTTAAAGAAATGTTGGGTGCATAAATTTTACACTAATCTGACAGCTACAACAGCAGTATTTCTAAGTTCTTTTTTTAACAGGACACACAACAAAAATTTTATATTTATAAGTTCTACTTTTATTGATTTGGATTTTTTTTTTGTAAGAAGCAATTCGATTTAATAGTTGCAGAAAAACTAAAATATATTTTTATTAAATTTATCATCTTAAACACGTCTGTTCATGCATTTCCCTGTTTAATTGAAGCATGCTTTTTTCAACTTTTTAGCATATTTTGTTTATTTTTCTTATTTTAAAGACAAAAATTTAAAATAATAAATGATTAGAAAACAAATAGAAAATTTATATTGTATTTTAGAAGATAACAGATTTTTATTTGTATTTCCCTACGAACAACATAAAAATATCTTTATTTCATTACATAGAAGACAACAACAACAACAATTGCACATGTTTGTATCTTATAGAACCCGTAAAAACAAATTGTTTTTTATTTATCTGTTTAAACAGGACAGGACACAAATCATCAACTTTTGTTCATCACCGTGGCAGGCCAATCAATTTAATTGTTATCTTTAGCATCCAAAAACACAACGCATTCAGGATCGCTTACCGTTTGCTATTTATTAGATCGGAACGATATAAAAAACATTGTTGACACAGGTGTATTAATAATTTTTGTATCTTTACCATGACGAAATGAAAAATGTGATTAATTTCTGTTAATTTGTTTTCAACAAATTAAAGGTGATCTTGTTTTTTTGTGAAATTTTTTTTTTGTTGAAATTTATAACAATGAAATTACCAAATTGCAATTAATTAAAAGAAACACATAATACTGATTAATTTTGCACTTGAAATTAGTTTTTAATAAAATGTTAAAAGTCGTTTTAAACAAAATGTTTTTGACATTAAAGACATCAAAAGAGCAACACTTTCAAAATTATTGTTAGTGTAAAAAATTATATATACGTTTGTAATTAAAAAAAAAAATATTGATCTAAGACCCTATAAAGTGTTTATGTATATTCCGGGTCCTTATGAGTAGTGAAATTAATTTAACGATGTTCGTCTGTTCTGAAGAATCCATATTCAATCATTATACAACTGCCCCGTACTACAAAAAATTCCAAAATAAAGTTAAAGTGAGATAAAAATTTATATCAAATTGTGCCTGATTCAGAATTACGAAGATTTTCTAAGTTGGTTTAATTCCAAATTCGTACTAGAAATAATCCGAAATTGATATTGGCTCTTACAAAAACACGTTACACCAGAGAACCCAGAGAGAGTATAGTACTTTATCCTTTGTTGTTATGATATCCCCCCTCCACCACCTTTGTTTGCTGATGAACTCACAATTATAAGACACCAGCAGCATTCCCAATATGGTTTTCGTAATTGTTCTACTTTGAAATTTGTATGTATTTTATTTAATCAGTTTAACAAATATAATTCGGGAATTTTTGCTCTTTATTTTACTTTTGAAACATTTTAGATTTGTTGCTGTTTTTGTTAAAGCTTTGATATGGTTACAAGTAAGGCTTTTGCTTATAGATTATTCTTATTCGCTTAACAGTTTTACTTGTTTAATATCTTCAGCTTTTCTAAAATCTTAGGAGGAAGTTTCCTGACGATCTGGCCTAAGCAACCAGTGAAATGCGCATAGGAAAAGCTTATCCCTTCAACAATAAATTTCAGTGTTTTTATCAATAATAAAAATTGGGAATTAAGCACGACTAACAAAATCTTGTTTTTATAAGAGATACTTTTTTGTTATAAAAAATACTTTTTTGTTATAAAAGAAACTTTTGTTTAAAATAAATATTTTTTTAAAGATACTTTTTTGATCAAAATATAAATTTGTTTTCAAATAATTTTTAACTAAAAAGTATTTATATATTTGTATAAATACTTTTTAGTTAATAAAATATATTTTTTTGTTGAAAAATATCCTTTTTTCTGTACTTAGGCAAGTTTTTGTAAAACAGTTTTAATTTATACAAAACTTATATGTACAGGTAACCCTCGATTTACGCGGTTTGCTGGGACCGAAGAAAGCACGTGTAAATCAAATTCGCGTAAAACAAGGTTCAGGGCTGGTACAAATTTCGTTAATGGGACCAGAAATTTAACATATCGCGTAAATCAAAACATAAGATACACACAACATTTAATTTTGGGGCCTAAAAACCGTGTTAAATCAAGAACTCATGCATTATATATTTTGTTAATAATTTTATTTTTACTTTTAAAAATTAAAGGATATTGCTATACAATGAAATGTTTAAAGCTTTGTTATTATATTTTTATAAAATAATTAAATAAAAAGAGAACAAAAACAGTACTTGAAATATATTCGAATATTTAAAATCAAAAATATAAGAAAATTATGGCAATTGTACGTAAAATAGTCAAAAACAAATTAAACTATTATTTTATTAGATTATTATATTAAGTTATTAGAATCCTTAAAATAAAATACAAAAAAATTATTCACTGAATTTAAGAAAATTATAAATAAAAATAAAGTAGTGCAAAAAACATTTTTTTTTTTATTAATTTTTTATAAATATGTATGCACTTGTGCAGTTCTATTTTGGCACACAGATGATTAAATTTCTTGAATCGCAGTGCTGCATTTCGCACAAAATAAGGATTGACATAACTTTTTGAGAGCATTTTATATAAAATCGCGTAAAAGAAAACGCGTAATTCAAAAAATGGTTGCTATTATTGATCCGTGTTATATCTAAATCGCGTAAATGGAGTACCGTGCAAATCAAGGGATACCTGTACTTGGATTCAGACTATGCGACATGTCGCACAGGCAAACATTTCAAAAAACCGAATATTGACGCATGCTGGGTAAACAATGTGGCATGACATGTTAAATCAAGCAAAAAATTATACATTTTACTCGTACAAATTGCAACAAAAGCGTTACGTCTGAGCGTTTACAAGTTTTGGAAGGGACGCCATAAGAAAATACGAATATTATTCCAGGGACAAGTCGCATAGTCTTAAACAGATATTAATTTTATGTTTTAAACTAGAAGCAGAATTAAGCCGTACGTCGTAATAACGTACAACGTAACGCCGTAAATTTTAAAAAACACGCCGTATTTACCCACAATTCCGCCGTATACGTATTTTCTTTTGAAAATAATATTAAAAAAAATTCTATTTAAATTTCTGTTTATTTTTTCCTTCTTTTATTTTCAAATATTCATTTTAATAGTCAATGCAAAAATAATTTAATTTAAAATTATTAATTTTTCTTTTACAAATGTTCGCAGCTGGCGTATGAAATATAACAAGATCTATGTCGCTTTAACGTTTGCGCCAGCTTTTGTTTGCCTTTGTATAAAATATTATACGTTTTAATTTGGCAACGTCTCTGCGTCACACGCAACTTCGTTCGTTCGAAGCAATTGTGTTTCTACGGTCAAATATTATATTTAACAATTTCTGCCTCGTTAGTTAATCATTTCCAATAGCTTTAAGTTGGCATTCTGGCTATTTTCCGTAAGACATCAAACACAAAGTTTAGTTTAAACATACACATTTCAAAAATTCTTCTAGGCAATATATTTCAAACTTCATTGAATGAGTTATTCATTAGACCAAATTAAATTTATACGCTTTAACAAATAAAAATGTTCTATTTATGCAAAAAAAATAAAATTACTGTTATTATTTCTTTGTTATTTAAAATTAAATTGGCAGGGCAAAGTGAATAAAAGAATAAGCAAAGGAATGAATGATAACACATTCCTTTATTATTTAAAATTACAAAAGGAAAATGGAAATGAAAATGGAAAAGAAAAAAAAGCAAATACAACATAATTGTTTTCAATAAGAATAACAAAAAGAAAAGTCCAAGGTTTTTTTTTTGTTAGATTTCCAAGAATAAGGAATCTTAGGAACTTTTGCAAAGATTTAGGAATGTCCTTGCCAAAGGTTAAAAAAAAAAAAACAATATTTTCAATCAAGCAAAAATAAAAATAAAATAATTGCTAAGAAAACTAACAAGCTTATATTTCATTTAAATAATTTTAAAGAATTTTTTGTAACTTAAACATCTCTACAAACTTTAAGTCAAGCACACCAGTTTAATGAGACTTAGTCCTTTTAAAATAGTACACAAATTATGATTTCTCCGAAAAATCTCTTTAGCAACCTGCCTAAATGTTTAAAACATAAAATTATTTAACTAACATACAATATAAGCATTAACTCTGTTTTACTGTTTCCTTCCGTTAAAGATTTTTTGCATGTGGCATTCAAACCATTTTCTCAGACATACTCGTATAATAAAGTATGTATGTACACATGTATTTCACATACAATTAAACGTATAAATTATTTCTTGAAATACATAAGAAACCCCCTTAAATATAGAATCATACAATATAAACACAAACACACTTATAAACACTTGCCAAAACAAAGGAAAAAAAAAGGAACTAAATTATGTCCCCAGTCAGACATTTTATTCCAACAGGACCAACTTACAAACAATTCATTTGCACTTTACTTGACAAAAAGGATTTTCCTTTAATACTACAACAACAAAAGTAACAACAACAATGGCAATGAGAAAAAAAATCGTATTAAATTTAACTACGGAAACAGGACACAAACAAATGCACTAAATACTCCAATTTAAGGTTCTGAAAATTTGTATGCGTAGAGTACTGCCCTGCAAATAATAGGACCAGTCCAAACACGCGTGTAAAGAGTAGCCCACAAGAGACAAGGACTACTCCAAAAGTAACCCAAACGTATGGAAAAACATGGTCTATTTAACATTTCGATGTCCTAGGTCAGGACCATATAACCCAGCTTTGGACTACAAAGGAGTAGTTTTAAAACTACTCTATTGTGTACACAAGAGGATTAGTTTTAACTTCGTTTAAAAACGAAAACATGTCGTTAAAAACACTCACTACAAACACTTTTTAACAATGACATGGTCCATGCTTGCATTACATCGGACCAGTCCATGGAGTAGTCCATTTGAAGAAATTGGATCAGGTGGTCCAATAATATTTGCAGGGTGGGTGTATTAAATGTAAATGAATATGTTTATGCATGTGTGCAATAAACTGACGTATAAATGCCCTGCAAATATTATTGGACCACCTGATCCAATTTCATGAAATGGACTACTCCCTGGACTGTCCCAATGAAATGCAGGAATGGACAATGTCATTGTTAAAAGGTGTTTGTCGTCTTCGTTTTTTAATGACGTCCTTTCGCTTTTAAACGACTTCAAAACTTATCCTCTTGAGCATACCATGGAGTAGTTTTAAAACTACTCCTTTGTAGTCCAAAGCTGGTTATATGGTCCTGCCCCTAGGACATCGAAATGTTAAACAGACCATGTTTTTTCCATACGTTTTGGGTTACTTTTGGACTAGTCATTTGTGGGCTACTCTTTACACGCGTGTTTGGACTGGTCCTATTATTTGCAGGGTATGAGAAATATGTTTCTCTTTTTTTTTCATCCTTTGGGTTTCATGGTGTTTTTTTTTTTTTTTTTTTTGTTTCTTATATGATTGAAGACTTTCTTTTTTTAGGAGAACAGTAGTTGCTAAAGAAAAAAAAAGTGATCAAAGTTTACAGTAAGGAAATTCGATAAAATACCTACATACATATTAGGGACTGACAAATCCCAAATCCCTGGATCTATTTTTATGAATCGCGGGATTTTTAATTTTAACAACTTTTATGTATGAACAATTTTTATATGTATAAAAATGTTCGTTTTTATTGAATTTTTATACTTTCTAATTATTCATTGTCTTATGGCCGTTTTCTTATTACGCGATTATCTTTTTTCCCAACGAAAAACTGCACATTAAAGAAATTTGGTTTTCTCAATGTCTCATTTGTTTTCTATCCTGTCGCAAAGCTAACCAGCACTCATCTGCCAATTATTTATTTTCCTTTTATGTATTTGCCGTTCAGATAAATTCAATCAGCTGACTCCCAACTTTTATATGTATTTTGAGAGGTGTTGTCAAACGAAACCAATGTTTTTTGTCGTAATATTGAGAAACCCAAAATCGTTAACGGACACTTTATCGGTCAAATTAATTTATGTTGACACTAAGTCAGTCTAAGTTCATACGGCTCATGTCTTATTGACATGATTCTTCCGTTTTCTTCTTTAAACATGAATTGGCGTTCAAATGATTCATGTCATGTTGACGATATTCTTTTTATTATCTACACACAGAAAAAAATACCAATGTAAAATTAACATGGAAAAATATTGATTGAAAATCATAGTAAATTTCTGCAAAAGTATGCCCATTATTTAAATTTATTATTAATTCATATTAATTTTAAATAAAAAATATTAAAATAATCTTTAATCACACTTATTAAACATTATTCACTGATAAAAAAATAAAAAAAATATTAAAATATAAATAAATATGGATTGAATATTGAATCCATTAAAAAAACTGTTTTATATTAAAATCAAAAGTTTATCTTGTTAAATTAACATGCATACATATTTAAGTATGTTAATTTTTCTATTTTCATTCTTAAAATATGTTATAAAAAGAAGACAATTCCCGTATTCTTTTAATTAAAATTATTTGGTTAAATAGTACATCAAGTTTTCAAAGTAGAATGATGACGAAAACCATATCGGGCGATTCTGCTGATGCTTCTGTTGGCAAAGGAGAATACAAAATAAGTGAAGCATGTGTTACAGGGGTAAGTGTATTAAATTATTCTTAAATAAATGCATATGTTGTCTCTGAAGCTTCTTCACACTGTTATAACACACTAAAACCAATTTGATTCTACATGAAATTCACGTTGTTTCAACTTGAAATAACTTTCATTCAACGTGATTCGGATTTTTATTTCAATATAAATGACATTTTGCTCTAACTTTACTGCAATTTTAAATTAACATGAATTATAGTTATTTTAAAAGAAAAAAATGTTGTTCGCAAGTAATTGTAAAATCAGGTTGAATTAACATGAAAAACGTATAAAGCAATATCAACACCGAAAAATTTTAAATCAACATTGTTTATTACGTTTTTAACTTGATTTTTTTCTGTGTGTAAAGTCATGTATTTTATTTGTTGGTCAATAAAGTAGTTATTAACAAATATTGCAGATTTATGACTGTATTCATAAAAATTTTAAAAACTTAATAAAGGTTTACAAAACAAATAATTTATGAAAATTTCGTTTAATAAACGTTGTTAAACTTAATAATCATTTATGAATACGGGGTTACTTTTCAAGCGTTTATACAATTAAGAATTAATTTAAGACATAAAACCAAGGCGAATTTACACCAGGTGACCTTATCTTGCTACGTAAGCTACAGCTGATTACTAACCTTGTGTCAAAATGATATACCTTTTATGTGGTTCTGGGGAATATTTACTTAATTTTATAAGTTTCGCTTAAAATTATGAAATTAAAAATTTTTTAAATTATTAAATTTCAACACAAACAATTTAAAATTAAAAAGAAAATTAAATATTTGTTTAAATTGTTTACTACAGTATTGTATTATATTTGACACAACGTTAAAATACTTTACAGTGTTGTTAACGTTTTCAAAATAAGACCACCTTGTATGAATTCGCCTTGCATAAAACCATAGATTATTTAAAATTTTTATATAAAAAGAATTGTTTTGTTAAGTTTTCTTTTTTAAAAATAAAAAATATATATTTATTAACTTTTGTTTATAAAAAAAGTTGTAAGTGAATTGTTCTTTTTTAAAAATTCAAAAATAAATAAAATTTAGTTAATTAAAATAAAAGTTGCTTATAAATTGTTTTGTTAAGTTTTCTTTTTTAAAAATTCAAGCATAAATAAAGTGTTGTTTATTTAAAAAAGTTGTATATTAAACACATTGATCTCGTAAAATTTCGAAATCCCGTGATCCCGTTTGGCATCCCTAATACATATACATCAAGGATGATAAATAAGACAACTAATATCGTACCAACGAACTTTTAAAATCGTACTTTTTCGACCCCAATAGTACTAAGTAATTTTTTTTATAAATTGTTTTTATTTTATTTTATTTTAAAAAAACACATCGCGATTCTTGTTCTATTCCAAGAAACTTTGCCAACGAAACCATAGATCAAAAATTAATTTCGAGTCCCGGATTTTTCAAAATAGTTAGTTTTCCAAAATATTCAAGAATAGAGGCAAGCAATCATGCGGTTTTTAGGGTCGAGAAATCCATTAATTTTTATTTTTGATTGCCGCCAGAGAACGTTTTCATACACTTTTTAGAATTGATCGTCTTTTTTTTGGAAAATTGAAGAATACTTCTCAAAATGCAATCTCGAATTTTAAACGAAAACTAAAATGTTTGAGCGATCAAAAAAATCGTGCACTCGTTCAATGAACAAGTGCGAACACTTATTCACAATAGCAGAGATCAGTGTTTCGTGCAAAAGAGCAAATGCAAAATATCATAGCTGTTTTGTAAAAGCCAACAACAAAAAGTAGAGTTTCCCTTAGATTTCATAAAAAGCTACGACATTTTGCATTTTCGCAAGATTATTTGCACCAAACACCAAACTCCGCTTATATCCAATGGACAGTAAATATGAGTTGCCGTTTTATATCAATTATAGGAAATATGTTGGTTTGAAAAATTTGGAAATAGTACCAAATGAGTCACGGTGGTACCAGCGTACTTTTTAGTTTTGAATTGTACCAAAAAAAAGTACAATTTAACCAACCCTGATACACAAACATATTTAAGAGAGTATCTTTTTTTTTTAATTTAAGTTTGAAAAAGTAAAAAAAGTAATAAATTTAGATAACATCAGAAGTCAATTAGCATTTGTAATTCCAATGACGGATATATTGGTGAAACAAAAGCTAACTTTTTGGTAAAATACCTGATAAATATGTAAACCGTAGAGGAGAAAGTCCTTGGGCGCGGCCGTAGGCCAACTATTTAGAGAAGTTAAAGTAAGTGATTCTGCATGTTAACAATTGGGATTTTAAAATTCGGGATTTTCGAAGTGATTTTATTATGAAAAAACGCCCAAAAGTTGATAATTTTAATTTTTGAATTGGGAATTATTTTTTTTTTGGGGTTAATTTCTTTTTTCAGTTTGGAATCTATTTCATTAATAAATTATATATAAATTGCACCTGGGCCTAATTACGCGGTGTTAGTGACATATGATAACACAATTGGAGCTGTGCTGAATTGAGGCCGGCAAACGAGCGTAACCTTGAAAAATTTTTAATAGTTGAAGGCTTTTTAAAAAGCCTTTTTTAGTCTTTTTAATAGGCATATTTTAAATCGATTATCATAAAATTTTTTTTGTGTGATTTGTTGTCTCATAAAACAAAGTTTTCACACATTTTACCACAATATCATTACTTGTCACAGTTTTAGACGCCCATGTTCTGAAAAATAAATGTTAAATTTCTGTGTAGTTCCGGAAACAAAAGATATAAAAAGGGTTATTTTTTGGTAAAAATAATAAACATAAAAAAAAGTATTTTTTGCGAAAATACGTAACGAGAATCTCTTCCTAAATTAATTTAAAATCCCCGATTTGGAGACAAATCCCCTCATCTGGCAACACTGCCCGAAAGGCTTATTGGAATTGAGCTAGTCTTATAGTGTAAAGGTTGCAGGTTCGATTCTCGCAAGAGACTCTGGACTGTTTCACTATAACGGTCTGAAGATATACGTTAATATTTCTCGTAAAATTAAGTAAGAATAGAATCTGGCATAGTATTTATAAATTCAAATTGAGTTAGTCTGAAATCGAGAAATGTCAAATGAAATGCCGAAAAAAACTTAACGTTTAGGTGTGGTTCACATTCAATATCTGCCCTTATAATTTAACTATAATTAAATAAAATCAGTATAGATTAAGAAAAACAATTAATAATATTTTATTCTAAAAAAACAAAAATAATATAACAAAATTCATTAGCATTAACATGTATTCTTTTAAGTGGATCAGAATTATTTTTAGAAGGGGTTGGAGTAACGTGTTAATCGGTCTAGGCATTGAGAAAAAAATAACAGAAAAAAAAGCAATTTTTAACCATTTTGACCAAAAAAATACATTAAAGCTTGTATAAACCACTGTAACATGTACTTTATGTATGTTATTACACTACTGTTTTAATAAGAGATCCTGTTATTTTTGCGCACAAGTATACCAGCAAACACGAAGGCTTGATTTTAAATTGAAAATTATATAAAATCAAACCTTTCTCAAATGACAAAAGTTTGAAAATTATAGTAATCTAAAAAAAACATAGCATTCTTAACAAAAAGGAGGAGTTATTTTTATGTAAATCAATTCCCGTGTTTGTTGAGTTGACATTAAGCGCCATCTTAAAATGTTCACGTTTTTTTCGCTTAAGTGCTGCAAATTAAATAATTACTTGATAAAAAATTAATAAAACATTGTTTGTCAAACGTTTATATAAAAAAAAAACATTGAAAAGGGTTTAAGGATAGTACTTGATAACAAAGTTGTAAAGTTATTTTATATCACAGATTTAACATCCCAGCAAACACGATCATTTGATATCAAGCATAATCCTCAAACCTTTTTTTTAATATAAACGTTTGACAAACAATGTTTTGTCAATTTTAGGTAACATTGATGCATGTCAAACTTTTCGTATGAAGTAATAAAAGTTACAAGCTTAAACAGATAAGCAGACTTAAAAAAGCGAATAAGTAAAAAATAAAACAGGAATTAAAAATTATTGTTTGATCGATGTATTACTAGAAAGCCAAGACAATCTTGAAATAAGGAGGAGGACCTTGTCTTTCCAACAACTTGAAGTTGGAGATATCGCTTATTTTATATTTCAGCAGCAGCGATGATGCCGAATGTTTAGCTGATAGTTTATTTAAGAAAATAATGAATTTAAATTAAAAAAATGTAACCAAAAAATATTTTTTCTTTTAAGTTTTTTCGTGGACATATCTGTATACCAAAGCTTATTTTCTCATTCACTCAGGACCTTTTGTTTAATTTTATCTTTCCTGGTCCAATACCAACGGAAATTCAAAAAGTACCAGTCAAAGAATAAAAGAAGTACCAAAAAATTCACTCTCATCCACCCAGGACATTGCATCTTGACTTCTATGTTTCTAGGTCCAATACTAACGGAAATTCAAAAAGTACCAGTTAAAGAACAAAAAAGTAGCAAACAGTTTCGCAATAGATTCTTATCCACTCAATACATTGCACGATGAATCTTATGTTTTAAGGTCCAATATTAACGATTATTAAAATAAAATACCAGTTGTAGTACCCAAAAGCTAAAAAAATATCAAATTTCCCGTATTTCCTTTTTGGGTACTATTTTTCCCCCCTTAAAGTATCAACAATTTCAGTATTGTAGTGGCAGTCCATAATTTAGTACAAATATGTCAATGAATGGAAAAAAATATTTCGTAAAAAAAAGTACCAAAAATAGTTACAATTTTCACCCCTTAAATGTTCGAACTTATTTTTTTGATAAGTTTCAAATGTGGTATTAACTTTGTTTCTATGTTTATTGGTTCAAAAGATAGCTGGGGTGTCAACAAAGTACCAAAAATTCAGGTTTTACCCGTTTACTCCCTAATAGGGCGAATTATAATAAAGTACCAGACACCTGTTCGCTTATCTTTCTAAAGAACAACGATAAGTATTAAATTTTTTTTGTATCTCTTTTAGTTTTGGAGATATAAGGTTAGCGAATTTTTCCCGTTTTTTACCCTTTTTTACCCCCTAAACTATCGAAATTCCAAAAATCACGTTTTACTGGATCGATTTGGGGAGTGACCAATCTCTGATCGAAATTAAAAGTTTTTAGCTTCAGGCGCTTAGGCTGCGCGATAATGAATCTGTCAGTGAGTGAGTCAGTCAGTCAGTCAGTAACGTTACAATTTTATAAATACATATATAACGATGGTCCACATTGTTTAACAATTGAGAAACATTCTAATGAAATTTTCAAAATAATTTCCTCTTTTTGTTGAGAAGGCCAAGGTTTTGAAATAATTTTCAAACGTTTGTTGTTTCAAAAAAGTAAGATTGGAAATCATTTCCAATTTGATATCGTGTTTGTTGAGTTAGTGTGTTTGCTGGGATGTCCTTAATTGTTCTGATGGATATATGTATGTGTACGTTTTAAAGTATTGTTATTTTTTGCTTTTGGTATTTATCTCACTTAAGTATTAAAATGTTAATGGTAATGTAAATATTTATGAAACCCTTTTTGCAAAAACACCAACAAAATAACAAAGCCAAACGCACACATACAGCACAAGAGATAAACTCATACTACAAATTGAGAACAAAACAAAACTAAAAGAAATTTTCCGAAAACAAGAAAAAAATAAAGGCAACTAAAACAACAAACGAAATAATAAAACTTTTACTTGTATTGTGTGTGTGCGTGTAAAAGAAAACACAACACAACGGACACATTCCCAACAAAATTTACACAGCATGTGCTGCGATTGTTGTGAAGAATCAGCAGATTTGGCACGCGTATCATAAACACAGATCCATATAGATAAGTATAGTAGGTGAGAGACAAGCAGCTACCAGCGCACACTGGTTCTAGAGCGGCATTAATTAATTTTTTTCATACCTGCTGATCTACCTGTTTTTTCCACAGTTTGTAATAAACAATCTAATTATCATGTATCCAAGATATTAGGCTTATAGCTTTATTACTTTTTTGTCCAGAGACATTCAAAGTTAACCTAAGTGAATGCGTTTGAAATGGCCGTTATATATATGCTACTTTCTATCGCTTCATGCTTTTAAAATACTCTTGTAATAACACTACAATATTTTTTTTTTACAATTGAATGTTATAAATTATATATATGCAAATAAAAAAAAGTTTTGAAAATTAAAAAAAAAAATTCTTTTACTACTATAAATTGTCCAAAAATATTTATTTTCTCCAACTTCTATGGCTTGTATATATTGATCTCCGACGACCTCTAGCCCGAGACTTATATCAAATTAAAGCTTGAAGTCTCAGCTAACGATACTCAAACATTCAACTGCCCATTTTTGCCCCTAAGCAATTCCGGTGTAAAAAACTAAAAAAAGTTAGGACAAATTTCATTCACAAGCATGGTATTGAGCATATTATTTATATTTTAATCAAATAAAAAACACGAAAATTTAAACCTGTGTAGCTGTTTTAATCGATCTAGCTTTGCTAATAAGGAAAATATTGGATTTTATGTGGTAATTTTGTGTGAGAGGTAGGCGTGGTTGTTAGCAGATTTTGCTAATGTTTTCAATATTGCTTAATATTATCATAAAATTGCAATGAGCAAAAAATTGTGACTCTATAATGATTTTTAACTTTTGTTTTATATAAGAAGTAGGCGTGGTTGTGCTCGGATTTTTTTCATATTTGCAGTATTCTTTTATCACAACCAAATTTTAGTCCATGCCGAAATTCAATGCTCTGAACAACAAATTGTGACTACAATGATTTTTAACTTTTGTGTTATATGGGAAGTAGGCGTGGTTGTGCTCGGATTTTTTTCATATTTGCAGTATTTTTTTATCACAAGCAAATATTGGTCTATACCGAAATTCAAGGCTCTACCATGTTTCCTTATATTTAATGCCGCCAATCGTATGAAGCTGAACCACTGTGCAGCGTTGCCGTAGAAAAAGATTATAAAATATAAAAAGGCGTCACAAAAGCGTACTTAAGTGAAAGAATTCTTTAAACAAACAAAAAGATTTATTTGAGTTAAAGTAAAAGTGCTAAATTCGGCTAGCCGAATCCAATATACCCTTCACAATGGTGCGATAAGAACAGAAAGTTTTGCATTAACATCAAAGTTATTTGTATAAAATTTGGAGACTTTTACTGTAACGACTCTTCAGTTTTGTTTTTTTGTATTGCAGGTGCCAATTCCACTTCTCCAATCCCGCCCATTTTTCAAAAGACTTTATGTACGGATAACCCAGCTACATATGTGTACCATTTTAGATATAAATAAATCTATTTTATGTTGTGCCATGCCCACTTCTCCAATACCGCCAGTGGACATTTTGTCGGATGTTGTGTATTGATAACCAAGATGCTTGTGAATAATTTGAAAACTTTTACTGTTACGAGTCTCCAGATATACAGAAATAAATTTTTATTTGTATTGGAGGTACCACTCCCACTTCTCAATCCCGCCAATTTTAGGGGTTGTGTGTTGTGACCCAGCTATGTGTACCAAATTTGAACAGTTTTTCTGTAACCGTTTATTAGATATACAAACATATACATTTTTTGTGCCACACCCACTTCTCCAATACCAATGTATAGATAACCAAGATGCTTGAGCCTATTTGAAAACTTTGTTTCTTGCTGTCCTGCAGATATGAAGTATTCGTAGTTTTTTGCTCATATCTCCGCCATTTCAGATCTGATCAGGCTGAATTTCAATAGCAAAATTGAACGGAGCCTCTGTGGCATAAATAAATAACAGCCTATGATTTCTGAGGTCTTTGAAAACCCCATCTCAACAGACTCTTCATAGGGACACAGAATGTATGTACACACTTGAATTTACATTTTTCGTTAGTGATTTTGCTTCATAGTTACTTTATGTTAATTGAACATTATTTTACAATAACTGGCGAAAAACATTATTTTCTATTAAAATAACTATTATTCATGCTAATTTAACATTCCCGTAAAGTTAAAGCAAAATAACATTCATATTGAAATAACACTCCGCATCACGTTGAATGAAAGTTATTTCAAGTTGAAACCACGTGAATTTCATGTAGAATTGAATTTGTTCAGAGACAACATATGCGTTAATTTAAGAAACATTCTAAACACTTACCCGTGAAACTAGAGAGAGAGAGAGAGAGAAAGAGAGAATATAGTTATTTATTTTCCTGTGACACATGCAGCGTTGCCATAACCAAAAAAAATTTGTATCCAAAATGTAAAAATAAAGTAACCAAAAGCGAAAAAAGTAACCAAAATTATTTTGTATCAAAACTACTATTTTATGCGCACTTCAGTTTGAAAATATGTCTAAAGAAAAATAGTTTTTTTAATAGTGTAGGCTCATAAACCTCTGGTCCGAGTATTATTTTTGTGTTCGAAGATTCACAAACAGGAAACCGTTATGTTTTTTTAATGATTTTACACAAGCCACAATTTTACCGAACCGAACACTAAGGAGCAATATTAAAAAAAAATTAAAGTTCTTTTTAGAAATGTTTATTTTGAAAAGTGAGTGTACGTGATAACAAAAATATGTTACGCCAGCGTGGGTAATTCAAAGTTCATCGTGTTTGGTTGGGCGTATCAGAAATAATCACATGCACAGCTCTAAAAACAACCATCGAATATGTTTATATTCATTATGAAAACAAAAGTCAATTTTAAATTAGTAACTTTAAGTTTATACAATTATTAAAAATTAATGACAAAATTGGGAATTAAAATTTGAGATGGGGATTTTTAGGCACTTCAAGCTTTAGTTTAAAGACTTGAGCCACAAGTTTTCTAGCAACACTGAATAGAAGTTTCCCTGCAGATATGATTTTTATACTTAATTATAATTCTAAGGTGCCGTACAAGGAACTTTATGGCCTTGAGATAATTTTAACGATTTGGGATATTGAGCTGGGATTAGTTTCGGGCACTACAAACAAAACTGCTCCTTAAATTGAATACTTGGAGTGGAATAAGTATTCAAATGAATTTGCTTAACATTTTCAAGATGCCAAAAATATCCTTGTCAAAATGCTTTTTGGTACTCACATTTTTTTTTTTTTAACTATTAAAGCACATTATTTTTTTTTGTTTTGTTTGCGGAAGTTAAGTACGGAACCGAAAAAATATATTTACAAAGAGATTTCCATATCGATTTTCTGTTTTTCCTGTGTTACATACGATTTCTTTTGCTGTTTAGCACGCACTCTCCAAAAACAAAATACCACTAGCTGAAATCCTTTGAAAGCAAAAATGTATTTTTATAAACTACAAAAGAATTCAACAATTTCAAACCAAAGTGATTTTTAACAAGGTCATATTTTTGCAAAAAAAAAACACAACTACATTTCCCAACATTTTCGAATACTATTGTACTTGCGTTGCATTTCAGTTTGCATTTTGTATTCCTTCAATATGTTTTTCATTTGTTCATCTTGTAGTTTTTCCTTGAAATTATGCAAACTAAGTACAAAACTCGTCGTGTTACTAAGGAAAGACCTTCTTCCTTCTTGTAGATTTTGCAAAAATTTTCACGATTTTTTTTTTAAATTCTGAGGACATTTCTTCTTCTCTTTTTTAGCATTAGACGGTGGTTAAGCTCTTTTCTCAATGCTCTCTTGTGTTTTTGGCCAGGGGCAAAACGAAAGCTTTTTTAAAGCTTAAGCTTTTTTGCTGAATATTTGTAACTTTAACTGTTAATTAAATCACAGTGGGACTTGTTAAACATAGTGTTGGAAGGGGAAGGAAAATTTTTGTATGGTAACCTTAAAGGTCTTATATAGCGGCCAACAATAAGTATGTACGTGTAACTTTCTTAAAAGAATAACGAGAATTAAGATTATGTTGTAATTCAAATGTGTGTTTATGAACAAAAAAAAATTATATTTTAGTAAACAAAATGTATACGGTAACATTTTGGCATTAGAAACAACTGACTTTAAAGTATTACGAAATCTTTGAAAAGCTTCTCTACTTTACGTCCTTTTCTAACCATCTAGATTTGTATACCCTATTCCAGCTATTCTATTCTCAATTAATAAAAGGCACAGTATAGCAATGCTTAGACGCGAGTAGTTCACGTCGAACTTACTAGCGACCCATTTGACACACTATCAACAGTTATAAATATACTTTGTTAACTTGCATACATCGGGGGAACGCATGAAAGATGTTGATAAGAAAATTGCATTCTCAACATCTAACATCTACTATTCACCAAAAATGTCACCATTTCAGAAAAAACAGCCTTTTTAAAATGCTTTTTTTCTACAAAAGTGCAAAAAATTTAAAAGAAAAAACAAAAATGTATTTGAAATTCATTTTGTTTATTAATATAAAAAAATTAAACAAAAAAGACATGGAAAAAAAGGAAAAACTTGTCAAATGGTAACGAATGGACTACGAGAAAGGGAATGTAGTAGCACACGCCACATATGGTAACGTTGCTTTCGAAATAAATGCAATTTTGTCAGTGATGCCAAAACAATAACAGAATGTATTGCGACTTTTCTAGTGATGACACTAAAATAACCGAAAAATATAGTATAGAATACAATGAGATAGAAACATATTGATTTTCAGCTCTATGTATTTCTTATGGGAAAATTTCAACATCTTCGCAAAGGCTTTAAGGCATGAAAGCTTGCTGTCACCATAACTCTATGAGGTGGCTCCAGATATAATACTGGGGGAAGGAACTGTGGAGCAGACTATAATCCCATGGAGGGTTAACAAAAGCCTAGACAGAATATTGCTTCCAGATTCTACTACTCTTCATTACTCAATAATACTCAACACGTTTAATTTGGGTACTCAATACAACGTAATACTTGTAACGGGTTTTTGAGCTTTCAAGCCACGCTTATTTATTTAAATATATTTTGTTTTTCTAGTTTTAATTCTGTTGCATAATGTGTGCTAGTAGGTGAGTGGTCTAAGACGCTTTATTACCTTGACGAGAGATATTTAAGATTCGGGACAGCCGAATAAAGAAAGCACTTTTACTTGTTTTTCCTATAGCTCAGTCAGTTTGGTGGGATGCGTTGAGCGTGGATAGCTTTAGGAAGATGTTAAGCAAGGTTCAAAGGAATGCATCTCTTGGCATTACAGGTGCAAGGAGATGCACTCTACAGGCAGCGTTGGACATCCTCTACATCTGTCCCCTATGGTCTGCCTGAGAATTATGACCCTGGACTTCGGTGTTACATCATCAGTGGAGTCCCCGGATAGGGAAGTTAGCCGTAATTAGGAGTGCCCCGGTAGACTAGCTGGTAGTGAGCTAGTCTATCAGCGCCGGGGTTGCGGGTTCGATTCCCGCCAGAGACTCTGGTTTCTCTCCTGCAGACAAGCGAAGAGCTTCGCGGGATTAGCTTAGGAAATTTAAAAAAAAAAAATAAAAAATTTTTCGAACAAAATTAAAAGCAAACGTTTTAAATTTTAAAAATCAGTTAAAAACACAAGAGAACAAAATTGAAATTTCTCTTTCAGCTCAACTTGTATATAGATATACCGTTATATCCAAAATTAAGGCACTTTCACTACATGTATTGGAATAACTTGAAAACGGGTCACCATATTCAGTTAAAAAAGATCCAAATTTGTAAACAAAATCAAATGTTGGGCAGCGATCGCAATGAAATAAAGCTCATTTCATTCGAAATTTTTTAACTAAATGTGTTTAGACCAAAACTGTGATTTTTACCGCGTTTTTATTTTGTATTAATTTTTAAAGAACAAAAAAAAATTTTTTTTTTTTTTTGATATTTTCTAAACTTCAACGATTTCTCTGAAACTACTGGGCAAATTCAAAAATAATGTAAGGACGGCTTAAAGATAATATTGTTGCCAAGTTTTGGATTTGTTTAAACAGAATATGGTGAACCGTTTTCAAGTTATTCCAATGTATGTAGTGAAAGTGCCTTAATTTTGAACTGATAGAAAAAAATGGAGATTTGATTTGAAATCAGCAACCTCAAATTAGTAAAAATTACCAAAAAAAAAAAAAAAAAAAATTACAGGCCGCACAAAAAAAGTTCAATTTTGTTCTCTTGTGTTTTTAACTGATTTTTAAAATTCAAACGTATCCAGGGCGCAAAATGACTGTTCCGCAATATAATCAATAAACTTCTGATTTTGGCGTTTGTAAATTGACGATTATCGTTATTTTACAAAAACAAAGTGATCGAAAAAACTTTTAACTACACTGTAAGTCAACTATAAAGTCCAACAAGGCAGAATTGCTCAATGAGGACTTCTACATATTTTTTTAAACCCCCTTCACTTGCGTGTTATTAATTAACATAAAGAAACGTGTATTGAAAAACAAAATCAATATTTGTTTTTTACTTAAACTACAAATAAGCAAAAATATATAATTATCAATTATTGTCTATAGATGTTTGATACGAGTATTATGCCTAAAAATAACATTGATTTTTTAACTTTTTCTTTCATTTGAATTTAATTGTTCGTTCTCTACAACGAATTTTTCTACAAAAGTTTAACAATTAACATACTTTTGCATGTTATGACCTTATTTTCATTTCAATAGCTGCAAACATACACTCACACACTGTTACACAAAACTTCCCAATTTGTTTTTTGCAAACTAAACAAAATTTTTTTAAATAAAACCGCGTGAACACACAGCTACGAGTTTATTAGGTGGGTTCTAAAAAAAATAAACATGTGCTTATGGAAATGGAAGGTGATTTTATCTTAATTATAATTTTGGGAGTGCTAGTAACACCTTTTCCAGTTGTTATTCAGAAAGCGTCAATTGAAATTCGGAAACGCCATTTGTAATTTAGATTAGTGAATTGTAATTCAAAAATACAGCATTTGTAATTCAGATAAGGCAATTGAATTTCAGAAAGCGTCAATTGTAATTCAGATAAGTAAATTGTAATTCAGAAAGCGTTAGTTGTAATTCAGACTTTTTTTCAGCACTTTAACTTTAAATGCTTAAAACCTGGGTTTAAAAAACTGCAGTCGAAACCAAAAACTGTTTGTGTACAGCTTTTCGATTTTTGAGTTGGTTTGACAGCGACTCTTTATATTAAATTAATCAGAAGTAAAAGCAACAGTTTTTTTTTTGACAATGACAAAGGAAGAACTTTTTCTACTTTGACTGCAGTTTTGTAAACGCTGCTTAAAACGATTTAATCACAAAAGATTTTTTCATAATTTTTTCTGTAGAATATTTATCGATTTGCTGATAATTCAAAAAAAAAAAATTTAAAAAAACATAATAATTGAGTCTTCTAACGGGTGGTTACATTTTAAGGGCCGATGTGGAATGTGAACCACACCTTAACGTCAAGCTTTTTCTGCATTTTATTTGACATTTCTCAATTTCAGACCAACTCAATATGATCCATGAAAAGATACACATTTGAGCAACGCGTTAAAGTTATTCAGGCATATCGTGCACTTCCTGATTTTTTCGGTCAATATAATTGTCCAAATCGGAGAATCGTGCAAAAATGTAAGCAAGCCGGGTGTAAAAAAGATGTGAAAACACCAGTGCATGCTCGTACTGCAGAAAATATTGCTGTTATTCGCGATAGTGTGGCTGATGAGCCGTCCACCTCAACTCGTCGCCGTGCCCAACAATTGCACCTGTCACGGTCGTCGTTGATGAACATTATGCATAAAGACTTGCATTTATACTCAAGAACTAAAGCCTCTTGACCATTCCAAACGTCGTCAATGGTCAAAATGGTGGTAAAAAATGGCAACAGTGGATGATCAATTTTCGAAGAAAATCGTCTTCAGTGATCAGGCACATTTTCACCTCAGTGGATTCATCAATAAGCAGAATTGCCGTATTTGGGCGAATGATAATCCAAGAGTGATTAACGTAAAACCCACAAAAGTGGCAGTTTGGTGCGGTTTATGGGCTGGCGGCATCATCGGGGCGTATTTTTTCTAAAAAGTGGCCGGTCAGGCAGTTATTTTGAATGGTGTTCGCTATAGTGAGATGATAACGAACTTTTTATGGTTCGAATTGGAAGATATGGATGTGGACGACATGTGGTTTCAACAGGACGGTGTCACTTGCCACACAGCTAACGAAGCAATGGCTCTTTTGCGCGACAAATTCAATGGTCGTGTTATATCTCGTGGTGGCGATGTCGATTGGCCGCCAATATCATGTGGTTTGACACCGTTGCACTTCTACAAGAGCACAATACAAGAGCTAAAAGATGAGATAATCCATCACATAAACGGCATAGAACCGCAATTATGCCTCAGCCTCATCGAAAATTTGGACTATCGGAAGAAGGTGTGCCACCGAAGTCGCGGCGGCCATTTGGCAGATATTTTTTCCATACATAATTGAGCCATACTAATATTATCATAATAAAAAGAAATGACAATAATTTCCTAAATAATTCGTGTTTTATTCAAAATCAAAATCGGCCCTTAAAATTTAAAGACGTAGGTCCAAAATAGCAAATTTCAATTTTCAAAGACGGATATTTCCTAAACTATTTGGGATAAACTCTATGTCTGTCACCTATTTGTTTGTAGAACTCGACATGTACATTTAATTTATCTTTATCTTGTGTTGTTTCTAAAAAAACCTTATTTATTTGGATTTATAAGTATTTCCATATATTCCTACAAAGAAAGAAAAAACTCGTTCTAAATTTAACTCGTTCTTAAGTGCGAAGTACACTAAAAAGTACTTAAGACAATCCAAATTGGGATAACTTTCGAAAACCAATATGCGTGTATACGCGTGGGTTTGTAAAATTTTGTTGTATAGAAACAACAACAACAACAACACTACAAAAAGACAAATTTAGATTATTTCACATTAAAAGAGTAAAATAAGTAGTAATAATTCCCATATTCCATTTGCTAAAATTATTTAGTTAAGCACATTAAATTTACAAAGTAGAATAACTACGAAAACCATAGCGGGCTTGCTGCTGGTGTCTTTCAATTGAGACATTTTCTGTAATCAAAGGGCGGAATACAACAAAAGTGAAACAAACACGTGTAACGGGTAAGTAAAATGATTATATTCTTTCTAGTTCCGTGGTAAAAAAAACTACCGATAGGTGGCGCTGTTGTCGTGATATTTAAATTTTTTTTATTGATGGTAGATAGCGCTGGGGTCAAGTTATTGACAAAATTCTCCAGTATTTCAGTTTTTATTTAGAAAATCCCGACCAACGCCGGGACCAAACAGCCTTCAAAATCCATTAATCTCCGACTGAAAAAAACACCACAGTCGACACAAAGCTTTCTAATTAATAGATCCTCAATGTAGACCCCTGTACCCGAGCCCCACAACTTCGAATATTGATAGTATTGCACCAATTTTATGCCAGCCGTAATTTCCTTTTAAAGTCCAGTGTCTAATGATTGATGGTCAAGTGCAGGACCTCAAAACTTCATCCGTTAGCCGTAAAACTTTTAAGCGATCGGAATAGCGTGAAAATGTTTAGGCGTTCGTGAGAACTGGTGAAAAAAGTCATCACTATCAATGATAAAGTCCCCGATCAGAAATAATCTATTTTTGGCAGAAATTTATTAATGCCACTTTACTGTCCCTCAGGAGAACAAAGTTTAGATAGTAAAAAAGAAAAACGGCAATCAGACTTGTTTTAAATCTTTTAATTTTATGAAATTGTATTTGTTTTAAATCGTTTTTTTTTAATTTTTTCTTTCAAAAAACTACTTCATGTTTAAGTAAAAATGTTTGGGCCCACTGAACACAGTACTGTATTACAAGTTAATGTAAACATTTGCCATGTCCATATACTACAGACAAAAATACCTACATATACTTACATACCCAGCAAGCACACAGCTTTTATAAAAGGTTTTAAGTTAGAGGAAATTTTTGTAAAATTTCTTGAAAATAGCAAATTTATGCAAAATTCTTTGTGATAAGCGAATTTTCATTAACATTTCGTTGAAATAAAAAGTTTATGAAAAATTTGGTATAACCCTGAAAAACCAGCAAATAACAAAGGAAAAACACTGTTTACTACATAAGATTAACTTTATGCTTGCTGGGCTATTTTGAAAATATCCTTGCATACAAAATTAAGTTTATACATACATATGTAACTCCAAATTACCATTAAGCATTGCATAAAAAAGAACTTTGCTTTAAAAAACAAAAATGTTCTACCATATAAATATTTAAAAAAAATCATGTCATTCGGTATTTGCACGATTTGTTCCCATTCCTATTTTTTTAACAAACTTTTTATTTTGTTGGCTTTGGAGGCTATTGTTTCAGGCATAAAGCTTTTTTTAGGCCAGGAAGAACATCAACGAAGGACACAAAGAGCACTACTGAGTGCTGGTGGGGGAAGAACAGTAGTATACATAGTGCTGCAAATAGTAGGGAAGTTGCCCATTTTGTAGGGAAATAAAAAAAAAATACAATTTAAGTTTTAGCATTATTTTTTGGCAGTTTAGGATTTCTTTTATTAGCATTAATTTAAAGCCAATTTAGGTGTAAAATATTGTTGGATATGGACGCACTGTGTATAACTAAGAAGGGACGAATATTCGCTGTCGCATTTGCGAACTATTCTCTTATTATTGCATTCGCACTCACATTCGCTAAAATTTATGCGAATATCTATTGAATGAAATTTCTACATAGAAATTAATTGGTAGAGAAACAATCACACCTTCTTAACTAAGAGAAATAACACAAAACAATTTCGAATTTTTTAAACATGTTTAATAAAAACTTTTCAAGATATGGAGGGGAATATTTTCAAAAGAAATTTTTTTTTTATATTTTATTTCATGGGAATTTTATGCCAATTTTGTAAATTTGGTTTTAACTTTGCTAAAAATTTTAAGATAGGTACACTTATTTTAAATTTAATATTCAAAATGGCGTTTTCTTTTCTAAAAAAAAGTGTTGAATAAGTGTTACATGTTAATTTGCAACATTTTTAAATGCTCCCCGAATTTTTAAGAAGTGTTTCATATTTTACATTTACAAAAGAACACAAATTTTGTCATAAAACAATAAAGTACAATTAGCGCAAGGTAAATTCAATTACAGGTGGTGGCCAGACTACAACAATTCAAAGTCATCAGAAACAACAGATGTTTTTTGTATTGCATTGTTAGTGTTTACGGCTCGAAATTTACCACCACTTCGCCTTGATCTAGTGCTGCACTCATGCCCCTTTAATTAAAATGAGTGTTGAACATGTAGCATTTTTTTTTTAATTTTAAAGGGAACATCATCAGAAAAGAACGCTTTACACTTTTAAATTTACACATGTATTTCATAAAAGAACATAAAAAATGTAAAAAGGCAGAATAAATGCAGAATTTTACTCAAAAAAGAAAATGCCATAAGTGTTCAAAATGGACAAAAGATGAGAAAATAAAAAATCAAATACGAAGTTTGACGATATTTTGTCTGTAGATTAAATTTCTGCCAAAAAGAAAAAATTTAAATTTGTCACGCAGTGTTATTTTTAAAATTGAATTTTTACATCTGCGTGTATGGCATTTACATATTAATTTTTGGTTTTTTTTTGTTGTTAATAAATGCTTTAATTAAAATATCTGCAAAATGTTAATAAATAATAAATTTGTTTGTCTGTTGCTAAAAACAATAAATTTTTAAGGTAGGGAAAAGTGTAGGGAAATGTTTTTGAGTTGTAGGGAAAAAATGGATTTTTTTAGACAAGTAGGGATTTTTTTGAAATTTCTCCTGGCATCACTGATGACACACACACATAAAGAAACACTTATACACTTTTATTAAAATACATACAAAAATGTATTTGTTGTTGGCACGCATGCACTGTGTATTTTTTTTTCTTTTTGTCGAACATTAAAAGGAAACCAAACATTGTTGTTTTTGTTTTTATGTGCAAATAAAAAAATTACCAAATTGTATTTTATAAAAATTTTATTCAAAATTAAAAAGAATAAAAATACATTTCCTTTTCACGCAAAAAGTGGGTGGAATTTTTCCCTTGTTTTACTTTCTTTAATTAAAAAAAAGACAAGAGTTTTTTTAATGGTTTTTTGCACAAAAATTTTTTAGCATTTTTTTTTCAAATTTATTTATTGAAGCAATTGTTTGCAGGCGATTTTAGTTCGACCATAAAATGTAACAATAATACATAAATCTATAGATTGTGAAAACGAAAAAAATTGGAAGTGGAAGTAATAATTTGAAAGTTTAATGGGAATAAATAAAGGATGCTTAAAGAAGATATTTTGCTAACAATATTAATAAAGTGGGTCAAACCGATATGTGTGTACCTACATACTAAAGTATTTTAGCAGGGATTTTTACAATTCCGCTTTAATGCGAAATTCCCGGGAAATTTAACTGCATTCCGACTTACTTTAACACTGCACGACACATCGCTCATTTGCTACAATGTGATCATAACATATTGTTCGCTATGTTTTTCTTTATAATCACCTTTATTGTGGTTGCCGAATTTGAAACAGTGTTAAAAATGAACACTAATGGTCTGTTCGACGATAGCGAATGAAGACTTCGTTCGGAAAGTGCAAAGAAGGCAAGCAAAACACATTAAAGGCCAGTTTACACGGGAATACTATGTATTACGACTTTGTAGAATCAAAATAATATGAAATTCTCTCCGTGTTTAAAAGAAAAAAATAAAAGTCTGTTGTAAGTATTTTTCATGTTTACACGGATGGTAACTATAAGTAAAATTAAAAATAATAGCAAAAAAAGCATATGGTTACAGTTTTACAATTTTAACAAAAACAACATAAAAGTTTCTTAAGTTGTTTTTGTAATTGTATTAAAATGCTACCACCTTCCGTTAAAATTCACCCCTGTGGCCGTATTCTGTAATTGGCTAAAGCTAAATCTCTATCGCTAAAAATCTAAAAAGTTGATTTAGCGATTTTTGGCTACGAATGCAATACTGGCATTGGCATTGCCATAAAAATTTAATTCGCCGCAATTTAAGCTTTTAATTTCATCGCTGAAATTTTTCAATTTTGTATTCTCTAAGGCATTTTAGCGATCGAGATTTAGCTTTAGCTAAGCGAATTACAGAATACGGCTGCTGGTGTGATGAAAATAAATAAGTTTGTAAATGGTTTAGAAAAAAAAAACATTTACCGACCGCTTGTCAGATTTTGTATCTGTATTCCCTCTTACTCAATACATTTTGAGTTTACATGATAAGATTTTTCTCATTCTACATCATTTTTCGACATGTCGTAATACATTGTGTTACCGTGTAAACTGGCCTTAACTTGTACATTGTACGTATTTGTTATATAATATTGGCGTTAAAAAATAATCTTTGACCGCAAAGCTAACCCATCAAACCAAATATTTGTCAAAATCATATTTTTTTTAGCTTTATTTTTCCCTTTTTAAAATAAATCTTTTGTTGTAATAGATACTAAAGGGTTAAAAAAATTAGTATGCACACTTTGAAGTTTAGAATATTAAAATAAAAATCATTAAGAAAAAATATATGCATACAAATAAATATTTGTAAAAAAAAACATCAGTAATAATAAAACGTCAATAAGTTTTAACTGAAGGTCATCTTCATTTGAATCTCATTAATAACGAGTTTAAACGTGACGGGATTAATTATTATTTTTTTATTATAATTTTTTTAATTTATAAAAAATACAAACTAAAATTTCTAAAAAAAAAAAAAAAAAGCTCTAAACAAAAATGTTATAATTTTATTTAGCAAAAAAAAAAAAAAAACAAGCAACAATTACCGGTTTAAAACAATATCAATAACTTTATTATAAAATTTATTAATGCTTAACAAAAACAAATAAAAATTCTCTATTCAGCTATGGGGAATCTTTTATACGCACCACTGAGAATCATAACTTTTTCTAGAGCCTACGTTATATGAAATCTGTGGCCGTGTTCTGTAATTCGCGAAAGCTAAATCTCTACGAATGCAATACTGTAACGTACACTAGCTCTATTGTTGTAGTTGTTTCTTTGGCCATAGGTATGAATTTATGAATGGTATTTTTGTCAAGCTAATAGGGATATTTTTTGGATATTTTTGGAGGAACTTTTTTTTTAATTAAAAAAAATATTTCACTCGAAAATTTTTATATATGCAAAAATATGCATTTAAAACCAAAATATGCAAAAATATGCATTTTAACCAAAATATGCAACAATATGCAAAAACAAATTTATGCAATTTTAACCCAAATTTAATGATTCGGAAAGATAATTGGTCAACTTCGATCTTAGACTATCGACAAAAAACATGCATTTGCATGGAAATCGCATCCCTACACATAAACAATACAGACTTACAATATGAAATTTAATCACATGCATAACGAAACAGTCCGAACTTGCACAAATTTACCCAAAAGCGTCCCACGTAACAATTTTTGTGCAATTGAGAGAGTAATTTTTTTTTTATTTCCTATACAAATTTGCACGAACTTTTTCTTTGGGTAAGTGCAGACAAGAAAAAGCAATCAGCTGTTTTTCTTTACATATAAAACTGATAATTCAGGAAATTTACAAGCAAAGGAAAAGTGTAGTTTTAATTAAAAAGAAAAACATAATAAAAACCAAAATGTTAGGTTTTTGTAAAAAAATTAAAGTGGTAAAAACATTGTTTCCCTTAATCTTTAATATAAAAAAAATCAAACAAAATATAAAAAAATGCAATGATGCAAAAGTTTTGGTTGTATATTGTTATGACTTTAAGGCGTCTAAAATCACTTAAATAGATCTTAAATTTTAAAAGTAAGCACCATTAGTATTTGAAGAAGTGCAAAAATGGTTTTTTGCGTTCCAGCCATTTTTGATAGTTTCGGCAAATTTAGAGAGTACGAAATCTTATGGAACACACCTATTGCTAAATTTGGCAATGCTATACAAATTTTGTTCACCGCAAATTTTCAAATTTTGTATTTTCTAAGGCATTTTAGCGATCGAAATTAAGCTTTAGCTAAGCGAATTGCGGCTGCTGTGATTACAATTTATTGCCATATAAACCTTATTAATGCCAAATTGCATGGCATTGTTGTCATTCGTTACGGTCTTAGGCGTGTTAAAGCGTTTTCCGAGAGTGGGCTTACTGTGGACGAATTTGAATTCAACTCCCTAAAAAAATGTTCATATAAGACGTGATAATTTAAATTAGTTCAGGTGAGGGCGAAATAAACTTTTAAGGGGTCCCCTGTTTCACCTTTTTTTGCACTCATAAGGCTACAAACAATATTTCTTCAATTCTCAGGTGGCGTTGAAAACTCAGCTGAGGTAATTTTTTTTCTTAATTAGAAAGAGGATCAAATGTTGCTTGTGTTTTTGACATATCGGCCAACGAAAGCAACAAATTAAATACAATATTGTGTTTTTGGTGTTGTGCTTACTTGTTATACACTTAAAAGAAAAATTCAATCCTTTCGTACTTAAATCAATCCGAAGCGGTATTAATAGTACGGTGAGTACGGAGTACTTGAATCAAGTAAAGAAATATTGATTCAATCGAAAAATATTTAACTTATCCATATTCAATTCCGAATTCGTACTTGAATTAATCCGAAAATGAGATTCATTTAAGCAAAATTAAGATTAAACCAATCTGAAAATGGTCTTGATTCAAGTATCATAAAGTTGATTCAATCCCGAAATCGTACTTGAAATAAACCAAAAGTAAAATTAGAAGGAGAATTGTATTATGATTGATTTACTCAACCGTTTAACACCTTACAGAATTTCAATTATAAAACACCGGCATCATTCCCGACATGGTTTTTACTTTAAAAACTTAATGTACATATACATGTATATATATATATATGAAAATATAAACTAAATGAGAAGCAAGAGTTCTCAATTTTACTTTTTAAACATGAAAATAATGTGTTTTCTTCTTGTTCTGTTATTTTTGCTGTTTCTTCACACTACAAGCAAATCGTACTTGTGTGAAGTTGTTGTAGAGTCTGGAACAAACTTTGATAAGTTAAATGAGATTAAAACGCCCACTTTATAATTTTACTCTCAACCACTACCAACGAAAAGTTTAATTATTTTTTACTTGTTACTTATTTTTGAGTTCGACTCGTACTTAAAGTAAGTAATCAAAACTTAATTTATCCCGAATGATTTTCTGTCTGTGTAGTATCGCCACCACCGTTTATTCGATGAATTCGCCTTGGTTAGGAAGGTAAGTTGTTTTCAACTGAAGTTAAGACAGACGAACGTGGCTAAAACGACTTGAAATTTACTTTTTAACTTGGTATTCTACACTGAATGACAAACCTACTTATGCTCTCTTTTACCACTTGCTATAAAGGGATCTAAAAGCGCTTTCAAATTAAAATGCACAAAATGAAGAAGAGATTGTTTAAAAAACAATAAACCTGTTGCTAACAATATTTTTATTTATAATAATTAAAGAGTTTCTTTGAAAAAAAAAGAAACCTCATTAAAATTAAAATGCATAATTAATCTTAAATTTCATAATGAAATCTACTTTTAATGAAAGGCTTAAAAAACACAAACGACAAAGAAATCAAATACCACCCCAAAACAACGAAAACAAAGGAAAAAACATTTTATCCCAAAAACAAAAAATCAGTGATAAATTTTGAATAGCATGCAACTAAAACCCCTATTACACTATTCTACAAGTCTTAAAATTTTTGTTCTCACAAAATCCAATGATTTTTGGCATATTTTTAATAACATGCTGCACTATTTCCAGTGCTGGGATACTATCGATATTTTCTACTCGCCATCAAATTTCGTCTGTCCAGCAAGAAAAGTCCATACATAGTGTTAATTGGGACTTAGGAAACATTTCCCAAAAATCTACGTATTTTTTAACATTTCATAACAAATTGTTTCACAGTTTCAAACATTTTGAATTTATTTGATTTTTTGACCTGCCGTAATACTCTGTATTATACTGTTAAAGGGCCTTAAGAAGCACTCAGTTAGTTGTTCGCTGTGTAATTAGGTAGGAGAAAAAGAAAGAACAAAACACATAAACACAAATTAAATCTCATAATATATTTAAATTAAATGTAAAATTTAACACTTGAACGCAATTACCCATACACAGCCTTGCACACTCTAAAGGAAAACAAACCGTTAGAAACTCCTTTGGGAAAAACTCTGCATTAACGCTCTCCAACTGAAACGTTGTTAGTAAATTAAGTTGGGAAGTGAAGGAGTGTGTAAATGAATAGTGAGATTTTTTTTTATGTGTAAAAGTTTATTTTCAAAAACTCCGTTAAAAAGAAATTTAACGTATAATTTGTCATGTCATGGAATTAGAAGAGTCGTGTGCAACCAGTGTTGCCAATAAGTAATTCGGACATTTCACATGACTGTGTACCAAATTACATATTTGAAGCATAATCGAAAAAGTTGCTTTGAATTCAACTTGCAAAACTTTATTAATATATAGGCACGTATTCACGCGAATAACTTTTTTCCGAACATATGCGGTAACTTCGGCAGAAAAAGCGCACAAAAATGTTTTTTGCAAGCCTAAGCAACATGCATTTTTAAAATTAGCTATGAAAGGTTTTGCTTGACGCAACCCAACTTATTGACTTAGTTACCCATTTACTACACATAATTATTGCGTACTTAATTGCTATGTTTATTGCCATTTTGCTCATTACTGTTCAATAAATTGCGCAATATAAAACAAACACAAATTCTTAGGTCTCTAGAATTTACACACTTTTTTTTACTAAATACCACAAAAGTCAAAGAAATTAAAATCAAATTTGATAGTTTATGTTAATCATTATTTTTTAAAAAATATTTGAACAGTTCAAGCCGTGTCGGATACTTCTTCTTTTCTTTGCGTGCCGTTTCTTACTTAAGTAGAAAAGCGTAAAGCAATCGGTGTATGACACAATTAAAACTTTGACAACACTCAGGCATTGTTTGTTAAAAAAAATAAATAAAAAAAAAATTATACTTGCCTAAGTTTCCCTTCGCTCTGCGTTCAAAGTCTTTATGTGGCATGTTCATCTTAGATGTCAAAGCGAATCTCTAATGAAATGCTTCTGATAGTTTATGTTTATTGTTGGAAAAAAGAGAACATGCTATGGAAAGTGAAAAAGGTCAGGATTTAAACAGCAAGTCAAACTGTAATGGAAACTGAAAAAATGACCAAAACTTATTTGCAGTTTTTACAACACAAGTGACTCAATTTGTTGAGTGTTTTCCATATAAATTTTACTACACGTTCAGTCACTTGTGTTGTGTAAACAGCACATTAATGTTCGAAAAGCCAATCTAGACGGTCAAAATTAAACGAAAATATAGAACTTAAAGTAAAATTACACACTGTGTACAACTTAAGTGCTATTTTTAATTTGGCGGTTTTCATTTAGTTTCACTTCATTTTATTTGTAAAACAACTGGTCAGTCATTGACTTGGTTGCTTGTCAAAAATAGTTCGATAGTATATGGTTTTTGGAAATTCATTATAAACAAATGTCGCAGTTAGTGGGACAATTAGGGGATCTTCAAAAAATTATAAAAAAGAAATAATTATGCATTTAGTCTCAAAGTTTAGCAAAGAAAAAAAATTGCAACAGATAAAAGTGCAATTTTGTGAGAATATGTGTACCGAATTTGGGCAATTGTTTCTCCCACCGTTCATCATTTATAAATAAATAAATTTTTTTTGCCACTTTCACTTCTCCAATCACGCCCACATTTTGTCGGATATTGTGCGTTGATAACTAAGTTTCTTGTACCTTATTTGAAAGCTTTGGCTCTTTCCGTTTTCCAAATATATATAAATCCATAATATTTTTATATGGGAGGTGGCACGCCTACTTCTCTAACCACGCACATTTTTTAGAGAGGTTTAAATAATCACGATGCTTGTACCTAATTTGGAAAATTTTATTCCTGCCATTCTTTAGATTAACAGCAAAAAAAACACAACAAGGGGTTTATAAGTAAAAGTAGAGGCAGTCGCCGTTATTGGCTCATTTCTCAGCCATTTGTAGACAGCTCTGGCTGAATTTTAAAAGCAAACTCATCCGGAGTATATGTGACATAAATAGTATAAGAACCTTGTCCCCATCTTTCTGGGGTCTTCGTAAAACCCATTTCAACATACACACGGATAGACAGACAGACAGACAGACATCGTTAAATCAACTTCGCTATTGCTAAGGACCCAGAATATGTAATTAAATAATAGGGGCTTATATCAATATTGTAGAATCTACAAGCGGAAGAATAAACTTATCTATACACAACCTTTTCCTTCAGTGAAGGGTCAACCATAACATCCATTAGGACATAAGGCATTCCCGTACTATGAAGCAGATTTGTAAGGGAAAATTTTAAAGAATAACTGCGACAACAAAAAATTCCGTGAAAGAGTTATCTTAAGCTTCTGTCTAAAATAAACGAAAAGCCTCTCAAAAACTTGAAAAAAAAACAAAATAAAAAAAAATTTGATTCCGGGAGGAATATGCGATCAGTTTCGCACTCTGCTTAAGCAAAATACAGTTTCATGAAACTTAAAAAAAAAGTTTCCTTGATTTCAATATGGTTTGACACATATGATCTACAGGTATTCGCTCAGTGGCACATTTTGGTTACGTTATGCACATTTTGGTTACCGGTTTACTCTCACCAGTATTTATATGCGTTGAATAAACAACCGCTTTTTGTGTCAACATTCTATTCAAAGTACAAACTCGCCTTATAAAATTCATGGCTTCCGTAGGCGAAGCTTTTACATTTCTTCCTTACAAACCTGCAATGCTTGAAGCTCCATTTTTTATTGGGTATTGCAACAAATATTCCTAAAGTTTTAAACTTTCTTGCTTTGGTTTTTATTATAAAAAAATTCCAACTAACCATTAAAACGAAATAATGGTTCTTTTTCATTACAACAATTCAAATGTAAATAAACAAGTAAAACGTATTTTTATTGTAAACTTTATGAAAAATATTCCTCTAATGTACAATTAATTTAATTGTCCACACTGTTGCCTATCTAATATAGGGGGTTCCAATAAGAGATTAAATTTGGTTATGAAAACACACTACTTGTTTTAAGCAAAATCATCGAATGTTTATTAACGTTCAGAATCTGACAATCGCACGGTTTTAAATCGGTGACCATATTTTTCAAACGAAAATATGACATTTCAAATGATAAAAAGTATCAAAATTATTGGATAGGTAATAAGATAATTCAAAGAATGTGATACTATTAATTCATAAACTTATTTTATTGTCTATGAAAAATTTAATAAAATATACCCAGAAATTCATATAAAAAAATTATGTAAGTCTTTAAAACAAAAAAATTTTATAATGAAAAATAATCGATATATTTCTGTAAAAGTAATTTTTTTAAATATGTATATGACTAAAGCCACACTTGTCAAATATTTGACGAAAAAACGGAACCAACAAGCAAACTAAATAATTATTTCCTTTATTTTTAATATTTATTTTGGTTATAATTCCACATCTTACAGAAAACAGTTGTTTGCTATGTCTAGCTGTATAATAAGCATTATTTTGTGATATAAGAGTTTGTTAAATCTCTCTAACTATTAACAAAAGTAGTGGTTACGCTTGTTTGGTCAAATATTTAATAGGTGTGACCGTAGCTTAAGTTTACATAAAAATAATTTAAATTCTGCACAGTCCATTTGAAATTTGCACTTTGTTATTAAAAGAGATTCTCAAGGGACCATTTTTAATTGGGACTTTTCAATAATCCAAACATTATTAGAAATTGAAAGGAATATTTTTGTTGGTGCGCTAAAGGACGGCAGATACAAATAAAATGCTACAAGCTTCATTATGCCGCCAATCATTTTTTCATTGAAATATCCTAAATGTTCCATCTACATATATTCGATCTACTGATGTATCTTTTCTCCACCTCTCAGCCAGTCAAAATCGTCAATACAGAATACTAACGGCTAACTGAGTATGTCAAAATGGTTTTAATATCCAATGGTAAAAACACATTTTCTTTGCGTGCAATTCATTTTAATTTAAAGTCCTTTAAAGTAAGAGCAGCCTCAGGCATTGAAATATGTTGCGACTGTAGACGAAAAATATATTTATGGAATATAAAAGATTGGCTATGTGCCAAAAGTAACCACATTCCAGCACATGGATCATCAAAATAATTTTTGCAATGTCATCGGGCTCCTTCGTTGAGAAAGAAAGTATTCTTTCAATGGCACAAACAATTTTAAAAATCGATCTAACGCTGGCATTAATGTTAATCAGCGTGTTTTGCTGTATTAATGTTGAAATTTTGGGGTTTTGGGAAAATTAAACTTATAGTTTTTGAGTTTAAAGAAGAAGTCATAATCTAACAAATGGACAATTCACTAAATAAAGGACAATCTTCTGTCCTTTATTTTCAAAAAAAATCTTAAAGGGCATCGTATCAAAAAAAAAAAGACTGTCCTCTTAAAAAATGACGAATGATCACCGTATTTATGGTTTTCTGATACTCGTGCGATTTGCTTGCGATCTTCACTTGACAATTTTTTGTCATAATAAACGTTAAACTTCATAAAAGAAACGCTGACAAAAATGTTACACTCAAAAACTTATGTAGTTAAATTCAAACGAAAATTCATTTAAAACAACTTAAAATTCATTTAAAAACCGGATCATTTACATTTCATTTAAAACAAATGATTTTTACATTCATTTTTAATTTTTTTATTTATTAAACAGCATATTCCGTAAAATTGAATACTTTTTACTTTTAAAAAAAAATATTTTAACCGAAAAAAATCAAACTACATAACAAAATAAAAACGAAAAAACATTATTTTTTGGTAGTTTGTTTTTTGAATAACAAACACAAATGTTGAAAAATAAAATTATTTGTAAAATAACTACATTTTTATTCAATTTTAACAGTACGGAAAACGAATTTAATAACCCACAATCAGTTACTGTAATAATTTTATAAGTGTAAAGTTTTTTTTTTTAGACTTTGATGTTTGGTGTAACAAAAAATTGTCAGGTGAAGACCCCACGTAAAGTTCGCTTGAGCATACTTTTACGATTTCAAGCAAAACTTCTTGACATCGCGATTTAAAGAACACCTCTTATGCAGTCAATCGCAAATTTTAAGAGTCGTGCGATTGGTAGAACATGCCCGTTAATTGTAGAGAGAATGATATTAATAATGGCTACGCTTGCAGGACCTTTTCATGAAATTTTCAATCCCCATTTTTGTTGCGGTAATTCAGCTAATATTTGTTTCGATTTTTATTGGCAGACCTTTTTATTGAAAGACCCTATGCCTACAAGATGCATGCATTGCAGTACCTACAAGTGTATATTTATATTAAATCGTATGTATGTAGGTATCTAGAATAAAAGTTTAAAGTAAATTAATTTCAATGCAAATATGTACATATAGAAACAACATTTTTTTAAATAAAATAAATGCTCAACAACAACAATAAAAATAATAATAAAAACATAAATGTACAACACGCAAGCAAACTAAAAATATTTAAATTAGGACAAATCCCTCAAATGTAGAGGTAAAGAACGAGAACGACTAATAACACGACTGCAAGTGCAAAAGTAAAAGCGATAGAAAAAGAACGATATAGCAAGAATCAGACTGTTAATAGGTATATGTATGTATGTATGTATGTATGTATGTACATATGAATATAAACATTAATACATAAATATTTACAATTGTTTGTAAATATGTAAACTACACACATGTAAAGTACTAATGTAATGAAAATTGCATATAATTTGATGTCATTTATATAGAACAATTTACAACGACACCAACAACAGCAGTGGCACACACACTCAACACAGCAACATAAACTAACCACAGCCGTAGCAACTGCAACAACATAGCTACCAGCTGACTTAATGTAATAGCACACGCGTCACCTATAAATTCCGACACACTTGACAACATTTGTTTTTTCTTCGTTAATTTTAAAACAGAACTAAAGAAAAGAAAAATACTCGCAACGTATGATTGAAATGAAGAAAAATGAAAAAAAAACAACAACTTTAATATGAAAAACGTGTCTTGGTAGAATTGGACAAATGTTGCATGCAGCCAAAAGTGTACAACCAAACATTAAGAGAGCATGTATTTGTTACACAGATCAGTAGATTTTTGATACTTCTGGTACTATTTGAAAAAGATAGGGGTACAAAGCATTGTTCGAAAATAAACACAAAATATTGCTCCTTAGTGTTCGGTTCGGTAGATTTGTGGAAAACACAAACGCTTATAGCGTTTGTGTAGAAAATCATTAAAAAAAAACAGCGTTTCCCTGTTAGCCAACTGTCGAACACAAAAATAATACTGTTTTTATCAAACTCAGCAAGAGATGAGAACATTTATGCCCAATTTTCAGGATTGCATTTAAATCTCTATTAAGTTAATTTTCATAAAAACTTAAATCGTATTTAAATAAAGATTGCATTTTTGAGATTTATTTGAAAAAAACAGAATAACCACAATTCTAATTATTATTTGAAAAGTCTTATTTAATTAAGATAAAAGTATGGTAGCACTACTAAATACAAAAAAAATTATAAACAAGTGTATTTATTTACAAGGTGGTCTGAAAAAACAGCTGACTGTTAAAGCTTTGCCTGTTGTTGTATTGTTGTGATATTGAGGCCACCTTACTAAGATATCACAATGGAAACTTAAGTTGAAATTAAGTGTACCACGTTCGGTGACTTAAGTTCCACTTAAGTTTTTAGTGAAGAAGAGAATTTTGTATTTAAAACGATTTTAAAAATAAATGTGTTTTAATATCAATCCTGAAAATTGGCCATTAGTTCCGTTCGGTTTTTTTTTTAAGTCCACACAAACTTCTTTGTGTTCGGTTCGGCTCATTAAAACGTTCCCAACTCCAAAGTTAAAAATAATTTTTCAACGAAAAAATAAAAGTTCGGAGGAACTCTTAAAAAGAGAGTTTTATTTCGCAGTCATAAAATATTCGGCCTAAAATAAAACTCACTTCGCCGTCAACAAATTAAAACTCTTTTAAGGATTTTTATTTTTACGTCTAAAATAACTCTCATTTTGGTTTTCTTCTTTTTTTAATGACGATTAGTTTAATTACAGTGCAAGCTGAATAGATAACACTGCTTAACAAATTGTAGTGACAAGCTTTGGGCGTCAATGTACAAAAAATGAGTTTAACTTAATGTCGGTTAAAATCAAATTCCTGAACCGTTTGACAGCTGCATAAAATTCTCGTTTTAAGAGTTTTATTCGATCTTTTATTCCTCAACTGAGTTGTAGTTTATGACGGCTTAATAAAACTCTCTTTTTAAGAGAAAAATTTGACCTTTTATTTTTACTGTTTTATATGGACTTTTTTGTTTTTAACTCAAAAAATAACTCAGGGACTGAAAATAATTACTATTATTATTTTTTGTAAAGGTTTCGAGAAAAATTCCTTTATTTTCAATTGGGAAGTTTTAGCCATTATCGTTATTTTAATTTGGTTATGGTAAGCAATTAAAGAAAAAAAATTAGTTTGGTTGTTGATAACCTACGTAATTTTTTGGTTACAAATATCTAATGGGAAAAATTATTTATTATTCTGGTTACAAATATCCAATTTAAACAAATAAGAAAGTATAGTCCGTCAATCCCGACCCTACTATACTCCACACCACAACATTTAGACAACTTTTGCAGAGTGTACCTTATTTGGGACCCATGGGCAATCATGGAAAAAATATATTATAAGGTTAAGATTCAGGTCAATGTTCTCACAAGTTGCCATAGGCTTGATTCTTAGGACAATTAGAAACTATGTACCGAATTTCAGCAATTTATCTTCAAAATTACGACTTGAACTTTGAGCACAAAGTTTAAATGGACAGCCATCCGGACGGGTGGATACCTTTAGATCGATTCCCCTTGTGCTTTTAGCCCCTCTTAATAGTTGTATATTTTCCAAAATGTGTTTGTTGCGTTAGACCCACAATACAAACACTACATATATGGAATAAATATAACCATTTTTTCCTTAAGTTACTTAAAATTAATAATTTATATAAAACAAACCAAAAATTAAAGTGTTGTAAGTGTTTTTCAAAAATAGGCACTTTTATAATTTAGAGGCAAAAAATCGTCAAAATGTCTATAAATCGGTAAATATGGCCGGCCTGATCAAAACGTTTCTCGCCAGGGTTGTCAGATTTTTTGAGCTCCATCGCCAAACCGGATGTAAGAAATCGCCAAAAATCGCCAAACAACAATTTTGTTTAGTTTTCGTAACATTTCTTTTTTTTTAATGAAATTTTGCCTAAAAAAAAGCTAGTTCATATATTATTTATTTCAGTCAAAAGCCGCCAAAAATGGAGAAATAATACAAAAAAGTCGCCGAAAGAAAATTTTGTTTTGTTTCTGTTATTTTTTTTTTTTAATAACATCAAATGGAGATCATATATATATTCAGTTAAAAAAACTTAAATTAAGTATACAAGTCTATAAGATCGTACATTTTACCCGTACACTTAGCCCTGTTTCTCGCCAGTTTTTAGCTCTGTTCGTGTTCATATAAAAGGGCGAGAACATGTCATTACATATTTTAAAGATTTAAGAGCGGTAATACAAGGGTATTCGATTAATCGAATAATTTTGGGCGATTAACTTGTCGAATAATTTAAAATTACTTATTTTCGATTAACGAAAAAATTCGAATAATTTATGTCAATTAATCGAAAACTGGTTTTTTCACAGTATTAGTTTTTTTCTTTTTGAGACGAATGAAAACCATCTTCTACCTGACCTTAACAAAACTATTAAAATTGTTAAAAAAATCAATTAAAGATTCACGTGGTATAATGAAAGACTACCAATTTTTTAGAATAGACAAGAAAAATACCAAAGAAATTGGATATGCTTTATAACGCTTTACCTTCAATTTCTCCAACGTCAACAATAAGTAAAGAACCTTTTCCAAATCACGTTTCATCAAAACAAAAGAAAGAAATCGTTTAAAAACATGTACATTTAAACTCTTTTTGATAGATTATTTTAGAAGATTTGCTTAAATTTTGATGCAATTTTTATTTAAAAAATGTTCCTCTTTTAATACATGAATAACTTTTGTTAAATTGTTGTTCTTTCTTTAATAAATTTTTTCTGTTAAAAAATATAATTTTTGGTCTCATTTTTAAACTTTTAAACAAGAGAAAATTAAAATTATTCGATTAACCGAATAATAGTAAATTTTTCGATTATTATTGGATTAAGTTTTTACCTCGTAATAATTATTCACGCGATTAATCGATTAATACAAAACATCGATTAATTGAATAACCTAGTTAATACACATACGGATTTCTTCTTTAAAAAAAACTTATAATTAAATTTTTTCCATATAATTAAAAGCCAGTTAACTGGAAACATACCTGCTAAATTTAAATTGAGTACTCCAATTTCAATTATCTGAGCCGTTTTTTATAGATTTCGAAATAATTTAATGGGTTGCACCACATATAACAGATAAAAAGGTTTTTTGCTTGAGTTCACTGATTACAATTCTGAAAAAAAAATTTTAGATTTAATAAATTTAAATATAACAAAATCAATTACAAAATTCGTACAATATGCTTTAGTATACTTTATTATTGAATGTGTAACGTTTTTTTTTTTTTTTTGTTGCTTCGCCCATTTGCATTTAAGCTGGCGATATATACAGTTTTATATTTCGTATGATTAATGAAATAAAATAAATTTAAACTTTTTAAAACAATTAAAAAGTTGTAAAATACAATTTTAAATGTTGGTGGAAATTAAGCACCAGAGAGCAAACCAAACACTTGGTACTCTTTAAAGCTGGAGGTCCATATCACGCGTTTTCGCCTCTACGCAGTGCATGCTTTTCTAACCTTACTTGCGTTCTACGTTTCAAGTTACATGCAACGCTTTTTATGCAGCAGCCGCACAAGTAAAAATAAAATTTAATTTGTCAAAATCAGCTGATTTGTTCGAACGCTGCTTGTGACCCTTACAAAAGTAGAAAGTAAACCTACTTTTCTCCTCAAAGCATCTAGGCTTTTGTGCATGTTACTTACTACGTATAACTACACAGATTCTACTTTTTTGACAGCTGCGTATGCAGCGAAAAAGCGAGTAACGCGTGGTGTGGACCTCCAGCTTAAAGCATAAAATGCCTTTCACAACTTACCGATAGCTAAAAGTAGACTTTAACCGGCCTTTTAAAAAGTGTTCATTATTAAAACTTTACTTTAACCTAAAGTGAGCGATAAAGTAAATTAAGGTTCATCCTACCTGTTAGGTTAAAGTAAAGTTGTAATAATGGAACACTTTTTATACGGCCGATAAAATCCTATCTTTAGCTATCGGTGAGTTGTGAAAGCGGGCCTAAATGGTACAATTTTAAGACCCCTCTTTCGCATGCCTGTTTTAAAAAATTTTTTTTTTTACTTATAAATGTCAACACACATTAAGTGCGTACGTTTTGTTAGGTGGTTATATTTTTATAAATAAATATTTTTATATTTTACTTCAAGTTCTTGTAAATACGAGTGGCTGTTGCAAAATTAGACTTTATTTCTGCGGAAAGAAAAAAATCAACAAAAAAAAAACTAGGGAAAACCACTTGCATGTCACGCTTATTGGAGGGTGTGCCATATACACATACACAAAAATTATAGAATCGAAGAAAAATTCACTTGTTAAAATGCGGCAACACTAAATCTGGTTGCTACATTACTACCAGCTACAAGTGCAATAATGACATTTTTAAAATAGTTACATGCAAGTAGTGTATACGTATTATCAACGAAAAATCGAGGAAATAGCCGATTGGCTGATAGCATAGTGAAATAAACAGGTGGCAGCACTATGTCAGATGACGATTTTTTGCTCTTGCATTGTTTGTCTAGGTTTATGTCAAAGTTTTGTTTATGTTTACAAAAAGTCCACGTTTTGTGCTGTGATTATTGTATTTTATTAAAGTGTTTGATAATTTTAAATTAAAATAAATAAAATATTGACCATAATTAAATAAAAATTGGCTAAAAATTTATTTATTTCATCACGTTCAGCAGCACGCTTTGATTTTTGGTTCAAGTATTTTTTGACGTAAACGGTGATATAATTTCCATTTTTGTTGTAGTGTTGTATTTGTTGCCGTAACGATGCCACCTGCTTATTCCATGGCTGAAAGTACAAAAATTGTGTGGATGTTACATGCAGTCTACAACTGACATGAAATGTTTAACATTAACACTAATATGATGTTAGTGTTAAGTATGGACTCATCATATTAGAGGTTTTCTCATGTTAAAACACGGTTGTTAATGCAAATGTTTTAACAACGCTTTTATAACATCATGTTATAACAGCAAACAATGTCAGTTGTAAACGTGGAGTTAGTGAAATAGTGTGAGTCAATTAAGTTTTTCGAGCTTGCACTTGCATGTGGAAACGGGGGGTAAGACAAGTACAATGTAGTTAAATTTTTTAATTTATTTATTCTTTAAAAAAAGACACTTCAGCACTAAAACAAAAAAAGAAGTCATGCTTATTACAAATCTTTACAAAGAGAGCACAATGCTGCAATTTTAAATAGTGGACTTTTTCTGGCCATAATTTCATTAACAAAATTTGTTAAGAATTATTTAAATTAGCTATATAAAGTCAAATATGTACATATCGTTGGTCACATGTAGAGAGGCCCTAACACACACACATATGTAGGTATGTAATTGCAACTTTACAGGAAAAGCAAAAAGCATAATAAAAATCGTTAAAATCGTTATTTTGTGTATTTGTGTTTGTGACGAGGTGTATTTGTGTGAAATATTTTGGGATCACTAAAAAACTCAATTTCAATAAAAAAATTAGTTAGGGCCTTTCTACATGAGGCCAACGATATTTTGGTAAAATTAAAACCAATAACATGAAAATTATATTGCAATTCTTTTATATTCACCAAATTTACAACATTAAATTGAATTTAATATAAAAAAATTGTCTTGAAAATTCTCAGATTGTACATACAATTAAGTGTCCGCTATTTTAAATATAAAATTGTTCATTTATTTTAAAACAAGGAATATTTAAAAAGTTTATATTCGGAATTAAGCTCTCTATTAATCTGTGATAACTATATTTCTAATATCGGAACGTGTGCTTAAGCTCCCCGTACACGACATGTTTTTTACATCTGACTTGTCAAATTTTCCACTGCAAAATGCAAACATGTCGTTTGTTACCTTTATAACATTGCTTCTGTAAAAGCTGTCCAAATTTTGTACACAAAGCTGGGTTATCAATACACAAACTCTCTAAAAAAAAATTGATTTCTGTTTATCTGAAGTACGGCAAGAGCCGAAGTTTCCAAATTAGATTCAAGCATATTGGTTAATCGTTGTTCGATTAATCGAGGAATTTTTACGCCATTATTTGATCGAATAATCCAAATAGCCAATTTCGAATAACGAATAACTCGAACAATTTTTGGCAATTAATCGATTAAGATGAATATCTTTAAAAAATCTACTTTTTTTAAATAAAAATATTGGTTTTCAGATTTCTAACTGTTTAATGAATATAAAAAAATTAAGTGATTTTAAAAAAATTGTTAACTAAGAATGTCCATCGACTTCTATTTCACTCGATTTCTAGGAAAAAAAAATTGGTTTTAAACATTTTTCAAAACTAACTGGCACCTCTCACAAAATATGCCGAAACTAAAAATACAAAAATATAAAAAGTAAATAAAAAATTGTCTTGAAAAATATAAGCTCAAGCCTATATTTAATACCCGCATTAAGTTAAGCAGGCAGGGACACAAGCGCAAATTATAAACCGAAAAAAATTATTTGTACCCGCCTGCTAATAGACATAACTGTACTAAACTTTGGCTTTCAGATCATTTTATAGTCTGTTAAGGGCCAAATACAGATTTCAAACGCTCGTCCAGCAGGCAAATTCACTCGTATATGAACGTGTGCTGGACGTAATATTCGCTGTCATATCTAAATTTTTTGATTTTCCATCCAGCATCATCGGTGTGACATATACAAACACATGTTCACTAATACTACCTTAGCGCTTGAAATAAAACACTTGACGTGTACAGGGGTCTTCAAACCGAATGAGTGGAAATTTAATTTTGTTTTCCTTAATCTTGTTTTGGTCTTTTTAGACACAGGTTTAATGAAATATATTTTGCTATAACTTTTTTATTTTTACATATAAAGAAGGTATGAAGAATGAACACTTGATAACGTAACATGAACTTTTTGATTTTTTGAGATATGACTATGTTGCAATAAAGGAGCGATATGAATTGTTATTTGATTGTTTACTGTTAAACTAAATGTTTGTTTTATTGTTTTTTTTTGTGTTTATTAATATAATTAAAGAAAGTATCAATTCATGTAATTTAGGTTTTTATTACATTGAATAAAATTATTCGAATTATTCGAGTAATTTGAACAATTTAAAAACCTTACTCGATTAAGCGAGCAAATTTAAAATTCAAAAATCGATTAATTTCTTACTCGAACAAAATTAAAAGTCAAAAATTTGGATACTCTAATCAATTCACAAAATTCGACGAAATGTGGGCAGAATTGGAGAAGCGGGCGTGGCATAAATTAGAGTGATTTCTATATATATAATATAGCCCTCCTACTTGCTTATTGCATCCAATTTCGTTAGATTGGAAACGAAGTTCGATTCATATCTAAAAATTTTTATTTTACAAATCCCTTTAAAAAAAATATAGCCCAGGATCACCTTGGGAGTTTTTCCCCTTTTTCCATTTTTCCTATGTTAATTCAATTGTTAAAATAGGAAAAGGGAAAAAACTCCCAAGGAATTTTTATTCACGATAGGGGTGAATAAAAAAACGATTTTTTAAAAGTTTGAAAAGCAGTTTTGTCCAGTTTGCAAAATGGGTCGAATATGTATCGAAAAAAAATCACTATTTCAAGTGCTAAAAAATATAGATATCCATGATTTTATTATTTATTAAAATAAGCCGATTTATAATAAAAATTAGACAAGTATCACATACGAGATTGTCTTAATTTCGTTGCGCAACTTTTTAACTTCAGATTCCGGTACATTCGGAATCCCGTAAATTCAAAAAAAAAATTGTTTAACATGCACGTTGTGTCAAGTATAAATTAAATGTTGATGCATTTTAAAACACAACCAAATCATTTTATTCAAAAGAAAGACTCTACTGCTAAACATTCGTTTTGTATTGATTTGCTTTTTGAATTCCATTTAAAGGTCAGCTGCTAATTTGGACTATAAAAAAATAGTAATAGTATTAATTTACGCAACATTTTCAGAGAAAAAATTGCACAAGGTTTCTTTAAAAAATGTTAAACATTTAAAACGATGAACAGCCAATTTAAGGTCTAAAATTGTAAACAATCAAAATGCTAAATGTAGGAGGGCTTTGGGGGAAAACGTCCTGATGCCACAATTAATTTTTTTTTTTTTTTTAGAAAAATTAAAATTGCAATTGTTGTATGTATGTGGTTGTAGTTGTTGTTGCCGTTATTATGATTTGTTAATTGTGTGTGTACGTCACAGAGGATTTTATTGTTCTTGCTGTTACATTTTCTCATTGTTAACGTTGATTGTTGTAGTTGTGCCAGTGTTGCCGCGAGTGAAAAAATAATTACTCTGCTCTTGGTCCATAAATTATTTAAAATCATATAAAATTGCACAACAAATCGCGAACTTTGGACAACAAGGCTCTATCTTACATGTAAATTATGTGCAAATAGAACTAAGGTCCTAAGGTCGCGAAATCATAAAAAAAGTTTTTGCAGCGACATTTTCAATTGCTGGATTACGAGAAAAAAAATTCCGGCTGATACAACTGAGACACTGAGTCAACAATCTTAGAAAACGTGTTACCTAAAATGTTTTTGAGTGATGATACGATATTTTACCCCTCGTTTATACTGATTCGTAAAATCCAGAAATACTAATTTCTGCATTAGTTTAAAGATCACAAAAGAATGTAAATCATTTTCTAATCCATTCAAAAATATTAGGATGCAAAAATAATTTAAATATTTGAAAATATATAATACAGTTTTACATAATCTATATATATAAAAGAGTTGCTTGGTGACTGACTGACACATTTATCATCGGCCATCACAAACCGCTGACCCTAGAAACTTAAAATTTGGACTAGCGTAAAAGAATGGTAAAAACGGGAAAATTCGGTAACCTTCTATCTCAAAAACTAAAAGAGATGGAAAATAAATGTAATACTTATCGTTGTTCTTTAGAAAAATAAGCGGACAGGTGTCTGGTACTTTTTTGAAATTCGGCCACATTAGGGAGTAAACTGGTCAAATCTGAATTTTAGTACTTGTTTGCACAACATCTATCTTTTGAACCAATAAACATAGAAACAAAGTTAATACCACATTCGAAACTTATAAAAAAAACATAGGTTCTTTTTCGAAATTCGAACATTTAAGGGGTGAAAATCGTAACTATTTTTGGAACTTTTTTTTACAAAACCTTTTACTCCATTCATTGACATATTCGTACTTAATTATGGGCTGCCACTACAATACTGAAATTTTTGATACTTTAATGGGGGAAAAATATAGTACCCACAAAAGGAAATACGGGAAATTTAATATTTTCTTTAGCTTTTTAGTTCTGCCAAAGTAGCGGGTTAAATGCTAGAATTTAAACAAGTTTAAACCTAGAAAAATAAACTTTGGCATAAAAATATTTCCACGAAGAAAAATGAGACGCTAACGAAGTAGCGGGTATATGCTAGTTATTCATAAAGTGGCAACGTCAGTGTTGCCACCTCAGGTGTAATTACACATATCATGTGTAATTTTTTTCACGTGTAGCCCATGTGTAATTCATGAGTAATTTAAAATTTTAGCATTTTGTAGCACTGATTTTTGTTATTATTTTGTCACAAGATATAAAAAGGTTTAATATTCTTGGCAAAACTTAAAAATTGAATCAAAAGAATGGAAGTGTTAAGAGAGCTGAACTAAAAATGGTTGCATCATTAACTACTAACCATTTGGCATTTAAATAGCTTTTGTCACAATTTATTACCTTTGTATAACGACGAAACATCCCAGGTACATTATTCAATTTTTTTTTTTTTATTTCAAAAGACTGGATAATTGACTGAAAAAGAAATGTTTGAGCTTCTCAAAAACACAACTTTTGAAAAAAGGAATCCTTTTGAAAATCTAGTTGGATTTCCACCAGATACACCTAATGTTATGTTTGGACAAAATATTTTCGCGACAACATGTACGCTTACATTTTGAAAATTTTCAGCTTTACAGTAATTTGGGGGGAGAATCTTACTGGAAAAAGGTTTTTGAAATAAAAATTCCTTGGGAGACAGTTTATTTCAAATAGTTAGTTTTGTTTTAGTCATTTCAAATTCTGCTGCGCAAAGAATATTGAGCAATTTTAACAATTGTACGACAGATTTAAATAGGAATCCAATCATTATAAATAAAAAGTGGAAGCTATAAATATCTGGAAAAATCAAAAAAAAAAAAGTTTCTCAATGAAAAAACGATGACTAGTTAATTTTTGGGAAAAAAACGCAATCGCTACTTTTTTTTTGTTAACTAAATTAAAAGTGTATACATATTTGGGGTATTCACAAGGTGTGCTATCATGTTATATTGTCATAATGTTCTAACATTTTGCAATGATTTAAAAAAATTGTTGTTGCTTTCTAAACAAAAAGTGTCTTGAATTAATAGAACTTTGCTTGGTATGTTTATTGTGCTGTCGTAATTAATCAGAAGAGACCTGCGCGGAGCAGCTGAGCCGAACCGCATTAGTTTTTACAGCCGTCGCCGTTGATGGTATAGTTTTATCCGGCTAACATCCGAATTGAACCTGCGGCTAACAATTTTTGCAACAAAACTCTTGCGGAGGCAAATTAAATCGGCTTAGGACTCTGATGTTTAGTAAACAAACAAAATAAAATTTATTTGTGGTTTGCGTCTGAAAAATGGAAAATAGCCAGGAAAGATCTAATTTAATTTATTAATTCATGGATTAGAATTAAAAAATATTTTTATTTTTGGTAAATATTTATTTTTTATATTTGTTTTAAATCAGCTGACTTAAATTCAAAATAGCACACTAAATTACGAGGGGTTGTTCATAACAGTCGTATATTTTCATGTTATTATTTTAAGACTTATGACTTTATGACACCTTGTGAATCCCCCAATTATGAAAATCAGAGTAAAACTCGTGAGTTTGCGAATAAAAAAGAGATAGCATGTGTAATTTGTATTTTCCATGTGTAATTTACCATTTCGGTGGTGGCAACACTGGGCAACGCTGAGTTGTGCTCTTCTCTTTGTTGTTTTTGTTGCTTTTATTATTAGTATTCTTATAGCTCGAACACACCTGTATAAATCTCTTGTTTGCCAGCATTGTTTTTCTTTTATTCTATTTTTTATTTCAATTTGTAAAGAAATTAAAAATGAAGAAAAAAACAAAAATAATAAAAAGAAAACTTGGTCAAGTGAGAAAAACCTTGTGACATTAATTTGGTTTTGTTTTTGTTGTTTTTATTGTTGTATCTTTTGCATTTGTTAGTTTTCTTGGCTTAATAGTGTGGCAAGTAGCAAGTACTTCTACTACAATGTACTTGGTAGTAGTTTTAGTAGGAAGTAGTACAAGAACAATTCATAATAGTAGTAGCTTTTGAAATAGTATTTAGTAGTAGTTGTTCAAAAGCTGGTTGGTAGTGATAAAAGTAGTAGTCATTTGTTTATCACCACTTAAGTTATTATACTATTTTTTTAATAAACTGTATTTTTAGTATTTTCGTTGATTTCAGTTTTTTGTATATGCAAGAAATACGTTTAAACACATATGTATGTATGTTTATTTAGGTATATTTGTATCTTAATATACAACAGAAAAGGGGCTTTAAAAAAAACAACAACAAGCTAGCAGGTATGTATGAATGTTAACATAACAACAGTGTTGCCACTAACGAAATGGAAATGGAAAAAACAAATTGCACTTGCTATCTCTTTTATTTGCAAACTCACGAGTTTTTCTCTGATTTTCATAATATTTATAAACTTTTAATTTAGTGTAAAAAAATAACGATTGCGTTTTTTTTTCAAAAATTAACTAGTCATCGTTTTTTATATTCTGGCCCCAAATAATTATAAAGCTGAAAATTTTCAAAATGTATGAGCACATGTTGTCGCGAAAATATTCTTGACACTCCTAAAGTCTGCCGAGCCTTCGACGCTTCCAAATGCATCTGGCTATTTGCCTTTTAACAACTTAACATCAGAATTATACTGTCCAAACATACCATTAGGTGTATCCGGTGCAAATCCAACTAGATTTTCAAACGGAATCCCTTTTTCTATAATTGTGCTTTTGAGAAGCTCAAACATATCTTTTTCAGTCAATAATCCACTCTTTTGAAATAAAAAAAAGGAATACTGTACCCAGGATGTTTCGTCGTTATACATATGTAACAAATTGTGACAAAAGCTATTTAAATGCCAAATGGTTAGTAGTTAATGATACAACCATTTTTAATTCAGCTCTCTTAACACTTCCATTCTTTTAATTAAATTTTTAAGTCTTGCCTAGAATATTAAACCTTTTTACATCTTGTGACAAAATAATATCAAAAATCAGTGCTACAAAACGTTAAAATTTTAAATTACACATGGAGTCAATTACACATCGGCTACACATGAAAAAAAATTACACATGATATGTGCAATTACACATCAGGTGGCAGCACTGCACACCAAAAAACTATTTGTATCTACATACTAAAAAAAAAATCATAAAGTAGGTAAAAGAAAAACAACAAATAGTAGCACTTGACATGTCTCTTAAAAAAGACAGTAGAATAATAAAAGTTTTTCTTGCAATTCTGATTTTATATTTTTTCTTCTACCCCTTTTCTAAGTAGGCATATCGGTTTAAAATAGTTGAACAACGAAAGTGTGTTTTTAACAAAAAAAAAATTTTTTTAAATACACACAAGTATTCATTAATAAAGGGTCTTTTACTCTATACTACCGAGTGTTACGAATTTTGATCCACCAAAAATGCCAGTAGCTAGAGGATTGATATTTGTCTATAGAATGACAGCCATTGCTGTGGCGGTAAAGCCGGCCACTCACGTACAGACTTAACTGTTAACTGAGATGTACACACGTGCAGTTCAATACTTCAGTTTTTAACATGGATTCGAACGAGCGATTTGGTTCACTTGGTTCTGTTTACACGACATGATACGCACTCTCGCTCGACACAAATTGAACTGGGAACGATACAGTTGAACCTCCAAACACTTTCACTTCAGTTGAAACTGTCAGTTAAAAATATAAAATATTTATATGTTTCAGTTAAACTGAACCGTTGAGCTGAACTGTCAAGTTATTACCCACATACGTACAGTTGTAACTGAAGCAATAACAAAAACGTTTCATGTTGTTAAATTTTTTTCTTCATTAGAATAATTTTATGATAATTAAATTTGATGAATTTGAGCCTGATTAAAAAAGAAAATCAAATTTGGATTAAAGAGAAAAAAAAATTTCTTTCGTAGATTAACATTTAAAACAAACTGTAAGAAAAGATAAACTCACTGTTTATTGTTGTTGTTTTTGTTTAAGCTTTGATATTGTTGCAAGTTAAACTGAGGTTTATAATTCTTATTCGCTTAACAGTTTTATTTGTATAATATCTTAAGCTTTTCTAAAATCTTTGGATGAAGTTTCCTGACGATGTGGCCTAAGCAACCAGTGAAATGCGCATAGGAATAGCCTTTCCTTTCAACAGTAAATTTCAGTTTCTCAATAGTATGAAATGGGAATTTAGCACATTTGTAAGAAACCTTGTTAATTTATTTTTGAATCCCAAGAAAAACGTTGAAAAACAAATTTAATTTTTTTTTTTAATATCGATATACGAAAGATATTTTCTTTTCGGCATTGTGGGACAGTCAGTAAATAAATTTTAAAATGCTAGTTGCGCTTGCAATTTGATTTTAATTGGCAAACCTGTCAGAAAAACATTTAACAAAATATAAACCCAAAATTTTCTTAAAGTTTATATAAAGGGTGTCCCAAAATTAACGCAAGATTTAAATTTGTCGCCATTTGTGCAGTACAGTTTAAGCAATCATAGAAAAAGTGTTTTCTATTTAATTAAAATCTTGCGTTAAATTTGGGCCCTCCTTTTTATATTTTATTTTTTGTTCCAAAAAGAAGACAACAATCAAATCTAGGCAATACCATAATAAATCGCCACTCGCTAACAGAAAAACTCCTAGTTTTCATCTTTAACTTGGCAACATTCACTGATAGCTAAAGGTAGGATTTTATCGGCAGTATAAAAAGTGTTCCATTATTACAACTTTACTTTAACCTACCAGGTAGAATGGACCTTACTTTACTTTATTGCTCACTTTAGGTTAAATTAAAACTTTAATAATGGAACACTTTTTATAAGGCCGGTTAAAATCTACTTTTGGCTATCGGAAAGTTGTGAAAACGGGCCCTCAATCGCATAACCAGCTTCTAAAAGAATCTGACATAAAATATAAATAAATTACTTTGTATAACAATGATGACTACACAATATTTAATTTATTTTTAATAGTAAAATTCAGAAATTCCACAAAAAAAATTAATTTTAATAAGCAAAAAAATCACTTTTTTTATTTTATTACAGAAAGTATGATGAAATTATTGTAAACAATGAAAAAACAATTTTATTTGTAAACACTAAATTCTACTTAATACTGTAATTAAAAAATAAAATACTAATATACAAACGAAAAGTAATTAAGAAAATTTTGTAAAAAAAAATATTCAAGTAAAATCAAGTTTGAGGGCCAGTTTTAAAATCTCTACAAAAACAATTAATTACACTGTGCTATTCGCAACTTTTAACATTGAACTCATGTAAGCTTTACCAGTAGGATGTCTATCTTGATGCAATTGGCGACTAGAACTGGGTATTGAAAAGAGTATGGAAAAACAATTTCAAAAAGTAATTAAGAAAAATTTAAACAAAAAAAAATTTTCAAGAAAACTCAAGATTTAGGGCCAGTTTTTAAATCTCTATAACATCCATCAAAAACGCTGCGATAATCATAAGTTTTATCAGCGTACTCGAATTAGCTCTACCAGTAGTGGGATATACTACTTGTTAGAATTTGCGACTAATATACGGCCATGTTATGACCACCGCGCGATTTGAAATCGTAAAACGGCAGATTTATTTTATGGTGGTCTGAAGCTCGTGTGTTTTGCTTACGATCTGTCATAGTTTCTTCAAAATACTCTAGTTCCCTTACATGTGATCTTCACCTGACAATTTTTTGTAATACCAAACGTCAAAGTCTATACAAGAAAAATTTAACATTTTTGTCAGCCTTTTTTTTATATGAAGTTTGGCGTTTATTATGAAAAAAAATTGTTAGGTGAAGACCCATTGTAAGGGAACATGGGGTTAAGCATACTTTTTCAACTTCTTGCTTGATTGTGATTTACGGAAAACCTATTATTCGATTTCGAGTCAGAATCGCAAATGTTAAGCGTTTTGCCTTTCTCAGAATATGCCCGATAGGTTATTCCAAAGAGTTATTTTTACTGAAGGAATTGGAATTTTTATTAAAATTTATTGATAATTTTCTTGGCTGAGCTGGGGCTCGAACCTGGGTTTAATTTACAAGTTTCAAGAATCACCACATTCTTTCATCAGAATTCTTTGAGGTCTAACCTCTGCACCACTGCGGTGCCTGCCAGCCAACAGTCAAACATCAATCTTTAACCTGTGATACTGGTGGTTCGAAATTTGCTGTAATTATCATTTTTAATTTATTCACATGTTGCTTAAATTTAAGTAATTAAAGTTGAACAATGATCCCGCCGAAATTACAAGAAATATATTTTTAAGGTACATTAGTATAATAATTATTAATCTCAAATATCGCGAATATGAGCACCAACTTCGAAAATGACTAACACCATTGAAATTAGCGTACTAAATACGTCGGTTTGCCGCACGGAACAAAAATGATATTTCTAGAAAACCGATAACTAAGGTTTGAATTTATTTTAAAAATAAACTGCACGATAGATTTTTTGTTAGAAATAACGGGGGTCGCGTAAAATGTTTTCTATTGAACCGTAAAGTCGGTTTACGGCAAGATTACTGTTACTGTTACTCCCGGCTAACTGAGCCTTAACAAACAGTAATATTTTTACTTTTACATTAAAAATTTGTCTGTGTTCATACGGCTCATGTTTTAATGACATGATTGCTACTTTATAGGCGAGAGGGACGAGGGGAAAAGAAACGAGTACACAGATGCATGTACTGTCAGTACGCTTTGCTTTTTCATTCGTTGTTTAATTTTGTTTTTGTTTTCAATATCAAAAAAGCAAACATGCATACACACGACTTTACAAAATAAAAACATGTCGTCAACATGACATGAATCATTTGAACGACAATTCATGTTCAAAGAAGAAAAAGGAAGAATCATGTCAATAAAACATGAGCCGTATAAACGCAGACTTTGCTTCATAGCACAAAAAGTGACGTATGAAGCAAAACAATGTTTGGAGAACTGTAAAATTGTATTCTTTATTAGAACTCGATATCTCTTAATAAAATCGAGATATCGAAAAAAGAGATTAACGATTAAAAAAGAGAGCACATTTATTACATAGAATTGATTTAAAACAAAATTTTTGTAAAAATGTGCCATGAACCACCCGACGAATTAATTTTACCAGCTTAATTACTTAAAATGCACATTACTGGTCAATTCCTGCCAAAATAATTTTTATTTTAAAATTTTAATGATGTTTTTGCGGTAAATTAAAGCAAACACTACAAAGTATACAATTAAACTATTAGTAAAGGCCGTTACACACTATCCCACAAAGTCTTATGCGCCCCATACACTTTTCAAATCAATTGTCAACTGAGTCTTTCAACTGAATTGATACTTGGCCACACACTTCTTCAACTGAATTGAAAGATTTTAATTCAACTGTCAAATTTAGATTTTTTTACAATTTTACAAAAATTTATTTTCTCTCCAAGTATCCATGTTTGCCACCAATGTCATTTTTTTATTTAAAATTTTATTGAAATTAAAGACAATTTTAAAAATATTTCACTTTTTCTTTGCAAAAAAAAAATTACAAACATAAATTTTGACAGCTGATCAAGAGACTTAAGCACACACAGTACAATCGAATTGAAAGACTTGGAGTCAACTTGAAAAAATCAAAATCTTTTGATTTTTCTTCAACCAACTCGACAACCGTCAAACTAATCAACGGACAAGGCCATACACGCTTTGATTTGGACAACAACCGACTCAGTTGACAATTGAATTGAATCGTGTATGGTCTGCTTTACGTATTTTTCAAAAATGCTTCCCTGATCTTATTATTCTTTGAACATTTTCAAAAAACAATAACAACTTATCATGACAGGGTTGCATTTTCGTTAATTACTAAAGACTTTGTGGGATGGTGTAAAACGGCTTTAAGTTGTTAACGGACTGTTAAATTAAATTTCTTGAATTTTTATTTTGTACAATTTGTTTAAAATCGCTCATTATTATTAACTGAATTGTTTTGAATGAATTTGATAACCTGTCTAATCTGGTTCTGACTTACGATAACCGGTACAATGGTACCCGCTTGAATGGTATCACTTTGGCGGTTTGAAATAACGTTGCAAATAACAAATCGAAAGCCAGAGAGGACCGAGTTAAGTGAGTGATTGTTTTTTTTTTAATTATTCAACTATTTTACTTACATTTTTGTATTTAAATGTATACATTAGATAATAAAACCACCTGCAAGGGAACTAAGTTCAAATTATTATATAATTACTCTACTCCAGTTTGTAGCCAAAACAATGAGATATTTTTATTATAAGATAGCCAAGTTATTGTCTATACTCTTGCAAAGTTAATAATTTTCACCCAGAAAATTAAGGGTTTACTTTTATATAAAAAAAGTCTATGATTGTTCCTTCAAATTTTTCTTCATAAATTAGCACTTTTTTTTAAATCATTCCAAGTGCTTATTGCGATTTTGTGCGCGTTATTTCTTTATTCAAGTGATTGTGAACTAGATAAAAAAAAAAAACAGATAAAAGCTATTAAAAAAAACAAATATTTAAAAGCCATAACAAATTAGAAGGGTCTGTTAAGTATTAAAGTAGGTTAAGCTGAAGTTGCCACTTCGTGCCATCCATATCGAAAAATTCAATTAGGCGACCCCTACGTTCAGCAAAAAAAAAATGTTCGAAACTGTCTTGTTAAAATACTTTAAACTAGGCGATGGGTGTACGGAGATTTTTTTTGTTGAGGTACGATCTAATGTGATTTGCCGCTTCAGTAGAAAAATGTGTATAGTCGTTAAAACCCATGAACCGATCTTTTCATGAAAATTTTTAAATGGTACTGAACTTGAACTGAAACAGTACTTTTCCCACCAAATGGTACTTTTAGTTCAAAAAAAAAAATCCTCCATTTATGAAAATAAAAGGAACAAAAAATATTTTATTGAGAAATGTATAGTTTTTTTTTTATTTTCCATTAAAGTTGAGAAATATGGAGAAAATGGATAGTTTGTAAATAACGATTTACATGGACAAACAGTCCAATCTTGCTAAGGTATGGCATATCAGCGTAAAAGCTAAGCGAAAGAAAACGTCCTGCCTTCCGCTCTGCATTCGGAGATTCAAAAACGAACGTGTCAGAAAATTTAATGTTTTTTCAGACTTGGAGACTGAAAAAAATTGTCACTTTTTAGAAAAAAATCAGCAAATTGGCACTTTGCTAATTTCGGAACAAAAACTCGTCAAAATGACGATAAATCGTCAAATCTGGCAGCCCTGGTTATATCCATTTTTTTTAAATTTTGTTCAATATTTTGGGTCGTCAATAAATACTTGGCCAACCCCAAGTAACTATTGTTTTAGAACAGTGTTTAGCTACACACATATTTATGGTTGTGTGTGAGAAGCAGCAAACAATTTGCTGTATTAGCATTTTCAAAATAAGAACAATGCCACAGCAAAACAAAACAAAGAACGCTTTGACAATATCTAAACTAAGAAACTGCCCACGCCTGTTCTAAATGAATTTTCACTCTGATTTCATCATTTGTCGTGCCACTATCAAGTTAATACTTTATTTTTAGTACAAGTTCACTTATAATTATTTAAAATAAATATTGTTTTTACTTTAGTAATAAATTGTAGTACAAATAGTATCTAAAAAAAAACTCTAAAGTAAAATAATAGATAAATGTAATTAACAAGTATTAGAAAAAAAAAACTTAAATTTCATAACGCCTACTTTTTTCTCCCACTTCTATGAATATGAAACAATTGAAAACTTACACAATAAATACAAAACACTAAGGCCTTGATTTGCATCTTTATTGACACAAATTGAACTACCTTTTCCAATGATTTGGCTAAAAAATTTTCATTATTTTTAATCAGGCTTAAGTTCATCAAATTTAATTTTCATTAAATTATTTTTATGAAGAAAGGAATTTTACAACATGAAAATTAATTAATGGGTTCGAATCTCAGGTCAGTCAAGAATGAATGATTATCAATAACAATTTTAATTAATTTTCATGTTGTAAAATTCCTTTTTTCATAAAAATAATTTAATGAAAATTAAATTTGATGAACTTAAGCCTGATTAAAAATAATAACAATTTGGATTAAAAACCATAAATAGTTAAACAAAATTACCACAATACTAAGTAATATTAAAAATATACAACAGAAATGCCTGTGGCAATATGGATAAACTGCTTAAGTCTTTTATTCTAATTTGATAGGATAGCAGTTTTACTCTTTAAATGTGATTTTTTAAAATTTACTCCTTTTCCAATATTTTATTCCTAAATATTCCTAATGTCACCGATCGGAAGTAAACTTAGGTTTTTATTCCAAATTTGCTTCAACAAAAAAGATAATAAGCAAAAAGTCATTTAATAATTTTAACTTTGACCAGTTTCTCAAATTTACAAGTTACAAATCTACAAGTAAAATACATCTGCAACAAAAACAAGAATTGTAAAATTGTTGCTTTTTTTAACACATTTTACTTGTAGATTTATAACATGTAGTTTTAAGAAACAGGGCCCAGGTGTACTTTCGAACGTGAAGAACTCAATGGAGCCATTAACTCAAATTAGTTTAAGTCAAGTAGACCACTTTTTCCTTTTTGTCACAGATGCATACATACATACATACATACATACATACATACATACATACATACATACATACATACATACATATAAAAAACGATGTTGTGCAAAATTTAATGACAATCAATGCATTCCGACATGTTAGATTATTTAACATAAGCATCCATTTTTTTGGTGGTTGTTCCACATTTGGGTCTTTAACTCTTTTCTGCTTAGCATCAGTGTTGCCAGAACTTTTCAAAGTAAAATCAACAAAAACCCATAATATTTCAACAAAAAATCTGCGCCAAGATTTGAAAAATCTTCAAAAAACATTTATTATATTTTTGTGTAGTTTATTTAGAAGAAGATACATCTAACCAGGGAACCCATAAATATGCAATTGCATGTTTTTCCTTGTGCGACCAATGAAGGCACAAGCAATATATTTATCCGTTTTAGATAGAGCCTTTTATGAATTTTGGCATCGATTTGTTAGTGCATATTTTTGCATATTTTACCGTTTGCGGCATTTTTTGCATGATTTAGTTAAACAAGCATTTTTGCAGCATATTTTAAGTTTATAGCGCATATTTTGCCTTTTTAAAGCATATTTTGACACATGCTCAAATTTTTTAGATACTTAAAGGAGCTTTCGCAGAAAATTTATTTTTTTTCAGTTCCTCCAATTTCGCCATCTACATTTAATTTTTACTCTCAAATTGTAAGACAAAGCAGGTTGTCAGTAAGGATAAACGTTATGCGATGTGTACAATACATAGAAATGTAGGCCAATCTTTTAGTATACCGATCGACCCAAAATCACTTTTAAAGTGATCTAACGATGTCCATCCGTCCGTCTGGCCGGTTGTCTGTCCATGTTAACCTTGTGCGCAAAGTACAAGTTCCAATTTTGTAGATAATTTAATCAAATATGGACGAGGTCTGTGTAAATGATGAGAATTGGTCTATAATTGAACATATTCCCCTTAAAAACTTCTTTCTTTGTGTCAGTAAGCCATCTAATTATGATGGTATTTAAATTGAATTCGCCCCAAAAATATTTTACTGCGAATTAAATTATTTTCGAATCGTTTCACATTTGCCTAAAGCTCCCATCTCTAAATAGCTTTCACTCCTTTAAATGTTAACATTTGTTAATAATTTTGCGACAGGATGTTAAAATCTAGATAATATTCGGCGCAAACATCTCTTATATGAATTTCAACCTGGTATAGGCTTAAGCGATAATATTTTTAGGTTTTTTTTTAATTTTTTTTATTAAATTGATCAATATTTTGTCTTCAAATTATCAATTTTTGATTTTTTATGGCATATTTTGAACATATTTCAGGGCATATTTTCCAGTTTTAACTCCATATTTAATGCGCACAAAACGTGTTTTTAAGAGCATATTTCTGATTTCCTGCGTATACTATTTATTTTAAAATATAGTGTTAGAAGTAGTTCTGGTAAATATCTATGAGTGGTCCTCGAAGGACGAGGTATATAAAAGGAAATATTATTTTTTGAACTTTTAACACAGAACAGTTTTGAAAATTGGTGTTAAACGGCAAACCTCTCTGAAGAGATTGTGTGGTTACAATTGAAACATGTCAGTACAAACTGTCCGTGAAAACCTGAGTTCTATTCCCATCTCAGTCTAGAATGAAAAATTATCAATAAAATTTAATTGTTCTAAAATTCCTTTCTTCATAAAAATAGGTTAATGAAAATTTAATTCAATGAACAATAAACTGATTTAAAATTTATTCGATTTTAAGTTCACTCGAATGCGATTTTCAGAAAATTGATGATAATTTTTGGATATTTGTATTTAATTACTCAGTCTGAATAAGGATTAAGGCCCAACCAGAATGTGAACAACGTGGTTGAAGCAACTGAGCAAAAATATGGAAGTCGTCTTCGTCAAACCATATTGAACTTAAGGAAACTTTTTGTTAATTTTTTTGAAACTGTCATTTGCTTAAGCAAAGTGTGAGACTGATTGCTCATTCCGTATGGATTCAAATTTTTTTTTTATTTTGTTTTTGTTTTTTAAATGCATTTGAATTAGATTATTTTTGACAGTAGCTTTAGTTGTTTATGCACATTCCGGTTGGGTTTTTCATCAAATCTTTGTTATTTTAAACAACAAATTAAAAGTTAATTTCATATTATTTCGTGTAAAATAAGATGACATAAGTCCGGCGTATTAATGTGTCAAGACAATGCGAATTTTTAAGTAATCTTTTGTGAATATTTTGTGAAAATTCCTACTAATGAATCTATTTCCACACGGTTCTTCCAAGAATGTTTGATATATTTCATTTATCAATGCAAGCATTGAAAATTGTACAAACATGACTGACAATGTAAAGACGTTTCCACCGAGCCAAAAAATCCGCAATTTTAAACTAAAAATCTTCAATTCATATTTAGGGGCATAATGCTGCAAAATGCAAATAAATCTGCATTTCTGGCACCACTGCTTAGGATAACTAAAGGGAATTTGCTACAAGTATTTATGGGAACTAGAGGCATGCATAAATAAAAGGTAAACATTCTTGTGTTTAGTTGTCTCTTTGGCAAATTAAAATTAAATATATTTGCCTTTATTTATTTCTTTTAGACGATAGAGATCAATTATTTGTAGCAGATATTTTGCTACAAACTTTTTTAAAAACATTAATAAAAGTACAGTGTAACCTTCGTTAACGAAACCTTCGATAAACTTTTAACATTGAATACTCTGTTAACTAACGTGACCATACGTACTCCCGTTTTAGAGTACAATCATCTATTTTAACAGGTTGTCATCAATAAAGTTTGTGTCCTCTTTCCGTTATTTTTTTTTTTTTGATAATCTGTCATCTTTATTTTTAAAGGCATGATCACTTATTTATAAGGAAATGTAAATTTTTACTTATGTTATTATTTTTAATTAACTATTCATATATAAATATGTGAATGTTAATTTGTTTGTAAAATATGTAAAAAATGTTGACGTCAAATAATTTGGTTATCTTTTTTTTCTGTATGTCCTCTATGTTAATTTTTAAAATCTGGTCGTCTTATGTGAACGCAACTTTTCAAAAAACAAAACCTCAATTAAAGCAACTTTACAAACAAAGTTGTTTGTTTGCTTTGTTTTTTACTTTAGGGTTTCTATGTATGAATTCAAAACTACGTACATACTAGGTTGTACGTATTTATTTATTTATTTATTCTTTTATTATACATACATATAAAAATAAAAATGTTTGTAATGAATTATTGAAAAAATAAAGAAATTACTGCTACTACTACTACTACTAGGTTATTTATTCAATAGGGTTTTTGCTTTAATCGGTCAATTGCTTGATTAATAAACGTTTAAAACTTTTTTTTTAAAAAAATTAACAAACTCTAAGTAGTGTTTTTGTTTCGTATTTGGTTTTTGGAAAAATTTTTAGGTTTCCTTTACCAGCCAAAGGGCGGTCAGCAGAACTGAAACGTACGAACATTAATGTGCTGAACCGGACACAACAAAGTTTGTGTTTAAAAAAAAAAACAGAACACAATAAAAAGTTGTCATCTTTTTGTTGAGTTGAATAAGTACAGTATTATTTTTGTGTTCGAAGATCACAAACAGAGAAACGTTTTTTTAATCATTTATTACACAAATACTATAAGCGTTTGTGTTTGTTTTTAACATATCAACCGAACCGAACAGCAAATAATGTTTATTTTTAAACACAGGTTTTTTGTGTTTTCTTTCACATACACATTGTTCCACTATGAAAACATTGCAAATTTAGTGAACACTTTTGTCAATTGAAATACAGTAGTGAAAGTTGCTCGTCAGATAAATAGCAGTTTTTTTTTAACTCAAACGAGTTAAAACCAGTATACAAAAGAACAACTTAACCTGAACATTATAAAGATAAGCCAGCAAAGGGTTTTATAATCACGTTTAATACGTACGTTGGCTTAAATATTACAGCAAAAAGAACAGGTATTTTGGGCTTTTTTGGTATGCTTTAACGTTTTTTTTTTTAATGTTCGGGGGAGAATAACAGCTCTTTGGTCTCGAAATGGCTTTGAGGATTGATTTTTATGGCGCTGCGAAATATGACCCCAGGAAATATGTCCCCGATTGAAATGACAATTGACCCCAAATTTGGGGACATTTTTCATAATGCAATATGGCTTCATTTGTTAATGTAAAAATGCCCCAAAAAAATGAAAAATAACCCTTAAAAATAAAATGAGGGTGGAGTTCATTTCTCCGAAACTAAAAATCCCAAATTTAGAATCCCGATTTCAAAATCCGAATAATAATACAGTTTTGGTTTGAAAAAATCGAACGATTGATGTATGGTTGGGCTTTCGGCCGGGCGCAAGGTTTTTCTTCTCTATGATATAACGCACACTGGCTTCGCTAACTAAAGCTTCTCTATTTAGCCGCCCTTTGGCCGGGTGCGAGGACTTTCTTATCTACGGTATAACAAACACCGGCTTCGCTCAGTAAAGCTTCTCTTAATAGCCGGTCTTCAGCCGGGCGCAATGATATTTTCCTCTATGGTATAACAAATACGGGCTTTCGGGGGATTATTTCATTATTTTTTGTGGGGGTTATTTCATGCCGCCATGACATAAGCGAAAAAGGCATACAAATTGTTGTCTTAATTTTCTTAGCACCCTAAATTTCTATTGGTTGCGTTAACCGAGGCTACAATGTACTTTTTTAATTTACATGCAACAATGTGTTCTTTTAATTGCAAACAATTAACTTTCATAACTTTAATGTATGTTCTCTTAACAAAAACCCCAAACAGCATAATCAACTTTAACAGTTGTATCACCTTAAAATATTTAAATAAAACCCAAATTTCATAAATCATTTTTAAACCTAGTCTTTGAACAAAATAAATGTCTTTATGCTGCAGCTAATTTAAACAAATTGGCCACATCATCTATAAACCTATAAAAACAACATGAATTTGCCACAGAAAAACCAACAAGCACTACCCGAGTCTAATGATGTGGACACTATTGGGAGAAGAGGCAATATTTTGGAAAAATTTGAACTATGATAAAGATAAACAACAAAAACAACAAAAATGGACGATTTTTACCTTCAACCATAACACCTGCATAACCTATAAAAGCCGAACAACAGAAAACAAGCAAAAAAAAAATCTTACATCAATTGTGCAACCTCTCATTACCATACAATAGTAACAACAACATGGAATGAAAAATAAAAAATAATAAATATTGCAACTCAAATGAATCCAAACAAACCTACAGAGACGACAAGCCGTCAGCCGGCCTGACGGACGGACGGATGGGCCAACAGACAGTAAGAAAAGAAAATCTTGTTGATTTTTTGTATTTTGTGAAAATATTTTGTTGTACTTTATCATGATGATACAACTGGGTATACTTTTTTTTTTAGTACATACAGTTGGGGCGGCGAAATAAGAGACAATGAACAATTTTTTTTTTTTTGTATTTTTTAGATTTTTTGCTGGTTGGTGTTGCTTTATTGTGAATGTTCATATTTTTTAATTAAAAAAATGCAATGTTTGCAGTCTTGGCCTTTGAATTTTTAATTTTTATTATCTGAGCTATTTTGGCATTCACTTCAAAATGCAAAAAAAATGCAACAACAACAATAGAAAAAATATAATGCAAACAAAAATCAAGCAGAAAAAGAAAAATCCGCAAGTTTAATAGTTACATGTTGTAGTTGCAAATAAAACAACAAAAACAACAATACTCATATTGTTATAAAATCCGCAAAAACATTTAAATACTTAACATACGGCGCACAGTGGCTCAGAAACGTTTTTGATCGGCAAAATGTCTGTAAGTTTTGAACCGGTAGATATATTTTTGGAAGTTCTTAAACATTTTCATATCCGATTCCTTCATTTTAAAATTCCCGCCTTTAAGATCTATCGCTAGAGTTGTCGAGGGTTTTTGGGGATATCCCAAGATTTTTTTGATTTGGACTTTTTTGAAGACAGACATGGACAGTAATTTCGCCCTCTATAAATTGGCACATGGACGTTGATTATGTCACACCTGAGGTAATCTTTTATCCTGGCTTCGCCATAAGCATTTTGGATAAAGTGATTGAGTATGATGACCTACCAATTCGAATGCGATTTAGATAGCATCTGTTCTGGCATATACTCCGAGCAGCTAAACTGGAGTATTTCTATAAGGCTGCCGGACCACTGCAGTGTCAGTCAGGTCGAAATAATGATCATCTCCATAGCCACGAGACACATTCTTCGGTGTGGCGAAATATCTTGCAGGGATTTTCACATTATAACGCGCATTAAATCCCTGGAGAATGAAATTATCACATCGAGAATTGTCCAAGAATGGCGGATGTCTCTGGAGGCGATAGCGAGACAACCTTAAGTGGGATGCTACAGCGACAAATATGAAAACTAAATGGCGGACTCGTTGGCGAAAGCAGGCACCACTTTGAGTCGAACCGATTAAACATGTGATATAGATGTTTCACTCCCAAGGAGAACGCAACTAATTACACACAAGTTTCATCTTATTGCCAGTCAGAGATGGCTTGATGAAACTACCTTTTGCGAAACTAGGAAAATCTGGCCCATTATAGATGAAAAAAGGACTCGGAGGGCATTACAGCTGTCCAAACATTACCTCAGAGACCAAATTGCGGTTACAACTGGCCACTAGCCCATTTAAAGGGACGCCCAAAGGCTAGGGCTCCTTTACAATGAGCTATGTAGAAGTTGCGGCACCGAGGAGGAGGAAGAGTCAACGGAACATCTTCTCTGTCATTGCCCGGCTTTCCAAGACCTAAGACTTGAATTGTTTGGTCGAAGAACCCTTGGGAACAAAACTTATCTTTCTAATATTGATTTAAACAGGATGCAATCCTTTATTGAATCAACTGGGTGACTGAGTAAGAATATTAGCAGCCAGGTAACATAGGACACATGGGAGTGCTTGATTACGGTTTCCAATCTCATCTAACCTAAGTTCACCCTCTAACCAGATTGCAAAGCTGCTATAAAATTTAAGTTTAGTCCATCCAATAGCAGGAATATAAAATTACTTTTTTTTTTGAAAATGCTTTTTGTTTTGTAAAATACTCTTCGGACAATTTGTTTATACCTGAAGCTGTCTATGTTTTCATAAATATTATTGCAATTGATTAGATATATTATATCAAATGAGTTCGTATTCAAACACTACTGGCTTTTATCATTTGCTTATATGAACTACGTCATACTGTGTTTCTTTGTAGCATAACCAGTACCCATGTTCTGTAATTTTAGTGAGAACTTCTTGCATCGAAAAGATGTGAAACAAAATATTCCATCGTTTCTCGAAAAGTGAGAAAAAGTGTGTCTGTAACTCATGTCGAAAACTATCAAAAGAGATTACGTCGTTACGTTAAAAATGTCATAACATTGCACTCGAAACCGATGTGCCATTGCAGACGTTGAGAACTCCACTTACGCATATCGTTGACGGCGACCAAAATTTACAATTGTTCAACGAAATAATGTAAAGTGCGACTTTAATGTTTGTTGTTTACAAAATAGTTTTAAAAACATGCGTATATTTTATAAAAATGTTACCCACTTACAACTACAATTAGAGTCGCAAAAAAGCCAACTAATTTTAGGGAAATGTGCGAATAGATAAACTCACTGTTTATTGTTGGTATTTTCTTTATGCTTCGATATTGTTACAAGTAAGACTTTGAGTGTTCATAATTCGTATTCGCTTTAAGGTTTTATTTGTATAATATTTTCAGCTTTTCTAAAATATTTGGAATGATCTGGCCTAAGCAACCAGTGAAATGTGCATAGAAGCTAGCTTTCCCTCAACAACAAATTTCAGTGTATTTATCAAATATAGAAAATTGGGAATTTAGCACGTCATACGGAGTTCTTTTAATGATATTATTATTTTTATTCTTTGTATTTTGCATTTTAAATTGTTTTTTAGTGTTACAATTTTTTCTCGTCCCATTTTTATTCGTGAGCTTATTTGACAGTTCAAAGCGGCAACTTTTCTCACAAAAATGTTACAGACACATTTTTTCTGTAAATTGGCGAGTAAGTTCCTTACGTGACAGCTAGTACTCGCCAAAAAAAGTCACAGACACAGTTTAATGAGAAAAACAGCTGTTTGTTTCAATATATGGCATTTTTGTTTCATTTCACACATTTCAATCGAAAAGTTTCTCGACGCGAGGGATATAGATGGTGGCCACAGGTAGAAAAATTGCTCAAAAAACAAGCTAAAAAGGACAAAATTGGTAAAAAAAAAAAAAGAAATACAAGAAAACTCTAAAAATATTAAAAATCTTGCTAGTTTAGTTTTTGACCCCCAAAAGTTGTATTCCTCTGAAATTTAAATTTGACGCCCACAACTACCAATATTTTGACAAAATTTCTTTGGCTAATTAATTCTAGTATGCTTTCTATTGAATCACATCAAAATCGGTGATAACAAAAAATTATTATTTTTGGCCAATGAAATTTATTTCTAAGCCACTGTGCGACGGCGACGATGATGGCGACTGGTTTAGTTTAAACACGCCATTTAGGGATTCGTTTTTCTATCTTTCTTTTGTTTAAAAACCGACGAATCAATGAATGACTGAATAAGTGGATGGATAAAATGCTGTGACTGTCTGACTGATTGACTCAATGACAAACCTCTGAGCAACGGGTGTTATAATCAGTGACTGATTGACTAACAGACTGCCTTTTTAGCTGTCAAATAAATTCGTTAAATAGTATTTAGTAGCGAGGACTGAGATCAGTAAGAAAAGGGCAATGACAAACTGGATAAACTGGATTACTGCAACTGAATTAGTTATTCATCAGAGAAAAACTTAAATATTGACATAAACTTGACTTTAAATCTTAACAGTTGTAATTAAAAAACCTGTTGAGCATTTAACTGCAATTGTTTGTTTTCAATTTGAGTTTCATAAATAAAAATAACATTATTGTTTAACTGCCAATTACACCAAGTTAAGTTACAATTAACTATCATATTGTTAACTGAAAGTTAAAGTAAAGAGTTTGTCTATTTAAGCGATTTAATCATTATCAAGATTTTGATAGCGACCTGTGTCTGAGAGATTTTTTTTAAGGTCGTGATACACTATCCTACACAATCGTACGATTCATTCACTGGAAAATCTGACAAATTTCTATCACACTCAAAAAAAATCGCAACAAAAGTCTGTTACAGGTGCCACACTATTACACAAAAAGATGCTTTAAATCAATGAAGCCGACATTGTTGTTTTCTTATCAGCTGTATTAGAAAATACAACTCTGATCGCATAGAAACTATCATTTTATGAAAATTTTTAAAAACTTTTGCAAGTCGGTCAGACTTGTCAAAAAAATCTGTCATTTAGTTACATTTTTAGGCCACACTATCATACTTTATGAACACACACGATTTTTTTGACATATCGTACGACTAAATAGGATAGTGTGTAGTGACCTTTAGTAGCATGAATGTTTTTTCAGGGGCTGAAATCAACCTTGAAGACAAGAAATTTTTATAAGAATTATGTACATGCTTCATAATATAAACAATATTTTAGAAATTTATTGAATTTTTCTAATTTTTTAGGTGAAATTAATGTATCTTTGATTGAATTTGTCAAATTTTTTTTTTGTTTTCCTTTTTATTTCTTTTTTTAAAGTTTAGTGATTTATGCAATTTAAACGTTTTTTTTACCCCGTTTTTTCATTTATTGCATTAGAATATTGCCCAAATACTTGCTAAAATGTTGAGATGTTTTCAAGAAACTTTAAGGTTACATTTTTTACAATTAATTTGGAATTTAATAGCGATTTTTTTAGATTTTGCCGATTTTCCGATTTTTCTTGTTAGGTATGAGTATAGGCCATAAAGTATATTTCATTTCGCTAGAGGACTTAAAATAGGACAAAAGGGTAAAAGCTCCCCCTCCCTATATCTTCTTAACTAATCCGCCGATTTTCTTGAAATTTTGCAGGCAAATAGTGTAACATCTGGAAAGAACTAAAGCGCATAATTTTTATTACTTAGGGCCTGAAATAGGGCAATAAGGGTAAAAGCAGCCCTTCCCTATATCTACTTAGCTTATCAACTGGTAACATCTGAAAGAAAGAAATAATATGACAAACAACGTTTGCAGGATCAGCTAGTATAACTATAAAATTATTGTATTATTTTTATTATAATTTTTAGATTTTGACGTCTTTTTAAATATTTTTTTTTTAATCGAGCCATTTTATAACCAATTTTAATTTAACACCATTTTTCCTTTTTTGCTGTTTTTTATAAGCCGTTTTACTTTTTTATTGAATGCGTCTTAAAGAAGTGAAACGTATTTTAGGCCTTAACTTGGAAGATCTCTTTAGCCTTGCAGCTTACCTAATAGCACAGGAACCAGTAAACCCTAGGGAGTAAAATGTCCCACAAATAAGCAGACCGGGGTTTAAAGGTATATGCGGAAAAGAAGGTCGTAAAAATGTCGGATTAGGGTTTGATTTTTGCCCAAAACCTTGGAAAAATTTCCGTCTACTGACGTAAGCGGAAGTGTCCCCATTGATCTAAAGCGTTTTGCAATTGTGGTTAGATAAATCCATCTCCTATACCAGTGTATGGTCCAGACAATAATGTGCTATACAATCTGCAAGTTGGTGTCTACAGATAGGGTCGTTCTTAGACACATTACATCCAATCGATGTTTAAATCACCAAAAGGTTAGTCCTCGTAATGACAGGTAATTACCTTCATCTGAAACACTTCCCAACTGTGAGCAGACTTAATCGATAATGTCTCTTTTTTGGCAACATGGTATTCACAAATTCAACTAATCATAATCCTCTATAGTACTTTTTATCAAATAAAAACAATGTCAATTTATTCATTACCCCGCCGTTTGAAAGCAAAGAAAACAAAAACTAATGAGCAGTAAATGAAAAAAAAACAACCTGCAATATTTGTAGTTCATAAAATCAAGCCACACTCTTTTGCACCCACTCAATTGCAACAATAGCAAGATTTCAGCCTGGTGAAATAATATAAAATTAGCTTATGCCACCATCACCATCACTACCGCCAGCCATATTCATTCATCAGCATGGTGCTCTAGTGACTGCTCGTTTGCTTAACACGATTTTGACCGAATTTTCTTGTTTTGTTTTCATAATAAAATTTTGTTTTTCACAAACTGATTGAAGCAGCTGGAATAAAAAAAAAATAGATGGACGGACAGACCTACGGACCGCACAGCAAAGTTTAATGTATGTATTTGTCAAGTGTTTAAATACATGACTAGTTAAATGAATGAAAGAATAAATGAATAAATGGTGAAATGACGAAGACGACGGCGAATGAATAGTTAAGATTGATAGTTAAACTATTGCTATGTATGTATTAAAATTATTTATTTTTATTATTTATTCACTTGCTGTTTAACAACTGGACTTTTGAATGCTAACAGAGATTAAAAGGAATTTATTCTTTAAAACAGTAATCTTTCTTTTTCGAGTGGCCAAAAATGTCTTAAATTCATAACTGACTTTGATAAAGAAAGATATAGTTGGACTAATCACGCAGAGAAATTTTTTTTTGCGGAAATTTTTCAAACGGGTTATCCATTTAAGGGGGGGTTTTAAAGGGTAACGCAAGTACTAGGGATTTTAAAAAAATGCATTCCTGATCTAATTATTGTTTGAAAAATTGCCAAAATCATGACAGGGTTGTATTTTCCTTAAAGTACTTATGTTATCGTGTAAGCTACACTTTACTGGTTTTTTTAATATTAAATATCCTAGCAGAGTCTCTGGCGAGAATCGAACCCACAACCCCAGGGCTGATTGACTAGCTCACAACCAGCTAGCCTACCGGTCTGGCATGGCTGTCAGCAGTTAAATTTCTGTCATCTAAATTGTCATTTAGTTAGTGAAAGGTTTGCCATTTATGATAATGGATTGTTTAAAAACCGAAGAAGGGGTACAACTAGTTAAAAATTTCTACAAAAGTAGTGGTTCAAACGCGGCACTTTTCGAACATAACGGGGTGGTTATGTACATCATAATCGATTTTCAAAGTAAAGATTACAAAAACCATAGCGGGCTTGCTGCTGGTGTCTTTTAATTGCGACTTCTTCTGTAAAAAAAAGTGAAGTAAACATGTGTAACGGGTAAGTAAATAATAATATTCTCTCTATCTCTGGATCTTTGGGGTACATGTTAAGTTTTGAATCTAATCTTACTTTCGGATTATTTCAAGAACGAATCGGGATTAAAACAGCTTAGAAGTTCTTGAATCAAGCACTAATCAATTAGGTAAATCCCGTTTTCCGATTATTTTAAGTACAGGGCTAATCCGTACTTGAATCACGCATTCTGTACACTGAAAGAAAAATGCTTCATATATTTAATGAATCATTTTCACAAAAACAATTTCATTAGTTAAATGAAAATGTTCATTATCTAAATGGAATTTCATAGTTATAATGAAGTATTTTCATCCATGAAAAATTTTCATTGGATATAAGAAAACTTAAGTTTGTCCGAGTTAAACAAAAAAATTTAATTGGGAACATGAAAAAAAATATACAAACATAACTTTATTCATAAATTAATACAAAATTATAGTTTCCTTAAAAAAATGTTGAATTGCTAATTAAAAAATGTAAGATTTAATTAATTAATTATTTCACACATCAATATGCCATTAAATTTATGAAATCAAAATTTTTTTATAAAAGCAACATATTTCAATAATTGAAAAAAAATATTTTTTACATTCAAATAACTCCATACTCTCAATAGTTAAAAGAATAAAAATATTTCGAAAAAGCATGCCTTCATAAATTAAAATGTTCATTATGACAATGAAAAATGTCATTATAGTAATGAAACAAAAACTTTCAATCCACAAATTAGTACGTTTTTAGTTTTCTTTAATATGTACATACGCTAGCAAAAAAAAATAAACGTTGTTATTGTTTTTATGGACAATTTTATCTCATATTTACCCTCTTAATTGAGTAATGGCAAAAAACATGGTTTTTTTGTTCAAAAACTACACTGCCCCGGTAGGCTAGCTGGTAGTGAGCTAGTCTATCTGCTCCGGGGTTGCGGGATCGATTCCCGCCAGAGACTCACTCTGGTTCCTGCAGGCAAGCGAAAAGCTTCGCGGGATTAGAATTAATTAAAAATAAAAAAAATAAAACAAATAAGAAAAATAAAAATAAAATAAAAAATTTAAAAAAAAATAAATTGAAAGTCTTCATTAAGATAGTGCTAAAAAATATTATTTTCAATGAAATTGTTTAATTAAAATCTTGTGTATTTATCATCAAATTAATGAATATTTTCATGAATCTTATGAAATAAAATCATAGAATCTAATAAAAATACATATATTTATTCATCCAATGAATAATATTCATAGATCTAATGCAATGTTTCATTAAATACATTTTAATAAAACAGGTTTCATTGATCCAACGAAGCGCTGCATGGGTTCCTTTTTAATGCAATTTTTCATGGGATTAATATCAAAATTCATTGGTATTATGAAGAAATTTCTTTCAGTGTACTTAAATTAAGGGCATCCGTACCGTACCGTACTATATACACCGCTTCGGTTTGATTTATGTTCGAATTGATGCTTTTGTCTTTTCAGTGTAATTGATATTCCATATAGCAACAAGTCAATACAAATTGTTTTAATTCCTTTTAGTTACTGAATTGGACATTTGCACTTATGGACTTAACTGTGCTTATATGTAAGTATGTGCGTCAAACGTGTACAGTAAAACAGGGTACAGAGGTATGTACATACTTTGTATGTAAATCATACAAATTGTTCATATGCAAATAAGTGTTATATACATATGTGTATGTAGTATGTTTGTACATATAGTAAATAAAGAAATAGACAAATGTAGGTATATGCACATTTTTATCTAACCCAATAAACAACAATAAGAAATATAAAAAAAAATGTTTAAAGCAAATCACACTGTAATTGTGATTGACATTAAGAATGACTAAAATTACAGGAACTTTTTAAAATTTACCTATTTAAGTATAATAAATAAGTAAATATGTATAAATGTGTATAAAAGTTCTGCAATAGCGACCGTCCTACTGCTGCTTTATGACATTGTAATTTAAAAATGTTGTTTTTCTAAATTCTTAAAAGACTGCCAAGAATTTTGTAATTTTCCACGCATGGGGAGAATGGATTTTAAATTATTTTTTTTACCTTGAAAATCTAAATTAAAGGGCCCTGAAATTTCAAAATATAAATTAACCTTCATAATGAAAATTTTTATTTTTAAATCAATGAACATGAAAAAATATGATCGTAAATAATGACAAATTCCACTATAATTCATTAAATTTTTGGAAAAATTTAATTAAATAAATGTGGAGAAAGTATTATGCGTTTGTGCTGATGTATGCAACACTAAAAAATATTAGTTATTGACCCAGCTTTTAGCATCCAAAACAAACCAAAAAATATACCGTTAATCGAACTATATATTGCTCATTGTTGTTGTAACATTAATTTTAAAGTATAATTCCAGGGTTGCCAATATCTGTATTAAATCGGCAGAAAATTGTTGATTGCAGTTACTAAAAATGAATCAAAGAGAAATTTAGTTTAAACTTTTAATTTTTGCTTTTTAAAAATTTTAATCAGGTAAAAGTACCTTGGCATAGTTAAGTGTAAGTGTTTTTTTTTTCTTTCTACCATATTTGAAAATAAGTTTCAAGTGTTTGCATTTTTTGAGTCGTCGTTGACATTCTCATGGAAATGGCCATATTTTCATACTTCAAATTTGTAAAGCCGACCCTCTTGAAATTCTTTAATTTTGAAAAATATTAGAAAATTGTTTATGGCAAAAAATTTTGGAGTCAGAGTCGCGAGTTTTTGTTGGTACTTCGACTCCGAGTCCACAGCCCTGCATGCAAAGATAATTTGATGACATTTAGTGCATATGTTAAAATTGCCACAAGGACGAAGGCTATATCCCAAAATAGTAGAAATTGGTCGATAATTTCAAATTATCCCCACACAGACTTCTTTCCGGAATAGAGTTTTTTGGCCCATAAACTACCCAGTAAAAAAATCACCTACAAAAAGACGTGTCGAATAATCAGAAAAAGCAAAAAGACCACTTACAATTCTACTGAATGAACCAATGAATTTTAAAAGGGACGTCCCCAAACGGGCGCATTCACATTTAACTAAATCGTACTTGAAAAGTATGGCATTATTTTATGCCTACACGCATCCGAAATGCAATTAAAGCGTGATCCAACCATTATGCACGATGTTAATTGTGAGTCACGACTTATAACACCAAAGGGTCGTGTTTTGTTTAATGCAATCTCTAAAATGGATTTAAATGTGGTCGCGAGCGGACAGCCAACATATTGGCCTACTGATCAGCAAAAAATTCCAGATGTTATAGATTTTGGCGTGATTAAAAACATCCCCACAGAAACTATTCATGTTGAAGCTTCCTTAGAATTATCCTCCGACCACACACCTACAGTTATTACTATAATGAACCCCAATAGAATTGTATCTCCGACTGGTTATTTTGCGACGTCAGCCACACAAATTAATTGGTTAAAATTTAAAAAATATCTCAGTACCCATTGCACAGAAAATATTCCGCTTAGAACACCGGAGAATGTAGATCGCTCTATTGTGAATTTTGACAGTTATCTGAAACTAGCTGTTCAACATTCTAGTACTGCCCCCAAAAAAAACAAAAAATATTAAAATATATTCCACAGATTTTGAGCGGCTCTTGACTGAAAAAAGGAGAGTTCGAAGAGAGTGGCAACTTTACAGATCCCCGCAACTTAAGAATTTAATAAAAGAGTGCACAAAAAGGCTTAGAAACTTACTGCAGACCCAGAAAACGGCTTCTCTAGAAAAATATCTTTAGGAACTTGATGCAACTCCACAATCTGACTACTCATTATGGCGTGCAGCTAGAAATCTAAAAAGGCCAGTTATATCAAACCCACCATTAAGAAACTTGAATGGTAGTTGGGCAAGAAACGATATTGAAAAAGGAAATCTGTTTGTTAGTCACTTGAAAAACGTATTTACTCCAAATATATCTCACAATATTGCGGTCGAGTTACCACCTATTGCTGCCAGAGCATCTATTCCCATAAGATTTGAAATAAGAGAAATCGAAAAGGCTATTTGTGACTAACACACTAAGAAGGCACCTGGTATTGATAAGATCAGTAATAAAATGCTTTTAGAGCTACCTCGCATAGCAAAGAAAATTATACTTTTTATTTTTAATGCTATTTTACGGCTTGAATACTACCCGCAAGAATGGAAGGTTTCCTTAGTTACCATGATACCAAAGCCAGCGAAAGATCATACAAAAGTTGAGTCATATAGGCCTATTAGCTTATTATCAAATATGTCAAAGCTGTTTGAGAAATTATAAGTTTCAAAATTAAAACCAATTTTAAATGACAATAGATGTTTCCAAACCATCAGTTTGGATTTAGAAGAAAACACAGCACAATTGAACAAACTCATCGAATAGTAAATGTCATAAGAAAAACATTTGAAGAAAAAAAATATTGCTCCGCACTCTTCATCGATGTTTCGCAAGCTTTTGATAAAGTCTGGCATGAAGGCTTACTACATAAATTGAAGCAAAATTTACCAGCAAACACTCTCAAACTGTTAGAAAGCTACTTAGTCGGCCGTCAATTTATTATTAAAGAAGGAGATTTCTTAAGTTCACCTCAGCCAATTGGCGCTGGAGTTCCACAAGGCAGCATCCTTGGCCCTCTTTTATACTTAATTTATACTTTGGACATGCCAACAAACAACTACACACAAACTTCAACATTTGCAGACGATACAGCTTTTCTAAGCGTACACGAAAACAGTTATGAAGCATCTCGTTATTTACAGGATCATATATTTCAACTAGAAATATGGTTAAAACAATGGAGGATAAAAGTCAATGAGCAAAAATGCGTACATATAACATTCACCTTGCGTCGGGAATCATGCCCCCTATTACAATCAATAATCAAATAATTCCTCAATATTCGCATGTAAAATATCTCGGTTTACATATGGATAGGCGATTAACGTGGAAACGCCATATAGAGGCAAAAGTAACTCAAATGAAACTAAAAGCCATACAAATTCATTGGCTTATTGGAAGAAACTCTGTCCTTAGTCTCGACTGTAAACTCCTACTTTACAACTCTATCTTAAAGCCTATCTGGTGCTACGGTATTCAACTATGGGGCACCGCCTCGGCCTCTAATATCGAAAAAATTCAAAGGCGTCAAAATAAACTTCTTCGAATAATCACAGCAGCTCCCTGGTACGTTAAAAACTCAAACATTCATAAGGATCTCAATGTGCCATTAGTAAAAACTATGATTACAAAATATGCAGTAAAATATTTAAAAAGGCTTGAACAACACCCAAATCCACTAGCTCGAAATATTTTAAATCATGGCGGCCACACTCGATTAAGAAGAAGAGACACTGCAGCACTTACCCAACTAGAAGAGCGATAAGCACCTATATATGTGAACAGAACCCGTGATAAAGAAAATTTTTGTCTGGCACTGGCAGGACATAAATAAAGTATTAGGATAAGATTTGATTAATTATTGTTAGTTCATATTTAATAAATGAAGATTCAATAAATAAACAATTTTATTTTGATGCTTATTTGGTTTAGTGTTTGACAAATTCAAGAGAGGTACACAATTAGCAGCGCGTTCAGATTGTTGTAGCCTTTAACAAAAATGGTCGTTCAAATCAAAATGCATTTCGTGCACTTCGTAAATTTTTTGGTCAGCATAATCGACCAAATGTTTCCACAATCCGGAGAATTGTGCACAAATTTCAGCAAACTGGGTTTGTAGGATATGTGAAAACACCTGTGCATGCTCACCCAGTTCTTTCAGGGCCGGCGGGGCCATCAGGCCGTACTTCTTCGAAAAAGGGCTACCGCGAGATGTTAACGGACTTCTTGTGGCCAGCAATTGAGGATATGGACCTGGACGATGTGTGGTTCCAACAGGAAGATGTTACTTACCACACAGCCAACATAACAATGACTCTTTTGCGTGATAAATTCAATGGTCGTGTTATCTAACGTCGTGGAGATGTTAATTGGCCGCCACGAAGCCGTGACGAGCATTTGGCCGATAGTTTGCTTCACACATGATTGTCATAGATCCTTCTTCAATAATAAAAAAAATATTTAGGTAATTCTCTGAAAACTTTTTGTTTTATTTACAGTAAACACCGTGCGTTTTGGTTCAACCACCGTTTAGTTGTAAAAAGTTCAAAAAATAAAAAATTTTACAAACTTATCAAAAATCGATTTTCATTAAAAACAAATATCTTTTTATTTTTGTAATCACTTTTGTAAGCCATTACACGTAAGTGATAATTTCATGCATTATAATAATGGTTAAATTTATCTTTATTTTTGATGTCTAGCTTAAGATATTTCATTTAGCTTTAAGCTTTTTTCGGCTCTTTTCAACAATGCATTTAGCTTTTTCTACCCTTTTTTAACATGAATTTCGTGTTTATTTATATTTCAAACTAAATAAAACAGTTTATCCAAATAAACTTATGTATGTGTGGTTAAGCTAAAAGAGCAATAGTCTGGCAGCGGAAAGAAAATCGCTGTTGCAGTTTTGATTTTTCAAAAAAGTAAAGAATTTTTGTCAAACGGTACACTTTGAATATTTCTTGAATAAATAGTAAGTTTATGTGGTTTATAAAAACCAAACTCATACATATTTGTATTCCATATTTCAATGATAATAGCAAGACTACAAATCAATTATTGAACAAAAGCATAGCTTAAAGTAAGTTTCAATCCTTAGCCTATTGCATGAGAATTAAAAAAAGGTAAAAGTATGGAGCAATGGCAAAAGTAAATCGAATTATGTGCGTTATAGTCACATTAGCAAAACGTTCCACTTTTTTTTTTAATTTTCGAAGCCTCAAACCGTATAAAAGAACAAAGAATTATAGTCGTTTTTAAAAATTGGTATTATGATTGACGCAAACGAAAAATATACGACGAACTTTTTACTTATGTGTTTTAAATTGCCGTTGTCGTGATTTTGAAATCGACAAAAATTTCAATCGACTTCGATCACGACAACGACTCGTCCACTATTTTTTTTTAGAAAATTTCTGATACTAAAATTTTTACTAGCAAGAATTATTTAACCTGTTTTCTATTTTTATTTAAAAAAAAATAATATTAAAAATTTTTAAATTAAAAGTTAAAAGAAACCTTGTTAATTAATTTTTGAATCCCAAGAAAAACTTTGATAACTAATATGCATGTGGCAGTGTAAATAAACTGAGCTGGCAAAATAAAATAAAGTAGTAATTTGTTTTTATTTTTGTTTTTTCTTTACCCACTTTACCCAAAATGTAGTTGTAATTTTGAGTTGAAAAAAAATCAATCAATTGTAGTCGGGACTGTAAGAAAAGATAAAACGTCTACAATTTTGTCTGTAATAAGAAAACATAAGAAGAAAAGAGTTCTAAAACTGACGTGGGAGTACCGTGGTACATATTTTTGAAATGAAAAATTACTGAAAAAATACTGAAAAAAGTACCATAGTACTGAATTTTCCATCACTGTTTGCAAATACAAAAATTTTAAAATAGACAATTTACTACATACTACAATAAATATACATATACATATAAATATTTAATTCTTATATTCACCTTTGTTAAAATGATCATAAAAAGTTGTTGCTTATTTGTTGGGTTCTTTGGTGTGTTTTTGTTTTTTAATGACACATTAACTGTTAGATAATTGTTAATTTTGTTAAATTTTTTTGTTGTTGTTGATGCTGCAGTTGTTGTTTTAGTTACACATAATTTTTTAGTAGAATTTATTGCACTCAAACTGCTTTAGGATTTGGCTGTAGTTGAGAAGAAAAAGAGAAAAACTGTTTTTTATTAGTTTGTTTGAGATTGTTTTTCTTATTATGTTTTTGTTTTTTAAATTTTTTATTTTTTTTTTTTTTGCTTTTTTGCAAATGTTTTTTTTAACAACAATAAAAATTATTGTCGTTGTAGGTACCTAGTTGCTGATGTTGAATAGAATGATGACGACTTTGCACTACAAAGTTTGCAGCAGCAGTTGTTTTTGTTGTTGTTGTAATTTTAAATTAATTTGCTGTTGTTTTAGATATAGGTGCATACATACATATGTATGTACATATCTGCTTTTATTAAGTTGATAAATAAAAACACACACAAACGCATTGACACATATACTAACAGTGACACATTAACACTTTTTTCAAATACACTTGCAAATAATTTATTGTTATTGTTGTTTATTCTTTGCCTTTTTGACAATAAATATTTTATAAAAATTGTTGTTGTTTTTTTTTGGTGAAATTGTTTTATTTCCGTTTTTATCTTTAATTAAGAAAACAATTCGTTGCTTATTTTCTGTATTAATTTTTTTTATTTGTATTTGTAGAAGAAAATGGGACTATTGGAAAAAAATAATTAAATTTTGTTAGAAATTCTTTTTAAAACAAATTAATATTTTATAAGTATTTTCGGTTTAAGTACATAAAGCTTTATTATTTAACAAAACTTTTAATTATTATTATTTGATTAACTTTACTTTTGAATGTATTTTTTCAATACTTCAATACTTTAGGGATTCTTTTTCTACTTTTTGAAAATGTCTTCTGTATAGGTACAGAATAGTGGAATGTCGACTGTGCAGTGCCAAAGTTTAGTACGTAGTACTTAGAGAGAAAAAAATATGTACTATATACATACCTACTCTACTTTTTTTATTTTTACATTATTATTGTTTTCCTTTCCGATTTGTGAAACGTCAAATCATTTCATGTCATAATGGTAGAATTTTCATTTGGATTTTACATAGTACCTCAAGGAAGCATAAAAACATTGTTCCAACAAAACTTTCTCTGAGTTGCAAAAAATTCTACCAGCAACTGAAAGTTTAAAGAGAACTTTTTCCAATGTTTCATTTACTCCTATCAGTAAACGTAGTGTTATCAATGTTGTATGTTTAAAAAAGCTCCGTTTTGCTTTAAAGTTTATACGTTTTATTTCGTTAAGGATTATAGATACATAAGTTTTTAATAACCAAAAAAAAAACTCGACTTTAATACAAATCAATTAAGAATTAAACATAAAATAACAGCTAAATTTAACATAAAGGTAACACATTATTGTTACCCTCTACTAAATTAAAAAAAATGTATCCTGGAAGAGTCATCAAAATAATACAGACGTTTATTTTTCGTCCACATAACAGCGAGAAAATGTAAAAGACATTTGATTTTCCTTTTAAAATAATAAATGTTCTTCTTAATAAATGCTGTTCAAAGAATTTTAAGGTTTTCTTTCTAATAACGATTCACTATACACAACTTTAACTAAATACTGGAAGACATAAGATTGATGTCTATCATATTGATAGGTATGTATTCACTCTTATTATGCGTTTCGATTCGGATCGAAATTTTTCCTGCTTGACAACTTGGGTGTTCTGCGTTACGTTTCAATTGTTTCGTTTCAATTATGTATACTGCATAGCGGTCCTTGCACAGTGGGTTGAAACATAGGTAAACTAATGATAAATTCATGGAAGCCCATTATTACATAATATTATTATTTTTAATCCAAATTTTGATATTTTAATTAGGCTTAAGTTCATCAAATTTAATTTTCATTAAATTATTTTTATGAAGAAAGTAATTTTACAACATGAAATTAATTAACATTTATTGATACATTATTGAGTAAAAAATGAATTTTGAAAAATATATTAAAGAAAATATTTTTCTATTTTAAAAAAGTAGAGAAAAATTATACATTAGGGCAATCTCTTTTTAAATTTTTGCAAATATAAAAATGGCCCTAGCATAGCCGAATAGACTACTGAACATTATTTAAATTACTTTTTCGCGGTTGTCAAAAAAGTTAACCCACAAAGTAGGGTAAAGTTTGGAAATAAAATTTTTTATTTTTTTATTTATTTATCCAAAAACGCAAATACATATTTTTTTCAATCAATAATATCAATATAATTAAAAAACATTTGTCACTTTACTATTTTAGTTATTAATAAAATGTTTTAAATTTTTTTATTTAAAATTAATGTACTCTTTTTGGGAGATATTATAAATTCGTTTTTGTGAGTGAGGTTTTTATAACAAAATGGCTTGAAAATTTTTTTTTTTGTAAAAAGCACAACATTCGCAATCGTGTGGTACTGGGGCTAAAATTTGGTTATCACCCTAATGTACATACATACATATACATATGTATATGCATTGGGGAGGATATCAAAAGTAAGTTGAACCACCCACCCCCTATTATTTATGATTAGTAAAAAACCATTCCAGAAATATTTTTTTTTATTTTTTGCCACGCCTCTGAATACCGCCCTTTTGTTTATTTGTGCGTCGCTATTTGTTGTCCGCCTTGTCTATGGCTTCGTTTTTGCATTTGGTGATTTTTCAATCTGTCATCGAATTCTGGGAGCCACTTAAAAAGTTCAATTGTTGTCCATTCCTGACCTTTCATTGTAAAAAGCTGCCATCATCCATGATAAAATTCATGGCCTGCAGCATAAAAGTTTTGTAACAAAGGCCGTATTAGATGTTTTATAAGAACTGTTGTGAGGCAACTGGAAGGGGTTTCTTTGCACATTTAACTACACTCATATGTGTTACGTATTTCTGTATAGTTTTAGCACTGCAATTATTTACCAACGCACGGTAATATTTTGCTGAAAATTCGGTAATTTTTGCCTTCAAAATACCTCGAGTTTGGTAAATTTGTTAAAAAAAATTTTACTACAAATAACTCATTTTGGTTTATTTTAATTAATAACACTGTGCTAGTTGAAAAAAAAAAAACAAGCCGGGCACATGGCGTTTTAACATAATTTGGGTTTGGGAGACAGCTATTCGTCTCCTTTGGTCCTCCCAACCATGTCATAGAAGTATATCTTCGTCATATGACCCATCGTGATGGTGGAAACATTGCTTTTTTAAGAAAGACTATTTTCGCAAGCGGCTCAGATGATGAATAAACAAAGGAACCGATTGAGTGGCAAAAGTCTAGGTAAACTATTCTTTTTTACAAAGTATGATAAGGAATAAGTATTAGGATATTAAATGTTTTCAAACAAAATCAATTATTTTTTATAATTGCATATACATACATACATATCTATTTGATACAAAAACAATCAATGTATAGAAAACATCGATGTATTTTGGGAAATATCGATATAACATCGATGTCTGTATGCGATGCATTGCGTCGAAAAAAACATCTATGTATTTTTTTTTGATAATAAAATATTTTTTAATTAAGAGTTTTGAAACATCAGATGATTGCGTAGGTTTTAAAGAATTAGAACCAAAATTATTTGCCAAAACATAGAAGTTTTTTTTTCATTATTAAAATAGCGCTAAATTCGTGGAATAATCACCAAATTGCTAACAGTGCTTAAAGCTTTAGCTTTTAGCTTAAGTTCTCGCTCTCTAAGCAACGCAAGTTTTAGAAGAAAATTTCTCTCATTGTTGCTGTAATTGTGTGCAAAAATTTTGCCCCTACAAAACTCTAGCTGCATTTCCTTAAATAAAGCTATCATCTAGGTACATACATATGTATGTACACAATAGAAAAAAGTATTTATTTAAATAAATTAAAACATTTTATTTATGTTTGCATTTCAGCAGCTCTCGTACATTGTGAATGCAATACATTTTAAAAATGCAGCCCTACAGAAATTTAAATTCGCTAATGTTTTGTTTTTTTTTTAACTGAATTATTATGTAAGTATTTTTTTATATTTCTTTTTGTTGACTATGTAGGTATATAAAACAAAAATATATATGTATATAGTATATACATATGTATATAAAAAAACAAAATTTCATAGTACATATAATAAATTTTAAAGCCGAAATTTTACAAAAACAATAAAATTTGCAGCTGTGTCAGGGTTTTCAGATTTGACAATTTTTCGTCATTTTGACGATTTTTTGGAGAAAATACAGTAAAATGACGATTGACGATTTTTTTACTAAAATTAACAGAGTTATGACGATTTTCTGGCATTAATAAAACACACACAAAAAGAAATCTAACTGCCATATTTTAAAATAAAACTGACGGTTAAATTACCCAGGCTAAATAAACGTTTAAAAAGGTAAAGATAACTGTTGATACGAGGACGGACAGCTTTTTTTTGTTTGTTGAAATTACGGGCACAACCATAGTGAGTTTCGTGTAAGCAAGTAAGTTAGTTAGTTCTTAGTTAGAAGAGGTTTGAAAAAATTAGTTGAAAGAAAAGAAAATGCATTAGTTTGGAACTAAAATTGGACGTTATAAAACGCTTTAAGTCGGGTGAAGAGTCTGCTAATATAGACATAACCTTTGGCTTAGTATCTTCAACAGTAAAAACAATTTGCAACAGGGATAGCTTGAGTTAATCGATATTGAGATTTTATTTTTAAATTAATGTTTTTGTGAATATAAATAAATGAATTAAATAATTTTTTATTGTTTTTATGGAAATATATTTTTTCTTATGGCCTATATAACCTACCTGTGTTGGGGCCTTTATAATACCAAATAAATAATAATAAATATTTTTTCTTATGTATGAATTTCTTTATTTATTTCTTTTCAAATGATAAATTTATTTTTACTTATTTGCTATAATATCTAAGCCCATTTGTAGAAATAAATAGAATAAAGCGTAACTATATCACTTTTTTATCATCATAAATAGAATTTCTTGCTAAAAAATTATATTTTCGAACCAAACAATAAAAAATCTGTGCAATAAATTGCCTCTGATTTGTAAAATTTAAATATTTGACGATTTTTTGACGATTTTGTAAAATGTTAGTGACGATTTTTACGAAACTTTTGACGATTTTTTAAGAAAAAAGCATAACAACCCTGGGCTGTGTATACCTATGTTGGTTTATTTTTTCTTTTTTTTTTTTGGAGAGCTCTAATTTTGGAAGAGAATGTCTGGGTATGGGTGTCTGGTGTGTGTGTGTATTCGTTGGCATTTTTCTTTTATTAGGTCAGTAGGTTTTTCCGACCCGTTAAATATTTTTTATTGTGTGTTTTGGTATGTTTGTGTGCATGTTTGTATGTTTGCTGTATTTTTGTTTAAAATACATAAGAAAATCGGTTTCTTTCAATTTTGTCATGTTTTCTTTTATGCTTTACTGGTTGGTGTGTGTTTTTTCTGAATGGGTTAGTAGTGTTAGTAGTACATAGAGGCGCTTATGTTCTCTGTGTAGAAGGAAAGAAAATATTTTAGTTCCTTTTTGTATAACAGTCATATTGAATAAAAACACAACAAAACTGTAATAAGAGCGGAAGTCGGTGTTGCCAGGGAATAGATAAAAAAGTTGCGTTTTTTTTAAGTTTTTACGTCAAAAGTTACATTTTTAAATATTCCATGAATAAAAAGTAAATTTATGTGACTGATAAAATATAAATTTATTCCACATTTCAGACAGAGGAAAAAATAGGGAAATTTGCGGAGAAAAAATAAAAAAAAAATATTAAATTTAACGCACCATGAAAGCGGACAAATTAGTGTATTTAAAAATAAAATTTATTTATCACTTATGGCGTTTTCTTTTCTGAGTAAAATTCTGCATTTATTCTGCCTTTTTACATTTTTTATGTTCTTTTTTGAAAAACATGTGTTATTTTATAAGTGTAAAGCGTTCTTTTCTGATGATGTTCCCTTTATAATTAAAAAAAATACTACATGTTCAACACTCATTTTAATTAAAGGGGCATGAGTGCAGCACTAGATCTAGGCGAATTCAGTACAAGGTGGTGGCAAGTTTCGAGCCGTAAACACTAGCAGTGCAATACAAAAAACATCCATCTGTTTTTTCTGTTGACTTTGGTTTGTTGTAGTCTTGCCACCACCTGTAATTGAATTTACCTTGCGCTAATTGTACTTTATTGTTTAATGCCAAAATGTGTGTTCTTTTGTAAACGTAAAATATGAAACACTTATTAAAAATTAGAGGATAATTTTAAAATGTTGCCAAGTCACATGTAACACTTATGCAACACTTTTTTTAAAAAAGAAAACGCCATTAGTTACCCGGTTCAGAAATATGGCCTTAAAAAATATTGAGAAAAAAATTGGTTTGTAAGTCTTAATTGGTTTTGTATATCAAACTTGTTGGCGTATTGAATCGGTAATATTGGACGCTATCGGACAAAGTAACACCAGCAACGACTTTTCCTTATAGATACATATCTTATTTGCTATTTGAGTTAAGGTTAAAAAGTGTCAATACAGAAAACTTTTCTAAATCGTTATAGGTACATTGATGTTATGGAGTAATATTGTTTCAAAGGTTAGCTGTGGAGACTTGGGATTAGGATTGCCAGATATGAAATCCATAAAAACAGTACATCGAGAAAAAACGGCAGTACATTAATATTAAAAAAGTACATCAAATTTGTATTATTTTATTTACTTAAATGCATTGAATAGCAATTCATAGAGAACATAAAATAAGATATTTTTTAATAATAAGTATTTAATATACTTAAGCACTGAAATCTTTTAATTAGTCAGCTGTTTCGAATTAAATGTTTAAAACAAAAAAGCTGACCATTTTTACCGTTTTCGGTTTTTAAAAAATTTTAAAAATTAAGTGTATTTAAAATTAGTTTTTATTATTTGTTCACTTCACTCTCTTAATTTTCAATCAAAATTTAACCAAACCATAAATTCTTTTAGTTGTTTGAATGAGGAAGGGAAAATATGAATATATTCGAAATTGGGAAATAATCAATGTAGAAATTCTTTTCTTTTAGGCCTTAATTTTGTAAAACACAACGCACGCCAAAGTATTATACCTACTGAAAGCAAAAACAAATTGATAAATATTTTGTAATTTTGCTGCTGCTTTGTACAGAAATTTATTTACCGTTTTAAAATGTTCAACGCCACAAGCAATGAGGCGTATGAAATCTTAAAAACCAATGTGCATTTCTGTTAGAGGCAACAACAAAATTACAAAATATTTATGAATTTGTTTTTGCTTTCAATGTAATTCTTTGTCGTTGAGTTGTGGTTTACAAAATTAGGGCCTTAATTTCTACGGGTTTTTCTTTCCTTTAATTTTTTTTTTATCAAAATCTTTCAATGTTACGAACAAATTTTTTATAGAAATTAATTGAAATTTTTGAATTAAAGCTAAAATTGGAAAGTTTTTCAAATTTATTATGGGATGAATCGTTTTCGGAAATAAAGTTACGTTGCCGATAGAAACTTATCTACACGCTTCATCATCAAAGCTGTTGCTAATTTGCAAATTCGGCTATGAAAACATTCATTTTTAATTATTTTGTTGTTTTAATTGTTCGCAAAGTTGCTTTACTTTCTAGAACATGTCAATTAATTTTAGGTTCCATTATCCCCTATTTTTTTAAATGCAAAATATAGTATTTCCTATGTTGTGTACAAAGCCAAGGTTTGCTTCATCAGGTCAATTTTAAGAAAATTGGCTAAAACCAACTGAAAAACAGCTTTGGAATGGCATGTAAACTTTTACGGCTGGATAGTTTTTTAAAAATCTTTAAACTTCAGGCGTCATCAAGTTGGTTCATGACGCAGCATGCCAAATAGGGTGATCGATTATTCGACTTTTTTCAATAACCGGTTTTCGAATATTCCGAATAGTTGCTATTTTAAAAACCCCGGTTTTCGGTTAAGCATTTTAAAAATAACCGGTTAACACAAAAATCAAATTAGTTTTTTAAATAAAAAGTTAATTAGAATAAAAACAAAACAATTCACGACGGTAAGGAACCAACAAAATACATTGATATGACTTAAGGTATGTTCAGACCACAAATATTTGACGATAAAATGAAAACAAAAAGCGTGACCAGTATGGATTAAACTTAAGCTTTATTTTAAACAAGTTCTAGTTATTTGCTGAACATTATTTCTAAGATGATAATTGCATTTAGGTACAATGTAGTTAAGAAACCGTTAAATAATGATTGCTCTAGCCAAAGGTTTTGCAAAAGCAAACAATTCTTTAAGAAAACTAGTGTTTACGTTAGGAGTCTAATATTAAATAGGTGTGAACTAGAGTTTCTACGCGGGAAAGAATTCCCGGGAATCTCGGGACATTATTTTTAAATTATTCCCGGGAAATTGTTTCCGGGAATTTTCGGGAATTTCAAATTAAATTTTTTGAAATCTTAATTTGTTTGCATCGTTAAAATCAAAAACGCGCAATAAAAATTTAATCTTTACTAAAAACTACCTACAAATCGAACTATTTTTCCTACTCCAATAAAAATTTGTAATTGCTGATGAAATGTCTAAAAAGCTTCTTGAAGTAGAAAATTAAAATGAACACGATACACCATCACCAATAACAGAACCATTTAAAAAAATAAATAAATAAAAAAAAGAATTTGACGTCTATTAAGTCACGGGTAACAGGCCAACCAATTAATAATCTTTGTATCATGCGCTTCTTACTATAAAGCCAACGTCTGTAGAGAATAAGAGCACGTTTTCGATAGCAGGTTATATACATATCAACAAGGATTAGAAATAAAATGATGAGCTTTTAAATGCTTTAATAATACTAAAAAAAAATTCTTAAAAGGATATTAATTTTACCAAGTTGCTATTAATAACAACTACTAAATATTAATAAGTTTTAAACATTCGTGATCTCAAAAAAAAAAATATATATACATATATATAAACATACATACATATAAAATAAGCATGTGCATATGGATGTAACAATTTATTTGGTTTTGTTTTGGTTTTCTGTGGAATTATTTAAGCTAATTTTTTTAGACTGTTGTATATGTGTAAATTTTTTTAAAAAAGTAAAAACTTTTGTCTTTAACTCATTTAATGAAATCATTGTCTTATTCAAAAAATCCCGGGATTCCCGGGAATAAGATTTTTTTTGTTTCGTTTCCCGAGAATAGAAACCCTATTTGAACCTTTATAAAGATATATGAGCAACTTCAAAAGTTTACGACACCTAGACAATTTTTTTTTAATTTTTTTTTTTTTGTCTGACATCAATGTTGATTTGCGTGTGTATAAACCGATATTTGAGCATGTAAAATCCGTTCGCGTTAATCATTTTTATTACACGGCGCAAATTTTATATTTCATACAAGGATGCTTTTTGAGGTTAGAAACATTTTGTTTCCTCCATAAAATTTTAAATCCTTTAAATTTTTTGGTGCGTTTTCAATTTTAGTATCAAGCTAAGTAAAGTCTTCTATTCGATGTACGTTTGAGCGGAATTGATACAGCGCTTCAGTTGCCACAAAGCGAAATGTGTTTGGAAAAAACTGCCGGCAAACTATCAGGGAAATAGGTATTGGTAGGGATAAGGATAATTATAATTATTCTGTTGATGTCAATGAAATTAATGAGTCATTTGTTGATATGCCAATGATACTGTCTAATCCAAACTTTTATGATATTAACAATAATGTATACAATGATAATGACGACCTTATCGATAGATTTAATTTTCAATATGTTGATCAAATGGATGTCTTATCTTGCTGTTTAGGAATCAAATCGAATGCAGTTGGTGCCGACAATATTCACCCTAAGTTTGTTAAATTAATGCTGCCTCTTCTATTACCATACATAACTCATCTGTATAATGCTATCATTACTACAAGCTCTTAACCGGCCAAATGGAAACATGCAAGAATAATACCGGTTCCAAAGCAAAATTCGGATTTTAGACCAATTGCTATATTGCCATATCTTTCTATAGTACTTGAGAGATTACTACATAATCAACTTACAACTTTTTTGAATCAACACCAACTACTTTCTGAATACCAATCAGGTTTCCGCTCAAAGCATAGTTGTGTAACCGCTATTCTTAATGTTACTGAGGACATACGACGGCATATTGATGATGGTTTTGTTGACTTTTTAATACTTCTGGATCACTCAAAAGCATTCGATACAGTGGACCACAATATATTATGTTTCAAACTTAAGAATATATTTAATTTTTCAAGTACCTCATGTAAATTAATGTTTTCATACCTTGCAAATCGCACCCAATCTGTATGCATGAATAAGAACTCGTCTAATTCTATATCTGTAACGAGAGGTGTTCCTCAGGGATCAATATTGGGACCTCTTCTATTCGCTTTGTACGTTAATGATCTCCCTTTACAGTTAAGGCACTGCAAAATACATATGTATGCTGATGATGTACAGGTCTACTTAAATAGCACTGTGCAGTCAATTGATGAATCGATATTGAAAATTAATGATGATTTAAATCGAATTCATCATTGGGCTTCGGGAAATGGGCTAAGCCTTAATCCTGGTAAATCTAAATGCATGGTAATCCATAAAAGAACCCTTAATCTAAATCGAGATTTTAATGTTCTTCTAAACAACAAGAAGATTGAAATTGTTACTTCGGTAAAAAATCTTGGCATAATTATTAATGACACTCTTTCATGGTGCAATCATGTAAATAGAATTGTCGGCAGAATGTATGGCATGCTACGAACATTATGGTCAACACATTATTTTACACCACTAAAAACAAGAATTCTTATTGCGAAGGCTTATCTAATGCCTTGTTTACTTTATAGCTGTGAATTATTTGCCAATTGCGACTCGACCAGCATGGGAAAACTTAATATGGTAAACAATAATATTATTAGATATGTTTATGGTCTGAAAAAGTATGACGGTATTTCTTCGCATAAAACTAAACTTTACGGAGTTACTTTTGAAAATTTTCTCAAAATTAGAAGCCTCATTTGTATACATAAAATTATATATGACAAAGTACCCGCCTACCTTTATGAACGAATTTCATTCACAAGATCAAATAGGGGAAATAAGATAATTCCTTTGAGATACCGAACTCTTGTCTCTTCCTGGCATTTTTTCACCGGAACTATCAGACTTTGGAACTCATTACCTCACAACATTCAGCAAAATAGTAACGCATTCAAGTTTAAAAAAGAAATTTTAAAATTGTATTCTACAACTTAACTTTTATACTGTTATTTATCATATTTTTCATGTATTTAGACAAAGATTCTGCATTTTAATTCTTCAATTTCACGTCACTTTTGAATAATAATCTTTTTATCTTTAAACTAATTAATTTATAAGTATTTATATGTAAACTCTCTAGAATAGTTTATAATCAACATGTTTATTCTAATTAAAATTTCTATGCTGTAATAATAAGATCTAATCTTGTTGCATAGGAAAGACACAAATAAATAAATTAAAAATTCATGGTGCTAAAATAATTAAATCTGTATCCTTGTCCATTGGAATGTTTTTAGAAGAAGCAAAAATTATAGGAAGTATCACACTAGAAAGATGTATCGCGAATTAACCATTAGTAACGTATTTAACTATATTCTTTAGACCTCGTTGTATCATCAATATCCTCAAAGACATCTAATAAGCGCATAGCCGTACAAGATTTATTGTGAAAATCTAGTATCCAAAAAGATTTAGAATCCGAAAGTGACTGAACGGGTAACGTTGAAAACAAAATGTATATATCATTTTTAAAACTGTTTAAATAAAATAAATTGTAAATTAAGAGTGCTTAACTGCTTATTAGTGTTTAAGTGATAATAACAAGACAACAAATTCATTAATTAAAAAAAAACATAACTCAGAAAGCGCAGAGAAAAAACGTGTTTAAATATGTTAACCTCCAACAAAACTATTTTTTAAAGAAAATTTTAAACATATTATGGTTAATATAACCATATTATTGTCACCTACAACCATATTATGGTTTAATTAGCCCTCCATCAAGAATCCACAATCATATTATGGTTGCATTTAAACATGTTATGGTTAAATATAACAATAATTTGTTTAAAAATTTACAATAGCATTTTCCTCTTTTCCAAGAGCAACATGTTATGGTTAAAAACCAACCATGCTATTATGAGTGCTAAACATGTTTTAGTTATTTTTGACCATAACAACATGTTCGGAGGCAACCATAATATGGTTGTGGCTTCTTGATGGAGGACTACTTCAACCATAATGTGGTTGTTGATGACAATAGTATTGTTGGAGGTGACCATATTTAAAAAGGTTTTTCTCTGGGTGAGCATAAATAGATAAACGTGTGAAACGGAAATTAAAAAAAATCAGTATATGGGTGTTTCCACAGAAAATTACCTTTATATTATGCAAAATAAATGCATGTGGCATTTTCCGAAAGATTAACTTTAATTTTCTTTATACCAACAAAAACATGCTACTTTGAGTTACCCATAATAAATTAATTCAAACACAAAAAACTGTTCGCTTTCTAAAATGTGACGGCCGTGACTTAAAAAAAAAATTGGTTTAAAAATAAATCCATTCCTTAAACAAAACATTTCAAAGAAATAAATCAGATATTTTACTTGGCATATCCTGTGCAAAATTTTACAATACATGATGTTTGTTTCCGACATTTGAAAAGTAACGACCGTTACTTTTTAATGGTCAAAAAAAGTATTGAAATTACATTTTTTATGAGTTGTTTCGGTTGCTGCCGTTGCTTGAACTTTCGCAAGGCATATTTGGGTAGGTTGGAATTTTATTTAAAAAATCTCCGAAAATCGGTAACGACCGTTACTTTGAAAACACCCATATGGCTTTTTTAAAAAATCACCGAAAATCGGCAACGACCATTAATTTGGAAACACCAATATGGCTTTTTAAAATTTTTGAATAATGGTTTGTTCATTCACGAACCAAACAACGCTGGGAAATATGCGTTTTCGCTTCGCTAAGTGGGCCTGCGATCAACTTGCAGAAGATGCCGATTTTGCCAAAAAAATCATCTTTTCAGATGAAGCTCATTTTGATCTTGGCGGGTATGTTAACGAGCAAAATTGTCGCATTTGGGGCACAGAAAACCCGCACGCATACATTGAAAAGCCGATGCACCCAAAACGAGTCACTGTTTGGTGCGGTTTTTGGTCCAGAGGCATAATTGGGCCATTTTTCTTCGAAAATGAGGAAGGAGTGGCCGTTACAGTCAATGGCGATCGTTATCGGACCATGTTGAACGAATTTTTGTTCACAAAAATTGAAGAGGAGGATATTGGCAACATTTGGTTTCAACAGGACGGCGCTATATGCCACACAGCCGAAGCTACACTCGATGTTTTGCGCCCTGTTTTTGAAGATCGCATTATCAGCCGCAGAGCTGATGTCGGTTTGCCACCTCTGAGCTTCGATTTGACACCGTTGGACTATTATTTGTGGGGTGCCGTCAAAGATAAGTGTTACGCCGACAAGCCAGAGACAATTGACGCTTTAAAGGACAACATTGATGAAGCCATTGGTGAAATACCTGCACACAATCGATAATGTGCTTAAAAATTGGACCGATCGTGTAGGCTACTGCATGGACAGCCATTTGAATGAAATTATTTTCCATTACCAGCCGGAATTATTGTACTTTCAAATAAAAAAATAAATTTGAGAAAATATTCAGTAGTTTTTTTTATAGCATTTTTAAAAAAAAAAATTATTTGGCGGACCCTTTATAATGATATGTTACATTAATATGTTTACTCCTTTGGTGGTAAACAGGTTTTTTAACTAGGTTAATAGAACCTGTATTGTTAGCGTTGATGACAATTGATTTGGGACAACTAAGTTGCATATCAGTCAACAATTTTTTCACAAGCGTAGCCTCTTTAGATGCAGCCGCGAGTGACATATACTCGGCCTCTGTACAGCTGAGTGCCACTGTTGATTGTTTTCTTAATTCGTAGGAGAAAACAGATCCAGCCATTACAATGGCATATCCTGTATACGATTTTCGGTCTGCGGTATCACCGCCCCAATCTGCATCCGTATAACATTCTAGAGGGCTTTCCGATTTCTCGTATGTCAACTGTTTATTCTTCGTGTTAGACAAGTATCTTAGTACTCTCATATGCTCTTCATGTGGGTCTTCTGTTCGTTGTGAGTTGTGTGTGTGTAACACCGAATGCAAAATATCCGGTCTGGTATTAATGGCTATGTACATCAGGGAACCAATCAGTGATTGGTATTGGGTTTGGTCGACCCTTTTGCAATCGTCCCTATCACTTCTGACTTAGTACTTTGGACCGAGAGGTATAGGTGTGGATCTGCAGGTTGACACATTGTAGTCCTCTAAAAGCCCTTTTATTTAATGTTTCTCACTAATAGATATCTTTCCCCTTTCTCCAACGCGATCGACTTCGAGGCTCAGAAAAGTTTAAACAGAACCTTTGTCCACTACTGGCACTGCATCAGCAATTTATGATTTTATAATCCGCATATCAGTCATGTCTGAACAGGCGATTAGCAAGTCATCGACGTAAACCGCCATAACATTAATTTTTCAACGCAGTGTTTAGTAAACACGCATGGCTCGCTATCACATGATGGCATCACTGGTGCATACACATGTGTTTTCCAAAGATTGTTGTAGAAATTACAAAAACACCACAAGAGTTGGAAAAATGATTTGCTTGTTGCGTGTAGAAACAATAAAAACAACTGCGCAAGAAGAAAAAATATCGTATCAGGTATTCTTATTATAATTTTTCTATTGAAATTTAGCCTTATCGGTCCAAAAAGGGCTGAGGTATAAGCAACAAGCCACATCTACCTCTAATTTTTTCCAAAAATCCCTTGTTGTTGTTGTATTTTTATTACTTTTTTTCTGTATATCTGGAGAGCGGCAAGAGCCAAAGTTACCAAATTAGGTTCACACATTAAGGTTATCAATACACAGCATCCTACAAAATGTGGGCTGGATTGGAGAAGTGGGCGTGGTACCTCCCGTACAAAAAATATCAAAAATTGTATAAACAATTTTTGGACTGTCATATGACCTATGGTAATCCCTTATATATAAAAACATCGAAAATCTTTAGTAGAAAATATTTTCTGAAAAACTCGGAAAAATCGGTTCAGATAAGAAAAAGTTATGACCAAAATAAATTTTTTTTTAAATACGCATTGTCGGGAGCCATAGATTTCCCCTAATCCAAGTTTTATAGTCCAAGTTAATGAAAAATTTGTTCTTTAACAACGGGCTTGACCAACTATACTTTTTTACTCGTTTTTCCCAAATGATGATTTTCTTCCAAAAACGTCTGGCAACGCTGCAAAAAAGAAACATTTGAGCTTTTTGCGTTGTTGTTTACAATAAAAAAAATAACTTTTTCACAGAGCCGTAATAAAGAGAGAGGAAAGAAATTAAACAGTGATTAAAGAGAAAATTGTATCACAGACTTTGCCGCTGAGAACGGAGAACCACAGAAATTATTGTTTTTTCCAACCAAGGCGAATTAACTACAGGTGGTGTCGAAAAGGCATCTAATTTTGACTTGACAGTTCGAGCCAATTTGCTTTAACTTGTTAGTGTTTTGCTAAAAATGGTTGACATTTCGAGCCGTATACACTAACAATGCAATGCAATACCCCCTACATATGTTGTTTCTGTTGTTTTTGGATTGTTGTAGTTCCGACACCACCTGTAGTTGAATTCGCCTTGTTTCCAACCAAGGTCTATCCAATAGGTCTGCTTAAGAAGCCAGATGTTTATTTGGGTTTTTCCTCAACGATATCAAAAGTTGTTTACATTTTCCTTATAGGTACGTGTATATTTTTGTTTACTTTTTTGGTTTTTTGCCACACATACATGCACACGCAACGGTAGTTTGTTTTCTTATTCTTAATAATTTCAATATTTTTCATTTGTCTGTCATTATTGTGATCATTTTGCGCTGTTCGGTTGTGATTTTGGTAAAATCTTTGAGAAATTTTTTTTGATTCTCCTTTAAAATCAGGTCTTGTTGGCATAACAACCTCCGATATTTTGTCACTTGGATTGAGCTCAGTAATTCACTAATGTTTTTTGTGTACTTTATGTGTAAATAGCTGACTAAACATTGTCCTTGTAAATCTTTTCATTAGACAAAAAAAAATTGGTTTAAAATGATTATTATTTCCATGCACAAAACATATATTAATAAAACTAACAAGCAAAAATTTACAAATTAAATGAATACCCTAATTTTAAGAAAAAGAAACACTCCTATATCACTCTTTTTTGGCTCCGAAATCCCTCTTTTATGACTCTTTTAACAGGTTTTTATGATTGATTTGTGAGCAAAAAGGCTCACAATTTTCCATACAAATCGTTAAATTTAGGAGTCCTAAAACGCTCATATTCAGTACAAAATTTTTTGACGGTTTCATAGGAAAACACGCTCATATCTGAGGGTTTTAGGAGCTTTTTCTGAGCGTTTTGCTCATAAAAAGGAAAAATGTGTTTTGTCCCAGCAAACAATATGAGTCCTAAAAGAGTCTTTTAGGACTCATATTGTTTGCTGGGACAAAACACATTTTTCCTTTTGTTTTGCCTATGTAGTAGTAAGATTTTGACAACGGCGGGGAATTTTACACAAACAAATTGCCTGTTGTTTTTTGTATTGTTGTATTGTTGTAGAAGTAAGCAGACCTATTGGATAGGCCTTGTTTCCAACTAAACAAATATCTAATTTTCGCATCTTTAGAAATACATACATACACTCATGGTAAAATACTAATACACTTGCAAGTATGGAATACAACAGGAATGGAACGTTGTGTTTTGTTTATAATGCTGCTTTTGTAAACATTCTTAAAGATCCATTTGTATAATCCATATAATTTGTGGTACCTATGTAACAGAATTGTCTGAACAATTTCTTACTATCATCAATGTCGGTTCCATTATTCGATTTATTTTTTTAACAACCCAACCCTGTAGTAAATTAAATAGTCAGTTGCAGAAAACACTAACTATAAGTTAACTATTTTTCAAATGACTACAAATTGGATTAATTCACATGCAGATATCAACCAAACATATTGCATAGAGGCACACGTAAAACACAAATAAAAGCAAAATAAGTAAAACAAGCATGCCATGAAGTCAAATGAAAAAAATATATACAAATTTATTAAAATAATTAAAAATTTAAACGATTCAAATCTGTTTATGTACTAGAAATTATGTAGCGTATTTATTTCAGCACTATTATACATTATCATTTAAAGCAATTTGATGCTAAATTTTCTTAAATATTAATTTCTTTTTAAAAATATGCATGTTTGTTCATAGGAACATATATTTTTTTGACAAAAATTATTTCAAATTTAAATAATTTATTATAAACCGACTATACTATTAATTAAATACCAATAGGTTGAACAATAAGTAGTTAGTAGTCAGTTTAAAAGTCATGCAAAGATGGCCAATTGACTACTGCCTATGACATGCCTATGTTAAAATAATGAGTCGTCGACAAGGAAAAAAGTCACTTAATCAACTATATGTGGTTATAAAAAAACCAGTTTGAAATTACTTAAAAATGTGTTTGACTTCCTACAGGGAATGTTCCTACCATACAGTAATCAAACTGCAAAACAGCTGTATAACTGTATACATATGTATGTATGTATAAGTAAATATGTAGTGGGTGAATTCACAAGCATTTTACGCAATGCTTGAGAAACTCTAACAAACAAGTTCTAAACAGTAATTTTACATTTAATTTGAAAATTTAATATGTATCTTAAATTAGTTGTACTAAGTACTAAGTTTGTCAATCCGTGTGAAACTTTATTATTCATCTCAGACCCCATGAAGTATATATATATATATATATATATATATGTACCTACTATATTCTGGCTCCTTGAGTAATTCTAAGTCGATTTAGCAATTTCGTGAAGATCGGTCCATAATTTACAGTTGAGTACGCCTAAATCCGTCAATGCAATTTGTAGCGTTGCGTTCCGTTTTACACAATTAAGGAAATTTGATTCATTTTCTAAATAATTTGTTTTTGCAAGTGGATCAATAAATTCCACTGAAAGTAGGTATTTTATTCCAGAATTGCAAAAATTTTAATTAACAGAAAAATTTTAGTAGCCTACACTTTCTGGTAAAAATTGTGGGGCTTAAAAGAGACAAAAATAATGACAACAGATGATGAATTGTGTTTTCAAATCATTTTCTTCAAATGCCAAAACTTTAATATTGGCACCGTCAAAAAGTACTTTTGCGATTCAAGTTGATACAAAAACAGCCAAGTTATTTTGCATCCCTGATATAAATCGTATAAATACATATGTAGGTACAACGTTTTTTTGTACTCTACTCTCTTTCAAAGCTTTTTTCCTTGTTGTAATGTTGTTTCAGTTATTGCTGTAAAACAAAATAGTGTGCTGCTTTGACACACTTTTGTATGACGTCGTTATAATTGTATATATTTTTTTCTTCTTCTTTATAATCATAATCACATTGAAAGAAAAAAACCTTCCAATTATAACATGCGATTGACTAAAATTGTTCTGCTAGATGCTGTCGATATTTTTACATTCTTCAAAAACATAATTTTCTTATGGGTTTAGTTGTTTATTGAATAAATCTAAAGATTCGTTTTTATGTTACATACTTGCACTAGATACAATTAAAAGTAGCATACATATGTATGTATATTCATAGCACAATAAAAACAACAACAAAAGCTTGTAATTGTTGCTATTTATCTACTGGTCTTGTTTTAAAAATATTTGGCATTGAAATGAGAAAAAATCGTTATGCTGCTGTTAAATTTGTCGTCAAATTTTTTCTTTAATAAAATACATATGTACATATGTACATATGTATGTATGTATTTTTACACTAGCACACATCCATAGATACAATTTGTTTAAAGAAAAAATAAAATAAGATTCATTTGCATCTCAATATTTTTAATAATTTTTCATTTTTATCTCAACATATTTTTATTAAATTTGTATCTTCTCACTTGATTTTTCTTTAAAGGAATAACACCGAACTGCGAGATGTTTTTTTAATAGAATGAATGAAAATTTTAATTTGTTTTTACGTTTGCTTTTAATGGTGTGTAAGCATTTAATACGAACGAACGAATCGCTGCAAGTAATGGCTCGAAAGTGATTCCATCGATATTCTCTAACATACATATACAAAGGCAATAATCGGCCAGGCTGGCTGACAGGCATTAAGAAAAAGAAAGAGCAAGGCCAATCTATCAGGTCTGCTTTCTGCTTACTTGTACAAAAACAAAATACGATTCTTTTTAGTTGTCAAAAATTTACTACCACATATACAAAGCAAAGGGGAAAAAACAGTATGTGTGGCATACCATAAACGTATCCATGCACATGTAAGCAAAATGTAAACAACTTTTGACAACTAAAAAGAACATAAACAATGATCATCAGGCTTCTTGCACAGACCTTTTCAATGGGCCTAGCAGCAGGGTTGTCAGATTTTTTTCACCTTCATCGCCAAATAGCATATTGAAAATCGCCAAAAATTTATTTTCCTAACTTTTTGGTAAAAATAATTCGCCAAATAAAAGTTTTATATAAAAAAGAGTATACAAGTGTATTTTACCTTTATTTAAATTTTCCATATTAAGCCTTATTCTAGTAGAGTGTCTGTTTAATAATAGGCAATTGCAAAACGCTTAACATTTGTGTTTCTGGTTTGAAATCGCAAGCATTTTGGCGACGTAAAATTGCAATAGTATTCTGAAGAGAACTAGAATTTATGTAAAAAAAAAACTATGGCAGATAGCAAGCAAAAAGCACGAGTTTCGGAACACCTTTTTTTAGGAGTGATTTTCTATGTGAATATGTATGTAAAGTCAGAATATGGTAAAATTTTGTATTTATTTGAAGCAAAGGATAAATGTCTTAAAAAATGTATTCCAATTGGATATTTGGACAGCCCCGCCTAGCAGCGTTCACTGTTTTGGGGATTTATTCCCAAGTTGGTGATTTTTTTGTAATTGGGGAAAAAATTTTCGTGAAAATCCCCAGGGGAAAAAAAATTTTTAAAAACCAAAATTTAATACAACAAAAACAAAAGGTTATTATACATAATAATTGGGTTGGAAAAATTTTTTTCGCGTCAAAAGCACATCGCTATTTTGTTCTATTTCAAGAAACTTTGCCAAAGAAACCATAGGTCAAAAATTAATTTCGAGCCCCGGGTTTTTCAAAATAGTTAGTTTTCCCAAAGATTTAAGAATAGATGCAAACAAATTGTATTTGATCTAGCCAGACCTATTCATGCGGTTTTTATGGTCGAGAAATCCATTAATTTTTATTTTTGATTACCACCAGAGAGCGTTTTCATACACTTTTTTGAATTTATCGTCTTTTTTTTTTGTTTTTTTTTCTTGAAAAATTGACGAATACTTTTCAAAATGCAATCTCGAATTTTAAACGAAAACTAAAATGTTTGAGCGTTCTAAAAATATGTGCATACTAACATCTTCGGATTGCATTTCCAAATTTATTGTGTTTACAATTTTTAATATGTACTGCAGAAACAGGAAAGGAGTAGAAAGTCCGAATATAATAAAATTTAATTTAGAGCTTGTAAAATCTCTTTCAAAATTCTGTTGATTACTTCTTGACGTTACTAACATCTTGTTGACGAATATTTGAAAATATTACGAGTTCGTTCTAAAATAATTTTGAATTGAGAGGACCACAAAAGGTAGCAAGGTAATTTTATTTAAAATACGGTAATTTAAAGAAATTTCGTTTTTTTTTTTTGTATACATATCCATACGTACATATGTAGGTATTATAATATTAAAAGGTGATTCTCAATTTAGAAATAGATAGTAAATGTTATAAAAAAAATTATGAATAACATTATGTTTCTGCAAATAGTTATTTTCGTAACACCAATAAGTGCAAAACAAGAAAAACTAAATTACTCTTGCATATTATTAATTTTACAATATTAAACTATTTGTTACTTTAAAAATCAACAATTCTATATAAAATATAGCATATAAAACAGCCCCAATGCTTTTAATTTTACAAAAGTTTTCGGATTAAATGTGGCTAAAGTTATGTAAGTGAATGTCACTTGAATAATCCGTATTTGAATCAAGCACTTGTACTTGATTTAAGAAAATCCGTACTTCCCGTACTATTGACACCGCTTTGCCTTGGTTTAAGTATGGATGTATTGATTTTTCTTCTGACTGTAACAATTCAAGAATTATTATAGTGCATACATATGTACATATCGAGTCCTAACCGGGAAAATAACGCAAGCGATATTATTTTTTTTAATAAATGAACTTTATTAGTAACACTTGCATCATCTCCTAAAATTGCATAAAGGTACCGTTACGATTTTATAGCAAGAACAATTTTTAACTGCCTGTTTGTGGAACATGAGCGAAATTTATTTTGTTTTAAATGTTAGTTAAACGAGAGAGTCTTGCGCTCGTGTTCTACAAACAGGCAGTAAGTATGCAGCACTTAAATTTCTGCAATTTTTTTGTCATAATAATTGGTAAAACGCTGAACGCCTTTTCCACGGAGACCTGAAGTACAGGTACAGCTAGTGCTACTCATGCAAGTTTCGACCGCTGTAAGCGTTTCAGCATATTTTCTGCTAGATTTAGCAAATTTAGTTGGGTAATTGCTTACTTCATTTTAGCATATTTTCTTATCCACAAGCAGATTTTAAGCATTTATTTACTTTTTAGAAAAGCAGTTTTTGTTTGGCATATTTTTTTAAAAAATGAAAATTTTTATGAAATATCTACATACTAAACTACATATTTAGATGATTTTCACGATAATTTTTTTTATAAAAATTTAGCATATATCAAGCATTACTTCACTAAAATGTTAAAAAACTTAATGTTTTAATCTTTTTTTAGCATTTATTATGTTTTACGAAATGACAGATTTTAACAGTGGAAAACCGTTGAATAGAAAACGGCGGTCCGATAAAATTATTTGCTGTGTTGAAGGCAGGAATGAACAGAAATACGTAGCACATATGAGAGTTGTCAAATGTACAAAGAAACCCGGTTTAGCTGTCTCAGAAAACAGTCAGTTATCATTAAACATCAAATCTATATATATGTAAGTTCACATTATTACAATGGTTACACGTGAAAATTCTTATATGCCTAAAATTGCATACATTATATTTTTAAAAATTGTGTAAACTCTTTTATAAAAAATTTAAGAAAAGGCTAAATAAATAACTGGAACATTCCAAAGAATATGCTCACTGCTAATCCGACAAAATCAAAAAAAAATGCTAAATTTAGCTCCAAAAATGCTAAAATGGTCACGCCGATTTTAACAAAAGCATATTTATGTGTGATAGTGATAATACAAACTGTAATGTTAAATGAGTTTTTTTGATAGTAGCAACCAAATTTATTAGATTTCTATCAAGGTACATTAACACAAGGTAGACTCATTTGGGAGTGTAGACATGCTGCTCTATAAAAATAGCCGACTTGTCAAAATTGTCTTCATATAAAACAAAAACAATTTAACGCGCATATGTACAAATTTTGGCTCATATACACGAAATTTGACAATTGGGTTTTTACAGCTGACAAACATGTATGGGCCAACGAGGCTACGTTGTGTAGTTGTATAATGATTTCTATCTCACAAAGTAATATAACATGGGGTCTTCACCTGACAATTTTTGTCATAATAAACGTCAAACTTCATATAAAAAAAAACGCTGACAAAAATATTAAAGTTTTTATATAGACTTTGACGTTTGGTTTGACAAAAAATTGTCAGGTGAAGACCCCATGTAAGATACGTTAGACTTGTTTAAAGCACAGAATACACAGAACTGTCACGAGATGGAAGATTTTGATTTTCTTTTGTCTCCTTTTAAGAAAGCTGCCCTTTTTGCATTTCTCTTTGCACCACCTTTTTTGCCACAATAAAATGAACACAAATTTATTAAGTTGAAATTAACATGAAAAACTGTTGTAAAAATTAACTTTAAAATTACCACAACACTACACCATTTTTCATTCAAAATAAGAAAATTCTAGATGAAATTCAGAAAATTTCAAATGAAATTGAGAATTTCAATTTGAAATTAAGAAAATTCCAATTGAAAATGAGAAATTAAATTTGATATTGAGAAAATTCGAAGTGAAATTTAGAATTTCAATTTGAAATTGAGAAAATTCCAAATGAAATTGGGAAATTTTCAAATGAAATTGGGAAAATTTCAAATGAAATTGAGAAATTTTAATTTTTCATTGATACATTGTATAAAATATTTATTATATTCATTTAACAAACATAAATTCGCAGTTTAATTAACAAGTTTCGATCACAACTGTGGGAAATTCTCTGCACGGAAAAATATATTCCATATTCACCGATGCTTAAACCCATTGAAATTATTTGGTAAAAAATTAAAAGTACGATGAAAACAAAGATAAATGTACCGAACGTAATTCCCCCCCCCCCCCCATGTAGGAGAACAGAGGCTTGTCTTTTTACACAGGGTCTCCACGTGAGATAAGATATAAATCGGCAAAGGCAACACACTTTTCTCCTAGGTTTATCAACCGATTTGAAAAAAATAAATACACCATTTAGAATGTATGTATTTACTTACGGAATTGCACTATTTAAATTTAGTTAAAATCTGAGGGGTAAAAAAGGGTAAAACGGGAAAATTCGGTAACGTCATATCTCTAAAACTAAATGTAAAATATGTGGTACTTTTTTGAAAATCAGACCTTTTGGAACTTCTTTGTCACCCCATATTAACAAATAAATATTAAGGGTAGTCACGATGGTATTGCGCACGTTTGCTATTTGCAGTGCATATTATGAATGATCGTGAGCATACCACTTATATTTTTTGTGCAAATGTGTTATTGTTCTAAAATGTGTTCTGGCAACACAAAAAACTTCTGGCAGCACTGTAAAAAATCTGCATTTGTTTACAATAGGTGCGTTTGAGTACTTTTACAGTAAACTGAGAATATTGTAAAATTTTCTCTCACAAAAAGCTGTTGTCCAAAAAAGTACGCGAACGCAAAATTTGTAAAAATTCGTAAAATAAAGGCAACAGCTGATGGCAAATAATTGAAGTGTTGGACAATTTTTACACTTTTGACTACTTAACTCGTTTTCTTATCGGTAATCGATTAAATACTTTTTATAACACGAACATTTTTGGAAAATACAAACAAATTATTTCATGTAATCTTTCATATTTGTTTGTTTTTTATTTTATTTGATGTTACTAATATGTGGCGAGTTAATTTATTCATAAGAACATGAATAAATGTTTGCTATTGATTACTTAAGTACCCAAGTACTTCACACTTTTACAACTCTAACAAAGTAACATAACAAAAAAAAGTTTCAAATGTTGGTATTTAGATAAATAAATGCTTCACAAACAAGTACAATTAATTAATATTTATTCACTTTTTGTTTTTGTTTAATTTTGCTTCAACTTTTCTTTCATTTTACAATTTTTTCACAATTTGTAAGCATTTTGTTTGTAAATTTTGTTTGTTTACCTTTTGAAGCATATGTTTTTTTTGATTTACTAAATTTTACTGCAAAAATTTCTGCAGTAAAAATTTGTAAATACTCAGACAAGAACTGTCATTTTTCGCTCTCAATTTGTGTCCCATTTACTGTATTTTGTGTACGCGAACGCAATTTAGTAAAATGCAGTAAAGTTCAGTAAAAAATAGTAAAAACTTTTGTGTTCTCGAACGCAGCTAATAATACTCAAGCATATTAAAATTAATTTTTTCTTTTTAAATTATTTAAATTTAATTCTCTATTTTATGTTAAAATCCACGAAAATTTTAAAATTTTTAAGTTTTCTTAATACCGTGTTCAGATATGCACCTTAATTGAGTTTTACGCACTAAATGACTTTGTTGACCAAGGTCTTTCCAATAGGTCTGCGCAAGAAGCCAGATGTTAATTTGGTTTATTGTTCAACGATGTCAAAATTTGTTTACATTTTCCTTATACATGTATATTTTTGTTTACGTTTTTTGTTTTTTGCAACACATACATGCACACAAAACACATTTTTCCTTTTGTTTCGCCTATGTAGTAGTAAGATTTTGACAACGGCGGGGAATGTTTTTGTTTTTTGTGCCTGTTGTTTTTTGTGTTGTTGTATTGTTGTAGAAGTAAGCAGACCTATTGGATAGGACTTGGACTATACCTTGTATTTATTCTACCATGGTTGTAACTATAAAAAATAATTTTTTAAATCAGAGTTGTACAATTCAAGAGTTTATAAAAAGAGATGTTATTTTATCGTACTTTGTATTAAAAATTAGCAATTTTTTATGAATGGCAACATCATTTCGTTTGACGTTTATAGTGGAAAATTACATCTTTTATCCTGACTTTTTACACTTGGTTATAGTTTGACAAAAATGTAACTTTTTGTGGAATTTTTTTTCTTGTGGTTGTTGTAACAAAAATTAAATTTTTCCACTTTTCCAACATATAAAAAAACTGAAATGAATACCTTTAAAAATTATTCCAAATTCGTAGCAAATAAAAATATGGTACTTTTTTGAAATTCGAAAGTTTAAGAGGTGAAAAGAAAATCTGTAAGAGCGAACATTTTGGTACTTTTTCGTTCATTAACTGGTACTTTTGGAATTTTACTTCATACTGAACCTAGAAACATAAAAGTCAGCAGGCGGAGCCCAAAGAGATTGAAAAACTATAAGAAGAGACTTTGGAACTTTCTTGATTTTCAATTGGTAGTTTCTGTTTTTTTATTATTGAAGCTATAAAACTAAATTAAACAGTCACGGACTTAAGTGGAAGATAATATATAAACCGGAGGTTGCCTTCTCGACAATTCAATAAACTAATGCCGAATTAAGACAATGCAATTAACGCCGAGTTTTTTCTTCTGTTTTCTTTTCACATTTAAATTTTTTCAAGCATTTGTTCAACTTTTTCAACCCCGTTTTCTTCCCCACACCTCTTTGTAACAAACAAAAAGTTGCATGCGAAAGATGCGGCCAAGGCGAATTTAAAAAGGTAAAAGCAACTCTACAACTACAAAAACCCCATGTATTTTGTTTTTACAATTTAATAGATAGCTGTCAAAATTTTTTTTTATAGCAAATTAAAATTATCACTTTTATAAAAGAAATTCTTTAATTCCCTTTAATTATTCGCAGTTTTGAAATTTTTTTATCATAAAAATAGTATTTTTAGCACTTTCAATCAACTTCTTCTCAAAACAAAATTATATTTTGACAATTACGTATTTTTTTAATTCGACGTGGAGACAGCTGATAAACGGCTGACGAGTTAAGTTTACCTTTTCAAATTCGCCTTGGTTGCGGCGTTATAATTGCATGATGAAAAAAAATAAATGCCCGAAACTTATACATATACACAGAATACACTTATAAACTTTATATTTGCATTAATAATTATGGTAGAATTTGGACCACTAGAAAAACACTAGTTTAAATAAAAAAACAAAACAATAAAACTGTTGAAAAATTCAAAAATAGTAAATAATGAAAAAGACAAATAATATTAATAAAAAAGTTGATTATAAATTAAAAGTAATGCAAATGTTTTTAATGCCTATTCAAGGCGAATTCATGTTAATTCGCCTTGTGTCTATTTCTTTTCATGTTTCTACGTATGCAATGCGAATTCATAACCTTTCAGTCAAGGCGAATTCAAACAGGTAAACTCATCTCTACAACTACAAAAAGCCCCATGTATTTTGTTTATACAATTTTCTGGTTGGTTGTCAAAATTTTTTTATTGCAAATTAAAATTATCACTTTTTTATAAAAGAAATTAATAAATTCACTTCAATCATTTGCAGTTTTGAAATTTTTTTATTATAAAAATAATATTTTTAACACTTTTCATTCAACTTCTTCTCAAAACAAATCATATTTTGACGTTTGACCATATTTTTTAATTCGCCGTGGAAACAGCTGATGAACGGCTGACGAGATGAGTTTACCTGTTTGAATTCGCCTTGCTTTCAGTCAGGTCAAGGCGAATTTAAAAAGGTAAACTCATCTCGTCAGCCGTTCATCAGCTGTCTCCACGGCGAATTAAAAAAAATTGAGAAACGTCAAAATATAATTTTGTTTTGAGAAGAAGTTGATTGAAAAGTGCTTAAAACATTATTTTTATAATAAAAAATTTTAAAACTGCGAAAGATTAAAGTGAATTTAATAATTTATTTTATAAAAAAATTATAATTTTAATTTGCAATAAAAAAATGTTGACAGCTATCAATTATATTGCAAAAACAAAATACATTAGGCTTTTTGTAGTTGTAGATTTCCACTTACCTTTTGAAATTCGCCTTGAGTCAGCTGTTTTTGTTATGAAAACCATATCTCGCTTATATGTAAGTATTATGTAAACGCACTAGATTTTAAGAGATTTCAAATGAAATCTACTCGATTTCGCTGTAATGTTAACGGCCTATTAAGCTTATTATTATTAAAACTTTAATTCTTCATTATTTTCCAGTTTTTAATTTGTGTTTTGAGTTAATTTTTAAACACGAAAACATACATTTTTCTGGCAACTCTACAAATTTCATTTTGTTTACTTTCCTCTCTTTTGTATTTTTTGTTTTCCACCGTCTTTTTATGTAAATACAGTGATGGAAAATTGAAATATTTAGATGGAATTTCAGCGGTTGGAGTCGGAGTAAGTACTGTTTGTTGACGACTCAATCTTAAAAAACAAATCAACGCTAAATTTCTAAAGCATAACAAAAAGAGTACTAAAATAGACGTGGGGATACCATGGTATTTTTAAAAGGAAAAAGTACTGAATTTTCCATCACTGTGCGAATACCTATGTATGATGTAGTTGAAAAAATCCATAAGATGTAGGTACTTTGCTAATATGTAGATTCTTTCGTAAAACTATTTAGAATGTATGCTTTTAATTCTTGTTTTGCTTTCTTCCATAATTTAATGGTAATTGTTTTAATTTCTTTGTAGACACACAGTTTTATTACCTGTTTTATTTATATTTTATGTTAAACCCTTTACTAAAAACACTTATAAACAAATTTAGCTCGAGCACTGAAATGAAAACAACCACTTTGTGTAAGAAGAATTGATTGGAGTTTTTTATTACTGTGTGACAGCGCTGCCAGATCTCGTGGTTGATTATTGTTTTGAAGATTGAATTTTATACAATATGTATTTTGATAAAACGTTAACAAACTTTAATTGTAATTCTTAAAATTAAACTTTAATAATACATATAACTAATTTTTATTGTAATAGATCAAGTAAAGATTTGAAAAATATTTATGTATTCAATTGAAAAATTTTTTTAATTTGTCATTTTATATTGTTTTATAAATTGTTAAATAAGAAAGGAAAAAAACCCTGAAGAAGGCACTCAAAGAAGTGCCGAAATATTCGTTAAAATAAACGTTTAAAGTTTTTTATATAAAATTAAAAAAGACCTCAAACTTGAAAATTTAGTTATATTATAATAATAAAGGTCGAAAAAAATACATATAATATAAATAATATGATGAGCACGTCTACAATCAATTTCCACATATTCAAGAACAACCAAAGAATCAGAAGATACATAAATAGGTATAAGACGATAAGGGACAATTTAATTAAAATAAAAGCAACTTAAACTTTATATTCGTTGCCGTAATGCAGGTATAATTCCAAAAATGGTCATTTACCGTCATACCGTCAAAAAACGTCAAATTATGTTCAAGAATTACAAAACAAAATTCTAAATAGGTATGAGAATAAGGTACGTACAAACATGAGCAACTGAAGGAAGCAAAATCGGAATGTACGATAATAGAAGGACAGCTACAAAATTATTTTGATGAGGTGGAATATGCAAGATTCTTTCAATATGAAGATAAGTTAGCTAATAATTTAAATGAAATGATCAAATTTAGGCATAGCAAAAAATTTCAAGAACTTGTTAATTTACAGAAAAGGGAAATAGGTATAAAATTTAATATTAAATGGTTTGTTAACAAGTCTAACATAAATATACCAATGGAGCCACAATGGGTTCTCATTAGGTCGTAAACACATGCTACCAATAGAAAAGAAACGTTTTCCAGTTTTCAAAATTATAACTGAAGAAGAGGATTTAGTACAGACACTTAAGGAAAAAGAGGAACAGGAAATAGCCAGAACAAAACAGACCACAAAAAATTTCGTTCGCTTAACTAACCAAGGAACTAACATACAAAACAAAAGCAAAAGAAAAAACATAATTTGTTTTTGTTTTAAATGTAAATCCCAATTTACACTAGGGACATTTCTTGCCGGACAGACGAAGTTTGTTGGCGAGGGGTCGAAAAGGTAGAGTGTGTAGTACATGACTGTCTGTACTAGACATTTTTTCATTTCTCTTTCTTACTTTTCGTAGTTTACATACAAATATTAATTTCTGTCTGACTTCTAATGTTTCATATGTAAACGCTTCAGGTAAGATTAAAGGAGAATTAAAAAAATGTCTGGCAAGAAATGTCCCCCGTGTAAATTGGGACTTACGTAAGCTCTTTCAGGCTTATAAAGGAATTACAAAAAGAATTTTGAATCTTCCTTAGATGTATGCAACCAAATATGGAAGGTTAACTCATTATTTTAGGAGTTTTATTAATTATTTTTTAGTCTTTAATGTTATATATTTTAATGTTAATTAATTTTAAATAAGAATGCTAACAGTTTGACTTATATTGATCTTCTTTCAATGAGTCTGTTGTGTTTTTGCTTCTTTGTAAATGTCTTGATTTAAATAAAATTTCAATTTTATATCAGGTGTAATTTCATTGAAATCGGGTAATTTTGCTTCATCTCAAGTGTAATTTTGAATTTTGTTGGTGGTAACACTGGCTGAAAGGCACATCGCCTTCATTGATTGCCAGTACAAAAAAAATTTGGTTCAAAAAGGGGCACAAAAAACTACAAAATGATACAAAAGAGTATTTAAAACAAAGGGGCAAAAAAAGTGGCACGGAAGTCAAAAAGGGGCAAAAATGCGACTTTAGTCGCAAACCGGTAACGCTGCTAAGGCTAGCAGTTTTTGAAACAAATCACTTGCGGCGTCAAATTAGATCGGCTTAGGAGTCTCCTGTTTGGTAAACATACAAAATAAAATTTGTTTGTGATTTGCGTCTGAAAATGGAAAATAGTCAGGGGCCTAATCACCGCATTCGATACTATCGTATCGAATAAACTATCGAAATGTAAGAGAAATGTAATGACGAGTTACTCGATATCGAATGCTGTTAGTTCAAATTCAATAAATTTCATTCTATATCAAGATTTATGATGCCAAAATAAATAATTTCGATCAATTTTGCTCGATATCGTATGCGGTGATTAGACCCAAGTTAAGATCTAAATTAATTTATTAATTCATGGACTAGAACTTAAAAAATATATTTATTTTAGGTAAATAATTATTTTGTTATATTTGTTTTAAGACATATCGTCAGGTGGTTATTGTTTAAGTCTACACGCCATTTTCGAAAAAATGAGTTGGAAATGGTTATACATATCGCACCCGTTCAACAATACTGTATTAACTCAAAATTTAAAAATTTTCAGTAGAAGCAAAACAATTTTTAATTTAACATTACAGGCATATGAAAAAGAATTTTTAAAGCAGCCGTTTCATTACAAAAAAGTGGACAAAATTGCACAATATTTTTACAGTCCAAAAAGTGAAAAAATAAAAATTTTGAGTTAATACAGTATTGTTGAACGAGTGCGATATGTACATATATGTATGTATGACATCAATGTTCTCTTTCATATTCCAAAATCCATTTTTTGATATCTCGTATAGAATCTGTTTTGTTTGCAACTTTTCAATAATATGGCTGAAGTTTACTGATTCATATAGACATGCTTAGCCACCAACAATTTAAAACTCATTTGAAATAAATTTGGGAGAATATCTCAAATGATAAATTTATTAAATTCTTATTATTTTCTAAAACCAAAGTTTTTCAAAAGTTCTACAGCTATGTACATATGTTCACACCTATTAAATATTTGACGTCCTACACGTAACCTCTAGTTTTCTTAAAGAATTGCAAAACGTTTGGCTAGAGCAAACATTATTTAAAAGTTTCTCAACAAACCAAAACGATTTAGAAAGAACTTGTAGCAAGCTTACTATCATAAGCCTTAATCTTAGAAAATAGTTGTGATTACTATTATAAAAGGCTTTCAAACAATTATTTAATATTGAAAACTGATCCCTTGCGATAATATTACTTGTATATAATGAAATGTAAGCTAAGAATTCTAATATTAGACCAAGCTTACAGAAAAATACTTTTCTAAACTTTAGTAAGATTGATTAAATTTTTTACGAGCATTCTGTTTAAATTTATATGGCATATTTACAAAAAGTTTTTTACTTATATAATATTTAATTACTTTTTTTAAATTGTGCAATGTTTAAAACAATTTAAAACACTTCACTCTTCGAACCAAACACAAAGACTGAAAACTTAAACTAATATACAAAATTAAGGCACGCGTCAGATAACGGGACAGCATTCTAAAAAACACTTACAAAACTATAGTGCGATTTTTAAATTTACGATTTTTTATTTGAGAATTTTAACAGATTTTGCATAACTATTAAACTAATAGGGGTCCCATAATAAAACTTTTACAATATAATAAGGGCAATATAGGCAAATTTAGGTTAAAAAAAATGAGGACTAACTTAGAAACATTTTGATTTAAATTTGTCATTTCCACTTTTGCAAATGAAAAAAATTATTTTTTTTATTTTAAGAATCACTTTTTTTTGGTTTGAATAGTTTTTTGTTCGAAAAAATTATTTAAATTTAGCACGAATAACAAAATCTTTTGAAATTTAAAAAAAACATTTTTTTGAAAACGGTAACACAAATAAACATCATAGAAAAAAATTATTTCGCACACATATTTATATTTACTAGAACTATAGTTGTGTCAAATATAAAGCAATTGCATTACAAAAAATGCCCCAAATATATATTTGTTGTTTTTTTTATGCGATTTTGTTTTGATTTTTTAATTGAAATTTGAATTTATGCGGTTTTTCAGAATTTTGGAACTTTTAGTTTTTATGTGAAGGTACAGTATCGTTTTATGCGAATTCAATTAATGCGATTTTTTTTGGAACGCATCTATCGCATAAAACGAGACCTGAGTGTATTCGAAAAAGATTCAACAATTAATAATTAATTTAACAAAGGCAAATACAACTCTTACTAATTTTTAAACATACAATGCATGTGATTGTGGGTATCCTACATAATACAAAAAAAAATTAAACTTGGACGTAGTAATTTTTTAAATAGATGCCGGTTAAAACGGTAAATACATGTACCACACCCTCGCCAATAACGTATGCAGGCAGCAGGTCAAATAAATAAAACATTCCAACTAGAGTTTTTCTTTTCCTGGACTTTTTTATTACCCGCGATAGAAAAATTCATTTTACAATATCCCCGAAATTCCCGCTTAATACAAAAAATGCAAAATATTATTTATGTATTCATTAGAACAAAAAAAAAAATAATTCATGGGAATTATAGATGTAAAGCGGCCCATGCACTTGCAATATTGTTTTATATGATATTCGCCATATTATTTCCAATGGTTTCATTTATTCAATTAAAAGGTGAACAACACCTATAGGAATAACAAAAACAGCATTGTACAATGTTGGCAACACATTTCACTTTGTTTTCATTGTGCAATAAAAATCAAAAGTCTTTTGATTGTTGCCAATATATTGTGTCTCCTTCGAATATCACAAGCACATTGGCGATATAATTTTACAATACGTAAAATTGAACAATTTTATTGCAAGTGTATGAGCCGCATAAAAGAAACAAAAAAATAGAGAGTTAGTTACTTTCTATCGAAACAGTATCAAAACAGCCTCACTGCAATGTGTTTTGTGGTTCGATGACGATTGACGTCTAGACTAAAGTTGAGTTGCCAGCAGCAAAATCGGGCAACACCGCTCATGTTAAAATAAAAAACAAATAAAATATTATTGTGTTTTAACATGAGCTTCGTTGCATAATTTCGCTATTGGCAACTCAACTTCAGTTATGTTGCTATTCGTAATATTCCAATTGATGTTTTGGAACTCGCCCTTTACTGCCCGTCTACAACTGACATGACTTGCTGTTATAACTTGAAGTTATAAAAGCGTTGTTAAAACATTTGCATTTACAACCGTGTTATAACATGAGAAAACTTCTAACATGATGAGTCTATACTTAACACTAGAGGTCTGCTTTGAATAACTCACTTGTTTGCCTTTACTCAAAGTGCACAACATTTATTCAATTATAAAACATTCAAAAAGATAAGAAGAGAGTAAACCATATACAAAAATAAAAATGAATGAACTGAATAAAAAACTTGTTTACTGTAAATGAATATGAGAGTAATTCATAAATAACAAAACATTGGAATGCCCCGTTAGAGAGAGCAAGTTTACAAAAAATATTCAAATAATTTTTGAATTATTGAATGTGCATACATTTATTTGAATACCTTACCATAAGATGTGTGTAAGCTTGTGGCTTCTTTTATTTATAAGAGTTGAGCTTACACATACATACATAATGTGTAGGTACACATATTTTACATTCAAATTATATTTGAATAATTTACTCATTTGACTTGATTTGACTGAATAGAATGAGTTTTTGTTGTTTTGTCTCTAGTTATTTTTTCATTTGTTTCGTTATCATTGGGTGATCGACACATTGTAATTAAAAAACAAATGAGTGTGTTGAAATTGCTTTTTATTTATTCTTGCAGACCCTTACTTAACACTAACATCATATTAGTGTTAAAGTTAAGCATTTTATGTCAGTTGTAGACTGCATGTTATGATGAAATAACATGTTTACAGTTATATCAGCAGTTAAGTAAAGTTATAATAATGAAATACAAAATACCAGTAATTCCCGCATAAATTGCCCCGTTTTTTCCCCGAAAAATTTGCGGGATTTTTTGGATTTCTTCTTTCGCGAAATCCCGTTTGGAAAACACTTATTCTAACCCACCACCACGAATACCAGACAAACAACTTAAGACGGCAAGATATCGTCATTACAGTCAATGGTAGAGGTGATGGTTGTCTTTGACGGTGGTAACTGGCTAGTCACAGCCACCGGCAAAATAAACGTGATTCACCACACATAAACTTGAATTTGCAAAAACAAAAGAAGGTGGAAGAAACATACATAATTAAAGAAAAAAATATTTATGATTCATACATGTACTTCTTGAAAACACTTGCAATTGCGAAATATTTTTTTAAGGTACGAAGTAAAAATGTTGAATACCAATTAAAAGTTGTTTATGCTTAATTGGTATATTAAGAATCTTAATAATATAAATTTTCATATTATTCGAATGTGTATTCTAAGTCAAATTACAATCCTCAAAAGCTTTTATACTTTAATAGTCTTATTCCTTCAATATTTTCCAGGTATGTACTTAGTACGGTCTTTACGTACACAGAAAGAAAAACACTCGAGATAAATCAAGTTTTTTATGATTATGAAAATGTGAATGAAAAATGTGACTGCTCGCTATCCTATCCTTTAATTTTTTCGTAACAAATTTTACAATCGGCCAAAATTCCACCCATTTGTAAATGCTTTTATTTAGCTTTACTTCGGAAAATTAAATCTTGTAACGTTAATTTAACCGCCTTTTACTCAATGCAAATGGATAAAACTTTGCAGGCATTCATACTCCCGATGACAATACACGAACACATGGGCGTAGTCAGGATGAAATATAGGGGACAGAATTTTTTTTTGTAAAATGCTTTTAACCGCCTTTTACTCAATGCAAATGGATGAAACTTTTCAGGCATTCATAATCCCTAGGGTAGCCAGATTTTAAATTCGGAAAAACAGTACATTGACCACAAAAAAACAGTACAATCAAGAAAAAAACAGTACATTTTTTTTTTTTGGCGAAAACACAACTATTTATTTAAATTATTATATATTTAAAACTGTTGATTGAATATGCAACAATTATATAACGAAAAACACTTGAAATGTGTAACGACAAAGGAATGATTTCCGTTTTATGGCATTTTAAACGTATACGAAATTACTCCATTTGTGTAAGTAGGACTTTCTTTAAGCATACTGGCAGTTAAAGCAATTTTCACCACACACATAGTTGCAAAAATCAAATAGAATTTGAAAAAATGTATGTGTCCAAGTTAATTTTCAAATTTCCAAAAAATTTTAAGCTGTTTACGGACAATTTTACCAAGTTCAGCTATAATCTATAAATTCCAAAAAACATAGTTTGGTGTATTTTTATTTAACAAAATCTGAAAATATTAAAATATTAAAAAGAAAGTTTCAATAAAATGTATACGCTGAAAATATTCAATAAAATTTTTGTAAAAATTAACGTAGCTTTTCTTTATTTCAAAAGTAGTTTAGGTAGAGAAAAGTGGTCCGAAAGGAATTAGGTATTTTTATAAATTTTGAGCCCGGAGAATTTTTTAAATTTGTTCGTTTTTTCAATTTCACGTGATTTCGATTTCTAGAACTTGCCCGAATATAAAAAAAAATTCTAGGAATTAACGATAGTTGTGTTGGAATTAGTATTTATTTACCCCCGTATTTATAAACGATTATTAAATCTTACAAAAGTTTATTAAGGAGAATTTTTATACAAAATTTGTTTTGTAAACCTTTATTAAATTTAAAAATTTTTTATAAATACAGACGTTAGTATTTAAAAAATATAATATTTTTAACAAAATTTCGATTTTGTTTTTATCTTTCTCAGGTGTTTAAAGGAAAATACTATTGGAAGAGGTAGCTATAAAATCATACATATGTCTTAAAAATAATAACATGAAAATATACAACTACTGCGAGTCACCCATTATAATTAAGATGTCTACTGCGTGTTTATGAGAAAACAATGACCACAGCGTAAAAAGTCTTATTATTTTAGAGCTTTTTTGTTTGGAACAAAACCTTTTTTTTAATCTATGTACTGTTAAATATTAGGATATTTTCAAAATATGACTTAAACAGGGTTTTTCTTAATATCTTGGTTTTTTGTAGACTGAACCAAAAAAAACAGTACAAAAAACAGTACAAAGTGTAAAAAACAGCACATTTGCGTACTGTTTTGGACATTATGCATAAAACAGTACAATTGCAAAAAATCAGTACATGTACTGTTAAAAACAGTACGTATGGCAACCCTAATAATCCCGGTGACAAAACACGAATACATGGGCGTAGCCAGGATGAAATTTAGTGGGGGCAGAATTTTTTTTTTTATAAAATGCTTTTCTTTACATTCATTTATCATAACAGTAAATACTAATCCACAAGTGTAAAGTTTTATTATATGAATATAAATTTTTTTTTATTATATGAATATAAAATACAAAACATGTAAAAAAATTTTCTTAGCATGGAAATTGTAATGTATTAATTAAAGCTATTCGTTACTATAAAGTAACAAAATAAATAAAAAAAAAAATTTAAGAAACGCTTTTCTTTACCTTAACATATTGATCAGTTGTGAACACAAAATGAATATGAATAATAAAAAATCGACTAAAAGTCAAAAATAAGAGCATTTCAAACAACATAAAGTTTTAAATCAAAATGAAAAAAATTTCACACATCCCTTAAAGAAAATTTTTTTTTTATTATTTATTTTAAATAATTTGTTTCCTCTCTCTTTTCAATTATATTAAAATAAATATTACAGAGAATACTATTTGTTCCGTTGATATTATTATTATTATTATGTCCTGTTGTTCCTATATGGAACAAAGGGCCACCACAAACTGATTCCATTGAGTTCTAACAGATGCTTTTTGCTTTATTTCTCTCCAACTAAGGGCACTTCGAGCAATTTCGCATTCCAGTTGGCGCCTCCATGTGAGCAATGAAAGGCCTCTTCTTCTTGTATTACCCTGGGGTGTCCAGTCGATGGTGGCTTTTGCTATGTCTCCTGTGGGCTTTCGCAACGTATGGCCAACCCAACGCCATTTGCGATTAAGGATTTCAATCTGGATTGGCTGTTGATTAGTTCTCTCACTCACTCTAAGTTGAACTCTCGTGGTGTAAAGACGTGTGCGGAATACTAGCTTAAAATCAGTAAGATTCGGTTGTGAAGTACATTTGTTGTTGGACCTTGAGTGTTTTTAAAATGTTGGTGGTTTTTTATAAATAAATTGTGAGACTCCGCTGGCGGGTGCTCCATTAAAGTTTATTTATAAACAAACCTCTGGCCGAAAGTGAGGTTAGATAGAGACAGTGACTTGTTGTGGTGTTACCAGAGTGGTAATAGTGTTTAAAGTGTTGACGGATCGTGCGTACTTTTGGACTCTGATTAACGGTCGGTTCGATTTGAATCTCGGTTTTGAATTGTTTGAAAGCCATCTGGCGGTTAGTAGTGTTTACGTATGTACTTTTGGCGAAGGTTGGTGAATTCGATTTTTGGTGACGACTTGGCAGTACATAAGGTTAGTGAGCTTGATTTATTTGAACTTGGTTTGATTTTGTGGTGATGCCTCCTGCTAAAAGCAAGAGGAAGCCGAAGGGTGACGTTTCGGACGTCACCACTGACGGTGCGTATAGTGTCCCGCCTACCAGTGTGCCGAAGATCCGACACGTCAGTGAGTTGTCGAGTGCAGATGACGAGTCAGTGCAGAAGAGGTTTAAGCCTGGTTCGCCACAGGCAAAACGCGTTACTGCTGAGGCTACCGCTGTTGGTGCTGCTGTCTCCGGTGGTTCTGGTGGTGCTGGTGTTTTTGTTGTTGCTGCTGGTGCCGTTACTGTGATGGATGGTGAGGTGGAGGTGTTGATGTCGACGGATACAGCGACGTTTGCTGGTCCACGACGCGTGAAGGCGATGCTTAGAGCTGCTGCTGGTTCGGGTGGAGGCGAGATAGCTGCCATGAAGAAAATCACCAAGGCGCTAACCGAGGTGGTAGTGAATGAGAGTGTGGCGGCGAAGCTGGCGAAAGAGGTGCTGTATGCAACCAAGCCGGTTGAGACTTGGCCTAAGCGGGATGGAGGAGCGGTGATCTCTTGGAGAGAATCAAAAATATAATAAACCGTCGTACCGCCGCTAATCAACAGTCCTTAAAAGAGTTAATTTTTGTGAAAAAAAAATTTTTTTGTTTTAAAATTAGTTAATATTATTAGTCTTATATTAAAAGTTTGGAAAATTTTATATTTAGTGATTTTATCAGAGTTAATTAGTCGTATTTAGTTTTTGTTTGTGTTTATGTTTTTGTAGAATTGTTGTTTTTTTTGTAATAATTATTGTTTTTATTTAAATTTATATATTTATGTGTATTTAGTTTTTTTTGTATTTGTAGAGTTTTAGTTGTTTTTAAGTAATAATTGGTGTTTTTTTTTGTCTATTTATTTATTTGTATGTATCATTTTATTTAGTGTTTTTAAAGCGTTATTTGTATTGTTTTTTTAGTTAAGTATTAGATTTTATAACAATTATTTTTACGATATTACTAACATTTTTTATTTATATTAATTTTGATTTATTGTTTTATTTTTTTTTATTACCATTGATAATTTTTGCTTTTGTTTTTTTTTATTCTTGCAAACCTTTTGGTATTGAATATAAAACAAAAAATCACCAATTTTTTAATATTTTTTTTTCTATTGCAACAACCTCTACGAACAGAAACGTATTTCTTTTTGTTATTTCAAGTCAGGATTTTTAATATACTTTGATTTGTATTTTAGGTAATGAATAGGGAAACTAGAGCCCAATATAGAAATAGGAAAAGAAAAGTGGTGTTTGATACAAGTAGATCTAATTTCCCATTGTCTCCGAAACAGCGTAGAGTCAGAATGAATGTGAATAACAGTAGGACCAATGAGGGTCAAATCACTGATTTGTCCAAAACAATAATTTCTAATATGCCTAGCACTTCTGGTAATGTACCGAATTCTGCTGATAGTAGTGCTATGAGTGAGGAAATAACACCAGAGGTCAGAGATCTTGTGGTGGATGAGGCATTATCTGTTCAGAAAACATTGCAGGAGCAGATTAGAAATATGGTTCAGGGTGAGATGCAGGAAGTTAGAAAGTCCATAGTAGATTTAATGAAGGTTGTAGGTGATCTTTCAAAAAATTCAGTCCGAAATAGTCAGACTAGAGAGCCCACGAATAGAAATGGTAAGGTTGTCAGTGAACCACGAGTAACGGGGGTGATTCACATTAATCCACCTAGTGTGGAGGTACAGGCCATACCAGGTACTAGTCATGTTCAGGCGTTGTCGGACAACTGTCAGAATGGGACACCTATGTCGATACCAGCGCTACCAACTCGAACAGTTTTTAGTAATTTTATACCAGGACAAAATGGAAATACAAATCCAATTCCTCAAGCTATAGGTTTTCAGTTTAATACCAATTATGGCATGAATAATGCAGAAAACTTACCGTTTAGGGATAATTTTTGCAATCATGAAATGCCCACAAGTTATGCGTTTGAGAATTTTAATGCAAATAACAGGTCTTCAATTCCGAACAATGCGATGCATAGAGATTTACCTAAAATGTGGATAAGAATAGATAAATGGGGTCTTAATTTTGATGGAAATAACTTACGAATGAGCGTAGAAGATTTTATATTCCGGGTAGAGCGTTTACAGGCTCAATACCAAATACCCGTTGATGAGTTAGAAAGAGACTTCCATCTATTATTATCTGGTCCAGCCAAGGATTGGTACTGGCTTTTCGTTCAAACTCATTTTGGTGTAAAATGGCCAGGGTTAAAACATGCCTTGCTGAGTCAATACCAAACATCCAGGTCAAATTTTGAGATTATGCGCGAGTTAGTAGAAAGGAGGCAGAATAATAATGAGTCCATTGATCAGTTCTTCCAGGCGATGAATCAGATCCGTGCTAAATTGATTCAGGCTATACCGGAATACGACATGATCAAGATTTTGAAACGTAATGTGAGGGAAAGTGTTGCTAGGATTGTGTACCCAATTGCAGTATCATCTGTGGAACAACTCAGAATTGAATGTAATGAGGCCGAAAGAAATTTTCCACGGAGAGATTATAGAAATGTACAGCCACCAGTCAGAACCATGAGACCTGTGAATGAAATATATGTTGATCAGAATAATTATATAAGTCAGGGGGAAAAGATTTCTGAAGATTTAGAATTGTCTGCCATACACTTAAATCAACAAAAATCTAACTTAATATGTTGGAATTGCAAAGTACCAGGCCACGTTTTTATGGAATGTCCTTCAACCGAAAGGACATTATTTTGTTACCGGTGTGGAAAGCCTAATGTCATCACTCCTAATTGCCCAACCTGTCAGGGAAACTTGAAAAGGGGCGTGGGAATAAATGGGGACCTACGTCCGTCCCAGAATCCCAACAAGGAGAAGTAGAAGAGTGCGATGCGAATGGAGATAACAACGATTTAACACATGTTTGGAAACAAATTGCAAAAGATATGCCCAGAATTAGACACAAGTTACCTTTAGAAATGAGGCAGGATTATTATGACTACGTGAGAGGACGAATATTTAACACTGAGGGGCATCGAAAACCTTTGTCACAAAGAATTTTGAAAATTAGGGAAAAGTACAGGAAAAAACAGGAAGTGAAAAGAAAGATTGTAGATTCTGTGACTAGAATAAATAAGTCAGGTGATAATCGTGTTTATGTCGATGTAGAAGTAGAGGGAAAGAAAATGTCAGGTTTATTAGATAGTGGAGCTTCCGTGAGCATATTAGGAAAACAGTGTAGAGAAGTAGTAGACGAACTAGGGTTAAAAATAATACCAATATTCTCCAACGTGAAGACTGCAAGTGGTCAACACCATAGAATATTAGGTAAAGTAAATTTATCCATTAAGTATAAAGATATGAGCGATAATCTAACTCTATATCTTTGTCCTGATTTGGAACAAAATTTATACCTAGGAATAGATTTTTGGCGAACTTTTAGTTTAGCTCCGGATATTATAGGCGTCAGTGAGATAGATATGGAAAAAGTAGTAAAAGATTTTGTGCAGGACAAGGACGACTATAGGATGGGTCCTCATGAATTGGATGAGGAGCAAAAACAAAGATTAGATGAGGTAATTGCGAAATTTGATACGTTTGAGGAAAAAGGTTTAGGCAAGACAAATTTAGAGAGGCATACTATTAAATTAATAGATGGTGCTGAGCTGAGTGAAGGACCGGCATTATCCTATTTCGCCGGCAGTTCAGGACATAACTTATAAGGAAATAGACAATATGTTAGAATTAAAAGTAATAGAAATTAGTGAGAGCCCTTGGAGTAATAGGACCACCATCGTGAGAAAACCTGGTAAAAATAGATTTTGTTTGGACGCAAGAAAGCTAAATAAAGTGACCGTTAAAGATGCGTATCCCTTGCAAAATATAGACGGTATCTTAAGTAGGATTGACGAAACATATTTTATTAGTAGCGTCGATCTGAAATACGCATTCTGGCAAATAGAACTGGATCCAGAAAGTAGACCGTATACCGCTTTTACCGTTGCAGGGAGACCGTTGTACCAATTTCGGGTTATGCCCTTTGGTCTCTGTAACGCGGCCCAGCGTTTGTGCAGATTAATGGACAAGGTGATACCGCAGACTTTAAAGGACAATGTTTTTATTTATTTGGACGACTTGTTAATAATATCAAATGACTTCGATAAGCATTTGAAGTTACTAGAGGAAGTAGCGAGTTGTCTTAAAAAAGCGAACTTGACAATAGGCTTAAAAAAATCTCAATTTTGCTTTAAACAATTGAAATATTTAGGTTTTATTGTGGGTGGTGGAATGCTTAAAACTGATCCTGATAAGGTTAAGGCGATCAGGGATATAAAGGTTCCGAAATCGGTGAGAGAAGTAAGAAGTTTTTTGGGTACTGCAGGGTGGTATCGCAGATTTATTAAAAATTTTTCAGTCATATCTGCACCACTTACGGACACCCTACAAAAATCAAAAAAATTTGTAATGACACCAGAGTCTATCGAGGCATTTGAAAATTTAAAAAAGGCTTTGACATCAGCACCAGTGCTTCGTCACCCAGATTTTACGAAAAGATTTTATGTGCAATGCGATGCTTGTGAATATGGTATAGGTGCGGTGTTGTACCAAATAGGTGCCGAAAATGATGAACACCCAATAGCCTTCTTTTCACAAAAGTTGAACTCATGTCAAAGAAATTACAGCGTAACCGAAAAGGAATGTTATGCTGCGGTTATGGCTGTACAAAAGTTCAGGCAATATGTGGAAATGATGCCTTTTACCATCGTGACTGATCACGCCAGCCTTAAATGGCTGATGACTTTAAAAGATTTAAGTGGAAGGTTAGCGAGGTGGTCTCTTAAATTACAAGCATTTGATTTCGAAATAAAACATAGAAAAGGTTCGGAGAACATAGTTGCCGATATGCTGTCCAGGTTACCAAATGTAGACGAGCTAAATTTGACAGAATTGCTAGGTTTCGAAACGAATGAATTTGAGAGCGATGAGTATATGGACTTGGCAAAACATATACAGGAAAACAAAAACAAATTGCCTGATTTAAAAGTAGAAAGTGGTTTAATATTTAAAAAGATAGGTTTTGAACAAATAGGTGAAGAGTCACCATGGAAGTTATGGATTCCGGCAATGATTACACATCAACTAATTGAAAATGCTCATTCCACTTTAACAGCAGCACATGGAGGTGTGGCAAAAACACTTGAGAGGTTAAAACGAAATTTCTATTGGCCAAAAATGTCTATCCAAGTGAAAAATTTTGTAGCTAGTTGTAGAGTTTGCAAGGAATCAAAGTCGTGCAATCTAAACCTGAAACCGGAAATAGGAAAACCAGTTGTAACCGAAAGACCGTTTCAAAAATTGTACATAGATTTTATGGGTAAATACCCTAGATCAAAAAAGGGAAATTGTTACATTTTCATTGTCGTTGATCACTTCACAAAATTTATGTTTTTAAAAGCAATGAAAGAGGCAACAACTAATAACGTAATTGACTTTCTCGTTCATGAAATTTTTCATAAATTCGGCGTGCCTGAGGTAATACATAGCGATAATGGCAGTCAGTTCATAGCCAAAAGCTTTGAGAATTTGCTTAATACCTATAAAATACACCATATAAAAACCGCAGTATATTCACCTCAGAGCAACGCAAGTGAACGAGTGAATCAATCCGTATTGGCCGCTATAAGGGCATATTTGGATAAGGACCATCGTGATTGGGACATGTACCTATCAGAAATTGAATGTGCAATTAGGACGTCTGTACACACAGCCACAGGTGTAACCCCATTTTTCGCACTTTTTGGGTATCACATGTACACGAGTGGAGCCGATTATAAGCTAGGTAGGAAATTACAGACATTAAGTGACCATGAAATCTTGGATATCAGCCGAAATGATAGAATGGAAATTATTAGGGAGAAAATTAAGGAAAATATGAAAAAAGCGCAGGAAAGAGATATAATAGAGGGGCAAGTATTATAAAATTCATACCCGGTCAGGAAGTTTACCGGAGAAATACGGTACTGAGCAACTTCAGTAAAAATATAAACGCGAAATTTTGTAAAAAATTCCTGAAATGTAGAGTAGTGAAACCGGTCGGAAATAACATGTATGAACTTGAGTCGTTACAGGGTAAATCAATTGGTATATACCATGCCAAAGATATTAAAATGTAAAAGTAGGACGGAAGAAAAAGGAAACGTGCAATGGCAATATTGAATTTTGGATTGATTGATATCTAAACTTCCCTAGTATAGATTTCATAAAGTACCTGTTATCAAAGGAACGAAAAAAAAGATTTTTTTTTACTTACTGGGAATGGATTGATAAAATAGTACATCTCATGAATATCCAATATTTCATTTTTATACGTGAATCCGTTTGTATACTAGCACGTCAAGTTAGAGTTGAATTAGAATCTAGTGGGGGTAAAAGGAAATAAAATTTTAACAAAGTAAGATAATTATAGGTAAATTGGATTTTAGGGTTACTTCCCGTAAATAAATTTTCCGGACACGGATACGAGGCAATCTCGAAATCTTTCTCTAGGAAAGCTTTTCAGAGACTGTGACCATGTAGTATAGAAAAGAAGACTCGTAGATGTAGAGAAGAGTGTAGGGGTATTTCCAAGATAGTTGTGAGGATTCTAGAGGATGAATTAAAGAAGAAAGAGAAAAATGATTAATGAAGGAATAAATGAATGACAATTATAAAATGTAATTAAGTTAGAATATTTTTTTTTGATAATTTTGTTTGCGCTGTGCGCTACAATTGGTCAAGGACCAATTACAAGAAAGTATAAGTTTTTTTTACATTTGTGTTTGCGCTACATGTGCTACAATTAGTCAAGGACCAATTACATGAAAGGATGTTTTTTTTTATATAATTTTGTTTGCGCTATATGCACTGCAGTTGGTCAAGTACCAATTACGTGAACGAAGTTTTGTTGTTATTGTTTGTTTGCGCTGTGCGCTACAATTGGTCAAGGACCAATTACATGAACTGAAAAGGATCTATCGCAACGGTTTGGGGGCCACTATGCATTTTCCTTACGTAAAAGGCAATAGTCGGCGATGTTCTTTTTCTATAAACATGGGGTCGAATCCTAGATTCCGATGGTAGGGAGAACATCTCAAAAAAATCCAATGTGCAATATACTTTGTTAAAGTGCAATAATAGTTTTAGGTCATCTGTGATATTAGTTTAATGTGCAATATTAGTTTTAGAAAACGCTGTAATTATTTAAATCAATTATTTTTTTTATGAATGTTTGTTTTCGTCCCAATATTGACTTTAAATATAATGATGACCAGAGAAATATTATTCCACTAGATAAGTTCAATTGACAACACATACAATGGATTAAATTTGACGGTATCAATGAAATTTCTATATGCAATGGTTACATCTGTTAAATATCTGACCGAATAAGCGCATTACCGCTCATTGTAATATAAAATCATGAAAAAAGCGAGTAAAAGTACACCTAATCAAAACAAATTTTCAAATTATAGTTGAGTTTACCTGTTGGTAAAGTCCGGTCGTCAAATGGTTGCAAAGTTTTACCATAGCTTTAGTAGTGCCCGGCTGAATATAGGGTAGGGTATGAGACTCTCTGTTTTCAGGGTGTGGGAGTTCCCCACGTTGGGCTTTGATTAAACTAACACGCACACCGCTCCCTGCGACTATGTCATTAGACATCGGTGTTTTGTTGCGTGCGATTTTTAATATGGCAAGTTACCATCTTGGGAACTACGCCACTGAGCAACGAACCCCCATTTCACGCCTCTGGGTATCGAAAAAAATTTTGCGTGGGGGGTAGGTAGATTTGAGGTTGGGAAGAGGCTGAGATACCTATTGCCTCATATTTTTTTCCCAAATTAAATAAAAAATTGGACAGAGAGGGGCCATTGTAAAGTGTGGAGGCACCAGCTCCAGCCCATGTCTCGGTGCATGATAAATTTGAAGGAAGGGCCTGTATTCATGGAGTCTACCATCTCCAGCCCATTTCCCAGTAGTTTTGTTGTTGTGTTTTTTTTGCTGAAAGGAGAGAAAAATAGATTATTAATATGTTAAGGACAACTGGAACGATACGTACTTACCCTACCTTAAGTCCAAAATTATGTCCTGGTGCCTGGAAATATAGAAAAGGAAAAATTATTACAAAAATTGTAAATTCATACTTACGTGCCCAATAGAATGTAATACATGTGGGAAAAAAGACAGCTGTTCGCATATCAGCTGTGGAAAGTGTGTTTAGTAGGTATTAAGTGGCAACGCGCTATCATAGTAAAATAGCAGGGATGCAGTTTTCATTCATTAAATAACGAATTGTGAAAATCAATTTTTGAAAATTAGTTAAATTATGAATGAAGGATTTTAGCCTGCTAGTATTGCTGATCGCCTGGGATTGTATTGTGAGAATTAGGAAAAACCATGTAGATTTTTTCTTATAAATTTTTGAGTATTTATTTATGTTTCTTTTTGTTGGGACAGGAAAATACCGCGAAAATTTATTAGTAATTTATTTACACTGAATCTTTATAGGAAAAACAGTGAGGGCATATATATAACAACCTGACAAACGTAGAAAGAAAATATAAGCACGGAGAGAGAAAACTTGTTTAGCGGGAAAATGTATATGGAAAGCTAAGAAAAATTTCCTAATATGGGCATGAACGAGTATATAAGGATTGGCGCGAAATAAGCCCGGCAGTAATATTTGAAGTATATAGGCTACGAGTATGTAGTATAAAAGAGGAAAATAAATAGGAAAATGGATTAGAAAGTGTTGAATAGTGTCCTAGTGAAGTTTAAATTTGTCTACAAAGATTAAATAACGTTAACATAAGGAAAATCAAATACAGCCAAATAAAAGTAAAAGTGCAGTGCTAAGACTGGGAAAAATCTAGAATCTGAAGTATTATATTTTGTTGTTAGCAAAAAGAAATATTAAAAAAAAACCTGGCTATTATCTCAGAACTGGTGATGGATGGTCAATAAATCACAGGAGAAATAGCCAGGTAAGTAATTTTTTTTGTATGTTTGAAATATATTCGGTGAATACTTACCAGATAGAAAAAGGAAAAGCAACAACCTATTGCGTATTAAGATTGGGGAAATGTGTTGCTCCCATAATTTCCTAAAATCGGTGAAAATTCAAGAAATAAAAGGCAAGATTCAACAAATCTGTTTAATGAAGATTGAAGTTTTTTTTTATTAAATAACAAGACATTTCTAGTGGAGTTTTATACAAAAACAAGAATTTTAATGGAAATACAGAAAAAAACATATAGAAAAACAAATAATTAAATAACAACAATAAAAGGAAAAAAAGAAATTAACATAAAAATATTGGAAAAAATAACATATTAGATTAAGTTGTAGTTAGTTAATAAATTATTGATTTAATTAATTGAATTTATTTAGAATTGTGCTGTTGTGAAAAATTATTGTGTCCATTGAGAGTGTAGTGTTGTATAGTTGCTAATTATAAAGAGTTAGTGTGATTTGATTCCATTGAGGCCGGCAAAATATTGATAGGAAAACAGAAGAAAAATCAAAGTTTTATATCTAAAAAAAAGGAAGTAAAAATTACATTGAAAGCGGAAATACGCGCAGAAAAAAATAATAATAAAAGTAAAATTTGGTTACTTTAGGTGCTCAAGTAAGGCGCGAAAGTAATTGCATTGACCATTGTTGTTGGCATCACGTCGTTAGGGAGCTCCTTCAGGCGTAGGTAATAACTTGATTCGTATATCCGGTATTGAGGATATAACCGGTTGAGTACTTAAGGAACCTATAGAAAATAGAAAAGAATAAAAAGACGTATAAGAAGTTAAAGAAGAAAACTTTGATTAAAATTTGTTTTGTTTTGAGATAGTTATTTGAACCGGAAACGAAATATAAAAAAAAGAAATAAGAATATTTAGTGTTGTATTTAAGTATGTGTATTTAATGTATTATGTAATAGTAAAGTTAAGCGAAAAATATAGTCTTAAGGTAAATAGAATGGAAAAAAATTATAAATAAAAGTATTTGTATTTGAATGTTTAAAAATGAAAAAATTTGAGTAGTTTATAATTTTTGGGGATTGTTGAGATAGAAAGGGCGACGTAAGGCGGGCTTATGGGACCGTAGAAAAAATATATGGATATCGCGGTCATGGTTGGGAAATGGGCGATTGGAGGCCAAGATCTACCTCCCTATAAATTGAAATTCCAGGTAGAATAACGTGTAAGTTTGTTTATGTTTTTGAGAGTTGTGTACAGTTTTTTTTGTTCTGGCTGCGAACCAGGGTCAACCAAAGGGTAGAGAACACCCCCCTAAGAGATGGCACCGATGAGAGCTAGTAGGGTAACCATGGCCTTAGATTAAAAACCGGTTCGTAACAGAAATGGCGCCCAATTTTAATGTGTAGAAAAAGCATAACAGAAATGGCGCCCAAACGAAAGTAGGTAGTAAAACGTCCGATCGAAAGTGAGGAAGTTTTTAACGCCAAGCGAAAGTTAGGAAGTGTAAAAGACCTATACACTAGGCAATAGACCACTAGATATATAAAATAGTTTATCGTTTTTTTTTTTTGTGTAAGTGTTCGATAGTTTAGGGTAAAGTCATATCCGTTTTTGGTATTTAAACCAAAAAGTCCGTTGTGTGAGGTATTCTATGTGATTGAATGTCTTATAAATGGGAAAAATATACGACCAATTCATACAAGAATGGGAAAGTCCTTAGAATTGAAACGTAGTTCATTCTAAATGTTCACCTAGTCTTGATTTTGTTTTATTGTAAAATTTGTAGTTCAGTTTATTCTTTATGTGCAAAGCAGCAGGGATGAAAAGCGACAGCCTCGTGAGTCTACGACTCAAAGTTAGTAGTGTCGACATTCATTTCATACTGTCCTCTAGCGATTATCGTGAGAAGTGTAGGTCACATGAGGATGTTTAGTGTTTTACTTTTGATTTAGTTTGATTGACTGGAATATCATAATAGCTCTCTTGGAGAGAATCAAAAATATAATAAACCGTCGTACCGCCGCTAATCAACAGTCCTTAAAAGAGTTAATTTTTGTGAAAAAAAAATTTTTTTGTTTTAAAATTAGTTAATATTATTAGTCTTATATTAAAAGTTTGGAAAATTTTATATTTAGTGATTTTATCAGAGTTAATTAGTCGTATTTAGTTTTTGTTTGTGTTTATGTTTTTGTAGAATTGTTGTTTTTTTTGTAATAATTATTGTTTTTATTTAAATTTATATATTTATGTGTATTTAGTTTTTTTTGTATTTGTAGAGTTTTAGTTGTTTTTAAGTAATAATTGGTGTTTTTTTTTGTCTATTTATTTATTTGTATGTATCATTTTATTTAGTGTTTTTAAAGCGTGTTTTTTTAGTTAAGTATTAGATTTTATAACAATTATTTTTACGATATTACTAACATTTTTTATTTATATTAATTTTGATTTATTGTTTTATTTTTTTTTATTACCATTGATAATTTTTGCTTTTGTTTTTTTTTATTCTTGCAAACCTTTTGGTATTGAATATAAAACAAAAAATCACCAATTTTTTAATATTTTTTTTTCTATTGCAACAACCTCTACGAACAGAAACGTATTTCTTTTTGTTATTTCAAGTCAGGATTTTTAATATACTTTGATTTGTATTTTAGGTAATGAATAGGGAAACTAGAGCCCAATATAGAAATAGGAAAAGAAAAGTGGTGTTTGATACAAGTAGATCTAATTTCCCATTGTCTCCGAAACAGCGTAGAGTCAGAATGAATGTGAATAACAGTAGGACCAATGAGGGTCAAATCACTGATTTGTCCAAAACAATAATTTCTAATATGCCTAGCACTTCTGGTAATGTACCGAATTCTGCTAATAGTAGTGCTATGAGTGAGGAAATAACACCAGAGGTCAGAGATCTTGTGGTGGATGAGGCATTATCTGTTCAGAAAACATTGCAGGAGCAGATTAGAAATATGGTTCAGGGTGAGATGCAGGAAGTTAGAAAGTCCATAGTAGATTTAATGAAGGTTGTAGGTGATCTTTCAAAAAATTCAGTCCGAAATAGTCAGACTAGAGAGCCCACGAATAGAAATGGTAAGGTTGTCAGTGAACCACGAGTAACGGGGGTGATTCACATTAATCCACCTAGTGTGGAGGTACAGGCCATACCAGGTACTAGTCATGTTCAGGCGTTGTCGGACAACTGTCAGAATGGGACACCTATGTCGATACCAGCGCTACCAACTCGAACAGTTTTTAGTAATTTTATACCAGGACAAAATGGAAATACAAATCCAATTCCTCAAGCTATAGGTTTTCAGTTTAATACCAATTATGGCATGAATAATGCAGAAAACTTACCGTTTAGGGATAATTTTTGCAATCATGAAATGCCCACAAGTTATGCGTTTGAGAATTTTAATGCAAATAACAGGTCTTCAATTCCGAACAATGCGATGCATAGAGATTTACCTAAAATGTGGATAAGAATAGATAAATGGGGTCTTAATTTTGATGGAAATAACTTACGAATGAGCGTAGAAGATTTTATATTCCGGGTAGAGCGTTTACAGGCTCAATACCAAATACCCGTTGATGAGTTAGAAAGAGACTTCCATCTATTATTATCTGGTCCAGCCAAGGATTGGTACTGGCTTTTCGTTCAAACTCATTTTGGTGTAAAATGGCCAGGGTTAAAACAAGCCTTGCTGAGTCAATACCAAACATCCAGGTCAAATTTTGAGATTATGCGCGAGTTAGTAGAAAGGAGGCAGAATAATAATGAGTCCATTGATCAGTTCTTCCAGGCGATGAATCAGATCCGTGCTAAATTGATTCAGGCTATACCGGAATACGACATGATCAAGATTTTGAAACGTAATGTGAGGGAAAGTGTTGCTAGGATTGTGTACCCAATTGCAGTATCATCTGTGGAACAACTCAGAATTGAATGTAATGAGGCCGAAAGAAATTTTCCACGGAGAGATTATAGAAATGTACAGCCACCAGTCAGAACCATGAGACCTGTGAATGAAATATATGTTGATCAGAATAATTATATAAGTCAGGGGGAAAAGATTTCTGAAGATTTAGAATTGTCTGCCATACACTTAAATCAACAAAAATCTAACTTAATATGTTGGAATTGCAAAGTACCAGGCCACGTTTTTATGGAATGTCCTTCAACCGAAAGGACATTATTTTGTTACCGGTGTGGAAAGCCTAATGTCATCACTCCTAATTGCCCAACCTGTCAGGGAAACTTGAAAAGGGGCGTGGGAATAAATGGGGACCTACGTCCGTCCCAGAATCCCAACAAGGAGAAGTAGAAGAGTGCGATGCGAATGGAGATAACAACGATTTAACACATGTTTGGAAACAAATTGCAAAAGATATGCCCAGAATTAGACACAAGTTACCTTTAGAAATGAGGCAGGATTATTATGACTACGTGAGAGGACGAATATTTAACACTGAGGGGCATCGAAAACCTTTGTCACAAAGAATTTTGAAAATTAGGGAAAAGTACAGGAAAAAACAGGAAGTGAAAAGAAAGATTGTAGATTCTGTGACTAGAATAAATAAGTCAGGTGATAATCGTGTTTATGTCGATGTAGAAGTAGAGGGAAAGAAAATGTCAGGTTTATTAGATAGTGGAGCTTCCGTGAGCATATTAGGAAAACAGTGTAGAGAAGTAGTAGACGAACTAGGGTTAAAAATAATACCAATATTCTCCAACGTGAAGACTGCAAGTGGTCAACACCATAGAATATTAGGTAAAGTAAATTTATCCATTAAGTATAAAGATATGAGCGATAATCTAACTCTATATCTTTGTCCTGATTTGGAACAAAATTTATACCTAGGAATAGATTTTTGGCGAACTTTTAGTTTAGCTCCGGATATTATAGGCGTCAGTGAGATAGATATGGAAAAAGTAGCAAAAGATTTTGTGCAGGACAAGGACGACTATAGGATGGGTCCTCATGAATTGGATGAGGAGCAAAAACAAAGATTAGATGAGGTAATTGCGAAATTTGATACGTTTGAGGAAAAAGGTTTAGGCAAGACAAATTTAGAGAGGCATACTATTAAATTAATAGATGGTGCTGAGCTGAGTGAAGGACCGGCATTATCCTATTTCGCCGGCAGTTCAGGACATAACTTATAAGGAAATAGACAATATGTTAGAATTAAAAGTAATAGAAATTAGTGAGAGCCCTTGGAGTAATAGGACCACCATCGTGAGAAAACCTGGTAAAAATAGATTTTGTTTGGACGCAAGAAAGCTAAATAAAGTGACCGTTAAAGATGCGTATCCCTTGCAAAATATAGACGGTATCTTAAGTAGGATTGACGAAACATATTTTATTAGTAGCGTCGATCTGAAATACGCATTCTGGCAAATAGAACTGGATCCAGAAAGTAGACCGTATACCGCTTTTACCGTTGCAGGGAGACCGTTGTACCAATTTCGGGTTATGCCCTTTGGTCTCTGTAACGCGGCCCAGCGTTTGTGCAGATTAATGGACAAGGTGATACCGCAGACTTTAAAGGACAATGTTTTTATTTATTTGGACGACTTGTTAATAATATCAAATGACTTCGATAAGCATTTGAAGTTACTAGAGGAAGTAGCGAGTTGTCTTAAAAAAGCGAACTTGACAATAGGCTTAAAAAAATCTCAATTTTGCTTTAAACAATTGAAATATTTAGGTTTTATTGTGGGTGGTGGAATGCTTAAAACTGATCCTGATAAGGTTAAGGCGATCAGGGATATAAAGGTTCCGAAATCGGTGAGAGAAGTAAGAAGTTTTTTGGGTACTGCAGGGTGGTATCGCAGATTTATTAAAAATTTTTCAGTCATATCTGCACCACTTACGGACACCCTACAAAAATCAAAAAAATTTGTAATGACACCAGAGTCTATCGAGGCATTTGAAAATTTAAAAAAGGCTTTGACATCAGCACCAGTGCTTCGTCACCCAGATTTTACGAAAAGATTTTATGTGCAATGCGATGCTTGTGAATATGGTATAGGTGCGGTGTTGTACCAAATAGGTGCCGAAAATGATGAACACCCAATAGCCTTCTTTTCACAAAAGTTGAACTCATGTCAAAGAAATTACAGCGTAACCGAAAAGGAATGTTATGCTGCGGTTATGGCTGTACAAAAGTTCAGGCAATATGTGGAAATGATGCCTTTTACCATCGTGACTGATCACGCCAGCCTTAAATGGCTGATGACTTTAAAAGATTTAAGTGGAAGGTTAGCGAGGTGGTCTCTTAAATTACAAGCATTTGATTTCGAAATAAAACATAGAAAAGGTTCGGAGAACATAGTTGCCGATATGCTGTCCAGGTTACCAAATGTAGACGAGCTAAATTTGACAGAATTGCTAGGTTTCGAAACGAATGAATTTGAGAGCGATGAGTATATGGACTTGGCAAAACATATACAGGAAAACAAAAACAAATTGCCTGATTTAAAAGTAGAAAGTGGTTTAATATTTAAAAAGATAGGTTTTGAACAAATAGGTGAAGAGTCACCATGGAAGTTATGGATTCCGGCAATGATTACACATCAACTAATTGAAAATGCTCATTCCACTTTAACAGCAGCACATGGAGGTGTGGCAAAAACACTTGAGAGGTTAAAACGAAATTTCTATTGGCCAAAAATGTCTATCCAAGTGAAAAATTTTGTAGCTAGTTGTAGAGTTTGCAAGGAATCAAAGTCGTGCAATCTAAACCTGAAACCGGAAATAGGAAAACCAGTTGTAACCGAAAGACCGTTTCAAAAATTGTACATAGATTTTATGGGTAAATACCCTAGATCAAAAAAGGGAAATTGTTACATTTTCATTGTCGTTGATCACTTCACAAAATTTATGTTTTTAAAAGCAATGAAAGAGGCAACAACTAATAACGTAATTGACTTTCTCGTTCATGAAATTTTTCATAAATTCGGCGTGCCTGAGGTAATACATAGCGATAATGGCAGTCAGTTCATAGCCAAAAGCTTTGAGAATTTGCTTAATACCTATAAAATACACCATATAAAAACCGCAGTATATTCACCTCAGAGCAACGCAAGTGAACGAGTGAATCAATCCGTATTGGCCGCTATAAGGGCATATTTGGATAAGGACCATCGTGATTGGGACATGTACCTATCAGAAATTGAATGTGCAATTAGGACGTCTGTACACACAGCCACAGGTGTAACCCCATTTTTCGCACTTTTTGGGTATCACATGTACACGAGTGGAGCCGATTATAAGCTAGGTAGGAAATTACAGACATTAAGTGACCATGAAATCTTGGATATCAGCCGAAATGATAGAATGGAAATTATTAGGGAGAAAATTAAGGAAAATATGAAAAAAGCGCAGGAAAGAGATATAATAGAGGGGCAAGTATTATAAAATTCATACCCGGTCAGGAAGTTTACCGGAGAAATACGGTACTGAGCAACTTCAGTAAAAATATAAACGCGAAATTTTGTAAAAAATTCCTGAAATGTAGAGTAGTGAAACCGGTCGGAAATAACATGTATGAACTTGAGTCGTTACAGGGTAAATCAATTGGTATATACCATGCCAAAGATATTAAAATGTAAAAGTAGGACGGAAGAAAAAGGAAACGTGCAATGGCAATATTGAATTTTGGATTGATTGATATCTAAACTTCCCTAGTATAGATTTCATAAAGTACCTGTTATCAAAGGAACGAAAAAAAAGATTTTTTTTTACTTACTGGGAATGGATTGATAAAATAGTACATCTCATGAATATCCAATATTTCATTTTTATACGTGAATCCGTTTGTATACTAGCACGTCAAGTTAGAGTTGAATTAGAATCTAGTGGGGGTAAAAGGAAATAAAATTTTAACAAAGTAAGATAATTATAGGTAAATTGGATTTTAGGGTTACTTCCCGTAAATAAATTTTCCGGACACGGATACGAGGCAATCTCGAAATCTTTCTCTAGGAAAGCTTTTCAGAGACTGTGACCATGTAGTATAGAAAAGAAGACTCGTAGATGTAGAGAAGAGTGTAGGGGTATTTCCAAGATAGTTGTGAGGATTCTAGAGGATGAATTAAAGAAGAAAGAGAAAAATGATTAATGAAGGAATAAATGAATGACAATTATAAAATGTAATTAAGTTAGAATATTTTTTTTTGATAATTTTGTTTGCGCTGTGCGCTACAATTGGTCAAGGACCAATTACAAGAAAGTATAAGTTTTTTTTACATTTGTGTTTGCGCTACATGTGCTACAATTAGTCAAGGACCAATTACATGAAAGGATGTTTTTTTTTATATAATTTTGTTTGCGCTATATGCACTGCAGTTGGTCAAGTACCAATTACGTGAACGAAGTTTTGTTGTTATTGTTTGTTTGCGCTGTGCGCTACAATTGGTCAAGGACCAATTACATGAACTGAAAAGGATCTATCGCAACGGTTTGGGGGCCACTATGCATTTTCCTTACGTAAAAGGCAATAGTCGGCGATGTTCTTTTTCTATAAACATGGGGTCGAATCCTAGATTCCGATGGTAGGGAGAACATCTCAAAAAAATCCAATGTGCAATATACTTTGTTAAAGTGCAATAATAGTTTTAGGTCATCTGTGATATTAGTTTAATGTGCAATATTAGTTTTAGAAAACGCTGTAATTATTTAAATCAATTATTTTTTTTATGAATGTTTGTTTTCGTCCCAATATTGACTTTAAATATAATGATGACCAGAGAAATATTATTCCACTAGATAAGTTCAATTGACAACACATACAATGGATTAAATTTGACGGTATCAATGAAATTTCTATATGCAATGGTTACATCTGTTAAATATCTGACCGAATAAGCGCATTACCGCTCATTGTAATATAAAATCATGAAAAAAGCGAGTAAAAGTACACCTAATCAAAACAAATTTTCAAATTATAGTTGAGTTTACCTGTTGGTAAAGTCCGGTCGTCAAATGGTTGCAAAGTTTTACCATAGCTTTAGTAGTGCCCGGCTGAATATAGGGTAGGGTATGAGACTCTCTGTTTTCAGGGTGTGGGAGTTCCCCACGTTGGGCTTTGATTAAACTAACACGCACACCGCTCCCTGCGACTATGTCATTAGACATCGGTGTTTTGTTGCGTGCGATTTTTAATATGGCAAGTTACCATCTTGGGAACTACGCCACTGAGCAACGAACCCCCATTTCACGCCTCTGGGTATCGAAAAAAATTTTGCGTGGGGGGTAGGTAGATTTGAGGTTGGGAAGAGGCTGAGATACCTATTGCCTCATATTTTTTTCCCAAATTAAATAAAAAATTGGACAGAGAGGGGCCATTGTAAAGTGTGGAGGCACCAGCTCCAGCCCATGTCTCGGTGCATGATAAATTTGAAGGAAGGGCCTGTATTCATGGAGTCTACCATCTCCAGCCCATTTCCCAGTAGTTTTGTTGTTGTGTTTTTTTTGCTGAAAGGAGAGAAAAATAGATTATTAATATGTTAAGGACAACTGGAACGATACGTACTTACCCTACCTTAAGTCCAAAATTATGTCCTGGTGCCTGGAAATATAGAAAAGGAAAAATTATTACAAAAATTGTAAATTCATACTTACGTGCCCAATAGAATGTAATACATGTGGGAAAAAAGACAGCTGTTCGCATATCAGCTGTGGAAAGTGTGTTTAGTAGGTATTAAGTGGCAACGCGCTATCATAGTAAAATAGCAGGGATGCAGTTTTCATTCATTAAATAACGAATTGTGAAAATCAATTTTTGAAAATTAGTTAAATTATGAATGAAGGATTTTAGCCTGCTAGTATTGCTGATCGCCTGGGATTGTATTGTGAGAATTAGGAAAAACCATGTAGATTTTTTCTTATAAATTTTTGAGTATTATTTATGTTTCTTTTTGTTGGGACAGGAAAATACCGCGAAAATTTATTAGTAATTTATTTACACTGAAGGTAATCTTTATAGGAAAAACAGTGAGGGCATATATATAACAACCTGACAAACGTAGAAAGAAAATATAAGCACGGAGAGAGAAAACTTGTTTAGCGGGAAAATGTATATGGAAAGCTAAGAAAAATTTCCTAATATGGGCATGAACGAGTATATAAGGATTGGCGCGAAATAAGCCCGGCAGTAATATTTGAAGTATATAGGCTACGAGTATGTAGTATAAAAGAGGAAAATAAATAGGAAAATGGATTAGAAAGTGTTGAATAGTGTCCTAGTGAAGTTTAAATTTGTCTACAAAGATTAAATAACGTTAACATAAGGAAAATCAAATACAGCCAAATAAAAGTAAAAGTGCAGTGCTAAGACTGGGAAAAATCTAGAATCTGAAGTATTATATTTTGTTGTTAGCAAAAAGAAATATTAAAAAAAAACCTGGCTATTATCTCAGAACTGGTGATGGATGGTCAATAAATCACAGGAGAAATAGCCAGGTAAGTAATTTTTTTTGTATGTTTGAAATATATTCGGTGAATACTTACCAGATAGAAAAAGGAAAAGCAACAACCTATTGCGTATTAAGATTGGGGAAATGTGTTGCTCCCATAATTTCCTAAAATCGGTGAAAATTCAAGAAATAAAAGGCAAGATTCAACAAATCTGTTTAATGAAGATTGAAGTTTTTTTTTATTAAATAACAAGACATTTCTAGTGGAGTTTTATACAAAAACAAGAATTTTAATGGAAATACAGAAAAAAACATATAGAAAAACAAATAATTAAATAACAACAATAAAAGGAAAAAAAGAAATTAACATAAAAATATTGGAAAAAATAACATATTAGATTAAGTTGTAGTTAGTTAATAAATTATTGATTTAATTAATTGAATTTATTTAGAATTGTGCTGTTGTGAAAAATTATTGTGTCCATTGAGAGTGTAGTGTTGTATAGTTGCTAATTATAAAGAGTTAGTGTGATTTGATTCCATTGAGGCCGGCAAAATATTGATAGGAAAACAGAAGAAAAATCAAAGTTTTATATCTAAAAAAAAGGAAGTAAAAATTACATTGAAAGCGGAAATACGCGCAGAAAAAAATAATAATAAAAGTAAAATTTGGTTACTTTAGGTGCTCAAGTAAGGCGCGAAAGTAATTGCATTGACCATTGTTGTTGGCATCACGTCGTTAGGGAGCTCCTTCAGGCGTAGGTAATAACTTGATTCGTATATCCGGTATTGAGGATATAACCGGTTGAGTACTTAAGGAACCTATAGAAAATAGAAAAGAATAAAAAGACGTATAAGAAGTTAAAGAAGAAAACTTTGATTAAAATTTGTTTTGTTTTGAGATAGTTATTTGAACCGGAAACGAAATATAAAAAAAAGAAATAAGAATATTTAGTGTTGTATTTAAGTATGTGTATTTAATGTATTATGTAATAGTAAAGTTAAGCGAAAAATATAGTCTTAAGGTAAATAGAATGGAAAAAAATTATAAATAAAAGTATTTGTATTTGAATGTTTAAAAATGAAAAAATTTGAGTAGTTTATAATTTTTGGGGATTGTTGAGATAGAAAGGGCGACGTAAGGCGGGCTTATGGGACCGTAGAAAAAATATATGGATATCGCGGTCATGGTTGGGAAATGGGCGATTGGAGGCCAAGATCTACCTCCCTATAAATTGAAATTCCAGGTAGAATAACGTGTAAGTTTGTTTATGTTTTTGAGAGTTGTGTACAGTTTTTTTTGTTCTGGCTGCGAACCAGGGTCAACCAAAGGGTAGAGAACACCCCCCTAAGAGATGGCACCGATGAGAGCTAGTAGGGTAACCATGGCCTTAGATTAAAAACCGGTTCGTAACAATCTTTAGATCGAGTCAAAAAGTGATTGTTTGATGATCGGTATATAAAAATATATTTTAGGATTACAGAAATAAACAATAATGCATAATACCCTCTTCATTTTTGTGGTTTAGGTTTAAAAAGCTGAAGTAGATTTATCAAAGTATTTCCAACAGTATGTTTTTCATAAAAGAGTAACGCCTTTTATCATTAAAAAATAGATACACTTGTAGTTACGTTCGTTTGAATTTATTTTATAAAGCTGCCATTTTTACCGAAGACTTTTATATATTTACATCGTTTACCAATAACCACCCGGGTGGTACTACAATATAGTTTTTTCCCCGGAGTTTTCCGATCCCGGGATCCCGCTCCATATAAATAATACAAAGTAAATTTGTTTTAAATTAATGAAAATAACTTTTTTTTTAAAAAAGCATAAGGGAACTTGTTTACAATGTAAGTAAAAGAAATGCCTAAATACTACAAAAATTAATTAAAGGTTGAAAGAGGAACTTGAATTATTATTACCTTACGCTTTTATATGTAAATTTCGTATCATTATGCTCTAGATACAAGATAAAAAGATAACATAGGCCTAACAATTTAATTCATAAAACAATAATAAAAACAAACAAGAAGTGTGGTACTCAAGTTATAAGATCAAAAAATAAATTCATAAAATAGATAAAATATTTTAAATAAATACATTAACATTTTTTAACAGCTTAGGAAATAACATTAAGACACACTCAATGCGTTTAGAAAGTCGGCAAAGAGTATATTTCTTATTTTATTTACTGATTACCATGTTTCCGAAAAATTTCGTTCACTTTTACCGAGTTTAAAGTGCAAAAGTTTAAAGTTGTTGCATATTTCCAATTCACAATCCGAAGTAACTTTTCTTTTTTATAAACAACGTCTATATCAGTCAAATGTATGTCAAGGTTGATGAAAAAATAGCATCAATCGGACTTCTTCTTACAAGATCCACCTGTAATCTTTAGGACAATGTGTTTTAAAAATTATATGTTATAGTATCTTACACGTGTCACCTTATAAACATATCGTCATATCTCAAAATTTTTTTTTTTTTAATTTTAAGTTAATTAAGCAAAGTGTTCCTTCATACTTTCTCGTAACAAAAAATCGGTATTTTATCTAAAACTGAACCGAAGTTATAGCAAAATATATCTTTAAATCGGTACATTTTGAAAACTTTAATCGCATTTAGCCAAGCTCGATTTTTTTTTTGTAGATATGACTTTGCTGCAATTAAGGAGCGATATTTTTGGATATCACCTATTTTTAAGACTTGTCCATGGACAATTCAAATTTAGTGCCTGCATCTTATTTCGAATTTATGTTCTTTATTAACTCTTCACTTTACTAAATTTATTAATTATCAACTGTTGCGCGGCACATTCTGCTTTTAGTGGATTTATTGCGTCAGTAGTAGAGTTGGGCAAAATCGTTCCTTTTGTGGAATCGTTCCGACCGATCCGAAAGATCAAAGGAACTAGGTCGTTCCTTTCGTTCATCGTTCCGGTTTTTTACTTTGTACAATGAATGAACGAGGAACGAGAAAACTTCTCTGTCGTTCATAAAAACGACAATTATCAAATATTTGTTATTGTTTGTTTTTATGTTGTTGCGTAACAACTACCTACGTAAGAATTATATACACATGTACTTTTTAAAATGTTTGTAAAAATCAATAACAAATAATAATAAAAATATATTGCTTTGGATCATATTAGCAATTTATTTAATTAGAAATTTTTTATATGTCACGACAAAAATACACAAAAGTCGGCAACATTGATCAATACACAAAAAATTAACCTACAAAAATACATGTGATCAACCAACTGATTGCAATCATGGAACGAGGAACGACAAAAAGGAACTTTTGAAAAAGACCGTACCGTTCCTTTTAGGGAATCGTTCAATGGAACTAGGTAGTTCCGGAACGACACAACTCTAGTCAGTAGACATTGATTTACGAACGTAGTCACTTCTTGTTATTGATATAATCGACAATCCATCAACAGATGCTAATTTTTAGAGAATAGAAAACTAAATTTCAAAGTATAAATAGCTTTTTTCTGAAACTATGAGGAACTTTCATTTCCCGGGAAAACGGGAAATAAAATATTTGAAATTTCCGGGACGGGAAAACCCGGGAAAAAACCCTATACTACAGATATGATTAACAACTCTTGGTCAAACGAATATTTTTCATGTTTTTTTAAGAACTTAACAATTTGTTCATTGAATAAAAATATATTTTTAACTTAAACAAATTTAAAGAAATTATTTTACAAATAAAACAGAAATGGGCAGGCACTAGGGTGGTATTGGTAAGGCGAAGGTTAATAAAACAAACCATGATCAATTGAAAACTCAATACTTGTGTAGTTACGTCCATTTGCATTTAAGGTGACGATATTTAGAAATAAAAAATAAAAATGTAAGCAAATTTTATTTTTTACGCCTATTTTTCTATTTACTAATGAAAAGTAAAAAGGGGACAGTGTGTTAAAAAATTTTGTTCTTCGAGTTTCGCCTTACTTAAGCTGCCCATACACTTGCAATATTATTGTATTAGATATTCGCCATATTATTTCCATTTTGTCCTATATTATGCAATAAGTCGCACTATGTTTTCATGCATTCAATAAAATGTTATTTATTAAAGTCTATAGAATAATCCTTACAGACTAATTTAAATACAATTTATACAAAACATAATTAAGAAATTACAAATAATTTAACAAAAAACAAATATAAATGACATTTTTACATAAGAAAATTAAAATATAATAAATGTTTTAGGTTATTGTATTTAAGTGTAATATAATATCTCTTTTCACGATTTCCAAACTTTTATTAAAATCTATAAATGGATACAATAAATTGAATTCATCACAGATTCTGCGAAATGGATCAAAATTAGCATAGTTGCTGTAATATTTTATGCTTAGGATATTGTAATTTCTTAATGATCGAAGAGGAATATGTAAATTTATTTTGCTAAGAAGAAATTCGGAATGAAGACTACCGTTTATTAATTTTAACAAAAAAGTAACATTTAACATATGTCTACGACTATAAGATTTCTCATAACAACTGTCTCATAATATTTATTATAATATTAATATTAACACTATTGATATTAATATTAACATTATTGAGAATCTACACGTAAGATAATACTCTCTGCGATTGATTTTGACGTTTGCTGATATAAAAATCTTATATCTTATCTCACGTGGAGACCCTGTGTAAGAGTATATGCAATATGTTTGCCCGTCAGGCCTGCCAAATTTGCCGATTTATCGGCATTTTGCCGATTTTTTGCCTCTAAATTATCAAAGTGCCGATTTGCCGATTTTTGCTCAAAAAATGCCGATTTTTCGATAAACACCTAAAACTCCGTAACTTTTTGTTTATGTTAGTACAACCTTATAATTTTCTGCAACACTTGTTACATTTTTAAAATTTTATTTAAAAAATACTCAACTATGAACAATGAAAGAATTAAATCCAAAATGGTAGGGTTAAGGATATACACAGGAAAAAGTTCAATCATTTGGTTGAATTACAGAAAAAAGAATTAGGTATTAAATTTAACAAAAAATGGTTTATAAACAAATCAGATATTGACATTCCAATAGATACACAATGGACTCTTTCATTAGGAAATAAACATGCATTACCCATCACAAAAAGACACTTTCCAGTTCTTAAGATGATAGCAGAGGGAGAAGATTTTGTTCAGACTATAAGGGGAAAGGAGGAACAGGAAATAGCAAGGACTAGACTAACTACTATAATTGATGGTCATATGAGTAGAATTAAGTTGTCTCATAGAGATAAGTTTATTCTTAACAATGTTAAGAAAACTGAGAAATTTTTGAAAATTAACCAGGACATTTTAGTTCTGAATGCAGATAAGGGTAATTTAACAGTTGCGATGAATAGACATGACTATAGTTCGAGAATGAATGATATTCTTAGTGATGACTCCACATATAGAATATTGACAAAAGACCCAACGAATAAATTACAACAGACAAATAATGATATAGTGGAGAAATTATTTAAATTGGAGGTAATAACACCTTTTGAAAAGAAAAAACTTAAAACAACAACTGCTACGGCACCCAAATTATATGGAGTTCCGAAAGTGCACAAGGAAGCATTTCCATTAGGACCAATTTGTTCGTGCATCAATGCTCCATCTCATGAACTTAGCAGATATATAACGGGAATTCTCAGAAAGATAACAGAAAATTCAGTATATAATGTAAAGGACTCATTACAATTTAAAGATAGGATTAAAAACATAAAGATACAAAATGAGGAGAAGATAATTTCGTTAGATGTAATATCCTTGTTCCCTAGTATACCTATAGACGTAGCTTTAGGTATTATAGAAGAAAAATGGAATATAATTAGAGAACATACAACTATTGAAAGGGTATTATTTTTCAGAATTCTCAAATTTTGCATAGTTGATATTAGATATTTTCAATATAATAACAAAATTTATTCTCAACAAAAAGGATTGCCTATGGGTTCTCCAGCTTCTCCTGTTGTAGCGGATAAAGTTATGGAGAAGCTACTTGATACATGTATAAGAAGATTATCTATTAAACCAAAAATTATTACAAAATATGTACATAGATGATTTATTTTGTATTATTTCAGAATGTGAAATAGAAAATATGTTAAACATATTTAACTCCTTTCACCAGAATATGAAGTTTACAATTGAAAGGGAATGTAATCATAAGCTTCCATATTTATACACATTAGTTATAAGAAAGGAGAATAACTTGGTACCAAAAGCCAATTTCTTCAGGAAGAATTATTAATTATTATTCGAAACATTCGAGAAGGGTTATTATAAATACTGCCAAAAATTTTATAGATAAGGTTCTAAATATTAGTGATATAGTTTTTCATAGGAATAATAAGATGAGAATCAAAAATATTTTAGGGGATAATAATTTCCCAAGGGAATTGATATGTAAATTGATTGGACAGCACAAAGGTCGTGTAAATACGGTAACTGAACCTAAAATTTATAAATGAATAATTATAGGATGGCTCATAAAACATAATATGTTTTATTATAATACATTGGATAGATTATTCAGTAAAATGAAAGATAAGACAGAAAAATTAGATAAATCTAATATTATTTACAAGATACCTTGTAAGGGTAAGGATAATGAAGTATGTAGTAAAGTCTATATATACTTTACTTATAACCACGAAAAACAAATTAAGAACTAGATTAGCAGGACATAGATCTGATCAAAAATACATCTTCTCAAAAAACTGCATTGTCATCGCATTGTGCCAATTTCAATCATACACCAGATTTTGAAAATACAACAGTTTTAAATACAGAAACAAACTACAAACGACGCTTCATGTTAGAAATGCTGCAAATTATAAACATACCAGTGGAACAAAGAATTAATATTAAGACAGATACGGACAATGTAGCTCAAAATTACAGACATTTAATTTATAAGAATAAGATGGGAAATTTAATAAGTTTATAAAAATGTAATAGAATAATTTTTGTTTCCTGTGTATAATTTTTATTTATTTTTCATTATTGACAATTTTGTTGTTTCATTAAAATTTGTTTTTTAAAAAATTGTTTGATATATAAAAAACCAAAAAATCCCTGAAGAAGCTATCCATTGAGATAGCGAAATATTGGATCAATTTTAAATAAATATTCTTTATATAAAACAGACCTTGAGCTTGAGAGATTATTGAAAGTGCTGGGAAACAGAAATAAAAAAAACTATGGAAACTTGTGTAAGATACTACAACATACAATTTTAAAAACACATTGTCCTAAAGATTACAGGTGGATCTTGTAATTTGCTATTTTTTGCATCAACCTTGTCATACATTTGGCTGATATAGACGTTGTTTATAAAAAAGAAAAATTACTTCGGATTGCGAATTAGAAATATGCAACAACTTTAAACATTTGTCTAATCTCGGTAAAAAAGTGAACGAAATGTTTCGGAAACATGGTAATAAGTAAATAAAATAAGAAATATGCTCTTTGCCGACTTTCTAAACGCATTGAGTGTGTCTTAATGTTGTTTCCTAAGCTGTTAAAAAATGTTAATATACATATTTATAATTATAATTTCCTAAGCTTATCCCGCGAAGCTTTATGCTTGTCTGCAGGAAAGAAACCAGAGTCTCAGGCGGGAATCGAACCCGCAAACCCGGCGCTGATAGACTAGCTCGCTACCAGCTAGTCTACCGGGGCAAACATTTATTTAAAAAATTTTATGTATTTTATAAATTTACTTTTTGATCTCAAAACATGAGTACTATAATTTTTGTTTGTTTTTATTATTGTTTTATGAATTAAATTGTTATGTTTATGTTATCTTGTATCTAGAGCATAATGATACGAAATTTACATATAAAAGCGTAAGGTAATAATAATTCAAGTTCCTCTTTCAACCTTTAATTTATTTTTGTAGTATTTAGGCATTTATTTTACTTACTTTGAAAACAAGTTCCCTTACGCTTTTAAAAAAAAAAAAGGTTTTTCATTAATTTAAAACAAATTTACTTTGTATTATTTATATGGAGCGGGATCCCGGGAAATTTAAAAATGTTTCCCGTTTTCCCGGGAATCGAAAAACTCCGGGAAAAAACTCTAATAAATACGTTTTCCCATGCCTTTAACATAAGCTGAGAAATAAGAAATATTGCTTTGTTATTCTGCCGACGTTATTGCCAACTTGCTCAGATAATTATCTTTAATGTAGACCTACGGTGAAAGAAGCGAAAATTATCAAAGCAATGAAATACTAGTGCGGGTAATCCCCGTTTTGTACAAGCGTTATTTTTTTGTGTTGGCGAGTCAGTGCCTTTCTTGTTTGTTTTATAAAATGTTCCTTTGCAAAGTGCCAAAAAGTATTTTTTTTAACCTATTACAACATTACACAGTACAACACATGATTTGCCAACTCAAAAATTTGCTCGAGATATGCAATTCATACCTTTACTCAATTGCGAATAAAAGCGAGACGCGTGCATCGATTTTTATGATCTTTGTCTCATTTTGCTCATAGGTTATGTGACTTTGCGAAAAAAATAACTAGACTTGAAACTTTTTTCCATTTTGGATTTTTTATGTATTTTTAAAAAAAAAAATTTAAATTTTTAGGCAAAAAATAATTTTTTCCCTTCATACATTCATTTTTAACTTCGAAAGTGTTACTTGTATACTTGTACAATATATGAACAGATTAAGGGAATTGTAATTCTTAATTTTTTAAAATTTATTTCAACTAAATTGGGCTAGTGGTTGTCGAGCTATGTCAAACAACAGGGCCTAAAACGTGATAAATTCCCCTATACGATAGTACTAACTTCAAATCGATACTAACTTCAAATCGCAGGTAAGAAGACAAAACGAATGATGCAGAAATTCTTCTTTTTGGGTCTAATTTCACATACAGTTCACAGAATTGAGTAGGCAATCAATTAACTGAAAAATGTTGTACTGTGTTAGTTATTAAAAAAATTACGTAATACATACATAGTTTTAATAATTTTAAGTTGTTCGTGCTGTAATATAAAAAGTGTTGCTGTACTAAGTTAAGTACACTGGTCGCTTGAGTTAAGAAAAATTAGTGCAGTGAAACTTTTTTTGTTCTTTCCAGTTGAAGTTTTTTTCGTTTTTTTTTTAAATTAGATACTTTTTATTAAAATTTTTAAAATAAAGACTTTGAAATCATAGAAAATGGCAAACTGACGTGATTTTACGCGCAATAAAAACTAGTTTGGCTTAGAAGAAGCAATACATGACATTATCAACCAATATACTGATGATGATGCTGCTTTCGACGGGTTCATGCTTCCACCTGATCCAGATGTAATCACCGATGAAGAGGAGGGTGGAGACGACGACTTGTATGGAAACAAAATAACTCGAGATGTTCTCGGTAATATAGAAGTTGTTACTAAGAAAAATGCTTCGAACGTTGAAGAACAATGTCGAAGCGATGATGACGAGCCCCTCACAGCATTCGCATCATCTACTTCACGGAATGTTCCAAAGAGCATTAGAGTTGAAACTGGTGAAGAATTGCCCACTTGGAGAAAATATAAGCCTCTTTATTCAGTATTTCAGTCCATTCCAGACCAAACATTTGTTGAAGAACGACGTGCTTATGTTTCGGATATCCTAAAAGACATGACCCCGGTGAAAATATTTGAGCTACTTCTTGATGATGAATTACTTGAGCTTATTGCATCAGAAAGCAAAATATATGCCGGACAAAACAATAGGCACGACAATATTTTTACCAAAGAGGAACTCCGTAAATTCTTGGGCATACTTATATTTACCGGATATCATAAACTACCCAGTGAAAGGTCATATTGGAGCGTAGATGAAGATCTGGGTGTGGCATTGGTTTCTGATTGCATGTCACGAAACAGATTCTTGGAAATTAAAAGAAACCTCCATTTTGCAGATAACTCTATGGTAACGAGCTCTACTGACAAGATGTTTAAAATACGCCAACTTTGTGATATTTTACAAAACAAGTTTTGTCAATTCGGAAAGTTACATAAGAACTTATTGATTGATGAATCCATGGTTAAGTAACGGGTCCGCCATCTAACGGTTTTTTTCAACTAGTGGTTATTTCGTGAATAGTAACACTTAGCTCATGTCTGATTTGACTGCTAATTAGTTTTATCCTTCCGCTGGCTTTTACACGGTATAAACTGTACATAATCTGAAAGTAAATCGTTTTCCGGACAAAATGAGCGATGCGTGCAAAAAATCGTTCGGTTCGTTCCCGAGATATTTTGGTGCATCCAAAATGGTCAGTAAAAAGCATTGCTGCGTTATCCCATGGACCACAGGAGTTTCCTGCACGCCGGTTTCAATGCAACTGATTCCCAATGCATTTCAAACCGGTCTCAAAATGGTCGCGTCATGTGTGGTCCCTCAAGTGGTATTCTGTGCCTCAAGGGTGTCTATGGCATAAACTCAAATGAAACTCGAAAATAACTAGAAGTTGCAGTTTCGTTTCACCGTCTGTTCTGGGCCTAATATGCAAACCTACTAACTTCGTCTACCAAACGGCCGACGATATGTTATTTTTATACCCTCCACCTCAATTATTTGTGAAGAGGGTATTTTAAGTTTGTCATTCCGTGTGAAACTTTTTTATTAATTATTATTATTATTTTATTATTTTATAAATGGTGGAACAAGCCACGGAATGAGATAAGATTTTGCAAAAATTAGTTTTATTCGACTAGAAATAACGCTGTGAAATTTCGTGAAGATCGGTCCATAATTTACCTTAGGCCCCATAAAAACCCTACTAACGAAAAACAGTTTAGTACGCCTAAGACCGTAAAAAATAATGCTATCATTGTTACGCGCCGTTACAAAACTTTAAAAAAAAATCTAATAACGATCCAATACCAGCTGAGGGGGATATAAAAGATGGCCCGCTAGCTCAATAAGCAAAATTTGACCTCAATCAGGGTTTTGGCACGTAAGCATATCCATACTTCACACCCCTGGAAGTATGTTTACAATATCACGAAATTACACAATGCAGAAAAACCAATATTCAAAAATTTAATATATAAAGGCATCTAAATTTACCGCTGTTGAGGAGAAAGAAGAAGTGACTAAGTTAACCATCACGCTGTGTGATGATATGGCTAGGTGTTGCGCCATATAGGGGTACACTATTCCCTACACCACCCTATGACAGGCTAGTACCCTACAATTTATTGAACCTGTCCCGTACAAAAAACAATCGTTACGTTATAGCGTACTTACCATGGCTCGGTTCTTCCTAGCATCCATAAAAGAAAAGATTAACAACTCATTTCAACTTTCCAATCAATTAAAATAGCTTTTATTGTTGTAATAAATTTTCGGTTTTTCTTTTTTTTAATACTAATAGTTTGTATTACAAATATGGTAATAATTGGTTTGTTTTGTCTTAGATTAAACAGCATTTCAAAGAGAAGGTTTTTTTTTAATACAGGGATTCTTTGTATATACAATTTCCCGCTTTTCAATTTTATTAACAACCAGAAAAGGAAGCCAACAATAAGGATTATTGTTTATTTATTCGTACCCGATTTTACAGCAAATTTGCTTTTAGGCACTTGTTAAGAAATTTTATTATAGTTTCCTTTTCTGTTTGAGTTTTTTTTTTTTACAAGTTTTATATACAAATTTTATTAATAATTACCACTAGAAACTATTACTTCTAATTAAGGGTATGATCCGCATCGCCCCTTCCTCTAATCCACGGATGTTGTAGTATTTGCTGTTTGTTGCTATTGTTGTATATTTGTTTGCTAGGATTGGGATTTCTCCCTTTTACATAAAGTAGGCTGCCGTTCTAGTTTATTGGGTAATTTTACACTTTTCTTTTAATGGGAAAAAAAAAACTTAATTTCCATAATTTTATTTTAAGTGATTTTTCTCTCATCTTTTCTGTATGTACTCAGGCAAAGTTAGATTTAAAATTTGAACTTTACTTTAAACAAAATGCAAGTTTACAGGTTTTTATATACGCGTTTTATTTTGTGTTTACTACACATCCATTACACAAATTGTTCTTCAATTTGAGTTTTTGTTGTTGTTGTTTGTTCTTTTTTTTTCTTTAGGAGTTTTAATTTAATAGTGGGCAATATTTAATTCTTAAATATAGTTTTTTGTTAACCTTTTTTTTTTTATAAATCAAAATGCATTTCCTTTTTATGTAATCATTAATTCATTGATTCTTTTTTTTTTTAATATATATACTACATACATTTTTTTTTGCATTTTTAAATTATTCAAATCATTTAATTTTTTTTCTAATGTATTAGTTTAAAGTTGTTTTACTTGTGCTTCAATTTTTTTATTTTCTTATTTTTTTTTATATCTTACACTTGTTAGTGTTTATATTAATTTTTCTATGTTCTTTATTAACAATTTAATATGCTTATACAAAATTCTACAGTCGATATCAAATACCTCAACCGTCAATAATATAGTTCTATTTTGTACAGGAAAAAAAAAACACACAATATTGTTTGGTTTTTTTCAGTTTTGATTTTTCAATTAATTTAAGCAAATCTGATAATTTTTAGTTTTTTTTTTTTTTTGTAAGGTTTTCTATAAGTATTATTCAGTTATTTTCTTATATTTAACTTTTCAGAAAACAATTAATTCCTTATTTGTAAGCACCTCTTTCTTTTAAATTTTTTGCACAAAACACCATTCAATTTTAATCTTTTTGCCATTTTTAATTCCGATCACTCTTAGTTCAACTTGCTTTGTTAACTGCTACAATCCAACTGACTAAAAACCAACTGCCGAAATTGCATCAGAATTCTTATTAGCACGCAAAATATTTTTTTCTCACTTGCCATTCCATCTTTCGCCCTAAGTTTTGTTGTCGCGGGAGAGAAAATACACACGTACCGGTGTATGTATGTATGCGCACACGGCAATTGTGATGGGAAAAAAAACTCTACAGTAGTGTTGGTCATTTTTTCCTTTTCATGAGTCTCATACGCAATGCAGGTTGCGAGAACGTCTGTATGTATTTTTCAGAGGAAGAAGTGTTAAAAAAAAGTTTAAGTCATGCGCAATGACAACCAAGGTTATATTCTCAAAACAGGTTTTCTGTTAACGGTGGTATCAGGCTACTGGTTGCATGTTATGATGTAAAAGATTTTGTTTTTACATAAAGATGAGAGTTGTTACCAACTGAAAGACATTTACCGTACCGTGAGTGTAAAAATGCAAATAAGTATGCGAAAAGGGAAAAATAAATACATGTTAGGCGCATGATGATGCAATTTAATGGTACAGTTGCGTGTTTTAATATATATTAGGTAAGGGCAAAAATTTGTGGTCAGTAAGAAATACAGAAAATATTTATATAATGACGAAATTAAGGGGTATGGTTGCATGACCCAACATATTGGGTGAGGGTAAAAATCATTATTCAAAAGATGAAAAAAAAAAAATCCGTAACAAACCTGCTTCAAATCAGTATCTGTGATAAGTGGTTTGAACAGGCAGGATTTCGGCGCGCAAAATTACGTGATGACTAACGTGTGGCTCGACCCACGAAGCCGGGCATTAATATAAAGAAAATATATGTATGTAAGTATACGTGTGGCACGACCCACAAAGCCGGGCATTGCCTAACTAATTTATGCGCGAATATCGGATGCATGATATTTTCCGATATAGTTGCCCCTCAGGTCCTCAAGATCATATAGCGCATTGCCTATTTTACCTTTTATTCTACACTTCAAAAATTTAGGGTTAAACTTAGCGTTGATTCCCTTCTTAAAATCGCTTTGGGAGTGATTTTTGCGGAAAACCTCTTGGCCTATTACAAAATTTACAGGTCTGGATCTGGTGTTATAGGTTCTACAAGCCTTCTCATGTGCAATATTCAGGTTACGACTAACCTTTTCACGTATATCATGAAGCTTGTCCGAACGGTGTACAATTGTGTCGTCGGTAACCATGTTCAGCTTTTCCAGAAGGTGGTATGAGGATCCGTGTAGGATCATGTTTTGTCCAAACGTGGCGAAATAAGGTGTACATTGAATTGCCGCATGAAAATCGCTACGTAACACCGTAAGTATTTTATGGATATTTCTATCCCAATTCGTGTGATCAGGATCATCTTTAAGAAAATAACGTATTTTTGAAATAATTTCTCTATTAGCGCGCTCAGAAGCATTCGCCTGTGGAGAATAGAAACCGGTTGTAATATGTGTAATGCCATAAGCATGGAAGAATTCTTTTATTTCTTTTGACGTAAACTGCTTCGCGTTGTCACTATGGACATACTGTGGCACACCGTATGTGCAAAAAATCTCATTTTGGAAAAATTCCATTACGTTACTTGACGTTGCGGATCGTAAAGGCTTCAAAAACAAAAATTTCGTTAAATGGTCAATAAGTATAAATAGCTGGCAATTTTTCGACTTCGTGCATGGATAAGGCCCTAAGAAATCGCAGTATAATCTTTGGAAAGGTCGATTTGTTAAGGTTTGATTTCCCATAGGTGGGCGTAACACATGGTTAGGTGGTTTTATCATTTTACACGTGTCGCAATTATTAACAAATGACTTTACGTCGTGTGCCATTTTCGGCCAAAAATACTTTTGCCTAATTCGACTCAATGTCTTAAAGTAACCGCCATGACAACCTTCGCCGTGAGCTGATTTTATTACCTCATCTACCAAGGTCCTAGGTAACCACAATCTCCAGAGGTCTTTCTCTGTATCATTTCCGTTTCGAAATTTAACCCGCTTATATACGTGGTTTCCCGAGATGTGCAGGTCTGGCAACAGGTCCATACTTTTAACTATCTCTTCCCTAATTTTGCTATACTCTGGGTCATTGAATTCTGGCGATTTGAGGTCTATTTCGGGTGAAGAAGGGCAAATTTGAATTTCGTCAACGTCAAATCGAGATAAGGTATCAGGCACTACGTTTAATGAACCCTTACGGTGTTCAATGGTAAATACAAAATTTTGAAGCTTAAGGCTCCACCGAGCTAGTCTACCATGTAGATCCTTTTGACTCATGAGCCAGCGTAAACTCGAGTGGTCCGTGATAATCCTAAAAGGAAGTCCCTCAACATACTGCCTAAATTTTTTCACGCAAATTACTGCCGCCAAGCATTCCAGCTCCGTCACCGTGTAGTTCCGCTGGGCCTTATTCAGCTTTTGGGACACGAATGCGATCGGGTGTTCCTTGCCCTCGTCATCTAGCTGGTACAAAACTCCACCTACACCTATTTGTGATGCGTCACACTGAATGACGAATTCCCGGTTGAAATCAGGCTGAGCTAATATAGGGGCGCTTGAAAGGGCTTGTTTCAATTTGTCAAAAGATTCAACAGCTTCAGAGCTGAGACGAAAGGGTTTGTTGGATTTGCGTAAGCAATCAGTTAGTGGTCCTGCAAGATCGGAAAAATTTTTGATAAACGAGCGGTACCAGTTAGCCATACCTATGAAACGTCTAACCTGCCGCGGGGTTTTAGGTAAAGGAACATTAATCATTGCTTCTACCTTTTCAGGGTCAACTTTCAATTCGCCACCTCCAATACGAAATCCGAGATACTTTATCTCACGTTGGCAAAATTTACTTTTACCTACGTTTATCGTAAGACCGGCAGATTTTAGACACTGTGCAACTTCACCTAATAAATGCATATGACTGTCGAAGTCCGAACTACACACGAGAAGATCGTCTAAATATATAAAAACATTGTCACGTAATCTGGACGGAATGACTCTGTCCATCAGGCGGCTCATCGTCTGAGGTCCGTTACAAACGCCAAAAGGCATGACTCTATATTGATATAAGGCCCTACCTGGCACGGCAAAAGCTGTCTTTTCCTTAGAACTTTCAGACAATTTGATTTGATGAAACGCATCCTTCAAATCTATGCCACTGATGTAGTGGGTATCCTTTAGACGACTTAACAGCCCATTGATATGGGGAAGCGGATACGAGTCTTTCTTGGTCAGTTCATTTAATTTCCGGCAGTCTAAACACAGTCTTATTTTACCTGGCTTACGAACAGCAACAATAGGACTACACCATGGAGAATTTGACTCCTCTATTACGCCTAAAGACAATAGTCTATCAAGTTCGCCGTATATTTCGGCCTGCTTAGGAGGAGATAATGGGTAATGTTTCGACTTAACTGGCGTAGCATCTCCCGTGTCAATATGGTGTTCTAAAAGCTGAGTGCTGCCAAGCCCTAGTTTTTCGTATGAAGGAAAGTTCAAAATAACGTTTTCAAGTTGCAGTTTTTGCTCTGAAGAAAGATCATGAAAGATTAAGTCAGGTTTTTTATTTACCTCTAAACAGTCAATAGATGGAAATATTTGGGGCGCTATAGCATACGCCTTCCAAAAGTCTATACCTAGGTAAGCTACCTGGGACAAGGTTGGCACTATATAAAAAATGATTGGTTTGGTGACTCCTTTAAAAGTTACCGGAAGGGTGCAGTGACCTAAAACTGGGTTTTTTGATCCATTTGCTGTGGATATGCATGAACGTAATTTATCAAATTGAATATTATAATTGGCCAGAAATTCCAAACTTCCCTTTCCTAAGACTGTCACATTTGCCCCTGAGTCCAAAAGACATGATAATTCGGTATCAAAAATCTTAATTCTAGCGTATGGTCTTCCATCATCAGAAGAAGTCAAGCAAGTAGTTTCTAATATTTTCCTATATGTTTTCCTAATGGCGTACCGCTTACGACATTTTAAAATTTGTTTCGAAATGGCAGGTTTAAAAAATGTTGGTATGTCAGGTGGTTTTGGTGGACCGGAGAGTAAAGCCCTCTGTGACGGTTTACTCTCATTATCCAAATTCAACTCGGGTTTTATTTCGAGGAACGAGCATCCCCGGTCGCCCACTCGCTCCGACGCCTGTTTCCCTGGTGTGGATTTTTACACTCCGGTGTAGTAACACCCCTTTGTCCACATTTGAAACAGAAAAGGGATCGAGTCTTTTCTTGACAATAAATATAGCTATGCCCTGAATTTAAACAGTTCCAACATATAATTCGGGAATAATCTCCCTTGACATAAGGCCTACCTATATTTAACGCCTCTACCTGTGGGTCAAATTCGTCCTCAGAAATATCGTCGCGTATGGGATCAGATGAATCAATGGAAACTTCGTCCACTTGACGGGGTCTATTAATCGAATATTTTAAAGTGCTATTTGCCCTCAAAGATTTCTCAGCCTCCCTGAGCAAATCACGATAAGAATCCAAATCATCGGGTCTTGAAACAAAAGTCATATTAAGTAATTCGGGCCTAACATTTTTTCTAATAATTTTTATAAGGGCATTATCGTCCATAGGGGTTCCCAATTTCAAATTTAATTTAACTATGGTGGAATGGAAATCGTCATAGCTTTCTTTCGGAAGCTGTTTTCGTGATGAAATTTTCATCAAGATGTCCAAGTCGCTTTCTAATGCACCGAATTGCCTCGTTATTGCTTTTTTCAATAATGGATACGTTGCCCTGGGGTTTTGTTTGATGTACATCCAAAACCAAGTTTCCGCTTTGCCCTTTAGAAAAATATGAAAATTTGCCATTAGGTAGTCTAATGGACATTGACTACGCTCAGTAAGGGTATCTATTTTAAATAAGAAATCGGATACGTCCTCTTCACCGCTAAACGAAACGTTCCAGTCTTTTAATTTTACAAACATGGATGCCGTAGAAGCATTTGAGTTCATAATGGAACTTTGGGAATTAATTCCCGGAGACTCGTTTGTCGTCCTTGAACCTCTGGGCTGCCCCAGATCCCTCCTAATCTCGTTAAGCTCCCGTCTGAACTCCTCTTGAGTGCTCCTCATGGCGTCTCTTACATAATTTATCAGAGCGTCCATGTTACCCGTATCTGACGACTGAGCGCCATCCTCTTGCGAGGGTGGAGGAACCGTACTATTCCTTGTGGCCATAATCAAATTTTCGTTCAAAATGGGTTGATTGTCAATAAAACCGATTGGATGCACCAAATTCCGCAAATTTTCCGTAGTCAAATCAGATAGAGATCTCTCGAGTATCTCACAATTTGAAACTTCCCTGTCGTTAAGACTTCTGTCCGATTGAGCACTAGAATTAAGTGATCTCGGAACCGAAGATGTCCTTACCGCTCTTATACTTGTGTCCGACCGCGAAGTCCCTAAACTGACCGTACTACTCGACCTTTGACCTAATGAAGTTCGACCGCGACCTCTTACTAACGTAGCGGGTTTAATATTCCGCGCTCCTACAGAAGACCTACCTCTCACACTAGATGATGCCTGAATGGGGTTGGTATTGCGCGTAACTGGTTTAACTTTATCGGTGCCGGATCGCGTGTTATATTTGTGCATAATGCACCAAGCAACTATAGGATAAAAAAAAACGCTTTCTACTAAGGTTAATCCAACCGAATTTTAATTAAAAAAAAACCTTTAATTTATTCGAGACACGAGTGGAATGGCAAAATGAGAAAAAAAAATTTTTCAGATTGAAGTCAAATGCTCAAGGTGCATAAAATGGTTATATTTTAAGCGAAGTTAACAAAAATGTATTAACAAACAAATATTCGTAACCAGGGGGTTAACGAATTCAAAAGAATTGGATTGGTTTTTTCTTTCTTGGCAAGTTCCGGAAAGAAAAATTATTTAAAACATGGGAAAATAGAAAAAATGTGCAAAAGTGTTCAAAAGTGGCTAAAAGAAAAATAGAAAAAATTTGAAAATTCACTAATTGTAAAAAGTTTTTCCTCTTTTCAATTTTTTTCTTTTTTTCTAAAAAAAATATTTCTACAACTTCAAATTTTAATGGCAAATTTTATTTAAATTTTAGACGTAAAAAAAAATTTTATCAAATATACTTTTAATGGAAATAAATTTTAAATTCATTTAAATTCTTTTTAAAATATTTCGTTAATTGTGTTTTTTTTTTTTTTTTGTTTCTTTATAGATTCCAATTTATAAAGAAAGATTTTATTTTTTTCGTAGTTTTCAAGTTTTAAATTTTCATAAAAATTTGGATGCTAGAAAGAACTGGCGGTGGTACGTATAACGATTGTTTTGTAAATAATAAAAAAAATTCGTAATCGTAATAAAAGAAATATTCGTAAAAAGGCTATGATATCGTGTATCCTGTCTCTCCCTACTTCATCGACCATCAAGTCTGTTTCTATGACAGAATATGATGTCTCGACAATTATTCCCTAAAATTACATTATTCCGTAAACATTTAAAAAAACTGTAGTGTGCAAAACACATGTTTTCAAACCTGGATTATCTAACATCGTGCCTACCGTTTTTAAAAGAGACAGTCAGGCAAGGGCTTAGATAATTAAGGTTTGTGCTACATTCTGTCCTATGAACATAGTATTATCACCGCGATAATACTGACCTCTACTTGGAATCAGTTCCAGACTTGCAATAATCCCTATAATCAAAAAACAAAATTGGATGGAAATACACAGTCGAAAAAAAACATTAAGTATTATTTACGCGTACCATGGTTTGCATGGCAATTGAATCCAGGTTACGGAATCCCAGAATTCATGACTCTACAACCGAAGCACTAAATTAAATATTTACAAGAAAAAATTACGAATTGTGGATACAATCACTTCTCCCTTCTTCCTTAAAAGTGGTTTTCCGTTTTGGTTTTTAACAAAATTGTTGTCACCCTACGGGTGGCTTTAACGTTGGGCGCCATATATGTTACGCGCCGTTACAAAACTTTAAAAAAAAATCTAATAACGATCCAATACCAGCTGAGGGGGATATAAAAGATGGCCCGCTAGCTCAATAAGCAAAATTTGACCTCAATCAGGGTTTTGGCACGTAAGCATATCCATACTTCACACCCCTGGAAGTATGTTTACAATATCACGAAATTACACAATGCAGAAAAACCAATATTCAAAAATTTAATATATAAAGGCATCTAAATTTACCGCTGTTGAGGAGAAAGAAGAAGTGACTAAGTTAACCATCACGCTGTGTGATGATATGGCTAGGTGTTGCGCCATATAGGGGTACACTATTCCCTACACCACCCTATGACAGGCTAGTACCCTACAATTTATTGAACCTGTCCCGTACAAAAAACAATCGTTACGTTATAGCGTACTTACCATGGCTCGGTTCTTCCTAGCATCCATAAAAGAAAAGATTAACAACTCATTTCAACTTTCCAATCAATTAAAATAGCTTTTATTGTTGTAATAAATTTTCGGTTTTTCTTTTTTTTAATACTAATAGTTTGTATTACAAATATGGTAATAATTGGTTTGTTTTGTCTTAGATTAAACAGCATTTCAAAGAGAAGGTTTTTTTTTAATACAGGGATTCTTTGTATATACAATTTCCCGCTTTTCAATTTTATTAACAACCAGAAAAGGAAGCCAACAATAAGGATTATTGTTTATTTATTCGTACCCGATTTTACAGCAAATTTGCTTTTAGGCACTTGTTAAGAAATTTTATTATAGTTTCCTTTTCTGTTTGAGTTTTTTTTTTTTACAAGTTTTATATACAAATTTTATTAATAATTACCACTAGAAACTATTACTTCTAATTAAGGGTATGATCCGCATCGCCCCTTCCTCTAATCCACGGATGTTGTAGTATTTGCTGTTTGTTGCTATTGTTGTATATTTGTTTGCTAGGATTGGGATTTCTCCCTTTTACATAAAGTAGGCTGCCGTTCTAGTTTATTGGGTAATTTTACACTTTTCTTTTAATGGGAAAAAAAAAACTTAATTTCCATAATTTTATTTTAAGTGATTTTTCTCTCATCTTTTCTGTATGTACTCAGGCAAAGTTAGATTTAAAATTTGAACTTTACTTTAAACAAAATGCAAGTTTACAGGTTTTTATATACGCGTTTTATTTTGTGTTTACTACACATCCATTACACAAATTGTTCTTCAATTTGAGTTTTTGTTGTTGTTGTTTGTTCTTTTTTTTTCTTTAGGAGTTTTAATTTAATAGTGGGCAATATTTAATTCTTAAATATAGTTTTTTGTTAACCTTTTTTTTTTTATAAATCAAAATGCATTTCCTTTTTATGTAATCATTAATTCATTGATTCTTTTTTTTTTTAATATATATACTACATACATTTTTTTTTGCATTTTTAAATTATTCAAATCATTTAATTTTTTTTCTAATGTATTAGTTTAAAGTTGTTTTACTTGTGCTTCAATTTTTTTATTTTCTTATTTTTTTTTATATCTTACACTTGTTAGTGTTTATATTAATTTTTCTATGTTCTTTATTAACAATTTAATATGCTTATACAAAATTCTACAGTCGATATCAAATACCTCAACCGTCAATAATATAGTTCTATTTTGTACAGGAAAAAAAAAAACACACAATCAGGGTTTCGAACAACTGCTATAAGCAGTCGAAATTTGCTAAAAATTTCATTTATTTTCAGCAACATGCTGAAAAAAAATGAACTGTATTTTATTTGAATCACACTCATACTTAAATCAGTTGAACTGTGTGCGCACAGTTACTGAAAAAACAGTAACAGAATTTACTTTTTTTTCAGCAGTCAAAAGAATCAGCAGCCGACTCACTCCATTTCATACACACACACTGCTGAACTTGCGACTGAAACACAGCAGTTGATGTGTTTACAGTTGACGTAAACATTTTTTTTTAGTTTTCAAAACAGCGTAGCTAGAAACTGGCAGTTCGACTGTATAGTCGCGTAACACAAATTGGCTGGTGACTATATTGAGTTCTGTATAGTTAAAAACACATTTGTTTTGTTTTTGAAAAGAAAAGAGAAATACAATTACATACATTTGTATGCATTAATAGAATGAAGAAACTTATTTGTAATGTTTGTAATGTCAATTATAATACTTTTTATTAAAAAATATTTATTTTTGCTTTATTAAGGTACATATTTAATGAAAAATTAAAAAAAATGTTTTTAAGATAAAATGAAAATAAGATTTTATATAGAAAAAATAGTAAATATAATAATTTTTTTCTGTTAGTTTTAAATATTATAAGTTTCTACTAAAATTATTTATAGGTAGTAATCTAAGTTTTTTTTTGTTTTGTTTATACATACATACATATGTAGGTATTTTAATTATTATACATTTATATTGATTTATGTCTGTAGAACATTGTCCTTAATTTAGTTAATTCAAAATATTATATAAAATTATTTAAGTATTATTTTCAAGATTTAAAAACTATTTACAAAATATTATTATAAAAATTATATTTAAATAGGATTATTTCTCATATAACTAATAAAAAAGAAAAGACTTAAAGTTATGTTTTGATGTACTAAATTCCATAACAAAAGTATGCGACAATTTATTAAATAGAGTTCAAGCTCTAATAAAAGGACTATTAAATAAAAAATTAAAACGATGCAGTTGAATAAAAAACATTTTATGGACACGAAGATTCCTGCAGGGAACGTTAAAATCAACAATTTATGTGTAAATAACCAATTTACTTAAAAATAAATGTGACAGTAGGTAAAATTTTTGGGTAAGAAGATGTGTTTTATTGATGTCTTAATGAAACTTTACCATTTTATGGTAACTATTTAACGTAAATTTGTACTGTCACAATGCCTTTATACATTTTTTGCAGGCAAACTCAGGTGCGCATTTGGTATTTTGTAAAAAGTTATGATATACCATTAGGTAGAATAAAAATGTATGCACAGATATTTGAATGAATTGTCCTGTTGCTTTTTCTTATTGTACATTTTTCTTAGTATTGTGGTTACATGATTATCATTGTGGCAGGCAATAACTGTAAAATATTTTGCACTGGCAATGCAAAATATATACATATATTCATATAGGTAGATAGTTTTTACTGAAAGCAGTTCATAATTGGTGATTGACGACGACGAAAATAAAACACAGTTTATTAAAAAACAGTGCGTGCACATTAGTGTGGCCGCAAGTTATATGGACAATTTTTTTTCGTTTTTTCACTTGGCAAGCCCCTTAGATTGATTCCAAATTAGAAAAAAATAATATATAAAAAAATTTAGATCGTTTGCATAGTTATTGGGCGTGCCTTGAGCCCACAAAGTTTGCTAAAAATGCTATTTTTCTCACTATGTGTCGCTTTAATTATTGATAACTTCAGTAATATTTATTTTAGAGAAAAACCTTATTCACAAATATTCTAGGGCTATATCTTATGAACAATGTTGTTCTGTATTAGTTTTCTTTAACATTAATATTTAATCCAGAAAAAGCCAAATTAAAAAATAACACCAAAATTTTCACATATCTACGCATTCTTTGCCTGGTGATTACACTACGTGACAAATTTTCAACAAAGTCGTGACCAAATGAATCTAACAGTTAATCTTTATGTAAAACTTTCCCCTGAATCCGAAAATGAAGTCAGAATTGTCAAAAGTAGAACCGTTTTTACAAAATAACCGTTATTTGTGTTTTTAAAAGAGATGATGTGACTAAAATGCAATTATCTTCACAAATTTTTAACGGACTATGTATTTCTTTCTTTTTACTGAGAGGTAATAAAATTACTAAAATAACAATGGATTGCTAGTGAAGATCAGTGATGTTATACACTTTTTTGAAAAGTTCTTACGCAGTCCAGAAAAACCCTATTTTTCTCTACAAAAATCCCTACAACTTTCAAATGATATATAGCAAAACAAATAAATCCATTTGTATTAATGGATATAAATTTTATTTAAAGTTGTTCCCAGAAAGCATTTGGATGATAATTTTTTATAAAAATCACCTGAATAAGTCTTCTCAGATAATTTTTGTTGATTAAAAACTGATTTATCAGTTGAGCGATTGAAAAAGGATTCATATATAATTCATTGACGAAGAAATAAAAAGATTGGCGAAACTAGAAGCCCAAAAATTATTGTCAATTAATGAAAATAAATTAAATTACGAATGTTTTTTTCTTTTATTTCCACGATCCCTATAACTTTTGTTGTTTTGTTCAAAATAAAAAACATGACGATTAAAAATTTATTTAAAACATAATCAAAAACTTTATAATTAACGATTGAAAAATTAGATGATAAAAACTCACTAATAATTATCAAACTACCATTAAAGTGCTCAAAAAGAGATCAGAAAATTGTATCACAAGTTA